>CM037594.1:69741699-70991699 GCA_021018995.1 Chloranthus sessilifolius | reverse complement strand
ATTTATTGACCCTTTGGATTGTTCATGGGTTGACTTTACAGCCTGCCCTCTTCTCTCTTGGCCAAAGCATTAGAGATTTGACCAAGCTGGTCTTCAATTTTCTTTATGCTTTGACTATGAGAGTTCACAGTTTGAGATAAGGAACCAAGGTTTTGCAATGAGGACAAAACTTGTTCCTCAAAAGATGGGGCTCTAGGTTGTGGTGGTGGCAATGCCAATTAGTTTAGATGTGGGGTTAACTGCTGATAGGGTTGTCTAGACCCAAAACCCTAGTTATACTGTTGTTGTTGTTGTGGTTTGTATGGTAATGTCAGTTACTACTGCTGGGGTTGCAGATATGTGTCTTGTCTCCACCTCAAATTGTGGTGATTTCTTTATTGATACCCTGCAGACTGTCGTCCATATGATTGAGTAGCAGCAATATGTTCCATGACTAATTCAAGGTATTGACCTGCTGATGGGCATTCCTCAAGTGAGTATGTGGGAGACTGGCATATCAGATATGCCTCTTCCACTTGTGTAGTCAATCTAGGCTGCATCACACCCATTAGTTTATCAAATTCATGATCAGGCTATCAACCTTTCTTTCTAGGTCACTATGCACATTCACTTCATACATCATCCCTCTAGAAGTAACTTCTTTCCCCATTTTAGCAGGAATCTCAATGTCATTTCGGGATAGAGACTCTTATTGTATGGAATTCTCACTGATAACATCAAAATGTTCCCAGGCCTCATCAGCTGTCTTGTGGAGGTAAGTGCCCCCACATGAGGCATCCACCATATCCCTGCTCTTGGGATCAATTTCTTGGTAGAAGCTCAGGATAAGCTGCCACTGAGGAATTTGATGGTGTGGACATTGCTTTAATAGCTCTTTAAACCTTTCCCATGCTCCATGAAAATCTTCAGTTGAGAATTGAGCAAAGGAAAGTATGCTCTTCATCAACTGACTAGTTTTAGACATAGGAAAAAATTTAGCCAAAAACTGGCATTAGAGATCATTCCAAGATTATATGCTGCCTACTGGGACCATGGAGAGCCAAGTTCTGGCTTTATCCTTTAGGGAAAAAGGAAAAAGCCTTAATTTGGTGGCTTCCTCTCCCAAGCCAGCAATATTAAATGTGGTGCATAAAGTAAGAAACTCATCTATGTGCTTATATGGGACTTCTTTACTTAGCCCATGGAATGATGGCAGCATGTTGATGGTTGAGGATTTGATTTCATAATTGCCTTCTACTATAAGAAATTGAATGTAGAAGGGGGATAAATACACCCCTGGTGCATTGCATTCCTTCAGTGTCCTTTGTTGCTCACCCATCATAGCTTGCTCAATATCAACAGCAGGGGCTTGTGTGGTGTTCCTAAGTCTAAGGACCCTCTTTACCTCAAGATTTAAAGGTTTGATTGGAGGTCTGAGAGACCTTCTACCAAGCATACACACACAAACAGCAAGTAAGGAAAGACATTATAGCACACTAAAAAAAATGACCAACTACACCACTGCTACAAACTACTGCTACAAAATATCTTTTAGAGTTGCTTGATTATTGTAAGAAATGTGTGGTAAAAATATGGTGGCAAAAATAAATCAAAAGGTTGAGTGAAATGGATGAAAATAATAATCTAAATATATACACACTGTCCTATAAGATCCAGGGCCTGTTGTAGCAAGTTTTGATAAGAAAGGGTTGTCCCACAGGGAAACCTGATCTAGAACCATAAAGGTTGTTTAGTAGGCCTCCAGATCTGGCTACAGATCTGACAATCCTAAAGAAAGGGAGTTTTGGGTTGTCATTAATTTACACTAAAACTAAGAACATAACAGTAAACTACAGTTAAAGAAAGGGATAAAAGAAGGGTGATGGTGGTTTGTTGAAATAATGATAAAATGATGAGAAGTAAGCAGCTGAGAGTAACTCAGTAATGCAACTCAGATCTAGAAATGACTCTGCAGCAATACTTCAAATGGCTACAAGCACATCTGCTAGGTAGAAAAATCTCACCTAACCCAAGGGAATGGATTGATCTTAACCCATAGCCTGTCCACTTCAATGGTCACAAACTATCCTAGGGATTTCCTCCATTCAATGTTTCAGATCAGAACATGAACACCATTACAGACACTATGCTTGCAAGGCTACAAGCTTATGCATCTATAGGATCAATCAGCCCTTAAAAATTTAGTGGAAACCACAAACAATCAGAGGCTGAATGGGGACTTAGACTCAGCTGGTCATTGCTACATAAGGCCTGCAATGGCCTAGCTCAGAAGTCTATAATCTCTACAGAATATCATTCCTAAGAACTGAGGATGGCATTGCAACATAAAGGAGAGTTTGGTTTTGCAACTATCTCTTACTTGGCTACAAGCTCAAGTGCAGAGAAGAAGAATTCATCTTAGATCTGTGATTGAGACCAGCCTTAGGGCTATAGTCTGTCCACTTAAATAGACACAGGCTATCCCAGATGTTATCTTTCTCACAGATGATGAGATAGAATAAGAAAACTGCTACTGCCACCATGGTTGCAGGGCTACAAGCTCAAGCAGCCATGGGTGCATCAAACCTATAAAACTCTATGTGAGAAACACAAGGAAATGCAGATTCAACTGAACTATAAACATGGCATTGCATTGATTTAAAATAAAACTTACAATGTTTTCCCTCAAGGCAACAGACAGCGCCAAAGCCCAAATCAGCTCCCAAAGTTTATACAAAACCCATTGTAAACTAAAGTAAACTATCTACTTACAAAAGATCTTAGACAACAAATGTTGAGCTAAGGAAGAAGAAAAGGAAAAGGATGACCTTACCGTAACCATAAATGACCCAAGCACTCTTGAGCTCCCAACCAAATTAAGTTAAGGGGAAGATGGTTTCTACATAAAAACTACAGCTTATATATACATTATCAAAAAAAATATCTTGCCCTAGCCAATAGGAGAAGAGGAGGGGAAATGCCCCATTTGCCACTGCTGTCGTGGCTCATTTGTGGCCCTTGGATGCCTTGGGATGTGGGAAACATATTAGAGCCTCAGGGTGTGTGCTCTAGAAGTGAGAAAATCTTCAAAATGTCCTTGTGTATGGACTGAGATGGCAGGAGCCCGAGCTTCACGAGGATGGGTGTTGCATATTAGCCTCTCGCGAAGCTGTCGCGTGGTTAGCATTGCAATTAAAGGAGCCTTGTGAGGTTCCTTTTGCATTGAGTAGCACAACTCGCACAGATGAGCTCCAAGTGGTTCAACTTGCGAGAATGTTGTTAGGCTGAATTATAGCTCGCCAGGTTCTCGTGAGGATAGGCTTTCAACTTTGCACAGATGATTGCCAGGATGACATGCCCTTCTCGTGTGGTTGGCTTTGCCTTTAAAGCGCGTGGGATCTGCGCTAGAGCTATGCGAGGATCTTTTTTGAAGCTCTCTCTCCTCATGAGTTGCGCGAGATGTATGCGAGCTATAAGTCTGATGCAGTGCACCGAGCGAGATCTGTGCGAGCTTCTAAATGCTGCAAGCTTGAGCTTCTCGAGAACAACGTGACGGGACTTTTCCAACCATGTTGAACTGTACAAGGGTCCATTTGTGCTTCACTGCTACTGTGCACACCTGCTGCTGCTGTTTCCCCTGCTAGGGTCCAACTTCCTTTCATCCATTAGATGACTCCAAGGTGAAGTAAAGGCTAAGTTAAGAGGTGAAAAATAGTATTTTTTAGCGCTTAACAAGTTGCTACTTGACGGGTTTCGCATTAAGTTCTAGGACCAAATGATGTTCTCTAAACTCAGGTCCAGACCGAGCATATTTTCGTAGGACCTTCCGAAAGAGCTGAGGTAATCTTGAAGGACTTGGATAATTTATTATCGTTCCCTGGGGCTAAGCCTTTCACTGATCAGTAGCTTTTGGGCTTTTCTTCGGTGCCGAAATTGATTTCTTCTGTGGGCTCTACTGCAGCTTGAGTCTGGTCATCGAAGCGTTCGATGACCTATTGGAAGTCCTGTGTCTCCTCAGTGGCTTGCCCTTCTTTGTCGTCTATAAGCTCATAAACTACAAAATTGATACGTTGGGGGGTTAATTATGTGAAAGGTAACCCTTCATCAGCACAATTGATAATTGAGACATCTTTGGTGAGTTGTAGATCGAGGTTGTTCATCCTCCTCTAAAAGTCGTAGAGTATCTCGTCGGGTATGATGACTGGCTTGTTGTTTCGTCGGGATGCCCTACGCTTTCATGATGGGGGAGTAGCAGAGTTGCATTGAGAGAGCTCAAGGTGTGGTTCTACGACGTTGAAAGTGGCAGCATGGCCTCAAGAGGGAGTTGATGTACCTCCTATAAATATACATCCTCTAGACGTACCAACTGCATGTGAAGGTTGTGCGTTACTCTCTCTTAAAAAGAGCTAGCTGCTTAATTTGAGCTTCTAACCTTTCAACAGATTATCGCAAGTGAATGAATAACTATGTCTGGATGTGGCTATGTTGCACCCAGTTGTCTGCTATTTGTAACAAGGCATCTTCATTAGCAGTGTGGTATTGGGCTCCTGTGGGGTAAGGAGGAATAGTTGGAGGTCGGGAGACTGATTGAGTTTGGCCGCAGTTAGGACCACAGGCTTCTCCTTGTTGAGACGTTGGGTATGATTTTATACACACCAGAGATTGGACTTGTGTTTTCCAAAACCTCAGTCTCAGAAAACCTTTCATCATTGACTTTTATATATATAATCTTCCTTGCTTAGGAAGTATATTTGTTAAAGTCTCTGAATCAATCTCACCCGATGCGTGGTGTTGCACCGGTTCCTCGCTAAGTTTCCCAAGCTTCTTTTGCTATTAAGTTACAAAACATACCACCACAGGCCACATCAATCGTATGCCGATTTGCATCATTAAGTCTTTCATAAAAAGTGAGCACCCAGTTGCCAGTGCGTAATCCCATGGTGAGGACACTTGTGCAGAAGATCCTTAAGACTGTTCCAACAGTCCTGAAGAGATTCATCTAGAAATTGTAGAAATGCTATAATCAGATGCCAGATTTTATTCGTTCCGCTGATTGGAAATTATTTCATAAGGAACATGCATTCCAATCCTTCCCAATTAGGGATCAAATTATGAGGCAAAGAGTTTATCCACTAGTTTTCTTCATCTCTAATGGAATATGCGAATAGCCTTAATCGAGTGGATTCTTCCTTCAAGTTCTTTATTCGAATGATAGTGCATACCCTTACGAATTTATTTAAGTGCAGATAGGGGTCTTCGTCCATTAGCCCATGAAAATTCGGAAGTGTTTGAAGTATATTGGGCATAATTTCAAAAGTCCTATTACTGACTTGGGGGTGTATTCAAATACATGGTGGTGTAAGAGGTGACAATACATAGTATTCCTCCATGGTTTTAGCCATATATTGGTTCTTTCTATTAATCTCTGAAAAGTACCACTTTTCACCCCTTAACATGGGCTTTTATAGACCTATGAGTGGACTAATAAATTCTTGTTGAGTATGTCTTATAGATAGCAGTAAAAGGCATTCATAGTGTAGAAATTCATCTCTTAATGCAGCTCAGACCCAATAGTGGCCCACTTAGAACATGCAGCAATAGCAAAGCAGTGTTGAAGGAGTGAAAACAGGCTAAAAATAACCTATCGAGAGGTTACTGAAACCTGTCGATAGGATTTGAAGGCTAAGAGAAGGAAGAAGTTGTGAGGATGGGAGAATTCGATAGGATCCTGAAACCTATCGCGCAGTCGGAAATAAGAAGGGAGCATCCTATCGACAGGTTGCCTAAGCTTGAAGAGAACCTGTCGATAGGAATCTAAAGCCTATTACGCTAAGGACACCTATCAAGAACCTATCAAAAAGTTGAGAACCTATTGACAGGAGCTAGAAATAAACCTATCGAAATGTAGTGTGTAGATATCAACCTATTGGAAGGAGCCCCAAACCTGTCGAACACCCCAGATGAAGACTGCGGATGCTAGAGCTTTATTCTCAGCCTAACCTATCGGAACCTATCGAAAGGATCCTGAATCCTAGCGAAAGGAACAGAAGGCCAGTTTGGAACCTGTCGAAAGCCTCAGGAACCTATCGAAATTGACTGAAGGACTTCTCATAAAAGCTGTTGTGCACACGCTGCAAGTTGGTGACCTATTGCATGCAATTCGAGGCACTCTGGTGACCGGCATGAAGTTTCTAGAAGTGCCCTGGGAAACCCTAATCGGCCCACGTGCTCTCCCCCAACTCTAACTAACTGAAAGAGCCTTCTAGAAGGGGAATAAAGGAGGAAATAACATAATTATTCTAGAAGCTATAACTGGCGAGAAAAATGGATCTGAGGCAGAGGAGGAAAGCTATAAAAGGAAGGGAAGCCACCAAAAAAAAGGGATCAATTCTGAAGATCAGAGCTTGCATCAAAATTCTCTATTCTTCCTTTTAGCCCAACTATGGTTGGCTAATTTCTTTGGAGCAGCAAGGAGTGAGGTTGGATCTGTAATTGGGGAGAGTTGAGAATGTTATTAAGGGTCAGATGATGCATAGACTACAAATCTTAGAGCATTTCATTATATAGTGATTTTATTTCAACGCAATGTTGGTTTAATTATTGTAATTAGATCCATATTTCATTTGGTTTCATTTAGCGCTCGATCATATTTGTGTAAATGGGAATAGCTCACTATTGTTGATTCTAAGTGTGCATGATTTGTGTTTTGAAAACAGATTTGTAACTGATGAATTATACTGAATTATACGAAATATCAGCACAGAAAGAACTTAATTAGCCTGCAAGATCAGGACCAATTGTAGTAAGTTTTAAATGTAAGTGAGTAAAAGATCGTCCATAGGGAATTGATTTAATATATATGATAAACCTCCATATCTGAGCTACCAGATCTGGCCTCTAATCCTATCTACAAAGCAAGTAAGATAAGAGTTTGAATTTGTCACATTAACTAAGTTACCTACAAGTAAAATGTAAACTAAATGATCCAGTTCCGAGTTGGGGGAATTGGAAGTAAAATTAATAAGAATGGAGAAACAATAGTTGACTTAAGCTTAGTAATTGATCGCAGAATGAGAACTAGTGTAGCACAGTCAAGAAAGTATCAAATCTTCATCTGGCTACCAGCTCAAATGTAAGAGAAAATAATCCAATTCAAGGATTAGAATTGAGTTGAACTTATGGCTATGATCTATCCACTTTAATGGACACAGATCATCCAATAGTCTTCAATTCGAATTCCTGATTCAGAACAAGAAACACCACTACAAATGCTGTGAGAAATTAGGTTACAAACGCCAATTCTCACAGGGATAATGAATTAAGGGAAATTGCTTATAAAACAGTAAATCTAAAGGAATCTAATGAAATAAGGAGATCACAGGGAACCCTTAACACAAATCCAATTGAGAACGTATGGTTCACAGCAACCTTTTCAAATTCACCATTACAATTCTGACTTTCGACATGACTCTTGGATTTGTAGTCTTGAATACAAATCTCACTTGTATTACAAAAGTATCTCACAGATCTCAAGTACAAAGCTAAGCTATTACAGAGGTTTCAGACAAGAGATCTGAAGTGGAAGTGAGGTAATAGAAATGAAACTCAAAATCTAGATGCCCAAATTGGGCAAATGGTTCATCTATTTATAGTCTCCCCCAAGTCTAGCTCAGATGTGTATCGACCAATCAGAATTGGTTAGATCTATATCAACCAATGGGAGTCGAGCACAAGGATCCAGATCTGTTTTGGCCAATCAGAATTGCTTGATTTGGTTCAACCAATCAGATGACAGAAGCATCAATTATGTTATGTATTTCAAAAATCTGTTAGAACTTCTAGAAGTTCCCGCCAATTGATTTCATCTTCGGGTGCTCACATGGGGTGGAATATGCCTTTGGTTCATGCTCAAAATCTTTCGGAATGTCCCTGGGTTTTAAAATGCATTGGGGCGCATGCAAAAGATTACTGAATTACCCTTGCAAATGCTAGGAATCTTCATAATACCATTTCGCATAGTTTGGGGAACTGTTAAGTAATCTTGTAACTTCGAAGCTCTTTTTCGCAGTTACGGTTGTTCGCAAGGAGTTCTCTTCTTTTCGAATAGGTCAGAAATCCTTTCAAAGAGTTCAGGTGCTCTTCGAAAACTAAGCCTGGAGCTTTTAGTTCTTTTCACAAAGTTCAGGTTCTTTTCGAAATGTTCAGATTCTTTTCGAAATGTACTCTGTAATGCATTCTTCTGTTCGAATAGCTCCACACCTCTTTCCAGGTTACAACCAGGCCTTTGTCCTCTTTAGTTTAGGCATTTTGACAGCTCGTGAGGTTGTCCCTTCTCTTTCTTCCTTTGGATCAACATGGATCATCATTTTTTTGGCACTTTTAGGCTGCTTTCATGGTTAAGCCTGTCTTTATTGTTAGCTGTAATACAAGCACTTAAAACACTTATTTAGTTCTCTCAAGGGTCTATCAAGGCCCAGGTTAAAGGGTGGAAAATGGTATTTTCCAGTCTTCAACACTCACCCACTTAACTGCTAGACCTCTTGGATACCATTTGATCTCCCTAGATCTGATGTTCCTACAATTGCCTATGTCTGTGGCCTGGCAGTTGCAGCATTTGTAGTGAATATACTGTTCTGATGGAAGCTTGAGAATGGAGTGAATCTATTGGATGATCTGTGACCATTGAAGTGGATAGATCATAGCCTTAAGATCAGTTCAAATCTCTGGCTTAGATCAGATCCTTTTACGCTGCAGCTGTGCTTATAACCAGATGAGGGATTGATGCATTCTGAATTCTTTGTGACATTGTCAGCTCAATCCAATTGCAGCAAGACCAAACTCCAAGCTGTTTCTCTCCATTTTTTGTTTTTAATTTCACCAAAAATTCCCCCCACTTGTAAGATCTAAACTCTGGATTTAATCTCAAATTCATTTAGGCATTTAATTGTGTTTCTATAGTTTAGATTAAAGTGACAACCCCTTAAAACCTCTCCTCTCTCTTTTGCTATTTTAGTATTAGGCAGGGTGCCAGATCTGCCTTAGATCTGGAGATTTACTTAAGTTTTAGCTCACATTTTCCTGTGGACATACCCTTACTTACCCTTTAAAACTTGCTACAATAGGCCCTGAATACTTGCAGGTCTGTATGTCTGCTTGCCTTGATGTGTGTAACCAATAGATCCTTTAATTATGTGATTTTAAACCCCTTTTTGAACACAAGGTAAGTAGCCAAAAAGTTTTTGGCGCCGCTGTCGGAGATCTGTGTGCTTATAATTGGTAGATCTAAGTTTATTTTAGTATAGATTATAGATCTCTAATAGACTGTATAGTTTTTCACTAACTGCTTTTGAAAGTTTTTGCTATTTTGCAATAGTTTCTGTTGTTTTTAATAGATTGGAAGTTGTGTCTAAGGAGGTGCATTATGCTAGAGGCTGTGCTAAAGTTTGCATCCCTCTACTCCTATTATTTTTTTGATCTGTGGATTTGTAGATTTATTAGTTAATTGTGCTTGTTCCTGATTGTTGTGTTAAATTTTCTCTGCATTGTGTGTGTATTAAGATTGTGAGTGGTGTATGTTTGGAAGGAGAACTCTCAACCCTCAGATTGTTCCATTAAATCCAGAGGTTGGAAGAATTCTTAGGTCTAAACAAATCTCACCCACATCTGTTGCATCTGAATTTGCTGAAATAGGCAAGCAACCTAGAACCTTGAAGGAATTCAATGCACCAGGGGTTTACAATTCTCCCTTCTGCATTCAATTCCTTGCTGTTCAAGGGAACTATGAGATCAAGTCCTCCATAATCCAAAAACTACCCTCATTCCATGGCCTGACCAAAGAAGACCCATATAAGCATATTGATGAATTTCTAGGACTGTGCACTTTCCAGATTTAGTGATGGAGCATGTGGTTGCCACTCAGTCTTTTGGGCAACAGCCTACTGCTGATTACCAATGGAGAAACCATCCCAACTTGAGGTGGAGACAAGATACTTTTCCAAACCAGCAGCAGCAGCCACAGCAGCTCATGCCTTACAAAAATGCTCAGCCCTACCACCAGAATTACTTTCCAAGGCTCCACTATCAACAACCCATGACTCAGCCTGTGGCTCAGCCTGTGCAGCAAGCTGCACCCCCTCCAACTGCTAGATCATTTTCTTTTGAGGAACAAGTTCTGGCCTGATTGAAGAACTTAGGACCCTTGTCTCAAATTGTACACTCTCATAGCCAAAGCATTAAAAATTTAGAAGACCATCTTAGTCAGCTATCTAATTCTTTGATCAAGAGAGAGGAAGGGAGGCTGCCTAGCCAACCCAAGGAGACAATATGTGGTAGGTGAGGTTTCTTCTTCCCATGAGGAAGCCAAATCTGTCACCACATTAAGAAGTGGAAGGCTGGTGGATAATCAAGTAGGTTGTGGGCCTTTGAAAAATTTAGAAAAAGAAAAAGAGAAGGTACAACAGCAGCAACCCATGTTGAATAAGAAGGATAATGATGATCCTCAAGAAAAAAATAAAATAAAATAAAGAGATGATGAGTTGACTAAGGCTACAAATGGGGGAGCAGTCCCACATTTGCCATTTCCTAAGGCAATGCAAGAGCCTTGCCCTTTTGATAAAGGGCGTGCCAAAATAGAAAAAATGATGGAAACTTTTAAGCAAGAGCCTTGCCCTTTTGATAAAGGGTGTGCCAAAATAGAAAAAATAATGAAAACTTTTAAGCAACTGAAAATCAACTTGCCTCTACTTGATACAATCAAGCAGGTTCTAGCTTATGCCAAGTTTTTAAAAGACTTTTGCACCCACAAAAGACAATCAAGGATACATCTGTCCAAGAAAGTCTTTTCAGCAAAAAAAAAGTGCAACAAATACTGACTATTGCAACCCCGACAAAACTCCAAGACCCTGGAGTCCCCACTATCCCCTGCATCATTGGGGATCATATCATTGAAAAAGCCTTGTTAGATCTGGGAGCTAGTGTGAATTTGTTTCCATATTCAGTATATGAGAAGCTGGGCTTAGGAGAGTTGAAGCCCACACATGTGGTCTTACAACTAGCTAATAGATCTGAAAGGAAGCCTATGGGGATCATTGAAGATGTCTTGGTTGGGGTTGACAAATTCTTTTATCCTGCTGATTTCTTGGTGCTGGATATGGAACCGAGCAAGTGTGCTACTTCTATCCCTGTGATCTTAGGCAGGCCCTTTTTGGCCACTACAAATGCTTGTATACAATGCAGATCGGGGGTCATGGAAGTATCTATTGGTAATATGAAAGTCAAATTTGAATGTTTAATACAATGCAGGGACTATTTTTCCATTGATGTACTGGATGATTTTGTGCAAGAAATTTACCTCAGCTGCTGCATGGTAATGATTTGTTTAATATTTTTGAAAAAGTATGGAATGAACCAGTGGAAGAGAAAGCTTCCACATCCGAGCTTGAGCAAGTGGAAAGTGTAAATTCTGAAGTAGGACGAGCAAAGCATCACCCATGGACTCCTGCTTTATTACCTCTTCCACCACCTTCTATGGCACCCCTACTGCCTTCACTCATCAGCCCCCCAGATGTAGAGTTAAAGCAACTCCCAAAATCTTTGAACTATGCCTTTTTAGGAGCCAATCACAAACTGTCAATGATAATCTCTTCTATCCTCACTCTTGAGCAGGAAGAAGAATTGTTTTGTGTACTAAAAAGGCATAAGAAAGCAATAGGGTGGACTATTGTAGATTTGGGGGGGATAAATCCAGTTGTGTGCATGCACAAAATTCATCTTGAAGAAAGTTCTAAACCTTCTAGAGAGATGCAAAGGAAGCTCAATCCACACATGCAGGAAGTTGTTATAAAGGAAGTAGTCAAACTTCTCTATGCTAGGGTCATTTACCCTATCTCAGATTGTCAATGGGTGGCACCCACCCAGGTGGTGCTCAAGAAATCAAGGATCATAGTAGTTCAAGCAGACTCAGGTGAGCTAATTCCAACCAAACAAACCACTGGTTGGAGGGTATACATAGCCTATCGCAAGCTTAATGAGAAAACTAGCAAAGATCACTTCCCATTACCTTTTATAGATCACATCTTAGATAAGTTGGCAGGTAAGGCTTTTTACTATTTTCTTGATGGTTATTCAGGATACAACCAGATTCCTGTTTACCCACAAAATCAAGAAAAAACCACATTCACTTATCCATTTGAAACCTTTGCATACAGAAGAATGTCCACTTGGGCTATGTAATGCACCTGTTACTTTTCAGAGATGCATGTATGCTATCTTTTCTGACATGATTGACAAGTTTTCAGAGATTTTTATGGATGATTTCGCTATTTATGGGGATGATTTTAGCCAATGCCTGCACCATCTCATCCTTGTGCTATAAAGGTGTGAGGAGACCAACCTAATTTTGAGTTGCAAAAAGAGTCATTCCATGGTGACTCAAGGTATTGTCCTAGGAAATGTTGTTTCCCAAAGATGAATAGAGGTTGATCAAGCTAAAATTGATTTAATAGCACATTTGCCCCCTCCCAAAACTGTCAAGCAAGTCAAGTCATTTTTGGGCCATACTGGTTTCTACAAGAGGTTCATCAAAGATTTTAGCAAAATTTCCAAGCCTCTTTGCCACTTGCTGTGCCAAGAGGTTCCATTTGTGTTCAATGATGAATGCCTATCTGGTTTTGTACTTCTGAAGACCTATTTGACTACTGCTCCTATATTGCAAGCTCCTGATTTTTCTCTGCCATTTGAGCTGATGTGTGATGCATCAAACTTTGCCATTGGTGTAGTACTGGGACAAAGGAAAGATAAAGCACCATGTGTGGTGGCATATGCTAGTAAATCAATGATTGATGCTCAATTGAATTACACTACGGCTGAAAAGGAGCTGCTAGCCATTGTATTTGCTTTGGAAAAGTTCATATCATATGTGTTGGGATCCAATATCACTGTGTTTACTGACCATTCAGCCCTAAAATACCTCTTGTCTAAGAAGGAGGCCAAGGCTAGACTAATTAGATGGATTCTTTTTCTACAGTAATTCAACTTGGAAATCAAAGATAAGAAGGGGGTTGATAATGTGGTTGCAGACCACTTATCAAGGATTCCAGATGCTGAAATAGAAAGCTTGCCCATCAATGATTCTTTCCCAGATGAGCAGCTTTTTGCTGTGGAGATAAGTATGCTTTGGTTTGCCAACATAGTAAACTATCTTGCTGTGAGAAGGGTACCCCCACATTGGAGTAAGGATGATAAGAATTTGTTCTTCTCAAAAATTTGATATTACATGTGGGAGGATCCTCACCTTTTTAAGTATTGTGTAGACCAGGTGATAAGAAGATGGGTACCTGAAACTAAGTTTGAAAACATTCTAACCATGTGTCATGAACAGGCTTGTGGGGGCCATTTCAGTGGTAACAAGACTGCTGCAAAGGTGCTTCAAAGTGGTTTCTATTGGCCCACTCTGTTCAAGGATGCTATACAGTATTACAAAGCCTATTCTAGATGCCAGCAAATGGGAAGTATTACAAAAAGAAACTCTATGCCTTTGCAACCTGTGCTTGTTGTTGAACTGTTTGACATATGGGGAATTGATTTTATGGGACCTTTTCCCCCCTCCTATGGATATAATTTCATCTTTGTACCTATGGACTATGTGTCCAAATGGGTAGAGGCCATAGCTACAAGAACAAATGATCATAAGGTTGTCATTAAGTTTTTAAAGGACAACATATTCTCTAGGTTTGGCACCCCCAAAGCTATTATTAGTGATAGAGGAAGCCACTTTTGCAACAAACCTTTTAAAAAACTGTTAGAAAAATACTCTGTGACCCACAGAGTTGCTACTCCCTACCACTCACAAACCAGTGAGAAAATAGAGATTTCCAATAGGGAAATCAAACACATCCTAGAGAAGACTGTGCGAGCTGATAGGAGAGATTGGTCTATAAAACTGCCAGATGCCTTGTGGGCTTATAGGACTGCCTATAAGACCCCCATAGGGATGTCCCCATTCAGGCTAGTGTATGGCAAGACATGTCACTTGCCTGTTCAGTTAGAACATAGAGCATATTGGGCCATTAAAACATTAAATTCTAACTTAACTTCTGCTGGTGTGAACAGGAAATTATAATTATCTGAGCTTGATGAGTTGAGGATGGAAGCATATTCAAATGCCCGGATTTACAAGGAAAAAACCAAGGCCTTTCATGGCAGGCACTTGCTGCGGAAAGAATTCAAAATAGGTGACAAGGTATGGTTGTTCAATTCAATATTAAAATTCTTTCTAGGAAAATTACAGTCCAGATGGAATGGGCCCTACACAGTTTTACAGGTTTCCCCATCTAGAGCTATAGAAATCATGGACCCTAAAGATGGTAGGGTCATGAAAGTCAATAAACAGAGGCTAAAAATTTGTGTTGAAAAAATCTGTGAGCCTGAGGAGACCATTGATCTTCAGGACCCTTCAATTTATACATGATTTTAGTGTGCATCCTATGTACTATATTTTGGTTCTGTTTTAAGTGCTTACTTTCTGTTTTGATGTTTTGTTCATTTACAATCAAATTGCCATGCTAGCATTAGGTCATCATTTCAATCTTGTCAGCAGTCCAGGGACCATGGGAGTATGCCAACAATGGAAGAAAATTTGAATGGAAGCACAACAAAAGAGCTTGCTGAGTGCTGAGGCTGAGCACCGTACGAAAATGCAGTTTCTATGAGCATATGGGACCTTTCGATAGGTCATTTGAGGATTTTGATAGGTCATCTGAGACTTGTCGATAGGTGAAAACAACTCTTCGATAGGGTCAAAAGGATAGAAAGAAGTTTTCGATAGGTTATGGATACTTGTAAAGAACCTATCGAAAGGATGAATCACATACCGCATGAACCTATCAATAGGAAAGATTTGACCTATCGAAGCATCTCATCTGCACACTGTATTCTTTATAGTGTTTGATAGCAGACCTTGATCTATCAAAATCATTCAACTCATCCTATCGAAATTGATTTTCACCTTTTATATACCTATCGTTAGGTCATTTTCGCTACATTCAACACTCTCTGCAGAACCTTAGCTCTCTCTTCCCCATTTGTCGCTGCTAAGGAGCCAAACCCCGTCGACAGGATAGAGTGAACCTCTCGAGAGGTTCAATAGTTTTTAACCTCTTGACAGGTTGCACCAACCCGTCGAAAACCGCATCACCAACCCTGTCGGAGCTCATTTTCATCCTTATCCCAAGTTGGTGTCTAAGCATTCATTGCGCTTACTTCCTTGACTTAACCACCATTACTAAAAATAGCCCAACATGCGGTCCACGCTCCATTCCCCATTTTAATCTACACAACACCCCATACAGCAACCACCTTAGCATTTATTCCCACCTTCATTTTCAACAATTAAGCTTGGAAGAATGCAAACAATTTATTATACTGATTCATATTCCACCGCCCATGCATTTTAAATATCAGCCTCGTCCAGTCCTTTCACATCCATTCCCTCCTGACCTCTTCAATCTTTCCATATCCCAATCATGGCAGACGACAAACCCAAAGATTTACCGACCAAATTCTACCCCGTCTGGCCACCACCGCCACCACTAGTCGAGCCGGATCCCTTACAATTTTTATGGGACGAGTACGAAGAAGTGCAACGGATTTTGGCAAAGGAAGAGAAGAAAAAGAATAAGAGAAAGAAGAAAAAACAAAAGCTAGAACCACTGGCATCCTCTCCCCTTTCACCCCCTACCCAGCCTCCTCTCCCTTAGAATTTTTTCCCCCCTCTGGCTTGCAGTTCCTTTTCAAGGATTTTGATACCTTGTGTCTAGATTTCTTTTCTTTACTTCTTCGGCATATGTGTACTGCTTTATATAATAAATCTTCTGTTTCCTTTACTTGGATAATTTTTGAATAATGTACTATTTTTCTTTGCTTGCCTGCTTAATGTACCCATTTATGCATTGTACTCCTGTTTTACTATGCTGCACTACACCTTTCTCTCTGAACAGTGAGGACACTATTTAATTTAGGTTTAGGGGTATGGCAGGTATGCCAATGAAATGAGTTAATGCTAGTGCAGCAATGTTGAAAAAGTTTTTAAAAATAAAGTGATTTCCCACCAGATTTTTGGAAAAGAGGAAATTAAAAACTTTTTAAAACTGAAATGAGTTGTAGTTTTAGCATTTTTCATGAAGCAAATGTTAAGAATTTTCCCAAAAATTTGATGGAAGGCCATCCCCAGTGAGATTTGGGCCTAAAAACTTTTCTTTGAAGAGTGTCTTGGCAAATTTTTCTGCTCTAAGGACTGTTTGAATCTAGTTTCGATCACTAGAAGTTAGGCAAATCCAAATTAAAATAGCTTAATAGTATTTATGGCATTGAGGACATGAAGTAAGGCCATCCCTTAGGATAGTTTGAGCCTAAAATTTTCCCACCTTTGAACTGCCCTTGATACACACCATTTGAGCCTTTAAAATTCCAGCTTTTCTTTAATAAAAATCAGAAAATTTGAACCCAAAACCCTTTGACCTATTTTAGTTCACTCTCAATCTGAGAAATCAGGAAAAAGGAGGAGAAGTGAGGCTAGAGGAGCAAGGTTTAAAATTTGGTTGAAAGAGAAGGAAGCACATTTGGTGGTATTGTGGCATTCCAGCCAATAAAAAAAAGAAAAAAATAAATAAATAAGCAAAAGCATACAAAAAGATAAGAAAAACATAAAAGCAAAGTAAAAGAATGAGAAAGAGAAGTCAACTCATCGAAAGATTGAAAAGATGATTAGAAACTGGCCATTTCAAATCTAGAAATTCAAGAAGTAGATGAAATTGTGCTGAACTGAAGAAGGTGGTGCATCACCTCCTTACCTTCCTGATTTCTCAATTTGAATCCTTTTTACCCCTTTTATTCTTTTACAAATTTCACCCATAAGCCACATTACAACCCAATAAAAAAAAAAGACCTTACTGATCTAAAATGGATTGAGCGGTCATGTGGAGATGAGGATTTGTTTAACCTATGGTGAAAAGAGTTAGAAACTTTTAGAAGTTAGAGCAATGCTATGCTCATGCTTGTAGTCCTATTTGAGGGCTGTAACTGCTCTTCAGCTGTGAGAAATGATGCACCCTTCTCCTTGTGTTGTGAGTGAACAGCCTTGGTAAGACTTGGGTCTAAAATCAAAAATTTACTGGGGCATTGTCAAAACAAAATTCTTAAATTAAAGGTGAACTCTACATTAATTTTCAGGAACAATGCCTTACATGAACGGATTGATGATGAAAGAATTACAACAGAATTTCAAGTTTTAAACTGAAGATTTTTTCTGCTGAAAATCCTCTAGAATTGAATGCACATGGTGTGGAATTTATTTCATTTCACTGAAACTCTGTTTTAACATGTTGCATAAGTATTAACTAATTTTATTGGAAAAGTTTGTGGGTGCCTTCACTGAAAATCCTTAGGAGACTCCACTCCACTAGGGATCACCTAGGGGCTCAAAAAGCTTGATGCATATGCTAAATGCATTTATGCTCCCTACAAAAGTGGCATTTTAGTTTTCTTTATTCTTCCTTTGCTCAGGGACTAGCAAAGCTTAGGTTTGGGGGTGTGTTAATCTTTGAAAAGTACCACTTTTCACCCCTTAGCATGAGCTTTGATAGACCTATGAGTGGACTAATAAATGCTTGTTGAGTATGTCTTGTAGATAGCAGTAAAAAGCAGTCATAGTGCAGAAATTCATCTCTCAATGGAGTTCAAACCCAACAGTGGCCCACTTAGAGGATGCAAGCAATAGCAAAGCAGTGTTGAAGGAGTGAAAACAGGCTGAAAATAACCTATCGAGAGGTTACTGGAACCTGTTGATAGGTTATGAAGGCTGAGAGAAGGAAGAATTCATGAGGATGGGAGAATTCGATAGGATCCTGGAACCTATCGCGCAGTCGGCAATAAGAAGGGAGCATCCTGTCGACAGGTTGCCTAAGCTTGAAGAGAACCTGTCGATAGGATTCTAAAACCTATCACACTAAGGACACCTATCAAGAACCTATCAAAAATTTGAGAACCTATCGACAGGAGCTAGAAGCAAACCTATTAAAATGTAGTGTGTAGAGATCAACCTATCAAAAGGAGCCCCCAACCAATCGAACACACCAGATGAAGGCTGCGGATGCTAGAGCTTTATTCTTAGCCCAACCTATCGGAACCTATCAAAAGGATCCTGAATCCTAGAGAAAGGAACAGAAGGCCTGTTTGGAACCTGTCAAAAGCCTCTGGAACCTATCGAAATCGACCGAAGAACTTCTCAGAAAAGCTATTGTGCACACGCTGCAAGTTGGTGACCTACTGCATGCAATCTGAGGCACTCTGGTGATCAGCAAGAAGTCTCTAGAAGTGCCTTGGGAAACCCTAACCGACCCACATGCTCTCCCCCAACTCTAACTAACTGAAAGAGCCTTCTAGAAGGGGAATAACAAAATTATTCTGGAAGCTATAATTGGCAGGAAAAATGGATCTGAGGCAGAGGAGAAAAGCTATAAAAGGAAGGGAAGCTGCTAGAAAAAAGGGATCAATTCTGGAGATCAGAGCTTGCATCGAAATTCTCTATTCTTCCTTTTAGCCCAACTATGGTTGGCTAATTTCTTTGGAGCATTAAGGAGTGAAGTTGGATCTATAATTGGGGAGAATTGAGAATGTTATTAAGGGTCAGATGATGCACAGACTACAAATCTGAGAGCATTTCATTGTATAGCGATTTTATTTCAATGCAATGTTGGTTTAATTGTTGTAATTAGATCCATATTTCATTTGGTTTTATTTGGCACTCGATCGGATTTGTGTAGATGGGAATAGCTCACCCACTTAACTGGTAGACCTCTTGGATACAATATGATCTCCCTAGATCTGATATTCCTGCAATTGCTTGTGTCTGTGGCCTGACAGTAGCAGCATTTGTAGTGATTATACTGTTCGAATGGAATCTTGAGAATGGAGTAAATCTATTGGATGATCTTTGACCATTGAAGTGGACAGATCATAGCCTTAAGATCAATGCAAATCTCTGGCTTAGATCAGATCCTTTTACCCTGCAGTTGTGCTTATAGCCAGATGAGGGATTGATGCATTCTGAATTCTTTGTGACATTGTCAGCTCAATCCAATTGCAGCAAGACCAAACTCCAAGCTGTTTCTCTCCATTTTCTGTTTTTAATTTCACGAAAAATTCCCCTCACTTGTAAGATCTGAACTTTGGATTTAATCTCAAATTCATTTCTGCATTTAATTGTGTTTATGTATTTTTGATTAATGTGACAACCCCTTAAAACCTCTCCTCTCTCTTTTGCTATTTTAGTATTAGGCAGGGTGCCAGATCTACCTTAGATCTGGAGATTTACTTAAGTTTCAGCTCACATTTCCCTGTGGATATACCCTTACTTACCCTTTAAAACTTGCTACGGCAGGCCCTGAATACTTGTAGGTCTGTATGTCTGCTTGCCTTGATATGTGCAACCACTAGATCCTTTAATTGTGTGATTTTAAACCCCTTTTTGAACACAAGGTGAGTGGCCAACACCTTCCTCCTATACTGAGATCACAGCAGGGTGGCTAAAAATAGTTATTAAAAATATCTATTTAAATTTAAATTTAATCTAATTCGTATTCTAGAAAGCAAGGAGAAAGACAAATCTGAGCCTCTGGCTTCTGTGGCCAGCAGGAGTGTTGAAACTCTGAGTTATCACTCCGAATAAACTTGCAAAAGCTTAAGAAGTTATCAAAGAAAGTTAAAATATAAAAAAATAAAAAAAGAGAAAGATAAATATTTATTTTTAAAAACGGGAATATAAACAAAAATAAAAGATAAAGCGCTTCCCCGACAGCGGCACTAAAAACTTGGTCGTCTTATAGTATGTATATATTTAAATTAAAATTAAGCCTTAATTTATTGCAAGCACACGATGGAAATTATTGCACTAGTGATGGGATTGATCCCATGAAGAAGTGATTATCTTCTTATAGATTTTTATATTCCTTGTTTGAAAATTATATTTATCTTTTAAGTCCTAAACTACTGGAGAAATACGAATAAAAGAATATTTTTTTTATACTAAGTTGCAGAAAAATAAATCCTAATCCCCCTTCTTCAGATTGAGGTCGTCAATCTCAACCTTCAGCTATCGGATGTTTACAAATTTAAAATACCGTTACACCGTATTATAGCCTTCCAGAATTTAATCGTCAATCAAATACTAAAGTTCTTCAATACAGATTTAATCTAATCAACAATCTCCTAAAATCTAAGTGCTAATCAAATTCAACAAAATTGAAGTTGGAGAAGTAAAACCATTATACTAATCTGCAAACTTTAACCTGAGTTGTCAATTCAAATCAAAATTCGAAGATGCTTACAAAGCATATAAAATCTAAACTAAAAATAAAATAAAATCTAAACTAGAAAGCAAAAGTAGAACCATCCAAAGGGTTGATCTTTCAGCTTCCTCAGCCTTGGTTGTCAAGCAAGACCTCAGAGAACTGTGGACAATGTTACTTTATAAATCCTAAGCTACTTTGATCTGGAGAAAACACTGACCTTAGTTGTCAATTGATGCTGTGAAATTCTTCGATGATTATTAATATACTGAACCCTCTAATTTATAGATCATAAGGATTCGGTTTACAGAGTTCTAATTCTAATAAAAGAAATAATTAAAATAAAAGATTCCTAATATAACTCTAATTCTAATTTTATTATTCCTTGCTTTCAACAATTGATGTGTTCCGAATTTCTCTCCTTGATAACTGCAGCAAAGATCTTAGGAGAGTATCTTCATCAATCTTCTCAGATCTTTGATTAGCCAAACTTCTAATTAAAGAGTTCATCTAATTCTATTCCTGGCAGTGATAGTCTTCACTCACATGATCAGCAGCAATAGAAATAACAGGAGAGTTTTTATAAGCATAATCATAATTTACGATTATTCTTTTTCTTCTTTTTTCTTAAAAAATCTTAAATCATGATTTTCTATCTTTCATAGCTTCCTCAGTAGACAATTCTCTATCTTCGGTATCACTTTTTACTCTTTTGTAGCTTTTCAAAGAATCGTCTTTTGAAGAATCGTAAATTATGATTTCTCATTTTTTTTCTTTTCTTCGGCTTCAGTATTATCACTCAATCGTAAAATGCGATTTCTCATCTTTTAATAGGTGGTGAATCATCTTCTTATGCTCAATCATCTTTTTACTCCTTTTTGAGTTCACTTTGATGAATATTAACACTTTGGCTCTCTTTTACTATTTTTCTTTCATATCTATACATTAATAACTTATTAATAGCATACTAAGTCCTAGCATCACTAAGTTAAGGGTGATAAAATGGTATATTCTGTAACTGATCAGCCCACGATGACAAGGGATTGCCACCTCTACGTCCAATGTTGCCAACAATGCTAAGAGCACGCCATGCTCATCAAAGCCCCATCAGTTGTATTGAGTCCTATAACTTCACCATGGCCATTCTCGATGTGGTCCTTCGATGTCATCGGACCCTTCACGTACACGGTTGGGAATACTCACAAGCACACATTTATACTCACTGCAACCGAGTACTACACCAAATGGGCAGAAGTTGAGTCATATGTCAGAATTACTGCCTCGATGCTTGTAAAGTTTATCATTCGAAACATCATCACCCGCTTCGGAGTACCCCGAATGTTCATCATCGGTAATGGACCATAGTTCATCGTAGAGAAGATGAAGAGATTATGCAAGAAATTCGACATCGACCTGCATCGCTTGCCACTATTCTATCCCTAGGGAAATGGACAAGCAGAGGCTACGAACAAAACTCTAATCAGATTTTAAAATGAATAGTGGGGACGAGCAATGGAGCCGACTAGCCTGAACGATTACCAAAAGCACTTTGGGCTTATAGAAATTCTATTCGTACGGCCACTGACCAAACTCCTTACCTTCTCATATATGGGATGGAAGGAGTTCTGCCTCACGAAATACAAGTACCATCCGTACATATCCAACTTGATGATGAGCTATCTCTAGATAAGAAGAGGGTTGCTCTGCTTGCTGAGCTAGAACAACTCGATGAGACACGTCTAAAGGTAGCCGATCATGCTCAAGTATACCAAAGGAGAATGGACAGAGCCTACGATAAGAAAGTCCTTGAGCAAACCTTCAAAATTGGAGAATTAGTCCTGAAGAAAATCATGCCTTCCAAACACACCCATCCAAAGGGAAAATTGAAACCAAATTAGGAGGGCCCATACGTTATAGCAGTTACATACCCAGGGAACGCATACAAGCTGGTAAACCAAGATGGAGAAGAGCTCCCTAACCCCTGGAATGCCATATACCTCAGGAAATACTATCCTTAGCATCGTAATCATTGTATCCCATAGTCAGATACCTATATCTACCCTCCCCATAGTCATCGAGACTCATTCATTGGTCGTACGCCTTTATTTCCCAGGATATCCTTGAAGGCCTTAGACCCAATGTCCACCTTCCTATTTGGATAATTTGATCAAATCACTAGTGGAATACTTGATCTCTTCCAAAAGCATAAGTAGAACCTAATTCTCACCCCTTTCCCATGCCATTGGAGGAGATGTTAGAGCACAGAAAATGAAGATGTTAGGCTCAATCAAAGATCACCATTCTTGCGTCAGCAGGTTGCTTTCAGGAAAATATATGCAAACGTATACATAATTGAGAGAGAGCAATACAACGGCTGAACAAGTGACTGATCCCAGGGAAGCATAAGCAGATCATGAGGATATCCAGGTAACTTTCCTAGGAAAGTATATGCAAGCCGCAAGGGCATCCCTGGTGTCCCAATATTACTAGATAGGGTAGTAAGGTCGCGGGAGGAGGACAAACTCCTGCTAACCATAGAATGGGAGAATTTGATAGTACCAAAATATGATGAAGAGCTCAATTATGGCACCCCATACTCCCCTGAAAAAAATATGGTTACTTATCCCTTTTAGGAGTTGTCAAGTACAAACTAATATCCATGTCATTGAGCCTTATCCCCTCTTTCACCCTTAATTTCTATTTTCGGCCAGAACCCTCCAAAGCTATCCCCAGATATGAAACTGAGAACTTGTGAATGATGACTGATGCAACCACTTACTATCTACCGCTCACCCTCTAGTACTAACTATGGGATGGGATAATTACTATCGGAGGTAGAACCCTAATATACGGTTGACATGACTAAAAAACCTCCCCCGGTTCAGTGACAGTCTCAAGGAATTTCCTTGACACTAATTCATCAAAGCACAAATGGCTCCTCATAGGCCCAAGTGCTAAAAAAAATTAGAAACGCTCCATTGCACCTTGACACTGAGGCATTTTTATTTCAGAAAAGAAGTCGGCTTGAGACCCCTGCTTGTTCACGAACAGGTGCAGAATTATGAAGTCATCACCTCAAGAAGACCGCTGAAGATACCGCACTGCCTATTGCATCACGCTCCTACATTGGGGCGCATTTTTTTTAGTTTTAAAATTTTTCCTTCAGTTATTTGCTTTCCCTTTCTTGTAATAAAAAAAATAGTAGTAAAAAAAATAACAAAAGAATATATATAATGATCCATCCTTTATTACCAGACCTCGGTCTGAGGCACCTCCCCCCCTTGACAATTAGCAAGGGGAAAAATAAAATTACTAATAACTTTATATTCATGTGCAAATATAGAGCAACCTTCAACAATTACTGGGCCAACTCAAAGAGCATCCAAGTCCCAATAGTAGGAGATGACACCAAAAACAAGTTAAACTATGGAAGGTAAAAACAAAGAGAGGTAAAGTGAAGCCAGGTACATCTGAACCAGAAAAGTTTTTTTTTTTCTATACATACCAAAATTTTCTTTACATTGATCACCGGGGGCATACCCCCTGTATATTCAATGAACAAAAAAAAACAACAATGCCCTACTCCCACCGCTGCCTCTGCGAGGGACGCTCATCACCCTCTCCAGCATCATCGACTCAAGGACCAGGAGCCTGGTCCACAAAAGCCTCAGCTGAAGCTTGGGGCATGGATGGAACCCTCCTAGAGGAGGGCTAGCAATAGAACCTCCCTCACTCTCCTGACTCGAGGCCCGTCAAGACTGGGAGCGTAGAGGGTCAAAGGCAAATAAAGGCCCAAGGGTCGAGTCTGCCTGAGCATAAGCCCTCATATGCTCACGGGTCCCCTGATGGATCTCGCCTAGTGAACCAATAGCCCTTGATCCCAACCCAGGGAGCTGATCAAGCATCCCTCGCACTCTCCCCCCAACTCTCGCCAATTCGTACTGCAGCAGCTCTACCATCGCCTGCATCTCAACACGAGCTACGGCTCGAGCACTCTTTAACTCAGCTGTCTGAATCCTCCACTCGAACAAAAATTCCATTGTCACCTCCTACAGGTGACGATCAGCGAGGTCAAACGGAATCTCCTAGACCTCTTGATGAGTTAAGGCATGCTGCATCTCCAAACGTGACCGCTCCAGCTCGCGCACCTACATACAAGCGTGAAGTTAAGACGAGGAAAAAGCACATATATAATGAAGTCAAGAGTAACAAAGATATACCAGCTCAGTGCACTCCTGAAGAAGGCACTTGACTGCCACAACAGTCATTGGATCAGTAGCTAGTGCTGGAGGAGCCTCAGACGTGGATGGCTACAACGCGAAGAAAAAGACACATCAGATAATATTACGACTAGAAAATCGAAGCAAGAAATATACCTATATCAACTAAACATACCTGAGTAGGAATGGGAGTAGACTCCTGAGGAGGAGCCTCGAGAGCAAAGTCAGGTACTGCTTGCATAAGAAAAGAACAAACAAACACTTAACTTGTCAGATAACATGAAATAAAAATAAATGAAATACACACATAAACTAATATACCATACCTGACTCTCAGGGCATAAAGAGGTAGTCGCCTCCCGCATCTGGAGGTCCTCAGCAACATAATGCTAAAAACATACAACACCATATTAGAAAATCGCTATATGAACCGAATAGGGCAACAACACAGATGACATAAGAAACTCACCCAGTGCTCTAGCTCAGCCGGAAACTGAGCAATCACGAGATCCTCTTGACTGGATGATGCAGCCAAAGAAGGATCAAACGCTGGAGCGAATACCCCAGCACCTGATAGCTCTGACCTTTGCAAACATGACACATGACAAACGCATTGGAAACGACAAAACAAACAATACTAACAAGTAATAAACCAAATCAATATACACTTACCGGTCGGTCAATCTCAGAATGTAGACTGACCTCTACCTCCCGATAAGCCTGCTACTGACCTCGTATCAACTCAATCATTGGTGCCTGGCTAGCGACCACACCCTCTCTCTCAGTCTGGAAAGCACGAGGGAAACCAAACAAAACAATGAATTTAAACTAACTAGAAACCAAACAAATATATGCTAACAATTAAAGCCAATAAATCAATTCACAAGAGATTGTCGGGCCCCTGCCTACAAAGCCCTCAGCTCGTCCTCTGTCGTCCTAGCCTAGAAGACTAAGGTAGTCAGGGAGGGCAGCATCTCTTCATCAACATGAGGAGCATACCATGTCTGCTCCATCACCCTATGGAGGGAATCCAACGCTCCATGAATGCCCGCACTGACGTGACCTTGCTCTAACACGACCAATCGCTCCCTCAATGATAAGGCCGACTCAGGACCGCCGACCGCAAAAGGCCCACTCCCATGAAAGGGACGTGTAAATATCCGGCCACCACCAAGCTCTTGGAACCACCTCATAAACTCCCAGGCATCCGCCTCATCGCGTGCCCCTATCACCCTGGTCCCCCCGACTCTGAAATCAACAATCTAAGCCTCCATCTTCAATGCGAAGTTCTGACCAGGGGAACCAGTCATCCTCTTCACCACTCTGTGGAAAATCTCTGAGGGGACCCCCTGAGGGTGCCCCAGCTGCCAAGCTGCCTGAGAAAGGTGGATACGCTCCACCTTCTAAAAGTAATGGACCCAGATGTCAACATCAAAGAAGGGTCGGCCAGGCTGTATCACTGGTTGCTCGGCATCCTCCCTGACTCCATAGGGCCTCCAAATCACCTATAGCCAAAAACAAAGAAACAATCATTAGTAAATCCAAAACCCGAGAAGCTAAGACATTGACAATGTAAATAATACGTACCTACCCCACATGCATATCCTCAAAGAGACCTCACACAGTCTGCAAGTCTGAAGGATTGTGACGATGCCCCAACGCCCTTCGCCACACTTCATCCTAGGGAATGTAAAGGTGATCTCTGCCGGAACCCGCGGTCGTAGGAAGGCAAAATGGTCATACGCCCAGAACTAAACACACAAACACTGAAACCATCATTAAGACGAAAGCCGAAACAACTAAGACAACGTCGAAGCCAACAACTAACCAAGACTCACCTGAAGGAAAGGGAGTAAACCTCTTATAGTGGCAACACCTCTCCCTCTATGGTACAACTAGTCGTAGAGGTGTGCCAATGCCGCTACACCCCAGGCGTACGTAGGGACTCACTCCAGATCCCCAAGAAGTGTCAGAAATAACAAAGTGACGCACCCCTGGGTGGAAGAAGAAAAGAACACTGCCCCAATGAAGTGCATAAAGAATGCCCGAAGCACTCGGTCTGCCACCACTCTCGGCTCCACCACCGGCTCTCAATGCGCCATCACCTCACAACGCACTTGGAATGACACTCTCGGCTCTGAGTGGCGTCTCTGAGGGACAAAGCCGCTAGCAAATGTATCAAAGAACAAGGTGACACAGACCACTCCTGATCCGGATCCCCTAAAGCGGTATGCGACTCCGAGAATCTCCTCGCATACCACCAAATAGTCCCCTTCCATCTGACCAGTCACCAACTCCCCTCGAATTTGAGTCTGGTAATGTGAACCCAGTCCTCTGGGGTCGCTAGTAACATCAATACTGGGAAGAGCAGTGCCTGCTACTCCTCCCTCCAGCTCTCCAAAATAACCACGATCAGACCCCGATCGACCTGAAAGGGCTCCAACTCTAGAATCGGCCCGAAGTTAAAAGACACCAACTCTGCTCATTGAAACTCAGGCAAGGCACGATACCAGCCATGGGACTCTTACCAGACAGTGTTGATGGCCAGCACCAGGGGCTCCTAACAAATAATAAACAAAAAAATGAGAAGAAAACAAAATAAGGCCAGCACTTATAACTACGCTAAAACTAACAAGAACTACAAGACTTACAAACAAACCTAATCCCAACAACATAAAGCAATAAAAACATATGATCACAAACAAGAAAATGATTTATGAAAAGCATGCAAAACATGAGAAAACAGCATTAAAACAACGAAAGTAAACATGACCTAGAACTAGATACAAATATGATGCTTGAATGCACACACACAATACACTAGATGCAGGTTCGACATAAATTAAAAGGGTTTTCAGATCCTAAAAAGTCTACGTCATAACCTAAATTCCTAAGTAATAAAACAAGACTCTTGCTCACAGGTACCTACCTGGTCACGCACAAAGAACTCCTCCAATGGGATTCGACACGGAGCGGATTTTGGCACCACAAATTGGTTATCAAGACCCTCGAGGCTGTGCCCCATAATGTGTGCTGAACACTTGGTACATCCTATTCACAACAAGAACGCACAAAGAAATTAATGCAAAATAAATCTCCAATTCTACTATACGTTGATCCAAAACATCAATCTAAAAGATAGTTCTAATTTCATGTCTCCGTATGAACAAATGAACCAACCTGAACCGTCAGTGTCGTAGCTACGGTCACTCTCAATGGTTCGACAAAAGAATATTGCATGTGTCTTTACTCTTACAAAACAAGGCTGGACGTACCAAGCCGTAAATCTCTCTCTCCTTTACAAAACACTCTCAAAGTTTACAGCAAGTCTTCTAAAAGAATCTCTCCGGAGGAGGCTCAAATTCCTCCCTTGGAAAGTACTCTGAATTCATCAGTGGCAATTCCTAAATCGTCACCTGTGACATATAGTCAAAGGGGTGAGCTACATCCTAGCTCAATAGGGCAATATCACAATGAGTATATCCTTCTTACAAACATACATTTCATGACAAGAATAAAATATGAACTCATAGATATCTCTTTGCTTGAAAAGTAAATTTTTAGATGCAATAAATAATTTGACTGCAATTATTGATCTACTCATGAATTTTAAAATGATTACTAGCTTCCCTTTTTGTTGCAACCAGGCTGATACCATGACTTAAATCATTAACTTAAATAATCTCTGAGCAATATAGCATCGAGCCCCGATGGAATACCCTCCATCGTCGTCTAATCAGACTATTTTTCATGAAATTGTCCACGTCCCTATCTCGTAGGCGACGGGCATACTACTACTACACATCCCTGGGATGTCTACTGGTGTACAGATTAGTTGCCGTACCGGTCACGGATATCCTATCGAGTCAGTCACGGTTATCCCGCCACGTCGATTGGGTATTCTCTGAACCTTAAATCAAATTGTGCAATACCTATAGTTATTCACCGTGTAATTGTGCTAATACATAGTAACACCTAGCCCGTGCAATTACGTTTACTGTTTACTTCTTGGCGTGGATCTTTACATCCACCATACATCCCTGGCATGTCACGTCATCTGATGCATCTCTGCGATGCCGATGTGTTCTTACATCCGTGGGATGATTTTATTCTTACTTAACAAGTTTCCTCTTTTATTTGTGTAGACACACACCATTGCCATTACTCTACTCTTTGCATTAATAATAAAACGAAACGGAGTTTAAAGATCATGCAACAATACTCTATCACTACGTAAATGCTCGTAATAAAGTGTACTAGTTTAGATTTTCCCCTACCTCAAACGCATCTCGAATCCTCGGATTCTTTAATCCGATCAAACTACTAGCAACCCAATGGTCCGATTTAACCTAGGTATGGTCAACACATAAAGAACATCACTATAGTGTTTAAACATTGGTTCATGAAGCCTATGTTCAACTATAAATAATTTACAAGCTAGAGCATACCCAAAACCCAAATTCACTCAAATCGATCGAACGATTCTAAATCGTTCGAACGATTCTCAAAATCGTTCGAACAGTTTCTAAATCGTTCGAACGAAATTCTATATCGTTGTTTCCTCCAAGAAAAACCGTTCGAATGATTTTTAATTCGTTCAAACGGTTTCCAAAATCATTCAAACAAATTTCCATTTCGTTCGAACGATTCACTCAGAAACCTTGTTCTCTTCAATTTATCTCTTCAGGCCAAATTCATTCAATCGGATTCTCATTTCGTTCAAATGAATTTGTCCATCCTCAGTTATGGATCGAGTTCATCACTTCTTGAACTCATCCACCCATCCAAGTCTTCATCATCAATTTCTCATATATATATTTATATATATACAGCTAATTAATCTACACTAATCTAAGGAAATAATTATGAAAGATTCAGCTCACCTTTAACCAGTCAGCTCCCTTGATCCCAAGCCTTAGCTCACTAGGGTTTCTCAAACCCCCAAACCAAAAATCCCTCTTCGATCCTGAGCTCGATCAGTTATACTTTACGAGCGAAAGTCACTTGTTTGCATTCATTGCACTTCTTCATTTATTTCAGAACAAATCATCCTCTCATTCATTCTCTCTTTCTCTCTTAACTCTTCTCCACATTCAACAAAAGAAATAACTCCTCCTTTATTCCTTATAACGTATATCCTACTTACTTTGTGTTGAACACATACAACTAACTAATCGTGTGTGTGTGTGTATCAATGGATACATAGTCCAATCAAAGGGTTTTATGTTATACACTTCATCTCACCTATGATAGATTAAGTCAACCCAATTAAAGTTGACCCGGTCAAATGTGTGACCAATCGATCCGCTTCCCGAGGTGTACTATTTAAATATGAATTTTTCGGGACGTTACATTCTCCCCTCCTTGGAAATTTTCAACCCCGAAAATTATACACAAGGGCCTCTCCCCCCCACACCTCGGCATGGGAGCCCTCACACTGCATAGGTCATCTACAGTCACAGGCTTTTGCACAACAAAACCACAGTACAATAGAAACCTGTGCAAGCACCCCTTCGACAAGAAACACATGCAGTCAATAAGCAGCTTCACAGGTAACTTATAGAGTATTGTTTACAACTAAACATGGCACATAATTAAACACAAATATATATATAAACAAAATATGCGCCATGCGTGGAGTGGCAACCATGCCACGATTGTTCAAGAGGAAACATGTCCTCAAGTACCTATTTTAAAATTTACAATTTCCCAAAAATGTAAGTAGCTCAAAATTTGACACTCCTAAACATGACACCGAACCAAGAGTACTCAAGACTCCTCTCCGCCCGGCAGATCACTGCCATCGCCATGCTCGTCCGCACCTGAAGTCGACGAGCCCGGAAACCAAGCCTGTGCTGCTGCCATGCACTGAAGATAGTCATCGAGATACATGAAACACATCATCTCGGCATGCAGGGCGTCGTAGTAATCCAACCGGCAGTTGATAAGGTGATTATTCTCGGCCATTTGGCGCGTGTTGGCTTCCAACAAAGCATAAAGGCCGGCAATGGTTGGGGTAGGAACATCCTCACGTGGCGGTGGTGCGTGCTCCGGAGAATGGTGGCCAACAGGCTGCTGTGGTGGAATATGAGCAGCAAAGTCATCATAAACTGGGATGGCATGTGGTGGCTAGTCTTGAAGTTGGGGTTCCGGTTGTGGTGGTACTTCGGCTAGCGGCTTCTTAACTAACTTGACATACGTCTGGTTCCAGTCAACCATAGTGAATTGTTGAACATTTCCCGTTAGTTTAAATTCATTTGGGGCAAGGGTGTATGTATCGTCACCCGCGTAATCTTCTACCATTAGGGAAATGAGTCTTGCATATGGCATGTCCTCAATGGATTTCTAAACATTCGGCAATATTTTCTTACGGGCATACTTCATTCCCGCCAAGACCATTTGGGGCGCGTTGAACCATCGTCCATTAAAAGTCGCAAAGAGGGCCATTTGGACCTCACCTACTCGTTCGATTTTATTGCGTAACGGGTACAAATTACACTAGATTATGGAATCGAGCATCCAGAGCTCACGAGGCAAATCAACTCGTTTGATAGAGTGACCCGAACCCGTACAGCCATGGGTCATCTTAGCAGCTATATATTCATAATCTAATGCCTTTGGAAAAGGCTCAGCTAAGGCGATATCCTCATGGTTATAAGTATGGAAGCATTCCAACGCATCGGCCACATCATCAAAAGTTAAGGTGTAGGGCCGATTATCTATCTTAGTCTTTAAGATGGTTGGGTCCTTAACGATTTCCATGTTCTGATAGAAAAGCCGTACTATTCTAGGGTAATAGCTATCCTTGCATGGGCGAAGGACACCAGTCAAGCCTGCGGTGGAAATGTATTCAAAAGCCCAACGCGTTTCATCGTGCTTGGTAAAAGTTTTAGGATCTATGATCCACTCAGGTTCAAAATCCTTATCCGACCACCATTCATTTGGTCGCTCACATGTGGGTGGTGCTTGCGTAGGTGGTGCCGATGAAGAACCGATAGGCGGTTTCTTCGGTGGCTGCTGCAAAGAGGAACCCGGAGTGGGTTTCTTTGGTGCCGCACTCGCCGTGGCTTGGCGAATCTTGGTGGCATTGTAGATTAATCACTACTTAGGGTCTATGGTGAAGGGTTTAGCCTTAATTGTTTCAAAATCCTAGGGTATGAAGAAATCAAAAGAGGTTAGTGATTACCTCTTACCCTAGAAGGAGGTGTGCTCATGCAAATCCAAGCTTGAATGTGGCCGAAATCGACGAAAACCGATGACCCTTGCAAACCCTAGATCTCTCCCAAGAAGAAAGAAGGCAATAGAGATTTGTTGGTTTTCTAATGGATGGCAAAAATCGCATGCAACTACTTATAGTTTGCAAAATCGATCGAACGAATTGAAATTCGTTCGATCGATTTCCAACCATTTAATGCTAGCTTAAAAATTCGTTCGAACGAATATAATTTTGATCGAACGAATTACCTTAGTGGAAGTGCCCTCAAAATTTTCGTTCGATCGGTTTCTAAATCGATCGAACGATTTCATGGTTTCAAATTTTAGGTCATTTTCCATCTCACTAGCCAAAGTATTTCATTTGAACGATTTGAAAAATCGTTCGAACGATTCCCTAACAACTCATTGGAATCCCACTGGCAGTTGCATTCCGTTCGAACAATTTGGAAAATCGTTCGAACGATTTCTGGCTACACTTGATGCCTTGACCTACAGAAATTCGTTCGATCGAATTTCAATTTCAATCAAACGAAATGCTAAAAATTCTGAAGGTGAGGTTGTTCCTTCATGCCCTTCGAATTCTATACCAAGATGAGGTAATTTCTTTATGCCTCACCATGGACAACTTCCATTTACCCCAATATGCAATCCGTTATAGCGTGAATGATCACGTTACACGTTACGCATAGATCAGCCATACGTTTTGGCAGTCCACCACTTAGGTAGATGTTAAACTCTTACAACTATGCCGCATTTTACATGTAAACCTTCACAAAAGCTCAGTTTAATTTCACACACAATATTTTAAAATCACAAAGATTAAAACAGAATTTTAATATAGCTCAAGATAGTTGTACTCCTTTTTCATTCAAAAAATTTGAAACTTCAAGTTCCATATTTACAAACATCTCAAGCGTGTGCTCCACACCCAGCATCTATCATTCACAATTTCTGTTGTTCAAACAAATGGGGATACAAATCTCAAATCTCAGCCTCTCTCTCCCAAGTTGCTTCCTCAATTGGATGGTTGCCCCACTTGACGAGCACTAATGGAATGACCTTAGTGCATAGAGTTCGTTCCTTTCGGTCCAAGATTTGAGTAGCGTCTTCAACCATAGTCATATCCTCATGTAACTCAATCGGCTGACCGCCTAAAATGTGCGTGGGGTCCTTTACGTACTTCCGGAGCATAGAGATATGAAAGAAATTTTGCACTGTTAAGACCTGAAAAGTACCACTTTTCACCCCTTAACTTAACCTTTGATTAGACCCTTAGCCACCTAATAAGTTCTTGTTAAGTGTTTTGTGCAGGTAATAATCAGCAGTGTAATAAGGCCAAGAATCCTGTTAAGGAACCTACCTTGGCACCAGATACCCCTCAGAAGAATGAACTCTGAATTCAGGAGAAATATGCCTCACGTAGTTCAACTGAGCTTCCCAAGGCTTTACAGCAACCTCTCGCACAGATGAATGACTGAAGAGCTTCAGAAACTCAAACTCACGCAGCTCTCGCGAAGCTCAAGAGTAGAACACATCGCAGTCGACTGCAGTTCAGCGGACCTCTCTTAATCTCATGATTCGCTCCGAATGGTGAGAGAGAGATTCTCTGAAGATCCTCACGCATCTATCATGTCGCGAGATGCAATTATCAGAAGAAGAACGCCTTGCGCAGTTCTCGCGCCATTCAAGAAAGAAAATATCCTGGCGAAGGCAAAGCCAATCTCGCGAAGATCAAGTGAGACATAGAACCTTGAGCAGTTCAGAACTCAAAAGAGCCTCGCGAGGTAACTCGCGAAGTCCAAGTAAAGAGAAGTGCTCGCGAAGTTCTCGCACTGCTGCCCAGCGAAGACCGATCGACCGTACGACTGCTTGAATTTCAACCCCGCGACACTTGAGACTGTGTTTTCTATTCAACCTCGTGAAGCCCAATCCAGTGAGAGCTCAACTCTCTATCGCGCGACTACCTGAAGAGCAAACCAAGGCAACCTCGCGACGGCTGAAGCTTCAATATCAAATCATCCTAGCGAAGAGCAAAGAGCTACCATGCGACAAGTCTGGGAAACTATAGCTACCTAGCGAAGCTCTGACCCTAAACTTCCATCTCTTCAGCAGAGGGCCTTCTGGGTATTTCCAGCGATTAGGGCACGCACTCCCACGCTTAAATCTCCGTGCATGCGCCCCGAGGCATCCAAGGATCATTATCAGGCCACGTGGCATCATTAAAATTAGGGTTTTCTAACCCTAATACGCCGCCACCCCACTGCTATATAAACCCATACCTGAGCTTAGGTTTAGTCATCTGGGAACCCATCTCAGATTGTTTTTCTTTTCTCTTTCTTTTTAGCAGTAAGTAGTTTTCTTTTTCTTTCCTTCTCTCCATAGTCCAGCACTTGCTGGCTATGCCTTTGTATGTGTTTTTGAATTGAATCAATGGAAGTTTTGTAATAGGATCTGTACTTTATGGGATTGTTGTTTGTGTGTGAGATGCTCTGTGCAAGGTTGCTGCCTTGTGATCCGCTATTGCTTTGGCTGTATTTCAAAGCAATGGAGGACTGATTCTAAGGGCCACTCAGATCCAAGTGACATGTGTGTCTGGGCTATCATGGTCCTACAGCCTTAGCCCCACCACAGGACCCACTAGATCTGAAATCCCCATGGGAGCTTGAGCTGGTAGCCTTGTGAGCATGATGGTAGCAACGATAATCTTGTTTTGTTTTAGACTTCGTGAGGAGGATAATCTCTGGGATAGTCTGTGACCATTTAAGTGGACAGATTATAACCTTAGGGTGATTCTGATCCACCGATCCAAGATGGATCCTTCTTCTTTACACCTGAGCTTGTAGAAGCCTGGTGAGAGATTGTACAGAGGCAGACTCCCCCATATTTGTATAGATCTGCCATCAGATGTTGGATCTGATTTGGTTATAGAGATTATAGGCTGGTGACTGGACCATTGTAGCCTCGCTCAAGCAATGGACAGCTAGATCGAAGGTTGTACTCAATCTCTTGCTGGTTCTATGTGTCTGGGCTATCATGGTCCTACAGCCTTAGCCCCACATATAGAGCTTTAGAGGTTGAGGTTCCCTATGGATTCTTGAGCTGGTAGCCTGGATGAAATAGTGCCTGCAATGATTTACTTGTTATGTTCTGACCCATCCCTAGATAGTGGCTCCCCTATGGGATAATTTGTGACCATTCAAGTGGACAGGTTATAGCCTTAAGGGTGGAATCATGGCAGAGTGATGGGTTGGATTATTTCTCCTCGGAGGTGATAATGTAGCCTCTGGACAGGATTTCTATAACATCAAATCTAAATCTGAGTTACAAAACTTCTCTGACCTAGGCTCAATAACATACTTCTCACCCTTTTTATACTCATTTTCCACACTCCATCCATCCTCTCAACACTTTCTGTAGTTTAGTTATTAGAATACTTAGAATAAGTGACCTTAAACTCCCCTCCTTCTAGGACTGCCAGATCTGTAGACAGATCTGGAGGGACTACTAGAGATGGCTCCCTTGGAGCTTTAGATCACCTTTCCCTGTGGGACAAACTCTTACTTATCAAAACTTGCTACAAAGGACCCTGTATCTTGCAGGTCTAGGACTTCTAAGTTGTGCTGGATTCACCCCTTGTTTTACTCTATCTTTGATTTTTAAATAACTTTCACCACCAACCAACGGAGGCAATCCGATGCGATAGGCTACTTCTCCGACTTGACCCAAAACTTCAAAGGGTCCTATATAACGAGGACTGAGCTTCCCCTTCCTTCCAAACCGCATCACACCCCTCATAGGTGATACTTTCACAAATACATGATCGCCCACGGCGAAGTCCAGGCTCGTTCTCTTGACATCGGCATAGCTCTTTTGTCGGCTCTATGCTGATCGCAGTCGTTCCCTTATCATTCGGACAACCATAGCATTATCTTCGAGAACTTTCGGACCAAGCACAAATTTCTCTCCGATTTCTTCCCAGTTGATGGGAGATCGACATCGCCTACCATAAAGAGCTTCGTACGGCGCCATTCCGATGCTTGCTTGAAAACTATTTTTATATGCAAATTCAATCAACGGAAGATGTTGATCCCATGACCCTTGTAGTTCAAGCATACAAGCCCTAAGCATATCTTCGATCACTTGGTTTACTCGTTCCGTTTGCCTGTCGGTTTGCGGATGGAACGCTGAACTGAAATCGAGCCGCATGCCCATACCTTCTTGAAATTTTTGCCAAAACTTTGAAGTGTACAACGGATCGCGATCAGATACAATACTGCTTGGAATACCATGTAGGCGCACTATCTCCTTCATATAGAGTTCCACGAGTTTGCTTGCCGAATACGTAGTGTTATAGGGCAAGATATGAGCTGACTTCATTAGTCTATCTACAACAACCCAAATGGCGTTGTACCTCTTTACTATTCGTGGCAACCCCATGATGAAATCCATGGAGATAGACTCCCATTTCCATTCTAGTATAGGTAGAGGCTATAGTAAGCCAGCAGGGTGTCTATGATCGACTTTTACTTGCTGACATGTCAAACACTTTGACACGTACTCTGCTACGTCGTGTTTGAGACCTCTCCACCAATAGCTCTTACTCAGGTCTTGATACATTTTGGTACTACCCGGATGGATTGCATATTTAGACTTGTGTGCTTCATCCAAAATAGTTTGTCGTAGGCTGGCATCAATAGGAATACAGAGGCGTCCCCTGAACAATAAGGAACCATCCTCCCTTATAGAGAAGTCCGGTCTAGTACCTTCCATTACATCCTTTCGAATCTTAACTAACTCGGCGTCTTTCATCTGCAACTCATGTATGTGTTCAAAAATTATCGGCCTCACCGAGATATTGGCCAACAGAGCACCGAAAGTTTGTACCTCAATCTTTGCATCATATAGTGACAGGTCTTCAAACAATTTTCACCTGTACATCCCCAACACCAGATTAGCTAACTGAGCCGAACTCTTACGACTCAAGGCATCTGCTACGACATTAGCCTTGCCTGGGTGGTATTGGATGGAGCAGTCATAGTCTTTGAGAAATTCCATCCATCTTCTCTGCCTCATGTTTAGTTCATTCTGTGTAAATAAATATCGGAGGCTTTTATGGTCAGTGAAAATCTCAAAGGTCTCCCCATACAAATAGTGTCGCCAGATCTTCAATGCGAAGATGACTGCTGCGAGTTCGAGGTCATGTGTCGGGTAATTCTTCTCATGGTCCTTCAGCTATCTCGACCCATAAGTAATCACCTTTTTATATTGGTTTAGCACACAGCCTAAACTGTTATGAGAAGCATCGCTATAAACTACAAAACCTCCACTGCCTGAAGGGATTGCAAGCACCGGGGCTGAGGTAAGTCGCTTCTTCAATTCTTGAATCTTCGCACGCATCGGTCCACTCAAATCATACATCTTTCCGTGTGAGTCTGGTCAGTGGTCCCGATAGTTTGGAAAACCCTTCTACGAAACGTCTATAATACCCAGCTAAACCAAGGAAACTGCATACCTCGGTGACCGTCTTTGGTTGTTCCCACTGCACGACAGCCTCAATCTTAGTAGAATCCACCGTGACACCATCTTTTGTGACGACGTGTCCCAAAAAGCTAACTTCCTCCAACCAAAACTTGCACTTATTGAGTTTGGCGTACAATTGGTGTTCACGCAACATTTGTAAAGCGGTTCTCAAGTGCTCCTCATGTTCTTTCTTTGACTTGGAGTATTTTAGGATATCGTCGACAAATACAATGACGTAAGAGTCCAGGTGTGGTTTAAACACCCGATTAATTAAATCCATAAAGGACGCCGAAGCATTCATTAATCCAAACGGCATCACTAAGAACTTGTAGTGTCCGTATCTCGTCCTAAAGGCAGTCTTTTGAATGTCGTCTGCCTTGACCCTGAGTTGATGATATCCAGACCTCAAGTCAATTTTTGAAAAATACCTTGCCCCCTGTAGTTTGTCAAACAAATCATCTATTCTTGGCAATGGGTATTTGTTCTTGATAGTGAGTTTGTTCAATTGACGGTAGTCAATGCACAACCTCATTGACCCATCCTTCTTTTTAAAAAACAAGACCGGCGCACCCCAAGGAGATACACTCGATCTGACAAACCCCTTATCTAAAAGTTCCTGTAGTTGTTCCTTCAACTCCTTCAACTCGGCCGGATCCATTCTGTACGGTGCTTTAGAAACCGGCTCCACTCCGGGAGCCAAGTCTATAGCAAACTCCACTTCTCGATTCGGAGGTAAGCCTGGTAATTCCTCTGGGAAGACATCTTCAAACTTGCACACCACTGCAATCTCCGTAATAACATTCTTTCTTTCCTTGTCATCCATTAGAAAGGCTAAGTAATCACTGCATCCATCTCTGATTAGGCGTTCGACCTTGATGGCGGACACAAGTGGTAGGAACTTTGTTCTCACTCCAACAAATTGAAATGATCTCCTTGTATTCGGCCTAAAGATGACAACCTTGCTCTTGCAATCGACCGTTGCATAGTGCTTTGACAACCAGTGCATGCCAAGGATCACATCAAATCCCTGCATGTCTAACAGAATCAAATTTGCTGACAATTCAAAGACTTCCCCATCTTTAATAGCTATGGTTACTGACTTGCAGACTAAGTCTGCATCAACTGCCTGTCCAGTTGGAATAGTCACAGCCAAGATGAAATCTAATGTCTCTGGCTTGATCCTCATCCTTCTTACAAATCGAGGAGTAACAAACGAATGAGTAGACCCTGGGTCTATCAACGCTCTAGCCTCGTACGCTCCACGACTCTCCTTCCCGTACACATATAAGGTACCTATAGTGCACACACGTCTCAGCATTTCACTTGTGTCTCTTATTTAAACATGATATCCATGTGACCAACATAATTTTTAAATGACATTTAATCTACACAAAATGCACTTTTTTTCTACTAATGTATTGTAAATGTTATATTTGTTACCATGGTAATTCAACTCAAGTAGAACGCACCTTGAATGATATCATTGGAGTTTCGAGCGTCCTCCGCCATAACTGCATAAGTCCTCCCTTGTACAATCGGCTTCTTGGCTTATATGGGTCGTGGTGCAGAAGCAAAAGCCGTTCTTCCCTTGTTCATCTCTGGGCAACCTTTTATTATGTGGCCCAACTTCCCACATCGATAACATCCTTGCATTCCCCTTCTACAGTCAACCGTGCTGTGAGGCTTGCCGCATTTGGCACAAATCTCCCTTGGAGTAGAAGAGGCTGCCAGAGAGACGCCTTGGCTAACAGACACTCCTGTGGTGGCGGTAGGGTTCTCATACCGGATCGGTCTCGCCAACGCAGACATAGGTGGTCTAGAGAAATTTGTATACGTGCCCTGTCTAGGGAGTGGAGCTGGCTTTGTAAACCTTGGCTTTTTGTTCCCCGAGTTATACTCACTCGCTCCCGCTCCCCCTTGAGCTGCCCCTGTTCCATCGTGTTGATCTCTTCTCTTGTACACACCATAGATATCCCTCTCAGCCACTATTGCCTTTCCCATCACATCCGCATAGCGTTCAAGTTTGAAAATTGATACTCTTTCATGGATGTTTGGTCTTAAACCTTCTTCAAATTTGGCTACCTTCATGATCTCTGTGGATGCTAACTCCGGTGCAAATCGAGATAACCGTGTAAACTCTACACCGTACTCTCGCACAGACATGCCCCTTTGTTGTAGATTCGCGAACTCTCTTCTCATTTGAACTCGCACCTGCTTAGGGAAATACTCCCTATTGAACTCCCTAACAAACTCCGCCCAAGTCCATAGACGGTGAGGGTCCTCAATTTCTCTTCTCCTCAGTACAGACTTCCACCATGGATCGGCATCTCCCTCCAACTGAAAGGAAGCCCATCCAACCTTCTCACTCTCTATACTCTGCAATCTATTTAGAAGCTTCTCTATTTGATTCAACAATCTCTCAGCTTCCAATGGATCTATCTGCCCATAGAAACTAGGAGGTCTCAGTCTCCTAAAATCAACGAATGACGAGGGCAACAGTGCTGGAGGAGGAGGTGGTGGTGGTTGATGACTATTGGCATTATTGACATTATTAGCCGCCAATAGTGCCGTCCGCTCAGCCAGTATCACAGTCTGTTGCGTCTGTTGAGCCATCGCAGCGGCCATAGTCTCCATACCCAATGCGATACGATCGATCGTTTCACTCCTCCGATCTCCTTCTCAAGAATTTTCTTAGTCTCTACTACTATACCATGCTTGAAACCCTTCTTCACCTCTTTCGTTCCTATTCTGGCTACCTCTCGGTCGACCCCTTCTTTCAGAAGACATCGCGCACTGCACATGAAACCAAGGTTTTGTTAGCAAAAGATCCCTGCACTCTGACAAAGTCCAAGACTTGTCAGAAATTCTAAAGAAAATGGCTCTGATACCAACTGTGACAACCTAGATTTCGGCACCCCAAAACCCATTCCATCAGCACAGCCCTCGAGGTCGTGCCCCATAATTTGTGCTGAACACTTGGTACATCCCATTCACAACAAGAACGCACAAAGAAATTAATGCAAAATAAATCTCCATTTCATCTATGAATCCCCGGGATCAACCTCTCCCGTAGCAACTCCTAATTCATCAGTGGCAATTCCTAAATCATCACCTGTGACATATAGTCAAAGGGGTGAGCTACATCCTAGCTCAATAGCACAATATCACAACGAGTATATCCTTCTTATAAACATATATTTCATGACAAGAATAAAACATGAACTCATAGATATCTCTTTGGTTGAAAAGTAAATTTTTAGATGCAATAAATAATTTGACTGCAATTATTGATCTACTCATGAATTTTAAAATGACTACTAGCTTCCCTTTTTGTTGTAACCAGGCTGATACCATGACTTAAATCATTAACTTAAATAATCCCTGAGCAATATAGCATCGAGAGCCCCGATGGAATACCCTCCATCGTCGTCTAATCAGACTATTTTTCATGGAATCGTCCACGTCCCTATCTCGTAGGTGACAGGCATACTACTACTACACATCCCTGGGATGTCTACTAGTGTACAGATTAGCCACCATACCGGTCACGGATATCCTGCCAAGTCAGTCACGGTTATCCCGCCGCGTCAGTTGGGTATTCTCTGAACCTTAAATCAAATTGTGCAATACCTATAGTTATTCGCCGTGTAATTGTGCTAATACATAGTAACACCCAGCCCATGCAATTATGTTTACTATTTACTTCTTGACGTGGATCTTTACATCCACCATACATCCCTGGGATGTCACGTCATCTGTTGCATCTCTGCGATGCCTATATGTTATTACATCCCTGGGATGATTTTATTCCTACTTAACAAGTTTCCTCTTTTATTTGTGTAGACACACACACCATTGCCAATTACTCTACTCTTTACATTAATAATAAAAGGAAACGGTGTTTAAAGATCATGCAACAATACTCTATCACTACGTAAATGCTCATAATAAAGTGTACTAGTTTAGATTTTCCCCTACCTCAAACGCATCTCGAATCCTCGGATTCTTTAATCCGATCAAACTACTAGCAACCCAATGGCCCAATTTAACCTAGGTATGATCAGCACATAAAGAACATCACTATAGTGTTTAAACATTGGTTCTTAAAACCTATGTTCAACTATAAATAATTTACAAGCTAAAACAGACCCAAAACCCAAATTCACTCAAATCGATTGAACGATTTTAAATCGTTCGAACGATTCTCAAAATCGTTCGAACGGTCTCTAAATCGTTCGAACGAAATTCTATATCGTTGTTTCCTCCAAGAAAAACCGTTCGAACGATTTTTAATTCGTTCAAATGGTTTCCAAAATCGTTCGAACGAATTTCTATTTCGTTCGAACGATTCACTTAGAAACCTTTTTCTCTTCAATTTATCTCTTCAGGCCAAATTCGTTCAATCGGATTCTCATTTCGTTCGAATGAATTTGTCCATCCTCAGTTATGGATCGAGTTCATCACTTCTTGAACTCATCCACCCATCCAAGTCTTCATCATCAATTTCTCATATATATATTTATATATATATACAGCTAATTAATCTACACTAATCTAAGGAAATAATTATGAAAGATTCAGCTCGCCTTTAACCAGTCGGCTCCCTTGATCCCAAGCCTTAGCTCACTAGGGTTTCTCAATCCCCCAAACCAAAAATCCCTCTTCGATCCCGAGCTCGATCCGTTATACTTTACGAGCCAAAGTCACTTGTTTACATTCATTGCACTTCTTCATTTATTTCAGAACAACTCATCCTCTCATTCACTCTCTCTCTTTCTCTCTTAATTCTTCTCCACATTCAACAAAAGAAATAACTCCTCCTTTATTCCTTATAACGTATATCCTACTTACTTTGTGTTGAACACATACAACTAACTAATCGTGTGTGTGTGTATCAATGGATACATAGTCCAATCAAAGGGTTTTATGTTATAGACTTCATCTCACCTATGATAGATTAAGTCAACCCAGTTAAAGTTGACCCAGTCAAATGTGTGACTAGTCGGTCCGCTTCCCAAGGTGTACTATTTAAATATGAATTTTCTGAGACGTTACAACCATCGTCATCCTCATCCTTGTCACCCTTAGGGGCATCCTCCTTGACCACTACCTCAACATCACCTTCCACCACTACATAAGTGCTGGTACGAACATTAGAAGTCACACCGACCTCCCCCGCCATCATCTTCTCCTTCTCCGAACTAGTCGTGTAAAGTCGATCACTGCCCTAGGACTCCATCTCAAAAGCAAGACCTCGAAAAGCTAAGGAGAACAAAAGAAATCGCGCTAGAAACGGACGGACAGATTGTGAAATATCGTAGAAAGATGAGAATCAAGGCACCAGGAAGAACGGAAGAAAATAATCGAGAGAAAACCAGAAAGCATGGACAAAAATGAGGACTTTTCAGCTTATATAGAACGCGCGTCAAGCGCGTGCCCTGAAACAGGTGCGCAATTGAATTGTGCGCCCGTACACCAATGCATAATCTAAGTTGTGCTGCTGGACAGGGCGCACAATCAAACTGTCGTCTACCCAAAACTTTATTCCGCGCTCGTCACCAGGCATGCAATTGGAAAGGTCACCCACACAATGACTGGGTGACACTCTAATTGCGCGCACTATTTGGGGCGCGTAATCGATTACACGCACACATTGGGGTGAGCAATCCCCCCTGGTCACCTTACTCACGCTCACCCTACCAAGCGCGTAATTAAATTATGCACCCTGCGATCGGCACACAATTGCCCAGGCATGACCAAAAAAATGTGTGCCCATCTACACCAGCCAGGGACAGATTCCTACACTTAGTCATATCTAAAACCACACGTACAGCCCACAACATCAACACCTGTGTCCATGCACTCCGAAAATTAGAAAGTACCCCTCCGTACACACTTAAACATCCAAAAGCTCGCCACTATTTAAACACTTAAATACCTTAGAGTCCGTCAAAACTTGACACCCAAGCACTCCGGACATAACCAAAAAAAAAAAATTATTAATTAATTGAATTAAAAATGCACTCAACTAGATAAAGCAGACCAAACTAAACTGACTAAGCCAAATTAAAAATTTACCAAAATTCAAGTAATTATAAATAAAAGTCCTCATAAATTTCAAACAATAATTATTACAAACTACACCGAGGGCATCCCCTCTGAATATGCAACATAAAATAAAGAGTTGAAAATCAGCGCGTTTAGGTAGTGCATTCCTGAATCTGAATTTTTCGAGCGAAAGATGATGGAAAACCTCGGGGATGGAGCACCCTATGAACGACTTCTAATAAAAACTCATCTTCACTCCCTAATTCCCCTGAGATGTCGCTTATGATGCGATCTTTCAAGTTACACGACCAAGCATCAACATCGCAGAGCCCCGAGTTGGTGGAAAAGAAAGAGTAACTCATAGAAAGACGCCCAGGAGTTGATTCAAACACCCACGAAGAGTCATCATAGAAAGCCCCCAAGGAAAGGCTCACAAAAGACTAATCCTCAGAGCCTACCAAGGAGCAACTGGTGCCGATCACATGAACTCTAGCACAACTCTTTCCTTTTCTTTCCTTCCACCAACCTTTAGCTCTTCCACCTCTTCCCCCAATAGGGTGGCACTTCGGGTCAGATCAACATCATCAACCCTATCACCACCCCTAATTTCAAATACCACTCATTCTAAAATAAAAATATAATAAATAATCTCTTTGGGCATAACACCTGGGATGCAAAATAAAAAGGAAGAAAAGATATCAAAATATGTTAGAGTTCTACAAGTCCAAAAATTATTACAAAATTATAAATAAAATTCAAAATAAAACAAAAGCCCCTAAACACCTATTTATAGGAAAGGCCCCCCTCCCCACAATGTGACAAGTTCTACATTTCTAAGCCCCCCATCTAATTAAATCCAAACCATACACATGCCTCTTAAAAGAACCACAATCCCTAGTGTTGGTACGCACTTTTTATGGGTTCCTCTCGGTCCCTAGAAAGAGTAGCCCAATTCGGTCCAAGTAGACTCTGGCAAAGGCGATGAATAATAAATTAGGGAATATTAAATTGCTGAAAGGAAAAAGCGAATTTTAAATGACGAATACCTATGTAGATGCAATCGCCAGCTGCAGATGTTTATCGACGCTGCAACACGTCATTGATCACGCGGAGAGATGCAGGTTGACTCCTTTACTGAATCGTCGGCCTGCCAACGTCAGCTGTTGTGGGTTGCTTATAGTATGAATAGTTTGGTTTTCCTATTCCTGCTAGGAATTTAATTGGTCTGGTCTTTTGATTCTTCTCTAAGTCTGGCTGGCTGAGGGTCTCCTAGTGTTACTCTAACTCTAATGAATTTAGTGTCCCAATCTGACTAGGAATCTAATTAATCTACTCTCCTGATCCTACTAGAAGTCTAATTGATCTAGTCTCCTAATCCTACTAAGAGTCTAATTGAAAAAGGTCTCCGAATTCTACTAGGAGTCTTATTCAAAAAAAGGTCTCCTAATTCTACTAGGAGCCTGATTGATTTAGTTTCCTAACAATATTCTAACTTTGATTGATTTAACTTCCTAATGCTATTATAACTCTGATTAATTTAATCTACTGATACTACTCTGATTCTATTTAGTCTCTAGGAACCTAATTAATCGACCCTTTTAATCCTACTAAAAGTTTAATTTATGTAAATATCCTAATTCTACTAGGACTCTAATTAATTAAAAAAAGGTGGTTGTGGCCTGTTATGCTAAGGAGGATCGACCCCGTGCTCGGGTACTCTCCATAAGCTCCCTTGGGAAAATCAGGTGGTTAAGGATTATTTTATGAATATTGAAGGACTGAATTTGGATTGAAAATTGAGAAATAAAAGATTGAAAATTAGGAATTTTGAAGTTTAGAACTAAAAATCAGAACTAATATTGAGGACCTAGAACTGGACTTACGAACTAGAACCAAAATTAAGAACTAGAACTAGAACTAGAAAGAGAACTAGAATTAGAAACTAGAAAGAGAACTAAAATTTAGAACTAGAATTTTAAAACTAGAATTTTTTAAAACGAAGAAGCTCAAAAGAGAGAATTGTGTAGAAGAGAATTGTGTAGAAGAGAGTTGAGTAAAGGAGAATTGAATATAAGAGAATTATGTAGAAGAGAATTGTGTCAAAGAGAGTTGTGTAAAAGAGAATTGTATAGAAGTGAATTGTGTAGAATTGCTAGGGGGTAGGGATCTATTTATAGTCTTTTACTAGAAGTCCAAGAGTAACTCTAATTCCTAATTCAAATAAATGGAATGTCCTAATTCTTGATCGTGGTGTAACTGTAATCCATAATTCTTTTAAAACAATAAAGTAAAGTCCTAGAATGATAGGGAAACTGGTCCTATTTCTAATAAAAGAAATGAATCCTATAAAATAATAAAGAGACTAATTCTAATTCTATTAGGAGTTTTGAAATTCATCACTTTTTGTGTAGCTTTCAAAATTTGACCATAACTTCTTCAATACATGTCGGAATTGCACGTTTTTTGGCTCGTTGGAAAGCTACTTCGATAAGCTTTCAAAGGTGATCAATTTCACATCAATCTGACTTCGTTTGATATTTTAAAATAGGCCAAATATAAAAGTGACGGGATTGACAATTGGAAAAGATTGGGGGAAAGAAGAATAGAATAGTAAATTATTTTTATGACTAAGGATAATTTTGAAAGGACTGAGTATGGATTGATGATTAATGGCCTAAGGATTAAAAACTGAGAATTCGAGATTTTAAGGATTAGGGATCAAGAACTAATGACTGAAATCTAGAACTTAAGAATTAAGAAGTAGAATTAGGAACTAGAATGAAAAGTAAGAACCAGAATAAAAATTAGGGACTAGGATGAAGATTAAGAACTAGAATAAGAATTAAGAATTAGAACCTAGAAGCTAAGAACTAGAACCTAAAAATTAGAACTAGAAACTAAAAATTAAAAAGCTAGAGACTTGAACCTAAAAGATTACCTGAAGCTATGTGCTGGAGGAAGAGTCTCTAAATCCTAAGTTTGGAGGCAAGGAACTCGAGACTTGGATATGAAAATTGGTCTGTATTGGTCAAGGTAGGGAGGTTTATTTATAGGTATACGGGTAATTGCGTGCCCTATAGGAGGTGCGCAATTAGCCGGTCAAATCCGATTACGCACCCTTTCTGGTGCACTTAATCAGATTAGGCACCCTATCCCAGGAGCATAATCGCTTTGAGTCGGTGACCACTTCAGTGAGTGACCGGCTGAGTAGCTCAGCCGGGTGTCCTAGTTCCAACCCAATTGAAATTAATTGCGCGCCCTAGTTGGTGCGTGCAATCCGATTGACCGACTCAGTGAGTGACCTGGACTCTAATTCCCTTGGGCAAATCAGCCGGGTGATCTCCTATTGAGCACCCTGAATATGAGAGTTTAGGCAATCTAGGGAATTAGAGTCCAGGTCAAAAGGAGACCAATTGCACACCAGTGATCTGGCGTGCAATCTGATTGCGCGTGTTGTAGCGCAATCCACTCCTAAGGCGGTCCATGGGAAGGATAAGTCTGGTTCAAGGGGGACCAATTGTACACCGGTGTGCGGGCGTGCAATCGAATTGCGCCCCCTAGAAGGGCGCAAAATTCAAGACTTTTTCCCAGCTAAGTCGAGTCCGAACCATAGGGCTATTATTTCAAACTGCGATTCGACTATATACTATTGTTTCAGTATATAGTCCCCTTATTAGGATGGGGTCTGAGCCATACAACTATTGTTTCAGCCTATGTTCAACCATATACTATTGCTTCAGTATATGGTCCCTGTATTAGGCAGGGCCAAAGGTTGACCGAACAGGTCTGCATACTCTGAGAGGGAAAAATTGGGGTGTCTACACCTAGCAAACCTAAATAAGCCAACAATCACACAGCACTTACCCCTTATGAGGCACAAATCCAAAGCAAGTTAGATAAGCCAATAGGATTAAAATATCTAACATCCCTCTAGAGTTCTAAAAACTAAACTCACACACCTTTGACAAATGTCACCTCAAACTAAAATAAGATAAAACTCATACCTTAAATAAAACAAATGCCAAAAGTTCCTTAAAACTTCCTAAAATGAAACTCTAACTTATTCGGACCAAATAAAATCCTAAATAAATCAAATAAAACCAAATAAAACTAAATAGACCAAATAAAATCCTAAATAAAACCAAATAAAATTAAATCAAATAAAACTAAATAAACCAAACAAAAATCCTAAATAAAATCAAATAAATTTAAATAAACCGAATAAAACCTAAATAAACCAAATAAAACAAAGTAAATCAAATAAAATCCTAGATAAACCAAAGAAAACCAAGTAAATCAAATAAATCTAATAAAATCAAATAAATCTCAAATCAGATAGATGCCCAAATAAGTCTGATTAAACCCCAAATAAATTAGATTAAATACCCAAATGAATCCAAGAAGAACAGAAAGAACCAATCAAGGGTGAGGACATCTCCCCATAGTCCCATCGCAGCCAAGTCACCCCCTACGACTACTGCGAATTAACGTCCCACCCCGATCAAAATTATTCTCCAGAATCTTATCGCGTAATCACAAGTACACGTGATCACTCTCCTACATTCGCTACACGAAATAAACTAACAAAATAAAACAAAATAAACTAAAATCATTACTCACGGCCCCATCGCTATATATAAAAGCCCCCTCACGACGCAAAACAGAAAGTAACAGTGAAAAGGTAACAATTTATTACTTATCAATAAAATACTCTAAATACACATTATTAGTCAGCTCAAAGGTCAGGTTAGGAGGTGAAAAATGGTATTTTTCACTGCTTAACTCACCCCCAAACCTAAGCTTTGCTAGTCCCTGAGCAAAGGAGAAAGTAAAAACAACTATTGAAAATGAAGAATGCCACTTTTATAGGAAACACAGATGCATTTAGCATATGCGTCAAGACTTTTAAACCCCTAGGTGATCCCTAGTGGAGGAGTGAAGTCTCCTGAGGGTTTTGAGTGAAGTTACCCACAAACTTCTCCAATGACTCACTTAATATCAGTGCAACATGTTAAAACAAAATTCAAGCAATATAAAATTCATTCTACACCTTGGCTATTCAGTTTTAGAGGATTCTCAGCAAAACATGACAGTTTAAAACTAAAATTCTGATGTAACACCTTCACAGTCAATCAGCCTATGTCAAGGCATTTTGTATGAAAATTAATGCAAACCTTCATTAAGTTGAGAATCATGTTTTGATAATGCCCCCATCAATCCTAATTTCAGACCCAAAGCTCACCAAGGCTGTCACTCTCAACAAAATAGAAGAGTGTATTAATTCACACAGCTCAAGAGCAGTTACAGCCCTCAAATAGGACTGCAAGCATGAGCATAGGCATTGCTCCAATTTCTGAAATTTTTTAACTCTTTCCACCATGGATCAAAAAAATCCTAATCTCCACATGACAGCTCAATCCAATTCAGATCAGTAAAGACTTTTTATTGGGTTGTAATGTGGCTTACGGGTGAAGTTTACAAAGACTAAAAGGGTAAGGAATGATTCAAAATTGAGAAATCAGTAGAGTAAGGAGGTGACATGTACACCTTCCTCTTTTCAGCACAGTTCCATCTACTTCTTGAATTTTCCTATTTGAAGTGATCAATTTCTAATCATCATTTCAATCTTTCAATGAAATGACTTCTCTTTCTCACTCTTTTATTTTGCTTTTCTGATTTTCTTTTCTTTTTGTATGCTTTTTGTACTTTTTCTCCATTTTTTATGGGTTGGTATGCCACAACCATACATCACACTTGCCTTCAAATGTATTTTCTTCTTCTTTTACCAAATTGTCAAACCTTGTTCCTCTAACCTCACTTCTTTTATTTCTTGATTTCTCAGATTGAGGGTAAACTGAAACAGGTCAAGAGGTTTTGGGTTCAAATTCTCTGATTTTTATAAAAGAAAAATTAGGATTTCTAAGGCTCAAGTGGTGTGTATCAAGGGCAGTTCAAAGGTGGAAAATTTTAAGTTCAAATTGTCCAAAGGAAGGCCTTACTTCATGTCCTTCATGTCATGAGTGTTGTCAAGCTGTTTCAACTTGGATTTGCCTAACTTCTTGTAAGCAAACGTAGATTCAATCAGTCCTTAGAACAGAAGAAGTTGCCAAACACTCATCAAAGAAAATTTCTCAGGCCCAAATCTCACTGGGTATGGTCTTCCATCAGATTTTTGGGGTATATCCTCACAATTTTCTCTCTTTTCAAGTTCACTAAGCACTAATTTTTGACAAATTCCTGACATTTTCTTCATGAAACTGTTAGAACTATAACCTATTTCAGTTTTAAAAAGTTTTTAATTTCCTCTATTTTAAAATCAGGTGAGAAATCACTTTATTTTCACAAATTTTGTCCAATCCTAGCTGCACCAACATTAACTACTTTATTGACAAACTGCCACACTCCCAAACCTATGAGGAGCAATGCCCTTACTGATTCGAAGATGAAGGCCACATGCAGGTGCTGAGTGTTTAATTGTTTATTTTCCTTTCCTTGCTTATCTGTGTATTTTTTTTTCCCTTGCTGCAGGTGCTGAGTCAGTCAGTTCAGCCACTTTCCTTTTGAGGATTTTTGCTTTCTTCTAAGCTAGGGCAACTTGATTGTCATATGCTTCCTTAGTGGCCTTGTTGACTACTTTGGAGGAACTACAAAAAAATTGGCTTTTTGCGGCGTTCGATAAATGCCACAAAAAGTCAGATAAACACCGCAAATACAATTAGCCGCACTTTATTCAAACGTCGATAATACGTGTGTTGTAGTAGCTATTTGCGACGTTCATGGTTGCATTTCAGATAAAGCGCCGCTATATCTTTATTATTAGCGGCATTTGGGAAATGCCACTAAACAATCTCAAACACGTCATGGAAAATATTCAAAAATGTCATCTAAAATGTTTTAGCGACGCTTATAAACACCACAAAACATAGTTGAAAAGTGTTGCTAATAGACCTATTTGCGGTATTTTCTTGAAATGTCGCTAATAGTGTACCTGAAAGGATATAGCGGCGTTTGTGAATGAAGTGCCGCTGTAAGTGACCTATAGCGGCGTTTTTTCGAAAACGCCGCTAAAAAAAATTAATTTAAAAAATAATAATAATTTTATAAATATTTAAAAAAGTTACCTATATCATACATGTTTTTAAAAAAACCCTCATCCAGGTGAACAAAATAATTATCCATCCACAATCACACATTAACCATTCCTGAAAGAAAAAAACATAATAAGCCCCTCCAAAAAGCTAAATCATTAAAAGTAGTAGCATAAAGAACACAAATCAACAAAAGTAAAGAGTTTCTTACTCAGGCCAAATCACAAAATCCCGATTTTCATAGCCCATAGGCTAAGTAACAAAAAAATAGTTAAATAACAAAAATTTCCATTGTTTCTATATCTGTCAGGTAATGTTAGCCTTTTGAGGTGAGTTGATTCATTGGTACTATTGTTGTTGCATGAAACATAGAACTCCTTTGGCATGTTGTGTTGCACCGTAGTAAACTCAAAAATTGCACAAACCAATTAAGGATCAACATTAGACAGGGAGACATAAATAGCATAATAAATGAATATTTAAATAATCAATGGATTCGAAGAAAGTAATCTTAAAAACTAAAATTTCAGCATCTTCAATAGACTCAAAATTTCAGTAGCTTATCTAGATAGGCACCTGATTAGATTTCGGTGGAAGGCACACCACTGCTCTTGGCCTACAGAATTGAAACTAAACATTTCATTTAGTTAATAACATCAAAATAGAATAAATTCGAGTGAAACTAAGCATTTCATTTTAAATTTCTAATGAATTTAATATTATAGTTAAAAATGAAAAACAGTGATAAATACCTGTTTTAGAAATCATCATTCTCATAAAGTTCTTCACTTCTGCAATCTTCTTCTCCATTATTGCAGTTTTTCTGTCATTTGTGCCTCCATCTTCGCAGTTTTTTCTGTCATTTGTGTTTCCATCCTAGCACTTTTTTCTACCATTTGTGCCTTCATTGTGGCAACTAGTTCCGACACTTGGGTCTCTATTATATATGTGCTCTCCTAGATGATAGCACAACTTCAAACACTTTATTAGAAATATTGAAAGACATTGAAGTTGGCTGATACGGACTAGAAATAAGAGATTTTGAACCTTACTAACATATATAAAAAACGAGTATAACTTGACATAGTACTCAAAGATGATCATTATTTTTGAGTTAAAATTCATTGTTTTGAGTTAAAATCATTATATCTATGATGAATGCTCTTTTAATATGTGAACAATCTTACCCTGTTTAGATTTCAGGTTAGCGAAATTGATTTAAACCAAGTATTTGGTTCTCTTTCTATTGAAGAGGAATTGGAAGCTCAAATAGGAGAACAATATAAGCGGGAAAGGGGAGGAAGCAAAAGTCAGATTCCTAGAGGGAATAAAACCAAGATCATTCTACTAACAGTGTGGAGAAGGCTCATAAGAAATCCCAATACTTACTCCAGTGTGGTTGGTCTTATTTGAGCAATCATCTACTTTAGGTAAGACTCTTTTTTATAGTTAAATGGGGATTGAAGTCCTATGTTACTTATTCGCAATTCGCTCGATCCGATTCGAGTTTGTAATTCGCAATTCACTACTCCCATGCGAACCTAACTCTCTAGGGGCAGGATATAGTTTTATTTATTATTTGGGTATATGGTAACATGAAGTTGAAATATATTCATTACGGTTAACTTTTAATACAGAAATTTTTGCCAACTTAGTTGCTTAATTAGGCAAGTGAGTAACTCCAGTGTGACGTGGGTACGGTGGTGGGCTCAACAATGGACAAACAATAATCAACCATGTCTGGTTTATAACTGTCCTTAACACTTTGGCAGGTCTTTTCAGGGCATCGCAGTCTAGCATCATAGCATGTGGGACCCGGATGATGATATTAGCTATGGTAATAAGGTTCATATGGGGACCATCCCTGATGGCAGTCTCATCAGAGTGGCGATTGTGCAGGTGCGTACATTTAAGGGGACCAGAAGTTGTATGAGAAATGTCACTGAACACACACACACACACACACACACAGATATATATATATAGGCTAGCTTATCTACCAATGCATTATTTATGCAGTTAGGATGCTAAGAGGATAGTTATATAATGCACGCAGCTCTTTCTCAAGGAATCATATCTTTTATGTTTGCTAAGGAGGATGATGTACATCCAGAAATTCTGACCACAGGATAATTAATTTGCCGACTTAATGAAATAGCTTCGTCTGTGTAATTAAGATTTTAGCCTTGCTAGATGTTCAAGGTGGTACTAAGTTCTTCTTTTGTTCGGGTTGCAAGGTTGTCTTTAGCATGCTCAACACAAAGCCGATAGCATTGGCCTACTACATCCTTCTAGGGTTGTAGCCAACTAAATAGAGAAGAATTCAGATCAAGAAAAAGGGTTACAAGGGCCTAGTAAGGACACTGAATATAGTATTTACTTTCGTTAAATTTATTATGGACAAATGATGGCCAATAATAGACTTCGCTCCTAGGTTGGTGTAGGCCAGGCATGCTTTCTCCAGATGAGAATAGTATGTCTCGTAATCAGTAAACTTCTTGCTCATATAGTAAATGGTCTGCTCTCTTCTTCCCGTCTCGTCATGCTGGCCTAAGACACATCCCATCAAAACTTTCATTGTGGAGAGATACATCAAAAGTGGTCTCCCTGGCTCAGGCGGTACCAAAATAGGTGGATTCAGGAGGTAGCTTTTGATTTTTTCGAACGCTGCCTGACAATCATCGTTCCATTCAATGGGCGAATTCCTCCTTAATAACTTGAAGATCGGTGTGCAGATAGGTATTAGCTGTGCAATGAACCGACTGATATACTGTATTCTGCCCAAGAACCCTCTAACTTCCTTCTCAGTAGATGGTGGCAGCATTTTAGTGATGGCTTTGACTTTGATTGGGTCGACCTCGATCCCTCTCCTGCTGACGATGAATCCTAACAATTTCCCAGACATAGCACCAAATGCGCACTTTTGTGGAGTCAGTCGTAGTCGATACTTAGCCTTCCAAACAGCTTCTGAAGGTTTACCAGATGGTCGCTTCGCTCCGGTGATTTGGCTATCATGTCGTCAATATATACTTCAATCTCTCGATGTATCATGTCATGAAATAGTGCTGTCATAGCTCTCTGGTACGTTGCACCGGCATTCTTCAGCCCGAATGGCATGACTCGATAGCAAAAGGTTCCCCAGGGGGTAATGAACGTTGTCTTTTCGCGATCAACCTCTGCCATTTTTATCTGATTATATCCTGAAAATCCATCCATGAAAGAGAGCATCCCGTGCTTAGCTGTGTTATCGACCAAGATGTCGATGTGTGGCAGTGGGAAATCATCCTTTGGGCTTGCTCTATTCAAATTGTGGAAATCGATACACATGCGAACCTTTCCATCCTTCGGCACAGGTACAATATTGGCTAGCCATTGCGGGTATTTAGATACCATGAGAAACCCCGCGTCATACTGCTTGATGACCTCATCTTTGACTTTCAAAGATCCACTACGGTGAGACGCCTCTACCGCTTGACCTTGCTTCATATCAGGGTAGAGAGGCAACTCATGCTCGACCAAATCAGTATCCAGACCAGCCATGTCCTCGTACGGCCAGGCAAAAACGTCTTGGTATGACCAAAGGAAGTCGATCATGCTTTTTCTTTCCTCAGGAGATAGTGATGTTTCGATTTTGGTTATCCTGGGAACCTCCTCTGTTCCTAGGTTGACATCCTCGGTCTCTTCGACAATGGGAGTAGGGCCATGCTCAAAGTCGGCAAATCGGTCAAGGAGCTCATTGGGGAGCTCCTCCAAAGTGATATCCTCATCCAGACTCGTAACGCCTACCTCTTCTTGTATTTTTACAGGGAAGGGGTCGATTTCACGTGGGACTGGTATTTCGATTAAGGCATCCTTTTGTGGGACTTTTTCTGGAATTTTAAATGATAATATTTTTGGACTTGGGATTTTTTGAGGGTTTTTGGGATTTTGTGTTTTTTCCATGTGTTTGAGTTTTTGTATTTTTTCCATGTTTTTTAGATTTTTGCTTTCTTCGGAGACGGGCCCTTGGCAAGGCGGGTTGCTATATACACAAGGTATTGCCTGCCAAAGGGCTTATCTCACTTTTTATAGGTTGCTTTTTTTTTTGGAAAACAGGCGCCAAACTTTAGGCCACTTCCTGCTTCCAGAGTTTGGGGCAAAGATGCCCAGTTGCGTACCTAAGGGGCCGCTCCTTTACCTGTTGGGATAGAGGGTGCTGACTGATATGGCTCATTGGAGTCAGCCTCCATCATGTTAGTCCCCATTTCATCTGAGATGATATCCTCAAATGTTAACACGGCTTTGTGGTGATTCACCACAGGGGGAGCTTGTTCAAGTACCGACCGTCGTTCCTCGAAAAGGGATAATGCGGCCAAATCTATCTCCAAGCTGGGAAGGGAGATCTGGGGATTGGTGGGATGGACTTGGGCTTTGGGTTTGTGTGGGGTCAAATGAGTTGCCCCATTTCGATCGATCTTTATGACCCCTGCGCTGACAAAGGAATCCCTGATGTGTGGCCTAGAGCGAGGTTTCTCTTCTATGTTGGTTCCTCGAGCTCTTGCTGCTGTGACGACCCTGGCTTTTTCTTTGGCCTCTCGGACCTCTTGCTCTGTGGGCTTATATCCTAGCCCGAATCTTACTTTTTGTCCCTTAGCCACAATTGGCTCTCTTCTGCCTTGTAATTTGGGTCCCAGACCCCTTCCTTTCTGATAGCCCCACTTTTGGAGCATCACCACCGCTACTTCCATTCCGCCGTTGGTTGCTGAAGTGATGTTTTTAAGGGGTTCTGGGTCTACAGCCGACACGTCATATTCAAAACTGTGCAGGTCGGTGTCTTCCTCAGTATGTAGCACATCCACTACCTTAGGATTTTCAATGTTGTGGTGGCCTTGTCTTTCTCATCGTGCCCTTCACCAATGATGATGATCTCCTTCTGTCCTGATATGAATTTCAATTTTTGATGGAGGGTAGAAGGTATCGCCCCAACCTCATGTAACCATGGGCGTCCTATCAGTAGATTAAAAGAGGATTTGATATCCATCACTTGGAATGGTATGGAAAAGGTCATGGGCCCGATTACGAGCTCAAGGTCAACTTCTCCCATGATCTCCCGCCTTGTGTTATCAAAACCTCGAGCACTCGTCCTTGTTGGCCTCAACATGCAGGGGTCCACCCCAATTTTGGTGGCAATTCTCAATGGGCACACGTTCAATGAAGATCCGTTGTCAATTAAAACCAAGGGAATTATCATGTTCCCGGATTCTACAGTGATGTTGAGAGGTTTAGAATGACTATTTCCCTCCTCTGGCAAGTCAGCATCCGAAAACGATATGGCATTGGGAGCCATCACTTGACCAATTATCTGCCCAACTTCATCCGAGCTGACTGGAAGTGATACATGAGCATTTTTCAATGCCCCCATTAATGCTTGGAAATGGAGTGGGGATGTCATCAATAAATCTCATACAGTAATATGGGCTGGCATTCTTTTCAGCTGAGTCTCCAGTATATGTTCTCGACTCATCTTCTCAAAGGGATTCACAGTGCTCTCTTTCTTCCCCACGGATTGGGCTTGTGCTACTGCTCTTCTTCTTTCTTGTCTCAGTCTCGAGATCTTCCCGACGATAACAAAGTCCACGGCTCCTCTTTCTTTCTGCGTCGGCGTTAGCATTGGTTTGCTTTCGTAGCTCGAGGACTGATGTGGATCATAGGTTGGTCCTGAGAGCTGGAATGGTATGGCTATCTGTGTCTGGAGTGCATGTACTAATGGCTCTGGGAGGGTAGGTAAGACATGGCTTTCCTCCGTGATGGATGGGGGGGGTAGCAAAGTTTGGCCAAGTAGGGGTGGTGAGGTTTAATGGTGGTTGCACCGGGCGTAATGGTGTGTGTGCAGGCCATTGATAATTGATGAGTCTTGAGGAGGGTTGGGGTTTGATGGGCCATTAGGTTATTGATGGGGGTGGTGGAGTTTGCATGTGATTGAGCTGACGATAATGGGGTGGGAGCAGGCCATTGGTAATTTATTGGTGGTGGGGGGTTGGGGGTCTGTTGGTTTATTAGGTAATGGATGGGGGTGGTGGAATATGGTTGATACGCATTCATTTGTACATAGTTAATGGGAGTGGATGTTGGTGTAGGGGTAGGAAAATAATCTGCCAGATTCAGGGGTTCAATCACCCCAACAGTTCCTTCTCCTAGATTTCTCTGCCTTGGTGCCACAAACATTTCTGGATTACAAATGAAGTCTGACGGATCAAACTCCAATTCTTCTTCAAATTCCTCTACCATCCCTATGGTGGGTCTGGGACCTGCTATTCCGATAGGGTGTGGTGGTAAAGGCACCTGATGGATATTCGCATGCTGGTTTGCTTGGGTGGGTGCAGGGGGAATGATCTTTCCAGCATCGATTAAGTCTTGGACCGCGTGCTTTAATGGGAAGCAGCGATCAGTCAGGTGACCCAGACCCTGATGAAAATTGCAATGAGTAATAAGGTCAAAATTATATGGAATCGGATTGGGAGGAGGTCGTGGTTGGAGAACAATTATTAAACCCTTTTCAATTAATAATGGAAAAAGTACACTCAGGGATTGCCCTAAAGGCGTAAAGACTCGATCATAACGGACTCTCCTCTCTGGGGTCATTTGCATTCCCTGCCCATTCCCTGCTCTTTGTACTGGCCCTGTCCTGACGGGAGGTAGTTGCGCTGCTTGGAATTGGAACGGGGCTACATTGTTATTATTCGATCGAGTGTTCGTAATATTTTGCACCTCTGCCCCTGTCCTCCTATCATTCTTCTGCTCAGTAAACCTCCTAACCCCGCTAGGGCTCCCTGAAGCATTCTTACTCAACCGCCCTTCCCTGATGGCATCCTCACAGCGGTTGGCATTCCTCACCAAATCGGCAAAACTAGACTGTTGTTGGTATATAAGAAAATCAGAGATCACTGGCAGAGTGTTCTTTGAAATCATCTCTATCTGCTCATCATCCGGTATTCTATTTCTGACCTGAGCTGCCAGTGCTCTCCATCACCCTAAGTAGTCGCTGAAGGTTTCGTTGGGATTCTGTTTCAAACGGGCCAAGTCAGACTTGCGCGGTTCAATATCAGTATTATAGACATATTGTTCTTGGAACAAATGCGTCAAATCTTTCCATCTCTTTATCATGGATGGTTCAAGAGATGTGAACCACCTCAGGGCCGGTCCGGTCAAACTTTCCTGAAAGACTTTTATTAGCAGTCTCTCGTTCCCCCCATACTGGCACATGTCCCCACAATAGGACTTGAGGTGTGCAATCGGGTTGCCTGTGCCATTGTACTTGTCGAATACTGGCATTTTAAATTTGGGGGGCAGGGGGACCTCGGTAAACAGACATAAATCCGTGAAATCTGTGGCGTGGATTTCAGCACCACCCATCTTTAATAATTATTTCTGGATCTTGTCTAGTTGCTCCCTTAACTGTTCCAATTCTTTGGACATGGGGGCCATTTTCTCAACAGTTGGTTGGACTTCACTCTGGGCTATCAGGGGATGGACAATTATGGGAGGAGGGTGAAGGCTGGTCAATGTCCCAGCATAGGCCCTGCTATTTCTAATCTCGTCCTCTTCATACTGCTGATCGGCGTAATGTGCAGTGAAGACGGGATTCTCAACTTGTTGCTGTATGGGTTGGATGGGAATGACATGAGTAGGGGTTGGGTGAGCCCATTGGGGGTGTGGAAAGGCTTGTTGGGTGATGGGAATTTGGTTTTGAAGTGGGGTCAGATAGGGCCATTGGGTGTAAGGGAAGGTTTGGAAATGGCCTTGGGGTGTGGGGCAATGGGAAAATTGGGTTTGACCCGGGTGTGGAGATTGGGTTAAATGTTGGGGGTATTGTGTAAGGTATGGGTGTGGGGTTTGGTTTTGGGCCATGAACCCTTGGCCATTTTGGGCCATGGGCCACTGATGGGTTTGGGCCACGGGCCCTGGGTAGGCTTGGGCCAATGGGCCTAAGTAGGTTTGGGCCATGGGCCCATGGTGGGTCTGGCCCGATGGGCATTGATGGGTTTGGGCCATGGGCCCTTGATGGGTCTGGACCAATGGGCCTTGTTGGGTCTAGGCCATGGGCCCTTGATGGGTCTGGCCCAATGGGCCTTGTTGTGTCTGGGCCATGGGCCCTTGATGTGTCTAGCCTAATGGGCCTTGTTGGGTCTGGGCCATGGGCCATTGGTGGTTTTGGGCCATGGACCCCTTATGGGTTTGGCCCAATGGGCCCTGGGGGATATGGGAAATGGGGTTTTGGGCCAATGGGCCTTGGGATATGTGAGAGTTTGGAGGTTGGGCCATTTGGCCTTGGGGTGTATGGAAAAAGGGGGTTTGGGCCATGGGGCCTTGGGGCATGTGGGAAAAGGGGGTTTGGATGGTGTGGGTTATGGGGGTTGATGGGGGTCATGGGGGAGTGAGGCATGGAGATTGGCTAAGGTATGGGATGGGTTCATGGATGTGGGATGTAGAGGAGAGGTATTTTGGGAAGCCTTCCATGTGGAGTAGGCTTGGAACATCTCCTCCATCATAGCCATGGAGGAAGGATCGGAAGTGGATGGTGGATTTAATGGATGGTTAGGTATGGATGGAGTGGATGGGAGGGGAAAATTGGGCATGGCCCCGGTAGGTGATGGGATATGGGAGGGGTTAAAGGAATGGGGTGGAGCATTGGTGAAGGGGGATGGGTTGGAGATGTTTAAATATGATGGAGGGTAAAGGGTGGGTGCTTGGGAAAAATTGGGCATGGCCTCGGTAAAAACGGGCATGACCCGTGTAGATGGGGGGATTTGTGGGGGATTGGTTAGGGCGGAGGTGACATAGGTGAATGAGGGTGGATCGGGTCTATAGGGGGATGATGGGAATTGGGGCATGAATGTGGATTGGGAGAATGGGTTAGGGTTTTGCATGGTTTGGGCAAAAGATGGAGAATGAGGGGTTGGATTTTGGATATTTTGGAGAGTATTGGTTGGAAAAACGGGGGCGCCAAATGGGCCGGTAACGGTAAAAGGGGGTTGGGTGAGGGGGATAGTGGAAAAGACTTCTCCCGAATGAGAGTGGGTTGGAGAATGCAGTGGGGATGAGTCGGGATCGGCGTAAATCGGGTCCACTACCCACGACATTCTACGGGAGCAGGTTGGATAAGGATGCCTTGGATAAGGCCTAAAAATCCTCCTCCTTCTTCCCCTACGGGACGATGGAGGACAAGATGATGTCGTTGTGCCGGCACCACAAACTATATATTTTTTTTTTGGGTTTTTGATTATATATATATATTTTTTGAATTGAATTTTTTTGAAAAAGTTTATGAAAAGCAAAGGTTCCGAGGCCTTGAAATTCCCTTTTCGGGCGGCCCTCATACCTTAGTTCAAGACCCGCAGCGACGGTTCCGATGCACTTCGGAAGAATCAAAGGAGAACCTTCGATCTATTGAAGGCACGAAAATCGAAGCAAACGACCCGATCCCCCGAAATGAGCCAAAAAGAAGTTGCCTTCTCTTGACCGGCGGGGGCGTATTGGGTGTCGGATATGGCGGGGCCCAAACAAGGCACTAAGCACACTAATCGAGAAACTTGGGAGGTGAAAAAGGCCACAGATCCAAACTGCTACTGTTCAAAGCTACACAGCAGCAACTTCAGTTCGAAGTTGGTCTCTAAACTGGTTTTTTTTTGTGGAAGCTAGGCTTCTAGGAACTGACTGATTTTTTAGTGAACCGTTCTCTCCTCACCGAACCTAAGGGGTGTGAGTCCGGTATAACTCGCTAGCGCGCTCCCCAAGGGTTTTAAGCTTTGTAGGAATGGGAACCCACCCGATATACCTCCGGCGCGAGCGCCTTCTCAGATACTAGGTAGGCTGGAACTTTTCTGGATCATCACCACTAGGGCTGCCGCCATACTAAGACCCGGGGTGTTTGTATTTGTGCCTAAACCAACCCTTTTGAAAAATCTACCCCGCAAAATAAATTAATTAAGCTCCCTAACTTGGTTCAATTTTAATTTTTTTCAAATTTTTTCTCTTTTTTTGGAAGTTTTCTTTAGTTCAAAGACTGGGGGTGATTATCCCGTGCCGCCACTACGGGCCGGCGTCCACTGTTAGGATATGAATAATAAAAAAAGACGGGGCCAGTCAAGCGACTAGGCGGGAAATATAAAGTGCTGAAATTTAAAAGGTGCCAGTCAAGTGACTAGGCAAAAAGTTGCTGAAATTTAAAGCAGAAACGTAGGGCTGAGTAAAAGAAATGTGCCAGTCAAGCGACTAGGCAAAAATTGCTAAAATTTAAAGCGGAATCGTAGGGGTGAGTAAAAAAGGTCCCAGTCAAATGACTAGGCAAAGATTGCTGAAATTTAAAGTGGAATTGTAGGGGTAAGTAAAAAAGGTGCCAGTCAAGTGACTAGGCAAAAATTGCTGAAATTTAAAGCGGAATCGTAGGGGTGAGTAAAATGACGTAATCGGAGGGGTGAGTGAAAAAAAAAAAAAAATTAAAAAAAATTAAAAAAAAAACAGCAATAAAATGTTAGAAAAATAAAAAAAGGCCTAGTTCAAAGGGAAACTCTACTAGCTACTCCCCAGCAGAGTCGCCATCTGTGCAACCGTGGGAATCGTGATGATCCCGTCGCGACGATGCGCTCTCTAACTATAAAAAAAAAATAGAGTCGCCACCCGGAGCTTTCGGTGTCCCGGGATACCTAGTTCATTTTTATGAGCACCGAAGTGCTAAAAATACGATTCTGAATCCGGTCCACACCAAAGGTTCTTGGGTAGGGGCTTCGGTTATCGATCGGGAAGGTGTTAGGCACCCGATCAACCCGCTAAATGCGGTCTCTACTTAAGGCCAGGTCTATGTGGGGCTGGTTTATATATATATATATAAAAAAGAAAGTAGAATAAGCGGCACTTCCCCTTGCCCGAAGGCACACCAATCCTATTGAGCCCTTCCCGTTTGCCGAAATTTGAGCAGCGTAACGGCTCAATTCTAGGATAGAGGAAAAGCAAAGAAGGTAGAGGAATAGAGGGAAGAGCCAGAGCTCTCGGGCCCTTGTAGCACCGTTGGAGAGCCTTGCGTTGGCTTGCTTCAGTGAGCTTTTTGAAGGCTTGTATGGTATGGAATGGGGTTCTAACTCCTAAGGCTTGAAACTAAGAGGTAGAGAAGGAAAGCTAGGGGGTAACACACACCTAACCTAAAAGTTTTTAGTGAAATACTAAGGTCTAAAGGAGCTTTTTCAATTATGGAATTTGTATGGGGATGGTGCACCAAAGGGAGAAAGATCTTCTCACTTAAGCTCTTTCTCTCTTAGGTAAAAACTCTCAACCCTTAAGCAAGAGGGGTGGCTCTCTATTTATAGAGAAAGGGAGGATTAGTGAGGGGTTAAAATTCTAATTGGATTAGCAATTAGGTAATGGGCAATCTAAGGTTTTTGTGGTTTTCTAGAGCTTGGAGAAGAGGGATTTGGGTTTAATGGTAGATGATAGGGTGGTGACTTGAATGGCAAAAGGGTGATAACTTAAGCTAATAGGGTCACTAGGGTCCTAAAGAAACACACCCTAGACTTTGGGATGGTCCACAAGTCAAACCCCCAATGTCAATTTTGGCCATTTTTTGAAGGAAAATCAGGTCCAAACTATTGGAAGTTGAAGACCCGCAGGGGCCCGGCCCGGTTTGCAATTTCCTGCACAAATCCTTATTTTTCAAATTGCCATAACTTTTTATGTATAACTCCAAATTAGGTGATTCTTGGCTCGTTGGAAAGCTGGGAAAATCTATTTTCCAATGGTATAGGCCTTAGGTTGGAAAACTATATATGCTAACCTTGGCACTCCTCTTTTCATCAGCTGTTTTGGTTAGTTCGAAATTGACTCTATGGGTCCGATTTTGTAATATCTTGTACAAATTTACGATCTTCATTCTGCCATATCTTTTGATGTACAACTCCAAATTAGGTGATTCTTAGCTCGTTGGAAAGCTGGGAAAGTCTTCTTTCCAATGATATAGGCCTTAGGTTGGATAACTATCCACAAAAACTTTAGCACTCCTCTTTCTAACCACTGTTCAGGGGGGTTCGAATCGTGCCCGGGAAGGGTTCTAATAGGTCTGGGAAGGGTATGATTAATTCTTAAGGGTTCAGGATTGGTTTCTAAAGATTTGGGATAGGTTCCTCAGAGATCTAGGTTGATTCCTAAGGGTTTAGGGTGATTCCTAAGGGTTTAGGGTGATTCCTAAGGGTTCCATACATGCCATCAAAAGCTCAAAATTACACCTCTCTCGAAAGGTATTTCGATCGGGCCTTGGGCCAAATTTGGGTGTCTACAGTTTGTTAGTGTAAAGGACCAGGGGTGTTGTAGTGGATTGTTGAGGGATGGGTGGGTTGGTTAATGTCTGTAGGGTGGATTGGATGGATGTGAGTTCAGTCTGCATCTGGTCCTGTGTGTGGGTAGTGGTGAATAATTGGGATTGGATGTCTTGGATAAGGGATAGGATAAGTGTCAGTGTGTCAGGGCTGGAGGGTTGAGTCTGTGTAGAAGAGGGCACTGGTTGGAAAGGTGAGGAAGGTGCATGATGGAAAGTGGAAGGAGGGGAAGAGTGGGGTTCTGGTGAGTGATGGTGTGATATAGTTGGGGAGTCCGGGAGGGGGGTGTAGTGGGTAGACATTGTGTCAAGGAAGGTAGCCAGAAAGGCTTGGAAGCCTATGGTTGTGTTAAGGGTTAAGTCAATGTCTGTGAGTGGGGATGTAGTAGGTATGGCTGGGGTGGTGGTTTCTGCAAGGTGAGGTGTGTCAGTGTGAATGAAAGGGATTGAGGGAGGTGTCTGGGAGATGGTGGGTATTGTCTCAGTGGTCTTTCATTTTTTGTAGAAAATGAGTGGAGGGCTATTAAGTTTATGTGTAGCTGAAGGGGGTATTGGGGCTGTGTACTGAGGTGGGGTAGGGGATGGGGAGTCCTCCCAGGTACCAATCACAGGTGAAGGGGGAGTGGGCGTAGATGATGAGGACAGAGGAGGGTGAGAGAGAGATGGAAGAGGGGTAGTGGATGCAGGAGGAGAAGGTGGAGGGGAAATGGGGGCTGCTGCAGCAGTGGTGGTAACAGGCTCTGTGAGCACCTCCTTGGTAGCAGGGGTAGACCTTGTTCCAGCTGCCTCTTCTGCTTGTTTGGGAAGGGCCTGAGCCTCAGCTTTCTTCTTCTTCTGGGCCTCCATCAGGCTCCTGCTGATTCCCCATTGCCTCTTGGCAAAAGTAGTAGGGGCAAAGGTGGTAGTCCCTTCTGTCTTTTCTATCTTGTACCCCCCTTTTAACAGTAGCTGGGTGATGATTCTGGCATAGGGTAGTGTGTGAAGCTTCTTTTTCTGCCCTATCTTCTCTACTGTCTTTCATTTCCTCGAAGATGAGCCAGGCTGCATGGAAGCCATGGCCAAGAGAGAACGAATAAATAGCATCGGCAATGGGAGTTCTCCTCTCCTACTGATGTCCTGAGCAGTATATGTTCTTTCGCATGACTTGGTCAATGAAGAGGAGTTCCGGCTCCAATTCTCTCCTTCTGATTGAATCCCCTGTGGCCTTTAAACCTCCAGTTAAAGCCCATGCAATTGTATCAATTGATGCAGTCAGGGGGGGGCCATATCCACAGCTATGGTCGAATGCGGCTGGGATGCCCAAAACTTCAGCAATCACCTTGGGGCTCACTAACATATCAAAGTCGTCAATCAGCACCAGCAAGCAAGCTTGTCCATCCTTATCCTTTTTTACCCTGATGTGTTGATAAAATAGTTGCACTAGCCTAGGGTAGGCTAGTGCTGGAATACCTCTCATCAAGGGTGTCAGGCCCTCTTTGATCATAAACTTCACAGCAGGGGCAGAGAGAGGCTCCTTCTCGAAGAATGGCAGGTCAAAAGCTATTTTAGGCTCCAATGGGATCGAAGCCATGAGCTCTGAAGGAGTAGAAAAATTAAGGGTTGGCACCGCCGCCTCCTCAACCACTTCCTTCCCTTTTTTGGGTGACTTTAAAGTCTTGGCCTTTTTAGGGGTGGTATCTGCAGGGGCCTTATCCTTGCTCCTCTTCTTGGGTGCACTCTTGGGGGCCATTACAACTTCGACCTTCAAATATGAGAAACGAAGACTGAGATCTAAGTGCTTACCCTAAAATCCTAGGGTTTGGTTTGATTTGATGCACAAGGCACCGCGAGATCTCTGAGCAGAGGGCAATAGATGGGGGTGATGCGAGGAACAACTCTGTCAATTCGTGGAGTGAATGATGAGCTGTAGGATTGACGCTGGAGGAGAGAGGAGGAAGAGTGCCAGAAGCTAGGGTTTCGCAGAGGGAAGAAGGAAGAGAATACTGGAAAAGCAGCCAAGTGCAGGGTTAAAATACTTATCGCGAAGCTCGGCACGCTTTGGAACATCTGGTCGCGGGATTGGAAATGAACCTAACGAAGGTGAAATTTAATTTGGATTGCGCGAAAATCTCTCAGGCCGACCTTGGAGCGCGCTACAGTATGTGAAGAATTCATGTGAATTGCGCGAGCGGCTCCCAGGTCTCCCTTTGGATTGCGCAAAAAGCCCTGAGGTTCACTTAGAATCTCGCGACAGCAAATGAAGTATTTTTGTTGAATCGCGCGAGAGTCTCCCAGTTTACCTTCTGAACCTCGCGACAGCCTTGGAATCTCGCAATAACTAATAAATAGCTCTATATGGATTGCGCAAGAGGTTCTTAGGTGCACATGAATCTCGCGACAGCTATTGAATGTTTCCATATGAATTGCACGAGATTCTCCCAGGCTTCCTTTTTAACCTCGCGACAGCCTTAGAATCTCGTGACAGCTGATGAAGTATGTTATTTGTAGTGCGCGAGAGTCTCTCACGCTTCTTTTTAGACCCAGCGATAGCAAAGTATAAACCAGAGAGCATGTGCTCTCTGTTCTGCCCTTTTGCATATGTGCTGTGGTTGAATCCTGGGCATGACTCTCACCATGGGCACCTCTAGACACATGAAAAATCAATCATTCAAGCAAGGACAACAAAAATCAACCTCCCACATTATGCATTCAACAAAAACTATCAATTAAAGAGCAGTAAGAATCAAACCAAGCATCAAAAGTTTAAACCAGATAGGTCCAGAATCAGATGGGACCACTAACAATTCCTAGAGAATTTTAACAAAAGAAAGCAAGATAAATCTACCAAAACCAAAGTACATATGATATAGTAATGACACACCTGTGGATCAATTTAAAGAAGGATCCCCTTGAAAGTGAATGGTGTCCATGGGTTCGGCAGGTTTTTCAAAACAAGGCTTAAGCCTCTGACCATTCACCTTCAAGGTTCTCCCAGACTTGGGATCCCTTATTTCCACAGCACCAGATGGGGAAACATGTATGACAATGTAGGGACCTTCCCATCTGGATTTCAATTTGCCAGGAAAAAATTTAAGTTTGGAGTTAAACAACCAAACCTTATCACCAGCTATGAAACTCTTTCTCAACAGCCCCTTGTCAAAGAAAGCTTTGGACCTTTCTTTGTAGATCCTGGCATTAGCATACGCATCCATCCTTAGCTCTTCCAATTACGGCAATTGCGGCAACTTTGTGATGACCAGAAGTTAGATCTAGATTTAAATGTTTGATGGCCCAATAGGCCCTGTGTTCTAACTCCACTGGGAGATGACAGACCTTGCCATAAACCAGTCTGAATGGGGACATACCAATGGGAGTCTTATAGGCAGTCCTATAAGCCCATAATGCATCCTTAAGCTTGTCAGCCCAATCTTTCCTATCAGTCCTCACAGTCTTCTCTAGGATGAGCTTGATCTCCCTATTTGAAATTTCAACTTGCCCACTGGTTTGTGGGTGGTAGGGAGTAGCAATCCTATGGGTGATAGAATATTTCTTCAGCAAGCTCTCAAAATTTCTGTTGCAGAAATGGCTACCCCCATCACTGATAATGACTCTAGGGGTGCCAAATCTCGAGAAGATATTCTGCTTTATAAACTTGAGGACAACCTAATTATCATTAGTTCTAGTGGCAATGGCTTCTACCCATTTGGAAACGTAGTCCACTGTCACTAAGATGAAATGAAAACGATTTGAAGGAGGAAAGGGGCCCATAAAGTCAATACCCCACACATCAAACAGTTCTACAACAAGGATGGGTTGTAAAGGAATTGAGTTTCATTTAGACAGCCCTCCTAATTTGTGACATCTTTCACAGGTCTTGCAGTGTGTATTGGCATCTCTGAAAAGAGAAGGCCAATAGAACTCACACTGCAACACTTTGTCAGCTGTTTTTCTCCCACTAAAATGACCCCCACAGGCATTTTCATGGCACATGGCCAGAATACTGGAGATATCACTTTCGGGAACACATTTTCGAATAATTTGGTCTGCACAATACTTGTACAAGCAAGGTTCCTTCCAGAAAAAGAATTTGACCTGTGAGAAAAATAAGTCTTTGTCCATTTTTATCCAATGGGCAAGAATCTTGCCTATAACTAGATAATTGACAATATGTGCATACCAAGGAACTAAGGATTGGATGGCAAACAGTTGCTCATACGGGAAGACATCATTTATAGCAAGGTCATCAATACCTTTCTCCAACATAATTCTGGACAAGTGGCCAGCCACCACATTTTTTACATCCTTTTTGTCCTTGATTTCAATGTCAAACTCCTGCAACAGGAGTATCCATCTAATCAATCTGGGCTTTGCATCCTTCTTGGACAGTAGGTACTTTAATGTTGAGTGGTCAGTGAAGATGATAGTTTTAGACCCAAGTAGGTAAGGTCTAAACTTGTCCACAGTAAAAACCACTGCCAAAAGCTCTTTCTCAGTTGTTCTGTAGTTCAACTGAGCTTCAGCAAGTGATTTGCTGAGATATGCAATGACCACAGGCAGCATATCTTTTCTCTGGCCCAAGACAGCACCTATTGCCAAGTCAGACACATCACACATCAACTCAAATGGCAGGGTATAATCAGGTGTTTGGAGTACAGGGGCAGAGGTGAGGCAGATATTTAAAGTTTCAAAAGCCTCAAGACATTCAGTAGAAAAGTCAAAGGGCACATCCTCGCAGAGCATGTGGCACAATGGTTTAGCAATTTTGTTGAAGTCTTTGATGAACTTCTTGTAGAATCCAGCATGCCCAAGGAAAGATCTGATTTGTTTGACTGTTCTTGGATGGGGCAAATTTGCAATGAGGTCAACTTTGGCCTTGTCTACCTCAATTCCATATTTAGAGACTACATAGCCGAACACAATTCCTTGTGTTACCATGAAATGACTCTTTTTTCAACTTAAAACCAAATTGGTCTCCTCACATTTTTGTAAGACCAGATGGAGGTGTTGTAGACATTGGTCAAAGCTATCCCCATAAACCGAAAAATCATCCATAAAAATTTCTAAAAATTTGTCAATCATATCAGAAAAGATGGCATACATACACCTCTGAAAGGTGGTTGGGGCATTATACAGTCCAAAAGGCATCCTTCTATAAGCAAAGGTGCCAAAAGGACAAGTAAAAGTGATTTTCTCTTGATCAAGAGGGTGCACAGGGATCTGATTGTACCCTAAGTATCCATCAAGAAAACAGTAAAAAGCTTTCCCAGCCAACTTATCCAAAATTTGATCAATAAAGGGGAGAGGGAAGTGGTCTTTTCTGATCTTGGAGTTGAGTTTTCGATAATCAATGCAAACTCTCCAGCCAGTGGTCTCCCTGGCTGGTCTCAACTCTCCAGACTCAGTTGTGATCACTGTTATGCCAGATTTCTTGGGCACCACTTGGATAGGTGCCACCCATTCAGAATCAGAAATGGGATAAATTACCCCAGCATCCAGCAATTTAATGATTTCTTTCAAGACCACTTCCTGCATGTGAGGATTCAGTTTCCTCTGTATTTCCTTGGAGGGTGTTGAGCCCTCCTCCAAATGAATCCTATACATACAAATTGATGCATCAATCCCTCCTAGATTAGCAATGGTCCAGCCAATTGCTTTCTTGTGCTTCCTCAAAACTGTTAGCAATTTCTCCTCTTGCTCATTGGTAAGAGAAGAGGAGATAATTACAGGAAGTTTTTCATCTTTCTCGAGGAAAGCATATTTCAATGTCTCTGGAAGCTTCTTGAGCTTCAAATCAGGGGCTTGTTGGATGGATGGCAGGATTGGTGCATTGTTGGTTGGAGGAAGGGGCAGCAATGTAGGTTTTCAATTGGAATGTTACACTAAGCCCACATAAGACTTCAATGGGGACATATCTTCTGGTATTAAAGCTAGGCTTCCTTCCTTTACCATGTTCCAAACTTCAGTTAAATTTTGGATAATATTGCCCCACTCCAGCAGAGTGGGCAGTTCTTTTTCAACTTCCTCTAGTACATCCACTGCAAAGCATTCCTCATTGTCCAATTGAGGGTACTTTGCACTATTGTACACATTAAGCTCAACTTTCATATGTCCGAAAGTGACCTCCATAATCCCAGACCGGCATTGAATGCATGCATTGGCAGTGGCTAAGAATGGTCTGCCCAGAATAACAGGTATCGGGGATGTACTCTTGTTGCAGCCCATGTCCAAAACAAAGAAGTCTGTAGGGTAGAAGAACTTGTCTACCCCTACGAAGACATCCTCAACCACTCCCATGGGTTTCCTCTCAGACCTATCAGCCATCAATAGAACAATGGGGGTGGGCCTCAGCTCCCCCAAACCTAGCTGCTGATACACACTGTATGGCAGCAGGTTAACACTGGCTTCAAGGTCTAAAAGGGTCCTTCCAATCCTGTGGTCTCCAATAATATAGGGAATAGTGGGTATCCCTGGGTCTTGCAACTTCTCAGACATTGTCATGGTTAATATCGAATTAACTGTATCAGTTGTAAAGACCTTTTTGGACAAATGGCCTCTGGCCTTCCTTTTCTGAGTACAAAGGTCTTTCAGAAACTTTGCATAGGTTGGGACCTGTCGGATTGCATCAAGAAGGGATAAATTTATCTTGACCTGCTTAAAGGTCTCCATCATTTCTTCGATCTGTGCCTGCCCCTTATCAAAAGGGGCGGGGCTACTCAAAGCTTGAGGAAATGGCAGCTGAGGTACTACTGGTTCCTCAGCTGCAAGCCTATGACTGAACTTTTGTTTTTTTCTTTTTTCTACTTTTATCTCCTGCTGAGGTTCAACTACAGCCTCTTTATTTTTCCCTTGTTGAAGGGTAGCAAGCAGTTCTTGACTTTGTGCTCTAACAAAGTCTCTTTCACTTTCACTTAACAGTTCCTTGGGAATGACCTATCCTTGCTCCTTTCCCACCTGGTTGCCTACCAACCTGCCAGACCTTAGGGCTATGATGACATTAGCCCCCTCAAAATTTGAGGAGCCTTCTCCAATCGAATACTGGCCCTTAGGGTTGGCTACTGGCTGGCTTGGCAACCTGCCCCTCTTCTCTTTTAGCCAAGGAATTGGCTATTTGGCCTAATTGCTCTTCTATCTTCTTTATGCTTTGACTGTGAGAAGTCACAGTCTGATTCAAGGGTCCAAGGCTTTGCAATTGGGCCAAAACCTGGTCCTCGTAAGAAGTACTTCGGGGCTGAGGTGGGGGAACTACCAATTGATTTTATTGCTGGGGCTGCTGTTGCTGCTGGAAATTCGACCTTGGGGCATAACCCTGGTTAAACTGCTAATGTGGCCTTTAAGGTAAGGCTAACGTCTGTTGTGGCTGCATATAATTGTCTTGCCTCCACCTCAAATTTGGGTGGTCTCTCTATTGGTAACCAGTATTTTGGTGCTGGTATCCATATGGTTGTTTATTATAGCCACCAGATTGTTGCTATCCAAAAGATTGGGCAGCAGCAGCCTGTTCCATTACATATTCAGGGTATTGCCCCGCAGATGGGCACTCTTCCACTGTGTGTTGTGGAGATTGGCATATCAGACATGCCTCCATCACTTGCGCAGTCATTCTGGGCTGCACCACAATCAAAAGTTTATCGAATTTATCCGAAAGATTGGCCATCTGCATTCTCAGGTCATCGTTTCCTCTAACTTCATACATCTTTCCTTTAGAAGTTTCAGCCAACCCTAGCTTAGGAGAAGGCTCTTGAACAGTTCTAGATGAGGACATCTTCTGGAAAGCATTTTCGCTAATGACCTCGAACAAGTCCCATGCCTCATCAGCTATTTTATGCATGTACGTTCCACCACAAGAGGCATCTACCATGTCTCTGCTCTTCTCATCAATCCCATTGTAAAAGCTCTGGACAAGCTGCCAGTCAGGGATCTTGTGGTGGGGATATTGTTTAAGCATCTCCTTAAATCTGTCGCAGGCTTGATTAAAATCTTTAGTTGGGAATTGGACAAAAGCAAGTATGCCTTTCCTCAACTGGCTGGTTTTGATCTCTGGGAAAAATTTAGACAGAAATCTTATCTGGAGGTCTTTCCAGGAAGTGATGCTACTGTTTGGGAGAGTAGATAACCAGGTCATGGCCCTGTCCTTTAGGGAGAAAGGAAAGGGCCTTAACCTAGTGGCTTCTAGTCCCAAACCAGCAATGGAGAATGTCATGCACAGGGCCAAGAACTGGTCAATGTGCTTGTAAGGGTCTTCCTTACTTAGCCCATGGAAAGAGGGAAGCATTTGGATGATGGAAGTTTTGATCTCGTAGTTTCCCTGAACATCTGGGAATTGAATGCTGAATGGAGAATTGTAATCATCCGGAGCATTCAATTCCTTCAATGTTCTAGGTTGCTCTTCTCCCATAACTGCTGTCTCAATTTCAATAGGGGGCTCGACTGTGGTGTGTCTGTGCCTTCTTGGTCTTCTACCCCTTTCTATCAAAGGGTTAGTAGGCTCTAATGTAGGACTAAGGGATCTCCTTTCTAACATGCACACATACCAACAATAAGGAAGACTATTCGCAGGCACATTGCACTTAACAAAATTTGCAACTATCCTAATCAACTACTATGGAATCTTCAAAGGAGAAATAAACTGAGATTTTGAAGGTTGGAGAAGTGCAAACAGAGGTAGCTAGACTCCCAGTGCAATTCTACTCTCCATCTCTGCTACGGTCCAGATCTGCAAGAAAATTTCCAAATGTAAATTAGCAGTATCAATTATTCACAAGTACAGCTACCAAAGAATAAAAAATACAAAAATCTAGAGTCTACTATTAGATCAAGTGCTTGCTACTGACTTTATTTGAGACAGTGATAAGAATGAGGTGAATGAAAATGAATGAAAGATGGAGTGAAAACTACAAAGCAGCAAGCCTAAAAATACACAGTCCTGCAAGATACAGGGCCTGTTGTAGCAAGTTTTGATAAGTAAGAGTTTGTCCCACAGGGAAAGTTGATCTAAAGCTCCAAGGGAGCTATCTTTAGTAGGCATTTCAGATCTGACTACAGATCTGGCAATCCTAAATGGAAGGGGATTTAAGGTCACTATAATCTAAATCCTAAGGTAACTTAATGTCTAAACTACAGAAAGGGTTAAGAAAGAGGGTGGAGTGTGAGAAAATAAATATAAAAGGGTGAGAAGTATGTTATTAGGTACAGATCTGATGGGTCTTATAACTCAGATTCAGATATGCTGCTATAGAAATCATGTCCAATGGCTACATTATCACCAAAGAGGAGAAAGGATCCAACTCACCCCTGTGCCATGATCCAATCCCTTATGGCTATAACCTGTCCACTTAAATGGTCATAGACTATCCAATAGGGAAACCACAATCCAGAGATGGGTCAGAACAAGATTATCATTATAGGCACTACTTCATCCAGGCTACAAGCACAGGAATCCATAGGAACCTCAACCTCTAAAGTTCTGTGTGTGGGGCTAGGCCTACAAAGTGCACGAGCCTGGACACACAGGACCAACAAGAGTTTGAGTACTAGCTTTTAAGCTTGGTTGTTCACTACTTTAGAAAGACAGCAGTGATCCAGTCACAAGCCTATAATCTCTACAGCCAAATCAGATCTGCAATCTGATGGTGGGTCTATACAAATATAGGGGAGTTTGTCTCTGCACAATCTCTCACAAGGATACAAGCACAAGTGCAGAGAAGAAGAATCTGTCTTAGATTTGTGGATTGGCCTCACCCTAGGGCTATAATCTATCAACTTGAATGGTCACAGACTATCCACAGAGGCTATCCTCCTCACAGAGGTCTAAGACAGAACCAGAATATTGTTGCTGCCACCATGTTCACAAGGCTACCAGCTCAATCTCTCATGGGGATTCAGATTTAGTGGATCCTGTGGTGGGGGAAGGCCTGCAATGTGCCTAACCTGGACACACAGGTCACTTGGATCTAAATAAAACCTTAAAAGCAATCCTCCATTACTTACAATACAACTTAGCAATGGAGGATCTCAAGGCAGCAGCCTTGTACAGAGCAACTCACAATAAAAACACCATCACATTTATGCAATAGATCCTATTACAAAACTCCATTAAAAACTATATCATACAATCATATAAAAGGCATAGCCAGCAAGTGCTGGACTATGGAGAGAAGGAAAAAAGGAAAAAGAAAAACTCCTAAACCCTAACCTTAGCCTACTGTAATTCTACAGTCGGTTTCAAGAAGAAGCACAGAAGTCAAGTGCAAAAGTCCCTTAAACCTAAGCTAGGCTTAGGCTTATATAGAAGTCGGTTCTTTGCGAATTAGGGGTAGGAAAACCCTAATTTCATCAATGCAATTGCGGCCCATTCTTGTCCCTTAAATGCCTCGAGGCGTGTGCACGGAGATTAGAGCATTGGAGTGCGTGCCCTAATTACTAAAAGTTTCTAGATTGCCTCTATAGAAGTGGGGAGAAGTTTAGAACCCGATCGTCGCTGAGTAGAAAAGATTTGCAGATCTTGCCGTGTGGTAGAATTGGCGTCGCGAGGTTGCTTTGACTTGAAGCTCTTGCAGTCGCGGGGTTGGTACTTTGATCATCGCGGGAATGCTTTGGTCGTTGCGGGATTGGTCTTTGCATTTGAATGGTGCGAAAATGGCGCGCACAGTTCGTTCCTTGATGAATCCCGCGGCGATCCTCGCGAAGAGAAAAATGTACATAGGCTTCTGGATCACGCGAACAATTCCTTGAAAGTATGTGTCCTGCGGCCACTGCGCGACAGCCGCGCGCTGGAATGCCTGGAGCTCTCTCTATTCAGTGAATCGCGCGAAGGTTGAAAACTCATCTCTTGAGCTGCGCGAGACTGTGCGAGTGCTTCGCGAGCGCTTAAGACTGAGCCTCGCGAGAGCTTAAGACTGAGCCTCGTGAGAACCTCACGAAGTATAATTTTTACTCCATGCTGACATCCATCTGCGTGCGAACGGCGTGAAGACTGCGTCACGCAGTTGTCTGGGTCAACAGTAGGCTTCTTGGCATGGTTAGTGGTTTATTTGCAGTTGTTGCTTATTACCTACAGAATAGACTTAAAACATATTTATTAAATGATTAAGGGTCTAACAGAGATTAAGTTAAGGGGTGAAAAGTGGTACTTTTCAGGTCTTAACAATATGCCAACGGGCAATCTTTTCGAATATAGCGGGCTTCTCGAAGATATACTTCAGAGGATCCATACGTGCTAGTACTAGTATCTTGTGTTCTGAAGTAGTGCCATAATTTCGTTGAGGCCCATACTAGTGTGAGACATGTCTTCTCTATTGGCATGTATTTTTATTCGTAATCGACCATCGTTCTGCTGAGGGAGTAGATAGCCTTCTCTCTCTTTCCGTCTTCGTCATATTGTCCGAGAATTACTCCCATAGCCTTGTCATTTGCTGACTATTAATATCTGAATTATGCCACTTTCTACCTCCTAACCTAACCTTTAATAGACCTTTGAGCTATTAATAATAAATTTTTAAGTGTCTTTTTGTGGACAACATAAACTACAACTTAGTGCAAAAATCCATATAATAAGTGCCAAGAAGAAATAAATTGGAGCCAAGCCTTGAAGCTGATGGAAATTCCAGTGAGTGCACCATGGTGGCCCCCACCATGTGGGACATTTAGCATGCCCTGGGCCCTTAGAAGCCCTATAGAGAAGTGGGGCCCACACTCAATGGAGTATAGCAGTAGAGTGGACAAGGCAATAGAGAAGCAGATCCTTGACCTCGAGCAGCTGTCGAGCAACTCTATGTCTTCACAATTAGCCTATTGAGTAGCTCGAGCAGATTGCATCTTCAGAAATTCAATCTCGAGCAGTTCTCGAGAACTTTATAGTTGAAGAAATGCATCTGTCGAGCAGTTCAGGCTGTAATAGAAAACCTGTCAAGAGCACTGCAGAAGAACCTATCAAGTGTCTACAGAACCTATCGAGACCTTCAGATCTGGCCTGTCAGCAGCCACTCGAGAACCATGCAGGAGCAGCTTTTCCACTCAAGATCCACTCATGCTTTTATGCCTGAAGTTGTCTGAAGCTTCAACCACTCGAGCAGCTCTATCCATTCAAGCTTTAGCCACTCAAGATCCACTCGAGTTTGATATTCTATAGCCATTTAAGCCTGTCGAGCAGTTCTGAAGCAACCTCACGAGCTATCTTCTAAAGCATTTAAACATGTCGGGAACCTCTCGAGATTTATGTTATGAAGCTCAACCACTCGAGGCTCGGGTTCCTGATTGCATTTGTCAACTTCAAGGATATTTGTGAAACTTTCACAGCACCTAGGGCACATTTCTCAATGTGTTGTGTTTGCCCTAACTGTCAAAGGAAACACTTGGCTAAAACAAAGCCACATCAGCAGGATCCTAACTTGATTCCCTTCTTTTCTGATTGGCCAACGCAAAAAGGCACTTTAAGGATTATATAAAAGCCATATAAAGATGCAAGGGATCTGGGGAGGAGAGCACTGGAGCAAGGAAGAGATACTTGCCTTAGGTCATTTTTAGGTTTAGGTCATCTTTTTCCTTTTATTCTTTCCTTAGCTCAGCATGTTGAGCTAAATCTTTGTAATAGTTAGGGCTAAGATAAGTTGTAAAAAAGTTGTGCATTAACTTTGTAAAGGGTCTGGAGTCTTGCAAAGACTGTAGTCTTGAGGGCAAACCATTGTAAGTTCCTTTTTAAGCAATGAAAGTTGTATTTATTGTTCCATTCAATTTGTAATTTTCTTATATTTTTCATTTAAATTCTTATAGATTGTATGCACTTATGGAGGCATGAGCTTGTAGCCTTGCAAACATAGTAGTTGCAGTGATTATCTTGTTCTAGCTTTTAACCCCCATGACTGGAGAATATCCATGAGATATCTTGTGACCATTTAAGTGGATAAGATATAGCCCTCGGACTAGTCCATATCTCAGGGTTGAGTTGAATTGTTCTACCTTACATTTGAGCTTGTAGCCAAATGAAGAATAACTACATATCCAACTCTTGCTCTGCTTTGCCATGCCTTTTTTAGTGAAAATTAGCTCCTAGCTATTTACTTCCCAATTTTCTATTTACTTTCCCAATCCATCTTCATCCTTCTCTAAACCCCATTTCTTTTACTGTTGTTTATTTTTATTTTTATTTCTATTATTAGTTTAGTTTTGTGACATCCAAAAACTCCCTCTTTACCTTGCTTTCCTAGTTTAGGTTTAGAAATGTCAGATCTGAAGCAGATCTTGAGATCTACTATTCCACTATTGTGTTTAGATCATTAATCCCTATGGGACAACCCTTACTTATCAAAATTTACTACAACAGCCCTGGATCTTGCAGGACTATGTGTTTGTTTTGCTACTATGTTCAATCCATTTTTATCCCCTTTTTATTTTGCCTATTTTTTCGTTAGTGCCATACCTTTACTAATAATAAGAACACAAGCACAAGCAAAATAAATCAACAAGTTTTTAGCATTGTTGCTGGGGATCCTTGATCTAAATAGTATATCTGAGTTTTTCTTTATGTTTTTATTCAGATTTGTTTACTGTATTTTATCTGTTTGAATAAATTACTTTTGTATTTTTAGGACTTGTGTAGATTTGGAGCAGTAGCAAATGGGGAGCAAATAGTTACAGCTGGAGCACAATCTGCTTTAGTTTGTATCTTTTTCTCCCTTGTCTTAGTTTCATTTCTGTAATTTTTAAATATCAGCAGTAGTATTTTTATTTGCTTTTTTTTATTTGTTGTATATTTTCTGCTGTGTGTTGTTGTAAGTACTTTTTACTTGAGTGTGTTATAGGCTAGGTAGAAGGTCTCTTCATCCTGAGTTTGAACCTTTGAATCCTGAAATAGAAAGAGTCCTTAGACCTAGGCAACTAGCACATACCCCTGTTGAACCTATAGAATCATTAGTAATGGGAGAGCAACCTAGACCTCTAAGGGACTACTATGCATCAGGGGCATATCCATCCCCCTTTTGCATTCAATTCCCCACAGCTGAGGGCAATTATGAAATTAAAGTTCAGATCATTCAAATGTTGCCATCCTTTCATGGATTAAGTGGATTCTTACAAGCACATTGATGAGTTTCTTTCCTTGTGCACTACATTTAAAATTGTTGGACTAGGTGATGACGCCACTAAAATGAGGCATTTCTTTTTTCACTAAAGGATAAGGCTAGAAATTGGCTTAACATGCTCCCACCTAATAGCATAACATCTTGAATGTCCTACAGTGTTAGTTCTTGGCTAAGTTTTTCCCCATGAGCAAAACCAGTCAGTTGAGAAAGAGCATCATTTCTTTTACTCAGTTCCCAACTGAAGATTTTCATGAGGCCTGGGAAAGATTTAAGTAATTGTTGAGGCAGTGCCCACACCACCAAATCTCCAAGTGGCAGCTTGTTCAAAGCTTCTACTAGGGGATTGATTCTAAGAGTAGAGATATGGTGGATGCTTCATGTGGTGACACTTACCTCAGCAAGACTGATGAGGAAGCATTGGCCTTGTTTGATGTGATAGGTGAAAACTCTATGTAGCAGGAGTCTCTGTCAAGAAATGGCATTGAGTCAGCTACTAGAGGTGTAAAAGAACTCACTTCCAAAGGAAAATTGTATGAATTACATATGTACAATGACCTAAAGAGAAAAGTGGACAATTTGTCTACAAAGTTTGATAACGTGTTGAGTGTGTTGCAGCCTCAAACTGCTGCACAGGTTAAAGAGGCATGTTTGATATGTCAATCACACTCACACTCACTGTTAGACTGTCCATCAGCTAGTCAATATCCTGAATTGGTAATGGAGCATGCTAATGCTGCCCAATCATATGGACAATAGCCTGTTGGGTATCCTTGGAGGAACCATCCTAATTTGAGGTGGAGACAAGATAACTTTCAGCAACTCCAGGCAATGCCCTATAACTAGCCCAACAGTACAATCGAGGTTATGTATAAAGACATCAATTTCCTTAGCTTGTGGCACAACCAAATCAGTTAACTCTATCACAACGTCAGGCCCAAGCACCCTCCTTTGAGGAGCAGGTTTTTACCTCACTACAAAATCTCAGCTCCTTGTCACAGACTGTGAACTCCCACTGTCAGAGTATTAAAAAAATTGAAGACCAGCTGGGTCAAATTTCAAATACTCTAACTAGAAGAAAAGAGGGTAGACTGTCAAGCCAGAAAATGACCAACCCCAAGGGACAGTTTATGATTGGTGAAGGTTCCTCAACTCATGAGGAAGCTAAGGCCATCAGCACCTTGAGGAGTAGTAAAGTAGTGGATAACCAAGTAGGTTGTGAGGAAAAGAAGAGTGCAGAGGAAGAGAACTCAGTCCCTGTTGTTGAGCAACAGGAGAAAAATAATGGGGCTGCTATTGAGCCCCAACAGTTGAAAAAAATTAAAAATATTGATGTGGATGCTAGGCAAGTAGCTGAGGTACCAGCAGTACCTCATCTACCATTTCCTCAAGCTTTCAATGGACCCTCTCCTTTTGATAAGGGGAATGCAAAAATGGAGGAGATGATGGAGACATTCAAGCAGGTGAAAATCAATTTGCCTTTGCTTGATGCTATTAGGTAGGTCCCAGCCTATGCTAAGTTCCTTAAGGACTTGTGCACTCAAAAGAGAAAAGTTAGGATCCACTTGTCTAAGAAAGTGTTTGCAGCTGAAAAGTTAAATCTTTTTGTCTATCACTACACTGGCTAAGCTTCAAGACCTAAGGGTACCTACCATCCCCTGCATCATAAGTGACCACACCATAGGAAGAGCTCTCTTAGATTTGGGAGCTAGTGTTAACCTGGTGCCTTATTCAGTTTATGAACAGCTAGGTTTGGGGGAACTAAGGCCAATACCTGTGGTCCTCTAATTGGCTGACAGGTCTGAGAGAAAACCTATGGGAATTGATGAAGATGTGCTGGTGGGGGTAGATATATTTTTATACCTTGCTGACTTTTTAGTTTTAGACATGGAACCTACCAAGTGCAGCACTCCCATACCTGTTATTTTGGACAGGCCATTCATGGCCACTGCAAATGCTTGCATTCAATGCAGGTTTAGAGTGATGAAAGTTACTTTTGAAAATATGAAAGTAAAGCTTAATGTGTACAATGCTGCCAATCAGCCTCAACTTGACAATGAGGACTGTTTAGCAGTAGATGTCCTAGATGAATTGGTTGAGAAAACCTTACCCAAACTGCTGAATTGAGATAAGGTATTAGATAATTTTGAAGATGTGTGGACTGAGGTTGTTGAGGAGGAGGCCCCACTCTAGTTGTTGAAGAAATAAATACAATGGATTCTTCAGTGGGCCTAGTGCAACACTCTACATAGAGACCTACATTATTGTCCCTCCCTCAACCCACCAAGGCACCTTTGCTGCCTTCTGTGGAAAGTCCACCAGATCTGGAGCTGAAGCAGCTGCCAGAATCTTTGAAATATGTATTATTGGGGCAAAATAAAAAATTATGAGTAATTATATCCTCCTCTCTTACTGAGGAGCAGGAGGAGGAATTAATTTGTGTCCTTAGGAAGCACAAGAAAGTCATTGGATGGACAATTGCTGATTTGGGAGGAATTGATTCATTTGTTTGCATGCACAAAATTCATTTGGAAGAGGGTTTCAAACCCTCTAAGGAAATAGAGTGAAAGTTGAACCCTCACATGCAAGAAGTAGTCATGAAAGAAATTGTCAAATTGCTTGATGCTGGGGTCATTTACCGTATTTCTAATTATGAGTGGGTGTCACCTATCCAGGTGGTCCCCAAGAAATCTGGCATCACAGTAATACTAAATGAGTCTAGAGAGTTAATGCCAACCAGAGAGACCACTAGTTGAAGGGTTTGCATAGATTACAGAAAATTGAACTCTAAGATAAAAAAGGACCACTTCCCTTTAGCTTTTATTGATCAGATTTTAGACAAGTTGGCAGATAGAGCATAATACTATTTTCTTGATGGATATTCTGGTTACAATCAGATACCAGTGTATCCTCAAGACCAGGAAAAGACCACTCTCACCTGTCCATTTGGCACCTTTGTCTATAGAAGGATGTCATTTGGACTGTGCAAGGCTCCTGCCACTTTTCAAAGGTGCATGTATGTAATTTTTTCTAATATGATTGATAAGTTTTTGGAAATCTTTATGAATGACTTTTCAGTCTATGGGGATGATTTCAGTCAATATTAGCATCACCTCTGTCTTGTGCTTCAAAGGTGTGAAGAAACCAACCTGGTTTTGAGCTGGGAAAAGAGCCATTTTATGGTCACCCTAGGCATTGTGCTTGGTCATGTGGTATCCCAGAAGGGCATAAAGGTTGACAAGGCAAAGATTGACTTGATTTCACATCTACCCCCACCAAAAATCATCAGACAAATCAGATCATGTTTAGAACATGCTGGATTTTATAGAAGGTACATTAAAGATTTTAGCAAGATTTTCAAGCCATTGTGCCACTTGCTTTGTCAAGATGTGCCATTTATGTTTGATGTTGAATGTCTGAATGCATTTAAGATTTTGAAGAAATGTTTGACCTCTGCCCTTCTTATCCAGGCCCAGATTATACTCTAACCTTCGAATTGATGTGTGATGCATCTGATTTTGCTGTTGGAGCTGTTTTAGGAAAGAGAAGAGAGAAACTGCCCTGTGTAGTTTTCTATGCCAGCAAAATACTGTAAGAAGCTCAGCTGAATTATACAACCACAAAGAAAGAGCTTCTGGTTGTAGTGTTTGCTTTGGAAAAGTTTAGACCCTATTTACTAGGGTCTAAAATTGTAATTTTTACTGACCACTCTGCCCTGAAATACTTGCTGGCAATAAAAGATGCAAAACCTAGGCTGATTAGATGGATCTTACTCCTACAGGAGTTTGATCTAGAAATCAAAGGCAAGAAAGGGGTGGAGAATGTGGTAGCTGATCACTTATCCCGGATTGTGGTTAATGAAAGTGCTGCAACACCACTTAAGGATTCATTCCCTGATGCACAATTGTTTGCCATCAAGTCCACTGTGCCCTGATTTGCAAATATTATCAATTACCTTGTTGTAGGTAGGATCCCTTCTCACTGATCCAAGATGAACAAAGACTTGTTCTTTCTACAAGATAAGCATTTTTTCTGGGAGGATCCTTACCTTTATAAATATTGTGCAGACCAGGTGATTAGAAAGTGTGTCTTTGAAAGTGAAGTCCACAGTATTCTGACCATGTGTCATGAAAATGCCTATGGGGGTCACTTTGGAGGGAAAGAAATCACAGCTACGGTACTGCAGTCTGGTTTCTATTGGCCATCCTTGTTCAAGGATGCTTTTGAGCATCGCAGGGCCTGCATGAGATGTCAAAGGATGGGTGGCATATCAAAGAGGGATTCAATACCATTGCAGCCCATCCTTGTGGTCGAGCTGTTTGATGTCTGGGGGATAGATTTCATGGGTCCTTTCCCTCCTTCCATGAGTTTTAATTTCATTCTTGTGGTTGTGGACTATGTTTCCAAATGGGTGAAAGCTATAGCCACAAGGACAAATGATCACAGAGTTTTCCTAAAGTTTGTAAAAGAAAATATATTCTCCAGATTTTGCACCTCTAGAGCCATTATCAGGGATGGGGGAAGCCATTTCTGTAACATACACTATGAGATCTGCTCAAAAGGTATGCTACTGCACATAGGATTGCCACTCCATACCACCCACATACCAGTGGGAAGGTGGAGATTTGTAATAGAGAAATCAAGCATATTCTGGAGTAAATAGTAAGGACAGACAGGAAGGACTGGTCTCTAAAATTAACTAATGTATTGAAGGCCTATAGGTGTTGTCGCTCCTCCCCATTGTGCTTCGTTTATTATGTGGCGGAAACCAATTAAAAACAAAGTGAATAAAAGAATGGATTCAGCACAACTAGAGTACTCCTAGACCTGCAAGATACAGGGCCTATTGTAGCAAGTTTTAATAAGTAAGAGTTTGTCCCATAGAGAAATTAATCTAGAACTCAAAATGGGCTATAATAGTAGGCCTCTAGATCTGGCTACTGATCTAACAATCCTAAAGGGAGCTGAGTGTCACGACTACAGTAAATTAATCCTAACAACAGAGAAATAAAATATAGCCCTACCCTAAAGAAAGGGTTAAGAAGAAGATAGTGATGGTGTGTACCAAAATAAAATATAAAAATTGGTGAGAAGTAAGCAGGTTAAGTTCAGAGTTAAAACAGTAATGTAACTCAGATTTAGTCTATCTCTGCAGTGCTCCTTGCTGAGACGCTATCAAAAGCCTCAACAAGGTAGAAATATCTAGTTTAACCCAGGCCATTTGGGGTGCTCTTAAGGCTATAGGTTGTCCACTCAAATGGTTACAGCCTATCCTATAGAGTCTGTCAAATCCCATTAGTTAAATCAGATGTTGCCCATCTAGTCCAGAGGAGTGGACTGATCATTTCCCAAGCCACTGAACTAGATCAAGCCATGAATACTATTGCAGCCCTATATAATGCCAGTGCTACAAGCTCCCCATATCTGCATACAGATCTGGTGACATTCATAGGTATTCCAACCCATAAGATCCTAAGTGCTTTGCCAAGGCCAATGGCTCACTGGTGCCCACAAAAAGGACCATGCAACAGGTTGAATAAAACTTTAGATTCAGCTGAGCATTTCTACAAACGGCCTGCAATGACTCAACCACAAGCTGCATTTACTACAGAGAGATTAGATCTAACAGCTGATGTCGACTATGTAAAATAGAGGGGAGCCAGTTCCTGTACAAACCTCCTCACAAGGCTCTAGTAGTTCATGTGCAGGGGAGAAGAACCTTTCTCAAACATGTGGGTGGGCACAACCTTAGGGCTATACTCTGTCCACTCAAATAGTCACAGGGTATCCCATTGGTCTGTCCATACCATAGAGGTCTGAGAAAGAGCATTAAGACTGCTGCAACCACCATGGTCCACAGGCCTCCGAGCTCCCCAGATCTTACTACAGATCTAGCATTGCTTTCCATGGGGCTATCAAATCAAGGGAAATCAGGTGATTAATAATAGATCTACTAGAAATTGAATAGGCTAGTCCCAAATACATAGATCCTATAGACATCTAAAGAAACTATAAGATCTTTAGATTCGATTAGGCATTAAAACAGTAAGCCCTTGATAAATACAAAACTTACAATGAACTGTCTCTAAGCTGCAGCCTGTACACAACTGCTCATCCAAAATCCCAATGTATACAAAACCTATTACAAACAAAAATAAACTAAACCTAACTGCTTACCGAGGGATTAGCCAGTAAGAGCTGGGCTAAGAGAGAAGAAAAAAAAAGGAAAAAAAGGTGATCAAACTCTAACCCTAGCCTGCTGGAGCTCTCAGCCGACAGAGGATGAAAAGAAGGGTTGATGATAAAACTAAATTGTAAGTGTAGCTTATATACTCTGTCCATATGGCCTTGGCTCTGAAGGGATTAACCCTAATTTTTTCAGCAGACGTGGCCCTGTTACATCCCTTGAACGCCTTGAGACGTGTGCCTCAAAATCTGTGCCTCTAGATGTGTGCCCTAGCATTGGGAAATTCCCAAAAGGTCCTTGAGTTAAAACTGAGAAGTGGGGAGCCCGTGCTTTGTGGGGCTAGCATATGCATTCATTGATTCGCATAATTGCAGGGCCTTCGTGGAGTAGCATTTGGTTGGTGGGAAGTGCTCACTCGCACAGTGAATCTTTAGTTAATCGCGCAATTCCTTTGCGCTGCACTACTGTCGCAAAGATGCTTTGGAGTGCCTAGACTTCTTGCATAGTAGAGCTTCAGAAGCTTTCTCTCTTGATGGGTGCTCGCGCAGTTTTACACCCGCGCTCTCGTGGTAATTGGTAAGGCTTCAGAGTACGCGAGATCTGCGCAAGGAGAATTCTGGGTGTCTCTCTCTTCTAGGGCCACGCACAAACTCCGCGAGGTGAATTTTAGTTTAGTTCACACATGGACTCGCTATGTTCTTCGCGCGGCTCCTTTAAGGCCTGATCTCCGTGAGAGCATCGTGACCACAAATTTTGAGGATTTTAATTCGCGATGTCTTTACAACTCTCCTCTTAACTACACGTCCTATCTGTGCGAGGGCATCTTCCACTGCATCCTTAGATTCGCGAGGGAGCTTCTCAACTCTGCTAGATCTGTCTTTCTATGCTCTTCAAGGTGCTCCATGAGCACTACTAGGGTGCTCCATTAGGCTTTGGTTCAGCTGTCATTTTTGCATATATTCTTCCTCTTCTTTAGGCCAATAAGGATGGATTTTGTGTTAAGCTGCACAGATTATTGCTAACTACAAAACACACTTAACAAATAATTATTAGTCTTCTTCAAGGTCTATCAAAGGCTAGGTTAAGAGGTGAAAAGTGGTACTTTTCAGTGAATAACACACCCCCAAACTTAATCTTTGTTAGTCCCTGAGCAAAGGAAAATAAAACAACTATTCTAAGAATTTGGATGCCACTTTCGTAGGGAGCATGGATACATTTAGCGTATGTACCAAGCCTTTTAAACCCCTAGGTGATCCCTAGTGGAGGAGTGAAGTCTTCTAAGGGTTTTCAGTGAAGGTACCCACAAACTTTACCCTTAAAATAGTTAAAAATAGTGCAGTCAATGACAAAAAAAAAATTCAATGGATAAAGCCTCAATCCACACCTATCCTTTACAATCAGAGGAAATTATAGCAGTAATGCAGCCATTTAAAACTCAAGATCAACATGCATGTGCATCACCACCAATGAGTTCACAATAGGAATACAATGTTCATAGAATTAGTACAAAGCTTGCCTTAAATTCAAAAATGAGGTTGGATACAACTCCAATGAATTTAAAATTCAAACCCAATTCTCACCAGGGCTATCTCTCAACAATGAAAATCAAAAAAGGGTGTTTACATTCTCATTGCTCAAGTGCAGTTACAAACCCCAAATGGACCTGCAAGCATGAGCATAGGCAAAGCTTCTAATTTCTGACATCCTCATGACTTTTCACCATAGATGAGACAACTTCTCATCCTCATGACTTTTCACCATAGATGAGACAACTTCTCATCTTCATATGACAACTCATTTCACTTTGGATCTACAAGATCTTTTTGAATGGGTTGTAATGTGACTTATGGGTAAGGGATATAAAGAATGAAGTGGTAAAAAGGATTCAAAATTGATAAATCAGCAATGTAAGGAGTGATTAATGACTTCACTACCTTCATTTCAGTACAACTTCATCTTACTTGATATATTTCATAATCAAAGTGGTCAGCTTTTCTTCTTTTCAGATGATGTTCTTGTCTAGACTTCTCTTTCTTTTTCTCTTTTTTTTTTTATTATTTTATTTTATATTTTTCATGATGAACTGCCACACAAAAATCACTGATACACTGCTATTCATATGTTGCTTTTCTTCTCCTTCCACCAAATGTTGGACCTCTCCCACTATCTTCAACTCCTCCTTTACCTTTTGAATTCTCAGAGTGAGGGTACATTTGAATCTGATCAAGAGGTTAAGGTGCAAGTACTTTGATATTTGTCAAAGAAAAGTAGGATTTTTAAGGCTCAACGAGTGCATGCAAAAGGACAGTTTTTAAAAGGTTGGATTTTTAAGCTCAAACTGTCCAAATGAAGGCCTTGGATCATTTCCTTAGTGTCATGAGTGCTGTCAATCCGTTTTGATTTGAAGATGCCTAACTTCTAGTGAAAAGGTCTTGACTCAATCAGTCCTTAGAGCAGAAATAATGCTAAAAACACTCTTCAAAAGAAAATGATGGGCCTAAATCTCACCAGGTATGGTCCTCAAATTAACCCATGGGGTGTATTTTCACCTTTTTCTCTCCTCTTAGGTTCACTAAGTACTAACTGAAAAAAATTTTGATGTTAGCTTCATGGTGGTGCAAAGATTTTAAAATTTTTAGTTTCAAAATGTTTGCAAATTTTTTTAAATTTTTCACAAATTTTCTCATTATAACAAGTTAGGTGGGAATTGACTTTATTCATCCCAATTAAACCAACACTGCTGCACTAAAGTTAACTGCTTCATTGGCAGAGCCTGCCACACCTCCAAACTTATGAGAAGCAGTGTCCTCACTAATTCAAAGTTATACGTGGATGGGTAGCAGGCTCAAAATATAGACATTAACAAAATAGTAACTACAAAAAAGAAAAACACATAACAAACAACCATAAAAATAAACAGACAGATATAAAGAAAGGCAGATTAGAAACTAAACAAAACAAAACAAAGAGTAATGTTATTATACAGCTAAAGTATGTACAAAGTAGGTGGAAGTAAACTACACAATGACACACTACTTCCTAACTAAATACATGTGCAAAATTTATTAGCCATCTGAGGCTGTGGCTAAATATCTGTTGGTCCATCTTTAATTTTGACTCCTTTCCCTTTTCGGACTCCCCCACAGCAGGTGGAGGTATTCTCCCAGTTGCTAGAGCTAATTGCCTTTCCAGGATTTCAGCTTTTTGTTTCGCCAATTCAGCTCGAGAGATAAGGAGCTCCCTGATCTCCTTTGAAGTAGTCAACCTCTTCTCTAATCTATCAGCTCTCAGTTTTTCTGTTGCAGCAGCCATTTTCTCCTGGACTGCATTCAGCTTCTCTTGGGCAACTATCCTTTCTTGGGCTTTATATAAACGCAACATTTGTTTCTACCCTTTTGCGATGTTCTTGAGCTGCATCTCGAAATCCAATTTTATGCGATGGATCCTTTCTTCATAGGGCATCCTGATTGATGTTCTGATAGTAGCCATCTCTCAAATGACATACTTTTTTATGTAAGGATTGGATTTCATTACCTGCAGGAGGGTGGTGTAGGGGGAGATGGAAAAAGAAAAGGCAGGAATCAAGGGTTGGTATTCACTTGAAGAAGGGCCAGCCAGTAATGAAAAAGGAGTGGGTTGGGGAATTACAGATTGAAGCTGAGGTTAGGGTTCTTGATTAGGTTCTGTTTTGATTGATTTGGAAGAGGTGGGTATTAGGTCATCTATATCTGTTGTAGCATCGGAGGTGGCTACAACAGGGGGAATATCTGGGTCAGTTAATGTGGAGGCTTCAGTGTAAGTAGGAGGGGGTGTTGTGGCTACTAAGGGTAAGGATTAGGGTAAGGTAGCCAAAGTGGATTGAATGACTTGGAGGCAGGTTTCGAGGTAGGCCAAGTTTTGGAGAGTGGAGGTTAGGGATTGAATGTATGTCTTAATGGAGGCTTGGTTTTGGGTGTTAGCCAGCATTTGGGACTACAGAGAGAGTAGGAGGTGCAGGATTTGGGGTAAGAGGTCAGGTATGGTAGTGGTTGTGGGTTGGGTAGGGGGAACAGGCTGAAAGGGAGAAGTGGGTCTATGTGTGAAGGTAGTGGCCTAGGGTGATGGATGATGTGGAGGGGTGAAGTGTGGGGGGTGAGGTGAGTCTGGGAGAGGTGTATACTCAAGGTTGATGTCTCCTAGGATAGTGGACATCATAGTAGAAAATTCATCTCCTGAATATGGCTCCCTTTCATGGGAGAAGGGAATGGATTGGTCTACAGACTCACTAGTGATGGGTGCAAAAGGTGGGGAAGTCTCAATGGAATAATGTGGGACTTCGAAGGTATGGGCTTCAGGTTCATAAGGTGTGGGTATGGGGTCGATAATGGTTGTGGTTTCAGGGATTGGAATTGTTTGGGTTATATAGGCGGGTTGGGGTGCAGTAGGGGTTTTGGAAGTTTTCCTTTTCTTCTGGTATGGGGTCTTGACAGGTGGGCTAGGGTGGGCTGGAAAAATAGGTAGGGGGATAGACCTAGGTAGGGTGGTTGTGGCTATGGTGGTTGGTAGTATAAGGTCAGGTAGGGGTAGTGGGCTTGTGATGGGCTGTGATGTCTGGGTTGAAGGTGGAGCTGGCATGGACGTAAAGGTAATGGATGAGGGGGTGAGTGTGGTGCTGGCTGGCACAAGTGAGGTGGAGGTTGCAGCAACCTCAGTAGTAGCAGCTACTTCACGAATGGTGGGGGCTGCTTCTCTCAGTAACTCCTCCCTCTTCTTCTTTTTTTTCCATCATGGTGCCACTGATTCCTCATTGTTTCTTCCCACTCTATTTGGGGTTCAGTGCCACAGTCTCCTCTCTTTGAAATGGGTACTTCCCCCACTTCAACAATGTAGTAATCAATCTGCAATAGGGAAGGACATGAGGTTTCTTCATTATTTTCACCTTCTCGCATAAATTTATAATCCCTTCAAAAACTAACTTGGCAATATCCAAGTAGTGGTTTCTATGAAATGATAAGAGGGCACCAGCTATGGGGTACCTCCTCTCCTGCTCATGCCCAGAGCAATATATATTTTTCTGCAACACAGCATCCATTAGCCTGAGGTTGGGGTGCAGATTCCTCTTTCGGAATGAGTCACCTGAGGCAGTGATCCCTCCAATTAACTCCTTGGCTATCTCAGTAATAGTGGCTGTCAAAGGAGGACCTAAGCCCTACTCAGGGTTATACCTGGCTGGTATCCCTAGTATCCTTACAATGTCTGCCTGGTTGAATAACATCTCAAAATCATTAATTAAAACCAGCAGTGCTGGGTTCCCAACATTACCAGTTTTTAACTTCATATTCTGATAAAATAATCTTACCAACCTTGGAAAAACCAGCTGCATTGAAGGTCTCAACAAGGGCAGCAGTGATGCCTTCGCCAGATATTCAATGGAGGCAGAAGTCTCAGGTAGCTCCTCAAAATAGGCTTTATCGAAAATGGTTTCAGCCTCCAGCTGAATTGCTTCCACAAATTCAGAAGGGACCTTGAGGTGTTTAGTAGTCTCTTCCTCCTCAACCTCAGGGATCTCAGGGGCCATAGCTTTGCCCTTTTTCTATTTCTTCTTTGATTTATTAGGGCTCTTAAAAGGTGGGTGCTCTCTGGCCCTCTTCTTTGGAATAGATTTCTTCTTTTCTTTTGGAAAGGTGAGCTCCACAATAGGTGAAGGTGCCTCAGAGGTCTCCAATGTGGAGGCCTCTGTAATCCTTGCCGATTTTCTAGTGTCCATAGGGCTGCCACTGGCGGACGGGTTCAGCATCGCAGCAAGGGTATCTACAAATTTTGAACCCGTGGCCATAGGTGCTCAGGTTATCAAAATTTGGGCTCACAACTTTGAGAAAATGCCAATCACTCTAAGTAAGCGCAAAAGCTTCAAATTTTCCCCTTCTTCTCTTCTTTTAAATAAATCAAACATAAGGCAGAGAGAGAAATGGAGATCGTACCAGTTGAGAGCTAGGGGTTCCACTTGAAATTGTGCATAGTAGCTCAAATCCCTCGAAACCTTGTTCAAAGTAACCAAGAGTAGCTGGGGGAACAAAATGGTGAGAGGAAAAGGCTTAAGGTGGTGTGGGTTTAAGAGTAGAGAAGAAAGAAGAGAAAGGGGATTTCGGTCTTGGTGTGGGGTAACTAGGGCGCGGACAGATGAAATGAAGAAAATGAGGGACTTCGCTGAGTTTATAAAGCAAATCCCACGATTTGCAGAGTTGGCAACAGGCTCTCGCGGAGTAAAATTCTCACGCGGTTGGCATTTAACATCACGAGACGGTCTATCGCGCAGAAGAACAAACTACCTCACATGGAAACTCGCAGAGCTGAATCATTGACCTTAGTGCGCGAGGCCTTGTGTTGCCTCAGAACTTTATCTTGCGCGGTGCTCGCACAGAACAACACTAAGGTCAAACTTCTCTTATAGCTTGAGCTCACGGAGCAGAAAGGCAGCTCCGCGAGGCATTTTTATAGCCATTGCTCAGGCTTTTAGCGTGCGAGGAAGCCAAGTGATGGCTCGCGCAGCACATTTGAGTCTTCTAGCTCTGCGGGACAGCATTTGTTCTTAATATTTAGTCAGTTAGCTCAGTGCAACACATGGGTTGGTGCATCCCTACTGTTGTGCACCCCAGTTTATTACTAATAAGATGCTATATGCAGGTGTTTAGAATAGTCAACAAAATAGAGCCGAAGTGTTAATCTTTGCCAAAATGAACTCAAAAAGCAGCAAGAACTACGATCGCGTGAAGAAACGATCCAATCGAACGAAGGACTAGTTAATAAGCTAAAGAAATAAGAAATATCGAACAAACGTAAATCTCGAATGAGCGAAAAAAAAAAGAAGAAAAAGGAATCGTGATTCATGAACGTACGAAAGAAGCTATGACTAGAGCAACCAAAGTAAAATCACGAACACTCGAAAGAGCAGAAATAGTACAGAAAGAAGAGCAATCGTACACACAAAAGCTCTTCGAATTTTAATTTGAATTGATGACTCAAGTTGAGATTTGTAGATTAGTGTAATGATTTTTTATTTTTCATCTTCAATTTTATAGAGTTTGATTGACGCCTAAATTTCTGGTAGATTATTGATTAGATTAAATCTGTATTGATAGGATTCTAGTTTTGATTGACGACCAATTCTAGGAAACTTGATATATAGTGTAACAATATTTTAATTTCATAAATACCTAAGACTTGAAGATTTGTGATTGACGACCATAATCTGGAAAGAGGATGATTTAGATTTATTTTCTACAAATTAGTTTAAGAAACCATTCTTTTATTCATATTTCTCAAGTAGTTTAGAACCTTAAAGATAGATATAAGTTTTCTACATAAAATAAATATAAAGAATAAATACTTCCTCGTGGGAACGATCCTATACTAGCTCTACAATTTTCATTATGCGCTTACAATAGGTTAAGACTTTATTAAACACATATTAGAGTCGAACATGTTTTTGGCGCCGCTGCCGGGGAAGCGGATTATCTTTTATATTAGTTTTTAGAAAACGAGTATTTATCTTTCTCTTTTTATATTTCTTTATATTTTTATTTTCTTGATCACTTCTTAAAGCTTTTACAGGTTTATTCGGAGCAAAGAATCAAGATTTCAACTTCCCCTAATTATAGAAGCTAAAGGCTTAGATTTATTTCTCTCCCTACCTTCTAAAATAAAAATCAAATAAAGCTAAAAACATCAAAAATTTGAATTTCTTTAGTGTATGCATCACACTCGATCTCGAAGTTTAGATTTCTTCGAGTGTGATCTAGAAATCGAAAGGACTCTCTTATGCACATTAGCATCAAACCGATCTTCCGAAGAGAATTCCAGACCATGGCTAATGATCTTTCAATCCTAAAACACTTCAGCCCAATAGCTTTGACCGAGCCCTCATGCATAGTTATACAAGAGGTGCCTAAATTTCATGGGCTTGATCAAGAAGATCCCTACCAACATCTGAGGGACTTCATAGAGCTTTGCACAATGTTACAACTATCAACAGCCAACAAAGAGGCCATAAGACTACGTCTGTTCCTATTCTCTCTCAAAGATAGGGCGAAGACATGATTAATTTCATTACCTGTCAGAAGTATTACCACATGGGAGGAACTGCAGTCCAAGTTCTTGGGTGAGTACTTTCAAATTGGTAAAACTAACCAAATTCGCCAAGCAATTCAAGACTTCAGACAAAGGCCGAGAGAACTATTTCATGGGAGTTGGGAACAGATGAAGGATCTGTTACGGAAGTGTCCTCATCACGAGGTACCAAATTGGTCGATAGAGCAAAGTTTCTATCAAGGGTTAACTGAGACTAACCAGTCGATGTCGTGAGCGGAGAAGCCTTTATGTCTCAAAATGGCCAACAGTCCTGGAACCTATTCGAGAAACTGGCCAATAACTCAAAGCAAAAAAAGACTTTGCTTATATCTGATCTAGATGTCACTCACCACACCCCACTTGTGAGGAGTGGACTTTACGATATTAGCAAAGACAAAGTAAAGGAGGATGACATGAGTGTAAAAGTTTTGGCTCTTGAACAACAAATCACAACATTAATAGCTGCCAAACCTAGCACTTCGGATAGATCCTTGGCAAGCTATTCTAACTTCAAGATTTAAAATTATACTGAAAACCCAGCTGCTCCATCACACCAGGAGGTGGTGAAAAATGAACAAATAATGACCTTTCAGAGGGGGGATTATAGGAACACGTATAACCCAGCGTGGAGGAATCACTCTGGATTTAACTATGGTTCTACAGGAGGAGCACAACTAGCAACATCTGTTGCGCAACCCAGATTTCCCCAGACCCAAGTTTTCCACCAAAATCTCAATTGTCGGTTGCACAACCCCAATTTGGATCACTGAGCAATGCACCTGACGCCACAGTTGTTCAAATCCTTCGGGATTTGCAGCAGCAGTCGCATTAGCACTCAAAAGATTTACATCAGCTTGCTCAATTCTCTCAAGTGTTTTATTCACACACTCAATCTATTACGAAGCTGGAAAGCCATATAGGTCAACTAGCCTCGCAAGTGGCAAAAAGAGAGACTGACCAATTGCCGACGTAGCCAGTTAACAATCCTAGAGGACAAGTATTCTTGGGAGAGACATTTGCTCCCCATAACCCAAACTGAGAACCTCAGGATTCGTCAAGCTACCAACTCATCCGTAGCACCAATTGTAAATTATATAATTTATGTCTTTTCTTTTACGTTTAAGCACTACATTACGGCCCAATTCGTTGAAAAACGACGGATTATACTATAATTCTCATTGTATACTTCTACAAACAATCATATAGATTTACAATCGATCATAATTTTGATAAACCTATCAGTTGAATCGTAGCGATTACGATCTAACAGATAAGAGAGTTCGTATTTATAATCGTTGAAAAGCTAGAATCAACCAGTGATTCTAAGTTAGCAAAGGAGGGAAGACCAATTCTGCAAGTTGTCACTGAAATAGGGTCTACATATTCGTAAAAAGGAGATGTCGGCCCCATTTTCAAGCTCTCCAATTTTCCTCCCTATCTTCCCTCTCTTTTAAAAAGTTCTCAATCCTAATCGTTCTCTTACTCAACCCAACCATTTTACTTTCCTATACACCCCTTGCTTGCACTGTTATATTTCGGAAACCCTGCACGCATTCCATTTCACATCTAGAAATTAGGGTTTTATTTATCTAGAGGTAAGGTGATATGCAACCGTGGGATTTTTTTGACGATCCCATCGCGACGATACGCACTCGCTAAATAATATAGAGTCGCCACTCGGAGCTTTTGGTGTCCCGGGAAACCTAAATCAATTTTCAAGGCACTGAAGTGCTAAAAATGACTTTGAATCTGGACCATGCCAAAGGTTTTTGGGTAGGGGCTTCGGTTATCGATCGGAAAGGTGTTAGGCACCCGATCAACTCGCTTAATGCGGTCTCTACTTATGGCCAACACAAAAATAAACATAAAAGAGTAAAAAGCTCTCCCTCTTCCCCTTAGGGCACTAAAATCCTATTTGTGCCCCTTCGTTCCTACCGAAAATTCTACGGCGTAACGACACAAACGCGAGTATAGAGGAAGAACAAAGAAGGTAGAGGTATAAAGGGAGAGCCGGAGCTCTCAGGCCCTTGTTGCACTGTTGAAGACCTTTGCGTAGGTATGCTTCGGTGAGCTTCCGATGGCTTGTATGGTTAGATCAAGGGTTCTAGCTCCTAGGGCTTGAAGGCTAAGAGGTAGAGAAAGGAAGCTAGATGATAGTTCTCACCTAAACTTGGAGTTTTTTAAGAAAAGGTGAGGTCTAAAGGAGATATTGAAATTCTGGAATTTATATGGGGATGGTGCACCAAAGGGGGAAAGGGAGCTCTCTCTTTTTTTTCTCTTTGGAAAAATTTCAAGCCCTTGTAAAGGGAGGGTGCCTCTCTATTTATAGGAAAAGGAGAGGTTAGGAGGGTGTTTAGAGGCTAAATTGGATTAGCAATTAGGTAATCTAGCCATCTAAGGTTTTCTAGGGTTTTTGAAGCTTAGAAATGTGTGAAAACTAGCTCCAATGGTGGATGATAGGTTAGTGTTTTAAGTCACTCAAGAGTTACACATAGAATAGGAAAGGGTGCAATAGAATAAGTGACACACACCTAGGGCATCAAGATGGTTAATAAGTCAAACCCCAATCTAAAAATTAGGGTTACTGTAGTTAAGCCTGGCGCAACTAATAGATGCTCCAAGCTTAGGTACAGTAAAACAGTGCCAAACAGGGTTTTGGGAAGTTGATTGCCCGAGGTGGGGGCCCACATAAGGCTGGTGCAACTAATACTTGCAGCAAGCCATTTCTTCCAAGAAATGGCTTGGCGCATGTATTACATGTGCCAAATCCCATATGGATCCCCACCCAAAACCTTAATTTGTCGGAAACTTCGGAACGTGATATCTTTCAATATACAGTTCCGATTGAGGTGATTCTTGGCTTGCTGGAAAGCTGGAGACTTGTACTTTTCAATGATATATGATTTAATCATAGTAGAAAATCTCAGCTAGTCCCGATGCACTACTCTTTGATCATTACTCAGGAAAGTCTAAGTATGGGTTCGAAAAGGATTCTAAAGGTTGGGATTTGGGTTCTAAGGGTTTGGGGATGTTTCTAAGGGATCAGGGGTGATTCCTATGGGTTTGGGATGACTCCTAAGGTTTGGGGAAGGTTCCTAAGGGTTTGATACATGCAATCGGAAGCTCGAAAGTGTGCCTCTCTTGAAGTGTATTTCGATCGGGCCTTGGGCCAAATTTGGGTATCTACAGGTGACAATTTTAACGATCGGATGGAAGGGTTTCTGTAAGAAATTTTTATTTAATACATGAAATCCATGATTAATTGATGGTGTTTTCATTAACTCTTGTAGGAAAGGAGTTTTAGCATGGCTAACGAAATGGGCAAGCGACAAAGGGAGGAAGAAGGAGGAGGAGGTAACTGTTCCGATAACTCTCCAATTATTAATCATATCGCACGGTTTGCTACCCTCAAAGCAAAATCAAGAGCAATAGACCCACCCAAAAAGAAGTCTAAATCCTCTGGAGTTGTGATTAGAGAAACACATGAGGAATAAATAGAAACCGACTCTGTGTCTGTCCTTAAAAAGGGCATGAAGTTAGATAAAGGCAAAAAGTCAGTGTCTTCTGCCAAGGCATTAGACCGACTCCCAGCATCCATAAAACATCATCTAGTGGGAGCCGAAATTGTGGTAGACGTTGAGATTTTGGAAAATTTTGAAATTAGTGGAGAAGTCATCAAGTATTTTAAGGATGTTGGGCTGCAGTATTTCATAGAACCGGGAGTCACACCAATCTACCCTAGGGTGGTGAGGCTGTTTTATAAAAATTTGATCAACAACAACAAGAGTCCAGTCCTAGTCCTCTCCACTAGTATTGATGGGCTACCAATTCAGATTACAAAGGAGATATTCGCTAAAGTAATGCATGCACCTGTGCAAATACCTGAATTGTCCTCTGACCAACCGGAAGCCTATATATTAATGGTGCCACCCAATAACCTTCTGGAATTTATTCAAATGGCAGCAAAGTTACTAGGAAAATCTCCTAGGGATGGGTCATTTTTCCTTCATAAAGATTTGGAAGCAAGGAGTTTATTACTTCACTTAGACGTTTTAATTCATAAGACTATTCACCCTACGGGTCATAGTACACAGAGACGAGCACTTTTTGCACGAGCTCTGTATTTAATGGCTAACCATTATTGGTTTGATGTCCCTTCTTACCTTTTGGAGGTAATGAATACTGTGAGGGAAAAACTTAATAGAGAGAAGTATGAAAAAAATAAATTATGTTTGCCTTTTGGAGGCCTGATCACTAATTTGTTAATAAATGTGAGATACGAATTTGATCCCAAAGAAAAGGCTCTAACTAGACCAGAGGAAGGTCTAACTATAATGACGTATAGGAGAACCTTGAGTGCAGAAAACAAAAAGAAAATTCCCACTTCTACACAAACAACAAGAATCTCTTCTATGCCACAGATAACACATGAACCTACTTGTGAGCCAATATTAGACATCTTGACCCCAAAAGAACCAGTAGATATGGAGGGAGGGAGTACTTCTACTCCACCTCACGAAAGAATGGAGCCCAACTCCTCAGCACCAGAAGAAGAACCCATTAATCTTTACGACTCAGCTTTGGAGTCACCAGCAGGGCCTGCTTTGTCCCCTTCTACCGAGGAAGACACACTGCCAGTTACTACTGAAGCAGAGCCCATGAATCCAACAATATCAACTGCAGCAGAAATTCCTCCATCAGCAGAGCAGAATGATGAATTGCTCATCTCCAGCCAAGTTCCTGCACTTATCGAGTCTGTTATTCAACCAGCAGCTCTACCAACATAATAGACACCTATAGTTCAAGTAGCAAAAGCAAGACCGAATTGTGAAGCTGTACACATAGGCTTCACAGAACTGATGAATCAAGAGATGTCTTCTCCAGTCATCACCATAACAATTCCAACAATTGAAAGGCCTGATCAAGAGAGGAGGCTGAGACAAGTTGAGAAATGGCAATTTACAAATGCACCAAATTTAATATCATTGCCAGGAGTAGTGAGAAGACTAATTGAAGAATTTAACAGATTGAAGAACAGAGTCCTTGAAACTACACTCACTGTTTAAGAGCGCTCAGAGATAGTGGAGAGCTTAAGGCGGAAGGCTACGAAAGAACACCTTGCACATTGGATAACAGAAACAACAAGGAAAGTCCAGGAAGCCTCTGAGTCACTTCAAGCTCAAATAGTGCAGCTGCGTGAAGAAAATAGATTATTGCACATAAATCAACAAGCATGGGAGGGCGAGAAGAAGGAATATGAGGATAAAATTGCTACTCTGATGGAGTAGTTTGGTGAATTCATTGAAGACCCAGATGTTAGAGAAATAGTACGAGAAAAAGCCCATGAAGAATATGAGCATACACTAAATGCTCAGTTGGATGAAAAGACTCATCAAGTGATAGTCACAGAAGGGAAATTGCGCAGATTGTAAGAAGAGAAAGATTCTCTCAGCCTGATTTGCGAAGAACAAAAGTAATATATTAAGTCTTTTACGACCAAAAGTTGGATCGAAATAGCTAGAGCAAAATATGAATATGAGAAGCAAAGGGAAGAGATAAAAGAAAAATTTGCTGATAACGATATACCCTTAAAGATGTTCTCCAGAAAAAAGAAAAAGAAGCAAAAACACTGAGACTTGAGGTCCAGTTGAAATCCAATGTGATTAAAAAATTGAATGAGGATCTGAAAAGAAAAGAAAATGTTAAAAAACAGTTGAGAGCTTTGATGGAGAAATACGAGGCATTGATAGCAAAGAAAATAAGTTTGGAAGGGATACAATCAATTGGAGCATGAGCAAGAGAAAGAATTTGGCTGCTCTATAGAAGTACTTTCAGACTCTAAGGAAGATTGGATAAACGACCCTTTAGCCAGAGCCAGCTCCACCTACATCAGCACTTGTACCATATCCTTCATCACCAAGTGAGTAAAATTGCAAGAACATCACAAAGCCTCACAGGAATGAAAATTTTGAAATTATATCTCCTGTTTTTTGTGCCAATAAGGGCATTATCGAATCTATATTTGGGGGGATATACATATTTTGTATATATTAGTTTAAATTTTGTAAATAACATTTTATTTTTACATAACTTTTAGAATTTTTGCAGAAGAAATTTTTTTCTGTTTCTGTTTTTAGTAGTTCTTAGTTAAAAATTTTAGTTAGAATTTTTTTTCTGATTTAACCATCACATATGAGTTAAGATAGACAAAAATATGATATCATAATCCAAACAATCCATCATAGTAGAAGTCTAATAATCAGAAATAGAACAGTTATAATTCATGTATCAGAATGAATGTTTGAAACATAGATTGATTTAAACTGTAATATTTAGACTATAGTTTCAAAATTATATAATCAATGAGCTTTAGAGACTAATTGTTCCCTCCTTTGGAGAGAGAGACTATTATCTATTCAATTCAAATTTCTTTGAACTTCTCTACTGAAAAATCTTAGATTGCTGAACTTTAGAATCAAAATATTCTACGATTATAATAACCTTTTTTTTTTTTTCTAGAACTATTTATTAGAAGCATCAAAATAATAAGACATTTATGCTAATAAATCGTGAAAATGATCAAAGGTCATCTTTGATTTAACTAGATCCAAAAGCTAAAATCCCAAAAAAATTTATCATTTGAACCTATATTAGAAGCCTAAATCGAAACTTTCTTTATACCAAAATTTTATAAACCCTTAACAATATGTACTACCAAAGCTTTCAACCTTTAACCCTTACGATTTCTGAGAATTTAGAATGCAAAAGAAGAGAAAAAGAGGGAGCGAAAGGAATAAAAGTTAAAAGATAAAGAGAATGCTGAAAAAAAGGTACAGCTGAAGAAATAAAAAGAAAATATGAGAAAAGAATGAAAAATCGTGAAAAGACGATTTCTGAAAGAAAAGAATGTTTCTAAAGCAAAAAGCTTTCAAAAAGGAAATTCATAAAAAGACGATTCTAGATTTAAAAAATAAAAATTAATAAATGGGAAGAAGTTATCCAACTTTTGGATACTTATTGAAATAGAAAGAAGTGTAGAAGAAAGAGAAGGAAGAACTAAATTCTCAGAAAATTTTGAATCCTATCTACCTTTCTTTAAAATCTCTTAAACCCAAAGCTCCATTACAAGTTAAAGGAAAGACCTTTGTGATTTATGATTTGTAAAAGCATAAGCATAATAGAGATGTGAATAATAAATACTATGGATTGCATAGGGAATCATATAAATATAATTGATTATTTTTTCATGAGATTTAATTTTTTTCAATTATCCTTTGAATAATTCTGAAGATATATCATATTGAGAGAACCCAAAATTTTGATATTTTTTTAGAGTATGCCAATAGTGAGTTTTTGGATGAAAATATTTTCTAAATTTGTAGTATAAATTTTGTTATGAAGAATAAACTATTCACTGATAAGTACACACTACACGCTTTACAAAATCGAAATTGTTGAGTTCTGATTAAGGATAACTGTTATAATGGAAATTGGTGGTTAATGAAATCATATTTTCAAAAAATCATAACAATCATGTGATGATTAAATTAGTTAGTGTACAAAATTAGTTTAGATTTTTAACCTTTTGATATATATATATATATATATATTTATTTTGAAAAATCTAAAAATATTTAAAGTTTGTAGGTAACTTCACTGAAAACCTTCAAGTGACTACAACTCCTCCATTAGGGATCACCTAGGGGTTTAAAGACTTGTTGTATCTGCTAAATGCAATCGTTTTTCCTATGAAAGTGACATTTAAATTCTTAGTTTATGATATTTTATTTTTCCTTGTTTGCTAAAGACTAGCAAAGCTTAAGTTTGGAGGTGTGATTAGTCACATAATTTACCATTTTATCACCTTTAACTTAGTGATGCTAGACCTTAGTTTACTACTAACAATTTAATGATGTACAGATATTAAGAAAACTCTATAAAAGAGTACCAAAGTATTAATCTTCGTCAAAATGAATTCAAAAAGCAGTAAATAGACGATTTAATGTATGCTTGAAAATCAAAAATCGTAAAAGATGATGGAACGCATTAAGACAAAAGAAATAAGAAATCGTAATTTACGATTTTTCAAAAGACGTTCCAGTGGAAAACGATATAAAAGGAGAAAAGCGATTGATCGTTATAAAGAATCATCCAGAGAATCATCAACTTTGAGAAAGCTGTAAAGAAAGGAAAATCGTGATTTATGATTTTACAGAATGGAAGTTTGTTATTACTGCTGTCGATTGTGAATCTACACCGCCATGAAACAACTTAGAAGAATTCTTGAATTAGAAGATTGGTAGATCACGGATCTGTGAAGATTGATGAAAAAGACTCTTAGAAGGACTGTGTTGCTGAAATTAAGGAGAAATTCCATAGTGCATCAACTATCTAAAGCAATGAAGATAAAATTAGGAATTAGAATTATATTAGAAATATTTTGTTTTTAGTATTTTCTTTTATTATAATTAGATCAATGTAAACCGACCCTTATGATCTATATAAAAAAGAGGCTCGATATAGGAATTCATCATCGAAGGAATTCTCAGAATCAATTAATAACTGAGGTTGAGTTTTCTTCTGATCATTAGTTTAGAGTAGTTTAGATATCCAAGGTTCCTTGATCACAATTGACGACTGGGGTTGAGAGCTGGAAGATTAGTGTAGATATCTGTAGTTTCTCAGAAGCAATTGACGCTTACGGCTGAGGGGTGAAATATATAATTTTATTTGCTTTCTAGTTTAGATTTTTATTATTTTGTAAACATCTTCGAATTTTAATTTGAATTGATGACTCAGGTTGAGATTTGCATATTAGTGTAATGATTTTTTATTTTCTATCTTCAATTTTCTAGAGTTTGATTAACGTTCAAATTTTTGGTAGATTGTTGATTAGATTAAATTTGTATTGATAGGACTCTAGTTTTGATTGACGACCAATCCTATGAAACTTAATATATAGTGTAACGGTATATTAATTTCATAAATATCCAAGACTTGAAGGATTGTGATTAACGACCATAATCTGGAAAGAAGAGGATTTAGATTTATTTTTTGTTAATTAGTTTAAGAAATCATTCTTTTATTCATATTTCTCAAGTAGTTTAGAACCTTAAAGATAAATATAAGTTTTATGCATAAAATTAATATAAAGAATAAACATTTCCTCGTGAGAACGATCCTATATTAGCTCTACAATTTCCATTGTGCACTTGCAATAGGTTAAAACTTTATTAGACACATATTAGAGCCGATCACCTCCTTTCAGGGTGTCTTCTCAAGTGTGAATCGAGGAGCTGATATGAACTACTTGGCTTTCTTATCTATCAACACAAGCTAAACATAGGATATTTGTGGGCCTGTTGGTAGCAGCCAAGAGATGTATCCACAGCCGCAGGTGCATATCGCATCCCATCGCATATCACAACCTACTGCATATCGCAGTTAAACAGGAGCAAATTGATATAAAAGAAGTACCGGTGGCGCCATACAAATATCATGATGCAAGGTCAAGTGACCAGATGATATGATGTAATATAATGGCGAAAGCTTTCGTAAATCATGTCAGACTGAGAGCGTCATTGCTTACACCAATAACGCGTCAGTGGTCCCTTTCCAGTAGACATTTGTGATTTATCAAAGTTGAGTATACTCGATGTTCGGGTTCTCAGGGGAAAGAACGGATTAGAGTGATGAGAGATAAAAGTTTGATAGATAAGGGGGGTTTTAAAATTTTGGGTTTTTAACTTAAGATCAATTCGATAAATTTTTTTGAAAAATGTGGCTTCCGAAACATCGTTGAGCAGATTCTTTGGTATGGGATTTGGAGACCCGAACTTTGTTTGGTTGTCAAGACGATACTCGAGCTAACTATATTTGTACAAAATATCTAGTGAAGGGGTGTGATGCTTACCTCAATTATTACCGGTGGAAGGCCTTTGTGTCGTTCACGAAGGGACATGGTGATTATTGGCTTGATGGGACATTGGTTGAGCCTAACTTCCAATTGCATGTTGTGGCAGATTGCGGTGGGACCTGATGGTTTTATGATGGGACGTTTCATGTTGGTTTGGTGACGGGATCGTGTCGTGACGGAATTTTCCATTAGTGCTGACGAGGTGGTGGGGCTTTTGAGGTCGCGATGGGAGAACGGGTTTGGTTGGTTTAGTTCAAGAATTGGGATGGTGGTGATCATGTGTGGATTTTGTTGCGATGAGATGTGATATCACGTGTGGTTGAAGGAGTACGATGGGACATCGGCGGTCCTACCTTCCAATTGATATGCGAGGTTACGCGATGGGACAAGATCATCTGGGGGAAGATAATTATCAAGGGGGTTGCAAACATCCACCCATGTTATCCAAATTAGTTATCTTGGTTAGTAGTAGAAGCAGTGTAATCATCACTGGCCTGCTTCTTTTTTTGGTGTAATCCTCGGATTGTGGTGGGACAGTGGTGATCCCGTTTTGGGTTGATTATTTGTCTTTTGGTTGGATCTGTTAGCCCAGTTTGGGAATTATGCGCATCATTGGTTGCGTGTAATCAAATTATGTGTGTGGTTCAATACGTGCAATTGTAGCGCCGCCTGGTCAATCGTCGCTTCTCCCGCGCTAGTTGAGCAATTGTAGCATCAATCGTTGCTTCTTTGGTTTGATGGAGGCTGAATTATGCGCATGCACTGTCATGCTTAACTCATAATGCGCGCGTAAGGGAGTGCACGTGGTGTATGAATCCTGAATGGGGTTTTAAGAGATTCTAAGACTTTTGGAGAGGATCAGTTCCTTTCCGGAAGTCATGAGAAAGGTCAAAGGTTGACCAAACAGGTTTGTATATAGCGAGAGGGTGAAAATGGGGTGTCTACAAAGGGGTTCACTATTTGGGGGGAAATGGGGTATGATTGTTGAGTGTGGTTGTATGTGGGAACTTGGGGGAATGATGGATGATTTGAAGATGTAGCCCTTGGGTTTGGGCCTAAATGGGCTTGTGGTTGTACATAGAGCCATTGAGGCTCGCTCAAGTGGTTCAATGGTTGATGGTGGGAGCCTTGGGAGGTGTGGATTATGAGAAGTTGATTGGGGCTGGTGTTTTGGGTGAGTGAGGTGTGAAGATTTTGGAGGGTTTGTTGTGGATTTAATGGCACTTGAGGTGGATTGGGGCGGCTTTGGGAAGCCTTCCATGCCATAAATGTGTTCATCATTTCTTCCATAATGGCTATAGGATCGGTCATGGGGGTGGATGTGGTTGGGTAAGATGGGGAAGATGTATGGGGTGGTGGTAATGCTTGGGTTGATGTGTGTGTGTGTGTGTGGGTGTGTATGTGGGGGTGGGGGGTTGATGAGGAGGGGAAACACGGTGTATCTTGGGTTCATGTGGAAGGAAAAATGGGTGCACCAAGTGATCCGGTGACGTTAAATGGGGATTGGGTTGAGGGATTGGAGAAGGGAATCTCCTCCATGTAGGGATGTAGCGGAGATGAATCTAGGATAACGAGGGCCGGATCGACCACCCAAGACATGGTTTTATAGCGAGTGGGGTATGAACTCCTCGGGTAAGGACCAAAGGTTTTCTTTCTTCTTCCTCTTCCCCCACGGGATGATGGCGGGTATGGCGATGTCGTGGTTACGGTGCCACTTGCTTCTTTTCGATTTTTTTTTTTCTTTGACTTTCATTTTTTTATGATTTTTTATTTCTATTTTTTTTTTTGTTTTTTTTTTTGGACTTTTGCTTCTCTTTTTGTTGATTCTTTATTCCCTCTCTTCTTTGTGGGGACCTTTGAACTCCCCTATTAGTGGTATTAACACCCCCGACGCCTCCTACGACGGGATTCGGGTGCCCTCTTAAGAATCAAAGAGAGAACTCTTAATCTTTATGAGCACGAAATTTCCCGATATACCACGATCTCTCAAAAGAGCCAATAAGAGGGTGACCTCTTTTAACCGGAGAGAGTGTTGGGTATTTAGAATGTAGGAAGTATCAAGAATCTCAAAACCAAAGCTTAGGGGTCCAAGGAACAGTGAAAAAAGGCTCCAAATTTGAAATAGCAAGCAATTAAGCTATGCATGCATATTATGTGCATGCGTGTATAAAAACTAAGATTTTTTAGCTATGCATGCATACTATGCACTCAAAGCTTCTAAACCTCTTTTTGGTTGTGCATGCATGCTATGCACACATGGCTTATATATATATTTCTCTGCCAGGTTGTTGTTCCAAGTTGGTCTTATACTTTGGCTCTTGGGGCAATGCCTCCCTGACAAGTCTAATAATTACGTTCTGTCTTAACCTATTGAAAGCGCACAATGGAAATCATAATACTAGTGATAGGATCGTTCCCATGAAGGTCAAAAATCTTAAAACTTTATTTGCCTGTAAAGAATAAAGAATGATTAAATTAAACTAAGGTATAAGAAAATAAATCTAAATCTTCAAACTTTTTTATCCTGGTCGTCAATCAGTTTCCTTCGCTTCTCAAATATCTACGAAAATTAAAATACCATTACACTATATCTAAGTCTCAGAATTTGGGCGTCAATCAAATATGAAATTCTTTAAATATAGATTTATACTAATCAACAACCTTTCAAAATTTGGGCGTCAATCAAACACTAGAAATTGAAGATGAAAAATAAAATGCCGTTACACTAATCTTTCAAATTCAAGGCTTATGGCATCAATTAAAACCAAGAACTATCAGATGTTTACAAAGCAGGAAATTTAAACTAGAAAGCAATAAAAAGATCTTTCATCTCTCAATCATAGGCTTCAATTGCTCTTGAGAATTTACGAATACTCTACTCTAATCTTCCAATCTCCGATCACAGTCGTCAATTGCTCTCGAGAAACGTTCGATATCTAAACTACACTAAACTAAGGTGATCGCAGGAAACCCAACCTTGGTCGTCAATTGATGCTGAGAATTCTTTTGATAAGTTTTTCCTCTATGTCGAGCCCTCTTATTTATAGATTATAAGGGGTCGGTTTACATTATTCAATTTCTAATAAAAGTAAACTTTTAAAAACAAAAGTTTCCTAATAAACTTCTAATTTTATCTTTCTTGCTCTAGTTAGTAGATGCGCGCAAGACTTTTCACCTTATTTTCAGCAACAGAGATCTTCAGAATTCTTTTGTCAATCTTCTCAGATCTGTAGAGTGCAAGACTTCTAATTCAAACGTTCTTTCTATCCTATGCATGACGGTGTATCTCTCACATGATCTTCAGCAGTAGCAAACTTTAATATATACAATCGTAAATACGATTGCTCTTCTTTATTTAGTACGGTTTTTCAACATGATCGATCATATCTTCAATACGATTTCTCCAGTCTTGAGCGTCTTCTGTAGGATCGTAATTACGATTCCTTCTTTTTTTAGCTTCTCACGATTCCTCGTGACTTCTCTTTCAAACTGGTCTTAAGTACAATTGGGATCGCATTTTCGAGCGATCGTATTTCTTACTGCTTTTTAAGTTCATTTTAGCAAATATTAACACTTTGGGTTCTTTTTTGCTTACTATTCTAAATATCTGCACATCATTATATCATTAGTAGCAAACTAAAGTTTAACATCACTAAGTTAAGGATGATAAAATGATAAATTCAGTGACTGATCACTCCCGGGACTTTTCCTTAGCTTTATCGGATCCCTCCTTTCCGTGCCTAGGGATACAAGGCCGATTCGATTTCAACTAGTGCTCTCCCCGGGGTTTTAGGCTCTGTAACAAGTCTGGTAACCAACCCAATATACTTCCGGTGTAAACACCTTCTCAGGTACTGGATGGGGTAGTCATTTTCGAGATCATTATCACGAGGGTTGCCGCTCTACTTGGGATCGGGGGTGGGTGCATGGCTACCTAATTTTCCCTCCCTTTTGAAAAAGCTACCCGCGAGAAGATTGATTTGTTATGTCTCTTGTTAATTCAGTTTCAGTTTTAGTTTGGGAAAGATTGATTATGTGTAACACCTGCCCCTAGATCTCTGTGTTGGTCAAATTATTGACTGGACCCTGGTGTGACTTGACTGTGTCAGGTAGCTGCCTAAGGACAAGTCTACCAAAAACTTTGAAGCACCCACCTTAAAATAGTATAAAAAATTGCTATTAGTAGTGGTGCCCATCTTAGATCAATAAGAATTTGACTATTAGTAGTGCCACTCATCTTAGATCAATGAGAATTTGACTATTGGTAGTGGCACCCACCTTAAAGCAATGAAAATTTAATTATTTTTAGTGGCACCCATAGGGCAGCCAATTTAATAGGATGGGTGTGTTAGAAAAAAATGATGAGACACACACCGCATCTAATACCCCAAAATTTACCCGAATTATTACATAGATAAAAGTTTGACCTAAGGATTGACTCGAAATTGGCCTAGACCTTGGGGATGATGAGGGGATCATCACCAATAGATCGGATTTTTAAAATTATCACAGGATTTCTAAATGTAGAGTCATAGATTAACACATGAGATAGAGGTTTGGAGATGTGCTAACACATAGAGTTATGTGTTAGTGCTTTCCACACAAGGGTGACATTTCTTGTAATAGGGTGGCATTTCTTGTAAATAAAACCAAAGCCCAAGGGTAATAGAAACAAAAATTTCATTTTTTTTTAATTAAAAATGTAATGTTACAAATCTCTAGTGAATCTCCACCCTTCATCTTGTTGACTTGAGATTGACCCATCTTAAATCACCGAATTTACATTGGGGAAATCTAGGGTGTAAGATGCAACAAGTTGCATGCACCACAAGATCATGTAGAAAATGAGCATTCACATAAATCAAGAACCTAGAGAAACATGAAAGACAAGTCAATTGGAGATGTGTGGTGTGAAAAAGGGGTCAAAGAAAGTCAAGGGCGCATGGGATAGGGAGGAGAGAGAGAGTGCATTGGAAATACGGGAATAATCTTGGGAAGAAATGAGGTGCCATGTGGCACAAATTTTCAGCATGTCGCCCAACCTCCCCTTGCAAAATTTGAATTTCCTAGAGGCTCCTCATTTGCATTTTCAATTTCATCTTCCTCCTCTCTCCCAACTCCATTAGAGCTCCCATAGAACCCTAGTTTGTAGAAAAATCTCCCCCTTCAATCCAACCCTTAAACCTTAGATCTAACACCATCAATCTATTCTCCACACGTCCCACATTCACATATATATTTCTGAGCCTCATCTAAAGCCCATTCAACCACAAGAATCAAAGCAAACCTGCAAGGAGACTAGCTGAGCCAAATTTGGGTGTCTACAAAAAGGGAACAACTGTTGTTGAGGTACTTGTGTTGAATTATGATCTTTCCATACCTTAAATTGGGGTGAGCCACTTGCATTCTCCAATTTGTGTAAGCATTCTGTTGCCCATATTGTTGAGCTGCATTTGCTTGCTCTTGTACTAGTTCTGAGTAATGTCCCGATGAAGGATATTCCATAGCAGAGTGAGTGGGGGACTGACATTAGACAGGTCTCCACTTGTGACACAACTGACATAAATGGTTGGACTACACTTATCAACTGATTCAACTTGTTAGTCAAGGAATCTACTTTCCTAGCTAAGTCTGTGTCTCCATTAACTTCATACTTATTTCCCTTGGCAGCTACTAGTTCTCTTTCACCTCTTGTCAATGCCTCTTGCTGCTTTGAGTTCTCACTCAACACTCAAACAAATACTAGGCCTGATCATCAGTTTTACAGAGATAAGTACCACCACATGAGGCATTAATTAGATGTCTGCTCTTGGGGTTCAATCCTTGGTAGAAGCTCTGCACTAGCTACCACCTAGGAATCTGGTGGTGTGGGCACTTTCTTAGTAACTCTTTAATCTGTCCCAACTTTCATGGAATTCCTCAATAGATTGTTGGAATGAGATGATACTTTTTCTGAGCTGATTGGTCTTACCCATGGGAAAGAATTTGGCCAAGAAATGACCCTGTATTAGCTCCTATGAAGTAATGAAGTTCTCAGGTAAGGTACCAAACCAATGCCTAGCCTTAGCTTTGAAAGAAAAAGGGAACAGTCTCAGCTTGGTAGCCTCATCACTTAAGCCTGCAATTTTGAATGCGCTGCACAATCCTAGAAAACTATCAATATGCTGATAGGGGTCCTCATGAGCCATACCATGATAAGATGACAACATCTGTATTGTTTGTGACTTAATCTCTTAGTGGCTTGTGGGGGCATGAAATTGTATGCAAAAAGGGGAAGAGTAGGTCCCAGGGGAGTAATCCCTGAGGGGCCTATGTTGTTCCTCCATTGTAACAATTTCCCTAGCAACAGGTAAAATACTCATATTGTAGTGCTCTAAATGAGTTTGAGCAGAATTTGATGGAAAACTTAGATTATCAACAAAATAACTGGATGAAGTGCTAGGTTTAAAGGTCCTTTGAATCTCAGGGTTGACAGCTCAATCCTAGGATTTAAAGATCTACTATGCATTCATCACATAGATGAAATTAACTAGAATTAAAAACAGCTAGAAGTGTTCAAAGAAAACAAAACCCAAGCGGCAGTACTCCACAACTTTATCCCATGAATTATGCATCCAAGCTTTCAATTTCTCCTATCCACTTCTAATTTACAAAACAAAACAAATAAACTCTAACAATATCTAAATTCTTAACAACAATGTATTGAAATTCAACTACAATACACACAATTCAACAAAGTTAAGCTATCCTAATGTTAACCACTGCTGATCATAGATTTGAGTTAGATCTGGCTAGATGCAAGTAAATCTCTATTAAAATCATTGTCAATCCCCGACAGCAGCGCCAAAAAGCTGCTGTGCATCAGACGTACACTATATTGCTGTCAGCTTTAGAGAGGTCTGCTGCAGCTAATACCCATGAAATGGGGATATCGAACCCAAGGGATTGGAGACCAATAGAATGGCGACTTACTGAGATCTATCGATTATATAGCTCAAATCTATGAAACTAACTAATAATAGTAAATGAAAAGAGAGAATGGATCAAGTATAGTTATTGCAATAATAAAAAACAGGAAAACTTTAAAAAAATGGTCTGCTGAATTTGTATGAGGAGATAAAAAGCCAAGAAAGATAGAGTAAATGAGCGAAAGAATAAAGAGGAAGAGAGATAAGAGAAGGAAACAGTAGCCAAGGCAACTCCTCACCACAAGTAGCATTGCAAATCCGTGTAAATTTATAGATCTATGGATTCAACCCGCAATTGGCTACAAGCACAATTGTATCGAAATGGATCCAATAGAATCTTGAGATATAAACCAGTCAAAGAACATAGCCTGTCCACTGAAATGGTCAGAGGCTATACTAGAGATATAGTCTAGTCAAAAGGCAAAAGCTAGAGCTAAAACACCAAAAACCAGGCAACAAGCACTGATTCCAGTGAGGCCTCATAAATCAAAATAAACTACAAACAAAGCTTAGATCTAATCAACCTATCAAAAAAAAAAAGCTTAGATCTAATCAGAATTAAATGATCAATTAAAACTGGCAAATCACACAAACCAAGCTCACCTCAATTATGCAATCAATCCATAGTTTTATTCATTTGCTCATTTTATAATGTCAGTTAATGGCTCGATTTCATTTGCTAAGCTGAAAACTAGAAAATAAAATAAAATACAGAGGTATACAAAGAGATGAATTGGAAAGAGATGAATTGGGGATCGAAGGGATCTCCGAGATCATCCTCAGCTCAGAGCTCTCGCTAGCTATAAATAGCCTTGGATTTAGGTGTTTTCCTTTGATGCGCAAACCCCAATTCAGTTAGGGCTCTGCTGAGCTGGATCAATGGTAGCAAGGCATTGTGGTCTTTGAGAGCTCCACGTGGCATCTGGCACGTTCTGCAGCGTTAGAGGTAGTCAGAGAACCAGACGGGCGCCTGCTCTAGCAGCAACGGGTCAAGTATATGTGCCCGACCCGGTAAAAAATAGGGTCGGGTGTTGGGTCGACCCGACCCGGTAAAAAATAGAGTCGGGTGTTGGGTCTACCCGACCCGGTAAAACATAGGGTCGGGTGTTGGGTCGACCTGACCCGGTAATATTCCGGGTCGGATGTCGGTTGACAGCCACCTCAGTCTTTTTATCCGTAGAAACCCTAATAAAAGCGTCGGGTTGGAAGAGAGAGGAGACGTGGAGGAGCGGCGAAAAGGTGAGATTGATAGGCTGAGCGATCGAGCTGCGAGGGTTTCGAAATTTCCAATACGAGAGAAAAATAAAAGGTCAGTGAGCGCGTCTCCAAATGCCACATTTCTTCTTCTTTTTCTCCTTTATGTTGTTGATTTTAGGTCGAAAACCCAAGAAAAAAAATCGATTACAGTTGGTTTTGGTTGTGTGTGCGTGCGTGTGTGTGTGAGAAAGAGGTGTTGATCATGTGCAGGGCAAGGGAGAGATATAGAGAGAGAAGAGAGGGAGAGAAGAGGGAGAAGAGAGTGTTTGGTTTTCGTTGAGAGAGAAAGTGAGGGTTCCATATTGTATTCAGATTTCTTCATTCGGATTGTCGATTCAGATCTCATGGCAACGAAGCTCGTGGTTTGTATCCCACACATTTCACTTGTTTTTTCCTTTTTGCTTGCACACCACCTGCGGAATTGTCCATTTTATCAAAATTTTCATATGTTTTGTGCAGGTTCTTGGCATTCCGTGGGATATAGATACCGATGGATTGAGGGAGTATATGAGCAAATTTGGGGAGCTGGAAGATGCTATTGTGATGAAGGTTTGCATCTGCGCATTGCTCGTAAATCGATGATTTCAATGTATATTTATTGCTTTCTTGCAAAGATTACATTTTTATTCCCCATATCTTACAATTTGGTGGGCTATTTTGGCGTGCCGTCCTTTTTGGCATTATATCTTGAAAAAACATGCTTTGGGTTTTGATTTATAATGTTTGTTTCGTACTTTATTATTTTCTTTGTTCGGTTGGCTCATGAGATAAGAGTTTTTTTTGGATGCTTTGATATGTTGGATGTTATAGTTGATTCTATTTGATGTAAAAGTTGGATCCGTCACAATGGTGTGCATGACAGAAGGGAGTGTCTAGATGAGAACACACACACACACACACACACACGCACACACGCATGTGTGTGTGTGTGTGTATGTATATATATATATACACCATCGTTATCATATGGTGAATAAAGTTGTTTTGGATAAGGGAATCTTAAATGCCATAAGTTCCCACATACAATAAAATTCTTTTGAAACTTGATGGATATAAACTAATAAAAGTGCCGGGAAGATGAAAAGAGAGTTTGAGAGGATAAATAGTGGACATGGTTTTGGAGAAGGAAATGGGATGGAAAAAGCCATCGTTGATTTTACAGTGATCATTGATCTTGCAATGACAGATATATTTTAAGAACAGAGGAAACTATGTTGTAAATTTAAAAAATGGATTGAATAGGATACAAGTATATTATTTATTGAGAAGATGAAGAGAGAGGGGATTGACAAAAAAAAAAGTAAATTGACTTCCTATTGTGAATCATAATTTTTTTTTGACATCTATGTGGCTATCATAGTTTAGATAGTTCAAGACCAGAACTGGAAGTAAGTTCATTGTCAAAAATTATTTAGGTTATATTCTAGTCTCTTCATTGATATTTCTGTGTTGGTACTCGTTGGGCATTCACAGGCTCACTATATTTTTGCTTTAATGAGTCCCAAGATTAGATGATGGATAATGCAGATAGTTCGTTGCTGTTGTTTGTTTTACAATTAAGTTTAAACATTGTCGGTTTGTAATTATTGATATGAAAATACTTTGGACTCTTTGGCTGACACTAGCAAGGTTGTCAATATCTTACGATAAACTATACAATACACAATTTTATAGAAATGACACATATCTATGATGTATATCTTTTTTAATTGTATCTTTTGATACATGATACGGTACATTACTATACGTTGCGATACATGATACAACGACACCTGTGATTTCCATTATAACATTTTTTATTTAAAAACAAATTCACTTATTTATCCCTATCTAAAAAAAAGAACGACAAGAATAAAGAAAGAAGAAGAAGATGTCTACGAGGAGGTAGAGAATAAGAAGAAAATAATAATTTAACTGCTAACGAAGATGATAGTAAGATGATAGTGTTGAGATCGGGGATGGAGATGAAGAGTGAAGACTTAGGATTTCTTTATAAAAATTTTGGAATTATAAACTAGTAATGTCAAGAAACAAGTATAAGATTTTTTTAGAAGTTAGAGTTTTTTTTAGTATAAAAGGACACATCATATAAATATAATAATAGTATATAATATACGCTTACACCACACTCATACTTGTGCAGCTAGAGTTTCTTTTTATACCGTGGAAAATTGCAAAGTTTATGTTTTATGTGACTGGATTTTTATCTCTACTTATAAATCAATCTAATGAAATGTCTTTTTGTTTTGTTCAATTCATTTGATTTAAATTCTAATTTTTAATATAATAGATGATGGAATGAGTGTCTTTGACACATGTGCTTCAAAATTTATGATAGATTGTTATATATATACATCATTTTCTTATTTTAATTTTTTTTGTTTATATTTATATTTTTTCCTATGAATTTATAAAAATCTAAGTGTATCTTACGATACGATACACGATACAAATTTTTTTGATTATGATATGCGATTTGACAACCTTGGACACTATTATGTGCATCGTATAACATTCACGATGGACATAGTTGACTATATTTTGTAAATTCTAAAGAAAATAATTTTTTTTTTTTAAATCTTGAATTTCATTATGTTGGTTTGATAATTGAGTCATTGATAAATTTCTTTCGCTATGTGATATGACCTTGGACACCTTGCTTGTGCACCATGATTTGTGCCACAACCATTGGACTCATGATGTGGATATCAAGGCGCGGTCGGGTCGTCACGCCTAGAAGCAACTCTCTCTTTATGTTAGGGGGCACTCAAATGGAACTTCGATCAAATGTGGGAATTCTCAATCCCTTTATTGAGATGTCCAGCGAATTTATTGGCCTTGCCGAATGGCTGACCACCTTTTATGATAGAAGAACAAAAGGCTCGGGGCATAGTAGGATGAGCCAATGTGTAAGCTTCATTGCTCGAACATGATTGCTGCTGACCACATTGGGTGTTACCATGGTAGCTAGGGAGGCCAGACAGTTACATTTGAGATTAAGCATTCCTAGTTACACAAGGAAGAGAGGTCACATGGAAAGGAAAGGCCATATGCCCGCGTGGTTCCTAGCAGAGTATAACTGACATTCAAACATCTTATTAGGAAACCGGCCAATGCCCATGAAGCTCCGTCGAAAAGCGAAAGGTTGCTAGGCCATAGGTCCATAGGTGCAGGATTCTTCAAAAAAGTGCGGGTCAATTTGGAGACCTGGGACCTTGGCTTAGCAACAAATGAAAGGAAGATCTTCGAGCTTTCTCCACCAGTGGCTTATGCAATGTTCGACCTTATAAAGCTTCGAAAACTTGTGATTAATTCATTGTTTATTTGCAAGTTTTAGGAAAGTGCTTTTTTCAAAAAATCACGTATCTAAACAAGTGTTTTTTTTCTTCGAAAGTTTCCAATAAAAAAATATTATTGTGTTTCCTGTAAAAATATCTTATTTTTGGGAGATATTGTAGCCCAAGATGGGATTCATATCACCATCAACCAATCTCAATGTCGGGCATTGATAGTATGACCAAAAACTCTCCAAAATACTGTCAACATGATAGTATCATCCATATTTTGAACACTCGGCGAGTCGATGAGCTAATTCGGCCGAGGTACTAAACGAGATTTCGAGTTGAGTCTGAGTCGAGTTGAGATTTCTCTAGGATGATGCGTCCGGGGTTCATAAATGGCCCTATATATAAATATTGTCATGTGATGAGGTTTTAAAAACCCTATCTTCTTAAAAAGTATTTAACTACCCATTTTATCAACATATTTATTTGTCTTTTTCTTGTTAAATGTCTTTTACTTTTTATATGAAAACTATTTATATTCGTCATATAAAATTTTCACTAAATTACTGTGTCAGAGTGAGTCGAATTTATCCGAGTCTTCAAGTTAACTTGACTTAATTGACTTTCGAGTCGAGTCGAGTTTTCGTGTTTTAAACCATGGTATCATCAACCCTAACTCCCTTTGCCTGTACTCATGTACAACTGATTGCCCTAGACATTTGTATGCATGCACAAGCTCACTTAGTGTAAAAAATCCGTTGCTTCCTCTCTTCCAAATAGGGATGCAGGTTCGGTGTACCGAACCGAAACCAATTTTTTCAGTTTTCGGTTCGGTACACTACAAACCGAAACCGAACCGAAATATGAATCGGTTCGGTTCGATGTACCAATTTGCAGCAGTACCCAAACCGAAACCGAACCGAATCCGATTTTTTTGGTATTCGGTTCGGTTCGGGTTGGCTCGGTTCGGGTTGGCTCGGTTCGGTCGATTTGGGTTCAACCTGATCACCCGTCGGTGTAACGATTTGAAGAAAAAAATGAAAGCGAAATCGAATTTTTCGGTCTTTGGTCTTCGGTTCGGCTTGATCGGTTTGTGTTCACCTCGGCATCGGCGGTGTCACTTTCTCCGCGGCGCCCATCAGAGCAGCCTCTTTTCCCACAACTTGGTTTTTTGTTTTTCAGAAGAAAAATAACAGATCTAGAGGAGAAGGGAGGAAGAATAGCGGAGAAGAGATGACATAGTTCTCTAACTGGGAGGAGAGAAGAAGAGATGAGATGAATATATTATATATATAATAATTTAATATATATTATATTAATATTGTATATATAGCTTGGGAGTTGGGGCAACTTTATTGGATTTGGACTTTTTTTTTTTTAAATGAGCTTTATTGGATTTGGACGTGTTGCAGACTTAGTGATGGACGCTTGCTTGGGAGTTGGGACAGCTGGAGAGAGAGAGAGAGAGAGAGAGAGCTTTAAAGGCACCAGTTCGGTGTAGGTTCGGTTTGGGCAGCCGGTTCGGGTTTGTTTGGGCCGGTTTGAGTTCGGTTCAAGCCGGTTTAGTCCCATTAATGGGTCGGTTTACTCAACCTACCAAATCGGTTCTCTGTTTCCAGCCACCCAAACCGAAAACCGAACCGATTTCACTTCGGTTCGGTTTGGTTCGGTTTAAGTCGGTTTTCGGGGCGGTTTGGGCCGGTTCGGGAGGGCCAGTTTTCGGTTCGGTTTCGGTGTTCGATTTAGGGTTTGCATCCCTACTTCCAAACCCCCCTGAAAATTGCAATGGGAAGCAAACTCCAGAAATGGTCATGTTGTCACGGAAAGGAACTTCGGACCATCCAGCTAGGACCCTCGCACATGTCTCGTCAAGACAAATGCTAACTCCAAACCCCAATAATAGTGAATCCCACATATATCAAGCAAACAAACAAATGAATGAAAAGGTGAAAGGTTACCTCGTCTCATCCTCCCACCCGCACATCACAAAATATTTTGGCACAAACATTCCTTTTTTGAACAACTGTAACATCACAAGGATTCTCCCAGACCACTTCCCAGGCAAGTTTTTTTATACTAGATGGGGTTGTCGCTTTCCACATTCCATCCTAATGCTGCTCAATCGTGGGTATCTTGGAAAGGAAGTGATAGAAGGATCTAACCATGCAAACACTCTTTTTCTCTAAGCTCCATTAACTTTGAAAGCACCATTCTAAACTCCATTTCCTCACATCCTCACAGTTACTCTTGGCTCTAAACCCTAGCCAGCTCACCTACTTACTAGGTCAAAGACAATTTCCTTCTCCCTTAAACTTCTTCTAAGTCGGATGTTCCAACATGATTGACTGATCACCCTTTCCCAAATCTGGTCCATAGTCACATGTTTTTTTAAAGCCAACCTTTAATCTATGGAAAAGCTATCTTTTTGTGGTTCCCTACTGCTCCATTTAGCCTGCAAGAAACTAACTTTGCCCCCCTGCTCCACCTCGAACCTGATACAATTTCAAAACTTACCTCAAACCTGATACGATTTTGAAACTTCTGATTCACTTCAGAGGCTCCTCGCCACTACCTTGATTTTAATGCAGCTATGAGGCACACAAATTTCCCATTCCTGTCCCTCTCATCCATATTTTGAGGCCATGCATCAGACCATAAGGACTCTGTATCCTCCCGACCCCAAAGCCATTTACCAAGCAAGATCAAATTCATCAATCTTAGCAATTTAACCCAAGTCGTCAAATGAATAGGGAACTGAATCCTCTCAATTGAGGACATGCCCTCCCATCAATATTTTGAGGCAATGCATCGGACCCACAAGGACTCCCTCTCCTCCCGACCTCTAAAGCCATTTACCAAGCAAGATCAAATTCATTAATCTTAGCAATTTAACCCAAGTCATCAAATTAGTAGGGAACTGAATCACCTCTCAATTGAGGACATGCATCTTTTTCTTACATCAAGAATCATATTGATTGAAATATGCAATCATTACTGTGCACATGATCTGATGGATTAGAAGCCCCCAACAAGTACATCAAACTCCCTTCTTGTCTGACCAGTCATAGGACATGATGGTGCACTCGTACTTATTCCATCCTGCTATTCATATATTGAATATCCGTATGTCCTGCACTTCAACTTACGATTACTAGGAAACTTTAATTTAGGACGAAACTGCTCAATAATTTTGCACAAGATCTCCGATTTGGCATATACGATGTCATGTGCGTCTCTCATCCTTGTCATTCCCAAGCACTCTCTGGACCTTCCCTATTCCTTTTCAAGTATATCTAGTGATCTACAACAGTTACCTTTTATGACATTTTAATTTTTGAATGTTGTAGGCGACCATGCTTCCAAGTTCAAACCTTGGTTACCGAGGCACTTCAAAAATGGGAGTCATACTTGCATCTGATACATATGCTTGCCTTACTCATTCAACACTACCAAATCCGCATCCAATAGAAGATTCTTACTTTTCAATGTTTTTGTTATAGACACTGACTGACTCCTATGACAGACTTCTATGTAACTATAAGAATGTAATAGTGTTTTAAAGGTTATTACATACCAGAGGCTGACATTTACAAAAGGGCCCTTGACATCTGTAACTGGCAGATTCTGATTGCGAGAGATCAACTTCAATAGATATAATCTATGGAAGTCAGTGATAGCACATTAATCCTGTGCTTTATCATTTGTTCTATGGATTAATGATGTTATAATTACAAAATATACTATAGTTGTATTGTAATGATGTTCTAACAATGATATTGTAAGTATATCATATAAAAACAAATTAACATTTTTACAATAAAATGTTAATATAAATAAGATAGTTTCACCGTGTACCCTTGTTTTTTAGATGTTGGCATGTCAATACCGTTGTCATATCAGACACCCACATCCATCCCTTTGTATGGGGGCTTCAATCAAAACCTTGAAACTTTGTGATGCGTATTTTAAATCCGCCTGTTTGAATTGTGATCGGATAAAGAAGAGATGTCGAAAGAGAAAGTTGGACCCACGAATGAGTTTTTTAAAAAAGGCCCGTTAAAGACCCGTTTGATCAGAAAGAAGAAAATCCAAAATTTATTAGGGTCTTTAATTTTTAATCCCGTCACTTTTATGTTTGGCCTATTTTGAAGTGTCAAACGAAGTCGGATTGATGTAAAATTGGTCATATTTGAAAGCTTATCGAAGTAGCTTTCCAACGAGCCAAAATTTGAACAATTCTGACAAGTATTGAAGAAGTTATGGTCAGTTTTCGGAGGCTGTACATAAAGTGACGAATTTCAAGAATCCTAATTGAATTAGGATTAGTCTCTTTTATTATTTTATTTTAGAAAGTAAGAGTTGTTTCTTTTATTAGAAATAGGATTAGTTTCCTTATTGTTTAGAACTTTATTCTTTTAGAAGAATTAGGATATTTCTTTTATTTGAATTAGGAATCAGAGTTATACTAGGATTTCTAATTTTATGCCTTGGATAGCCTATTTAAAGGCTTGTAAACACTTTTATTATTAGTTTTTGGTTAATGAAAATTGCTTATGCAAATTGAGAGTTCTAAACTTTCGTGAGGGTGTGATTCTCTCAAAACGGAGAGCGATTCTTCGATTCCCGCTTGCGGTTTGGTGCGAGACCAACTCTTCTTCCATCTCTATCTTCTTTAGATCTACGGTTTGCGTAAGTAGCGTGATCCTAATTATTTTACAGATCTCATAAAAGCCCTAAATCAATATTTTGTTTATCATTAATTTTATTAGTCTTTTATTTTCGTATGGTATTGAGAGAACCTGCTTGCGAGTTTGTTCGACGCCCTAAAACTATCGGAGATCTAGCTGTTCATAAGAATCCTAGTCTTCTAGATTCGCGATAGGGAACGTACATGAAAGTAACGCTATTTTTGGCCGAAATTAAATCACTTAATTGAATTTCTAGAATTTTCATGGTAATTTGTTATGAGAAATTATTATTTTTTAATTGATTAAATTAATTTTAATCCTAATCTCAGCCCTAGCATTGCATTTAGTAAGTTCCCACATCACTTTGGCTGAAAAAGGTTATGATGTGCCAATGTTGTGGGAAATATCACTTCAAATTGTGAAAAAGAAGCGAAGCGAATTGGCTAAAATAAGCATGAAAATGTTGTAAAATGAAACAATGAGAAAAATAAAGAAATATAATTTGATGAAGTCGTACATATGGTTGAATACTTGTATCCTCAAAATAAGATGTTTGTTCAGAGCCACTTTCCTCTCTTAAATATTCTTTGCTAACAACATTCCAAAATTTTGCTTAAAAAGAAATCCTTTCCGAAAATGGAGTTCTCTTTATTTATTTATTTTTATTTTTCAATAAAACAAACAAACAAATTTGATGGGATTTTAATCCCTTTGATCTGTGAAAGAAGAGTAGAAAGGTTTGAAATGGTTTCAAGGTTTGAGATATAAACCTTAGCTACGTCCATGGGATCAAAGCTAGGGCTGTCAACGGGTCGGCCCGTTGTCGAACCCTCCTGACCCGATTTCTTAATCGGGTAGAGAACATAAACTTGGCCCGTCAGATCGGGTCAGGCATGAAGTATCCAAACCAACCTTTGGTTTAGATCAGGCAGACTTAAAGGTCGGGTCGGGTCTTACCCAACACGATATTTATATATAAATATAACAGTTTAAGGGATTTTGAACTGGGTTTGCTTGACCCATTTGACAACCGTAATCGATTCAAGCGCAAAGTTGCTGTCGTGGGATTTTTTTTTCCTAGAGTTGGAGGATGATTAGTGGAACACTTGCTCTAGCGAGGTTCTGAGATAAGGTAGAAGGATTGAGTTGGAGAAACCGGAGAATGGTTGCTTGAAGCTTAAATTTGACGGCAACAATAGAAGGAACCTCTCTCTCTCTCTCTCTCTCTCTCTCTCTCTCTCTCTCTCTTTGATAGGTAAGCTAGGATTGAACCCGTGACCTCAAGGGTGGAATATTATCAACCTTCCGTTGGGCTACTGGCCCAACCCCTAACAGAGGGAACCTCAATCGAGTGGAAATGAGTGGATTCTACTGCATAACAATGGTGAGGAGCTTTTAGGTTCAATCAGCATCTCAATCTCCATGGGTGTGGAGGTTATGATTTGTGGATTAGAATTTCCATCATGTTCAAAGTTGTATGGAGCGATATTTGATCAAAGATATAATATGACTGAGCCACTATTCAAATCTGCTGAGGAATTATGCTATTAAATTTAGGATATTGATGCCATGCTCAAAAATGTGGATGGTAAACGATTTTCTTATATTCGATGGGAGGGAAACACGAGGGCCGACCAATATGCCAATAAAGGGGTGTTTGTGGATAGAACAAGAACGAATGATGGGATATAGTATTAGGATCTTCTAGTTGGGGAGGCGGGTCTCAGATTCTGTTTTGGGAAGACCCAAAACAGATAAATCAGCAGAGGAGGGATATTCACATTTGGCTGGCGTGTTACAATGGGACTTTCTCGGTTAGATCCCTTTATCAGATCCTTTCTTGCCGTCCAATGATAGCTGTAGATTGGAACTTCATTTGGAAAGCCCCTGTCCCTCCGAAGGTGAGATTTTTTCAGTTGGACGGTAGTCAAAGGGCATATTTTGGCGATCGATCAGTTGATAGCAAGATGCAAAGACATAGCTAATAGATGGCCTATGTGCCTTCAGGATGAGGAGTCGATTTCTCATCTTTTCATTCACTGTTGGGTTGCCTCCGAGATCTGGAATACTCTCTGTAAATCATTCGAGCTGAGATGGGTTTGTCCGGAGTTGGTTCCCCAGCTGCTGGTTTCTTGGTATGGGCAAAGATGTGGTGGTATCCAAGGTGCCTTTTGGAGAGTTGCTGCCTTTGCTGTTCCATGGGCTACTTGGCTCGAGAGAAACGGTTGCGTGTTCCATGGGAAATGGCGTCCAGTTGGTTCCATTTTGAAAAGCATTAGAGATCTAATGTATCTATGGGTCTATCTTGATAAGGATGGGGGTATGGGCAGGGATGGTGTTACCCATTAGCAGCTCCCGTGATCTGTGGGGGTGGGGGTTTTGGCCTGCGTTGGCCGTGTACTCTTTATTTTCTTTCTTTTTCGCTTTTTGTCTCTTGTGCTTTTCTCTTTGTAGCCCTTCCCAGCTTCTCGCTGGTTTTGTTTAATGGATTCAAGTTTTTCACCGATTAAGAAAAACAAAAAAATATTAGTATCTTCCACTTAATATCTCTCTGTAGCTCTCCATTTAATGTATTAGACAGGCGTCAAATGTTAAAATAAAAGGTTAATGAGGTGTCACCAACATTAGAAAATTATGTAGTTTGCGAAGAGCCTTCTACCCCATCAGTCCTGCCAAAATTGATTTTAACAGTTGTCAGAGCTCCTGAAAGCTTCTGAAAGTCAGCTGTTGACTGGGTTTGGTGCCTAAAAGGCTTTCATAAACTTGATAGTCTTATGATGTTGGTGAGGAGAGTTAACCTCTTAAAAAAAGCCCTTGGCCATTTTTTTCCTTAATATAAAGAAAAAAATATGACAGTAGACTTAGTAAAACATTTATTGCCTCAGGTCAGTGCCAGTCTCTATCTGCAAGAAGGGGCAAGGCAAGGTTGATGTACTATCAGGCACTTGCCTGAGAGATTTTGCGAAGAAACCCCTGGACTTTGGCAGTTTTAGTCTAGGCAGTAGGCCCACCTCTGGTGGCATAGGCGCCTAGATGGTTGCACACGATAATGTTGAAGTTTATATTACCAATATGTATTACTCTACTTTAATGGCATCTAAATTAAATTCCTCTACTTTTGGTCGGGAGAACGCTTATTGGTCTGTTGGTGAATGGCATCGTCCAAGTTTGTAATTAGTTCTTTTTTAGGGAAGCTTTCTGACTAGGCCGCTTGTTAAATTAGTTCAACTAAAAATTTTACAATTTCTACTATCGAAATGCACTATTTTTGCTTTTTCCTATTCTTGGATCGAGCTCCTTTGTCACTCATTTAATCTTAGAAGGTCTGGTAGTTATATCTACTGCTAAGTTGTTCTATCCATGCTTATCTTAAACATTTCTATTTCTGCAAATAATTAGGAGCGGTCTACTGGTCGATCTCGCGGGTTTGGCTACGTGACATTCTCATCAGCCGAGGATGCAAAGGTATCAAACATTTAGGATATTATGGATGTTTTTTATTTTCGTTATTTGTTCTTTTGTATTTATAGTTTAGAAGTGTTGGGTTTTTTATTATTTATTATTTTATTTTTCAAGCATTTTGATTACAGGATGGAGAATGTGGAGAAATAGGCCAGTTTCAAAAAATAAAAGATTCATGAAATGTGAAAGGTGTTTTGGGGAAATAAAACCGATTTTAAGAACTTCCAATTTTTTGAAATTTAAAAATAGCATTTTTTTTAAAGACAAAAAATGAGTGAGGCTTCATTTTGATTTGCTACACCTCTCTTTTACCACCTCTCAAACCTTCCTATATCCCAAACTTTCAACCAGCTAGTCGTGACTAGTGACCGACGAGTGAGTGACCGACCACTAGGAAGCAGTAACTTGCTAAGGAAAAATTGCTTTTTGAGGCATCAACTATATCCGCTTTGGCCCAATCCCAATAATCCCTTCTTCTTTCCAACAAAGTGGTTTCTTTTCCCATGCATGTTTTTCCTTCTAGTCCTTTGGGTTTATTTGACATGAATGTACCTCCCATATCTTTGTGGCTAGTCATTGAATGTGGTGGGCGCCATCTTTTAGTCACCCTAATTTCATCTTCTTCTGTCAGGAAGAACTTTCATTTTGGTTCTTCAGAAAGTCATTATTTCTTCATTGTTACTTGTAAACTAAGAATCAAACATTGGACGCAAGAACTGAAATCTGGCCCTATATGCAGATTGAACTTAAAATATATGGTGGCCAATTGAGATGCAGTCATGGTGCTGCGCTAATGAACTCTCTCTTATTGAAAGTTAGTTGTAGCCCACTAAATAAATAATCATCACTCATTACCTTTTGCTTTGTACGACGGTCAGGTTTTAGGGATATTGATTTATATTGAGGCACGATTTGATCCTGTGGCAGCTCTATGAATGATAGGTAGGTGTGACAGTGTGATTAAAAAAGAGTCACTTCATGTTGCCATTTTCTTTTAGATGCTGCTGCGAATGGTTTTTCTGCTACTCAGTTGACACATATAGCTGTCAACCTTTCTTGTGAGGCATTTTAGCCACAGAGGCACTTGAATTAGAGTGGACTAGATTATCGTAAGCTCGGCCAATTATACCTGTTTCTGTTGTTGGTGTAGTTTGTGTTATATTAGTGTAATGTAATTGGGCGTGCGTGTAATATTTCTACAACTTAATATAAATGCTAGTGAGGGTCCTCTAACTCACTAAGCCTTCTCATTATTTACTCTCCTTTTCTCTTCCTCGCTCTCCCTCTTCTTCCTTGGGCATGCTATACTAAAACTGCGACGGTGGCTCCATACCGGGGGAACTGTGGTATGCGGGAGGTGAAAGGGTCGAGGGAAAGGGTAGTATTATCCGCATAGATTTCAACCCCTTTATTCAACCTGGCTTTTGGGTATGATTTTCTTTTTGTTTTTTGCGCGCGAGATTTTTTTCCGACTTAGTACATCTGGGTTGAAGAAAGCGGTTCTGATTGCTTTGTTTTTCCCAGATGGACAGCTTTTCTTACTGGATTGTTTAGCTCGTTTAATAAAGCTAACAAGACAGTTAAGAACTGCTCACTAACAGGACAAGGACTGTGATAAGGAACACAAGCAGGGGTGGTCGAGCTTCTGTAAAGGGAAGCTCTCCCATAGCTTATCCGGCCGGAGGAACTCCTGTTCAAATGATGCCTCAAGCGCCGGCTGGGATAGGTTTTTTCCTACTAAACCAATTGACTAATACCTCCAACTAAACTGTAATACCTCCTATCAATACCACTTCATCACACTTAACGCAAGGGCACGTTCGTTGGAGGTAATCCTGAGCGTGTAAAACCAACTTTACACGTGATTTCCTGCTGACTGGATTACAAGCAATGCCCGGTTTGCATGTAATTTTTGGTGTAATATGTATGTTTCTTTGGCCGTAAAATGTACTCGTAAAGGCATCTTTTCAATGCCTTTTGAAATTACACCGAAAAGAACAAACCATGTAATATTTTTTTTGTACTAGTCCATGAAAAGTATAAGGGGTTGTGGAATGTTTAGGATTGGTATTCCAGTGAGCTTCAAGTTTCCAATCCTAAAGATTTCATCATGTTCCAGTATGAGGGGTAACAAACACATCCATAATATCTTTCATGCATCCATAACATATATATATATATATAATCAAAGTATCAAAATTGGTTTTGGTATCGGGTATCGGTCCATGGAAGACTGATATGAATCAGCCCTTAAAAAAAGTAGTCTCGGCTCAAATCGATACGTATCGGTCGATACGGATAACGATATCGATACCGATACCGAGTTGGAGGACTGATATGTATGGGTGTCGATACATATCGGTTTGCCGAAAAACCAATACGTATCGGTATCGACCAATTTTTTATACCTTGCTTGTAATAAATCCGACCGTTGAAGTGAAATTACACCGTTTACTCATAATTTCGACCCAATACGTCGAAACGAACAAGCCCTAAAAATTCAACGAAACCAAAACCGAAAATTGTAATAAATTCGAGCATGGCTGAAACGAAACCAAAACCGAAAATTTTGTCCAGATTTGTATGGGGGTCAAAATTTCAGCCGAAATTCATATCATCGACCAAAATTTCGGTTTTCGGTTTCGGTCATGCCCGAATCCGAAATCCAACCCTATAGTTTGATCCTTGCCAACAAATGTGGATCGTGGCTCTTTATCGGTTCCGCGGTTTGTTTCTCTAAGATCATCAACCGCTTATTTTCCCACCTTCCTCCATTTGCTGTGGAGCAGGCATCACTTCATTTTCTTCAACTTCAGCTGAGATGACGTTATATAACAATAAGTAATTTTTTTTTTTTACCACAATAGGACTGTATCCTAACCCATCTCTTAATGGCATCATTATATGATGCCCTTTTTTGAGCTTTATTGATGATTGAATCAAAGGGTGCTATCACTCCCATCGTCCAAACCTTCTTGTATAGCGAAGTCAACTCATTTGGCTAAATATTTCCATGGATTTGCGACTAGAACTATGAAACTGATGCAGACTTTTTGAATCCTCGTAATTATTCAGGACTCGAGAGCCATCCACTTTTGTAGTGGCTTTGTGAAGAATTCTAGTACAGGTATATTGATGCGGGACGTTAAGATCAAGAGCCGTAGAATCGAGCCGCAACAGATTTTCCAGCCAAGAAGAAGCGGAACGGAATTCAGAACCGTGCATAAAGGAGGAAAAACCGGGCGTAAAGGAAGGGAAATCGAAAATCAAAGTTTTCGTTCGATCGATTCCTTATTTAGATCGAACAAAATTTCGTTCGATTGAACCCTTATTTCGTTCGATCGAATACTAATTTCGATCGAACAAAATTGCGTGAGAATGAATTTTTTTTTAAATTCGAACTTATGTTTTAGGGTCAAATTTGTCTTTTTATTATGTTTATTTTCGTTTTAGGGTTTTATTTTAAGACCTCCTATATAAGGTCTCTCCATAAACAACGTAATTAGTTTTTGATTAATGAAAAGAGAGTTGCTTTTGTGCAAACCGTAGAGAGCTTGTGAAAAGTTTTCAATCGAGTGAGTGAATCCTTCAAACCTTGAGGAGTGAGCAATCATTTCTCGTGCGACTTGGTGCGAAGTTGACGTACAACCGTGTTTCTCGTGCGACTTGGTGTGAAGCCGACGTACAGCCATGGTGTGAAGCTTCGAAAAACCCTTGGTGTGAAAGCCTTGGAATCTATCCTTTTAGTTTGTCTTTTCTCTAGTTATTGTTAGGTATTATCTTTCTTTATTTCCATTGATAAAAGAACAAAAATCCCAAAAAAAAAATCTTATTCCATGATATCTTTAATTTCCCCTTTTGAACTATTTATTAAAGTTTTATTTCATTCAAAATCCCCGAGGAATCAAAAGACGATATTGCAATTATCGCTTGATGCCCTAAACCATAGCGAAATTCGTGTTCCTTCATCGGAGTCGTTTTTCTAGATCGGGAAATCTTTACGCATGCGAATGCTAGAATGGATCAATCTAATTGTTTTATTAATTTCATTGAATTATTTTATGTGTTGACTGATTTCGATTATTTTCGTTGTTTAATTCATTCTAAAGTTAATCCCAAATTTGCATATTAGGGTTTTAGCGTCTTTGTCCTATGTCAGTTTTGGTATCAGAGCACAGTCTTAGTTTAGGGTTGTCCGTGCCATATAGATTTTAGGGTTCACTTGATTTTAATATACTTTGTCTTACACCATCTAGTCTTGCATAACCCCTCATGGATACCAGTAGCTTAAAAGCCCTTATCAGAGATCTTGCATCTAAAGTGACAACTAGTCAAACCCGGATGGATGAGCACATCGCTGATCAACAAGCCAGACATGAGGTTTTAGAGACTCGTTTCGAAGATATCAATGAGCTCATCGTTGAGAATCACAATAGAGTCAACAACCGTGACCGTAAGAGAGATGTTCCTCCCTGACTTCATTGGTTGGGAGTGGAGCGTCGTAAGCAAATCCAGGGTCTTCGTGCTATTTCCATGTGGATTGAAATAAAAGTCCAACTGTACGAAAAATACGTTCCCGTATCATATGATGAACGTATTCTTTATCAGTGGCAGTCATTGCATCAAGGAGATTCTCCAGTCACAGAGTACATCGATCGGTTTGAAGACCAGATGACCCAGGCCGATGTCGATGAACCAGTAAAAGTTACCCTCTCCCGATTCCGAATGGGTCTTCGACCAAAGTTACAGAGGGAACTCATTCCTTATCCCATTGCAGATCTCGATGAATGTTTTGCTAGAGTTGGAGAATTAGAACGGTATCTCGACACTCCTAGTAATGGCCGATCTAAATCTTCCAAACTTTAACATCACTCTAATCCTACGGATAAGGTTTATACTGCCTCTAGTCAATCCTCAAAACCCGTAAATCCGCATATTGACAAAGGAAAAGGACCATTGATCAAGAGTTCTAGGTGTGCCCCGCAACAATGTTATAAGTGTCAAGGTTTTGGTCACTTTGCATCCCAATATCCTAGTAAGAGTCAAGCTTAAATTATTCAGGAGCATGCCGATAAAGAAGGTAATGAGTTACACGAAGAAGTGTATGAACCGTGTGAAACACCAAGTGATGATGAGGGTGAAGTTCCGGTCAGAGCCGTAGGTTGCATTAGGGCAGCTCCTATTATCGAGGACGGTGTTGATAGTGTGTCCATCCCAAGTGAGTCTAGAGAGTTGGTAGGAGTATATCATCATTATGATTTGCATGGGATTAGCAGTTTGAATTTAGTGAGCAATCGTTTCTCGTGCGACTTGGTGCGAAGCCGTCGTACAGCCGTGGTGTGAAGCCTTGGAATCTATCCTTTTAGTTTGTCTTTTCTCTAGTTATTGTCAGGTATTATCTTTCTTTATTTGCATTGATAAAAGAACAAAAATCCCAAAAAAATTCTTATTCCATGATATCTTTATTTTCCCCTTTTGAACTATTTATTCGAGTTTTATTTCATTCAAAATCCCCGAGGAATCAAAAGATGATATTGCAATTATCGCTTGATGCCCTAAACTAGAGCGAAATTCGAGTTCCTTCATCGGAGTCGTTTTTCTAGATCATGAGATCTTTACGCATGCGAACGCTAGAATGAATTAATCTAATTGTTTTATTAATTTCATTGAATTATTTTATGTGTTGATTGATTTCGACTATTTTCGTTGTTTAATTCATTCTAAAGTTAATCCCAAATTTGCATATTAGGGTTTTAGCGTTTTTGTCCTGCGTCAGGTATGGTATTGGCCTTCTTTGCATTACACTCCCCCTTTCACCTTTTCATCTGCGATTAATGTAATAGCATATTAAGAGGCTACTAAATGTCAAAACTTGGCATTTATAGATGTCTTTGATAGTGACAGATCGACTTGAATACACATGCTCTATTGAAGTCGGTGATGATTAGTTGTCGCTATGACATGCAGTTGTGGGGCTACTGACCTCTTTTTAACATTTAGATTAGACATTATTTTGTGGGAACTTGACACTGCGGAGAAAATCCTTTCATTACTAGCTTCAAAGAAATTAGTAACAATGTGGGGAAATTTCAGTGCTTATAAGGTATATCTAGTTTTAGGATGCAGTATAATTCTCCATTTACATATATGGAAATCTATGGCAAAAGCAGCATTAACTAAAATATGCTCGGAGTTTTTTATTTTGAAATGCTAGAGAAATTATTTGATCATTTATTTATTTACTTTTTAATTATAAAGTAAGTTTTGTAGGAATTTTTTGTTCAAATATTTCTATTCAATGCCCATGCTTTATGTTAGTATATTTTCTCAAGCTTGATGTTATGTTTTTTTATATTACAGAATGCACTCGAAAGTGAGCACTTTCTTGGCAACAGAGTGCTGGAGGTGAAAGTAGCTACGCCGAAGGTAATGTAGCATAAATCTATAACTGTGATTCATCGTATTTTATTCTTCCTGAATCATTCCAGTGGAATATTTATCAGAGAGTCTGTATGTGCGAGCCTTTTGCTCCGAAATAGAGTTGTTGAGGTAAAGTCCCTATTTATAAATAATTGACCAACGGAATCCTATATATATATATATATATATATTACTGTTTTTTGTAGGAAGAGATGCGATCTTCCTCGAAAAAAGTTACCCGGATATTTGTTGCCAGAATTCCACCTTCTGTCACAGAAGCAACATTCCGAAGGTAAATTGCGTTTCTTATCTAATAAAACCACCCCAAGCTTTATGCTAATATGCCCTTTTCACGGTATTGTTTCTCTGTTATAAAGCACCAACTCAGCTAATAGGAATTTTGTGCAGCTATTTTGAGGGTTACGGCGAGATTACTGACTTATACATGCCAAAGGTGAGATTCAATATTCTGCTCTTTTATTTTATATAGGTGTTATTTACTTGGAAGGAGATTTTACATGTCTATCTCTTTGATTCATTTCTTTCGAGAATATTGTCCATGGGGTATAGCCAGAAAGCGTAATATAAACTTCAACTAAGCTTGCGATACTGGAAAACTATCTAATTTTTTTTGTTCTTCTGTTGAAAAGGATATAGTTACTAGATCAGAGCTGCAATGCTTCATGGACAGTTTGTGCTTTAGACTATAGTTCAAAATCTTGGTATTAGAAACCTTATCACGGGGTTCCTAAATCAGAATATATCGCGTATCACCCAGATGTATATGGTGTGAATCGTTTTGATACATATCAGGGGGTAAAATAAAAAAAATAAAAATGATAATAAAAGGAAAATACTGGAAAAATGCGAAAAAATTTATTTACTGTGATATATTGATTATATATCATAAATTTGTGTTCTATCAAATAAACATCAAAATGATGGATGGTAATGGTAATGGATGATGATGATGATAGCAGTGTCCTCCTCAAAGCATGATGATGGTGATATCGACGATGTTGATGATGGTGATGTTGACAATAATTACAATGGATGATGATGGTACAAATACCCTTTTTCCAAGACTGAATCATTCCAGTTTTGGGTAATCTTTATTTCCCCTATCAATTCATCTAGGGAACCTGATTTGTCCTTAAGATCTATCGTGAATGAAACTCCTCAATAGTCCAAAAAATGATCTCCTTCTTAAGTCGTTTTAGCTTGACGGCCATTCTGTTTTTTCACATTCCCATGCACCCCTCACTCAGCCACCCACCCACCCCACCGCCACTCTCACATCTTTGCATCGAATTGAAGCCACCCCCCTAAATGAAAACGTGCTAGACGCTGACGTTCGTTAGAAGTTGGTTTCAAGAGGGCTAACAATATTTTAGATTTTGACATCATCCACTGAAAATGTGCCTTAATCAAAGAATTTTTTTATAGAAACCAAGAAATTACCTATTCTACTCTCCTCCTTGACCACCTGTTGGTGGCAAGGAACTAGTATACTGCCATAGGTCCTCACAACATTTAAACAAGCCATATCCTAATTGTTGATCTTCCCACATTGTCCCCAAAATTACCCATATGGTAAGTATCGAATAACCTCCTTAACTGCAACTTTCTTATCATTTCTTCCCAAGCCCCTGATGTTCCTAGGCAGGTTTCTCATTAAGACACAAAAATATTCATCTCCCTACCCCTGTTTTAGGACACCCCTGATGTTCCGAGTGTTATACTTGATGGAAAATTGTAGTCCTAGGAGCTCCAAATTTCCTTTCAGCCTTCTTCTTTACTTGGCCTCAGTTTGCTCCATAGTTCCCCTTTTATCTAGTAATTATAAAAGATGCCTAAGTTCCCACTCCCAACCAAGTAACCCCAATAACTTGTTCAGTTTGGCCATTTTGGATGTTGCCCAATCAACTCCTTGCTTAGGCCTTGCCTCCTGCACCTCGATTGACTTCCTGGTAACAAGAGGGACATGTTTCTTAGGAGAAGTGTTCTTGTAGATAGATGAATTGATGACATGATGCCTCCACAATGCATGCCCAGCTCTGTCACAAAATTCTCCGAATTCTTCAAATTTTGGGAAAAAAAATCTTGAATAGGTGGTATGTTGAAAATTTCACTCAGTGATTCGCCGATTTTTTTTAAATTTTGCTGAATCTTCCGAATTTTTATGATTGTGATACATGCTTTAATCATATTTTGTATTCTTTATTTTTTATGATTGTGAATTTGTGATGCATGTCAATTATGTAATGTAACTTTTTATTGCCAAAAACTTCATTTTTAACTTGAAATAAGTTAATATATGTCATATTTTTAAATAGTTTTTATAATTCTTGAATTTTGCCGCAAATCTTTCCCGTATTTATCTGAATTTAACCAAACTGACCTGCCGGATTATTGCCCAAGCTGAATTTAGTTACTATGATGCCTGGGCCCTTGCTCGATGAAGCTGTAGAGCATTCAGGACAGAAGAAATTATCCCAACAAGGTAATTGCTGCCAAACCTCATGCAGATCATGTTTCCATTTACCGATTTCATTCCATGGAGAGTTTTAATCACTGGTGCTATGACCTCTGGACTGCAGCAAGCACCAGACTCCCCGCCCTTCCTACCACTGTGTTAGGCTCCCAAATGAGAGCGCTTTCCATGCAGTGGCACACCCTGAATTTACTAATGTTTGCATCGTGCTTAGAATCTCTCTCTCTCCATTGTTGCCATTCGTACTTCTCAGATGAGCAGTACCCATCTTGGCCCTGAATAAACTGCCGGAGGCTTTAGCAGTAGAGTTTGCAACCTACAATCTCAATAGTTTTCCAACACCACAATTCAGGATGTTATATATCCAATTTGCAGGGTTCCCCGTACCTTCTCCCACCATTGAAAATTGACTGGGCGACAAGAAATGATTGGAGGCAGGTGGAGACGTCGCCAAATGAGTGCATGAGTTACAATTAGAAGAGAAAATGTCCAAGGCCCGAGTGAACTAAAGAGACCACACAATGTCTCAATGACCCACAACAAGACCCCAATGATGCAATTCTTTTTGTAGATGTAGAGAAAACTTTTTGAGAATCTTCGTAGGGCCCAAGTTAGACATATCAACATCCTTTCATAGACAATAACCAAAAGTCGATGCTCTATTCCATTCGAAGCAAGGATCAAAATTCCGGATTTCGTTTGGTTTTCGGTGGGGACCGAAACCGAAATTTTGGCCGAAATCTTTATCCCCATACAAAAATCCCGAAATTTTGGGATTTCATTTCGGTTTCGGTCCCCGAAACCGAAATTTCGGTCATTTCAGCCGAAATTTTGATTCTTGATTCGAAGACCTTTCAAATCTGTTCTGTCACTGGAAGATACGACTGGATGGCCACCTTCTTCAATCACATCTAGACAAGCTCCCCACAACAGTTCCATAGCGTCTGAAACGATTCGGGATGCAAAGCATGCAAAGGAAAGGTAAGTTTTTTTACTCGTAACTCAAAAGGGCCGGGAGGTGCAGTTACTTCAGGCTCCCGTTCCGTAAACACAATATGCTGGTCGCCAAAAACTGTTACCTCACACCCCCTCCCCCCCCCCCCCCATTCGATGTGATTCTCTAAGAAGCAATATCAATGGCTCTCTTAACCTCCAAACAGTACTCGGTTCACTTAACGATCATTTTCCTCATCATGCATTCTTAAAACTCCAAATCATATTGGTAGCCTAAAATATATTGAAGGTAATGCTCTCATCTATAAATGAATATTTCTCCCATTGATGTCTAACTACCCTCACTGAGAAGATCAGTGTGCAGTTGATTTGTTTGAAAATTTTTATACCATCGGGGACACGAAGATCAAGCATTTGGTTGGTTTACTTAAATTCAGTTGGTGGAAGAGGCTTTCATTCTTCATAATTGTTAATTTCTTTCATTTATACATCAATTTTATGTCCAGTGACGTCTGACTACCGTCATTGATAACATCAGCATGGAGTGGATTTGTGTGAATTTTTCTTACCACCGGGACACCAAAATCAAGAATCTGGTGTAAATGCAGCTTGTAAAAGAGTGGTTTCATTTGTCATAAATTGTTGACTAATTCCCTCTCTATGTTCCTGTCTAATTTAGATAATGCTGCTGATTTGCATGAGCTTCATACTATCAACCTACTTGAGGTTGAAACACGATGATGGAAAATCTCAGCCCTCTTAGGTGGGGTAATTGGCACTAGTTGCATCTAGTCACAACGAGATTCCGTTGTCTGGTGGATGCACTAATAGAGAGTTTGATTATCGACAACCCATACAACTATTTTGGCAGTGTACTTTTTAAGGTTTGCCTTAGAAAGGCTTATGCATATGCATTAATCTCATTTGTAATCCCTTTCTTGATTCATTTTTAGTAAATGTGGTGCAAGAGTACTTATTGGGCCGTCTTTAGCAGGATTTTCTTTAAGGTGACCTCTTTCCCATCTACAATTTATCCTTTTTCCATTGAGCCATTGCCTAAAGGCTTAGACCCTGTTTGGCGTGGCTCCAACTTCTAGCTTCCACTGAAAACCGATTCAGACAAATGGTAAAGTTGGCAGCTGGTTTTGGATTCAGCTTTTGCGTATTTTCAGCTTTGTGGGAAGGTCTTTTAAGTGAAATCGGGGTGACAAGTTATGTTAACCAAACAACATCGAAGAACGTAGTGCTGCTTTTCGCCCTTGTAAAGCGGGAAGCAGTTTCTAAAAGCTATGCCAGACAAGGTTTCTAATTGTGATGAGGTGCAACCTTCTTCAGGTTCAGGGTATTGAACTGTGCAATAGAGGTCCAAGTATCTCCTACGTTCTGTTTTTTGATGACACAATTGTTTTTGTCAAAGCATCTTGTCTAGTCTAAGCAACCTAGTGCCATGTTGTTCTTGATTGATGGGGATTTGGAGCAATGCGTATATAAGCCTTCAATACGTGTGGTATGGGTGTCTAGCATGGCTGATGTGAGGAAATTTTGAATTTCTTTCTGTGCTAGATGAGCTAAATGCTCTTGAAAACATTCTACTTGTTTTTATAGAATCCCATTCTTGATTCTACAAAACTTGAGACATTTCAGTGTGATTTCATTTGGAATGAATATTGCTGCAAGAAAAAGATTTTTGCAATGGATTGGGCGATGGTTTGTACTCTGAAGGGTGTCTGCTGTTTGGGTGTAAGGGTTTTGAGAGATTTCAATTTGGTTTCTTAGTAGAATGGTGGAGGGTTGCTATTATGAATGTTTATTTGAGTGTATGATATGATGAAAGAGGGCACATTCCCCACTTTGGCATGTGGAAAGTTTTGGATCATGCAAAGTGGAATTTCTGAAGATAGTCTTAGATTCTGTCAAATAATACATGGTTTCATGCAGACAACAGTTCCAGGATGCTGCTCTTGTTACTTAAATGTAGAGACTACTCCTTTCCAAATTTCTTCTTTATATTTTAGAAAGGTCTTTAACCCTTATGCCAACATGTATACCTCTTTATTGATCATTTGGTTTGGTCCTTCACTTGAAACGATGGTTTTTTATGTGCTGAAGGACTACCTTGCCCTTTAATTGCCAGAGGGGTCACTTCATCCCTTGTTTGGGCGAACCTGAGGTTGTCAATTGTGATATAAATTAGGGAGTCCAATGTGCTAGAGGAGTTTTTAAGATTTTAAGTCATATAATTCTTGTTTTACCCATAAATACTAGTAGTTTTATTTCTTCTAATAACATCTGGAGTTTGTGGCATTCCCAAGCTCTTTGTAACTTCATAATCCTTCATATCCTTTCTGGTGACTTTCCTCATGGTCTTAGTCTTCTCCTACCTCCTCTTGCTTGTAGCTTTTAAATCCTTCGTATAGGGTCTACTTCAGCCGCCAATGAACATGTCCAAACCACCTCAAGCGACATTCTGTATTTATATTTTTTTTGTATGGGTGCCCTCAGATTTTCTCTCATACTCGTTTTGAATTTTATCCTTGTTATTCCACACCTTAATTGCACGAAGTGGGAGTGGCAATTTTTTTTAAATCTAGGAAGCGGGAGCGCTTAGGAAGCGTAGGTAACATATATATATATATATATATATATATATATATATATGAGAGAGAGAGAGAGAGAGCCATACTTAATTAGATGAGATCATGGGAACATATATCCCAATCTGTCACACAATAAATCTTGAAATCATGGCATACCATTAGACGGCCATATGCTGATTCCACATGGTATACATCCCAAAAAGTGAGCGTGATCGCATCATACCATCAAACGTGGTTGAAGTTCACTTTTTGAGATTTTTATTGCAACGTGGAATCAATATGACCGCCTGATGGTAAAAAAAAATATGACCGTATGATGGTAATCCCATGATCTCAAGATCTATTTTATGGAAAATTGGCACGAAAAACAATCTCCGTTGTCTAATTAAAAGTAGTCAACAGATTTTTTCTTTTTTAAAGTGAAACTCAATGCCACTATTTTTCTATTCCTGATTGGAGCCGAGCCTTCTTTTCACACTATTACGGATACGAAAATAATTGGAAAAATGGGATTCAATTGTTAGGTGGCTGTTACATAAAGTGATGCGGTAGTAATGCCAGCCTTTTCTGAACTATAAATATCTAGATCATGATTTTCGAATCACACAGTACATCTGATTAGATATACTGCCACATGTCAAAAAGTGACCTGCGTATGTACTTTAATTGGTGGTGCTGCTCTGTAATCTATAAATCAGAATCGATGCATGGAACAGACCATTTAGAATGACATTTATTGAGTATTGTTGGGTTGTGCTACTTTGGTTGCAAATTTGGATTATGGGTAGTAATTTTTTTTTATGCAACAAGTTCAATAAAAAAAACTTTAATGGTTTATAATTTTATGTTTAAGTATCACTTTTTTTTCATATAGATTTACTTTTAATTATATAGCACTACTCCGGTCAGGCGGTCAGGCACGTTGACACCACTATTCCTGTCTCATTATCAACTCTCTCTCTCTCTCTCTCTCTCTCTCTTACATAGAACCAATTTTTTTCATATTTTGTATTTAGGTCTCTTTAGTCGGTGGGTTTCCTTGTCTTATTTGATAAGATTGGTATTTTTGATCCTGTAAAAGTTGTATTTCTAACACACTTCTCTCAAATTTCATAGTTAGTACTCGATCAAGATACAATTTGGGTTATTTTGTATGTTTGATCTATTCTATTTGATTGTTTTTATTGATCGAGCATGTATCTTATGTGGGCCTTTTTTTGGGGAAAATTTTAACCCTCAACTTTTACCCCGATATCACTAGCACACCTAAACTATTGATTTGTCAAATTAGCACCCGAAGGAATCATAAGTTCATCAACTACCCATTCCGTTAACTCCCGTTAATGTGCGAATGGAAAACGCTGAGTTGGCATTCAAATTAGCACCCAAAGAAATCATAAATTCATCAACTAGACCCATGCCGGCAGCGTTTCCTGTCCACATATTAACTGGCGTTGACAGCAGGGGTCTAGTTGATGAACTTATGATTTCTTCGGGTCCTAATTTGACAAATCAATAGTTTAGGTGTGTTAGTGATATCGGGGTGAAAGTTAAGGGATTATTTTGAAAATTTCCCCTTTTTTTATTGTTATATCTTGTAGCTCATTGTTGCAACGATGATTTTTGTCAACTTAAGTAATTTTGGGTACTAGGCATGAAAGCACTTTTCTATGGGACATCCAAATAGTCCATGGCATGAAAATGCTTTCTATTATAATAGCTATGTTGTAATGAACTTATCTGCCAGAATGACTTAAACAGGCTCTTAGATATATTATTTGGCAGAAGTTCTACTATTTAATATATATATATATATATATATATATATTAAATTTATCATGTTTAGATCAAATTACTTAATTTTATAATATATTATGATATTTATTAATTATCAAGTCAAGTTTTGGTGGGGTCTTCGAGTTGACCCAACTCGGCTGTCTTTCAAGCTGAGTCTAGTTTTTTATTTTTGAACCAGATCAGTATCTTTAAACTATATTCATTGGGAAGCAGCTAAGGGCAGTGTGGCTACGCTGTTTTAATTGAATGGGAATTGGTTTCGCTAATGCACAACTATCATAAGAAGCTGACAATTGTGTGTGATATAGCAAAAATGTGTAAACAACACATATACAAGCAACTCTTACAAACATCAACTATTTTAGGAGCACATTTGCTTTGCTAACACTCGCATATGGACATTTTCTTATTTGCTTAATAACCTATCTCACTGGTATGAAATATGATACTATAGAATTCTATATACGTTAGTGATAGCTGATGCATCAATACTTCATTTGTATACACACTATTGTTAGACTTACTAGCATGTATCTCTTGTTATGCCATCATCTCCCATTTATATCAAACTTGTTCATGGAATGCAACTGATTATCGAAATTTGTCTCTTAATGTTTTGCAGGATCAAGGCTCAAAAGCACATCGTGGAATTGGTTTTATCACTTTCGAGAGTGCAGGTGTTTTCATATCAAATTTACTTAATGAAAATTGTTATGTTTATTGTTTTGGCAAACTTGACACTGTCGACACATTGCTCTGGTCCTTTGGAAACCCATGTTTTTTTTGTGGGGATAATGTTTCTTAGCCAACATTTAAACACATTAACTGACATTTAAACACCAAATGTGTTTAAATGATCTTACCCCTTTAAAATAAGACTTTTAATCCCACACCGTTGAATTGCGATTATCATTATGCCATGTGACACACATCTGTACAATGTTCTTAAAGTTGTTGGGCGGGTTCGGGCGGTGGGGTGAATGTTCGGGCCAAGGATCAAAATTTCGGATTTCTTTTCGGTTTCGGGGGAGACCGAAACCGAAATTTTGGACCGAAGTTTCGGCCGAAATCTTCATCCCCATACAAAAATCCTGAAATTTTGGGATTTCGTTTCGGTGGGGACCGAACCGAAACCGAAATGTCGGTCATTTCAGCCAAAATTTTGATCCTTGGTTCGGGCAGAAGTCTCCGAACGGTCCCCAATCGAGCGCCCCAAGATCTGGGTGGCCTGAAGTGTCTATATATATATATATATATATATATATATATATATATATATATATATGTACTTTATTTTAACATCAGTGTGTGTATGCATTCAATTTCTCAATCTATGAAGAAAAAAAACATTAAAACAGAGTATCAGAATAAAAATTCATAACTATTAACTAAAGCAAAATACTGCATTACCATTTACTAAAAAAATTTAAAAGCTATAAGATACAACATCATGAGTTATATTTAAATATTTATAACTTATTACTTATGAAGTTGTAATATCAAGATAAACTTATAACTTATAAGCATATAACCTGTAGCCTTGTAGGTTATAAGTTATACAAAAAAAAAACCCAAATGGTGGGGTGCTCAGGCAGTTGGGGCGGCTGGGAAGGGCTTCGAGGTGGCCTGGGCGGGCGCCCCATACCTGGTCCGCCAGGGTCGATACTCCAGGCTAAACCTGGGCGCTCGGGGGCCCAAACCGCCCGGGCGGCCGCCCTGACCGTTCTTTAAGAACATTGCACAACATGATCAATCTAAGTTGTCCAAGTGGCATTCTATCATTGGAACATGTCTCAGTCCAAAGAAACATGCCTATAAGTGATATGAACCATTCGATTCATGAACTTTCATATTAACCTTTCAAACTAAAAACAACGGTTGATATTATAATCCCCAATTCAGATACTTTAAATCTCCCTAAACACCATTTATGGGCCTGTTGCAGTTGGAGCTATGATTTATCACTTTGACATTACGGATCACCCACATCTTAAACCATTGATGGTGTAAGATCCTAAAGACCATATTGGTTTTTAAAATGATGGTCAGGAGAGTTGGGTTCTTTTTTGCGTCGATAGGTTAGCATGAGATTTGAACTGCTGACCTCAAAGCACCTCTAGGACAAAAAGATCCAATCCCTATTAACCCATGTCATCTCCCTAAGTAGCAACCAAAACCAAACCACAATGTTCTAGTTCCTCAATTATCCAAGCCTGTACCTCTAGTAGCCAACTATGCCCCAATTCATTGGTGTTTCAGTCTTCCCACATCACATTCCAACAAGACTGAGGTGTCTCAAACCATATCTGTTCATTCCAGGGTGGTTGCCTCACCCAAGAGCCGGAGTGCTCCCATCCGTCGAGTGATGCCCTCCTCTTCATTTTATTTTTCTTCCATTCCTATTTCCTTTGTCGGCCTGCATCACATTCAATGAAGACTATTGCAGGCAGTAACTGACCGAATGTTGCTCATTGCACAAGAAACTCCCTCTCGTCTTTGATTTCTCATCCCTCCCCCTTTCATGCTAATGTGAACCGCAGTCCACAGTGCTCAAATAGTTGAACCTGCAAGACAAGAGGTAGAGAAACTAGGCAGCTGAGTGACTGAGGTAAGGACCTTACGTTACTCTACACAAATCTGTACTAGTACAGATCTGCTGGCAGCGATAACAATCAATAATCCTGTTCAAATTCAGGTGAGAATACCGTGCTGGCCTGTGACAACATAGATGCACACTGATCATAGAACAAGGGTAATAGCAAATTCAATGGTGATTAAATAGTTAGCAGCAATAGATCACAACAGTAGTCGATCAACAATAAATTTGTAATTCAGCGGATTAAATGGATCAAAATATCGTCCGATACCGATATGTATCGGTTTTGGACCTGGACGATACGATAATTGGGTTTTTCTCGGGCCCCTTAAAAACAGTCAAATTATCGTTCGTATTGTCCATGGGTCAAAATCTCGGGTTACCGATACGTATCGTCCGAGCTCCAAAACGATACGTATCGGACGATACGTATCAGTACCAGTCCATATCGAACGATACATTGAATGTATCGTTCGATACCAATACCGATACGTATCGGTATCGGACGATATTTTGATCCATGGTATCGTCGGTTTCATCCAATTTATCGTCTAGTGAGGCCCTAGCTTCAAGTGACGAAGGGAAACCCCTTGAAGCTCGGATTTCCCTTTTTTTCTTTATTTTTTCTCCTCTTTTCTCCTATTTTCTCCTCTATTCTCCTCTCCTTTTCCCTCTTTTCTCCTTGAACTCAGATTATCGTCCATTTGCTTCTATTTTTTGGTTGAAAAATATAGATCTACCCATAAATTTGGTAGATCTATATTTTTTGTGGTAAAAAAATTTGAAAAAAATAGAAAACTATTAAATATATTTTCCCAAAAATTTAGGGTATTTTTTGGGATTTAAAAAGAAAAAAAATTGTACCAGGACGATACATTCAATGTATCGGCCGATATGCCGATACGTATCGTCTTGGAGGCTGGACGATACGTATCGGAAATCCGAGATTTTGACCCATGGTGGATAATAAGCAAAACAGCAAGAACACCAACAAATATGTCAGGATTCTGTAGAAACTAGGAAGTTTCAGTTCTGGGATGAAATCCCTTTCAGAGCAGTGCAATATTTTGCAACAAAACATAAAAACAAAATTATGTATCTTGTATTATGAAATTGTTCCGCGAAAATAATAAAACCAGTATATATGTCTCTCGGCAAAACCCAATTCTCAACAAAAAGAAACTCCTAAAAGAAGAGTCCTCCTGTAGCTTGGGCTCCAAGTAAAGCTAAAATACTAATTAAAATAGCTTCAATCCTAAGCAAAATAAATAACTTCCTTTTTTCCTCTAAACCTGACCCCCTATAACTTAGGACTGCGAACCAAATAAAAAGAAAAGAATAAGGCCCACGGGGGCTTGGGACCTTAAGATCCCCAAGATCTTAATCTAGGTTTTACTTGTTCTCTCCCCTCTCTCTTCTTCTTGCGTGATTACTTAAGTGCCCACGTTACAGCAGTTCATCGAGTATATTTTTGGCCTCACGTGGTCACTTAAGTGATCACGTGATTTCCCATCCTCATATTTTCCAGCAGAACATTTCCAAATATGTGCTGCCCAGCTTTGGCTCCAGCCCTGAATTCTGTAGCTTCCAAGACTGAGCTCTAGAATCTGCTCTGCAGCTCCCAACTTCTGCTCCATGTTCTAAACCTGCTTCTGGTCCTGACCGGTCCCATTCTTCTTTGAATCTGCTCATTTGCTGCTCCAGAAATCCATGCCAATCGCTGCCTCAGACCGACTCCAAAACACCATAAACCTGCCCATCTTCATCTCGTTTAGTGGTTGCTTTGGTGGATCTCCGACCCTCTTCATGCTCTGCAACATTAATGATACGTACGTTCATGATATCAACTTTGATGGGAACACCAAAGGTTACAAGGTGTATAAAAAGTGCAAAGAGAAATTCAAAGCATTGAGGCGTTTCAAGGCACTTTGGAAGAGCCACCATGAAAATCCATGTGTGCGTATGCATAATGAGAAAAGACCTCATTCGAGAAGGCACACACGTGGGGAGCAAAAGAAGAACAAAGTCGTCATTAGATGGCGGACGTCCGCACATGAAGGAGACGTCTGCCATCTAATGACGTCTGCGACCTAACAACACGGAGATCCGTGATTTGGACTCCATTCTGTTTTCCTGCACACTGTCGAGGACGGACGCCCATGAACGTCGTTTCGTAATTTGGCGGCTAGACGAGTTTTGAGGCAAAATTTACCGTTTTTAGTATTTTTTCGGGTTTAGGACATTCTAGTTTCTAATTTTATGTTTTGTTAGGGTTTTTAGCCTATATAAAGGCATGTAACGGCTTTTATTTCACTTGTTGATGATTAATGAAAATTTATGAGTTTTGCTTTGTCTGAATTCGCGAGAATTTGCGATGAGTTTTCAAACTTGAAGAGTGATTCTTAAATTCCCCTAGTTAGGATTTGGTGCGAGGCCAATAATTTCCTTGGTGAAATTCCTTAGATTTTCCTATCTTCTTAATTATTGTTAGGTAATTTTGGCCTTTATTTCTTTGATTACAGTCATTATAAAAACCGTTAAAAATATCCCTTTTGTTTATGTTGCTGGAATTTTATTCTTTAATTCCCTATTATACGAAACCCCACTATTTTCCTTGAATAATTTAAAACACCTTTGGACTTTAAATTCTTCAAACCCTAGAGAGGAGTCAAGGGACATCATCTTGATTGTCGCTTGGTACCTTGAACTAGATCGAAAACTAGAGTCTTATCATTAGACCCTATTTTCTAGATCAGGAAAGACTATATGTTGGCAAAACGCTAAATCGGGTTAATCGAATTGCCCAATTGAATTTATTTTATGTGGTTTAGGGATATTTTTTGTAATTCTGCTGCGCAATTAAATCCCAAATTGATTTCAAATGATACTCATATGGTTAAGCATTTTTATCCTACGTCACACTTGAGAATGTTTTAGCTGGGTTCATTAGCCTTATATCAATATTCATTTCAATATTATAATGGAATCTTTTGCTTAATTATTGTTATTTATTATTATCATATTTGACCATGTTAAATCGGGTATGTTGACAAGCACAATTTTCAAACTGTACTGTGGTCGAGTAATTTACTTGTATATTTGCTTATTATTTCCTTACTTTTGGATGACTAAACATTGAAGGATATCTGATTTTAATGTTATAGATTCTGTGGACACCTTGATGGCTGAAACCCACGAATTGGGAGGTTCTACCATTGTTGTTGACCGAGCAACACCAAAGGCAACTTACCGCAACCACATTCTTTCTCCTCTTTTGTCTACATTTTTATGCTACGAGAGAATCTTTAACTATGAATGGTTACACAACCATAAAATTATATGAGGCTCAGGGATATGGGTTCGAACCCATGGTGGATCCATGGGTTCAAATCAGGTGGAGTCCAAGTGGCACCCATCCAGGGGTTCAGGTCCCACGACCACCTTCCCATGGACGATCAGGGACCACCCAAAAAATTTGGGCACGATCTGGTGCATATGTACTGTCCAAAATGTGGTCAAAGGGGAAAAAAAATCAATGCACCGGCATGTGGGGGGCGGTATCTGAACTTTGACCAGCAAATTTTATTTTTTTATAGATTACATGCCACATGATCCCAACACGGGTGCTGTTTTCGGATCACGTGGCACGTGATCTAGGGTTCAAACCTATTTGCCCTTTTCTCAAATTATCTATGGGATACGGTAACAAATTGTCCTAACATTGAATTTTAAAAAATAATTTATGTGATTGTGATCTAATTTCAGCTGTGTGATATTGTCAGGATGAGGAATTTAGGCAGCCAGGCAGAGTAGCACAAGGTGGTTATGGTGCATACAATGCTTATATTACAGCAGCGACTAGGTATGCTGCATTAGGTGCTCCTACCCTATATGATCACCCCAGCTCCCTTTATGGACGTAAGTTTTACTGGCTTGCAGTTCTATTTTATTTGTAATATTTCCGGAATATGATAGAAGCATCCAGGAAAATGTTATTTCATTTCATGCTGTAGGAGGTGGAGTGGAACCAACTCGTGGTATGGGCAAAAAGATATTTGTTGGAAGACTGCCACAGGAGGCAAGTTCTGAAGATCTACGACAGTACTTTAGCAGATTTGGCCGTATCTTAGATGTGTATGTACCCAAGGTAAAATTCTGTTATTTCTAACTTCCCACCATTGAGGTTAATCCAAAGTGTTCCAATTTCAGACATGGCTTGTTTCACTTGATCAGGATCCAAAGAGAACTGGCCATAGGGGATTTGGTTTTGTAACATTTGTTGAGGATGGAGTGGCAGATCGTGTATCTCGAAGATCACATGAAATCCTTGGACAACAGGTATTGGATTAGACTCTCAAGCTTATTAAATTTCCCTGGGTTTTTCGTGGCAATTTCAGCTGAAAACTAAACCTGATTCTTTTTTCTCCTCTGATGTTTGCATGAATTATTTCTTTCTGCAGTCCGTAGATTCTAGTATCCTGGCCATTTTGGTATATAAATATTGAAGGATATTATTTCCTTTCTGTGTGTCAGATTCATACTCTAGTAGCATTTTGCTTAGTTATTGATATTTCTAAGTGGTTTTATTCTTATTCTTAGTTTTTTATTCGAAGATTTGTGGTTTCTGAGGTCCCCTCTCCACTCATTTAAATTTCTGAAAATTACGAAGTGAAAGCCCGGCAACTATGTGCCTCATATTTGTGGGAGATCTGCCATTCCACGAAGTGCTGAAGTAACAAGCAAATGGTCTCCACAATGTGTCATATTCAAGGGGATATCACACGGCCCCAACAGTCAAGCTCAACCGTTGAATCAGATTCAACCCCATAAGCTGCCAATCTCCATAAATATAAACTCGTCCCAAAGGTGGAACTGTGGAATGGCAAGCCTCACAACTGAATCCATTTACTCTCGTACTGCAATTTTGAAGCTACACTGATAACAGTCAGTGACCCATCTTGACAATTTTAAAAGAATATCCACCCATCTCCAAATATTGGCAGCCATTACTCGTTCCTTGCCTTCCTTGAAGTTGAACTGAAGCAAGAGGTACAGAATTAAGAGCTAAATAGTACCATTCATGGTTCAAAATATCAGCTGATACGATGCTTATCGTCCGATACATATACGATACTTATTGTCCGATACATGTAGGTATCAAACGCCCCGTTGCATGATACATTGGGTTTGCATTGGTGGTACATATCAATATATCCATTGCATTGTTGATACATTGAATGTATCTATGTACCATCTTGGTATTGATGGTGGACGACACATTTCAGAAAACTGAGAGTTGGAACCGTGGTACCAATCTCCTCCCTTCCAGTCCTCGAGCAGTTGATATGGGCAGGTCTTCAATCAAAGGGATGCCAATAAGGAAAAATCACTTGGGCTAGGTCCCAGGCGGTCAAGGCACTATTGTGTAGGGAAATTCTGTCGTCAAATTTACTCCTTGAGTTGTTCTCCGACCTCTTCGATGAAAGTGCACCCATTCGTCTTGGTATTCCATGCTTTTAATCACTTACCCTCCTAGTTGCCAACCCTCTCTTCGGTCCCTTCATGGATCAAAATGCCGGAAAACCGGTACGTATCTTCTGAGCTGAAAACTGGTACGCATCGGATGATATGTACCGGAACAGTAACATACCGGACGATACATTGAATGTATCGTTCGGTATTAGCCATATAAAAGGGCGATACGGTACATTTAATGTACCGTATCGTCCACCTCCGATACTGATACGTATCGTCAGATACGTATCGGTATCGGACGATATTTTGATCCATGATCCCTTTCTTGAGCCAGGTTCAAACTGAGAATAGATTTTGCCTCAAGGGATTGGAAACCTCCTCCAAATTCAGACCCTACCAGATATATGGGGAGCAGAACAAGCAGTTCGATTACGGTGTTACCTGAATGGGAAGTCAGTTATTGCATTGCATGCACAACCAGTCTCCTTCCATGCAAGCTGCTATCCACATTGTTTTGAGCTGCTCTATTCTGCCCCGCTTTAAGAAGCTTCGCATAAAAATCACGGCCACACAAACGTCCATTACGAATCTTGTCATTTCATCCACCGTTTTTCAGAATGCCAGTGCTTCTCTTGCCATTTCCATGTCGGGGCCACCTCTTTTAATTTACTTGGAATAAATGTTGAACCACTCTAAAAAGCAACTAGAATTGATTCCGATTGTGAATGCTAGTCCATTCGCTAACGCTTCAGAACATAGTTGCGGGAGGTCCACTAACATCTCATTACATAGTTGCTAGACCACCCGCTAACATCCCTAAGCATAGTCGCTGATTCACTCATCAACAAAGAGCATGGAGTTACAAATGTGTTTAGTTAAAGATGCATCACCAACTTTTGACTTGTCCCTACGAAAGTTTGGTGTAAGAAATTTGAAGCCTTTTGCACTTTTCTAATTAGTTTCCTAGAGCCTTTTTGGTTTTTAGCAAGAATTTGGTTATACTGAAATTTGGTAATTGATGTTTCTCCAATGCTCCTAGCTGCTTGTGACTAATATCAATGTTTTGAAATCTAGATCAGACCTGCAAGCTCAACCAGAGTTGGCAAATCTCGTGGACCAGATTGATACTCTAGAACAGTTTTGCGGTGTTTAGGGTGTGAATCACCGAACTGGTCGCTTCAGCATGAGTGCCGCCTTCTTTTTCTGGTTTTGCTGTGAACCAGCCACAGATTGGTTCCAATTTTTTTCTCCTTATGACTTGAATTTACTGTATTAGTAAATCTGAGTTTGTGGGACTGGAACCTACAACAAATTAGGATTATGGTAAAGCAACACGCAACCACTTGAGCGGAGGAGTTCCCCTGGTTATTTTATCTGTCTCCTACAGAATGTGTCCTTCCTTGTGAATAGAAGGAAGGGAGAAATCTGAAGTTCTTTATTTAGATTTTAATACGGAAAAATTCAGGAAAAATTGAAGCAAGCTGCAGGATGGGATGACTTTTTCGTATCACCTGAGTATTTTGATAATCAACCTTGATCCAATAGGAGTGTTGTCATTTTTTTTAACACCTGTTGATGCTTTTGTTTGTTAGATATCTTTAGTTCCTGAAGACAGTCGTAGATTCTGGTTTCTTCAAATTGTTTGAGATCTAAAGATTAAGTCAGTTCCTTTAGTTTGGTGGGAGGTTATCGAGATTTGGGGCTGACAGGTGATCAGCTTTTCCGTTCTATTAGTCGGTAGGAGGGTTATATAAAATCCTAGCCAACAGTGTTGCATAGACACCTCTACTGTAGGAATTTTCACTGTGCTGGCAGTTGGCAACGCTTGGGCATTCCTCAACATGACATGAAAACTCTAGACATGTATAAGGAAAAACCACCTGATATCATCAAAGCGTGCCTCATCTCGACGGAGTGGTAAGTTGCCAATATAGGAAAAACTGTGTAAAGTTCACTACATCCCTTTGTATAACATGGAATCTTTTAATTTAAGTTTCATGACAAAGATTATCTACACTTCTCTTCTTTTTTCAAGTAGGTTTCTCAATTAGCTATATCTGATTCCCCTCCAGTTTTATTTAGCTCTATATTTTTATTTTATTATTTTATTATTTGTGTCGTCCTATTGGATTTTTCAAAAATTGTTCGCGAAACACCTACAAATTGACAGTTTGCACTCGTGCTATGTGCTGGCTAATAGACTAAACCTCTCATGGTGAAATTAATTTCGCCTTTTCAATGTGCCTTTTTAAGGGGTAGACAGATCTTAGACAGGGTGATGATTGCCCATGAGTGCATCCATTCTCGCCACAAAGCTCGTATTCTGGGCATTGCCTGCATACTTAGTTTCAGTGCTGGTCAATTATCTCCAAGTCTAAGTTATTTGGGATTCACCAAGATGGTGCCATTGGGGCTGATTTTGCTTTCTATTTGGGCTGTGATTGGGAAGAACTGCCCGGTAAATATCTTGGCCTTCTTTTATGCTTAGGTAAGCCATCGAAATCGTTTGGGGATCCTATGCTTGATAGAATGGATAGGAAACATTCTACTTGGTAGTCGTATCATGTATGATGCTCATTGACGATACTGTCTAATTTATTGAATTACTACTTGTTGAGGTACCATTGCCAAGAAGAAGAAGAAGAGGAAGGCTCTCTTTGAAATCCCAATATGGCATCATTGATAGAATCATAGACAGCCGTTGATTTTTCAAGCTGGAAGGGTATTTGGAAGTTTCCCACTCCCCCAAAATCACTATGTTTGGCTGGTTTGTTGCATAGGGTCAAAATTTGACAATTATTAATCTAATTCGCTGGAGGGTCAGAATTTTAAATAGATGGGTGATGTGTAACAGCGTGGGTAAATTGGTTGAACATGTTCTAATCCACTACCCTCTCGTGGTCGTTGTTTGGAACTTCTTAAGACAAGGTCTCGGAGAGTTGAGATGCATGCCGCTTCTGTGTTATGAGCGTTAGAGGAGCATGGTTCGAGCAGTCATTTCGGAGCTCATTCCCATGCTGTTGGAATGGATTGTTCTTTTGACGTTATTCTCGGGGTGGTCTGCTAAAGACCTAGAAGACTATTGGTGCAGCTGCTGTCAGGACCAATTTTGGTTCCTTTCAGATGCTTCATTATCAGTTATAAATTTTGTACCATTTGTATCCATACCGTATATAGGTTTGGTGTTTGGTATCATAAAGCTGGAAATATCCATTCTGCAATTGGATATTTCTACATTTTCAATAGAATAAAAACATGCAACAGTTTTTATTTTAGTTTTGGTTTCTTGTTTTTAAACGCATGCTTCTGAATTCATAAATATGCTTCATTTGTTTTGAGTTGTGGAACTTTTCCTGCAGCTAAATGCACATTTTTTATTTATGAGCATGCTCATTATAATACGAATTTGTGCACTTTATGGTTTGGAATTTGTCGGAGACAATTATATGACTTATCTAAGCTAGATATGTGAATCTAAGTGCATCTAATACACATGATTGGACGGCATTGGGCTGTCGCGCCAAGCATTTCTTAGCACCTGATTTTTAAGTAGTATCAGCAGTAGTGTGGCCAACATTCCATTGCTGTTATAATTGATTTGGATTGTATTAGACTCACTTATATCTAGCTTTGAGTGTATATATTTTCTTTTTTTATTGATGAATGAATGACTTCCTTATAGAAATAAGCTTTTTGATTTTTCTTGCATCCTACGAAACAGTTGGCTCTTCTTTTTTTCACCTGAATGCCATTTGTGGTTTGGAGCAGTATGTGATTCAATTGACTTCATTTGCAGGTTGCCATCGACTCTGCTACACCACTTGATGATGCTGGTACAGGCGGCTATAATATGATGGAGGCTGCTGAACCATTTGGAGGATATGGTGGACCAATGCGCTCCCATGGCAGGCTCTATGGGAGCCTGGATTTTGATGATGTGAGTATATTTTTTTACTTATGGTTATGATAGATGTATTGAGCTACTAGTTGTTTCAAGAACCTAAAAAGTAAAGAAGCAAAATGCATAAACTGATATTTTTGGATTAGAGCAGCAGATATGCGTCCGGATGCAGTGCTGGAGGGCTGCACCGATCACATGCCACATGGCATGTCCAGATGCAGTGCTGGAGGGCTGCACCGATCTCATGCCACATGGCATGATCAACCCAAAAAACACCTATATTGGGTCGATCGGCCATGCGAAATGAATTTTTAAAAGAAAAATCTTTTTTTTTTTTTTTTACTTTTTTGTATGACAACTGATCCATCTTGTCCGAGTTTCTGTGGTTCCCGATCCTCGTGCTGGGTGCCACATGGTTCCCAGCTGGTCTGGATGCAGCCCTTGGTGCTCCATCGGGATGCATAGTCCCTGATCCAGTAACAATATATTTATTTATTTTCTTTGAATAACTAAAAATATGATATTTGAAGTTGAGCATTTTGGAGAGCCAAAGATTTAGCTAATTGTCTAACTAGACCCTTTTTCCAACCACAATGTTTCTTCCAGTCAGTGTTGGCTGATCAATTCCTAATTTGGTTTTTTTCTGAGATGATAATTTCATGCTTAGTTTTGGAAGTCACCAATCTCACTCAAAAGTTGGCAATTCTAAATTGGCTAAAGGTGTTATTAATGCTATATTAGAGTTAAGGATTCCTTGTGCTTGATTTCATCAACTTTAGCATGTGCCAACTTTTGAAATATCTCACCGTAAACATTGGCGGCATGGGTACAGCTCATTCGGGTGGCAGGACATCTCATGGATGGACCCTAAATTGAAAACACACCCACAGGAGTAACCTCACTGTAACCATTAATTATATGTGGATTATCGCCTGTATTTTAGTTTTGCTCTTTGGCCTCGTTGGGTGATCAGTGACCTATTTGCCCAATCCAACCACTTGGATGTTCTGAATCAGCTTATGTTAAAGAAATTGGGGCACGCATCACTGGGTTCTTTTTGTTTAATGTGACTTGTAGTTTTTCTTTTCTAATTGAATAAAATATCAATTTTCACGTCTTCCAAAAAAGAGTACATAAAGTGTCTAAAAAGTCTGCCACATGTGGACTTAACGCAGCAGTCCTTGTAAAAATCCCAGGCACAGTTCTCAGATGTGTCACTCTGTTATTCAGGTCCATATCCCACGTTTTCGAACTACCTCATGGTTGTGACCATGGTATCAAAACTCGGCTGATACCGACATGTAATGGCGATACATATCGGTTTCGTCGATAACCGATACTGATAACATGGGTCAGTATCAGCCGATATTATCTCGGTATCGACCGATACAGACTGATACACATATTTTTGTGCTTTTTTTTGAAAAAAAAAAATTGACCCTTATGGTGTCGATGATACCATATCCGTATCAGCCCAAGATGGACCGATACCCGATACTGATACATCGGTTGTGACTTGGAGTATAACATATTTGTTTTATGGATTTGTTTACAGTGGGGGTATGGCAGTAGCAGCGGTGGGAGACCCTCAAGAATGATGTCCAGGTATAGGCCATACTAATTTCTCTGACTTAAATTCAACTGCTTGGATGAGATTTTAGACTTATCTTAGTCTTGTTTGAATGAAGGGGATACAGTGAATTCATTTGAATTTAAGTTTGAACTGTATTTTGTTAATTAACCAAGAGCGCAATTTAGGATCTCTCTTCTTATTCTGGTTACTCTTTTCTTTTGCCAAGTTTGTTTTATGGGGCCTTTGGTTTGCCGACCATATCGATGTGTCAGAGTGGCCAACTGGGTGAGAAAATCTGGGCATCTGCCTCAATTGAATGAGTTGTTGATTCATAAGCTAAACTGGGGTTGTGTGGAACTGGGCCGTGGGCCTGCCAGGCCGATCGACACCCCTAGCCAGAATACACAAGACCGACCGTTATTTGAGTTGCATTTCCTCCCTAGAATCTGGTGACCAAATTCTCTCCGATTTGGGGAAAAAGTCGCACAATTGAATTCCTACATTGGAGGAATTTGAACCATGGTGACCAAATTCTCTCCGACTTGGGGAAAAAGTCGCACAATTGAATTCCTACATTTTCTTGAATTTATTATTTTTAAAATTTTTAAAATTTTCTTATTAATATATTTTTGATAATTCGTTTTAAGTTTCCTGAATTTCTACCCCCCTTTACCTTTCCTCCTGAATTGGCAAAAACTTTCCCAAGATTCATTCTTGAACCTCGAGTTGGTTGGTCACTTTGACTTGAATGAATTCTCCGGGGCAAACAAGGTTGCTCCCCTGTTGCACTTCCATGCATTGAGGGTCTGTTTGGCAATGCCCCCTGACCTTTCTAGCCATTCTTCCGGCGCGCTTGCGTTCCTGCCTAGAGTGTGTTTGGTAATTTTATGGGGAGCTGATAGGGAGGGACCAGCGGGTAGTGACAGTTCGACCAGAGCAGTTGGGTGCTTGCCAGCTCCCCGGTCCACAGCCTGAATTTCTCTAGTGTAAAAGTTTGGCAATGGATGATATTTGTTGGGGTGCACCAGCAATACGAAAAAGTATTGATGACAATTGATAGGTGTGGAATGTCTAGGATGGTCCACGTGGCTGAACACAACTCATCTATCAATACTGGCCGTCTAAGAACTGGTTTTGCACTGACTGCTCATAATGAGATCTGACCAAGGATCAAAATGTCTGGCCGAAACCGAAATTTTGCAGGTTGGTTGAAATATCGTTCGAAAATTTGCATTTCATACACTAATCCCCAAAATTTCACATTTCGTTATCATTTCCGAAACTGATATTGGGCGGATAACAAAATTTTGATCCATGCTATCGACAATGAGCAGATCGATCACCCACCCCATCGTAAGACAGGTTGCAAGCTTGAATCTGATATTCCATTGCTAGAAATTCACCATTTTTATTGTTAAAATAGAATATTCTATGTTGTACATATATATGAATGCTCACCAAAGTGTGAAGTGAAGTGGTTGTGGTTCTTGAGCCAACCTTTCCATGATCCTCCTTTTAGACCTTGAAAAAGTTTTTTTTTTTTTTAATTTTATTTTGTACCTAAAAATGGTCTGATTTTCACTTGAATAGCTACCCTGCTGTTAGGTACCCGGCCTGAGCACTAGCAAGGCACAACTCGGGTTGATCTCCTTCTGTCTAATTGGTCAAATCGTCCATCCTTCTCTCTAATGAGCCATAGGGTAAATATATTCGCGCCAATACGTTTTTGAAAGCGCCAACCTGTGCAACCACTTTTAACCCATTCACCGCTTGAAATCAGACAATGGAGATCGGTTTTTCACCCCTATCTTCCGCACAATGAATCTTGAAACCATGATCTTATCATCAGACAGAAAGTTTATGATTCCATGTGTCATAGATACCGAAAAAATGACCCTAAAATCACTTTGAGCTTGATGTGTGTGCCATATGATTTTAAGGTCACTCTTTTTGTATTCGTGCCTCATGAAATTAAAAAGCTACTGGCTGATGGTACGCTTATGGTCTCAAGATCCATTGTATGGAAAATTAGAGCGAAAAATGATTTCAATCATCCAATTACAAGCTATCCATAGGTGTTCCATGGGGTTAATAACGTTGGTGCTTTCTGTAACAATTCAGATTTTTAGACTTTATTTTAACGGTGTTAGATGATGTATCACACTATGCACTGTGCTAACGCTCTACATCGGAATCGGAACCCACCGTTTAAAATAGAAAAATTATAATTTTTTTATATCAAAATTAAATTCATTATGAAGTGCTCGTCGATACGATTCCAACGATATATAATTTGACGACTTCTGATAAGAATATAAAAAGTTATGCCCATTTTAAATAATCAAGCAAGTTAAAGGGTATAATTGTAATTTCGGGAGAGAAATACTATTTGCCTTAGTGCTTATACAAAGCGCGAAACCTTTTCTCAAGCTATCCAAGTTAACAGTTAACCTAAAATTTTATACCATTATAAATAAAACTTTAAAAACTCTCTACTCTCTATAATAAAAAATCATTCTCTCTGAAGACTTAGACGAACCGACGCCCTGGGCATCGACCTTTTCAATCTAAATCGCTGTTGATCTTCCGTTCACACTTCAAGAGGTTGGTACCCATCAATCCATCTTTTTCTTCTCAGATCCCGTCGCGTAGGATGCGTTCGATAACGCATTGACGGGTTTAAAAATCTTATTTAAACCCAAATATCTCATAAATTAATAGACCTATATGTTTAATATATGCTTTCCCTTGAATGTTGTATATTCTGTAAATCGGGTTTATATGTTATTTTTCTTTTCTTTTCAAGAACCCTTTTTGTTTGGGCTATTAATATTTTACCATCCATTAGGTCTGTATATTTAATATGTCTACTTCCTTTTAAATCTACATACTAATTAAACATGAATATTTTTAAGTATGATAAATCTGCATGTTTAGTATTTTATTTTTCTATTAAAATTACATGAACTGTAAATCGGGTTTATATATTATTTCTCTTTTCTTTTCAAGAATCCTTTTTGTTTGGGTCATTAATATTTTACCTTTTATTAAGTCTACATATCTAATATGTTTACTTCCTCTTTTATATCTATAAAATTAATTAAACTCTAATATTTATAAATTTGATAGATTAACTTAATTGACATAATATCATATTGATATTTTTTATTTCCAAATTTATATAGTTAGAAATTTATCATTCTACTAAGATTATAATAATATATATTATTGTTACAAGTCTATATTATTATTTATTTAAAATTAATTAAGTCTAAAAATTAAATTATATTTTTATTTTATTTAAAAGAATAATAGATTGTACCATCTTGAAGTTTTGGGTCCGAACTCACGGCTATGAACTCAAATTCGTGTCCACGAACCGGAGCTCGCGACCATTGATGCACATGTTCCGGTATTTTGGTCATAACATTTTACTCCGACCTCAGATTAATGCGATTCTTATGGCATTGAAAGAAGACATCGAGCTTTACAGCTTTGTGTGAAATATCCATTTCACGAATATGACGTTTTAGAGGTCAAAATAGAATAACAAGTCGAGTTTAATTTTGAATGACTTAAGGCTATTTGAATTTAGTGTTATTTTTCAATTCTCATGACCAAAGTTTTTGTGTATATTATATCTTAAGGTCTTTCGATCGATGGTCATGATAAATCATAACTTAATAATTATAAATATCATTTAATTTAATTATTTAATTATTATATATATATATATATATATATATCAATTTATTGCTTCAACGCGACCTCTTCGATAACACGAAGTGTTAGAAATTCGATACCTCGTGAACATCGAATCCCGACCTTTCCGTTATCGATGATACACTTATAATTATCCTATTCTATGTTGTATTGGAATGTGTGCAAATAAATGTATATATAAATATAAGATAATCTAATATAAATCTTTTTGTACGTCTGACTTTCTATATTTCTATCTGAATTACATTATATGAATTATGAGTAAGTTAGGACATATGTACGAGAGTGTATGAGATCATGCCTACGCTTCAGCGTGGTGACTCACTGAGATGGTATCGAAGCGAGGAATACACAGTATTTACATGCCTTATAACTCATGGTAGAATAGGACCCATGACGAGTCAGGTGAGTGTGAATTCAGTGTGAATTCGTATACGGTGACATATATGGTGATCCTATCACCCCGAGTTTTAATACGAGAGGATAAGATATAAGATATGATACGAGAATCGGGCTTTGGGCCTTAATTATGGTGAGGTTTATTCTACGGTTACGTGAAACTCGAAATATTTGCGTTCATATACGGATGCAACACCTCTATGGTAGTATAAACTATCATACGAAGTACATCCAGGTTACTATGGAACCTTTTTCTTGGGAAGCGTGAATTAGGAAGGTTGTCTCACTATAGTTTGTCATAGGATTAAGTATAAGAGTATGATAAGATATGAGTATGAGATAAGATAAATTATGATACGAGTACGATAATAAGACATCGCTGTATAGGCTAGCAAAAGATAAAGAACTTAAGTCTCTGTACGTGTCGTTCCTTGCGTAGCCACCTAAGGCCAAGAACGTCTTTCAGCCAAGACGGATCTCTGGGAGAGATTATGAGTATGAGTATGTTATGAGTGACTTTGGCCATTATGTCTCCCCATTGGCTGGGTGGTGGAGTATGAGTATGACACGAGGGCGTTATGATATGGTGATATGATACTATGTTGACCCTCCCATGGTAGCTCAAGCAGCGACTCTGGCACAAGTCGTTTATGATTTCACGAGTATATTAATTACGCTCATGCGATGTACAGATGTATGTGCGAAAATGATAATAAGACATGGTATGATATGTTATGAGATATGGTAATGTACGTTAGGATATGAGGGTCTAGATCATGGTCTTGCATTTATAATATGATATGAGTTTTACGATATGCATGTAATTTTATCTTTATTTTGCTATCTGCTTTGAGATATTATATTTATCACTCACAAGATATACCCACAATATACCTGAGTAGTATGAGGTGGATTGGTGGTATATCTCACTGAGTTTACGTGACTGAGTAAATTCATCTTACGATAATCTACCAGTTACAGATGATTACGCTGGTGGAGTAGACGCGAGCCATCTAGATCTCGCCGACGCTGATTTCATTGATCCCGCGGGCGTTGAGTACCAGGAGCCTTTGGAGGGCGACGATGCCGATTATCAGGAGGACTACGGTGCTGATATTAATTCGAGTGCCAGTTACTGATCATTGTGGACTTGGTATTGAATTTTATTGATACTAGTATTGCAGATTTTATAGTTTATTTTATCGGATTTGTCTCCGACTGTCATTATTATTTTATTGGTGAATTATTCAGATTCATTATTTTTATTCTAGTATTTATGACAGTTTTTATTTTTACTTTTATGTGTTGGCTTTTACGGATTTCATGGAACCTGTTTTACGCGATAACTCTGATTAGGTGTATGTCCGCCTAACATATTTGAGATATGTGCAGGTCATAACTCAAAAATTTTAGACTCTCGAAATAGGATAAAATTTCGGATCATAACTCAAAATTTTAGGCTCTCGTAAACCCGGTGGCACGAATTGAGGTACCTTGCCATATAACCTGTATATATGACTCTAGTGGGTTAGAATCCGATATGTAAAAAAATCATGACAACCACACCAAAGCCTAAAGAAAAAGTTCTCAGTCGTTTTGTCCCAAAGTGTAAAACTCACCCATACCCATCTTCGTCACCTACCTTACCTGCTCCACCACTAACGAAACATTAAAAAATAAAAAAAAAATAAATAAAAAGGTGAGAGAAAAGTTAGTTCGCGGTTTGCTCAATTTGAGTTCCGATTTGGAATTAACAATTCACTAATATCACAATGAGTTTTTAAAGTATTTATTAATTTGATAATAAAAATTTATTCTTTAATAAAAGAAACACAAATGATCATAACTACTTAATTAGCTATAAAACTTAAAATAACTGAGGAGTTAGGGCGGAGTATGAAAAAATATCAATGTTTTATTTTTACCAAATTGGGTCAATTTTAAACGTATTTACCTATTAGGACCAGACCTTCAACTATTACCGAAAATTCAACTTATTTGCTGAATATGGTTAAAATATATGACGTGTGCTTAAATTCATTTTGAGTAAAAAATGTGGATTGACAAAAATGTCCTCTGTTTACTGCACATGCGCTTTAAAACTTTCAAGTATGTTTTTAAAATTTTCATAATAGCTCTTGGATCCTATAACGGACGATCAATTCAGTTACTGTTTTCCTTCTATTCACTAAAGACATTTGATGTAAATAAGAGAATATCGCTCGCTTGGATTTAATATAAATAATTTTAAATTAGAATTCTAAATGAATAAAAGGGTAACTGTTTAGTTTAAAAAAAATAATTTATCTTTTGTAATCATAGTGACAAATTTCGCTTCGGTAATTTTTCGGTGGGGGGTCCTTTTGATACATCTCGGATTAATTTCAAAAAAAATTCGGAAAAGTTTTGGAGATTAAAAATATATAAAAAATATATTTAATATTTAAAAATAATAATTAGTAATGGATTCAAGTGGCCAAGCACTGAGACCGAGCTTAAGCATAAAACTATAGAAGACAAATTGACAAAGGGTACCGTTTATACTCATCCCAAAAGACTCCTTTTTCACCCCCACCTCCTCCACCTGGCATGTATTGATCGCCTTTGAATCATATGGTGGAGGTCATTTTTCATCCCCATCTTTTGCACAGTGGATCTATGGATCGTGAGTGTATCATCAGATGGTCGGTTTTTTATTACACATTGCACATAACTCAAAAAGTGACGCTAAAATCATGCTTGAGCGTGATGGAGGTCATATGATTTTAGAGTCACTTTTTGAGATATATGTCATGTGTAATAAAAAATTAATCGGCTGATGGGTACCCCACGATCCATAGATCCATTGTGCAGAAGATGAGGGCGAAAAATGACCTCCACCATTGATTCAAAGGTGGTCAATGATTGCCAACTGAAGAAGGTGGGGAGAGAAAGCAGCTGGTGGAGTGAGTATAATGGTACCTATTGACAAACTGCATGCCCTTTTTTACCTACCATTTAGTTCCACATCGGTGAGGGTAGAAAACTCCACATCGGTGAGGGTAGAAAACTCCACCATTTAGTCCCATTCACTTAAACAACCCACACAACCGTGTGGTGAGTGAGTGAACTATTCTTTCGCCTCTTACTACTAAATTACTAATATATTAAAAAAAAAGATTCAAAAATAAAAATAAAAATAAAAATTAAACATTGAAAAAAAATATCGAAATTTTCAAAATTCATTGAAATTTCATGGAAAAATACCAAAATTACTGAAAAGTGCTGAAATTTCTTTGAAATTTTCGTTTGACCCCCTTTCGGCAAATTTCACGAAATTTTGTCGAATTTCGACAAAATTTGTCACTATATTTGTAATGCGGTGAAAATATTAACTTTCGAATATCAAGCTCTTTTTTTTTTTTTTTGAGAGGGAATATCAAGCTCTTTTATGAACCTTTAAAGCCCATAAACTTTATTATCTCAAACAATTATTAAAATATAAAAATTTAGTTAGAAAATCTCATATTTTGACTTTCAAACGGGAGAGAAAATCGTTAAAAGTTTGGTTTGCAACCCTACATGCGTGTTTTGATGTTTAATAAAAACTAGTATTCTTGGTATCTTTGCTTTTAGATTCATTTAAAAAATCTTGGCTATTCTCTCTATGTTTTAGGGTCCTCGCAAAATTTTTGTACAAATCATAGTTGTTATTGCTGTGAATCAGATAATGGAGATCAATTTTTTCTCCAATATTATACATAAGAGATCTTCTGATTATGGGCATATACTCAAATTTTCAATTTTTTATGTGTAGGTGTACCACGTGAAATAAAAAACTAACCATCCTATGAGATTCCCATGATCTCAAGATCTCTTTTGTGCAAGATTGGGACGAAAAATGATCTCCATCTTTCGATTCGAAGCAATCAATGATTTTTAGTGTAGGTGTCTTCCAAGATTTCGTGGGCGTTAGTAATGTTACCGTTTAAACATTGTAAACCGATACACGGTTGCATCAGTCCATATTTGCACCATATCGATCGATATAGCTAGTTAATAATAGTGATATTTATCAACGATATGGTGTTGATTTATATGCCGGGCCATATCGACCCCACATACCATCTCGGTTGGGGCAAAACCCGTTACATCTCGGCTGACATGTATTGGTATCAGCAGTTTAAAATTGTCCACTTATCACTCAGGCTGCTTTGCCCCTCAATCGCAAAGATACATGTTGCCGTCTTCTAGAATATTTGGTTGGAGAGGAACAGTAGAGTGCCCCGATTAAATCCTTGATTGGAGATCCGAGCCTCTGATCTTTGGGATAGTTGTACCATATATATATAGGTGAGACAAAACCCCAAATTCAATATTTCAAGATGTTTTTAACCATCCGATCAAAATTTTATTTTGTGCTTATGTAGAGGATTATTTGTTGTTAAGCCACTTATTTCATGGCTTTGATCATACGGTAGAAATTGTTTAAAGGAGCACATTTCTGGGTTGAATACAATAATAGAATTGGTGATGGAGTGTGCCCATGAGTCTTGTGTATCTAATTGTTGCCCATCTACCATATGTGTTGCATGGGTCAAAGCACTGGATACCAACTCTTTTATAATAAACAATATTTTACCTGCCAGGGTACACAAAGTCATTATTTACATAATAGAGTCCAGACCCTCTTAACTATTTTTTAGTATTTACCTAGGGTCCAATTTTTTGTGGCGCGTATATTTTGAAGGCGATAAACTCAGAGCTCTCTTCGTAGTCGGTGACCCGGCCCCAACCCACCTGAGTTTTCACAGGCTGAAATCTCTCTCTTTCTTTCTCTCTCTCTCTCTCTCTCTCTATATATATATATATGTATCTTTCTCTCTTGTCGAATGTCGAATGACATTTTTAAGCCAACCATATACAAGCAATTTGCATGAATCTAAAATATGATTTTCTCAAAAGGTGATAACAATTATGAGTCTAGGCCGGCCGCTTTGGCACTGATTTATCCTAAGACAAAGCTGATCTAATATTGATCGAGCTCTAAGAAAGACCGGCAATTCCCATATGAGACTGATTGGAAACAAATGAAACCTGACCCTTCTCATGTAAATCGAATGGCCTTCCAATTAGTATTTGTAGATCATTGGATGAGTTTAAAACATGATCAGTGAGTCTTATTTAGGATAGGTCAGTTCAATATCATTACCAATTGGTCCCCTGTGAGACTGCTCAGTCACATATGAGACCAATCAAACCCATATGAGATTGACCATTCCATATAAATCAAACTATCTAAGAGTCTAGTATTTGGGGGTCATTGGATGGGTCTAAAACAACATCAATGGGTGTTATATAAGATCGGTCAGTCCAATATCAAGCTAATAGGTCCCATATGAGAGAGATAGCCAGAGTGTCAAGAGCGACAAGAGACAGATACAAAGTCTCTAGTGGTAGAGCTGAGAGAGAGAGAGAAAGAGAGCATGCGAGAGAAATATAAATAGAAGGTGAGCTTGAGCGACCTAATCGTCGATAGAAAGCGAGAAGGCGAGAGACGGACGAGCTCTTGACTGGGAAGTACAAAAAAAAAAGGAAACGTAAGGACATCCTTTATATCGAAGAAATATTTTTTTTACCTTTTGCCTCGTTTAATTTAAAAGTATTATTTGAATGTATTTATCCTAAAAAATTTGGAAAAGGCAAGTTCCTTACTTGAGAAAACTAATATTTTATAGAGTATCTTTATTTCCACCCATAGATTCTTTGAGTTCACCCACACTCTCACGTGCGCTTAAAATAAATCCAAAATTCTTCCCAAAATTCGTGAGCAAAATATACCCACCCATTCCTTTCAGTACACCCACTTATTTATACAGATCGCTCCCGAGCTCTTCTTCTTCTTTTCGTTCCCGCGCTACGACCTCTTTGAACATTGAGCATTCCTCACGCTCCCACGTTCATTCTTCTTTGCTTAGTTGGACACCCAAGACCATCTTCTTATTCCTTTCGGTACACCCACTTACTTTCTTTTTCCCCTCATTTTGGTTTCGATTTTGTGCTATTGGAAACACTAAACTTGAGTTCGAAGGACGCGGATGATAGCTACGAAGAGCTGCTATCCTATAATGATGATTTGGAGTTGACGAAACTCCCTCGAATAGAATCACAGCCTCCTATACAGGTAAATGAGTTTTTTTTTCATTCTATTTGTATTATTTTTTTATTCAATTTGTATTCATTTTCACTCTATTATTATTTATTCTATTAGCATTAATTTCTATTATATTATTTTTCATTCTAAGTAAACTTAGGGTTTGGTAAATAAGTTATTTTTAATTCTATTTGCATTATATTATTTTTCATTTTATTTGTATCATGGGTAAAAATATCGATACCGATACGTATCGTCCAATACGTATCATTTTTTAGGGTCAACAATACGGTAAAAATGATTTCTATCGGGTACCCACAAAAGAAACTAAATTATTGGACGATACGGTCAAATTATTGTCCGATAATAGTTAGATTGACCTGGACCCTTAAATGGCCAAATTATCGGACGATAATTTCAAATTATCGTTCGATAATTTGAATTTTTCCTGGTGGGTCCCCCAGCTCACGTGATGCATGAATTCGGGCTTTTAAACCCGAATTCCTTTCTTTTTCCCTACTTGCTTTTTCTTGATTTTTCGGTTCCTCTTCTTCTTTTTTTATTTTTGATTTTAAGGTGTCTAATCAATGCCGAAAAGTGTGATATCGGATAGCAAATGGGTCAGTCTCACTCAAGTGGTTCTAAAGAAATTTTGAAATATGCATCAAATAAGCCTTAAATAAAATTTAAAAAAGTTAAAATAAATAGAAAATTATTATATATATATATATATATTAGAGTACTTAAAAAAAAAAAAAAAATGTATCAAAATGATACATTCAATGTATCGCCTCGGACGATACCCAATACGTATCGTCCTAGAGGTTTGGACGATTGTTGAGGTATTTTAAGTGCTTGCTACTGACTTTATTAGAGACAGTGATAAGAATGGGGTTAGTGAAAATGAATCAAAGGTGGATTGAAAACTACAGAGCAACAAGCCTAAAAATACACAATCCTGCAAGATACAGGGCCTGTTGTAGCAAGTTTTAATAAGTAAGAGTTTGTCCCACAGGGAAAGTTGATCTAAAGCTCCAAGGGAGCTATCTTTAGTAGGCCCTCAAGATCTGGCAATCATAAATGGAAGGGAATTTAAGGTCACTATTATCTAAATCCTAAGGTAACCTAATGCCTAAACTATAGGAAGGGTTGAGAAGAATGATGGAGTGTGAGAAAATAAATATAAAAGGGTGAGAAGTAAGCTATTAGGTACAGATCTGATGGGTCTTATAACTCAGACTCAGATCTGCTGCTATAGAAATCCTTTCCAATGGCTACATTATCACCAAAGAGGAGAAAGGATCCAACTCACCCCTGTGCCGTGATCCAATCCCTTATGGCTATAACCTGTCCACTTGAATGGTCATAGACTATCTAATAGGGGAACCACAATCCAGAGATGGGTCAGAATAAGTTTATCATTGTAGGCACTACTTCATCCAGACTATCAGCTCAAGAATCCATAGGAACCTCAACCTCTAAACTTCTGTGTGTGGGGCTAGGCCTGTAATATGCACTAGCCTGGACACACAGAACCAACAAGAGTTTGAGTACTAGCTTTTAAGCTTAGTTGTTCACTGCTTTAGAAAGACAGCAGTGGTCCAGTCACAAGCCTACAATCTCTACAGCCAGATCAGATCTGCCATCTGATGGCGGGTTTATACAAATACAGGGGAGTCTGTCTTTGCACAATCTCTCACAAGGCTACAAGCACAAGTATAGAGAAGAAGGATCTGTCTTAGATCTGTGGATTGGCCTCACCCTAGGGCTATAACCTGTCCACTTGAATGGCCACAAACTATCCACAGAGGCTATCCTCCTCACAGAGGTCTAAGACAGAACAAGAACATTACTGCTGCCACCATGTTCACAAGGCTACCAGCACAAGCTCCCATGGGGATTCAGATTTAGTGGATCCCGTGGTGAGGCTAGGCCTGCAATGTGCCTAACCTGGATACACAGGTCACTTGAATCTAAATAAACCTTAAAAACAATCCTCCATTGCTTACAATGAAACATAGCAATGGAGGATCTCAAGGCAACAACCTTATACAAAACAACTCTCAAAACACCAGTCCCATACATGCATAAAATCCTATTATAAAATCTATTAGAACTATTCCATATAGACATACAAAGGCATAGCCAGCAAGTGCTAGACTATGGAGAGAAGAAAAAGGGAAAAAGAAACTTCGTAAACCTTAACCTTAGCCTACTATAATTCTACAGTTGATTGAGGAAGAAGGAGTACAGAAGTCAAGTCACTTAAACCTAAGCTAGGCTTAGGCTTATATAGCAGTCGGCTCTCTATGAATTAGGGTTAGGAAAATCCTAATTTATCAATGCTATCGTGGCCCATTTCTGTTCCTTAGATGCCTCGGGGCACGTGTATGGAGATTGGAGCATTAGAGTGTGTGCCCTAATTGTTGGAAGTTCCCAGATTGCCCCTGTAGAAGTGGGGAGAAGTTAAGAACCCGAGCCTCGCTAGGTAGAAAGGCTTTCCAGGTCTTATCGCGTGATAAAATTGGCGTCACGGGGTTGCTTTGACTTGAAGCTCTTGCAGTCGCGGGATTGATACTTTGGTTGTCGCGGGGATGCCCTAGTCGTCGCGGGATTGCTCTTTCCATTTGAATGGCGCTGGAATTGCGCACGCGGCTCGTTCCTTGATGAATCTTGGGCGATCCTCGTGAAGAAAACAATGTACATGGGCTTCTGGATCGTGCGAGCAGTTCCTTGAAAGTTTGTATCTCGTGGCCACTGCGCAATAGCCGCGCGCAGGAATGCCTGGAGCTCTCTCTATTCAGTGATTCGCGTGAAGGTTGAAGACTCATTTCTTGAGCTGCGCGAGACTGCAAGAGCGCTTATGACTGAGACTCATGAATCCGGCGTGCTTTTTACTCCTCGCCGACATCCATCTGTGCGCTTAACAAATACGACGATTGGTGTTGCCTTCAGAAGCCCGCGATAATTGCGCGAAGCATTCTTTCTGATTCAATTGAACCCTGCGACATCTGCACGAGACATTCTTCTTGACTTGTTTCTGCTATGTTGTGCCTATGCTGCAGCCAATTCTTTGTCTGGGTTCAACCTTCTTTCTTCTGAGGTACTTCTGGAGCAACAGTAGGCTTCTTGGCATGGTTGGGGGGTTATTTGATGCTTCTGCTTATTACCTATAAAATTGTCTTAATAGTCATTTATTAAATGACTAAGGGTCTAACAGAGATTAAGTTAAGAGGTGAAAAGTGATACTTTTCAAGTCTTAACAACGATACGTATCGAAATTCTGATATTTTGATCTATGATTTGAATTCATTTGAATTCTATTATTTTTTATTCTATTTGTATTAGTTTTCATTATATAATTTTTCATTCTAAGTAAACTTAGGGTTTGGCAAATGAGTTATTTTTCATTCTATTTGTATTATTTTTTATTATATTAGTTTTCATTATATAATTTTTCATTCTAAGCAAATTTAGGATTTCTATGCATTAAAGAAAAATGGTTTGGTAGGTTCCATTTCATTTCTATATTGAATTTATTTATGAAAGAGTAATATACATTTTGATGGATCAACTTTGGTTCAAACATGCATTGGCTTTGGTTAAAAAAGGATATCCATTGAATCTTTGAGTATCTCAAAGTAAGTTACGAGAGGGTATATATGTTTCTAAAATAACATTGTCTTTAAAATTATGTGCATGAGTTCATTCATTTCAATAGTTATGAACGTTATGTTATTATGTTTAGGTAGTAGACACGAAATCATAGAATACGAACCTTACTCTCTTTATGACCACAAATCAACTCTTTAGTACCCATGAGGAAATGATAGAGTGGGCTCATGATGCCGCGAATAAAGAGGAAACTGTGCTTACGATACGGAGGTCCGATAAAGGACTTCAAGGCCGCAATGCGGGGGTGAAGTTGGGTTGTGAGAGAGGAGGCAATTTTCATCTGTGTATGAAGGGACAATCCAAGAGTATAGCAATGAGAAAAACTTTTATGAAAAAGTTAGGTTGTCCGTTCTCATTACGAAGAACAGAGATTAAACAAGAAGGGAAGTTTGTATGAATGTTAGACATACTTTGCAAAGTTCACAACCATCCCCGGGGCAATTGGGGAAGGTCATACGTATGCTAGATGGTTGAATGAAAATGAGAGAGAGGTTTTGAAAGAGATGTCAGCTGTTGGGGTGAAGCCTAGTCATGTATAACATAACATTCGAAAGAAGGATTCAAAAAATTATACAACCATTCAAACAATCTATACTGCGAGGCATGCGATGCGATTGATTGAGAGAGATGGGAAGACTCACCTCCAAGAGTTGGTGTTCAAGTTTCAATAATGCAGAGTTGGTGTTCAAGTTTCAATAATGCAAATATGTATATTTTTATTATAAAGATTATAAAATAGATGAATTGACTGACATCTTCTCTGCTCATCCAGATTCGATAGAGCTAGAGAATATCTTCCCTCACGTGTTTGTTATGAACTGCACGTACAAGACGAACAAATATGAACTTCCGATATTGAGCATCAAAGAGTGACCACATAAAATTTTTTTTACGTTAGCTTTGTAACACCTGTCCCTCGATTTCTGTATTGGTTAAATTGTTGACTAAGACCTGATGAGACCTGATTGTACCAGACGACTACCTGAGGCCAGGTCTATCAAATTCTTGAGGCACCCACCTTAGATTGATGGGATATTGCCTATTTTAAGTGACACCCATAGGCACCCCATTTACTTGAATGAGTGTGTTAGAAATTTAGTAAAATACACACCACATCTCATACCTTATAGCCCGCCCGGACTACTTCTTGTTGGACCCTGACCCCAGAATTGACCTAAATTGGGCTTGAACCTTGGTGGTGATGAGGAAATCATCACTAATGGATCAGATTTTAAAGATGATCATAGGATTGCTTGATGGGTTGAGTCAAACCTTGACACTTAAAAATTAAGGAAACTAGATACACTAATATTTGGATTGAGTGTTTGTATTTTGCATTAAATAATGATTCTTTTGTAATATTTAAATAAGCCCAAGGGAAATTATAATTAAAATTCCTAATTTTTGTAATTAGAAATTAGAAAATTTCAAATCTCTAGCAAATCTTAGCCCTTGGTTCATTCAACCAAGATTTGACCCATCTTACACCATTTATTTTCCTTGGGGAAGTCTACGGTGAAAGATGCATCCATTTGTATGCACCACAAGATTTCTTAGGCTTTTGAAAGTTACAAGTTTTAGGGGCCTTGAGAACTACTAAGAGACTGAACAAGACATGATGTGTGGAGGAGAGAGGAGAGAGAGGGAATACTTTGAAAAGTGGAGAGAATACCTTGGGAAGAAATGGTGTGACACATGGCACCAAAGTGCAGCCCTCGTCTCCCCATGCCATGCAAATTTAGAATTACTTAGGGGGAGGGCTTTCATTACACCATCTCCATCTTCTTCCTCTCTCCAAACTCCATTAGAGCTCCCTTAGAACCCTAAAATTTTAGAAAATCTCCCCCATCAAACCAACAATTGGATCTCAAATTCAACATCACCACTCTACTCCCTACTCATCCTAGTTCCACATATATATTTTTGAGCTTCATCTCAGCCCATTTATCCGCAAGGATCAAAGCAAACTAGCAAGGAGAAACTAGCTTAGTGAAGGTAAAGTTTTTGTCTAGCTTTTGTCTAGATTTCTAAACTAGTTGTATTTAGAATTTTCAATAGTTGTATGGTTTTTGCTTATTTTGGATGGCTAAAATGCTGGAATGATCATTTTACCACATGAGACCAATAAATAATAGCCTATGGTTTTGATCTTTAGGGCCACTTAGAGCCATCCAATGGCCCATGATGGCCATATAGGCTTAGACCACTAGATCTATGTATTTTTGGAGGACTCTCTTATGAATTGCATGTTTCGATTTGATTTTACTTCTAGTGTCATGGACTAATTCTGGAATAGGGTTTGTACCTAAGATAAGGGTGACCATGCATGTGATTTTTACATCCATGCCAGGACATCTAATGGCCCTAATTGACCCAAATGGTCAAACTATGTCAGTTTTGTGACCTAGCTTAGAAATTTCATATTTTTAGTAAAATAAAATGAAAATTGATATGGGATTTTTAGTGATTCTGTAATGGGACATGGACCCGAGCATAAAGATGCCATGCATGTAATCTTGGTGCACACGCAAGGCCATCTAATGGCTTAGATTGACCAGGAAGGTCAAATCTTGGAAAATTAGTATATCTTTTGGATTTTCTTGACCATAAGAAGCATTTTGAAATAGATAATTCTTATAGATGCATGATATAAGTACAGTAGATTATGTTTATGAGTTTTAATATCCGAGATTCATCTTTATATGCACGTATTTCTAGGTCAAATAGTAGTCTAAGATGTATCTCTATACTATGCATAGTGTAGAATTGATAAGATGCTATTTTCTTGTATAGATTATCCATAAAATTCATGATTTGATACTTGATGCATTTTCATTCCGTAGTCATGTGAAGATCTTAGGTTTTATTCATCATTTTGATTTGATCATGTGTAAAATGTATGGTTCTGGATCACTAATTTTCTAGGATAATTATCTATGATCTAGCATGAGATTATTGCTTTATTCTTATGGAATTAGGATTGTAGACACCCAAATTCGGCCCAAGGCCCGATCAATCTGTACTTCGGGAGAGATGTACCCCTGTGCTTCTGATGGCACCCCTGAACTCTTAGGAATCTGCCCAGACCTTTAGGAATCAACTTGAACCCTTTAGAATAATTTCCCAACCCTTAGAGATCACCCCCGAACCCTAGATTCCCTTCCCATACCTAACTTGAACCTTTCTGAGCAGCTGATGGGAGAGGAGCTACAATTTTTTATACAGACTATTACCAAGGATGAGCCATATACCATTGGAAAGAGGACTTCTCCAGCTTTCCAACAAGCTAAGATCACCTAATTTGGAGCTACGGTTAAAAAGTTATGACCGATTGAAGTTTCACATAAAATCATAAAAATTTTGCTCATGCGTGAATATTACATACGCCCAGCCAATTTAGCCCCAGATTAGTCAGGCGTATATATTATATACGCCTGCCTATTTTGGGGAAAATTTGGCGGAGCGTATATAATATATACGCCCAGCATAGGTGGGACCCACCACGGGCTTCATCTTCTCAAAGCTCCCCTGTTTTTGGTGAAATTCACTGTTCCTAAACTGGGCGTATATAATATATACGCCCAGTTTAGCTACAGTAACTATCATCAGTTGCTCGAATTTCCTTCATCTAGTTTGACCCTTTGACCATCTCCTTAGTTAAGGTGGGTGTCTTGAGGTTGCTTGCACCCCCTTTGAGCTTATTGGCAACCCTTAAGTCACCCATGGTCTCACCCCTTCATCCGCCATTAAAATCAGTTTCCCAAAACCCTAGGACCTTGAAAACCTAGAAAACCTTAGGTGGGGGATTACCTAATTGCTAAACCAATTAGCTCTTAAGTAAGCCCCTAACCCATCCCTTCTCTATAAATAGAGAAGCCCCCCTCTTCCCAAAGGGTTAAAAATTTGGTTGAAAGATTAGAGAGCTTAAGAGAGAGAACCCTAGTGAGAGAAAATGTCACTTATTTTTCAAAATTCCAGCAAGCTTAGTTCATCTTTTTCAATCCATTTCAACCATTAGATCACTCCCTTTAGCTAAAGTCTAGCCTTTGACCTCACCCTATACTTCATATTTTATTGAATCCTAGCATTAGAACCTATTTTCACGCCATTTAAGCTATCGGAAGTACGCCAAAGCGAAGGACTTCTACGGTGCAACAAGGGCCCGTGAGCTCCGGCTCACCCCTCTCTTCCTCTACCTTCTTGGTGTTTCTCTCGTCCAAGGATCCAAGCCGTTACGCCGTCGAAATTTCGGTTTGGCTCAAAGCTTGATAGGACCATATTGCCTTCGGGCAAGGGGAAACTCCGCCCTTTTATTTTTATTTTTGGCCATAGATAGAGACCGCTATGTGCCAGTTGATCGGGTGCCTAAACCCTTCCTGATCGATAACCGAAGCCCCTACCCTAGAGCCTTTGGCAAAGACCGGTAAATCAGAGTCATATTTAGCACTTCGGTGCTTAAAATATCGATTTGAAGGTTTCCTGGGTCACCAAAAGCTCTGGGTGGCGACTCTACATTTTATTAATAGCGGGCGCATCGCCGCGACGGGTTCGAGAGGATCCATGGTCGCACAGATGGCAACTCTGCTGGGAAAATCACCCTAGCGCTTCCCCTCTTGTTGGCCTTATTTTTTTTGTTACCAAACCATTGCTGTTTTCTTCTTATTTTTTGCTGTTTTTTTTTAAATATTTTTGTTGTTTTTACTAACGTACTCACCCCTACGATTTAGTCCTTTAAGTGTCTTGGCCGATTGGCGGGCCTACGTCCGCCTTTAAATTTCTGTTTTTCCGATTCTTGTCATTTAAGCCGCTTTAGCCCATTTGACTGGCTCGCTCGTATTTACTTTTCACGTCATTTAAATTTCAGTCATTTACGAGCCTTAGCCATTTGGCGGGCCTACTTGCACACTTTATTTCGGTCATCATATCTCACCTTTGAACGCCGGCCCGTTGAGGCGGCACGGGCTTGTCATCCCCGACCCGATTTTTAGACTTAATTTCACTCCCTTTTAAAAATCTGTAATTAAAAGTGAACCAACAGTGTGGGGACATAATTGAATTTATTTTTACGTTTTTAGGTAGTTTTCGGGGGGGTTTAGGCACAGATACAATTTACCCGGTTCCCAGTAAGGCGGCAGCCCTAGTGGTGATGATCCTGAAAAGAATCACCCTTTCCAGTACCTGAGAAGGCACTTGCGCCGGAGGTATATCGGTTGGGTTGCCAATTCCGATTAAGCCGTAAAACCCGCATTGGTGAGAGCGTAGACAACCCAAAATTCAGTCGTGTATCCCTAGGAAACGGAAAGGAGGGACCCGATAACATACACAGCAGTCCCCGGGAGCATTTCTCCCAAGAAACCAGTTCAAAGACCACATTCAGGCTTGCTGTTCACTGTCAAACTAAGCTGACAGAAGTGTTTTTGCCAGGCGTATATATTATATACGCCCAGCCAAAATCCCCAGAAAATAGCCAGGCGTATATAATATATACGCCCAGCCAAAATCCCCAGATTTAAGCCAGGCGTATATAATATATACGCCCAGCCAAAATCTGCATTTTTTGGTCGGGCGTGCATAATATATACGCCCAAAGATATACCGGACCACAAAGAACGAGGCCCAATCCATCACCCCAAGTCCCCGATTAGCGGTATTAGTGCCCGCAGTAGCCTCCCACATCCTCTAATACCCAACATGCCCCCGCCCAATCAAAAGAAGGCGACTTCTCATTGATTTGCTCCGGGGGATCGGGTCGTTTGCGTGGATTCCCTCGCCTTCAATAGAACGAAAGGTTTCCCTTTCGCTTCTTCCGAAGTGTGTTGGATCTCGCCATGGGACCTACTAAAGGTACATAGACCACCCGAGACGGGAATTGACCCTGGGCACTAGGTCATCATTCATCTAGGTAGGGGGGAGTTAACTTCCATTTAAAAAAAAAAAGAAAGAAGAAAAAAAAAATCCTCATAAAAAAATCCACCTTTAAAAAGAAAACAAAAAACAACAACCAAAAATCATCTTCAAAAGCCAAAAAAATAATTTTCCAAAAAAACAAAAAAACCAAAAAAAAACCAAAGAAAAACAATCAAAAGAATATATTTTGGTGTGACCGCCACCATGGCGACTTCAAACCCGGCCCGTAGAAGGAGAGCCAGGAAGGTATTCGGCCCTTATCCGAGAAATCGATACAACACTCGTCAGCGGATCATGTCAAGAGCCGATACATCCCCACCGTCATCCCCATCCCATTCCCATGTAGGAGAAGACCCGATCTCCGACACCTTCGCTCAAACCCGGTTCGATATCACGGGTCCCTTTGGGGCACCCGTGTTCACCTCCACCCCATCCCCCTCCCTCACATTCTCCCAACATACCCCCTTTTCATCCCCTACTGAAACCCTCCATTTCTCAACCAATCCATACATCCCCATCTCCCATCCAAACACCCTTATCGCATCCCCATATTTCCAAAGACCCCATAGGGAGCCCCGTCCCCCGCCTATTTCCCACGTTCCGTCCCTCTCATCATCCATGCCCCCTACATCCCACATCCCATCCACCTCATCTCACATACCATTCCCACCACCTGGCCCATCCACGTCCCAACATATCCCCCCATTTACCCGGGTCATGCCCAATTTCTCCCAATCCCCTCCATCCTTAAGTGACCCATCACCCCCCAATCTCACACCTGAATCCATGCCCTCAATGGAGGACATGAGAACGATGTACGCCTTGTGGGCTGCTTCTCGGAACCCTACATCTCAAACCCCGCATCCAAATCTCCAAAACCTCCATACCCCATTCCCTCCTAACCATGCCCAACCACTCAGTCGCGTAAACTCAGCGGGTTGCATAATCGATCCATCATAACTTACTCAGGTGGTCGTGTGTGCAATCGCTTGAATTGCGGTGTATTTTTTAAATATAACCAACATCTTAAATAAATGAAATAAACTTATCCATAATTCATAGACTATCATAATAAAGACTGAAAAATATACTAATATAACATGAAGAGTGCATGATGCTTCTATTTTCTTATCTATTTTTCTATTTGTCTCATCAACTTAGCATACGTGACATATCGTAAGTCTTATTAATTACTCCATACGCCTACACAACGTACTTCACATCTCATCTTATTTAAACGATCTGTGCCAGGATCGCTGCTCGAGCCTACCACGCGAGGTCCACGTGTAGATAACCATTTAACCTCTATATCATAACATAAACCACCATCCAGTCAGATGAGATTGCTGGCATAGTAACCACGATGTCCCCTTAGTTCGAGATAAGGCTATAATGTCCTTAAGACCCGTCTTGGCTGTAGACGTTAAGCCCTTACGGTGGCTCATAAGGTATGGCACGTGTAGAAACTTAATTTATATTTAACTGGCCTTCACAACGTATCTTAACATATCATAACATTATTCGGTTCTGGGCTTAAGTCCCCGCCCCAATTTTATATTTGTATGGGCTTAAGTCCCCACTTTTTTAACATACATGTGTCTTAACATATTCTTTTCTCATTTTTTCTTAAAACTTAGTTAGAATGGGCCACGGTGCGATAGGCTTCACTAAACCACGGTTTCCAAGGGACGGGTTCTGTAGTAACCTGGATGTACTCTGTGTGGTATCCCATACTACCATAGAGGGGTTGCATCCGTACATGAATGCCTACATTACAAGTTCCACATGACCGTAAAAGAAATCCTACCGTGACGAAGGCTTATGTCATGTGTCATATCTTATTCTTAACTTATATGCGTATGCCCTATCGTGATTTTCTATATGATGATTGTCATATGATAATGGTGAACATATATAAGAATAAACTATAACATAAACCTTAAGCATTTCATATTTTTGAAAAAATTAATAAAGAGCATAACATACGAAATATTAAAGTAAAACAGAAAATAAGAAATATTTAACTGCATTTATTTTTACAATAGAGTTGAAACTATACTTCATTAGGGTTAATTATATCCATGAAATTTGGTGATTTATTGGTATAGCGATCCGACTTATTTTAAAATTCTAAAGGAGCACATGTGTTCATTCAAGGACTGTATGAGGCTTAAAAGAGATAATAGAATGGTAAGTATTGAAAAACGTTAATATTTGACCCCTTAAACTTATATATTATTATTCGATGCAAATTATTTAATATATTTTATGTAATTTTAGCAATTTATAAGTCTGAAGATAAGTTGAGCATAAGGTAGCCCAAGAGTTTAAAAAATAATGTCAAACCCGTGCAACCTTGGATCATCTAAAACGTATCCCGACTTGTAGCTCAAATTTTACCTTAAAAATATTAGATTCGTGAAATTTCTATTTCAAACAAAGTTGTAGATCGCGTTGTTTTCTTTCCAATGCCGCAAGAATCACTTCAATCCGAGTTCGGAGTAAACAGTTATGGCCAAAATACCGAGGCTATGTCTGTTGAAGAGTTTGACCGAATTTCACGAAAATCTGAGAAAAAACGATCCTATTGATTTTGGACCTAATTTCTATGTTTTTAAGACCCGAAATTTATCAAAATTTAAGAAAAATTTTGGATTTTCTTTTTAAAAAATAACTGAATAATTTAAGATAGATTTAAAGGCACCCACCTGTTGAAGCGTGATTCGAATCCTACGATGATTTGGGTTGATGGAAATCGGATTCGAGAAACGATGTGCCCGAGTCTTTTTATGAGAAATCCTTTCTTATGATAGATCGGTCGCGGCGATGAGAAAATTTGATGGTGTAAGATTCTCTGATAATATCGAAAATCGATGGAGATCCGACGAGGAGTTGTGAAAGATAGCACTGTCGGAGGTTTTACAGAAAAGAGAGAATAGAGAGAGACAACTGAGAGAAGAAGTAAATATATATATAATTCCCTTTCTAGGTTAACTCTAATTAAGACTTTCCGTATAAGATTTAATAAAAATAGTAGTTTTTACACGCAGAAAAGGTTTTGTTCCAACGCTTTGTGTAAGCACCAAGGTAAATGATAATTTCTCCCGAGATTACAGTTATGCCCTTTAACCTACTTCATTCTTCAAACGGATGTTACTTTTTATATTCTTGTCAAAAATCGACAAATTATATATCGTTGGAATCGTATCGGAGAGTACTTCGTAATGAGTCTAATATTGATATATAAAAAGAATTAAACTATTTCTAAAGTGGGTAGATTCCGGTGTGGAGCGTTAGCACCAAGTACTGAGTGGTACATCATCTAATACCGTTAAAAAAATTAAAAAAAATCTGAGTTATTACAGATCCAACCTTTCAAATTAGCCAAACATTTTAAACTCTATATGCCCAATCCTTTTATTCAAACAAAAAGAAGAAAAGAAAGAGAGTTAACAATCTAAGGACCCCATGACCCATTTTCAAAATAAAATAAAAAATAAAATAAAATATTCTTCGCTTCTCCAGCCAAGTATCCCTGTCCCCTAGTGATCCATTTGAGGTGAGCTTCAAATCGAAAAGCTTCACCTGAAATTAAAAGGAGAACATCATTAAACTGGGATATTGATTTGTGCTCAAGCTTATAAATACTTACATAATGATGTAAACAGATAAAGTCATTAGAAACGTCTTTGACAAAACAAAATGATAGACATAATGTTTACATAAACCTATAATAATGATTATGATTGACAATATAAGAGCCTACTAATTAACTGCAAGGGATCCATTAACATTTTCAAAAGATCAAATAGGCAAGTGTACGTTGCCAACTGAGTGAATCAGAGTCATGCTACCACTAGCCTGAGAAACTGGCTCCATTGAAAGTTGCAAACTGTAAGCTAACATTTAACTTGAACTGAGGAATGAGGTGCCTTTTTTAGTGTCCATTTTAGCCTACATGCAAGAATAACTAAAAGATTGTAGAAAGATACGAAAATAGTCTATTCAAAATATTGCAAACCAAAAGTACAAATTTAACCAAAAAAAACTATGAAGTGCCTCTCTCAACTATTTGTGTAAAAACTAACCTGAGAATAAAGGAAAATGTCATGGAAACTTGAGATATACAGGGTAGATATCTTGTAAGAAATATATTGAATAAAATCAAAATCTGCTGTGAAAAATTGTTACATGATACCTGCAGCCCAGGATATATAGCCAATTCAAATTTGAAAGGTTGCATAAGATTTCTATAACCACAGGGTATGACCACAACCCAACTGCAAATAGTACAACCAAAATCATCATGGATTCAAAATCCATTGCTAGGGGCAGATTAATAGTTGTTATAACGAAAAACACGATTTTTTAACATGAACCCATTCATAATTCCGCTTGAGCAAATGTAGGCATTTTCTATGCTGCTAAGCCAATAAGTTTACAAGAAACAAGAAAAAAAAAAAAAGGGAATGCAAAAGAAAGAGCCACAAAATAACAAGAAATTCTTATCCGTTGACACTAAGGCACAGTTTTTGTGATACCCGTTGAGGAGCTAGTGCTTCCAGAAATCTGGGCCCATAAAGCTCCCGAAGCCAACCAGAGAAACCCAGATACGATTCTGGGGAAAACTTGATTAATGAAGATCTATTAAACCAATGCCATAAAATGCACAAACATGCCAGAGCAGAATGAAAGGTCCATTAGACCAGAGTCATAAAATTTATTTAACATTTTATAGACTACAGTATAACTCAATGCTGCGAACAACAACTTTAGAATGCCCTTTTGATCTTGCCAAATCTAGAGTACACTACGTGAAAAAGCCAAAAAAACCACTGCCTTAAACAGTGATTTTTTCAAAAAACCACTATCTTTGATAGTGGTTTTTTTTCAAACAATCATTGCCCTAAACAGTTGTAAAAAAAGGAGTGATTTTTTTTTACCACTATACAAGACAGTGGTTTATGAACTTCATAAACCACTGTCTTGTATAGTGGTAAAAAAAAACCACTTCTATTTTTACAACTGTTTAGGGCAGTGATTTTTTTATGCAAATTTTTTAAAAAATATATATATATTTAAAAAAAAAAAAATTACATCGACAATTTTTTATGCAAATTTTTTTAAAATAATATATTTTTTGTTTTTTTTAATACAATTTTTTTTATGCTTTTTATAATACTTTTTTTTTAATGCAATTTTTTAATACTTTTTTTTAATGCTTTAAAAAAAATTATATAAAAAAAAGCTATTAATTAATCTCATATTTAAACGCATCCATTCAACTCAAATGCAGATCATTCAATGCCATTAATAAATAAAATAGATGCTCAATTCTTTTATTCAAACAAAAGATTGCATCTCAACCTATGATCCAACCTTTCAAATCAACCAAATATTTTAAACTTTACATGCTCAATCCTTTTATTCAAACAAAAAAAAAAAAAAAAAGAAAGAGAGTTAATAATCTAAGGACCCATGACCTATTTTCATAATTAAAAAAAAAAAAAAAAAATGCTTCGCCTCTCTTGCCAAGTATCCCCGTCCCCTAGTGATCCGTTTAAGGTGAGCTTCAAATCGAAAAGCTTCGTCTGAAATCAAAAGGAGAACGTAATTAAATATTTATGACATTAAACAATTAAATATTTACAATGACATTTTTGTTCTAAAATGGGTTGCATTAAAAAAATACAGCATCTAGTTCCACATATGTAAGAATGTACTTAACAATATTTTTTCAATAAGAAAATATATAGCTACATGTCATTTGTTCTCTTTGCATCAACTGATTGATCTACCTTGCAAGAACAAGCACCACGCATTAGCCTAGCATCATCAAAATTGAAATCCTTTTCATGTACAATAGTAGCTGATTTTTTTATCTAAAAGAAATTAGCAAAGTGAATTAAATTTACATTATAAGAAAATATATGCACTTTTTACCAAAACATAAGCAAACATACCTCATCAACTCTCAAACCATTTCTTTGAGCCCCGCCCCTTTCTATTTCAGTGATACCAGTTCCGTATACCAATTTCTTTGAGCCACTATCCGATGTCTCTGAGTCCAAGTAAAAACACGCACGGAAAGCAGCCAAATGTGTATAATACGTCGGAGGCACTGCAATGGACATGAAGGGACCATCAGATACCAATAAGATTAGAAATTAACTGTCATAAGTAATATATTGTTGAATAACAGGACCTGCTGAATTTAAATTAAAATGGCTGTCATGTATGGGGGGAAGGCATTTCTATTTAGCAGTAATTTTGTTATCATCATCATCATCAAAGACTTATCTCATCTGATAGGGGTCGGACTATGGCAGTTTGAGCAATTAAACTGCCCTTCATCACATGCCATTTCATAATTGTTAGAAGCAAGGGGGAGAAGGGATTGAAGAAATCTCATAACACTCACTTGTCATCAAGAGGAACAAATTCAAGCTTCAAGTTCATAGAAAGAAAAGATGGAGCAAAGTTCATCTTCAGGAGTGTCAACATCATCCATGGGCTGGCCATCTTCTCCATCACTAACCACAAAAAAGTTCCTACAACAAAGATATTCAAATAGTAAATATTTCTACTCTCTAGAAATAGGGATGAACCCAAACAACTGAATATGGGAAGCAGACCTGTGTCATTTATTGGAGTTAGAAATGCACTTTTAGATTCCCCATCTGAAATATGAAATTTAATACAAGAACCAATCATTATTTCTTATGGCAAAATTGAATGTTTGAAGGCTTAAGCAATCATGCGCAAGAAATTCAAACTCTAATGCTATTATAATATCTGATAAGTCATGGATTTAATGAGATACACTATAACCATTGGTCAATAAAAACATGTAAAATGGGTTAGTTATACACGGTATACAAGACTTCTCTATAAAATACAAAAAATAGCTAAAGGGGAGAAAATGTGACCCAAAAAAAAATAGAAGATGCTAGAAGATTTTCAATGCAATCAGAATGCATTCCAAAGTAGAAAAGAGTTATTCCAATCAAAGGTTACACTGTTAGTCGATTGCTTACCAAGATGATAATATATGCAGTCTACAGCACTGAAAACTAAATGGTTAACTAGTTCTTACCTTCGATGATCTCCAATTATCTAGGCAGGATCGATGCACATACTTCTGCGTGCCTTTACAATGGCAGGGGGCAATCAGATCTTCTCCTATACATGAAAAGGCAATACTTAAGTATGACAAGATAAGATTTCAGAAACTGACTTGAAGAAAGAATCTTGTCTACAGATTTCAGAAACTAACATCCTATTACCTACCCATTATGGGTTTGGATGGTGTTTGATTCACTTATACAATTGTAAAAAAATAGCATAAATAACCCTAAGTTATATACAAAGCTTCTTGACAGAGAAGCATTTCATGCCAATTGTCAATACACCCTCGATAATAGCACATATAATGTTCAAAGTCATGGGTTTATATCTCATGAGAAGAGTGAAGGACCATTACCCTGAATGGGAAATGATCTCCCATCTCGGAGTCATGGATTTATATCCCATGATAAAATTAGAGGATCATTACCTTACACAGCTATAAAGCTCGATTTGAAGATTTGAAACTTGCAAACTAGAACAACTAAGCTGCACACTGGATTGTGATTCTCACATATTCTGAAGTTTCCATTGAAGAGGAATTCGAAGAGCTGTCAATTGATCTCTATGGCGGATACTGGGTCTCCAACATCTTCAAGATGAAGCTAGTAACTACCCAGCTGAATCCTCGATATTGGAGCCAACTTATGATCTTCAACTTGCGCTTCTCAAGGAGCATATTTTGTCCAAGAAACCACTATTTTGAGGACTGATCAATGAGATGGTCCACTGAAAGCTTTGACATGCCATGAACCATATCCTGTCGATCACCCCCCAACTTGTCATCCTCGAAAATCTGCTTCATTGCTTTCTCTGAATTTGCTTCTTTGACCCCCTTTTGGTTCAGTGGCTGATCCAAGGATTGGAAATCATACAAAATGCAGGTAGTAAGTTCAAGTGTAGACTTAGAGCATATATATATATAGCCAGCAAGCAATTACGAAACAAATATATATAATATAAATATAGCCAACAAGCAATACCTGTAACTGCACCATAAAAATGTTATACATTTTGACATATTGCATGTCATAGAAGTCTCCAAATTGAAGTGCTGCAACCTGTAAAAAAGAAACGACATTCAATATCCTTGAAGCACGATATTGGCATATGGATCATCAGTCAAAAAATACTTAAATATGAATTTCTCTCAAACTCTGGATAGATCCATACCTCTGTTAAACACTAGAGGGTAAGATTCCTATATGATGTCATCGGGAAGAAATTTAAGAGTGTCTCCAGCTATCTCACCCAAAAAAGGTAGAAAAATGGTATACAAGTGTAAAATAAGAAACACATATTGTGAAGTCAATGAACAGACTATATATATATATATATATATATATATATATAAATTGTCGAAAAGTGCGAACTCAAAGACTCAAAAATATAGCCAAGAGGAATGCATGATAAGAAAGCATGCAATGTTGCCAATGTTGCTCATATAAGCTCTATTCTTTGCGATGCTGATAGCACATACAAGCATAACACATGAAGATCAAAGAAACCTAACTAACCTCGAACGGTTTGCGCTCGGTTTGGCGGCATTAATCCTCGCTTAGAATTATCATTGCTTGTAAATTACCAAGCATAGGACTTGACCTGATCTCAATAAGGGAGATCAAAGAAAATAATGCAATAAGAAAAATAAAGAAATTAGAGAAGCAGATGATCTTCAAGATGTCTTCACCATGGTTTCGGGGCTTGATCTTGAGATGCTTTTAATGGGCACCACATTTGGTTTTTCCAATAGCGAGTAGCCACCATATTTATGGGTATTATAGTAATTTCAACATAAGAGCTACTAACGCTTAGGGAAACCCAAGTAAATCTTGCCCATTTTCACTCTCACATCCCTAAAGAACACTTTAAAATAAGAATAGGACCTAATCCCAACCCTCTACCTCGAGGAAACCTTGTTGTAGGTCCTTCACCACTTACCTTTAGAGAATAATGCCATCAAAGCTAAGTAGCATCTTGATGCAATGCCTTGCCCATGTGACACAAAATTTGGTACAATTTGATTCATCCACTTGGCACCCTTTGTGGCACTTTTATAATGTGATTATGGAGTCTTAACTCTAATTAGGAGTTAGTGTTGGAAGTTGAAGTGTCACATGGGAATTCTTAAAGATTATATTGGGAGTTGTGAAGTCACTTGGGAAATAAGGTAGCATACGGGCCCATATTTTGTGTCTCAAACAAACAACGGTTGCGATAAGAAATGTTTCTTAAAATGCCCTTAGTTATTAAACCCTAAGACTCGAACCTCCTTTAGCTTCAAAAGAAAGGAAAGAAAGAGTTGGAAGAAATGAGAAGCCAAGAACCGGTGGACATAAGAAGAAGAAGATATCGCTCAATCTCCTCTAGCCTATTGATGTTGGCAATCCTACGTCAGACACAGCAAATCACCTTCAGTGCAAGGATCAAAATTTCGGTCGAAAACCGATAATTTGGCCAAAATTTCAGCCGAAAATTTCTGTCCCATACAAAATATGACCGAAATTTCAATCATTTACCAAATTTTGATCTTTGCTTCAAAGTTCAGCGTAGGAGTGATTTAATTATCACATGGTCCCTGACCTTGGGGCGTAGCTAACTCAACCACTATATTTATTGTGTAGCTACTACCTAAACCATTATGGCACATGAATGTATGACTCACTACATTAGATGGGCCACCCAAGAATTGATTGAAGGTGGATATGAAAGTAACTTGAGATATGGTAGCTTTGGGGAGAGACAAGGCGTGTGAATGAGAGCGTGCTATATAGCTCACCCTGGTTTTTGGTGCTAATTAATGGTAGAACTAATCGTTTCTTCAAGAGCTCAAGACACTTGAAGCAGGGGACTCTCTCCCCTTTTATTTGACTTTGTGAGTGAAGCACCAAGTAGCCTACGATCACTGCTTAGCTAGAGTATTCACGTTGGCAGGAACAGGTGGTGACCTATATTCAACATGCAAATGACATTACATTTTTGTAATCTTCGAAAAAAAGTTGGGAAATGTCAAAGAAACTAATCGTAGCTGTCGAATACAAAACCATATTTAAGAGAAAAGACCCTCCCTTTGAAAATTAAGGCATCAACATAAAGAAACTACTAGTGAGTAACCTATTTAATAACAAGAAGAAAAATTGTTTGAAACCGATGGACACAGCTTGATGGCCCCTGTAGAATGGACTCTAACAACAAGAGTTGAGATCAGAATGGAGTTGAAGAACAACTAAATCCTAGTAAACATACTTAATACAAAACCATATTTATGACGAAAAAATTCCTTGTATAAGTAGCATGAATATCCCTGCATTTATGATGTACAAATATGCTTGAAAACTCTGAAAATCTTCAAAATCTTCATTTATGTCAAATAAATTGCATAAAAACCTTGATTGAGTTTCTTAAGTTGACTTGGTGTTGGTGAATCACTTGAGTTAGAAATGGCTACCGTGTTCCAGGTCTAGTTGACCCAATTTCTGGTAGTCGAGTTGAGTCAAGTTAAAGAGTTTTCAAACTATGATATGATGACGATATACATATCCCGACTTCTTTTTGGTTCTGCTAATAGCGATTGCTTATCATGCACTAATGTTGTGCATTTTGTCATGCACTCATGCAGCTATATAAAATTTATCTCAAGATTAAACTTGGTTGGAAAAGTAAACGGTGGGTTTCGATTTCATCTAATACTTGTTTCAATTTCAGATCAAGCATTAGTGTCAGTGGCATTGGAATGATCTGTAATGAGTTTCCCGAATCTCTATCGAGACTCCTCCTAGCTGGTTGTCCTAATATTACTTCAAGTAATGACCCGACATACTACCATTTATTCATGATTCTGTAGTTTAAATGTGGCAAGGATGTTGGTTGTCTCGCAATTATCCATTCACCCCATTCATGTTTCGTGGCATCCAATTCGCCAGTCAATTACCGCTACTCCAACTCATGGATTATGAATGATAATATCTCGACCCTAGTTCTCAAAACATTGAACTCAAGAAAACGGGTCTCAAATCGACGGAATTAGTTGTGAACTAAGTTACCATAAAAAGTAACCAAAAGAAGCAAGATTCAAATATACCGTCGATAATCAAACATGGGCGATTAAGGAAACTCAAATTGGGGTTGTTCTGGTTTAGACGTAAGTCGCCCACCATAAAAAATGTCATTTCTATTGCACATTACAATTTCACGCCATTTATTTCATATTTCGAAACTAGTTTTAAAGCTTTGATGCAATCAAAGACGAAAGGAATATGAAGCATGAAAGGAGCTTAAATAGTGAAACTGCGTGCTCTGTATCAAGTCATTCGAGAAATAGGAAAATAAAAGCTCAACAATTATATGTACAATACTATAAAAATACTACTAACTTGGTATAAGGTACCTAATCGAGCGCCAGGACAGGTCAGTGTCAATCTCAAACCGCCAATTTTGATATTTGGGCTGATAATTTTGAGTACCAAATAGATGAAAGGTCAAAAGTGAACTTCCAAGGCTTGACCATTTGGACAGAAGGAGATTGAACCAAGCGCTGCTTCAGGTGCCTGAATTGATACCTAATATCAACTCATTAATCATAGCAAAAGAACTGCAAAAAGCGAGGCATCTGTACGCACTGTAACCTCGAGAATTTCATACATTCCTGATCATTTACATATTAGCTAGAAAGGTACCTCTGCTTTATCATTATAGGTTACAGACAGTGAGCAGTGAGCTGTTATGAATAAAGTGAAGTCATTAAACAGGTCTTAGTTCTAACTACATCAAAAACTACAAGTTGAGCAAAAAATTATTATATTTTACCTCACCATCTAAATAGTCAAATACACATAGTGAAGTCAAGAGATGGCTACAGTTATTGCCTCCTTTTCAACTACAGCTACTATTATGGCTTCAATTCATTTCATTAGGTTCAAAATCAACTCGAGATGGTGGTAAAGTTCGGAAATCAGAAATAGTACAGAATCCATATAAATGAAAAAAATATGAACCAAACAGGCCTCTGTGGAGGATTAGCACAAATATGGAACTGACAATTGAATATAGCAAGATTTCAATCACTATTTCGGTCTTTCAAGAGAGTGTACCTGTCTTCTGATTGATCCCAACAAGCATGATAGTACTAGTTAAGCAATAATGAGCAGTACCCTCTTCTTCTGCCCCAACCTAGTCAGAAAATCAATTGGTAAATCTTCCATCAAATATGGTTTCGCATAAGCAAGTAAATAGTTGAGGCAACAAAGAAGCAAATCCTTATTCTTTTTTTACACTATCATAAAAAAATGCCCACCTCAATAACATGAATGGCATCCCATGAACCTTCTTGCAAATAACCTCTTCGACCATGCCCTGACTTGGAACCATCTTCATCCCCAAAACCCAATCATATCATGGAAATTATAAGAACTTTTCTTTAAAAAACAAAAAAGATATAGTAAAAGGCTTACCTTTCTTTATTAAAAAGCAGGCTATGAAGCCTTCATTATCCTCTTCCCACATGTATACTGACGAAACTCCACCTTCATAATACCTGTTCTCATGGCCAACAATATGAACTCCTTTCCAGACTCCACATCACATAAAACCTGTTCTCATGGCCAACAAAATATTTAAATGATTCAGGAGCAACAAGAAAACACAGAAATATTTTGTAGCAGTGAATTAAGAAATTTTAGAAAGCAATCCATTCTCAATAATTCCCTCAGCCAAATTAATGACTACGATGGAAGATTATAAATGCATCCTGGCTAAACAAAACTCACATGCTGCTAGCATGTTGTATCTGACATATATAAAACTGAAAGGGGATTCAGTTTGGCTCTTTCTGAAAATCTGACATATATAAAACTACTACATGTTGTATCATTGAGCATGACTTAAAATTGTTACAGAACTATGATCAATTGATCTATCGTGTTCCGATTATTTTTGGTATATATAGCTCATATCATCGATGAAATCAGTGATTGTGTACAAATCTAACCAGGTTAGTATCTTCCAGCCTATAATTGACTGTGCCCAGTTGCAAACCTTATTCTCTCGCATTTTTATATATCACAATTTCCTAAAATTACAAGTCTTTCTTTGCACTCTACCCGTATTTCATCTATCCACATTGTGGTCCTTGGCCTTTGGGTTTATGTTTCTTCTACTTATTACCTCTACCGTGATGGATTATCCGACTAAATAATCTTTGATTGTTTTGAATCAATTGATGGAGAAATATTTTTTCCTCAGTCTTTGATGATCTAGTTTTATGGTCGATAATAATTGTGCCTACCAAAAGCCTGGCCCGAAACTTTGACAGCAATGCAAGAAGTAACTTCATAATTACAAGTTTGTGGTAGCAAACTTATAATTATAAAAAAAATTACAAGTTTGCCACCGCAAAAGCAAAAAGGGCTGTTTTTGCCCTTCATTTATTTACCACAATGCCACTGTGTGGGGGCATTTTAGTAATTTAGGACTCACGCGATAAATACCTCCAACAGTAGCTATATCAACACTACCCAAATGGTGCTCCTTCCACCTCCTCAAACTCTCATCATCCTACTCATTTATTAAATCTGTACTTGGTTACTATGTTTAGAAGATCAAGATAACCTTACAACTAAACAACTGAAAGGGGATTCAGGAAAAAGAAATAGCATTTACCTGTAGTTTTGGATCAAACTTTCCTGCCAAAGATAACAGCAGAGTGGTCTTTCCAGAGCCTGGGGGACCTAAAAGCAAAGTCGTTCTACAAAAATTAAAACAAAAAAGCATAAGAAATTAAGAATCCATATGGGATTTCAAAAACCAAAATCAATTCAAACCCAAATTGGTAATTAGATCAACTCTTTTACACCTGCAGGGCTTGATGATTCCGCTAACATCATGAATGATCAATAATGATTTTGTCTATGGAGTCCTACATATTAGCATGCCCTTGCCCTGAGTCTTGGCAATCATGGACTAATTTACTATTTACTTATATTCTTCGTCAAGGAAAACAAAAAAGACGATACATATCGGCATTATCAGCCAGGTCTCAAGCCCATACGTATCAAATATGTATCGGCCAAATCAGCTGATATGAAAGTATTTCTTGTTTATTTTTAAAATTATAAAAAATAAATATATAACTTACAATAATAAAAAAATTGTCCCAAGGACATTTTCAATATTAAATGTATCCTATTGGATACATATCGGCTGATATTTGACCAATTTGACCTGATATTTGGGTATGGATATAATATTATAGGGTGCCTAACCTTGTAAATATTGACCGATATATATCGGATATGGGCGAAATTAACCAACGAGGGAGGGGCTGTACAAAGCCAAGACCATGCCTTAAGAAGGGGTGATTCAATGTTCTAATCTCACCCCTGTTGGCTACTTGGAGGGATTTATAATATTTATCTCTACTGAAGGGTACATGTGAACAAGGTATCAAAATCGGTATCGATCTCAAATGTCGATTTGCCCAAGACCGATACAACTTGGCCGATACTACCGATACGATCTCGTAGTATCACTATTTTATTTGAAAAAAAAATAGTCTACGCCTCACCGATAATCGATATATCGGCCGATGCGTATCGGCTACCGAGTTGGGATACCAAACATATCGGTATCGGACAATTTTTTATACCTTGCTTGTGAAGACATGTGAAGGGACTTAGTCCGTGCTCTAAGAGGCCGGAGTGATTCGAGTGGGAGACCATTTAATATATATATATATATATATATATATATATATATATATATATATATATATATATATATATATATATATATAGGGTGATATGTAGGGTGCCATGATTTTGTCTATGATTTTGCCAAGACTCGTAAGGTGGGCAAGAATGATATGTAGGGTGCCATGAACTTCACTAATGAACAAAAAATACCTCATTTATAGAAAAGTCATATAAGCCGGTAGCACTAGCATAAAATTGGAGGAGAAGATGAAAAGTTAGCTATTTAAGGAAAGCGTTCTACACACAATCCAAAAAATCAGTGTTGGTACAGGATTAGGCAAAAGTGATTAAAAAATCAATATAGACCAATAAAGGCCACTCACTTGTGGTGTCACCGTATCTTTGACCAATGTATCGAAAAAAGTCTCAATTTTTCTTTTCTTAACCACATGTCATGTGGATGGACAACTCAAAACAGTGTTATTCGACTTATGAGTGTCACATACCACATGGCTTGTGATTTGGCATTCGTTGTATTTCTCGATTCTCTTATATTATTTATTACTTAATAAGTAAATAAATATGATAAAACTTTCATCCAAACAATAAAGAGTATGTGAATCTCTCCATCAATGTTATAGCAAAAATAACACCTTGGCTTCAAGTGTAATTTGTGTCAGAATGTTAATGAACTATAAAAGATAACTCGTCCTCTTACCTTCATGAAACTACCCAAAAAAAGGAATAACTGTTTGTCTGCTAGGCCCCACCATATCTTTTTATTTTCTCTCAATCTTATTCCTATCTCATCTTCTTTCTTCTCCATCTACCTCCAAAGACATGCCATTTCCATTTGTTCACTTTCCCTTGAAATTTTTATTTATTTATTTTTGAATTAGAGTCATTGGGCTATCACAAAATGTGAGACGCACTAAAGGATAAGGAGGAGGTGAGGTTCTTGCCTTAAACATGGAGGTGTGACGGATTAGACCAAAGATGGGCATTAAAAGTCATATTATCTACTTTATGTGAACTTCAAAAAATAAAAATAAAAAGAAGAAAAGAAAAAAAAAAGTGCATTTTTCTGTAATTTGGCAAACCAAGGAAGATGGATCTTCATACCATGAGAAACAAGGAAATCAAATGGGGTTTGAGAGGTAGTATTAAAGCAAGAGTCAAATGTCACAGCAGGCCATGATCTACGAGTCCCCTCTGTTCCCTTTATTAAACATATTCCTGCAGTGTACATTTGCCCTCCTATCTATAATTTAAAATAGCTTTTCCATTTCTAACCATGGGAGCCATTTCTAAACATGGGAGCCATGGTTGTTTGGGAGTTTATATCCGATACATGAAGGCCGATATAACCCGATATGGTCAAATATATGACCTGTTTGACCGATATTTGACCTCATATGATTCGTGCATATTAGTATCGATGGGGCCTAACGCCATACATATCGGATATTGAAAACCATAATTATAATCATCGCAAGACAACTTAAGTTTTCAAGAAATCATATACCCATTTCGTAATCATAGAGTAGATAAATGTAAATATTTGGCTGTTTACAAATCAAGAAACTCGATCATGTGTTCTCTAGCTCCTCAATACAACCAAGTTGGGCTAACAAAGAAAGGTTCATTCCTTTTACCTATGCAAGGACAGAGTGGCTGGTGGTTACAACTTGAAATTCATGTTAGAACACCACTAAATCAGGTCTTTGACCAGAAAAAACATCCACAAGCCAAAATCTCACTCTCCTAAAACATATATATAATTAAAACCCCAAAAGCAAGGATTACTCGACTACCCAACAACCCATGCATAGCCCAATACATAAGAATGTAAACAAAATCTACATGAAAAACATAGATGGCCTACTACCAAGTAATTGTTGACATGAGCTGTTATAAATAGCTTTGATATCATCCTAATCTGTGTATAACAGCCAACTAAGTCCCTTTTTTAAAAAACTGCATTATTGACATCAACTCTTTTAAATGGCTATGATTCAAGAAATCTGAGCCATTCTCAAGAAATCATTTATATAGAAGATGGACCTAGAAGCCAAAGTAAAACAAATTGCAACTCAATTAAAAAAAAACAGAGAGCTCCCAAAACATTAGCAATATTTAAAATCTGAGACTTATTGTGATGCAAAGAATCTGAGGCCATAAAACAAAGGGGAGTTTTTCTTGTCTACGAAAGTTACTTAAAGACTCCAAAAATCGGATAAATTGTTGACATCAGTTGTTTTAAAGGGCAAAGTCTCAATAAATTTGACCCATTCTCTAGAAATTTGTAAGCACCTAGATGCCAAAATTAAGTAATTTGAGACCCATTTTGATGCATAAAAAACTTGGGTCATAAAACAAAGATGAATTTTTGGTTGTGTACAACGACAAACTAAGATGCGCTACTACCAAGTGATTATTGACATCAGATTCATTATAAATAGCTCTGATATCTCATCCAAGTCTGTGTATAGCAGCAAACTAAGATAGTAAAAAATATGAGCCATTTTGATGCAAATAATCTGAGGTCATAAAAGAAACACGAGTTTCACTACAAAAAATAAGACTATTAGCGGCACAAAAAATTGTCATTATCAACAAAAAAACATGTTGTTTCAATAGCGACAGGACTAGTAGCCACAGTTTTTTGGTTAATAGCGGCAATTTTTGGTGCCGCTAATAGTCTTATTTTTTGTAGTGTTTCTTCACTAGAAACCATTTTAAGATGGTCAAGAATCGAGATTGTTGATATCAACTTAATGAAATGGTCAGATTGAAGAAATCTTAGCCATTCCCTTTCTAATAAATATTTATAAAAGAAGGACCATTGAGCCAAAAATTAAATAAATTGCAATTGAATTGAAAATACAAAATTTGGGAGCTCTTAAAATTATTTAAAAGTTTAAAATCTTAAAATCAGAGACCCTTTCTGAGGCAAAAAAATAGAGGTCTTCCAAAGTTACTACTGTTTCCTGTGAACCAACAAAGAACCTAAGATTTTGAATCACAATTTGAATGTTGACATCTTCTTGTTTTAAATGGTCTGATTCTATTAAATGAGTCATTCTCAAGAAAGAACCTATAAAAGAAAAAAACCTAAAAAATCGTGAGACCCTTCCGATGCAACAAATTTGAGGCCCCCAAAATTACAAAAAATTGTACATAACAAAGAATACAAGATGGTCTAGTGCTCAACTTATTATAGGCATCACTCTAAATGGCAATTCAATTCTAAAAATTTGAGCCATTCTTCCAAAATTATAAAAAACTAAAACACAGATCCATTATCATGCAAAAATATCGTGATTGTACCTTGAAGCTTAACCGGGATACCAAAACTCATTCAAATTCAAAGGGCTACCAAATTTAGAGTATAACAAAGAAAATTAAGAAAAACCCACCGCTTATAATTTTCCGAAACCCTAAAACACAACTCGATCTTCAAACCTAACATTTCAAGACCTAATAACCCTAATTAATAAAAACTAAAAAATAAAATCAGATCCATTACCTTCGATGGAAAATCTACTTCAAAATCACATTAAAAAGGAATTTAAAAAGTACGTTTATAGAACACATCAAAGATATTAAATGCCTTGATTTTTTACACTAACCTGTAATCAATGAAAATCTCAAACAGTGGATTAAGAAGGTGATCCCTCTGTTGAGGATCTGAAGAGTTCCAAATCTTGCAAGCGTTGAGGATCGAAGAGGTTCAGATCTCGCAAGCGTTGAGGATTTGCAGAGGAGATCTTCTATAGTTCTTCTTTGCTCGACTGTGAGATATTGAAGTATATGGAAGAGTGGGATGATGTAGAGATGATGATGAAGGGCTTCTGTTGTTCTTCTTTTCCGGCGAAAACAGAACCTCCAACGACCTCGACGAGACTCTCGTTGTCGCCGGAACCACGCCGCTCTCCAGATCGGCTTCTTAGGGCACTGAGAATTTGAAGATTTCGGTGTCGGATTTCATTAGAGAGAAGAAGAGGGAGATGGAAGCTAGGTTTCGAAGAAGGAGAGGCAGAGAGGGGAGGAGCCGGCTTCAGAATAGTAAAAAATAGAAATAATGTTGTTTGGCTGGGCACGATACCTTATAGCGTGGGATTAGGATTAAAAAATTTAACCACTGTTTTAATACATTAAACTGCTATTTTTAACAGTTAATTATTATACTATTGCTACAGCAGTGGTTGTTTTGAATATCACAAAAGTAGTTTTATCATGATTTTGACGTAGTGGTAGTCTGACAATCATCATTCATTATTAAAGGATTCGCTGAAACATTCAAAACCCTGTCATCCATTAAAATAATACAAAAAACATAATAATGACAGATCAAAGTTATGGACATGCCAATAATATATATATAATCCAAATATGTCTCAATAGAAAGTTTATCTAAATAAAGTAGTTCTGATATACCTTCATAAGAAAGAAGTAAGCTGACAACTTGGTCAAGGCCCCTTTTTGCAGCATGATGTAAAGGAGTTCCCCCATGAGATCCTAGGTACATAACAATACATGATGGATTTAGATTGATCAAGACTAATGTTGTCTTATTGTTGATCACTTAACTAAAAAGCTGAGAATAAATATCATAACACATGTTGGTTTACATATTTACAGAAGAATGCAATGAAGAGCTGAGTATGAGATCAACAAATTTTGGCATAAGCCTGTGCAAGAGGGAAATTGTGTGAATATACAACATTTCTGGGGAGTACCCTGCAACTTGATTGTTAACATTTGTGTTGAGCATCCAAAACTATTTCAGAAGCACTTACACTTCTGTATAAAAACGACAAAAGCTAATTGAATAAGAGTTTTGACCCCCACCACCATTGAGTGATGTAGTGAAAGACACCAACTCTTCTGTCCATTTCTAGGCACGAGACAGCTGACCTCGATTCTTTCCACCACCTCTTGGATAGCTCAAGAATCAACCCAATCAAACGACTACAAATATTGGATAAGGGAATAAAGCCATGCATACCTTTTCAGCAGCCAATTTCTCAGCCCTAAAGTAGGAGATGAAACATGCTTAGAACAAGATATTCTAAAAAAAGATTGATGGCTAGTTCATTTCATATATTGCTTCTTTTTTTAAAAGTCTGAAAAAAGAAGCGAAATTAAAATGCAAACTGCAATACAATGTAGCTAGAAATCACTTGAGATCATGATTTCTTGTTGCTAACCAGTTATTTTATGATTTTATGAGAGTTGATGGGAGATGCTCTCTCTACATACCAATCAAATCAGAAGATGGATTAAAGATTTTAAGATTAATTTAAATGTAGATATTAGAATGGATTTGACTTGGGTTTGCTCCCCAAGGTCCTGCAATACTCATGGCACAGGTGTGACACTGCACTCAGCAGATGGTAGCCCAAGCACAATACCTTGTGCATAAAAATAAAAATAAAAATAAAAATAAAAATAAAAACCTCTCTATAATAGATCTTCCTTCACTTCTTTTTTTCTTACAGGCATGGAGATAGGACCCATTAAATTGGGCACCCCTCAATAATCACATGTTCCACATAAGTTCTTTGCAGTAAGGAAGCCTAAGTACAGGCTGGCCTTCTAGTTAGCTTATGGGGAGTTCATCTGTTGCAGCCTTTGATGGGTTAAGTCATAAAAGGATAAGAAGGCATTTGATGGAAGCTTTCAGCAGTCCAAGGGCACCTTAAAGACCATCTCCAAACTGCACAAGCCATATTTATCTTAGCCTTAGAAGATTGGGTTTCTAAAAGAAAGATAGTTGCATATGAAGAAACCAGAGCTATGAGTTTATCAGCTAGTAATTGATTCGTGATTTCAAATTTTACCCAAAATGAGTTTCGGGCTTGGAGAGGGATGATTCAAAAAGAATTTTGTATCGAAGTGATACAAGCCTACATAAGCTTATTTTAATATATATATATATATATATATATATATATATATATATATATATATATATATATATATATATATACTATATGTGTGACAACCCAGATTTTCCCAACCTGAAAGTTTGAGACGTATTTTTTTTTTCTTTCAACTTATACCAAACTGGGAAAACCTGGACCGCCAGATTGTAGATCACAATCTGATACAGAATAATTGGCACATCCATATGCATACAGAAATCAAAGCAAAGTTATATATGCCATGAATAAAAATCTTCAGTTCTAATACCTAATATATACAGAAAAAAACAAACACCAGTGATGACCAACCATCATCAACAGTAGTGTACCACGCATGTATAATAGCATGAATGTATCAAGCCTGAACTTACTAAGGTCCACGATGCACTAAATCTACGATCCTGAAACAGAGTACAAATCCTTATGTGGAAGCTCCTTTTATTCAAGTATGTAGTTTGGGCCTTCCTCAAACCTACACCTGTGACATATAGTCGGGGTGAGCTAACATCTAAGCTCAGTGGAGAAAACTAATACCAATATACATCTCATCATATACATAGATCCAAAGACAAGATTAAACATTTTCATATTCGAAACCAAAACTAAATTCGAAGGCATACCAATTTCAAAGACATTTTCTTATAAAAATCGAAACTAATTTCAAAGACATTTTCTTACTAAAATCGAAACTGATTTCAAAGACAAACTAATTTCGAAGATATTTTCGTATCAAAGCCGAAACTGATTTCAAAGACATTTTCTTACTAAAATCAAAACTAATTTCAAAGACAAACTGATTTTGAAGACGTTTTCTTATCAAAACCAAAACTGATTTCAAAGACATTTTCTTAACAAAGTTGAAACTGAGTTCAAAGACATTTTCTTATCAAAACTGAAACTGAGTTCAAAGGCATTTTCTTATCAAAATTGAAACTAATCTCTTATCAAAAGTATATTTGTTATCTTTGATTTATTGAGTTCGAATCATATTCTCTCACACCTCATATATTTCTTATGTCGCTTACTCACATGTCTTATACAGCCTTACTTGTCTTACTTACATGTCTTATACATTCTTACTTTGCTTATATATATGTCTTACACATTCTTACTGGGCTTACTTGCATGTCTTACACAATCCTTAATTAGCTTACTTACAAGTCTTACATATTCTTACTTAGCTTACTTATATGTTTCACACTTTTTTACGTAGCTCACACAATTCAATTCACAGATATCCCACCGTGCCTGTTCGATTCATGGAGACCCGTGCCAGTTCGATTCACACTCACATGCATAGCTTACACAGTTCAATTCACGGATATCTCGTCGTGCTGATTCGATTCACGGAGATTGTTGTGCTAGTTTAATTCACAGAGACTGCCATACCAGTTTGATTCACGATTAGCCATCGTGCTGATTCGATTCACAAATATTTCGTTGTGCCGGTTTGATTCATGGGTTTAACTGCCATGTCGGTTTGATTCATGGTTAGCAGCCGTGTCGGTTCGATTCCGTCCTAGCGGCCCACAAGGTACCATATAATCCACCCATAGTGGTCCACGATGTCATATAATTTGTCCTTAGCGGTCTACAACATACTTATAATTCGCCCATAGCGGTCCACTTAAATTTTTCTTAACTTATGGTTTGATTTGGATTCAAATTTATATACATATTCGATTTGGATTCAATTCAAAGTTCACATTTGCTTCCTTCAAATTTAACTTCTGGGTTCGATTCAAAACTTGCAAAACGCACATATGATGTTCAAGACTAAAATTCCTTACATGATTTTCGAAGGCTAAATAAAAGGTTTAAAATAAGGATCATTGCTTGATTAATTAAGTCAATAATTTCCAAAACAACTACTATGTCAAATATTTGATATTTCAGAGCTTTCGAGCATTTCAAACAATCAAAATATTCAATCAAATATTAGAGTTCAAAGATCAAAAGTTTCTATTGCAAGAAGTTCAAATACTAATTCATTTCAAAATAAAACTTATCATCTTTCATTCGATCATATCAAGCATCTATGAAATTAAATCGAAATGTAATTGCGTATGAACTTTTCCCCACCTTAACTCGAAGTTGTGCGAAGCCAAGCTAAGCCCTATCGATGGATTCATTCCCTTAATCTATATTATAAACATATGATGATATATCAAGGATCCACACCAATCACTAATAACTTAGACATATTTAAGTATTTTCCCAAAACCGAAGTTGAAACGGGCAAATTCATGCTAACTTAGAAATTGATGTAACTTCCTTCTAAATTTTGACCTTTAAAACTTTAGATTCATGAAATGGTTAAAACACAAAAGTTGTAGCCCGTGTTGTCCTTGTTCCAACGCCTAAAAAAATCACATCACTTGGAGTTCAAAGTAAAACGTTATCACCAAAATACCGAAGCTGTATCGGCACTTCAGTCAAAACGTGCTAACTCGAAACTTGACCCAACTTCCCACTCAATTTTGTCTCTCAAAAAGTTTGATTCAAGAGTTAGTTAATTCATAAATTTATATAGCTCGTCGTCTTCTTTCTAACACCTCAATAATTATATAATTCTGAGTTCGAGATAGAAAGGTACGGCTAAAATATCGAAATAGTATCTGCAAGCTCTGTCAGATTCGATCGATCGAATTTTTATTTCGATCAATCAAATTTCATTTCGATTGATCGAAATTTTAGAAAAATCACATTTCATCATCTCTTGTCAATTCCGATGGATCGAATTCAATTTCGATCGATCGAAAATTGACAGATTTCACCATTCTTAAAGGTTTATGTTTCAAAACCCATTTTTCTTAAATCTTAACTTCTTTTTCTTCTAATTTTTTTTACCCATAAACATAAATCAAACTAACTCAACTATAAATCATGATTTAGCATAATTTTCATACCTTAAATTGATCAATTCCTTGATCCACGAGCTCACGTCCACACTAGGGTTTCGAAGTGAAATTTGCCGATTCTTCTTGCAATTGAGTCTAAACGGAGCCCACGGCAACTCCACTCTTGATCACACGTTACTCTTCACTCTTCCCATCGCGTATATTGCGATCACAATGGTTGGCTCTCTCTACCTTCCACCCACACACGCAAAATCTCTAAAAATCTCATCGATATTAGAATCCAATGGCCCTCACGGCACACAAATCACTACAAGACTGATACCTCAAAGCTTAACAGAGCCAATCCGAGCAGTGGACGTCCACGCGAGAGATCTCCTCAAGCTCCTTCTCTCTTTCTCTCTCTAGAAACCCAAAAACTCCCAAAAATTGCAAACGATTTAAGGCTTCTTAAAGAAGCTTTGTTTTTTATAGGTTAAAGGGGGCTAGTTTCCCTATTAAACACATACACCCATTTTGAGTGTTATCCATATCCAAGGAACTAGACTCCACGTGAAACAAATACACCTAAGCGAGGTGTTAGCTATTATAGAATTAATCTTTTGGTTCGGTGTGGGGCCTGTACACCCAAACCACTTATCAATCGAACTCGATATTGAGCCAATACACACAACCACGGTGTATGAACTTGGTCCTAAAAATCTCAGACGAGCTCAAATAGACCCAAAATGATTCCGTTTGAAAATTTTTAACGGTGACGTATTTCTTAAAAGACATGCACCCAATTAGGATCTATAGTTGGCCCAATCAATTGGCCCAACTAGTCAGCCAAATACAGTTGGCCCAATTAGTCAAATAAGTTGTTTAACCATTACTAAACTTTCATTCTCTCTCTAGAACCAAAATCATAAGAGAAATAAATTCTCTTGCCTTTATTTTCATTTATAACCAACCTAAACTTAGGTGTTAAACTAATACGCCGTAGCTAGGTGTATACAATTCTTCCAAAGGTCCACACGCAAATCTAAACTAATCTTTTTCACTGAAGACTTAACCTAACTAAATTATTTTCACAATGTCGGGTATGTGACTAGTTAGGCACGCACACCAAGGTGTACTGTTCAAAGGTCAAAATTTTTCAAGATATTACAATATGAAATTCTAGACCATTATAGCGTCGACTGTGAAAGGGCAAAAAATTTTAGAATCTTTCTACAAATGGAACTGAACAAAACATAAAATCACTTTAAAATAAATAAAGTGCACACAACCAATCGCCCATGTTGTTGGTGTGGGTCCAAAGTTGTCTTTGTTTGACCAAAAGGTCATGGGATTAAAGATCGGTAGAGAATGAACAGATAAAATACCTCAATTTTTAGAGGGTTGGCCTGTAGCTGAACTAGAAGGTTGACAATATTGCAACCTGAGGTCACAAGCTCAATCTCAACATACCCATAAAAAGTATATATATATATATATATATATATATAAAGCACGACTTTTCTGCCCTAAGAGGATACTTTGTTCATATAGAAAAGTCGGTGTCTTTAGCACCATCTCTTTTTTTTTTTCATTTTTAAAGGGGCTCGGTTTGGACTATAAGTCAACTAGACGATTGGCAATATTGCAACCTTGGCATTGCAAGTTCAATCTCACCTTAGCCATTATATATATATAACACGACTTCTCTGCCCTAAGAGGATACTTTGTTCAGATAGAAAAGCCGGACCTGATAAAACCTTAAGTACCAAACAAAACCATACATATATGATAACAGAAACTAGGGGTGTCAATGGGCCAGGTTATCCCGCGACCCATCCCAATACGGGCCATGTTTTCTTAATAAGCAGGCCAGGTCCAATTCCTTAAACAGGCCATTTAGGCTTGTGCAGCAACAACACATTAGGCCCTTGATATAGGGTGCATACATAGAGCTAGACCCGCCCAAACCCAAAACCCAAGAGAAACCGATCCAAACTCAGCCGGAACCTGAAAAACCCTACCCAAACCTGAAAATCCAGCCCGAATTTTTCTAGGTCGGTGTTTTTCAGGCTGGTGCAGACTGACTTAATTAAAGCGTGGCCCGATTGCTTGCCAGGTGAGTTAGCTTGTTAAAAGTCAGGCCCTGCCCATAGATGCCCCTAATATAAACTATACATAGCTAGCAATTCAACTACTCTGAGAAAATGTGATTTGTTATTTAGACCCTCATACCTCATATAGTGCAGTAAGTTCAGACAATTTCTCTGCACGGACTGAAGCTATATGTGCATCAATATCTCGCAGAACCTTATCCCGAACTTTGGAAGAATTCCAATTTTCTTGTTCAATAGCTGCAGCTATACTAGTTCAAGGAAAGCTGACTATGAATCTCATTGACTTAATAAGCATCAGTATACTAAACAATGCTTTTACAAAGTATAGAAAATATTCTTTGATACCATAACTAAGAATGGATAGGAAACCAAGTTGAATCAAAATATTTATTAAAATTAGTAGTAAGTTCAACTGAGATTGTGAAATTTAGGTTTTTCGGGCTTGGGCCTGTAGCACAATGGAAGTTTTTACAATAGAGTTCCATAAAATTCACCCACCGAATCTTTGAGTCCACCCATGCTGAAACTCCATGCACTACAAAAAAACATATTATTAGCGGCAGTTTTTTGCTCTATTAACAAAAAACTATTAAAGACTATTAGCGGCAAGGGTATTAGCGGCAGTTTTTTGTTAATAGCGGCAGCTTTTGGCTGCCGTTAATAGTCTTGTTTTTTGTAGTGATGCATACCTTCTCTAGGGTGTGAATGACAGATATTTTAGGGTTTCTTTGAATTTAAAACTTGCTGTAAATCAGAGATTCCACATGGCACACATCAATTTCGACTTACAAAAATGAGGGTTAGAGTTGCACGTGATGAGGGTTAAGGAATTAAACCACTGTTTTATTATAATAAACAACCGGTTTTGATAGTGGATTATTATACTACTGCTTGGGCAATGGTTCTTTATATATTTGTAGGTGTGGTTTATGGGCCATTTTCACGTAGTGATGAAAAATATAAATAGCACAAGCATTTAAGATAAATGAAGAAAGAAAACTGAACCTGAAGGTGATAACCAAGTTATTACTTGTACAACTAATAAAGTATCAATAGTGAGAAACTTTAACCATTTACGGACCGCATATATATCGACTTCAGCATGGGGAGTTCTTCCCTTAAGCAATCGACGAATAATCTTAGTCTCCTATTTTGTCAGCTCCACCTCCTCATCATTGTATTCATCATAAACTTTTCTCTTGAATGGACAACACATAGATATATACTAAACATTTTGCCTATTCTAATAGGTTAGGTATTTGATAAAACTTCTTACAACAAAAGTTTTTATAGTCAACTAGGAAACCCAAAAATGATCATCCTCGTTTCTATATCTCATCAGGATGTGAAAAAAACTTCCCATAAACCATCTAATGCAACACAGATTACATGCAGTTTAGAAGCAAAAACATGATAATGACCATGATCATTTTGTAAATGAAGGATACAATTATCTATTGCAAAAACAAAATTTTGGTATACTTAAAGCAGACTGCACATTATAATCACTAAATATATTTGATATGGCCAATATAGGATGCCACCTAGCATTGGTGACCCTACCACAAATCTAATTATAGGGGAAAAAATATGCAATGAATTGTTGTCGTTTTCCATGATACCAATTGTATATCAGTAAATCATTGTTTTACTTTATCTGTAATAATGCAGTATAATAAATAGGGGTCATTGCTTGTTGCAAAGGTAAAAGGCTTGGGCTGTCAATTGTGAAGACACGGGTTCGAGTTCAAAGAGCAGCCAATTTGTGTCAACGAAGCCAAAAGCTAGGTCTATATCCCGTCCACTGCTCCCAACACCTCAAACATACGAGACGAGGACTAGATACTGGCCTTTTTTTAATGCAATATAATTAATAAGGAAAAAGTATAGCAGCAAACAAAAATCAAACCCCAACATAGCGAGAGGCTAGCATGCCAAAAACAAAAACAGCCACCGGCCTAAAGGCCACTAAGACACAAAAAAAGGACATAAAAAGAAAAGGAGGAATTTCAGCAGGCCAGTGAAGAAGCAAACACAAGTTGCAGTCAAATCATTGTTATCATGCAACAAACAACACTATACAAGTTGCAGTCAAATGGATCAAACAACTCCATACACAGATTTAACGGAGAGCCAAGAGATTTACTATCAATTTAGAACAACAGATGAATCTGCCTTTGATAGAATCACAAGATACCAAAGGCTTTATTACACAAAACAAGTGAAAAGACATATTCACATGAACTTTAGGTATGTAGCAACCATCGTTACGCAAGATACATAGTTGTAAAGTGGGAAGTAAGGAAATTACTTCCTCAAGACGGAGGCAGTCACCTGGAACCAAAGTGCATCCTACACAACCAAGTGTTCACCTAGGTCAAGTAAAGCCTAGGAAAGCATATCTTAGACAAATGACCCCCTCTAAGTGAACATCCAGATAGAACTCATTGTAAAGTACTTTAGTTTCTGATATTTTTATTTTCTTAAATTTTTTATTTATTTTTGTACAAACAAATAGGATGCCCAAAATTAGGTGGCTTCCAAGCCAGATTCCTGATGTGTGTCTCTCTCTAACACGTGAACACCTATGTCCAACGCTAGTCATATAAATGAGTCTCACAGTGCGGAAAAAGATGCCAATTTTTGAAAGCTTCCAAAGAATTTGATAAATCAAACCAAGTACATTAAGTAATCATGCCCAAGAACTGAGATATGGATCTCAGTGTAACATGTGATATAGAAGGAAAAATTATTTAACTCAGTCTCCCCCAAACAATAAGGTAGAAAGTTTGCTACTGGAAAATAAAAAGAGTCATAACGATACAATAAAAGCATTCCTATCCAAGTGTCCTACAGGCTACAACACAAAAGATCATTTAAAAGTAAATTATTAAGTCATCATAATTTAATAAGGTAGCCAAATCCATATTTTTAAAGCAGCATGTCCAACAACTCAGACTAATCCTTTCATCTCAATATGTCGCCATGTCGGTCATAAATAAAATATATCTAGCAGGATTCAAATTAAAAGTGACTTTTAAAGCAGCATGTCCAACAACTCAGACTAATCCTTTTATCTCAATATGGCAGTCATAAGTAAATATATGTAGAAGAAATTTAAATCAAAAGAGAAGCACGAAAAGTTTTTGGAAAAAATAAAAGCCCACCAATTTTTTGAATCATCAGCTCTAGCAAGAAATGAATCAAGCTTATCCTTTCGGGCCTGCTTTTTTATCTTCTTCCTTTTAATGTCATACCCAATGTGTTCCTCATCCTCGTACCACTTCAGTGGAACATCTCCAATTGTATTTCGAGGTGTAACCTACAAATATATAAATGAAAATAAAATGGAGGGGGCAGAGTCGCACCCATGTTTTAAAAAGTATTAAACGCCTTTTAACCAAAAAATCCTATGAAAAATTAACCTTCATGGATTGCAAGAGTAAAGAAATAAATGGTTCATGAGCTCCCTGAAAGTCCTCATTTAACAGAACCCTAAGGCAAATAAGCATTTGCTACATTTCTGAAATGGAGTAAGCTAGTCACTCCCAAAGTAAAATAGTATAAAGAGGAAACCGACTCCTATGATCGCTTTGCAGAGATATTGCCCTGAAAATTAAAGCACCCATTTATACAATGTGGTATACATCTTACCATTTAAGTGTTAAATGTGTATGGTCATCACTTGTAGCATACTCAGCCCCAAAAACACACATATCATAGCACAAGAACCATATCCAATCAGAGTACTTTAATATGGATTACTAAAAAAATGTGCAAAACCATCCATATTAGAGTGCATAAATTGGACAGTTCATATTTCCCATTGCCCGTGTTTTTGGTCCCATGGTAGCTCCAAACATGACCAAGGATTTTGATGACTTGGATTGTTCAAAAGATATGCCAAGTAACCTAAAATAATAGCTTCCCATGGTCTCTTTGTATAAATTCTTCTTATTCCAATTATAAGACAAAATGCTCATGCTCTTATAAACTAATTAAGGTTTATAAGATAGAGACCAGCTGGCATTACATAGAGACAATGCATGGAGCTACATGTGTTGAGCATACTAATCTATGATAGTTTGATCCTTCAAAATGAAGGACTACTTGTACTAACAGAATATAAGTTGGGTAAGGACCCTTAGTAAGACTTCGATACTTCTCAACCATACTAACTTTTAATTCCGAAAGGTATCGAAATTAATCCGAAATGTACCGAAAGGACCCCCCACCGAAAAATTCCCATAAACAAAATTTGTCACTATGCAGAATTGAAGGTTAGTTTTCTTTTCTTTATATATTAAGGCTGATCGAAAATTTATGTTACCATGATTTTTTTTCATGAGAAATAAAATAAGAGTTCTGGGAAAGAGAAAGGTGGTCGAGACTCCCTATTTTTTCTGAGTGAAAATTGAGACTTTTGAGTCTCTTCCCTACTGTGAATCTCAGTCTTTTCAGACTGGTTATGAGATTATTATTAATGTTGTGATCTTAGTCTTTTCAGACAACCATACTGCTGCAGTTAATGAAGATTAAATATGTGATCAAATCACTCTTTTCAGACAACCATATGATTTCTCACAAATTTAAAAGTGGAGAAACAAAAGGAGTTACTAAAAAGAACTGTAAAAAAAATATATAGAAGTATTGAAGGGAAACAACAAGCAACATAAAAACATTAGAGATACCTCTAACATACAATTCCCAGTTTAAAGCTTCAGTCATCAATAGATTCCATACGGCTTAATGAAATTCAGGAAATACTAAACAGGGCTGGTACAATTCAACAATCAAAGAAGGAGAAAGGGTATGGATATATCAGGCGCTCTTAACATTCAACTAGAAGACCCAATTAATAACCATAAAAATAGAGTTTATAGAATAATTCACAATTTTTCAGGGAAAATAAATAAACTTAGCAGCTGGATAACTCCACTACACCTGATCTTAGCTAAAAGGATGAGAAAGTAAAAGGAACGATAACTCAAACAGTATGAAAGGTTTGGATTGCATGCATGAGTTATTGCAGATAGTTAAAATAACAACAAGAAGTCAGCAATAAAGAATAACTAAATTTTTTTACTCCTACTTGTTTAGCTCTTTAATTTTTTAAATTAAAAGTATCCTTGCGTTTAGAAAAGAAATAAAGAATCTAATTCTTGCACTTCAAGTATAAAGTTTAAGCATTTTTTTTCATCCCAAAAACTTTGTGGAAAAAGCAATCTGTAATTCTGCAGATATTTCGCCCATGATCATTTTCTTCTCCACAAAAAAAAAACATAACTTCCACACCAAAAACAAGCATCTAATAGCCTATGATCCTTTTCTCTCACAAGATATAAGAATAATAGCAATTTCTAACCAAAATTAACCATAAGATAAAGACTACCATAAATAGTTATCAGATACACTAACCTTCCTCTTATGTTTGCCTCCACCTGATTTAACACTCTTTGAAGATGGAGCCGAGTCGATTCGTTCAACTCATCTATTCGTTCATCGTGCTTGCGAAGCGCCCCTTCCATCTTAATAAAAAAAAGTAAAAATATGTAAGGTCTATTAGAGAACCTAGATTTTAATAAAAAAAAATAAAAAAAAAATAAAAAATTTACATCTGCGAAGAACGAATTTGAATCCAGAACTCCTCAAAAAGAGAAGAAGAGGGAGTGTTAGGGTTTTTGGCGAGTGCGATAAATGAAGCGAAGCACTTAAGATTCTTCAATTTGGGAGAATAACTTAAGAGAACTTGTTTGTCCTGCAAGAATCAGGGCTGTTGCAGCAAGTTTTGATAGGTAAGGTATGTCCATAGGGAAATGTGTTCTAAAGGATGGTAAATCTCCAGATCTATGGTAGATCTGGCACTCTATCCTAAATTAAGCTAAACTCAAAGTAGGAAGGAGAGGTTTCTAGGGTTTGTCACTTTACTACAGCTACAAAAATTAAATGCTATTGATCCAGACTTGATTAAACACAGAGATGAGTAAACAAAAATAAAGTGAAACTTAAAAGATGGAGAACAACAGCTAGGGGTTTTGTTCTTTTACTGAAAATCAAAGGAATCAAAGGCAGTGCATAGGATAAATTTGCTACAATCCTCCATCTGGCTACAAGCTCCTTGTAGACACCCAAATTTGGCCCAAGGCCTGATCGAAACACCTTTTGATAGAGGTGCAATTCCAAGCTTTTGATGACATGTATGGAACCTTTAGGAACCCCCCTAGAACCCTTAGGAGACTTTCTAAACCCTTAGGAATCACCCTATATCCCTTAGGAACCTGACCCGAACCTTTAGAAATCAATTCCGACCCTTAGAACCCGTTTTGAACCTAAACCTAACCTTATCAAGCAAATGGTTGAGAAGGGGTGCACCGAAACTAGCTACAGCCCTCTACTACAATTAAATCTTATACCATTAAAAAGTAGAGGTCATCAACTTTCCAACGGTCCAAGAATCGCCCCAATCGGAGGTATACATCAAACGATACAGCAAACCAAGCTCGGAGGGCATAAGAGTAAAATCAAGTGGGCCCCCTAGGGATTTGGCGCAACTAATAGTTGTGCCAGGCTATTTCTCCCCAAAAATGGCCTGGCGCAACTAATAGTTGGGCCAGTGATAATTTTGTCTGGCGCAACTATTAGTTGCGCCAAGCCACTTCTCCCAGGATTTAAGCCTGGCACAACTAATAGTTACGCCAGTATTAATTGTGGACCCCACCCTCGCGAGCTAACTTACAGGCACTGTTTAAACACTGTTTTACTATACATTTGTCTGGCACAACTAACAGGCATATGAACAGTAACCTCTGGATTTTGCCTCAAAAATCGTGATTGGGGTTTGACTTATTGACCACCTTGACCTTTGGAGTGTGTTTTGATAGTTCTGTTGCACCCATCCACTACCTTTTTGCAACCCCTTTAAGTGGCTTAAGGCCTCACCCCATCATCCACCATTGGATGACCTTCTCACTCATCTCAAGGCTCCAAAAATCCTAGGAATCCTTACATGTGTGATTACCTAATTGCTAAACTCATTAGCTCTTAAGTGGTTTCCTAATCCACCCATTTCCTATAAATAGAGCCCCCCACCCCTTGGTTTAGGGGTTGAGAAATTTGCTTAAGAGAGAAAGAGCTCAAAGTGAGAAGTTCTTCCTCCCTTTTGTGTACCATTTTCACCCAAATTTTAGAATCTCCCAACCTCATTTCAAGCTTATTCTTGCATTCAAAACCCTTAGTCTAGGTGTGTGTGATCCCCTAGCCTCCCTTCCCTACCTCTTAGCTTCAAGCCTTAGGAGTTAGAATCCTATTTTCCACCATACAAGGCCTTCAAAAGCTCATCAAAGCAAGCCACGCAAGGCTCTCCTACGGTGCTACAAGGGATCGAGGGCTCCGGCTCTCCCCTTTCTTCTCCTATCTCTTTCTAGCTCCCTCCATCCTCCCGTTTGTGTCGTTACGCCGCCGACTTTTCGGTAGGAACGAAGGGGCACAAATAGGATTCTAACCCCTTTTGGGCAAGAGAAAGCTATTTTTCTTTATTTTATTTTTGGCCATAAGTAGAGACAGTGTTAAGCGGGTTGATCGGGTCCCTAACACCTTCCCGATTGATAACCGAAGCCCCTACCTAAGAGCCTTTGGTGTAGACCAGATTCAGAGTCATATTTTTAGCACTTCGGTGCTCATAAAAATGAATTAGGTTTCCCGGGACACCGAAAGCTCCGGGTGGCAACTCTAATATCTATATTTTTGCAAGCGAGCTCATCGCCGTGACGGGATGGCCACAAATGCCACGGTTGCACAGATGGTGACTCTGTTGGGGAATAGCTTGTAGAGCTTCTCCTTGAAATTTGGCCTTTTTATTTTTATTTTACTAACCATTTTGGTATTTATTTTATTTTATTTTATTTTTGTTTTACTCACCCCTACTTTTCCGTCATTTACATGCCTTAGCCGATCGGCGGGCTTACTTGTGCATTGTCTTTATTTTTTCCTTACATTTTTATCATTTTTGGTGTCTTAGCCGATTGGCGGGCCTACTTGAGCAGTGTCTTTTAATTTTTTTAATTTTCTGTCATTTAAAGTGCCTTAGCCGATTGACGGGCCTACTTGTGCAAACATATTCCGACAGTGGACGCCGGCCCATAGTGGCGGCACGGGGTCATCACCCCCGGTCATTGAACTAAAGAAAACTTCCAAAAAAAAGAAGAAAAGCTTTGAAAAAAATAAAATTGAACCAAGTTAGGGAGCTTAATCAATTTATTTTTTACAGGGTAGATTTTCAAAGAGTTGGGCTTAAGTACACATACAACCACTCCGGTCTTAGTATGGCAACAGCCCTTAGTGGTGATGATCCAGAAAAGTCCCAGCCCACCTAGTATCTGAGAAGGTGCTTACGCCGAAGGTATATCGGGTGGGTTCCCATTCCGAAGCTTAAAACCCTTGGGGAGCGCGCTAGTGAGTTATACCGAACTCAAACCCTTTAGGTGCGGTGAGGAGAGAATCGATCACCAAAAAATATCTCAGTTCCCGAAAGCCTAGCTTTTACAAAAACCAAAAAAAGACTCATTTTGGGCTGTTGTCTCTGCTGTTATACATTCTGGAACACCATTTTTTGTCTGGCACAAGAATTAGCTGCGCCAGTATAAAAAAATTGGAATTTATAACTGGCGCAACTAATAGTTGCGCCAGCTTTAAAATCCAAATTTTTACCTTGGTGCAACTAATAGTTACGCTAGTGTAAAAAAGGTGTCCTGCAAACTAGGCGCATGTATTAGTTGCACTAGGTCTATTTAACAGCACACTAGCCCGAATCTGTGGCCTTCTTCACCTCCTGAGTCCTCCCATTAGCGTGCTTAGTGCCTTGTTTAAGCCCCACCATCTCTGACTCCCAATACGTCCTCGTCGATCAAAAGAGGACAACTTCTTTTTGGCTCATTCTGGGGATTGGGTTGTTTGCCTTGATTTTTGTGCCTTCAATAGATCGAAGGTTCTCCTTCGATTCTTTCGAAGTACGTCGAAATCATCGCCGCGGGTCTTAATTTAAGGTACGAGAGCCACCCGAAAAGGAAATTCCAAGGCCTCGGAACCTTTATTTTTCAAAATTTTTTCAAAAATATTCAAAAAAAAAATATATAATCAAAACCCAAAAAAATATATATAGTTTGTAGTGCCGGCACAACTACATCATCTTACCCTCTGCCTTCCCGTAGGGGAAGAAGGAGGAGGATTTTTGGGCCTTATCCAAGGCACCCTACCCAACCCGTTCTCGTAGAATGTCGTGGGTAGTGGACCCGGCTTATGCCGATCCTGACACATCCCCACCACACTCTCCAACCCATTCCCATTCAGAGGAAGTCTTTTCCACCATCCCCCTTGCCCAATCACCCTTTGCCATTACCAGCCAGTTTGGCACCCCCATTTTCCCAACCACTACCTCCCAAAACATCCAAAGTCCTACCCCCAACTCCCCGTCTTTTGCTCAAACCATGCCCATACCAAATCCATCACATTTCCCACCCATGTCCATACAAAACCCAAACTCATTCTCCCAATCCACATCCATGCCCCATTTCCCATCTTCCCCCTATTGGCCTGATCCACCCAAATTCACATACACCACTTCTGCCCTATCCAACCCCCCACAAATTCCCCCATCTACCCGGGTCATGCCCATTTTTATCGGGGCCATGCCTGATTTCTTCCAAACATCCACACCCCACCAACCACCATCCCTAAACATCCCTAATCCCTCCCCATCCTTTACCCCAACTCAACTCTCCAATCCACCCCATACCCCACCTCTTACCATGGCCATGTCCGATCATACCGGGGCCATGCACAATATCCCATCTCCACCTCCCGATCCTCCCTCCATGACCATGATGGAGGAGATGTTCCAAGCCTATACTCCATATGGAAGGTTTCTCAAAAAACCTCCCCTCATCCACACCCCATGTCCCTAAACCCATCTCATACCTAGCCAATCTCCATGCCTCACTCCTCAATGACCCCCATCAACCCTCCATAATCCACACCATCCAAACCCCCATTGCCCACATGCCCCAAGGCCCCATGGCCCAACCTCCCACTACTCATACACCCCAAGGCCAAATGGCCCAATCTCCAACCTCCCACATACCCCAAGGCCCATTGGCCCAAACCCCCTTTTCCCACATATCGCAGGACCCCATGACTTAATACCCCAGCACCCAAAACTACCCAGGGCCCATGGCCCAGACCTATCAAGGCCCCTTGGGCCAAACCCATCTAGGGCCCAAGGCCCAAACCCATCTAGGGCCCAAGGCCCAAACCCACCAAGGGCCCATGGCCTAAACCCACCAAAGGCCCAAGGCTCAGACCCACTAAGGCCCATTGGCCCAAACCCATCAAGGGCTCATGGCCCAAACCCACCAAGGGCCCATTGTCCATACCCACCAAGGGCCCATGACCCATACCCACTAAGGCCCATTGGGCCAAACCCATCAAGGGCCCATGGCCCAGACCCACAAAGGGCCATTGGCCCAAACCTACCCAGGCCCATTAGCCCAAACCTATTAAGGCCCATTGGCCCAAACCTACCCAGGGCCCATGGCCCAAACCCATCAGTGGCCCATAGCCCAAAATGACCAAGGCTTCATGGCCCAAACCCAAACCCCACACTCATACCTTCTCCACAATACCCCCAACATTTCACCCAACCATCATAGCCAGGTCAAACCCATGCCATACCCCAAACCCAATTTTCTCATGGCCCCACACCCTAAGGCCATCTCCAAACCTTCCCCCATACCCAATGGCCCCTTCAGGCCCCACCTCAAAACCAAAATCCCATCACCCAACAAACCTTTCCTCATCCCCAGTGGGCTCACCCAACCCCCACTCATGTCATTCCCATCCAACCCGTGCAACAATAACAAGAGAATCCCACCCTCACTGCACATTATGCTGACCAACAGTATGAGGAAGATGAAATTAGGAATAGTGAGGCCTACGCTGGGGCATTGACCAACCTTAACCCTCCTCCCATAATTGCTCACCCCTTGGTGGCCCAAAGTGAAGTCCAACTAACGGCCAAGAAAGCGGCCCCTATGTCAAAAGAGTCAGAGCAGCTGAAAGAACAGTTGGACAAAATACAAAAGCAGCTGATGAAAATGGGTGGTGCTGAAATCCACGCCACGGAATTCACCAATTTATGCTTGTTCGTTGAGGTCCCCCTGCCCCCCAAATTTAAAATGTCGGCCTTTGACAAATATAATGGCACTGGCAATCCTATTGCGCACCTGAAGTCCTACTGTGGGGACACGTGCCAATACGGAGGGGACGAAAGACTACTAACAAAAGTCTTTCAGAAGAGTCTGACCGGTCCGGCGTTGAGATGGATCACATCTTTAGAACCGTCCATGATGAAAATGTGGAGGGACTTGACGCACCTCTTTCAAGAACAATATGTCTACAATATAGACATTGAGCCACGTAAGTTAGATTTGGCCTGTTTGAAATAGATCCAGAATGAGACCTTCAGCGATTACTTGGGATGCTGGAGAGCATTGGCAGCTTAGGTTAGAAATAGAATACCTGATGATGAGCAGATAGAGATGATCTCAAAGAATATTCTGCCAGTGATCTCAGACTTTTTGGTGTACCAGTAGCAGTCTAGCTTTACTGATCTGGTGAGAAATGCTAATTGATGTGAGGATGCCATCAGGGAGGGCCGTCTGAGTAAGAACATGCCAAGTGGACCCAATGGGGTTAGGAGGCTTTCAGAGCAAAGGAATGATAAGAGAACAGGGGGCGATGTCCAAAACATTGCCAATACCAAGCCCAATAACAATACAATCCCATTTCAATTTCAGGCTGCCCAGCTAGCACCAGTCAGGCCCGAGCAGATGCAGAGAATAGGGAATGGGCAAGGAATGCAAATGACTCTGGAGCAGAGGAGAGCCCGCTACGATTGAGTTTTCACGCCCCTAGGGCAATCGTTGAGTGTACTTATGCCTTTGTTAGTGGAAAAGAGATTAGTCACTATCTGTCAAACGCAACCTCCTCCTCACCCGATCCTAAAAAACTATGACCCGAATACCCACTGTAATTTTCATCAGGGTCCGGGTCACCCAACTGATCGCTGCTTCCCATTGAAGCACGCAATCCAGGATTTGATCGATGCCGAGAAAATCATTCCCCCTCCACCTTCTCAGCATGCTAATATTCACCAAGTGCCACTACCCCCACATCCTATCGGAGGGGCAGGTCTCTGACCCACCGTCGGAATGATAGAAGATGAGGAGGAGTTTGAATTTGACCCATCTGATTATATCAGTGATCAGAAGAGTTATGTGGCACCATTATCGAGAAACATGGAAGAAAGGAACATAGGGGTAATTGAACCCTTAAATTTATCATAATATTTCCCCAACCCGACCTCACAAATTGAACCCTTGGATCTCAGGGCATACTTTCCATCCACCACACCCGTCAATTACGTACATATCAATGCATACCAACCATACACCACCACCCCCAGTAATTACCCGATGAGCCAACAGGCCCCCAATCCTACGCCTGCACCCTCCAGTTATCAATGACTCGCGCCCACCCAATTTCCCCTAGTTCAACCACCAGCAAACTCCACAGCCCCCATCAATGCCCAATAAGCCATTAGGCCCCCAATCTCACACCTGCACCCGTCAGTTATCAATGGCTTGCGCCCATCCCATCACCCCAAGTTCCGCCTGCGAACTCCAGCACCCCAGTCAATTACCTAATGGCCCATTAGACCCCCCATCTCCCGCCAGCGCCCACCAGCTATCAATGGCCTACTTTTACCTCCTTCCCTCCAATGCCACCACCCTCAAGCTTCACCACCCCTATCTAGCCTAATTTTTCCACCCAACCTGCTACTATCAAAATAAATCAGGTGTTCCCCACACCTCCTGTGCCAACAGTACAAGTGCCTCAAGTACCGACAGCCATACCTTTCTAGCTCTCGGGACCAACCTATGACCCTCATCAGGTCCCACTAAGCTACGAGTAATCAGATTTCAATACCAGCAACAACAGCAGAGAAGGGGTAGTGGACTTTGTCACACAGTCTGGGAGGATATTGAAGCAGCCAGAAGCGCCAGCAGTAGAACAGGCCCAACCAGAGGGGAAGAAGGATACCGCAGTAAATCCCTTCCAAAAAATGAGTCGGGAACATATACTAGAGACTCAGCTAAGAAGAATGCTCACCCATATCACTGTGTGGGATCTGTTAATGACATCCCCACTCCATTTCCAAGCATTCATGGGGGCATTGAAAAATGCGCATATGTCCCTCCAAGTTAGCCCCAATGAAGTCGGGCAAATAATTGGGCGACTGATGGCTCCGAATGCCATTTTATTCTCTGACGTTGACTTACCTGAAGAAGGATGTAGTCATTCCAAGTCATTAAATATAACCGTTGAGTTTGGAAATATGGTCATTCCCCTAGTTTTAATTGATAATGGGTCTGCATTGAACATATGCCCGTTAAGAATCGCCACTAAGATCGGGGTCGATCCATGCATCCTGAGACCCACCAGAACTAGCGCAAGAGGGTTTGACAATACCAGGAGAGAAATAATGGGAGAAGTTGATCTTGAGCTATTGATACGGTCCATGACCTTTTCCATCTTATTTCAAGTAATGGATATCAAATCCTCGTTTAATCTATTGTTGGGGTGCCCGTGGCTACACGAGGTCGGAGCCATACCTTCTACTTTGCACAAGAAACTCAAGTTTACGTATGGACACAAAATTATTACAATCATTGGTGAGGGGCACAACGAGAAAGAAAAGGCTGCCAATAGCGTTGAAAAACCTAATATGTTGGATGTGCCGCACACTGCTAAGGACGTTGACCTCCATAGTTTTGAATATGAGGTGTCAGCGATACTCCCGGAGCCCATTGAGGGCATCCTGCCTAAAATGGGAGGTGGTATAGTAGCAGCAGTGGCTATGCTCCAAAAGTGGGGCTATTAGAAAGGCCGAGGGCTCGGGCCTAGACTGCTGGGCAGAAGAGAGCCAGTTATGGCCAAAGGATAGAAAGTACGATTTGGGCTAGGATACAAGCCCACAGAGGAAGCGATTCGAGAGGCTAAAGAGAAAGCCAGGGTCACCGCAGCTGCAAGAGCTCAAGGAATCAACATAGAAGAGAAACCTCGCCCTAAGCCGCACATGACCCCATACAAACCCATAGCTCTTGCCCATCCCACCAATCCCAACATCTCCCTTCCTAACCTGGAGATAGATTTGGCTGCATTATCCCTCTTCGAGGAACGATGGCCAGTACCTGAACAAACACCCCTGTGGTAAATCATCGCAAAAAGGTATTAACGTTTGAGAACATCATCTCAGACGAATTGGGGATCAATATGATGGAGGCTGACTCCAATAAGCCATATCAGTTAGCACCCTCCATCTAAACAGGTAAAGGAGCGATCCCTCAGGTATGCAACTGGGCATCTTTGCCCCAAACTCTGGAAGCAGGGAGTGGCCTAAATTTTGGCACCTGTTTCCCAAAAAAAAAATAACCTATAAAAAGTGAGATAAGCCCTTGGCAGGCAATACCTTGTATATATAGCAACCCGCCTTGCCAAGGGTCCATCTCCAAAGAAAATAAAAATCTAAAAAACATGGAAAAAATACAAAATCCCAAAAACCTTGAAAAAATCCAAAGTTCAAAAATATCGTCATTTAAAATTCTAGAAAAAGTCCCACAAAAGGATGCCTTAATCGAAATACCCGTCCCACATAAAATCGACCCCTTTCCTGTAGAAATACAAGAAGAGGTAGGATTTACGAGTTTAGACGTGCATAGTCCTTTGGAGGAGCTCCCTAATGAGCTCCTTGATCGATTTCCTGCCTTTGAGCATGGACCTACCCCCGTTGTTGAAGAGACAGAAGACGTCAATTTAGGGACTGAGGAGATTTTCAGAATAACCAAAATCAGAATGTCGCTGTCCCCTGAAGAAAGGAAAAGCATGATCGACTTCCTTCGGTCATACTAAGACATTTTTACCTGATCGTACGAGGACATGCCCGGTCTGAACACAGATTTGGTTGAGCATGAGTTGCCTCTCTACCCCAATATGAAGTTGGTTAAGCAGAAGCTGAGATGTCTCCGACCCGAATGGATGCTGAAAGTCAAGGATGAGGTCGTCAAGCAGTATGACGCGGGGTTTCTCATGGTATCTAAATACCCGCAATGGATAGCCAATATTGTGCCTGTACCAAAAAAAGATGGAAAGGTCCGCATGTGCATCGATTTTTGCAATTTGAATAGAGCGAGCCCAAAAGATGATTTCCCATTTCCACACATCGACATCTTGGTCGATAACACTGCTAAGCATGGGATTCTTTCATTTATGGATGGATTCTCAGGATATAACTAGACGAACGGTGACTGGAAGATGAAAGACGAGAAACTGATCCCCTATCATGAACATCTCGAGGATCTCCAAGACGTAACATTCTCATATGTCCCTCGAATAAGGAATCGTTTTGCCGATGCACTAGCAACTTTGGTGTCAATGATAGAAATCCCGTATGATGCTGATATGAAGCCGATCTTGATCGAACAGAGAAGTGAGCCGGCCTTCTGCCTTCAGATTGAGGAATCGACAAAGCCTGATGATGAGCCACCTTGGTTCTCAAATATCAAGAATTTCCTTGAAACACAAACTTTCCCTGAGGGTACGTCCAAGACGAACTGGCGAACCATTCAACGTTTAGAAGCAGGCTACGTCATTTGTGGGAATGCCTTTACAAGCAGTCGTACAATAACATTTTACTCAGGTGCCTTACTGAAAGTGAAGCGACCAACATCATAAAGGAGATCCGCGAAGGAGTATGCAGAACCCACGTCAGCGGTCACATGCTTGCTAAGAAAATTTTACGGCAGGGATACTTTTGGACCACTATAGAATCAGATTGTTGCAAACATGTTCAAAAATGCTACAAGTGTCAGGAACACTCAAGTCTGATACATTCTCCTGCCATCGATCTACACTGCATGACCACTCCTTGGCCATTTGCTACTTGGGGCCTTGACGTCGTCGGAATGACTAATCTGAAAGCATTAAATGGACATCAGTTCATCCTCATCGCCATTGAATACTTTATCAAGTGGGTAGAAGCGGCGTCATATGTCAACATCACGGCCAGTCATGTAAAAAAGTTTCTCAAGAATTATATTGTGTGTCGATTCGGAGTACCCAAAGATATCATCACGGACAATGGTACAAATTTTGCAAATTAGCGTATCCGAGCCTTTTGTGAGCAATACAAGATCAAGCACCATTGCTTGTCACCTTATCAGCCTCAAACTAATGGAGCCGTAGAAGCTGCAAATAAGACAGTCGTCCACATCCTAGAGAAATGGTCGTCTCTTATCGAGATTGGAGCGAGATGCTACCATTTGCTTTGTGGGCCTACAGAACGTCGATCCGTACCGCTACAGGGGCAACACCATTCTCCCTTGTGTATGGAACTGAGGTCGTCCTACTAGTAGAGGTTGAAGTACCCTCGCTTCGAATCCTCATGGAATCAGGCTTACCCAAGGTAGAGAGAGAGAGAGAGATCACGCTTTGAACAGTTAAACTTATTGGACGAGAAGAGACTCCTAGCCTTGTGTCACACTTAAGTTTACTAGGGGCGAATCGCACGCACTTATAATAAATGTGTCCGCGGTCGAGATCTAAAGGTAAGAGACACTGTGTTGAAGAAGATCTTCCCATCCCCCCATGCCGATCTGAGAGGAAAGTTCAAGCCAAACTAGGAAGGACCTAACGTCATTCGAGAAGTGCTGTCGGGATACGCCATCCGCCTTGCCACCATGGTCGGAGATCTTCTTCCTGAGCCCATCAATGCTGGATACATCCGACGGTTCTACTCTTAGTCTATTGCGATAAGGTAAGTATTTATGAAACAGATGCGTGACTGCTTAAGAACCACCAAAAAGAGGCCATCATTTCAAGCACAGTAGCCAAAAAAAATTCCTAAAAAAGATGATATCCTTTGCTACCCCATTTTGAGCCTAGGCCTTTCTTTCAATAACCCCCTTCCCCCCAAAAAAATGTGTGTGTGTGTACATATACAAAAAAGGAGATGAAGTAAAGTTACCATCAAAGGCCAAAAAAATCGAAAAAGAAAAACCTCAAATAGAGATTACCTGAAATAGAGTAAAAAGAACAAAAAAATGTAGAAAGAATCACTGGGCACGTACAGTAAAAACCCTCAGGGAAGAAAGTATCTTGAGAAAACTGAGCCGTATCAAGGAAACCCTTTTAGCCCAGCATACGTTCAAATCCTAACCTAACCCATGGCCAAGCTACACCCTGAAGAAAGCCCTCTTTTAGGTTCACAAGTAGTCATAATATCTGTTAAGTCAACACGAGCCGAGTTGTGAGAGGACACCAGAACCCCATCTAGCTGGCTATGACGGAATTGGCGTCTATGTCGTGGCTTTTGAAAGAATGAAAAAGAAAAAAAAGAGAAAAAATAAAATAAAAATACAAGCTCAAAGCAAGATGGACGTGGTGAAAACCCAAAAGGGCATTACGGGTAAAAACAGTGAGCTTGTGCAGACCAAGTGAAAACCCGAAAGGGCGCTTGGGCTAAGAGAGCTAAGCCCATGGACATGGTGAGAACCCGAAAGGGCGCCACAGGTAAAAAATGAGATAAATAAATAAAAAAAGAAGAAAAAAAAATTGGAAAGAAGACAAGTTTGGAGTGATTGAGAGGATTCATGCTTGAGCAGCCCTCTTAGTTACTCTCTTTGTTACCCTTTTTCGACTGGGCCGCTCATGCTTGTCCGATTCGGGTCTCGACCAGAATTGTCTTTGTGAAATTGCTTTGTCAAACGTATGACCCAAGGTAAGGAGAAAGGTTTGACTCAATCTGAAGGGATTGACGTTCCAGTCTTGGTAAAGTTGTTGAAACCCACCCAAGATCCGACTACTTAAGAGGGGTTCGACCATGCTCAAAAGAGGACCTAGGGTTTCACAAGGTGATTAAGGCACCGCATATATTTATATATATATATATATATATGCATAAAACAAAAAGACCAAAAAGTCTAGGTAGATGTATATAATAAACTACCTTTCAGTTACAAAATGCACCACTTACACCACATCCCAAAAAATTGCCAGTATGATGACTAGCGTGTTTTCCTTTTTTATAAATAAAAACATAAAGAAAATATGTATACCAAAAATGTGTGTATCTGTAAAGGGGTTTTTATGCCCCTTTTCTGTGTATCTGATCTATGTAAAAAGTTCTGTGTGCAGGAAGGAGTTAGCAGCCCAGCTCGCACTTCAATGCGCTAATCTCAGCATGAAGGTCATCTTCCCGGACATTTCGCTTAGTTAGGTAGCGACCATGCAGGCTCTTATACCTCTTCCAAGAAGAGTCAACGGCTCTAAAAGCGATGCTCAGTGATCCCTTCAAACGGAGGACCTCGCTCTCTGTTGTTTCTGCTCTAACCTTTTCATGTGACAAAAGTTCTTGCAGGACCCTCTTCTCATCCACGAGTAGCTCGATGCGGGCTCGGAGTGCCGTCTCTTTCTTTGGCCAAGGGCCTCCAGTGTCAATGATCTCTGATGAATCTAGACCGTCAGCAACAGGCCGCTCAGTCAACAGCCAGGCCTCGTACTCAGGAGAAGCTTGAACTGAATCTCCCTGCTCGATATCACACATCAATGTCGACTGACGCATCTCCCAAAGAGCAGCAATCCGATCTATGTCCAGAGGACCCCCTAGAAAAGATCAAATCACATAAAGGGGGTCTGGCCTCACAAGGCACCTGCTGAGGGCAGCCGAACTGATGCAACACTCGGAATGGGAAGTAAAAGGTGCTGCAGTCAATCCTAGGAGGGTGATGCCCTCACAATCTTTAGAACGAAGTACTGGGAAGGTCCAATCCAACCAAGGAAGCCTCCATGTCAGCTCGGCATCAGTCAACCAAAGTTTCAGAGCTAACACGTTGCCCTGTGGAAGCAAATGGTGCCTACCCAGAAAGCACTGAGCCGCCTCACCACGAGCAATATAAAAGCGGGGCATAAGCCCCAAGGTAGTGAGGTGCTCACCCAACCAGACCTAAAGCAACAAGGGGCACCCCCGAAGGCCCTCCACCTTGCCCAAAGCAAATGAATCAAGGCCTCCATACAACTCGGCGAGCACCAAATGCATTATGGATCGGCCTGCCTCCAGCTCTGTCAAAATGTCACAAATTGCCAACGAGAAGCTCTCCTCCCCAGTAAAGAAGATGATTTCAGAGATGAGACCGAGTGCTAGAGCTTTCACATTGAAAATATTCCTAATCGACAATCTTCGGAGACTTTCGTCACCGAAAAGTTCTTTGAGGAATTTTAGCGAACACCTTGTGGGCCCCCTAATGAGACTTTTCTCATACTCAAGTTTCTTTAAATCGAGAGTAAGGTGAACGGATTTGGAGTAGCCCGGCCGAGGCATGAATCTTACAAGGCCCCTGTGAATCTTCAGGCCAGACAGATTGGATAGCTCCTCAAGGGTTGGGGTTAGCTCCCGCTTCCCAAAATGGAATACATGGGAATTCACATCCCAAAATGAAGAAACAGCAAAAAGGAGTTCCGACCGTGGAGGAACCTCTAGAAAGGAAGGCAGGCAAGATAGCCCAAGGCTCTCCAAGTCAGTGAGCTCACTCTCATTCAAGCTCCCAAACTAGGCTGTTAGAAGTTTGGTCCCCAAGCCCAAGGAAGGGGGTAAATTGGCTACAGGCCCTCCACGTAAGGGAGGGTTAGAAAGCGGGTCCATGAACGTACAAAGATCTTCTGAGAAGACAAAAATTGAAGTATGGTGATGGACCCACCTTGGAAAGCAACAACAAAAAGAACCGATCAAAAGGGCCAAGACAAACAAAAAGAAGTGATTTTTGGACTAACTCGGGTATATAAGGATCCACTGCCCCCCAGGTTAAACAGGGCGCAACTATTAGTTGTGCCAGTGTTTTTCTCCCCCAGGTTGAGCCTGGAACAACTATTAGTTACGCCAGCACATTTTGGTCCCCACTTATGCCTGGCACAACTAATAGTTACGCCACACTACGGTCCCCCCTCTTCAGCCATCCCGGGACCCAGCTGTGGGGACTTACACCCCTTTTGTTTTTTCACACACCTCCTTTCACTAACAGTTTGGTAATTATTTTGTTTATTCATATGCAAGACTGATCCTACATCAAAGCATACGCCCAAGAAGTCACTTTCTGAGAACATTTTGGGCAAACACATCCTGTAGAGAAACAGGTCTAATAAAAAGAGATCGTGGCATAAAATCAAAGAAGAAATTCTAAAAATATTTTCCAAAAAATGATCCAAAGTATCACATCAACCATCCCCAAAATAATTAAACAAATCAAATTCCAAAGAGTACTGAGTTTTCAAAATAAAAACTAAACGCCTATTCCTTGCTCACGCCCTTTGATTTCTTACGACGGCGAGAGGAGCTCTGGAAGGTCCGGATGTGCCCCACCCTGGACCACGACTGCGAGATCCTGCTGAGTAAGGAACACGACTCCTTAGCATGAGCACGCTGCAAGGCACAATCAAAGTCAAGAGTCAGGATCAGTTAAGGGATAAATGATAATGAAATGAATGAGAGGAGTAGGGCAGTAGGGTACTCACCGTCTCCACCTCCCTAAGCTCTGCAAGATGACGATGGCACTTCGCATATTCCATGGCCGAGTTGAAATCCTACGTTTGGAATGATATAACATCAATTATCAAGGCAATCTTAAAGCATGTACAATAGGAGGTAGAAACGAAAAGAGATTGGGCCATCAGCGGACTTACCCCTGGAACCACCTCAGGAGGAGGGACACGGGTCGCCTCAACAAAAAGTCACGCTTGTCGATCCACATCTGCGTAGAGGCCCGAAAGGAAGCTGTCATCTAGGCGCTGGAAGGTCCCATAGACCACGAGCAGATTGCCACCAAGGATACCAGGATGAGAGGTACCTGACGAACCAGCACCCGAGGAGCCCTCGCCCGAGGGACCCACACCAGAGGGGCCAGCACAGGAGGGATCTTCCCCTGACATATCAGCTGCACTCGTCCCGCCTTCACCATCCGAATCATCCCCTGGAGCGAACTATGAACAAAATAAAGATCTACTTAGAAGGAATGAAGGGCCAAACTAAAGCATAAAGGGAACTAATCCAAGCTAAGAAGAATTTCTTGGCCGAGAGGGCCTTCGAACGCAAGAAAATTGGCACTAGGTATAAAGCATGACAAGATAAATCGGTATGGCAGGCACTCGTACCAAAGATGATAGTCCTCGGGCACATGGAGAGCATGGATGGGAAGCCCATTGTTGAAGAAGGCCGCGGTAAGCTCCTCGATACTGCCAACAGGATACCAAACTTCCGCCAGAGGGTCCACAGGTATGGCATAATAAACCTGGAATTGGTGCATGACTTGCTCCCCCAGAAAATAGAATTTGGCCCATGCTCCATAAAAGAAAACGATGCGGCGATTGTTAAATAGGTGGGAAGTGCCTATAGCTACTCGGTCCCAGAAGGGGATGCAAGGTACGGGTCAGGGAGGATCTGCCCAAGTCAAAAGAAAAAAAGAGAGAATCCAAGCAGTTAGCACATCAGTAAAGGGAGATTCCCGAGCTAAAAACAAACAAAGTTAAAAGAGAGTTTTACCTGCTCAAGAACCATCAAGTCGAGTTGGGACCTTAGATCCATCTCCAAGTGCTTTAAACCTACATCACGATGCCGAGCCTAATTCCAGTTGCTGAGGAGGGGATAGGTAAGCACCTCCGAGAAAAGAAGCGGGTGCCTAGGGTGAAAGTGATGGTTTCCCCATACCTGAAAAGGGGGGGGGCATTGAACAAGAGCGGGTTAGTAGCGTATATGGATCATTCAAAAAAAATGGCAAAGGAAAAGGAATGAGGAATTACCTCCAGGGTGGCCCAAAATCCAATAGCAGACTTTGAATCTCCGATCATGACCCGAGACAAATTGTACATCAGTCATGCATACCCTGCCCCTCCCCAGTTATACCTGTGGACGTCACCCCAGTTGTCCATCACACTCAGCAGGGCTAGGCTGACTTGGCCACCGCTCGCATTGGTGAAAAGGGTCTTACCAAGCAGGACCAAGAGAGTAATGCAGGCTAGGACGATCGCCCGCTTGGGCGTGATGTAGAGCACCCTGTCTGGCTAACCCAGATCCACTAACTCATTAGGTGTATAAAGTGAGGTCAGCCAAGACATCTTGACCTCGGTGCCATGTGTCTGCCTGCGAGGAGGATAGGCCACAATCAATCAAATGGTGTCCTCTTGACTTGACATCACAAGATCGGATATCGGTATCCCCCTTATCCTGATGCTGGTAATCATGGTCCAGTTGACGGGTGTCAAAGTCATCTCTACATACGACATGTGAAAGGTCATCGTCTCAGGGCGAAACTGTTCAATCAGGGCTTTCAGATAGGCAGCGTCGGCCCTCATGGCGGGGTAAGATAGAAATTTTCCAAAGCCCATTTGTGCCAGAAGGACCTTTACCACGGGAGGGGCATAGAGGTAGAACTCGTGAAAGTCGAGCCACTCCCTGCGGAACACAATGTTGGGTAGGTCCTGTACCCAAGAAAATGCGCATCAGACCCCAAAGGCAAAGCAAAAACTGCATAATAGAAATAAATTGAACCTCTCTTTTACCTTGCTCGCTATCCCAAAATTTGAAATGTGGGTATGCTGTTGGTGAAGGAGGCCTACCCGGGTGGCCTCGCCCTGCATCTCGAGCCATGGGCCCGCTCTCCGATCTACCTAGATGAACTGCTCCCCCCGCGGGCCGTACACTATCTCAGGCCCCTCCTCGTGGCCCTCCTAAGGAATATGCTTACCCTCGCCTGACATGCTAGGGCGAAAAAAGGCAACCACATTAGAATAGATCAGGGGTAAAGGATGGTTTTTGTGTTACATACCAAGGGAAGGTAATTATGCTCACCCTCTCGCTGTTCATGGTCAGGAAGTAAAGATGCACACATACATACGCAACAAAAAAGCACACAAGAAAAAAACAACAAAATCCCTTTTAGGTTGAAAATGCAAAAAAATCCCCTCCTTTCTATCTTAGAATGTAAACAAAAAATGATAATAATAATAAAATAAACCCCCCTTTCTTTTATGTTTAAAAATAAAAGCCATTTAAAAAAAAAAATCGTCATCAAAACCAAAGGGTCCTTCCTTTATGCCAAAAAAGGGGGGTTTTAGAAAAAAAGAAACCAAAACAAATCCTTTTCTTCATGGCCCATAAAATCAAAAACAAAAAACAAACAAAAAAAACCTTCTTTCATAAAATCCCTCCCCTTATGTCCATAAAATCGAAAAATCCCTCTTTTACAAAAAAAAACTAAAACCAAAAATATATGCCTTAGTTTACAAACAATAATTTTTTTTTTTTTTTTGAGGAAAAATCCTTTTCGTTAATTAATGATAAGAAAAAATAAAAAAAAAAAGGAAAAAACACATTCCCCTTGATTAGTTTTCAATATATATAGGAACCAAAAATCATTTTTTTAATTAATTAACCTTTCAAAAAACAAACAAACAAAAAAAAACAACAAATTTTTTTTCTTTTTCCTAACTAGTTTTCAAAATAGTATCTTCGCTTGGTATTCAAGATAAAAATAAAAAATAATAATAACACCCCTTCTCTAAGCACAAATAAAAAAAAAACAAAAATTATTATTGTTTACATATATATACATATATTATGCATTAATAAAACCCATAAAACCACAAAAATAAGGCATTATTCATAAAAAACCCTTCACACATCATCAATCAACATGCTTACAATGGAAATAAACTATTTTTCATCTAGGAATGCAAAATCATGACCATATTTGCAAGAAAAAGTAAGAAAAATCAAAGAAAATAGATGAGAAATGGTTACCTCTTTGAAGAAAAAGGGTCTTTAATCTATCTTGAGTTGACGATCGATCCACACAAGCAAAGCAACGGCAATGGGGCACGCGTAGAGGCAATGTAAAGGAACCCTAGGAGGGGGGGGCGATTTTCAGTTTCAAAGACGAAGGAAGGGGAGAAAAATTCGAAATAAAGCCCCCAGCCCGAACTCGGGCTGTTTAAATTCTCCCTAGCCAAACCTGGCGCAATTAATAGTTGTGATAGGCAAAATGTTTCCCACCTTTTGCTTGGCACAACTATTAGTTACGCCAGGCTATTTTGAGGCCCCTAGTGGCCTGGCGCAACTAATAGTTGCGCCAGGCACTTAGGCCGGATCTTGGGCCTGGTATGGGCCAGATGGGAAGACCGGTTCCCCCACTCTTTTTGTTTGTTCTGTTGCTCCTGACAGATGCACGCGCTCCCAAGGCGGCATTTCGATCATCCTTCGACTTGCCAAGAGAGCCATGCTAGAATAAAAGCAGATCAAGATCAATGAGCACCCTGATCCAATAAAGGAAAATATAAAGAAAAATCTAAAAAAATCCCCACAGAGAAGCCGGAAGTATTCACAAAAAAATATCCACATAAAATAATAACTTCAAAATTCCAAAAAATCACATAAAATAATAACTTTAAAATTCCAAAAAATCACATAAAATAACAGTTGAAAATTTCAAAAAATCGCACAAAATGATAGGAAAATTAAAAATAGATTTGTATTCCCAACAGAGACACACAAGCATAAGGCGGTAAAACGTCAATATTTTATCCGCAATGCAGTTGTGCCATACTAAAGTCCTGAGTCGGAGGTTCGCCTCGGATTTTTGGATCCTACTTTAAGGAAGGAGCAACAGTGTCGGTCCCGATCAAACAATCAATGTTTCGATTGAGTCAACTCCATGGCTAAATCTTTGCGACGAGCGTTCTGTTTTGGATTCATGTGAACTTAAGTGTCTTAAGCTTTAGATTCTCCATTGGAAAAGCTCAATCATTGGTTGAGACCAACCTGTTGAGTATGAGATTACGTGTCAATCAAACTATGTGCAACCATGCATTCGGAAGGGTTCATTTCCCTTTTTCTTTTCTGCAGGCTTATAACCTGTATGGGCAGTGGTATCCCTATAAAGTGTACACCATGCGTCTGGGTATCCGTATGATAGTTGTTTGTCCCCGTAAATTATACCCAGGCGGGTTCGGGTCGGGGCTTCCATCGTCTTTGTTGTTGCTTATTGCCCCTGATGGGTGCATGATTATGCATAGTTAAATGATATTTATGATCATTGTCAGCAAAGACCAGGATTGGATGTCTCTTCATGGGGATACCAAAATATTTGGTTGGATTTATTCAAGGTAATCAAAGATGGATGCTCTAGGCCATGTTAATCTAAGGCATGCTTTCGAAAATGGCACGCACTCTCAAAAAGCGTTGTGACATCTATTCACTTCGCTCGGGCGGTCATGCTAAATAAACTTCGGGGTCGATGGGTTTGCCCAAAGACCTCGAACCTTGCTTTCAACAGGAGCACCCACGAACAATCAGATGTGGCCATCAAATGCCTCGTAGGATTGAACGCAAACTGTGGAGCCTTGCGTATGCTTACTTCACGCCTATCTTTGAATGTGAGTCAATCCCCCCCCTTTTTCTTACTCACGAAGCTGTTGCATTCAGAATGAATTTTAAACATCAGATACCTTCAAAATCATCTCGAGAAGTGAATATCTTTCCTGACTATAGGGAGTTCGCAACTCATTCCACCTCAGTTATGCCCAGTAATGTTGCTAAGCACTTGGGAACCGATTACCTCGAGAAACGAATGTTTAGCCTGATGTCTCAAGGCTTTTGTTTTCTCACCGTGTTACTCATTTGATGTTTGAAGTTCATTCTGAATGCAGCGGACCCATCAGTAATGCCTTGGGCCTCTTCGGATGTCTCTTTTTTCTTTGGCATTCGATCATTAGTGATTGGATACGAAAGAGGGGCATCTGTAGACACCCAAATTTGGCCCAAGGCCCGATCGAAACACCTTTCGAGAGAGGTGCAATTATGAGCTTTTGATGACATGTATGGAACCTTTAGGAACCCTCCTAGAACCCTTAGGAACCTTTTCAAACCCTTAGGATTCACCCTCGATCCCTTAGGAACTTGACCCGAACTTTTAGAAATCAATCCCGACCCTTAGAACTCGTTCTGAACCTAAACCTAACCTTATCAAGCAAATGGTTGAGGAGGGGTGCACTGGAACCAGCTACAGCCCTCTACTATAATCATATATTATACCATTGAAAAGTAGAGGTCATCAGCTTTCGAACGGTCTACGAATCGCCCCAATCGGAGGTATACATCAAAAGATACGGCAAACCGAGCCCGGAGGGCATAAGAGTAAAATCAAGTGGGCCCCCTAAGGATTGGGCACAACTAATAGTTGTGCCAGGCTATTTCTCCCCAGAAATGGCCTGGTACAACTAATAGTTGTGCCAGTGATAATTTTGACTTCTCCCAGGATTTAAGCCTGGCGCAACTAATAGTTGAACCAGTATTAATTGTGAACCCCACCCACAAGCTAACTTTCAGGCACTGTTTAAACACTATTTTACTGTACATTTGCCTGGCACTACTATTAGTTACGCCAGGCATATGAACAGTAACCTCTGAATTTTACCTCGAAAATCATGATTAGGGTTTGACTTGTTGACCACCTTGACCTTTGGAGTGTGTTTTGATAGTTCTGTTGTACCCATTCACTACCTATTTGTAACCCCTTTAAGTGGCTTAAGGCCTCACCCCATCATCAATCATTGGATGACCTTCTCACTCATTAGCTCTTAAGTGGTTTCCTAATCCACCCATTTCCTATAAATAGAGCCCCCCACCCCTTGGTTTAGCGGTTGAGAAATTTGCTTAAGAGAGAGAGCTCAAAGTGAGAAGTTCTTCCTCCCTTTTTTTCATCATTTTCACCCAAATTCCATAATCTATCAACCTCATTTCATGCTTATTCTTTCATCCAAAATCCTTAACCTAGGTGTCTGTGATCCCCTAGCCTCCCTTCCCTACCTCTTAGCTTCAAGACTTAGGAGTTAGAATCTCATTTTCTACCATACAAGGCCTTCAAAAGCTCATCAAAGCAAGCCACACAAGGCTCTCCTATGGTGCTACAAGGGCCAGAGGGCTCTGGCTCTCCCCTTTCTTCTCCTATCTCTTTCTAGATCCCTCTGTCCTCCCATTTGTGTCGTTATGCCGCCGACTTTTTGGTAGGAATGGAGGGATACAAATAGGATTCTAACCCCTTTTGGGCAAGAGGAAGCTATTTTCCTTTCTTTTGCTTTATTTTATTTTTGGCCATAAGTATAGACCGCGTTAAGCGGGTTGATCAGGTGCCTAACACCTTCCTGATCGATAACCGAAGCCCCTACCTAAGAGCCTTTGGTGTAGGCCGGATTCAGAGTAATAATTTAAGTACTTCCGTGCTCATAAAAATAAACTAGGTTTCCCGAGACACCGGAAGCTTCGGGTGGCGACTCTAATATCTATATTTTTGCAAGCGACCGCATCGCCGTGACGGGATAGTCACAAATCCTTTGGTTGCACACTCCCCATTTCTAGTAGATGCAAGGTATAAGAATCCAATCTCAACCAGAGAATTGAACCAATCCTGAGGCTATGATCTATCCACTTTAATGGTCACAGACCATCCTAGAGATTGTTCCACTCTAAGGATCTTGATTAGAACAGGAAAGCTATTACAGATGGTGCGAATGCCAGGCTACCAGCTCTCCATTTCTGGTTGGAATCCACAGGAATGTCTGACCCAGAGAAATCAAATACGAAAAAGTGAAATGTAGATCAGAATCACCTTTAAAATCCATAATTACATTGCAATCATAAAACTTACAATCCTATTGTGCTCAGATCTGTAATCTGTGTAACTTACAATCCTTTACAAGCCTCTGAAATTCTCAATTAATAGCTCTAGACCTCACCCTAACTACTGAAAAGAGTTTAGCCAACCATGATTGGCTAAAGAGAGAATGAGAGAAAAAGGAAGAGAGACGGAGTTTGGAGAAGATGGATCTAAAATTAGGCTCTGGTTCTCTCGAATTCTAAATGTGTTCAATATAATTTCTTCAAGCTTTTATACTCTCCTCCTCTGTCCTCAGATTCGTTTCAACCAATCAGAGCCCAAGAGAATAATTCTATTATTCTGTGCTGTTGATGTGGCCGATTTCTCTTCTAGAAACTCTTCTCTCATTGGCTCTCATCTGGCAAATGCACATGAGGCTGTTAGGGTTTCCAATCATACGCAGTTGAATGCTAAAAATACCCCTAGGGGTCGCTGACATGCTTTGGGATGTGTGCGCAAACTTCTGCAATTGGCAGTTGCTAGAGGAGGAACACTGAGAAGTTCCCAAAATGAGTGTCAATAGGATCAGGGAACCTCTCGACAGGTACTGGATCTGCTTTATGTTCACGTCGATAGGTTGCATTGGCTTTCGACAGCTTCTGTATGCTTCTCGACAGGATTGTAGATTCCTCGAGAGGTTTAGCTTGCACTAGTTGTTGGTGATTTTTCGATGTGCTTGCTTTATTTGTTGGTGGTAAAAGCAATTTAAAATCAAAGTAAAATAGGGGATGGAATCAGCACAACTGAGAAATCCTAGACCTGCAAGATACAGGGTCCATTTGTAGCAAGTTTTGATAAGTAAGAGTTTGTCCCACAGGGAAAGGTGATCTACAGCTCCAAGGGAGCCATCTCTAGTAGTCCCTCCAGATCTGACTACAGATATGGCAGTCCTAAAAGGAGGGGAGTTTAGGGTCACTTATTCTAAGTATCCTAAGGTAGCCTAATGAACTAACTACAGAAAGGGGTTGAGAAGATGGATGGAGTGAGGGAAAATAAATATAAAAAGGGTGAGAAGTATGCTATTGGGTTCAGATCTGCTGGAATTTATGACTCAGATCCGGATCTGTTGGTATAGAAATCCTGTCTAATGGCTACATTATCACCAAAGAGGAGAAAAAATTCAACTCATCCCTATGCCATGATCCAATCCCTTAAGGTTATAACCTGTCCACTTAAATGGTCACAGACTATCCCATAGGGGGACCACAATCCAGAGATGGGTCAAAACAAGTTAATCATTGTAGGCACTACTTCATCCAGGCTACAAGCTCAGGAATCCATAGGGAACCTCAACCTCTAAAGCTCTATGTGTGGGGTTAAGGCTGTAAAGGACCATGATAGCCCAGACACATAGAACTAGCAAGAGATTGAGTACCACCTTAGATCTAGTAGTCCATTGCTTGAGTGGGACTGCAATGGTCCAGTCACAAGCCTACAATCTCCATACCCAGATCATATACAACATCTTATGGCGGGTCTATACTAATATAGGGGAGTCTGCCTTTGTACAATCTCCTACCAGGCTATAAGCTCAGGCTCGGAAAAGAAGGATCCATTTTGGATCGGCGGATTGGATTCACCCTAAGGCTATAACCTGTCCACTTGAATGGTCACAGACTATCCCAGAGGCTATCCTCCTCACAGAGCCCAAAACAAAACAAGAATATTGCTGCTACCACCATGGTCACAAGGCTACCAGCTCAGGCTTCCATGGGGATTTCAGATCTAGTGGGTCCTGTGGTGGGGCTAAGGCTGTAAAGGACCATGATAGCCCAGACACACAGGTCACTTGGATCTGAATGGCTCCTTAGAATCAGTCCTCCATTGCTTTGAATCACAGCCAAAGCAATGGCAGATCACAAGGCAGCAGCCTTGCACAGAGCAACTCACAAACACATGAATCCCATAAAAGTGCAACACCCAATCACAAATTCCATTAATCTAAACTTAAGAAGCATATAAAGGCATGGCCAGCAAGTGCTGGGCCATGGAGAGAAGAAAAAGAAAAAGGAAAACTACTTACAGCTACAGAAAAACAAGACTATAATGCTAAAAATAAAACAAAGCAGAAACTGAACTCTTCCGGCCTCTTGCTCTCCTCTTAAACCTAGACCAGGCTTAGGTTTATATAGCAGTGGGTGTGGCGGCGCATTAGGGTTAGGAAACCCTAATTTTAGCGATGCCACGTGGCCTATTAATGATCCTTGGATGCCTCGAGGCACGTGCACGGAGATTTGAGCGTGGGAGTGTGTGCCCTAATCCTTAGAAATTCCCAAAAAGTCCTCTACAGAATGATGAAAGTTGAAGTTCAGAGCTTCCCCAGGTTGCAGTCGATTCCCAGACTTGTCGCGTGGTAGCTCTGTTCTTCTCGTGGTTGAGTTTAACATTAACACTTCAGACGTCGTGGGGTTGCAGCTTCTTAATGCTTTGAGCAGTCACGAGGTAGATAGTTAAGCTCTCGCTGGATTGGGCTTCGCGCGGTTGGATTATTACTTGTGAATAGTGCGAGAACTGCGTGAGCATTCCATTTCACTTTGCGAGGCTAACTCTGGCTTTGCGAGGCTACTTTCTTCTTGAACCGCACGACAGCTTCTTTTCTTGATAGATCTTCGCAATGGCTTTGAGGCTTTTCTGAACTACGCGACAGGTTCTCTTGACATTTGCATCCCGCGACTACTGCGCGACAGCTGTGCGAGGTAGGATCCTGAAGCTCTCTCTCCTCAGCTCTTCTGAGTGAACTACACGAGACTGCGCGACTATTTATTCCTGAACTTCGCGAGAGCTGCGCGAAGTAGTGCTTCTGAAGCTCTTCTGTTACTCAACTGCGCGAGCACTTTGTGAAGTCTTGGGAAGCTCGTGAGGACTACGCGAAGCATAGTTTTCTGAATCCTTTGAAGCTTTGTCAGCTGTGTGAGGCTTGCTTCAGGTCTGGATTCATGGCTCATTCTTCTGAGGGACTTCTGGTGCCAACACAGGCTCCTTAACATGATTTCTAGCCTTATTGCACTGCTGCTTATTATCTACAGAAAACACTTAACAAACCTTTATTAGATGGCTAAGGGTCTAATCAAAGGCTAAGTTAAGGGGTGAAAAGTGGTACTTTTCAAGTCTTAACACTAGTCGATAGGATTGGAAACCATTCTTCTCCTTCTGGGCAGTTCTTGATTCATCCTGTCGACAGGTTATAATCAACTTGTTGACTTGTTATACATTCTCTAGTGAAGTGCTTGACAGGTTGGCTCAATCCTCGTGAGAATGAGCATTGCTTCAGGTAAGTTTTCGGCAGGTTATCTTGCATTGATCCACAGGTTTTGTTGAACCTCACAATAAGTATTTGGAACCTCTCGACTTCATCTATACGTTGAAGTATCCTCTCGACAGGATCCACGTCTGTACTTCCAACCTCTCAGTAGGTGTTGGAACCTCTCGAGATCTTCATCTTTTCAACTCAGTACCTCTCGACAGCTTCTTATACACATGTTCAACCTCTCGACTGCTTCATTCCTTGCTCTCAGAACCTCTCGACAGCTTTGCTTTGTGCTTTCATAGCTAGCACACTTCTTTAGTGTGTTGTTCTTCATTTGTTCAACACTCAGCAGCCTCTTAGTATGTTCAATCTTTATTCCTTGCAGCTAGACTTGGTCTCAGGCATTTCCAGTTGGGTAGCACAATGCTTCTTGGGCTCTTTTAAGTGAATATCTGTACTAAACTGCAATTTATTGCTTATCTACAAAACACATGTAAAACACATTATTAGTAAGCTCAAGGGTCCACCAAAGGTCAGGTTAGGAGGTGAAAAATGGTATTTTTCATTGCTTAACACACCCCCAAACCTAATCTTTGCTAGTCCCCGAGCAAAGGAGAAAGTAAAAATAATGATTGAAAATGAAAAATACCACTTTTGTAGGGAACACAGATTTATTTAGCATATGCATCAAGCCATGTAAACCCCTAGGTGATCCCTAGCAGAGGAGTGAAGTATCCTGAGGGTTTACAGTGAAGTTACCCACAAACTTCTCCAATGATTCAGTTAATATTAGTGCAACATGTTAAAATAAAATTTAAGCAATAGAAAATTCATTCCACACCTTGTCCATTCAGTTTTAGAGGATTCTCAGCAAAAACATGATAGTTTAAAACTAAAATTCTGCAGTAATTCCTACACAATAAATCAGCTCATCTCAAGGTATTTTGTATGAAAATTAATGTAAAGCTTACCTCAAATTGAGAATCATGTTTTGATAATGTCCCCATCAATCCTATTTTCAGACCCAAAGCTCACCAGGGCTGTTACTCTCAATAAAAATAGAAGGGTATATCAATTCACACAGCTCAAGAACAGTTACAGCCCTCAAATAGGACTGTAAGCATGAGCATAGGTGTTGGGGAAATGGAGTGTGCTGATTTAGTGTGTAATAAAATAGAATCAAATTAAAATAAAGGATGGACTCAGCACAACTACAATCTCCTAGACCTGCAAGATACAGGGCTATTGCAACAAGTTTTATAGGTCAGTAAGGGTATGTCCACAGGGAAAATATGAATAAACTATGATGGATCCCCATATCTATAATAGATTTGGCACTCTATCCTACTTTAAGCTACTCTAAAACAGGAGACAAGAGAGGTTTTTTTGGGTTTTTGTCACTATAAACTAAAAATTTTAAATGCAGTTGATCCAGAGCTTAAGAGAAACAGAGGTAAGAGAAAATGGATTAAAAATCAAAAGGATGAAGATCAGCAGCTAGGGATTTGGTATTTCACTGAAAATGAATCAAATCAAAGGCAATGCTTAGATCGGATCTGCAATAATCCTTCATCTGACTACAAGCTCCCCAGGTTTTACCTCGACAGATGCATGGTAAAAGAATCCAATCTCAATCAGAGAATGGAAGCAATCCTAAGGCTATGATATGTCCACTTTAATGGTCACAGACCATCCCAGAGATTGTCCTAATAAATCAAAGCAATCCTAAGGCTATGATCTGTCCACTTTAATGGTCACAGACCATCCTAGAGATTGTCTTGAGCCAATGGTTTTAATTAGAACGAGTTAACCATTGTAGATTCTATGAATGCCCGGCTACAAGCTCCCCATTTCTGGCTGGCTCACTTGAGTATCCAAACTAAGGAAATCAAATACGAATAAATGAAATCTAGCTTAAAATTAACTCTAAAACCCACAATTCCATTGCAATGCTATACTTACAATGATGTGCTCAGATCTACAATCTATGCAGCATCCGATCCCTCACAAAGCCTCTAAAACTCTCAATTATAGATCATATCCTCACCCTAGCTACTGAAGAGGTTTTTAGCCAACCATCATTGGCTAATGGTGAGGAAGAAGAAGAAGGAAAAGAGAGGAAAAATTGGAGGAAAAAATGAATTCGATCTCGGCTCTGCTGTCTCAATTTATGGATACCTTTCAAAATTGTTGCTCCTCTATTTATACCTTTTTCCCATATCTGTTTCAGCCAATCAGAATTCAGAAGAATAATACAGTTATGTTGATGTGGCTGATCCCTCTTCTAGAAGCATTCCTCCTATTGGTCCATAACTGACAAGTACATGTGAGGTAGTTAGAGTTCTCGCTTGCGCTCAGTTGAATACCAAAAATACCCCCCAGGGATCACTGTCATGCCTTGGAGCGTGTGCGCAGAATCTGGAAGTTGTGACTGCTGAAGAAGGGTCATTGGAAGTTCCCAGAACGAATGTCGAGAGGTTTTAGAGAGCTTTTCGACGGGTTCTTGGTCTATATTCTCAGTCTTCCGATAGGTTTGGGATAACCTCTCGCTGGGTTGAAGTGTACTCATTGCTAGGATTAGCCTCTCTCGACAGGTTTGAAGTAGCTCTCGATACCCTTTGTTTAGTCCTTCCTCCATCCTGTCGCCTTGGTGAGGTGATCGATATGTTGGGGATCATCTCGATAGGTTCTGAAGGATCCTGTTGAAGGCTTCTGTTGTTCTGCTTGATAGGTTTATCTGAACCTCGCGACTTCCACTGCACCTTCAGCTAAGGTGTCGACAAGATTCTTTCTTTCTGCAATCACAACCTATCGACAAGCAGCTGGAACCTTGCGATAGCTTACTGGATCCTCTCGGCAGCTTCTTCCTTGACTTTCCTCAGCTGGCACCTATTTCTGGTGCACTATCTTCCATCTATTAGCACTCAGCAACCTGTTGGTGGGTTCAACCTATCTTCTCTGCAACTATGCTTGGTCTCAAGCATGGCTTATTAAGCTCATGATCTTCTCATGAATTTATACAACTCTGATTGCTTGACTGACAGGCATTTGGGTTATTATGAAACCGTGATGAGGAACAAATTGTTTCTTTGGCCTTTTTAGGTGGATATCTGCACTAAGGCTGAATTTTATTGCTTATCTACAAAACATCCTTAACACACCTTATTAGTCAATTCAAGGGCCTAACAAAGGTCGGGTTAGGAGGTGAAAATTGGTATTTTTCACTACTCAACACACCCCCAAACCTAAGCTTTGCTAGTCCCTGAGCAAAGAAGAAATTCAAAACAATTATTGAAAATGAACAAAAAATATGCCACTTTTGTAGGGAACGCAGATGCATTTAGCATATGCATCAAGCCTTTTAAACCCCTAGGTGATCCCTAGCGGAGGAGTGAAGTCTCCTGCGGGTTTTCAGTGAAGTTAGCCACAAACTTCCCCAATGGTTTAGTTAATGTTAATGCAACATGTTGAGAACAAAAATCAAGTCAAAATGAAATTCATTCCACAGCTTGTTCCTTTAAGTTCAGAAGGAAACACAGTCTTTTAAAAACTGAAATTCTGCTGCATTTCCTTCACAATCAATTAGCTCATGTCAAGGCATTTTATCCAAAATTTAATACATAGCTAGCTATCAAATTAAGAATGTTTGTTATGATACAACCCCGAACAAACTTAATTTGAGACCCAAAGCTCACCAGGGCTTGTCACTCAGAAGAAACTAGAAGGGTGCATCAGTTCACTGAGCTCAAGCACAGTTACAGCCCTCAAATAGGACTGCAAGCATGAGCATAAGCATTGCTCTAATTTCTGTAATTTTCTAACTCTTTTCACCATAGATCAGACATATCCTTGTCTCCACTTGACAGCTCAATCAATTTCAGATCAATAAGGATTTTTTATTGGGTTGTAATGTGGCTTATGGGTGAAATTTATAAAGAATAAAAGGGAATGAAAGGATTCAAATGTGAGAAATCAGTAAGGTAAGGAGGTGATTTGCAACTTCTCAACCTTTATTTCAGCATAATTCCATCTTCTTTTTAAATTTTCAGAGCCAAAGTGGCCAGCTTCTTTTTTTTTTTTTTTTCAAAATATCTAATGAAATGACTTCACTCTTTTGTTTTGCTTTTCTATTTTTCTTTTCTTTTTGTATGCCTTTCTTTTATGTTTTTCTCTATTTGTTTTTTTTATTTTTTATGGGCTGGCATGCCACAATTACACATCACTCTTGCCTTCACATGTGTTTTCTTCTTGTACCAAATTGTCAAAACTTACTCCTCTAACCTCTTCAATTCCTTCACCTTTCCTTCTGAAATCTCAAAGTGAGGGTCAGGCTGCATCTGGTCATTGAGGTTGTGGGTTCAAATTTTTTTTTTGGTTTGTATCAAAGAAAAGCTTAGATTTCAAGGCTCAAATAGTGTTTATCAAGGGCAGTTCAAAGGGTAAGGATATTTTCAGCTCAAACTGTCTAAGGAATGGCCTTACTTCATGTCCTCAATGTCAAGAATGCTGTTAAGCTGTTTCAACTTGAATTTGCCTAACTTCTAGTGATCAAAGCTGGATCCAGTCAGTCCTTAGAGCAGAAAAATTGCCAAGACACTCTTTAAAAAGATAAGTTCTCAGGCCCAAATCTCACTAGGTGTGGTCTTCCATCAAATTTTCTGGGGAGTATCCTCACAAATCTTCTCTCCTCTCAAGGTCACTAAGTGTTAATTTTTGAATACAAGTTCCTAACATTTGCTTCATTATAGTGTTAGAGCTGTAGCATTATTCCAATGTTAAAAACTTTCTTTTTTCTTTTTCAATTTTCCTAAAAAAAATTCAGGTGGGGATTTACTTCATTTTCTTAGTTTTTTATTTATTGAACCTTGTTGCACTACTATTAACTATCCATTGGTAAGGCATACCTTGCAACACCCCCAAACCTATGAGGAGCAGTGCCCTCACTGTGTTAAAGATAACAGTGGGTGTGCAGCAAGAAGAAAAAAAAATGAAGATACACAAAGGGAAACAAGCACATGACATAAATAGCAAAGAAACTAAATAGAACCAAAAAGGAATTGCATTAAAATATATACATAGAGTAAGGACAAGATCCTAAAATAAAAATTGGGAGAAAATCTAAAACAGTTTACAATTATGTGCAAGCATCGTCAAGCCATTCATACAGATCGGCTAGCTTCCTCAACTCTTCGTTGGAGAGAGGTTTTTTCTTCTTGGGTATGGACTTCTGGGCTAGCGAGCTCAGTGCCTCCTCAGACTGGGCAGCAGGTTCTTTATTTTTCTTTAGATTAGTGCCAGAGGGGACAGATCTTTTTACAGTGACCTTTCTCGGGGAAGAAGTTTGTGTAGGCTCTGGAGGGGTAGGCTCAGTGTTGGGAGGGGCTTGGACTAGAGGAAGAGCAACATCCACAGGTGGAGTAGGAATAGGTTGAGTGGAAGAAGCTGTAGAGGGTTGAGTGGAGGGAGGATTAGTAGAAGGAGCTGAAGCCAGAGGGGTTGGCTGATATGGTTGAGAGGTCAATGCAGTAATCTTCCTTTCCAAAATTTCAATTTTCTTCTATGCATAAAGCAGATTAGACTCAGAGAGTTCTTTGGTGGCTTTAATTATCTTCTAGGCATTGTTTAATTTTTTCTGGAGAAATTCAGCATTCTTCCTCTCAGCTTTGGCAGTGATGCTCTCAGCAGCAGCAAGTTATTCTGCTGACTCGTAATGAACCAATATTTTTTTCTAGCCTTGAGAGATATCTCGGAGCTGGATTCTATGCTCCAGTTCCATGATAGCAATCCTTTCCTCATAGGGGGCTTCAAAGGAAGTGCAGAGGGTAGCCATTCCACGTAGGACATCCCTATGGATGTAGGGATTATCCCTCATTGCATATAAAAGTGTGTGGTAAGGGGGAACGTAAAAGGAATGGCAGTGCACAATGGGGAGGAAAGGGGGTGGAGTGGAGAAAGATGAGGAAATGGAGGATGCCAGTTCCTCAGGATAAGGTAAAATGGTAGGGCTAGCTGGGGAATGGGGTGGAGGAGATTCAGGGTCAGTTTGGGTGGAGGCATCTGTTAAGGCAAGTGGAGTGACCTCTGCAATAAGGTGTGGAGAAGAAGTAGATGGGGTAGGTAAATGGGTTGGTGGCTATGAAGCTGGTTGGGCTAAATTGGTCAATGAAGATTGGATGGCTGTTAAAGTCTGGGAGATAGAGGTCTGGTTGAGAAGGGTGGAGGTGGTGGATAAGAGTGTGGCCTCAATGGAAGATTGGGTAGCGGTATTGGCCATGACATGGGATTGTATTGATAGGAGGAGGTCTAGGATTTAGAGTAAGGGGTCAGGTTTGATAGCAGGTGGGTGTTGGAAGAGAGGGGGTAATGGAAATGAGAAAGCGTGGTCATGCTGGTCCAAGGTTGAAGGAGGTTTAGAATGAGAAAAATGGGGGAATGTGGGCTATGGAGAGTCAGGTAGTTGATTATAGTCATGCCCAATATTGTCCATTATGGATGTCATCAGGGATGAAAATCCTTCAGTAGTTGATAGGTCCTGAGTTAGGGCAGGTGAGATGGAAAAAATTTGTTCACTCGCAAGGGGAGTGAAGAGTGGAGAAGACATGGAAGGGCTAAAAGGGGTAGTGGTTGATGTAAATGAGCTAGCTGGAATGGTGAATGGGGGCAAAGTAGGAATGGGGTCTGTGAGTGGAGGAGTTAAAATGGGGTGGATGTGGAAATGGTTGTGGAAAGGGAGACTAGACTGTTGTGGGGAATGGGAACTGGCAAAGAGGGAACAACAAGTGAGATGGTTGGTGTGGACGATAGAGGGATGGTGGGGCTAGTAGCAATGGGACTAGTCATAGAGAAATGCAGATCAATGGTAGGGGTGAATGAGGGTGCAGAGGATACGAGTGGAGGCTCCAAGCCAGGAACAGCAGATGTGAGCAAAGGCTCACGCGTGACTAAGTAGAGACCTCAGGAGGGGGTGCTGAACTCGAAGCAACAAAAGTGCCAGGAACTGCTTCCTCAATCTCTTCAGTTGACCTGTGGGTGCCTTTACCAATGAGGGTCCTACTGGCAGACCAAGCCCTTTTTCCAAACACTGTGGGCTTCACTTTCTCCACTTCCTCATTCTCTTTAAGCACAAATCCCTTTTCCCTAAGCAGAGCAATGATGAGCTGGCTGTAGGGGAGCCCTGGTAGGGCTTGAGTTTTCTTACATTTTTCACTCACATCCACCATTGCTTCAAATACCAATTCAGCAACATTAACGAATTGGCCTTTAGCGAAGAAGTACAGGGCATCCGTTATTGGCATTCTTCTTTCTTGCTGATGGCCACTAACAAAGATATTCTTTCGCAAAATTGAATTGAAAAACCGCAAGCTAGGGGATAAATCTCTTCTCCTAATTGAGTCCCCAGACCCTACAATGCCTTGAGTCAGATGCCTGGCCATTGATTTGAAAGAGACATTTTCAGGTGCAGCCAAGCCATAAATTGGGTCATAAACAGAAGGGACTCCCAATACTATCCCTATATCTCTGTAATCCACCACCATTTTCATATGATCAATCAAGATTTCCAGGCAGGGCTCAAGAGAATCTGGCTTGATTTGTTTCTCAAGATTTTGATACCACAACTTAACCAACCTTGGGTAAGACTTTTCATTCAATGGGCTCATCATGGGCGTCAGGCCTGCCTTCCCCAAATAACTCAAAGTATCCTAACACTCCCCCAACTTAGAGAAATAGGGGATGTCAAAAATGGTTTCAGGGATCAAATTTAATTTATCCACAAATTCATTGGGTGTGGATCTGAGATTAGGCTCAACCTCAAAATTTTTTTACTCAAGGTTAGGCTGTGTTTCAGGGGCCTCATCAACAATGTCTTCACTGGTTTGGGCATTCTTAGATTTCTTGGACTTCTTAGATTTCACAACTTTCTCAGCTTCCTCCATGACAAGTTTTCTTTTGGCTGGTGGGGTTTCCTTAGGCTGTGTGGTTTGCCTATTGGATTTCCTAGTGGCTTTGGTGGCAGATTTAGAAGGCACTTTGAAAAGATTTGCTAATACGTCCTCTTGCTCAGCCATTGATTACTCAAATGCTTCAAATTCATAACTAATCACCACACAAGCTTCTTAGGATACTCGGATTACTCCCCTGAATTCACAATACAAATGCCCAAACTTGAAACAACAGAGCGAAGTAGAAGGAAAGCTTACCGATAAAAATCTAGGGTTTGTGATATCTTGATGGGCGCGAGATCAAAACAGCTCGAACTAGGTGCAAATTGTAGCTTTTGATGGATTGAAGCAATGTGGAAAATTGCTAGGAGGTTGCGGTAACAACCAGTGAGGTAGAGAGCAAAAATGGAAAAAAAATGCCAGAGTAGCTTACAGCGCAAAAAGAAGGTGTCAAATGACGAAAAATGAAGTTGTCGTCAGGTTTTAAAGTGACGGAAAACGTTCGTCGCGAGGATTGGGGCAAAATGTTGACAGTTTGCAACAACCTATCGAACAGTAAAGGATGGCCAATCATCGCGAGAAGGTCGACTAATCCTCTCGACTGGTCCCAAGGTTATAAAAAATTCATTTCAAGAGGTTCCAAGAACCTCTCGATGGCAATTGGGGTTCATGTAACATTCTCTCCGACAGGTTCTTTGCTCCTATCAAGAAACTATCAATATGCATCAAGAGAACCTTTAGAATCCATCGACAGATTATAATTCACTTCAAATAGGCTGGAAACCTTCCCCACATTCATTTTACACACAAATTTATCAAAGCCCAAGGTAAATCATACAGTTCTTGCTTCTAGCCAACCTATGAAGGGCCCAAGATGTACACTTGTGAAACAATATGAAAAATGTCAAAAGAAATAAGAATAGCAGTAACAATAACTCACCACAGTAACTACTATACATAATGTACATTGTTGAGACTCAGTCGTGCTAAGGAGGGCCATGATAGTGGTTGATCAACACTGGTTTCCCTGCATGTAGAAACATATCATCAGCACAACCACAAGGACCAGTATACTGCAGAAGCTTGGGCAAAGTCAAAAGCTCATCCACTATTTCAATTGAGGAACAATCCTCACCATTCAAGTGGGGCTGATTGGCTGAATTATAAACATCCAATTTAACTTTTATGTTGCCAAATGACACCTCCATTACTCATGATCTACACTGTATGCATGCATTAGCAGTGGCTAAGAAAGGTCTGCCCAAAATCACAGGAATAGGCGTGGTGCACTTGCTTGGCTCCATGTCAAGCACCAAGAAATCTACTAGATAGAAGAATTTGTCAACTCCAACTAACACGTCCTCGATGATTCCCATAGATTTCCTTTTAGATCTGTCAGCTAGTTGTAAGACTACATGTGTGGGCTTCAACGCACCTAAGCCCAACTTCTCATATACTGAATATGTAAGTAAATTCACACTAGCTCCCAGATCTAATAAGGCTTTTTCAATGGTATGATCCCTAATGATGTAGGGGAGAGTGGGAACTCCAGGATCTTGGAGCTTTGTTGGAGTTGCAATAGTCAGCACTTGATTCACTTTCTCAGCACAAAAGACCTTCTTAGATAAGTGTATCCTAGACTGTCTTTTGCGAGTGCACAATTCCTTCAAGAACTTAGCATAGACTGGCACTTTCTTGGCATCAAGTGAAGGCAGGTTGATCTTTACATGCCTAAAGGTTTCCATCATTTCCTCTACTTTAGCATTCCCCTTATCAAAAGGAGAAGCTGCTTTTAAAGCATTTGGAAATGGCAAATGGGAAACTGGCCTCCCATTTGCAGCCTTAGCCAACTTATCAAATTTTTCTTTATTTTTGTTTTCAATTTTTTCATTTTTTTTTCATTTTTCTGTTGGAGAGCATTAACATCCCCCTTATTCAAACTGGGCTGCTCCTGCTGGGCATTTTTTGAGACTGCTTCATCATCTTCCTCGGAATTTGTCAAAGGCCCACAACCTACCTGATTTTCTACCAGCCTTCCACTTCTTAATGTGGTGACAGATTTAGCTTCCTCATGGGAAGAAGAGACTTCACCTACCATATGTTATCTCTTTGGATTGTCCATAGGCTGACTAGGCAGCCTACCTTCCTCTCTCTTTGTCAATGCATTAGACAGTTGACCAAGATGGTCTTCTATCTTTTTGATACTCTGACTATGAGAGTGGACTGTTTGAGATAAAAATCCTAAGTTCTGCAATGAGGCCAGAACTTGCTCTTCAAAAGAGGGTGTTCTAGAAGCTAAAGTTGGGGCATTTGGTTGCAAAGGCTGAGCCATAGGTTACTAGTATTGGATCCTTGGAACAAAATTCTGTTGATAAGTTTGGGGAGCAGGTTTAAAAGGCATTTGCTATGGTTGCTAGTAGAACTGATGCTGGTTTTGATTTTATACATTGTCTTGCTTCCACCTCAGGTTAGGGTGGTTTCTCCAGGAATAGCCAGCAGTTGACAGTTGACCATAAGATTGAGCAGCAGCCACATGTTCCATTACCAATTCTAAGAATTGCCTAGTAGAGGGGCAATCCTGAATGGGATGAGTGTGAGATTGACAAATGGGACATGTCTCTCCCACACTAGCAACCAATGGAGACTGCCTCTCCTCCATCATGTTCTCCAGCTTTTGAGTTAAGCTGGTAACCCTTCTTTCCAAATCATTATACCCACCATTCTCATACAATTTTCCTCTTGATATATTCTCCTTCACCATTCCTCCTGGGGTGTCCACATCCCTAGCAAGAGAATCTTGCTGTAATAAATTTTTACTAATAACATCAAACAATTCCCATACTTCCTCAGCTGTTTTATGTAGGTATGTGCCTCCACAAGAAGCATACACCATATTTCTACTCTTTGAGTCAATTCCTTGATAGAAACTTTGGATAAGTTTCCATTCAAGAATTTGGTGGTGAGGGCACTGCCTCAACAGCTCCTTGACTCTTTCCCATGCCTCATGGAACCCTTCAGTTGGGAGTTGAGAAAATGAGAGGATATTCTTCCTCAACTGACTGGTTCCAGACATGGGAAAGAATTTAGCTAGGAATTGGCTTTGCATGTCATCCCACGAGTTGATACTATTAAGGGAAAGCAAAGATAACCAGGCCCTGGCTTTGTCCTTTAATGAAAAAGGAAATAGCCTACGCTTGGTGGCTTTTGGCCCCAGACTTGTAATGTTAAAGGTGGTACACAAGGCAAGGAATTCATCCACATGCTTGTATGGGCCCTCTTTACTCAAACCAAGGAAAGAAGACAACATCTGAATGGTTGAAGACTTAATCTCATAATTTGTTTCCATAGCAGGAAACTGGATACAAAAAGGAGAGTTATATGCACCAGATTCTTCAACAACAACCTCGGTTGCTCACCCATTGCAACAGATTCAGTTTTAGCAGATGTAGATGGGGTTTGTTTGGGTCTAAGAATCCTTTCAACCTCTGGATTTAATGGCAAAATCTAGGGGTTGAGAGTTCTTCTTCCAAACATACACCACTCACACAACGCCCAAAATATAGTTCACAACCATTATAACAGGGAACAAGCACAAACAGCGAATAAATCTACAAATGCACAGATCTAAAAAATAATAGAGGAGTAAAGAGATGAAAACTTCAGCACAACCTCTAGCGCAATGCTAAGAGCACCACAAATTCAGATATGAAAAGAAAATCAAGCTACAAAATACTACAGGAGCAATTAGTCAAACACTTAACAAGTAATCACAATTACAAATCTTTAAAAAATTAGAAAGAGAACTTAGATCTACCAAGTTTAGATCACATGATCCCTGACAGCGGCTCCAAAAATTTGTTGGGGAAATAGAGTGTGCTGATTTGTGAGTAACAAAATAGAATTAAATTAAAATAAAGGATGGACTCAGCACAACTATAATCTCCTAGACCTGCAAGATACAAGGCTATTGCAGCAAGTTTTATAGGTAAGTAAGGGTATCTCCACAGGGAAAATGTGAATAAACTATGATGGATCCCCAGATCTACAATAGATCTGGCACTCTATCCTACTTTAAGCTACTCTAAAACAGGAGATAGGAGAGGTTTTTTTAGGTTTTTGTCACTATAAACTACAGATTTTACATGCAGTTGATCCAGAGCTTAAGAGAATACAGAGGAAAGAAAAAATGGATTAAAAATCAAAAGGATGAAGATCAACAGCTAGGGATTTGGTATTTCACTGAAAATGAATCGAATCAAAGGCAATGCTTAGATCGGATTTGCAACAATCCTTCATCTGACTACAAGCTCCCCAGGTTTTGCCTCGACAGATGCATGGTAAAAGAATCCAATCTCAACCAGAGAATGAAAGAAATCCTAAGGGTATGATTTGTCCACTTTAATGGTCACAGACCATCCCAGAGATTGTCTTAATAAATCAAAGCAGTCCTAAGGCTATGATCTGTCAACTTTAATGGTCACAGACCATCCTAGAGATTGTCTTGAGCCAATAGTTTTAATTAGAACGGGTTAACCATTGTAGATGTTGTGAATGCCAAGCTACAAGATCCCCATTTCTGGCTGACTCACAGGAGTATCCAAACTAAGGAAATCAAATACAAATAAATAAAATCTAGCTCAGAATTAACTCTAAAACCCACAATTCTATTGCAATGCTATTACTTACAATGATGTGCTCAGATTTACAATCTGTGCAGCATCCGATCCCTCACAAAGCCTCTGAAACTCTCAATTATAGATCATATCCTCACCCTAGCTATTGAAGAGGTTTTTAGCCAACCATCATTGGCTAATGGCGAGGAAGAAGAAGAAGGAAAAGAGAGGAAAAATTGGAGGAAAAAATGAATTCGATCTCGGCTGTGCTCTCTCAATTTTTGGATACCTTTCAATGTTGCTACTCCTCTATTTATACCTTTTTCTCAGATTTATTTCAGCCAATCAAAATTCAGAAGAATAATGTAGTTATGCCGATGTGGCTGATCCCTCCTCTATAAGCTTTCCTCCTATTGGTCCACAACTGACAAGTACATGTGAGGTAGTTAAAGCTTCCGCTCATGCTCAGTTGAATACCAAAAATACCCCCTAGGGGTCGCTGTCGTGCCTTGGAGCGCGTGTGCAGAATCTAGAAGTTGTGACTGCTGAAGAAGGATCATTAGAAGTTCCCAGAATGAATGTCGAGAGGTTTTAGAGAGCTTTTCGATAGGTTCTTGGTCTGTATGCTCACTCTTTCGATAGGTTTGGGATAACCTCTCGCTGGGTGAAGTGTACTCATCGCTAGGATTAGCCTCTCTCGACAGGTTTGAAGTAGCTCTCGATACCCTCTGTTTAGTATTTCCTCCATCTTATCGACGAGTTACAACCATCCTGTCGCCTTGGTGAGGTGATTGATATGTTGGGGATCATCTCGACAAGTTCTGAATGATCCTGTCGAAGGCTTCTCTTGTTCTGCTTGATAGGTTTATCTGAACCTCGCGACTTCCATTGCACCTTCAGCTAAGGTGTCGACAGGATTCTTTCTTTTTGCAATCACAACCTATCGACAAGCAGCTGGAACCTTGTGATAGCTTACTATTAAGACCTGAAAAGTACCACTTTTCACCCCTTAACTTAACCTTTGATTAGACCCTTAGCCACCTAATAAGTTCTTGTTAAGTGTTTTATGCAGGTAATAATCAGCAGTGAAATAAGGCCAAGAATCCTGTTAAGGAGCCTGCCTTGGCACCAGATATCCCTCAGAAGAATGAACTCTGAATTCAGGAGAAATATGCCTCACGCAGTTCAACTGAGCTTCCCAAGGCTTTACAGCAACCTCTCGCGCAGATGAATGACTTAAGAGCTTCAGAAACTCAAACTCGCGTAGCTCTCGCGAAGCTCAAGAGTAGAACACATCGCACAGTGTCGCACAGTTCAAAGCAGACCTCTCTCAATCTCGCATACCGCTTCAGTAATCTACCGAGGAGAGAGAACTTGAAGATGCATCGCGCAATTGTCAGGCTCTGCGGGATGCAATTATTAGAAGAAGAATGCCTCGCACAGTTCTCGCGCCATTTAAGAAAGAAGACATTCTGGCGAAGGCAAAACCAATCTCGCGAAGATCAAGTGGGACATAGAACCTCACGCAGTTCAGAAATCAAAAGAGCCTCGCGAGGTAACTCGCGAAGTCCAAGTAAAGAGAAGTGCTCGCGAAGTTCTCGCGCTGCTGCCCAGCGAAGACCGATCGACCGCGCGACTGCTTGAATTTCAACCCCGCAACACTTGAGATAGTGTTTTCTATTCAACCTCGCGAAACCCAACCCAGCGAGAGCTCAACTATCTACCGCGCGACTGCCTGAAGAGAAAACCAAGGTAACCTGGCGACGGCTGAAGCTTCAATGTCAAATCATCCTAGCGAAGAGCAAAGAGCTACCACGTGACAAGTCTGGGAAACTACAGCTACCTAGCGAAGCTCTGACCCTAAACTTCCATCTCTTCAGCAGAGGACCTTCTGGGTATTTCCAGCGATTAGGGCACGCACTCCCATGCTCAAATCTCTGTGCACGTGCCTCGAGGTATCCAAGGATCATTATTAGGCCACATGGCATCGTTAAAATTAGGGTTTCCTAACCCTAATACGCCGCCACCCCACTGCTATATAAACCCATACCTGAGCTTAGGTTTAGGCATCTGGGAACCCATCTCAGATCATTTTTCTTTTCTCTTTCTTTTTAGCAGTAAGTAGTTTTCTTTTTCTTTCCTTCTCTCCATAGTCCAGCACTTGCTGGCTATGCCTTTGTATGTGTTTTTGAATTAGATCAATGGAAGTTTTGCAATAGGATCTGTACTTTATGGGATTATTGTTTGTGTGTGAGATGCTCTGTGCAAGGCTGCTGCCTTGTGATCCGCCATTGCTTTGGCTGTGTTTCAAAGCAATGGAGGACTGATTCTAAGGGCCACTCAGATCCAAGTGACCTGTGTGTCTAGGCTATCATGGTCCTACAGCCTTAGCCCCACCATAGGACCCACTAGATCTGAAATCCCCATGGGAGCTTGAGCTGGTACCTTTGTGAGCATGGTGGTAGCAGCAATAATCTTGTTTTATTTTGGACTCCGTGAGGAGGATAACCTCTGGGATAGTCTGTGACTATTTAAGTGGACAGATTATAGCCATAGGGTGATTCTGAACCATCGATCCAAGATGGATCCTTCTTCTTTACACCTGAGCTTGTAGAAGCCTGGTGAGAGATTGTACAGAGGCAGACTCCCCCATAGTTGTATAGATCCGCCATCAGATGTTGGATCTGATCTAGTTATAGAGATTATAGGCTGGTGACTGGACCATTGTAGCCTCGCTCAAGCAATGGACAGCTAGATCGAAGGTTGTACTCAATCTCTTGCTGGTTCTATGTGTCTGGGCTATCATGGTCCTACAGCCTTAGCCCCACATATAGAGCTTTAGAGGTTGAGGTTCCCTATGGATTCTTGAGCTGGTAGCCTGGATGAAATAGTGCCTGCAATGATTTACTTGTTATGTTCTGACCCATCCCTGGATAGTGGCTCCCCTATGGGATAATTTGTGACCATTCAAGTGGACAGGTTATAGCCTTAAGGGTGGAATCATGGCAGAGTGATGGGTTGGATCCTTTCTCCTCAGAGGTGATAATGTAGCCTCTGGACAGGATTTCTATAACATCATATCTAAATTTGAGTTATAAAACTTCTCTGACCTTGGCTCAATAACATACTTCTCACCCTTTTTATACTCTTTTTCCACACTCCATCCATCCTCTCAACACTTTCTGTAGTTTAGTTATTAGAATACTTAGAATAAGTGACCTTAAACTCCCCTCCTTCTAGGACTGCTAGATCTGTAGACAGATCTGGAGGGACTACTAGAGATGGCTCCCTTGGAGCTTTAGATCACCTTTCCCTGTGGGACAAACTCTTACTTATCAAAACTTGCCACAAAGGACCTTGTATCTTGCAGGTCTAGGACTTCTGAGTTGTGCTGGATTCACCCCCTGTTTTACTCTGTCTTTGATTTTTAAATAACTTTCACCACCAACCAATAATCAAAGCACACCAGAAGCGGTCAACACTTACTAGATCCTCTCAACAGCTTCTTCCTTGACTTTCCTCAGCTGGCACCTATTTTTGGTGCACTATCTTCCATCTATTAGCACTCCGCAACCTCTTAGTGGGTTCAACCTATCTTCTATGCAACTGTGCTTGGTCTCAAGCATGACTTGTTGAACTCATGACCTTCTCATGAATTTATACAACTCTGATTGCTTGACTGACAGGCTTTTGGGTTGTTGTGAAACCGTGATGAGGAACTGATTGCTTCTTTGGCCTTTTTAGGTGGATATCTGTACTAAGGCTGAATTTTATTGCTTATCTACAAAACATCCTTAACACACCTTATTAGTCAATTCAAGGGGCTAACAAAGGTTAGGTTAAGAGGTGAAAAATGGTATTTTCCACTACTCAACAATAGGCATTGCTATAATTTCTGAAATTTCTAACTCTTTTCACCATAAATCAAATAAATTCTTATCTCCACATGATAGCTCAATCAAATTTTAGATCAGTGAGGACTTTTTATTGGGTTGTAATGTGGCTTATGGGTGAATTTTATAAAGAATAAAAGGGTGGAATAGGATTCAAGTTTGAGAAATCAGTAAAGTAAAGAGGTGGTGCACACACTTTCTTCATTTCAGCACAAACTTCATTTTCTTTGAATTTCCATATTTGTAGTGATCAATTTCCAATCCTCATTTCAATGTATCCAATGAAGTGACTTCTCTCTTTTTTTTTTTTTTTTTTTTAATATATATGTGGGCTGGGATGCCATAAATGTACAAATGACACACAATTGTCATCAAATGTGTTTTCTTCTTCTTCCACCAAATGTTGAACTAGCTCCACCTTCTTCAATTTCTTCTCCTTTACCTTCTGAAATTCAGAGTGAGGGTCAGGCTGAATTAGGTCACTGATGTTTTGGTTCAAGTACTCTGGTTTTTGTGACAGAAAGCTTGGATTTTAAGGGTCCAATGTTATGTATCAAGAGCATTTCAAAGGATAAGGAAATTTTAAGCTCAAACTGTCCAAGGGATAGCCTTACTTCATGTCCTCAATGTCATGAGTGCTATCAAGTTGTTTCAACTTCGATTTGCCTAACTTCTAGTTAGCAAAGGTAGATCCAGTCAATCCTTAGAGCAGAAGAAATTGCCAAACACTCTTTAAAGAAGAATTTTTCAGGCCCAAATCTCACTGGGTATGGTCTTCCATTAGACTTCTGGGGTATATCCTCACAATTTCCTCTCTTCTTAAGTTCACTAAGCACTCATTTTATAAAAAATTCCTGATATTTGCTTCATGAAAGTGTTAGAGCTATAGCATGTTTCAGTTTTAAAAGTTTTTAATTTCCTCTTTATATAAAATATCAGATGTGAAATTACTTTATTTTCTTAATTTCTGTTAAAACCTTGTTGCACTACCATTAACTATCTATTGGCAAGGCTTGCCACACCCCCAAACCTATGAGGAGCAGTGTCCTCACTGCTTGAAAGATCAAGAGATGTGCAGCATGATAAAAATATATACAGAAAAACAAGGAAAGAAAAATAAATAAATAAACTGTAGCTAAACAAAGAACATCAATATAGAAGCAAAATAAGAACCAGTAGTAAATAAAACACACAAATAATGATAAGAAAGCAAATAAGAAAACAGAAAGACAAAAAAAAATATCAGTAAAATAGACTAAAGAGAAATCTCTATATGAACACCAAAATATGCACAATGTAAAGGAAAGTGTTCTACAAGAGATTATGCAAAAATATCCTACCTGCACATATCTAATCATCTGACTCCTCTGTAACCTCAGGTGGATCATTGAGTCCTTTACCCTTTTCGACCTTCCGAGTAGCAGTAGTAGACTGGGACCTTGTGGAGGAAGGTTTTCTAGTCCTGGATGTGGTTCTCTTTGGAGCGGGTGGCTTTGGCTTGGAAGGGGGCTCCTTGAATTTGATGCTAGGCTTGACTTTGATAGGCTCCTTTGGTTGAGGAGTTGTATCCAAGGGAGGTGCATCAGGGTTTAATTCTTTGAAAATAGCCATAGCTAACTCCCTATCAGTCTTTTCAGTTAAGTTCTTCTGCATGACTGCAATAGTTAGCCCATACTCATGAGCTTTGTCCTGTGCTACTCTTAGTTGTGCCTGTAGGGCCTTTATCACATCCTCCTGGCCCTTAGCTCTATTCTTCTTGTGGTTGTATTACACCATAATTTGCTGCCAACCCTTCTTTATCTCTTTCTTCTCCAGCTTGTAAGTCACTTGTAGAAATGTGATGTGATCAAGTAGAGGCTGTCTCACAGTGGTTCTCAGGTCAGCCATGCTTCTAAGTACATCTCTCTTAATATAGGCATTGGCTTGCATGGCCCTGAGGAGAGTAAGGTAGGGAGGTGGGGGATTAAGGGAAGAAGGAAGGATGGACTTAACAGCAGGAGGAGTAGGGCCATCCAGCTGTGGAGGGGAAATGGATGATGGCATGGGTGGGGTAGAAGTAGAGAGAAAGGGTTGGGGAAATGCAACCTCAGGGGTAGGGTCAGTTTTGGTGGAGGCAGTGGTAAAGGTAGGGAGAGGAACTTTAGGGATAGGTTCAACCAATTGTGAGGGTTGTGGGGAAGTGGGGGTAGTGGGGATATGGATGGGTAAAGGGATATCTGGCTTTTGGGATGGTTGGGTTAAAATTTGAAAAGTGGAATTGATGGCTAGCACAGTGGAAGGAATGGAGGATTGGTTTAGGAGTGTGGAGTTCATGGCTTAAAGTGTGGCCTCAATTGATGATTGGGTTTGGTTGTTGGCCAGCACCTGGGATTGAAGGGAAAGTAAAAGGTTGAGGATATGGGGTAATGTGACAGGGGCAGTGGGTTGGATTGGTGGAATAGGTTGGAAAGGTGGGGTGTGTGATGGGGTAGGTTGTAGAGAGGTGGGATGTGGAGAATCTGGTAATGGGGTGTACTCATGCCCAATATTGTCCACGATGAACTTTATTAGAGATGAATAACCTTCACTAGTGATCTAGTCTTGGGTATGTTGTGGTGAGATGGAGAAAATGGGGTTAAATTCAAAGTGAATGGATGGAGGGGAAGAAGTGGTTGAGCCAGCTGATGAAGCTGGTGCAGGGCTCAAAGGTGGAGTGGCTAATATGGATGGGTTGGCTGGAATGGTGAGTGAAGGTAAGGTAGGGGTTGGGTCAATGGTAAAAGGAATGGATAGGGGTGTTGGTGTGGTGATGGTGGAAAAAAAGACTGAGGTGCTGGGAGGTATGGAGACTAGAATGGAAGGTAGGGGAAATGAGGTGGGTGGTAGAGAGGCTGATGGGATGGAGAAACTAGGGGTATCAACTGGAATGGAGGGGATGACTGCAAGTGCTGAGGGAATCAAAGGAGCAGCTGTAGAGCTAGCCACTTGAGGTGCCTCCCTTCCAAGACTCTCCACAGATTTGCTTTTGCTCTTCCCAATGAGAGTCCTACTGGAAGACTAGGCCCTCTTCTCAAATGCTTTAGGGGTCACCTTCTCCACTTCCTCCCCCTCTTTGAAAACAAATTCTTTTCTCTTGAGCCCTAAGTAGGGCAGTAATGAGCCTGCTATAGGGTAGCCCTGGTAAGGCTTGAGCCTTCCTACACTTGTCATTCACATCCACCATAGCTTCAAACATCAAATGAGCAACATTTATGAATTGGCCCTTGGAGAAGAAATATAGGGCATCCACTATTGGCACTCTCCTCTCTTATTGGTGACCACTCACATAGATGTTTTTCCTCAAAATTGAATCAAAGAAATATATGTCGGGGTGTAAATCTCTTCTCATAATTGACTCCTCAGTCCCCACAATGCCTTGAGTGAGGTGCTGGCCATTGCTTTGAAAGAGACATTCTCAGGTGCAGCCATCCCATAAACTGCATCAAAAATGGAAGGGACCCCCAATGCTATCCCAATATCTCTGTAATCCACCACCATCTCCACATAATCAATTAAAATTACAAGGCAGGGCTCAAGTGAATCTGGCTTGGTTTGTTTCCTGAGATTCTGATATCACAATTTAACCAGCCTTGGGTAAGATTTTTCATTCAGTGGGCTCAACATGGGTGTCAGGCCTGCCTTCACCAAATAATTCAAAGTATTTTGACACTCCTATACCTTAGAGAAATAGGGGGTGTCAACAATAGTCTCTGGGATCAGACCTAATGCATCCATAAATTCATTGGGTGTGGATCTGAGCAAATGGACTTTAGGCTCCAATTCAAGGTTAGGCTCAACCTCAGGAATTTCAGGCACAAGGCTAGGTTGTGTCTCAGGGACCTCCTCAACAATGTCTTCACTGAATTGGGCCTTCTTAGTTTTGATAGTTTTCTCAGCGTGATCCATAACAAGTTCCTTTTTGTAGGTGGGGTTTCCTTAGGCTTTGTGGGTTGCCTAGTGGATTTCCTAGTGGCTTTGGTGGTAGATTTAGAAGGCACTTTGAAAAGATTAGCCAAGGTGTCCTCTTGACCAGCCATTACTCAATCAACACAATATCAATCACCACTAATTCAATAGCAATTACCAGAAAGACCGCTTGAATGCTCAAATGACCCAAACAAACTAAAGGTTGAAATACCAAGCTTGAAAATCACAAAGAGGAGCTGAAGAGAAGCTTACCAGCAGAAACCTAGGGTTTCACAGATCTTAAAATGTGCAACATCAAACCCGCTCATACTAGGTGTAAAGTGTAGCTTTTGATGAATTGAGGCAATGGGGAAAATAGCCAGGAAGTTGTTGTAACAGCCAGTGAGATAGAGAGAGAAAAAGCAAACTGGAAAAATCACCAGAGCAAACTTAAAGTACAAAGAGAAGCTATCAAATGGCAAAAATGGAGTTGTCGTTAGGTTTAACGCAGTGGGAAATGACTTTCGACAGGATTGGGGCAAGGTGTCGACAGGTTGATGCAACCTGTCGAAGAGTAGAAAATCACTTATCCTCGCAAGAGGTGCATGCAATCCTGTCGAAGAGTTCAAAAGACAGAAATAATCATTTCGAGAGGTTTATAGAACCTCTTGACAGGTTCTTTGAACTCAATACGCAATCCTCTCAACGGGTTCTAGGCTCCAAACAAATCATGTCGAGGAGTTCACAAAACCTCTAGATAGGTACCCTGAACGTGTTGAGAATTCAACCAAAAGTCTTCAGAACCTGTCGAAATGCTCCTGAATCCTATCAACAACCATTTTACACCTTCAAACCTGTCAAGAATTAGTTGACACTTCTCTACAACTTCTAGATCTTGTCGAAAAGCAGACTGAGAACTCTCAGAACCTGTCGACATGTTCATAGAACCTATCGACAGGTTATACTTCAGTTTAAACAGGCTTGGAATCAATTCCTAGTTCATTTCTCAACAGATTTGACACTCCAACTCAGGTCACTTCACCAATTTGACTCATTATCCTACCTGAGGTATAGACAGACATAGAAAATTTATGTACAAAGCCACACAGAACTGAAACAAAGACAGAAAAAATTAGAAAAAATAAATAACCAAACACATAATTTATTATACATAGTATACATTTATTGAAACTCAATCATGTCATGGAGGTTCATGATAGCGGATGGTCAATATAGGCTCCACCACATTTTCAAAAATATCAACAACATCGTCACAAAGATTATTACAATGCAGCAGCTTAGCCAAAGCCTCTTTCACAAGCTCATCAGAAACATCAATTAAAAAGCAATCCTCACTATCCAAGTAAGGCTAATTGGCTACATTGTAAACATTTAATTTTACCTTCATGTTACCAAATGACACCTCCATTACTCCTGTTCTACAAATAATACAAGCATTGGCAGTGGCCAAGAAAGGTCTACCCAAAATCACAGGAATAGAGGTGGTGCACTTGCTTGGTTCCATGTCAAGAACCAAAAAATCTGCTAGATAGAAAAATTTATCAACTCCAACTAAAACATCCTCTATCATTCCCACAGGCTTCCTTTCAGATCTGTCTGCTAGTTGTAGCACCGCATGTGTGGGCTTCAATTCTCCCAGGCCTAACTTCTCATAAACAGAATATGAAAGTAGGTTTACACTAACTCTTAGATCTAATAAGGCCTTCTCAGTAGTATGATCCCCAATGATGCAGGGGATTGTGGGAACTCTAGGGTCTTGAAGCTTGATTGGAGTTGCAATAGACAGCACTTGGTTCACTTTCTCAGCACAAAGACCTTCTTGGATAAGTGTATCCTATACTGTCTTTTGTGGGTGCACAATTCTTTCAAAAATTTTGCATAGGCTGAAATTTGCTTGATGGCATCAAGTAAAGGCAAGTTGATCTTTACTTGTTTGAAAGTTTCCATCATCTCCTCAACCTTAGCATTCCCCTTGTCAAAAGGAGAAGCTACTTTCAATGCATTAGGAAATGGAAAATGAGGAACTGCCCTCCAATTTACAGCCTTGGCAAGTTCATCAGATTTTTCATTATTTTTGTTTTCAATTTTCTGTTGGGGCACATCACCCTCCTTATTTTTTATATGATGCTTCTGCTGCATATTTTCATTGGTTGTTTTTTCATTTTTTGCACTTTTCTCATCAGGCTTATTACCAACTTGGTTATCCACCAACTTCCCACTCCTCAAGGTGGTGACAAATTTGACTTCTTCATGAGAAGGAGTCTCACTAACCATGTATTGCCCCTTTGGATTGTTCATGGGCTGACTGGGAAGTCTCCCCTCTTCTCTCCTAGCCAAAGAATTAGATAACTGACTAAGGTAGTCCTCTATCTTCTTAATGCTTGATTGTGGGAGTTAACAGTTTCAAATAAAGGGCCCAAATTCTATAATGAAGCCAGAACTTGCTCTTCAAATGTGAGGGGCCTAGAGGGTGCTGAGGCTAGTACACTTTGATGCACAGGCTAAACCATTGGCTGGGCCATAGGCTGTTGGTATTGGAGCCTTGGAAAATAATTTTGCTGGTATGGCTGGGCATTCCTATAGGGCATGGACTGTAGTGGCTGCTGTTGTTACTGGTTTTGAAAATTATATTGCCTCCACCTCAAGTTGGGGTGGTTTCTCCAATGATAGCCAGTAGTAGGCTGTTGTCCATAAGACTGAGAAACATTCACTACTGGTTTTGAAAATTATCTTGCCTCCACCTCAAGTTGGGGTGGTTTCTCCAATGATAGCCAGCAGTAGGCTGTTGTCCATAAGACTGAGAAACATTCACATGTTCCATCACAAAATCTAGAAATTGGGCAGCTGTAGGACATTCCTCAAGAGAGTGACTGGGGGACTGGCATATAATACATGCCTCCTCCACTTTAGCAGCCATTGGAGACTGTATTGCTCCCATGAGCTTATCAAACTTTTGGGTCAGGCTGTCCACTTTTCTCTCCAAATCATTATGTCCTCTCACCCCATATATTTTCTCTTTGATAGTATTTTCTCTCACTAATCTAGGGGTCTCAACATCTCTTGCCCAGGTCTCCCTTTGGATGGAGTTTTCACTGATGATATCAAACAACTCCCAAGCCTCATTAGTAGTTTTGTGGAGGTATGTACCACTATAAAAAGCATCAACCATATCTCTGCTTTTAGGATCAATTCCTTGATAGAAACTTTGGACAAGTTGTCATTTAGGAATTTGATGATGGAAACATTGCTTCAAGAGTTCTTTAAATCTCTCCCCGGCTTGGTGAAAATCTTCAGTTGGGGCTTGAGCAAATGAGATAATGCTCTTCCTCAACTAACTTATTTTAGACATGGGAAAAAACTTGGCCAAAAACTGACATTGAAGGTCATTCCAGGACTGAATACTGTTGGGTGGGAGCATTGACAACCAAGTCCTGGCTCTATCCTTTAGTGAAAAAGGAAAGAGTCTCAACCTGGTTGCTTCCTCCTCTAAACCTACAATATTGAAGGTAGTACACAGTCTTAAAAATTTATCAATATGCTTGTATGGGTCTTCTTTGTTCAGGCCATGGTATGAGGGTAACATTTGTATGATAGAAGACTTGATCTCATAGTTTCCTTGAACAACAGGAAATTGAACGCAGAAGGGGGAATTGTTCACCCCTGGTGCATTGAATTCTTTCAGTGTTCTAAGTTGTTCACCCATTGCAGGATTATCAGCCACAAAAGTGTGTATAGGATGCTTAGGTCTGAGAAGTCTTTCGACTTCAACATTCACAGGAGCAATCTTTGGATTAAGAGATCTCCTCCCAAGTATACACACCACAGAAATCAAGTACAACACCGAAAATTACAATACAAAGATCAACAAATTAATCACAAGACAGACAACTATAAAATTGCAGATCTACTCAACTACATATCTAGGAATGTAAACAGAGTTAAGAGATGCAAACTTAAGCAATGCTTGTTCTTCCAAGTGATACAGAGCTCCTCTTAGCTCCATAGATCCAGATCTGAAACAGAGTGAAACTACAATAAAAACTGAAGCAGCAATTAATCAAATACTTCACAGTCAATGAAAAATCTAAATCTAAAAATGAGAAAACTTAGATCTACCACTTTTAAAAATACAGATCCCCGCAGCGGCGCCAAAAACTTAATTGTCTTACAAGAATCAAGGCTATTGCAGTAAATTTTGATAGGTAAGTAAGGGTATGTCCATAGGAAAATGTGTTCTAAAGGATGGTAAATCTCCAGATCTATGGTAGATCTGGCACTCTATCCTAAATTAAGCTAAACTCAAAGCAGGAAGGAGGAGAGATTTCTAGGGTTTGTCACTTTACTACAGCTACAAAAATGAAATGCTATTGATCCAGACTTGATTAAACACAGAGATGAGAAAACAAAAATAAAGTGAAACTCAAAAGATGAAAAATAGTAGCTAGGGGTTTTAGTCTTTTACTGAAAATCAAAAGAATCAAAGGCAGTGCATAGGATAGATTTGCTACAATCCTCCATCTGGCAACAAGCTCCTCATTTCTAGCAGATCAAAGGTATAAGAATCCAATCTCAACCAGAGAATTGAAGTAATCCTAAGGCTATGATATGTCCACTTTAATGGTCACAGACCATCCCAGAGATTATTCCACTCTAAGGATCTTGATTAAAATGGGAAAGCTATTACAGATGCTGCGAATGTTAGGCTACCAACTCCCCATTTCTGGCTGGCATCCATAGGAATATCTGACCCAGAGAAATCAAATAAGAACAAGTGAAATGTAGATCAGAATCACCTTTAAAATCCATAATTACATTGTAATCATAAAACTTCCAATCCTATAATGCTCAGATCTACAATCTGTGCAACATACAATCCTTTACAAGCCTCTGAAACTCTCAATTTATAGCTCTAGACTTCACCCTAACTACTGAAAAGAGTTTAGCCAACCATGATTGGCTAAAGAGAGAATGGGAGAAGAAGGAAGAGAGACGGAGTTTGGAGAAGATGGATCTGAAATTAGGCTCTGGTTCTCTCGAATTCTAGATGCGTTCAATGTAATTTCTTCAAGCTTTTATACTCTCCTCCTCTATCCTCAGATCCGTTTCAACCAATCAGAGCCCAAGAGAATAATTCTGTTATTCTAGGCTGCTGATGTGGCTGATTTCTCTTCTAGAAGCTCTTCTCTCATTGGCTCTCATCTGGTAAATGCACGTGAGGCCGTTAGGCTTTCCAATCGTGCATAGTTAAATGCCAAAAATACCCTTAGGGGTCACTGACATGCTTTGGGATGTGTGCACAAACTTCTACAATTGGCAGTTATTGGAGGAGGAACACCGAGAAGTTCCCAAAATGAGTGTTGACAGGTTCAGGGAACCTCTCGACAGGTTTTAGATTTGCTTTATATTCACGTCAACAGGTTGCATTAGCTTTCGACAGCTTCTGTATGCTTCTTGGCAGGATTGTAGATTCCTCGAGAGGTTTGCCTTGCACTAGTCGATAGGATTGGAAACCATTTTTCTCCTTCTGTGCAGTTCTTCTCACGATAAGTATCCGGAACCTCTCGACTTCATCTGTACCTTGAAGTATCCTCTGGACAGGATCGACGTTTGTACTTCCAACCTCTTGGTAGGTGCTGGAGCCTCTCGAGATCTTCATCTTTTCAACTTAGTACCTCTGGATAGCTTTTTATACACATGTTCAACCTCTCGATTGCTTCATTCCTTGCTCTCAAAACCTCTCGATAGCTCTACTTTGTTCTTCCACAGCTGGCCCACATCTTTAGTGTGTTGTTCTTCATTTGTTCAACACTTAGTAGCCTCTTAGTAGATTCAATCTTTATTCCTTGCAGCTGGACTTGGTCTCAGGCATTTCCAGTTGGGTAGAATAGTGCTTCTTGGGCTCTTTTAAGTGAATATCTGTACTATGCTGCAATTTATTGCTTATCTATAAAACACACTTAAAACACATTATTAGTAAGCTCAAGGTTCCACCAAAGGTCAGGTTAGGAGGTGAAAAATGATATTTTTCACTACTTAACAGAACTAAAGATCAAACCGTTGGTAGGAGAAAACCTCTTAAAATCGCCTCAATAAAGCCGAGCATATCGTAAAAGATAGGTCTGTTAGATTAGAAAGCCTACAGACCCTCTGGAAACTAGGGTTTTCGTTCAAATGGTATTACATGTCGTTCTTCTAACTACTGTTTTCACCAACTCAAACAATATTTAGGAAAATGCAAACTTAATGATCAAATTGATGGTGATAACCAAAAATTAGAGATTGAGAGAGGGACACTATGAAAGAGATCGAAGCATTTTTATCGCAAATCCATCTGAATTCTCATCGCGTTGCTCCCTGTTCGAAGAGTTAAATTTTTATTTTTTTATAGTGAGAAAGAATTGAAAACAACAATTTATTAAGAGACTAAGAAGGAGATCAGAATCTGACCTTCGATTGATGAAGACCCTAGCTCATACATGAAACACGTTCGAGATCTGACCTTCAATTCAGTTCGATTACCTTCAATCCAATCAAAACCCTATATAGTTGGTAGCAATCCAATGAAAAAAAAATACTTGGTAATAATCCATTCAAAACCCTCTCGGTGATCTGACCAGATTGAGAGAAGAAGCCAGCTAATTTTGAACCAAATTGATAGAAGTACTACTCAGATTGAAAGAAGAAATGTAGCCAGATTTGAGCACCGATCAGAGCATTACCACAGTCAGAGCATTTCTTCGTCGGATTAGTAGAAAAAATGGATTAGGGTTTCATATGTTTTGCAGAGGGAGAGAGGAGGGAGAGGGAGAGGAAGAGAGAGAGAGAGAGAGAGAGAGAGAGGCTAGGGTTTAAATGGTAAGAAAATGATGGGGATTGTTTATATAAATCTAACTGTGGGTTGAATGGGTCGGCTCATGGTCGGCCCAAATTCGATACCTGGCAGGATTTGGATATTATACCATGGTTTTAAGCAGTGGATTATTGGACTACCATGGTTTTAGGCAGTGGATTATTATACGATTGTTTTAAGCAGTGGTTTTTTTATATTGCTATAGTGGTTTTTATATCATTTTCACGTAGTGGTTTATCCCGCTTTTACACCTATTGCAATACAGCACGAACTAAAAACAAACAAGAGAAAACAAGTCACTATTGAGGGGTCTAATGCACAGGTCCATGCTTTAACAGTGCTCTAGAGGTATCAATTAAACTCTAAAAGAACTCAGAGCACCTTCAAACATAATCTGGGCCTAATCCAATCCTTCTTATCATAAAAAAAAGCATCAATCAATTGTTCATTTATTGGGAGGTAAAAATAGGGAATCGGGTGTGAACTTTATGAAATAGAGGAAACCAGAAAAGCTTGCATTAAACATCATCAAATTAGAAAACAGATACAAGAATCATTATCATCATGGAAAACCGATCCAAAATAGGTTAGGATCCGTGGGTTTCTGATCCCATAGAGATCAGTGGCTCAAAAAATCATGAAATCGGTAGGTTTGAAAAAACCCATTAAAGTTCCCATTTTCACTCATCATATGTCAAAACATGCTTCATTATTAAATTGATCATTAGAGTATTTTGATTCAGACCATCCTTTGGGGTCAATGAGTTGCCTATGATGACGTCATGTTGATGTCAGTAAACCAAGGGTGACTTCCACAAGAGGGTTAAATTGGAGCCGTGCTCTAATACCAACTTGACTTTGATTATGGATTCTAGGTTTTTAGGTTGGAATTAGGGTTATGTTAGAGGAAGAAGATGAGAGATAGAGATAGAGGGAGAGAGAGAGAGTCCCTAGTGGCCTTTATATTGACCCCGAATTATGTTACATTGCACGCACACACATAACCCTCTTGCACCCACAGGCAGCTAAATGAGGACTAACAAGGTCGATATTTGGGGACAAATTATACTACTTTTGAGACCGATCACGCACCCGATAGCATTTGCCTTGGACCTCTCCAGATGTCTCTTTCTTTGGCATATGATCATTAGTGATTGGATACTAAAGATTGGTATCTGTAGACATCCAAATTTGTCCCAAGGCACGATCAACACGTACTTTGAGAAAGGTGTACACCCGAGGTTTCGAAAGCACTTCTCAAACCTTAGTGTAGACACCTAAATTTGGCCCAAGGCTCGATCGACACATAATTCAAGAAAGCCGTAACCCCGAGTTTTCGAAAGCATTTTCGAAACTCTTAGGAATCATCCCAAAACCTTTATAATCCTTACTGAGCCCTTAGGAATCAACCCTAACCCTTAAAACCTTTCCCGGACTAGTTTCAAACCCTCCCGAGCAGTGGATGGAAGGAGGGGCGCCAATGTTTACATAGACATATGTTGGAGATGAGACCTATACCATTGGAAATAGGATGTTCCTAGCTTTCCAACGAGTTAAGAATCGTCCAAATCGGACTAATATATCAAAAGTAATGGCGGTTTGAAAATGAGGCAGAAATGCAGGAATTTGGCCTAGCATGTATAATATACATGCTAGGCCATTTTTTGACTGAATTTTGCCTAGCGTGTATAATATACATGCTAGGCCAAATATACACGCTTGGCAAAATTGGCCTTCTTCCTCCATAATTAAGCTCCAAAACGGTTTCTAGACTTCTCAGGGACACTGCTCCTAAGCTTAGCGTGTATAATATACACGCTAGGCTTAGCTACAATGTGTTTTAGGAAAATGACCAAAAATCATTTTTGGGATTTGACTTGTTGACCACCCCAATGTTTAGAGTGGATTTTTTTAGGTATGTTGCACCCCGATTAGGTATGTTGTACCCCCATTAAGCCTATTTGCAACCCTCTAGCCTTTTAAAACCTCACCCCATCATCTATCATTAAACCCAATTCCCACCTATCTAAACCATTAAAAAACTCAAAATCCTTAGATCTAGGATTACCTAAATGCTAAACTCATTAGCTTTTAAGTACCCTCCTAACCTATCCAAACTCTATAAATAGAGAGTCACCCCTCCTTGTTTAGGGCTTGAAAAATTTTTCAAAAAGAGAGAAGAAGTTTAGTGAGCTCCTCCCTCCATTTTCCAGCACTAAACGCCTCCCATTTTTCCACCATCAATCCTTTAGTTTAGGTGAGACCAAAGCCTTAGTCCATCTCCCCTTCCCACTAGCTCCTAAACCTTAGAGTTTAAGACCTATCCTTCAACCCATTTGCTTTCGAAAGCTCATCAAAGACGCTCTCGTGTGAAGATCCACAGTGCTATAAAGGCCAGAGAGCTTCGGCTCTCCCCTCTATTCCTCTACCTTCTTTGCTTTTCCTCTATCCTAGAATTGAATCGTTATGCTGCCCAAATTTCGACAAGCGGGAATGGCTCAATAGGATCGGTGGGCCTTCGAGCAAGGGAAAGTGTCGCTCATTTTATTTCTTTTTTTTTCATATATATATATATACATATTATATAAACCAACCACACATAGACCCAGCCATAGTAGAGACTGCTTACGACTGGGTCAATCGGGTGCCTAGCACCTTCCCGATTAATAACCACAGTCCCAACCCAAGAGCCTTTGGCGTGGATCGATAAATCAGAGTCATATTTGGCACTTTGGTGCTTTAAATATTGATTTGGGTTTCTCGGGACACCAAAAGCTCTCAGTGGCGTGTTCTGCTCTTATATGTGTCGAATTAAGTCTTAACCTATTGTAAGCGCACAATGGAAATTGTAGAGCTAGTATAGGATCATTCTCACGAGGAAGTGATTTATCTTTATATTAATTTTAAGCAGAAAATTTAAATTTATCTCTAAGGTTCTAAAGTACTTGATAAATATGAATAAAAGAATGGTTTCTTAAACTAATTTGGAGAAAATAAATATAAATCTTCCTCTTTCTAGATTATGGTTGTCAATCACAATCCTTCAAGTCTCGGATGTTTACAAAATTAAAATACCGTTACACCATATATCAAGTTTCCTAGAATTGGGCATCAATCAAAACTAGAATCCTATCAATACAGATTTAATCTAATCAACAATCTACTAGAAATTTGGACGTCAATCAAACTCTAGAAAATTGAAGATGGAAAATAAAAACCATTACACTAATCTGCAAATCTCAACCTGAGTCGTCAATTCAAATCAAAATTTGAAAATATTTACAAAGCAGTAAATTGTGTAAAAATAAATCAAAACTAGAAAGCAAAGTAAAATTTATCTTTCACTCCTCAGCCGCAGGCGTCAATTGTTTCTGAGAAACTACAGATATCTACACTAATATTTTAGCTCCCAATCCCAGTTGTCAATTGTGATCGAGGAACCTTGGATATCTAAACTAAACTAAACTATTGATCGAAAGGAAACCCAACCTCAGTTGTCAATTAATGATGAGAATTCCTTCGATGAAGAATTCCTATGTCGAGCCCTCTTAATTATAGATCATAAGGGGTCGGTTTACATTGATCTAAATCTAATAAAAGAAACTACTAAAATAAAAGTATCCTAATATAACTCTAATTTCTAATTTTATCTTCCTTGCTTTGAATAGTTGATGTGCTCTGGAATTTCTTCTGAATTTCAGTAACAGAGTCCTTCTAAGAGTCTTCTTCTCAAACTCCTCAGATTCATGATCTACCAGTCTTCTAATTCAAGAATTCTTCTAAGTATATTCATGTCAGTGTAAATTCACATGATCAGCAGTAGCAAGCTTCATTTTGTAGAATCATAGATCACGATTTTCTATTCTCTTTACAGCTTTCTCTCAGGACGATTCTCTATTACGATTTTGCATATAACGATCAATCGCTTTTTTTCTTTGTATCGCTTTCCACTAGAATGTTCCCTTGAAGAATCGTAAATTATGATTTTTTATTTCTTTTTCTTTTACTGTGTTCCATCATCTTTTACGATTTCTGGCTTTCAAGCATAAGTCGAATCATCTTTCATACTACTTTTTTAGTATATTTTGATGAAGATTAAGACTTTGGTTATCTTTTACTGATTTTCCTTAATATCTGCATATCATTAACTTATTAGTAGTAAACTAAAATCTAGCATCACTAAGTTAAGGGTGATAAAATGGTAAATTATGTAACTGATTATAGCGACTCTATTTTTTTTCATACAAACGCATCGTCGCAACGGATTTGATAAAAATCCATGGCTGAACCGATGGCGACTCTGCTGGGGAGATTTTAGAGCTTCTACTTGAAGTTGGCTCCTGTGCTTATTTTTTGTTCTTCCTTTTTACTAACTTTTCATTTTTTTACTCACCCTTGCGTTTCTATCATTTTTTTTACTTACCCCTATGATTCGGTCATTTACACGCCTTAGCCATTTGGCAGGCCTACTTGAGTATTTTTTATTCTATCATTTACACGTCTTAGCTGATCGGCAGGCCTACTTGAGCATCTTTTTCTTTTTATCATTTGACGCACCTTAGCCGTTTGGTGGGTGACTTGCTAAGCAAAGATCATATTCCATTAGTGGACGTCGACCTGTAGAGGCGGCACGGGATTGTCACCCCCTATTTTTGAACCTAAGCAAACTGTCTTTTTAAAATTGAATTTAAAATTGAACCTTAAAAGTGAACTAAGGGACTTAATTCATTTTTACATTGGGTAGATTTTATAAAAGGGTGAAAATTTAGGCAGCGATACAAACGTCTCGGTTCTTAGTACGGTGGCAGTCCCTAGTGGTGATGAACCGAAAAAGTACCATCCCATCCAATATCTGAGAAAGCACTTATGTTGGAGGTATATCGGGTGGGTAATCGAGCTTAACAAAAAGCCCTAAAACCCTTAGGGAGCGCGTTAGTTGTCCCGAAACAGCCTTGTATCCCTAGGTATGGAAAGGAGGGACCCGTCACAACAAAAATAAATAGTCCCCGAAAGCACCGCTTCTAGAAATCCCAAAAAAGTAGACCAATTGGGACCACTGTTACTATCTCAAAATATAAAAATATATAGTTTTAGCCTAGCATGTATAATATACACACTAAGCCAAAACTTCCAGATTTTAAGCCTAGCATGTATAATATACACGCTAAGACAAATCTCTAGAAATTTGACCTAGCGTATATAATATATACGCTAGCATGTTTTGGGTCCAGCAGCCTGAATCTGAGGCCCTTTTCACCCTTCCCTAGCCTCCTGCTTAGCGATTTTCATACTCTCGATTGTTCCCCACCTTTCGACACCCAATATGCCCTCGCCAGTCAAAAGAAGTCACCTCTTATTGACTCCTCCGAGGGATCAGGTCGTCACACGGATTTCTGTGTCTTCACATAGACCAAAGGACTCCCTTTTATTCTTTCGAAGAGCATCGGAGTCCCACCATGGAAGGCATCGGAGGTGTGAACGCTGCCTGAAAAGGGAGTTTCCCAAGGCCCCTGATAAAGCACCACTTTAATCAAGGGGGAGAATTTTGTTTTGTCATTCAAAAAATAAAACCAAAAAAAAAAAAAAAAGTTAATCAAGACAAACAAATCAAAACCCTAAAAAGAGCTTTGTGGTGCCGGAATCACGGCATCACCTTACCCGCCCTCATCACGTAGGGGAAGGAGAAGATGGGTTTTTGGTCCTCACCCGAGGAACCCATACCCAACCCGCCAACAAACCATGTCTTTGGCGGTTGATCCAACCTACGCCGACCCCGATTCATCCCCACCACCTTCCCCATTACATTCCTAATCGGAGGAGATTCCTATCTCTATTCCGCTCACCCAAACCCCATTTATCATCAACGAACCTTTCGGTGCACCCATATTTCCATCCACATCCTCCACATTCCCTCAAAATTAATCCCATTTACCCCCCATAACCACTCCAAGTATACCTTCCACATCCATCCAACATACACCCCAATTCAAAGCATCCCCAATCCTTCCACATCAAACCAAAATACCCCAAATTTTCCCACATCCAATCCCAATTCGCCCCATTTTCCCTCCACATCCAATTTAAACAACCCTCATTTTCCCACATACACCAAAGCCATGCCCAATTCTCCCATATCCAATCCAAATCCACCACATATCTCTCCATTTACTCAGGTCATGACCAATTTTTCTCACCCATCCACCATGCCCAATTTTCCCTCATTTACCTAAACCATGTCCAACTTTCCTCTCCCATCTACCCGGGTCATGCCCAAATTTCCCCATACCCTCCCCTCATCGGATGGACCATCTACATCCACTCCTACAAATGATCCCATGGCCATGATGGATGACATGGTTAGGGCTTACACCATTTGGAAGGCCTCTCAAAGCCTCCCTCATCCATCCTAAACACCTCCAAACCCATCCCATACACTCCAAAATCTTTATACCCAATTCCCCCAAAATCTTAATCAACCTCCCATTGTCCATAGCTCCCATCCGCCATGGGGCCATCCAAGCGGGCCTCAAGGTCCAATACCCTATACCCAAGCCCATCAAAGCCCAATACCTCAGGCTTAAGCCCATCAAGGTCCAATACCCTATACCCAAACCCATCAAAGCCTAATACCCCAGGCCCAAGCCCATCAAGGCCTAATACCCTATACCCATGCCCATCAAGGTCCAATACCCTAAGCCCAAGCCCATCAAGTCCCAATAGCCCAAGCCCATCAAGGCCCAATGCCCTAGGCCTAAGTCCATCAAGGCCCAATGCCCTATGCCCAAGCCCATCAAGGCCCAAACCCGAGGGTGATATTTTCAAATCCTCCATCATTTCCCCAATCCCCCACCTTCACTTACACCCATTCCTCAAATTACAAACTCATTATTTCCAACTCCCCAACCTGGCATGAGCCATACCCATCCACATCCATCATACCCAACCCATCACGGAGATCCATCTCAAAACATCAACCATCCCCAATTCATCCATCCACTCACTCCCCAACTGAATCCCCAAAGTGCACCATGGCCCCATCAAGCACCCACTCAGCCTATCAAAAATCCACCATTCACCTATCGCCTTACTCCACAAACTAATCCCCAAAGCTTCCTCCAAATGCAATGGCCTCATTCGGCACCCACTCAACCCAATCAAAATCAACAAGATAACCTCATTCCTCCCCAATTCATCAATGTGGGTAACCAGTATGAGGAGGAGGCAAAAAATAGTGGGGCCTACATGGGGGCATTTGCCAATTTTATCCCCCCACAACCCACGACCCATTGGGGAACCAGCCCCAGCATTGCCATCCAGAGAAACTGAGCTGCTAGAAGAACAAATGGATAAAACCCAAAAGCAGCTGATGAAATTGGGTGGGGCCGAGGTTCACGCCAAGGATGTCTCTGATCTGTGCTTGTTTGCTGAGGTGCCTTTGCCACCTAAGTTCAAAGTCCCATCATTCGAAAAGTATGATGGCACCGGCAACCCTATCGCACACCTCAAGTTATATTGTGGAGATATGTGCCAGTATGGAGGGGATGAAAGCTTGCTCATAAAAGTTTTTCAAAAAAGCCTCATAGGTCCGGCATTGAGATGGTTCACTTCTTTTGAACCATCTATGTTGAAACATGGAAGGACCTAACCCACCTCTTCCAAGAATAATATGTCTACAATATGGACATTGAGCCCCAAAAATCTGATTTGGCTCGACTAAAGCAGAAGCCCGATGAAGCATTCAGTGATTACCTTGGGTGATGGAGAGCATTGACAGCTCAAGTGAGAAACAGAATACCTGATGATGAGCAAATCGAGATGATCTCGAAAAATACTTTGCCAGTCATATCGGACTTCTTGGTATACCAACAGTAGTCCAGCTTTGCTGATTTGGTAAGGAACACCAATCATTGCGAGGATGCAATAAGAGAAGGGCTATTAAACAAAATCGTGAACAGTGGGGTCTGAAAGTTTATCAAGCAGAGGAATGAGAGGAGAACCGGGACCGATATTCAAACAGTAGATACACGACCTAGCGCCAATATGGTCCCCTTTCAATTCAAGGCAGTACAACCAACTCTAGCACGAGTCGATCCAATGCAGAGGACAGGTAATGGGCAAGGAACATAGATGACCCCAAAACAAAGAAGGGCCCGATTCGATTGAGTCTTTACACCATTGGAACAATCCTTAAGCATCCTTTTACCGCTATTGGTCCAGAAGGGTCTTGTTACACCCCTCCAATCACGCCAACCACCAAACCCTATCCCCAGAAATTATGACCCCAATACTCACTGCAATTTCCATCAAGGACAGGGCCACCTGTCTGATTGATACTTTCCCTTAAAGTATGTGATATAAGATTTGATAGAAGTTGGCAAAATCATTCTACTAGCACTTCCCCAAGTGAACCAGCATGCCAACATACATCAGGTTCCCTTACCACCACATCCATCAGGAGGAATGGGCCCAAGCCCCACTACCAACATGATAGAGGAAGATGGTGAAGAGTTTGACCCTTCTGAGTACATCAGTATTAGAGAGAATTTCATATCACCATAGCAGGGGGGTCAGGGGAACCAAAGCATAGGAGTAATCGAGCATTTACACTTGGCTGACTACTTCCCCAATTCATCACCCCAAGAAGAGCCCCTAGATTTAAGGATGTACTTTTCGGCTCCAGCTCCCGTCAGTTACGTCTAACCTGACTTATCTCCATATCAAACACCCATCCATTCCATTTATTCGATGCATGGTATTTCCTCAATCAACCCTCTGACACCGTTTGGTTACCATTGGCCTCACCCTGCCATATTATCACCGATGAGTCATCTCCAACTCCTGTAGATCCCATTTGGCCCACGTTCGCCAATCCTTCGACCCATCCACCTCTAGCAGAAGTTAACCAAGTGTTATCCACCTATCCCAATCCACCAATCCAAGCACCCCCTGAAGCCTGTGTCCACTCCATTCCAGATCTCGGGGCTAACCTACAATCCCCATCAAGTCCCACTCAGTTATGATCAGACGGACATCAATACGGGCATCAGCAGAGAAGGGGCGGTTGATTTTGTTACTCGATCAGGAAGAATTTCCAAACAACCTGAGGTATCAGTACCAACCCGATCGGAAGAGAAGAAAGAACATGCGGTGGTACACCCCTTTGAAAAAATGAGCAGAGAGAACATACTGGAAATACAGTTGAAGAGAATGCTAGCCCACATCACCGTTTGGGACCTTTTAATGACATCTCTGCTTCACTTACATGCTCTCATGGGAGTGCTAAAAGATGTACATGTGTCCATCTAAGTGACCCCAGATGAAGTGGGATAGATAATTGGACAGGTTTTAGCTCCCAATGTCATCTCTTTTTCAGATGTTGATCTTCCGAATGAGGGAAATAATCATTCAACATCACGGTGTAAGTAGGAAACTTGGTTATTCCATTAGTACTAATTGATAATGGATCGGCCTTAAATGTATGCCCCCTGAGAACTGTAACCAAGATAGGGGTATATCCCTCCACGTTCAAACCAGCTAGAACAAGTGCCAGAAGATTTGATAATACAAGAAGAGAAATAATTGGAGAAGTTGATCTTGAGCTCATCCTTGGGCCAACGACCTTCACCATCCCATTCTAAGTTATGGATATCAAATCAACCTTTAACCTGCTAATAGGTCACCCATGGCTACACAAAATAGGGGCAATACCTTCGACTTTGCATCAGAATCTAAGATTCGTTTCAGAGTAGAAGATCGTCACTGACAGGAGGAAGGAGAAAAGGTTACCCACAGCATCGAGAACCTCAAAATATTGGATGTGTTGCATATGGTCGAAGACACAAACCTCCACAGCTTTGAGTATGATGTGTCAACAGTACTCCCTGAGCCCCTCGAGAGAATCACCATAGGCACCGAAGGTGGAATGATCGCAGTAGTGGCCAAGCTCCAACAATGGGGCTATAAAAAAAGCAAAGGATTGGGACCCTATTTACAAGGCAGGAAAGATCCAGTCAGGGCCAGAGGTGGGTAATAGATTTGATTTAGGTGAGGTTACAAACCCACTGAAGAAGTTTTGGAAGCCAAGGAAAAAGCTCGAACCATAGCCGCTACCAAAGCCCGGGGAATAGACCTGGAAGACACACCCCAATCACGACCTCACATCTGGAGTACATTCTGAGCATAGGGGTTATAAAAATTGATCCGAATGGGGCAACACAGCTGACCCAACACAAGCCCATAGCCACTATCCACCCAACCAATCCCCAAATCACTCCCCCCGATATGGAAATAGACCTGGCATCCCTGTCCCTTTTTGAAGAAGAGGTTCTCCCGTCAATGCACCCCCCTACCATAAACCACCACAAGCCCATGTTGATGTTTGAGGACCGGGTCCCAAACAAGCCTATAATAAATATGATAGATGTTGACTCCAAAAAATAAAAAAGGCATCTCAATCAGCCTCCTCCATTAGAGTAGGTAAAGGTACGGCACCACATGTGAGAAATTGGGTGTCAAATCCTCTAACCCTCGAAGCATCGAGTAGCCATAAATAAGGCTCTAGCTTCTTAGAAAAAGACAACCTATAAAAAGTGAGATTAGCCTTTGGCAAGCAATACCATGTGTATATAAAGACTCGCTTTGCCAAAGGCCCATCTTCGAAGAAAAAGAAAAATCCAAAAAAATAAAAGACATACAAAATAATCCAAAAAAATTGTCTGTTAAAATTCACGATAAAATCAAGAAAAATGATGCCTTAATTAAAAAATCTGTCCCACATGAAATCAACCACTTTCCTATAGAAATACAAGAAGAGGTAGGAGTCAAGAGTCTGGATGAGGAGATCCCTACTGAGGAGCTCCCTAATGAGCTCCTTGACCAATTTGCAGATTTTTACCATGGCCCTACCCCAATCATTGAAGAAATTAAGGACATTAATCTAGGGACCGAGGAGGTTCCTAGAATTACTAAGATCGAAACGTCATTGTCTCTCGAGGAAAGAAAAGGCATGATTAATTTCCTTCGGTCATACCAAGACGTCTTTGCATGGTCATACGAGGACATGCCTGGTTTGGATACCGATTTGGTCAAGCATGAGCTGTCACTATATCCATATGTTAAGCCAGTCAAGCAGAAGTTAAGATGACTCCGACCCAAGTGGATGTTGAAAGTAAAGGATGAAGTCATCAAATAGTACGACACAGGATTTCTCATGGTCTCCAAGTACCCGCAATGGCTAGCCAACATCGTCTCTGTACCAAAGAAAGATGGGAAGGTTCGCATGTACATCAACTTTAGAAACCTAAACAAGGTGAACCCAAAAGATGACTTCCCATTGCCACACATTGATATCTTGGTCAATAACACTACTAGGCATGAGATGCTCTTATATATGGATGGGTTTTCCGGTTACAATCATATCAAAATGGCTGAAGCAGATCAAGAGAAGACAGCGCTCATTACTCCATGGGAAACTTTCTATTACTGAGTCATGCCATTCGGGTTGAAGAATGTTGGGGTGATGTACCAAAGGGCGATGACAACACTCTTCCATGACATAATGCATTGAGAAATGGAGGTATATGTCAACGACATGATAGCCAAGTCACCAAAGAGAGGTGACCATCTGATAAACCTCCAAAAACTATTTGAAAGGCTGAGGAAGTACAGGCTCTGTCTGAACCCTCAAAAATGCGCATTCGGCGCTATGTCAGAAAAACTACTAGGTTTCATCGTCAGCGGAAGAGGCATCGAGGTTGACCCGATCAAGGTAAAAGCCATCATCGAAATGCCACTTCTATCTATTGAGAAAGAGGTCAGAGGCTTCTTAGCCAGGATACAGTACATCAGTCTATTCATGGCACAGTTCACTCCTATCTGCACGTGAATCTTCAAGCTACTAAGAAAAGATTCGCCTGTTGAATGGAACGACGATTGTCAAGCAGCATTTGATAAAATCAAGGGCTACCTTCTCAACCCGCCAGTGCTGGTACCACCCGAACCAGAGAGACCACTCTTAATATACCTCTCCACAATGGAAGGTTTGATGGGATGCGTCATAGGGCAGCATGATGAGATAGGAAGAAAAGAGCAGGCCATCTGCTACTTGAGCAAGAAATTCACTGATTACGAGACATCCTATTCTCATCTAGAGAAAATATGTTTGGCTCTCGTATGGGCTACACAGAGGCTTCGCCACTATGTGCTATCCCAAGCTGTTCTCTTGCTAGCACGAATGGATTCGTTGAAGTACTTGTTTGAAAAGCTGACCCTCACTGAGCGGACTGCACGCTGGTAACTTTTGTTATCTAAATTTGACATTATGTATGCCACTCAGAAGTTGATCAAGGGGCAAGCACTCGTCGATCATCTTGTTGAGAGGAGATAGAGGATGACACAGAGGAGAAAGAGGAGTCCTGGGTAATGCATTTTGACGGGGCAACAAATGCCGAAGACCAGGGACTTGGCAATATTCTAATCTCACCAAAAGGGTCTCATATTCCAGTCTCCATCAAGCTTAATTTTCCTGCACTAACAACATGGTTGAATATGAAGCCTGCATAGCAGGCCTACAACCAGCCTTGGACCTGAACGTAACTCATCTCAGGGTATTTGATAACTCATAGTTGATCATATGCCAAACGAATGGAGATAAGAAGATGAAGGATGAAAAGTTGATCCCATATCATGAGCACCTCGAGGATCTGATAGCATGCTTCGATGATGTTACCTTCTCCTATGTCCCGCGAGCAAGAAATCACTTTGTCAATGCATTAGCAATGTTGGCATCAATGGTTGAAATTTCATAAGGCATCAAGATGAAGCCAATATGATCAAACAGTGGAACGAGCCCACTTTCTACCTCTAGGTTGAGGAACCAGCAGGGACAAATGATAAGCCTCCATGGTTCTCAGATGTTAAGAATTTCCTCAAAACTCGAGCTTTCTTTGAGGGGGCATCCAAGATAGATAGGCCGACCATTCAATGTTTAGCGGCTAATTACATCATCTGTGGCGAGTGCCTCTATAAGCGGTCATATAACAATATCCTACTTAGATGCCTAACAGAAGGCGAGGCAACCAACATCATGAAAGAAATCCATGAAGGAGTATACGAGGCCCACGTCAATGGGCACATGTTCGCTAAGAAGATCCTACAGCAAGGGTGTATTTGGACCACCATGGAAACTGATTGTTGCAAGCACGTGCAGAAGTGCTACAAATACAAAGAACACTCCAGTTTGATTCATTCTCCTGCTATAGATCTACACAGCATGATCACTCCCTGGACATTTGCCACATGGGGCCTCAACGTAGTCAAATAAGTTAATCCAAAAGTATTAAATGGGCATTAGTTTATCTCTGTCGCCATCGAGTACTTCACAAAATGGGTAGAGGCGGCATCCTATGTAAACATCATGACCAATCATGTCGAGAAATTCATCAAAAATAATATTGTGTGTTGATTCGGTGTACTCAAGGACATCATCATGGACAATAGCACCAACTTTGCAAAAAAGCGCATAAGAGCCTTCTGCGAGCAGTACAAAATCAAACATCATCGCTCGTCACCATATAGGCCACAAACCATGTGGAGGCGGCTAACAAAATAGTCATCCGCATCCTTGAAAAAATGGTCATCACATACCGAGATTGGAGCTAGATGTTACCATTCGCACTATGGGCTTATCGAACATCAATTCATACCGCTACAGGGGCGGCATCATTCTCCTTTGTGTATGGAACCGAGGTCGTGCTACCAGTTGAGGTTGAAGTACCTTCACTCTGCATCCTCATCGAATCTGATCTACCTGAGCCTGAGAAAGAGAGATCCCATTTCGAACAACTAAACCTCCTCGATAAGAAAAGGCTTCAAGCTTCATGTCATACTCAGGTCTATCAGGAGCGAATCACACATGCTTACAACAAATGTTTTCACGTTCGAGATTTGAAAGTGGGTGACCCAGTACTCAAGAAAATCTTCCCTTCTCTCCATGCCAATTCAAGAAGTAAATTCAAGCCCAACTAGGAAGGACCTTATGTCATTCGAGAGGTACTCTCAGGATACACGATCTGCCTCGCCACCATGTATGGAGATCACATTCCTAAGCCCATCAATGTTGGATACATACGATGATTCTATTCCTAGGTATCCTACGGCAAGGTAAGTATTGATAAAATAGTTACGTGACTGCTTAAGTAGCCAAAAAAGTGTCCCTGAACATTCATACCCTTTTCTACACATATTGAGCCATTAGCCTTTCTTTTATAAACCCCTCTCAGGAAGAAAAAAGAAGAGGTAAAAATGTATATGCCAAACAAAAAAAAGGGGAAGAGAAAAGAGTTACCCTCAAACTTTAAAAAATTGGAGAAGGAAAACCCCAAAAAGAGATTGTCTGAAAAGAAAATGAACAAAAAAATATATATAGGCAAGAAAAGAGATAGAAATATCATGGGGCATGTACAGTAAAAATCCCCCGAGGAAGAAGTGCATTACGGCAGTTGAAACTCAATCAAGGAAACCTTTTAACCCAAGAATACCTTCAAAATTCTCAACCTATTATTGCGAATCCCAGTGTGCTTACTTTATTTGTTGGTGGTAAAAGCAATTTAAGATCAAAGTAAAACAGGGGATGGAATCAACACAACTAAGAAATCTTAGACCTGCAAGATATAGGGTCTATTTGTAGCAAGTTTTGATAAGTAAGAGTTTGTCCCACAGGGAAAGGTGATCTACGGCTCCAAGGGAGCCATCTCTAGTAGTCCCTCCAGATCTGACTACAGATCAGGCAGTCCTAAAAGGAAGGGAGTTTAGGGTCACTTATTCTAAATATCCTAAGGTAGCCTAATGAATTAACTACATAAAGGGTTGAGAAGATGGATGGAGTGTGGGAAAATAAATATAAAAGGGTGAGAAGTATGCTATTGGGTCTAGATCAGAGGAGTTTTGTAACTCAGATTCAGATCTGATGTTATAGAAATCCTAACCAATGGCTACATTATCACCATTGAGGAGAAAGAATCCAACCCATCTCTGTGCCATGATCCAATCCCTTAAGGCTATAACCTGTCCACTCAAATGGTCACAGACTATCCCATAGGGGAACCACAGTCCAGAGATGGGTCAAAACAAGTTAATCATTGTAGGCACTACTTCATCCAGGCTACAAGCTCAAGAATCCATAGGGAACCTCAACCTCTAAAGCTCTATGTGTGGGGCTAGGGCTGTATAGGACCATGTTAGCCCAGACACATAGAACCAGCAAGGGATTGAGTACAACCTTCGATCTAGCTGTCCATTGCTTGAGTGGGACTACAATGGTCCAGTCACAAGCCTACAATCTCCATAACCAGATCAGATCTAACATCTGATGGCGGGTCTATACAAATATAGGGGAGTCTGCCTCTGTACAATCTCCCACAAGGCTACAAGCACATGTGCAGAGAAGAAGAATCCATCTTGGATCCTACGGATTGGCTTCACCCTAAGGCTATAGCCTGTCCACTTGAATGGTCACAGACTATCCCAGAGGCTATCCTCCTCATAGAGTCCAACACAGAATAGTAATATTGCTGCCACCACCATGGTCACAAGGCTACCAACTCAGGCTCCCATGGGGATTTCAGATCTAGTGGGTCCTGTGGTGGGGCTAAGACTGTATCGAACCATGATAGCCCAGACACACAGGTCACTTGGATCTGAATGGATCCTTAGAATTAGTCCTCCATTGCTTTGAATCACAGCCAAAGCAATGATGATCTCGGATGCAGTTTTGCACGAGCAACTCTCATTCGCACACATCCCATAAAAGTACATATCCTATTACAAAGCATCCAGTAAACTAGTTCAAAAATACATAACAAGTCGGACTATGGAGAGAGAGAAAAAGAAAAAGGAAAACTACTTATAACTACAGAAGAACAGAAAAGAAAATGATCTCAGATCCCGTATCAGTGATAAAGTCTCCGCTCTTAAACCTAAACCAAATTTGGGTATATATAGCAATGGTGTGGCGGCGCATTAGGGTTAGGAAACCCTAATTTTAGCGATGCCACGTGGCCTATTAATGATCCTTGGATGCCTCGGGGCACATGCATGGAGATTCGAGCGTGGGAGTGCATGCCCTAATCACTAGAAATCCCTAGAATGTCCTCTACAGAATGATGGAAGTTGGAGTTCAGAGCTTCGCGAGGTTGCAGTCGATTCCCAGACTTGTCGCGTGGTAGCACTGACTTCGCGAGGATAAGTTAGCATTAAAACTTCAGACGTCGCGGGGTTGCAGGTTCTTGATGCTTTGAGCAGTCGCGAGGTAGATAGTTAAGCTCTCGCTGGATTGGGCTTCACGCAGTTGGATTGCTACTTGTGAATAACGCGGGAACTGCGCGAGCATTCCATTTCACAATAGATCTTCGCGAGGCTGCTTTCTTCCTGAACAGTGTGAGAACTACGCGAGAAGTTCACTTCTTAATGGAACTTCGCGAGGATCCTTGCGAGAGGTTCTCTTGACATTTGCATCCCGCGGCTACTGCGCGTCAGCTGCGCGAGGCAGGATTCTGAAGCTAGTCTGTCAATCAACTGCACGAGAAGTTGTTATGAAGTCTTGGGAATTCGCGAGGACTGCGCGAAGCATATTTTTCTGAATCCTCTGAAGCTTTAGGAAGCTGCACGAGGCTCTTCTCAGGTCTGGATTCAATTCTCATTCTTCTGAGGGACTTCTAGGAGGCTCCTTAGCAGGATTTATGGCCTTATTGCACTGCTATTTATTACCTACAAAAATAGCTTAACAAACATTTATTAAAGGGCTAAGGGCCTAATCACAGGTTATGTTAATGGGTGAAAAGTGATACTTTTCAGGTCTTAACACACCCCCAAACCTAATCTTTGCTAGTCCCTTAGCAAATCTACACTAAAATAACTACAGAAATAAAATGCCACTTTCGTAGGGAGCACGGATACATTTAGCATATGTACCAAGCCTTTTAAACCCCTAGGTGATCCCTTGTGGAGGAGTGAAGTCTCCTGAGGGTTTTCAGTGAAGACACCCACAAACTTCTCAATGAGACAGTTAACAAAAGTGCATTATTATCAAGTGAGCAGTCAAGAAACAGAGTTAGTTCACCCTTGAATCAGTAAAAATATAAGAAATTCAAACACATTGGCTGCACATAAATTTGAACAGCATCAGCATCTAATGAAAGCACAACATTTCCAATCAGTTTACACCAGAGACACTACACAGGTGTGTCAACATTGAGCTCATCACTGGATCAAAAATTAGGTTATAGGCCACACCTAATGCATTCAAGATCAGACCCAAAACTCTCCAGGGCATACTCTCATAAAGAACTGTTGAGGGTTTTATTTTCTCTCAAGCTCAAGAGTAGTTACATCCCCCAAATGGGTCTATAAGCATGAGCATAGGTATAGCTCTGAAGTTCTGGCATCATTGACAGATCCTCACCATAGATTGGATAACTCTTTATCTCCACATGACAGCTCACTCAACTTTGGATCACAAGGGCTTTAACTGGGCTGTAATGTGGCTTATGGAGTGGGGTTAAAAAGAATGGAAGGTTGAAAAGGGGTTCAAAATTGAGAAATCAGTAGGTGAAGGAGGTGATTCATGACTTCACCTCCTTTAATTCAGCTCCTTTCATCTTCTTTGAGGTTTTCAGATTTGAAGTGATCAGCTTCTCTTCTTGATTTTGATTTTCCCAATGAAATTTCCCTCTTGACTCCTCTTACTCCTCTTCATTATTATTTTTGTTTCTTTTTTATGCATTTTTCTTCTTTTTATTTTGTTTTTACTTTTCTGAAAGGCCACCATTTTCTCAGTTACCATACTGCCAAAATTTTGAGATACTTTTTCTCGATTCACCTAGTGTTGACCATAACTAGTCCATCTTTAACTCTTGTTCCTTTACCTTCTGAATTCTCAGAGTGAGGGTAAGGTTAAATCAGATACATAGGTTCAGGTGCAAGTACTCCGGTATATTTTTGAAGAAATTTAGGATTTAAGGCTCAAAGGGGGTATGGACAAGGGCAGTTGCTTAAGGTTTGTCTGTTTAGGCTCAAACTGTCCAAAAGAAGGCCTTGATCCTTTCCTAAGTATCATGAGTACTGTCAGTTATTTCAATTTGGAGTTGCCTAACTTCTAGTGAGCACCGTGACTCGCCAGTCCTTAGAGCTAGAAGAATTTTGCCTTAGTCACTCCTCAAGGAAATTTTTTTTGTATAGGCCCAAATCTCACTGGTTATGGTCTTCCTTTGAATTCTTAAGTATGCTCTTACCTTTTTCTCTCTCTAATGATTCACTAAGTGCTGATACAAGTGAGTTTCCTTGGTGATCTCATCATGGAAATGTGAAATTTTAAAAGTTTGTAATGCCTAAAGTCTGGAAAAAAATTTAAATTTCATTATTTTTCTGATTCTCCAGTGAACATGACTCATTTCCATCTTACTCACATGATTCTGCTGCACTTAGGTTAACTATTCCATTGGCAGGATCTGCCTGGCACACCCCCAAACCTATGAGGAGCAGTGTCCCCACTGATTCAAAGGTGGGTGTGCAACAAATTTATGGTCAGAGAAAAGAAAATAGCAAGAATGAAAACAACCAAAAACAGAGAACTTTACAGAATAACAGGAAAAGAAATTTTCATTAAGACTAAAAGATTACAAAAATAAAACTCCTAAGAAGAAAGGATAGAGGGATCAAGGATGTGGGAGCTGAGAAGGTGGTGGAAGGGATTGAGTGGAGGGGACAGGGGATGGGGATGATTCTATCTTTCGTTGTTCCTTCTTTTCCTGGTGCTTGTCCTTCTCCTCCTTAGCCAGGATCTGCTAAACCTCTACGTATTCATCCCAGAGGAATTGTAGGGGGTCCGGCTCTTTAGGTGGGGGCGGTTCCAACCACATCGGATAAAATTTGTTAGGCAGAGCATTAGGCTTGTCATCTGCCATTGTTAGGACTAGGGAAGGACCGCTAGGGTGAGAGGAGAAAGGATGAGATGAATATGAAAGGGACTCCCTGTGTATTTAAAGACGAGGATGGTGGAAGATGAATCGGTGTAATAACATCCAAGTTGCCGCAATTAATTGAGAGTGAGTTGGGAAGTGAAAAGTTACAGCAATCAGCGTGGGAAATGACAAATGCATGTGACTCACATAGCTGGGCAAGGGGATCGCGAGATAGGAACGGAATCTCGTGATGATGGATGTTGCAGCTTGCAGTGCGCGAGAGGCTCTGCAGCATTTGTTAAAGCTCGCGACGACGTACTAAATACTCTGTGAATTGCGCGAGAGCTTCCCAAATTTCAATTTGGAATGTACGAGGGCTTACTACCAAACAGGGAGCAATTCATGCAGTGTAGCATACTCATAAAAAATATTCAAACAGTATGCATTCAATTCAAAAATCAGCAAATCGCAGAAGAAGAAGTAATCATACCAACCCCACATAAACTCTATCAAACCCAACAGACTCAAGCCCCATCGAGACACTACAATTTCTTAAAAACTATTGAAGAAACGAAAGTAGTATAGTACAACATGGACACAACTGTGGGTCAAGTAGATGAAGGGGTCCCTTGAAAATGAATAGTGTTCATAGGGTCGGCCGATTTTTCAAGACAAGGCTTAAGCCTCTGACCATTCACTTTCAAGGTCCTCCCAGATTTGGGATCCTTGACTTCCATAGCACCAGATGGGGACACATTTAAGACAATATAGGGACCTTCCCATCGGGATTTTAGTTTGCCAGGAAAGAATTTTAGTTTGGAGTTAAATAACCAAACCTTGCCACCAGGTACGAAGCTTTTTCTCAGTAAGCCCTTGTCAAAGAAAGCTTTGGACCGTTCCTTGTAGATCCTGGCATTGGCGTAGGCATCCATCCTCAGCTCGTCCAATTCAGACAGCTGCAGGGACCTGTGATGACCAGCAGAAGTTAGGTTCATATTTAAGTTTTTAATGGCCCAATAGGCCTTGTGTTCTAACTCTACTGGGAGATGGCAAGCCTTGCCATAGACCAGTCTGAATGGGGACATTCCAATGGGAGTCTTATGGGCAGTCCTATAAGCCCACAGTGCATCATTGAGCTTATCAGCCCAATCTCTCCTGTCAGTCCTTACTGTTTTCTCAAGGATGTGCTTGATCTCCCTATTGGAAATTTCAACTTGCCCACTTGTCTGTGGGTGGTAGGGAGTAGCAATCCTATGGGTCACAGAATATTTCTTGAGCAAGCTTTCGAAATTCTTGTTGCAGAAATGGCTACCCCCATCACTGATAATAGCTCTAGGGGTTCCAAATCTTGAGAAAATGTTATGCCTTACAAATTTGAGGACCACCTGGTTGTCATTGGTTTTTGTGGCAATGGCTTCTACCCATTTGGAAACATAATCCACTGCCACTAAGATGAAATGGTAACCATTAGAAGGAGGAAAAGGGCCCATGAAGTCTATACCCCATACATCAAACAGTTCTACAACAAGGATGGGCTGCAAAGGCATTGAATTTCTTTTGGACAGCCCTCCTAATTTTTGACATCTCTCACATGCCTTGCAGTGTGTATATGCATCTTTGAATAAAGAAGGCCAATAAAACCCACACTACAGGACCTTGTCAGCTGTTTTTCTTCCACTAAAGTGGCCTCCACAGGCATTTTCATGGCACATGGCTAGAATATTGGGGACATCACTTTCGGGAACACATCTTCGGATGATTTGGTCTGCACAGTACTTGTATAGGCAAGGTTCCTCCCAAAAAAAATATTTGACCTGTGAGAAAAATAGGTATTTGTCCATTTTGGTCCAGTGGGTAGGAATCTTTCCTATAACAAGATAATTCACAATGTGTGCAAACCAGGGGACCAAGGATTGAATTGAAAATAATTGCTCATCCGGGAAGGCATCATTTGTAGGACCATCAAGACACTTCTCCAACACAATTCTGGACAAGTGGTTAGCCACCACATTTTCCACACCCATTTTGTCCTTGATTTTGATGTCAAACTCCTGCAGTAGGAGTATCCATCTAATCATCCTGGGCTTAGCATCTTTCTTGGATAATAGGTACTTCAATGCCGAGTGGTCAGTGAAGATTACAGTTTTAGATCCCAGTAGGTAGGATCTAAACCTATCAACAGCATACACCACTGCCAGAAGCTCTTTCTCGGTTGTGGTATAATTTAGCTGAGCTTCAGCAAGTGACTTGCTGACATAAGCAATGACCACAAGCAGCTTATCCTTTCTTTGGCCCAAGACAGCACCTATTGCCAAATCTGATGCATCACACATTAATTCAAAGGGTAGGGTATAGTCTGGTGTCTGGAGTACAGGGGCAGAGGTAAGGCAGACTTTTAAAGTCTCAAAAGCCTTTAGACATTCAGCCGAGAAGTCGAAAGGCACATCCTGGCAGAGCAGGTGGCACAATGGCTTAGCAATTTTGCTGAAGTCCTTAATGAACCTCCTGTAGAATCCTGCAAGCCCAAGGAAAGATCTTATTTGTTTGACTATTTTTGGAGGGGGCAGATTGGCAATGAGGTCAACTTTAGCCTTGTCTACCTCAAGCCCTTCTTTAGAGACTACATGGCCCAACACAATGCCTTGTGTTACCATGAAGTGGCTCTTTTCCCATCTTAAGACCATATTGGTCTCCTCACATCTTTTCAAAACTAGGCTGAGGTGTTGTAGACACAGGCCAAAACTGTCCCCATAGACAGAAAAATCATTCATAAAAATCTCCAAAAACTTGTCAATCATATCAGAGAATATGGCATACATATACCTCTAAAAAGTGGCTGGCGCATTACACAACCCAAAAGGCATCCTTCTGTAAGTAAAGGTGCCAAAAGGACAGGTAAAGGTGATTTTCTCTTGGTCTTGAGGATGCACAGGGATCTGGTTGTACCCTGAGTACCCATCAAGAAAACAGTAAAAAGCTTTTCCAGCCAATTTGTCCAAAATTTGATCAATGAAGGGGAGAGGGAAGTGGTCCTTTCTGGTCTTAGAGTTGAGCTTTCTATAATCAATGCAAACTCTCCAACCAGTGGTCTCCCTGGCTGGTCTCAACTCTCCAGATTCGGTTTTAATAACTGTTATGCCAGATTTCTTGGGCACCACTTGGATAGGTGCCACCCAGTTAGAATCAGAGATGGGGTAAATCACCCCTGCATCTAGCAATTTAATGATCTCCTTGAGGACCACTTCCTGCATGTGAGGATTTAACTTCCTCTGCATTTCCTTGGAGGGTAGTGATCCCTCCTCAAGATGAATCCTGTGCATGCAGATTGATGCATCTATTCCTCCCAGATCTGCAATGGTTCAACCAATTACCCTTTTGTGCTTCCTCAAAACTGTTAGTAATTCCTTTTCCTGCTCATTGGTAAGAGAGGAGGAGATAATCACATGAAGCTTATCACCTTTCTCAAGGAAGGCATATTTTAATGTTTCTGGAAGCTTCTTGAGTTCCATATTAGGGGCTTGTTGGGTGGATGGAAAAATTGGTGCATTGGTGGTTGGAGGAAGAGATAGCAATGTAGGTTTCCAAATGGAATGCTGCATTGAGCCCACAGAAGACTTCAATGTGGTCATGTCTTTTGTTATCACAGTTGGGCTTTTGTCCTCCACCATATCCCAAACTTTAACTAAATTCCTGACAGTGTTGCTCCACTCCAGCAGAGTGGGCAATTCTTCGTCCACAATTTCTTCTAGTACATCCACTGCAAAGCTCTCCTCATTGTCCACTTGAGGGTACTTTGCACTGTTGTACATATTCAGCTCAACTTTCATATGTTCGAAAGTTACCTCCATAACTCCAGACCTGCATTGAATGCATGCATTAGCAGTGGCCAAGAATGGCCTGCCCAAGATAACAGGTATGGGATTAGTACCTTTGCTGCAGCCCATATCCAAAACTAGGAAGTCAGCAGGGTAAAAGAATTTCTCTACCCTTACCAAGACATCCTCAATCATTCCCATAGGCCTCCTCTCAGATCTATCAACCATCATTAGCACAATAGGGGTAGGTTTTAGCTCCCCCAAACCTAGCTGTAGATATACACTGTATGGCAGCAGGTTAACACTGGCTCCAAGGTCTAAAAGGGCCTTCTCGATTGTATGGTCTCCAATTATGCAGGGAATAATGGGTATCCTTGGATCTTGCAACTTCTCAGGCATTAATATGTTAAATACAGAATTCACTATATCAGTTGCAAAGACTTTTTTGGACACATGGCCTCGAGCTTTTCTCTTTTGGGTACAGAGGTCTTTCAGGAACTTTGCATAAGCTGGGACCTGTTTAATTGCCTCAAGCAGGGGCAAATTGATTTTCACCTGCCTGAAGGTCTCCATCATTTCCTCCATCTGGGCATTCCCTTTCTCAAAAGGGACAGGACCACCCAAAGCTTGAGGAAATGGCAGCTGAGGTACTGCTAGTTCCTCAGCTGCTAGCCCATGACTAAACTTCTATTTTTTTCTTTTTTCTTATTTTTCTTCCTGCTGAGGCTCAACTACAACCTCTTTATTTTTCTCCTGCTGCAGGGTGGCAGGGAATTCTTGGCTCTGTGTTCCAACAACATCCCCATCACACTCATTCGAATAATCTGTGGAAATGACCTGCAGTCGGTCTCTGTTACCCACTGGTTGTCTATCACCGCTGCACCTTAGGGTAGTGACAGCATTGGTTTCCTCAAAACTTGAGGAAGCTTCTTCAATTAAAAACTGACCCTTGGGGTTAGCAACCGGCTGGTAGGGCAACCTCCCCTCATCTCTCCTAGCCAAAGCATTTGAAATTTTGCTTATCTGCTCTTCCATTTCATGGATGCTCTGACTGTGAGAGCATCCAGTCTGAGCCAAGGACCCCAGGTTTTGCAATGAAGTCAAGACCTGGTCCTCGAAGGAAGCATTTCTTGGCTGAGGTTGGGGTAAGACCAATTGATTTTGTTGCTGATGGGGCTGCTGCTAGTGTTGGAAATTAGACCTAGGGGCATATCCCTGATTGAACTGCTGCTGTGGCCTTTGGGATAAGGCCAACATTTGTCATGTCTTGCCTCCACCTCAGATTTGGGTGGTCTCTCCATTGGTAACCAGCATTTTGGTGTTGGTATCCAAATGGTCATATAGCCAGCCATTGTTGCTGGCCAAAAGATTGCGCAGCAGTAGCATGTTCCAATACTAATTCAGGATATTACCCTGCAGATGGACATTCCTCTACTGTGTGCTGTGGGGACAAGCATATCAGACATGCCTCCACCACTTGAGCAGCCCTTCTGGGTTGCATCACAGTCAATAATTTGTCAAATTTCTTCGAGAGGTTTGCCATCTGCAGCTGCAGGCCATTATTCCCAGACACCTCATAAACTTTTCCTCTTGACAATGCAGCAGGCCCCACTTTTGACACAGACTCCTGACTAGTTCTTGCCAGGGATAGCTTTTGAAAAGCATTTTCATTGATTACTTCAAACAATTCCCATACCTCATCAGCAGTCTTGTGCATGTAGGTTCCACCATAAGAGGCATCAACCATATCTTTATTTTTCTCATCAATCCCATTGTAGAAGCTTTGTACAAGCTGCCAGTCTGGGATCTTGTGGTGGGGGCATTGTTTGAGCATCTCCTTAAACCTATCCCAGGCTTGATTAAAATCCTCAGTTGGGGATTAGGAAAAGCCAAGAATTTCCTTCCTCAACTGGCTAGTTTTGGTCTCAGGGAAGAACTTTGTCAGGAACTTGGTCAGTAGGTCTTTCCACGAAGTGATGCCATTGCTGGGAAGAGTAGCCAACCAGGAACTAGCCCTATCCTTCAGAGAGAAGAGAAAGAGCCTGAGTCTAGTGGCCTCTGGTCCCAAACCAGCGATATTGAATGTGGTGCACAACGCCAAGAGCTGGTCAATGTGCTTGTAAGGGTCTTCCTTGCTAAGCCCATGGAAAGAGGGCAGCATCTGGATGATTGAAGTTTAAATTTCATAATTCCCTTGAACATCAGGGAATTGAATGCTAAATGGAGAGTTATAGTCATCCAGAGCATTCAACTCCTTGAGAGTTCTAGGTTGTTCTTCACCCATGGCTACTGTTTCAGATTCAATTGGGGGCTCTACTGTGGTGTGCCTGTTCCTTCTAAGTCTTCTACCCCTTTCTAGCTCAGGGTTGAAAGGCTCTAAAGTAGGACTAAGAGATCTCCTACCTAGCATACAAACACACCACCAGGAGGGACAACTCCTTGCAGGCACATTGCACTAGACTCAAAGAATTTATCTAACAAATTTATAGCTATTTAAGAAAACATAAATTTACAACTATCCTAAATAACTGCTATGGAATTTTCAAAGAAACTAGACTGAGTTTTAAAGGTTAAAGAATTGCAAACAGAGGTATCTAATCTCCAAATGAAGTCCACTGTCCTTCTCTGCTGCTGTCTAGATCTGCAAGAAAGATTCAAAATTACATCAGCAGTATCAATTATTCACAGCTACAAAGAATACTAAAAATACAAAAACTAAGGGTCTACTAATAGATCATCTTATCCCCGGCAGCGGCACCAAAAACTTGTTGCGAATCCCAATGTGCTTACTTTATTTGTTGGTGGTAAAAGTAATTTAAAATCAAAGTAAAACAGGGGATGGAATCAGCACAACTGAGAAATCCTAGGCCTGCAAGATACAGGGTCCATTTATAGCAAGTTTTGATAAGTAAGAGTTTGTCCCATAGGGAAAGGTGATCTACGGCTCCAAGGGAGCCATCTCTAGTAGTCCCTCCAGATCTGACTACAGATCTGGCAGTCCTAAAAGGAAAGGAGTTTAGGGTCACTTATTCTAAATATCCTAAGGTAGCCTAATGAATTACTACAGAAAGGGTTGAGAAGATGGATGGAGTGTGGGAAAATAAATATAAAAGGGTGAGAAGTATGCTATTGGGTCTAGATCAGAGGAGTTTTGTAACTCAAATTCAGATCTAATGTTATAGAAATCCTGTCCAATGGCTACATTATCACCACTGAGGAGAAAGAATCTAACCCATCTCTGTGCCATGATCCAATCCCTTAAGGCTATAACCTGTCCACTCAAATGGTCACAGACTATCCCATAGGGGAACCACAGTCATGAGATGGGTTGAAACAAGTTAATCATTGTAGGCACTACTTCATCCAGGCTACAAGCTCAAGAATCCGTAGGGAACCTCAACCTCTAAAGCTCTATGTGTGGGGCTAGGGCTGTATAGGACCATGTTAGCCCAGACACATAGAACCAGCAAGGGATTGAGTACAACCTTCGATCTAGCTGTCCATTGCTTGAGTGGGACTACAATGGTCCAGTCACAAGCTTACAATCTCCATAACCAGATCAGATCTAACATCTGATGGTGGGTCTATACAAATATAAGGGAGTATGCCTCTGTACAATCTCCCACAAGGCTACAAGCACATGTGCAGAGAAGAAGTATCCATCTTGGATCCTACGGATTGCCTTCACCCTAAGGCTATAGCCTGTCCACTTAAATGGTCACAGACTATCCCAGAGGCTATCTTCCTCATAGAGTCCAAAACAAAACAGTAATATTGCTGCCACCACCATGGTCACAAGGCTACTAGCTCAGGCTCCCATGAGGATTTCAGATCTAGTGGGTCCTGTGGTGGGGCTAAGGCTATATCGGACCATGATAGCCCAGACACACAGGTCACATGGATCTGAATGGATTCTTAGAATCAGTCCTCCATTGCTTTGAATCACAGCCAAAGCAATGGCGGATCTCAAGGCAGCAGCCTTGCTCAGAGCAACTCTCATTCGCACACATCCCATAAAAGTACATATCCTATTACAAAACATCCATTAAACTAGTTCAAAAATACATACAAAGGCATAGCCAGCAAGTGCTGGACTATGGAGAGAGAGAAAAAGAAAAAGGAAAACTACTTACAACTACAGAAGAATAGAAAAGAAAATGATCTCAGATCCCGTATTAGTGATAAAGTCTCCACTCTTAAACCTAAACCAAGTTTGGGTTTATATAGCAGTGGTGTGGCGGCGCATTAGGGTTAGGAAACCCTAATTTTAGCGATGCCACATGGCCTATTAATGATCCTTGGATGCCTCGAGGTACGTGCATGAAGATTTGAGTATGGGAGTGCGTGCCCTAATCACTGGAAATCTCCAGAATGTCCTCTACAAAATGATGGAAGTTGGAGTTCAGAGCTTCGCCAGGTTGCAGTCGATTCCCAGACTTGTCGCGTGGTAGCACTGACTTCGCGAGGATGAGTTAGCATTAAAACTTCAGACGTCATGGGGTTGCAGCTTCTTGATGCTTTGAGCAGTCGCAAGGTAGATAGTTAAGCTCTCGCTGGATTGGGCTTCGCGCAGTTAGATTGCTACTTGTGAATAGCGAGGGAACTGCGCGAGCATTCCATTTCACAATAGATCTTTGCGAAGCTAACTTTGGCTTCGCGAGGCTGCTTTCTTCCTGAACAGTGCGAGAAGTTCACTTCTTAATGGAACTTCGCGAGGATCCTCGCGAGGCTTTGATAGTTTCTGGACTGCGCTAGAGGTTCTCTTGACATTTACATCCATGACTCTATCAAGGCCACCATGCGTGATTCTAAAGCTAGTCTGTCACTCAACTGCGCGAGAAGTTGTTGTGAAGTTTTAGGAATTCGTGAGGACTGCGCAAAGCATATTTTTCTGAATCTTCTGAAGCTTTGGGAAGTTGCGTGAGGCTCTGCTCAAGTCTGGATTCGGTTCTCATTCTTCTGAGGGACTTCTGGGGTCAAAACAGGCACCTTAGCAGGATTTATGGCCTTATTGCACTGCTGTTTATTACCTATAAAAATAGCTTAACAAACATTTATTAAAGGGCTAAGGGTCTAATCACAGGTTAAGTTAAGGGGTGAAAAGTGGTACTTTTCAGGTCTTAACACCTATCCCTTTAAACTCATGGCCAAGATACATTCCTAAAGAAATCCCTCTTTAAGGTCTACGAGCAGTCATAGTATCTGTTGAGTCAACACAAGCCAAGCTGTGAGACAACAGAAGAATTCCATCCAGCCAGCTATGACGGAATCGACGTCCATGTCGTGGTCATTGAGAAAGTGAAAAAAATAAAAATAAAAAATAGAAGCTCAAAGCAAGGACGTGCTGAAAACTCACAAGGGCGCCACAGGTAAAAACAACGAGCTTGTGCAGACCAGGTGAAAACTTAAAAAGGCGCCTGGGGTAAAAATACATACCCATGGACATAATGAAAACTCGAATGGGCACTATGGGTAAAAAAGAAGGCAACAATGGGCACGGCAAAAACCCATCTTGGGCGTTGTGAGTAAAAAAGGTTTTAAAAGAAAAGGAGAAAGTCATTGATTACTCCCTTGGTTATAATTCCAGATTATCTGGTTGCCAATTAGGCCGCTCATATTTGCTCAAATCAAGTCCTGATCAGGTATATCTTCAGACTACACCATCAAACATATGACCCGAGGTAAGGAGAAAAGGTTGATTCGATCTAAAGTAATGAATGTTTCGATCTTGGAAAATTCTAAACTCAATCAGGTCTGACCGCATGAACAGATTCGGCTATGCTCAAAATGGGACCTGTCACCTCGCCTCATTGTTAAGGCATCAAACAAAAAAAAGAAAAGAAAGAAAAAAAATAGCAAAAATAAGAAAATCCAAAAATCTGAAAAATATATACCCCTTCCATGTACATAGTTGCAGCCTCATACTTTTGTCTCAAACAAGAGAGAAAAAGAAAATTCAGAAAAAAAAAATAAAAATCCAAAAATATAAGTCTTGAAGAAAACAAAATAAAAAAAATGTGTAGGAAAAAGTTTGCTTCTTCTGTTAATTAGGATACATATTTGTTACCTATATAAACAAAAAAGGGACTGACGTTTTCTTGAGAATGTACAGGAACATCAAATGGTCCAAAGCCGCGAAGCAGGCAACCTCTCAGTGATAGATAGATCAGACGAAGCATCTCACCACCAACATCCAATCTATTCGAAAAAGAAAAAAGAAAGAAAATCATTTTGAAAAAGAAATCTATGTTTTCATTATACTTTTTCATGCACAGCTACGCACATACATGCTTCAATGCAGTAAAATGTCAATATTTTATCAGCGATGCAGCTGTGCTAAATTAATGTCCTAAGTCTAAGGTTTGCCTTAGATCTTTGGATCCTACTTCAATGTAGGAGCGACAGTGTCAATCTCGATCAACCAGTCAATGTTTCGATCGGTTTGATTCCATCGCTAAAAGAAATTACATAATCGAACAACTATATTCGTGCATGGATACAAAAGAGATCTTTTCCCTTGATTATTTTTAGGCGCAGGCTTAAAATCTGCACGGTATCCCTATAAAGTATATGCCATGCGTCTGGATATCTGCTAGATGATCGTTGTTCTCGTAAATTATACCCAAACAGGATCTAGGTCAAGACTTCCATCGCCTTGTTACATATTGCCTCTAATGGGTCCATGTTTCTGCATAATTGATGTGTTTGTAAGGTTAACTTCAAAAGTAGCACACACTCCTAAAAAGTGTTACGACATCAATATTCGCTTCGCTCGGGTAGTTGTGCTAAATTAACTTAGGGGTCGATGAGTTCGCTCAAAGATTCTGAACCCTACTTTGCTTAGGGGCACCCGTGACTGATCAAATGGGACAATCAATGCCTCATGAGATTGGACACAAACTGTTGGACCTTCGCGTCAATGCTTTATGCCAATCTTTAAGTATGGGTCGATCACCCTCCCGCTCGCAGGGCAGTCTTGTTCGAAATGAATCTCAAATATCATGTATTTTCAATTACACCATCTTGGCTATGCTCAGTAATGTCACTAAGTGCTTGGGGACCGATAGCTTTGAGGAATGGATATTTTTCATAAATGTTGGGGCTTCCGTTGCTCTCGAGTGATGCACGCTTTTCCTAATGTTGGGCTTACATCACTATCCATTTAGTTATTTTCCTTTTTTATTTACTTTTTTATATTTGAGATTTATTTTGAATATAACGGACCCGTTAGCATGCATTGGGCCTCTTCAGATGCCTCTTTCTTTCAATACGATCGTTCCTGATCGGATACCAAAGAGAGGCATCTATAGACACCTAAATTTTACCCAAGACCGAATCAACACATACTTCGAGAAGGGCATACCCTCGAGATTTCGAAAGTATTTCTCAAACCCTTAGGAATCATCTCAAAACCCTTAGGAATCATTCCAAAACCATTAAAACACTTCCCGAGCCCTTAGGAATCAACCCTAACCCTTAGAACTTTTCCATACCAATTACGAACCCTCCCGAGCAGTAGATGGAAGGAGGGATGCCAAAGTTTACACATATCTCTATATTATCTGAGACCTATACCATTGGAAAGAGAATGTTCTCAGCTTTCCAACGAGCTAAGAATCGTCTAAATCGGAGTTATATATCAAAAGTTATGGCAGTTTGAAAATGAGGTAGAAATGCAGGAATTTGGTCTAGTGTGTATAATATACACGCTAGGCCATTTTTTGACTAAATTTAACCTAGCGTGTATAATATACACGCTAGGCAAAATTGGCCTTCTTCCTTTAGAATTGAGCTCTAGAACGGGCTCTAGACTTCTCAGGGACATTGTTCCTAAGCTTTGCGTGTATAATATACACGCTAGGCTTAGCTACACTGTTTTTTGGGAAAATGACCGAAAATCACTTTTGGGGTTTGATTTATTGACCACCTCAATGTTTAGAGTGGGTTTCTTTAAGACTGTTGTACACTCATTAAGCCAATTTGCAACCCTCTAGCCTTTTAAAACCCCACCCTATCATCTACCATTAAGCCCAATTCCCACCTATCTAAACCCTTAAAAAACCCAAAATCCCTATATCTAGGATTACCTAATTCCTAAACTCATTAGCTTTTAAGTACCCTCCTAACTTATCCCAACTCTATAAATAGAGAGCCACCCCCCCCCCCCCTTGTTTAGGTCTTGAAAAAATTTCCAAAAAGAGAGAAGAAGTTTAGTGAGCTCCTCCCTCCATTTTCGAGCACTAAACCCCTCAATATTCCAGCACCCTTTTTGCTCCTTAGATCCCATTTTTCCACCATCAATCCTTTAGCTTAGGTGAGACCAAAGCCTCAGTCCATCTCCCATTTCCTCTAGGTCCTAAATGTTAGAGTTTAAGACCTATCCTTCAACCCATTTGCATTCGAAAGCTCATCAAAGACACTCTCGCACGAAGATCCACGGTGCTACAAGGGCCCGAGAGCTCCGACTCTCCCCTCTATTCATCTACCTTCTTAGCTTTTCGTCTATCCTAGAATTGATTCATTACATTGCCCAAATTTCGGCAAGCGGGAAGGGCTCAATAGGATCGGTGTGCCTTCGAGCAAGGGGAAGTGCTGCTCATTTTGCTTCTTTGTTTATATATATATATATATATATATAAACCAGCCACACATAGATCCGGCTATAGTTGAGACTGCTAACGAGCGGGTTAGTCGAGTGCCTAACACCTTCCCGATTGATAACCGAAGCCCCTACCCAAGAGCCTTTGGCATGGATCGTTAAATCAAAGTCATATTTGGGACTTTGGTACTTTCAATATTGATTTGGGTTTCCCAGAATACCAAAAGCTACGGGTGGTGACTCTATTTTTTTCATACGAGTGCATCGTCACGACGGATTTGATAAAAATCCACGATTGCAAACTTAGAAATTAACCCGAACCTTTAAAAACCTTCTCGGACCCTTAGAAATTCCATAGAACCCTTTAAAATCCAAACTTAACCCATACAAGATCCAACCTAGGCCCAGAAACCAGCCCTTCAATTTTTACCAAAGTTTGGGGTTTGCGTACATACTATGTACACATAGGCGATTTCTGGTAGGAATTGGCTATGTGTACATACTATGTACGCATAACTAAAGTTTGGGGCTATGCGTACATACTATGTACGCATAGGCAATTTTTAGCTTTTGCTTCAGAACTGCCCCAGCTCGGGCTCTGGACTTCTCAGTTTCTGTGAAAAACATTGTTCCTAAGTTATGAGTACATACTATATACGCATAGTTTAAAATTTTGTTTTTTATAAAAGATGTCCGAAATTAACTTTTGGGGTTTGACTTTTTTACCACCCCAAAGTTTGGGATGGGTTTCTTTAGGACTGTTGCACCCCTCCTAGCCTTAAGTTCTACCCTTTTGCCATTTAGGACATCACCCTATCATCTATCATTAAACCCAAGCTCCCAAAAACCTAGAAAACCTTATATTAGAGATTACCTAGTTGCGAAAACCATTAGCCCTTAAGTATCAATCTAATTACCCTCAACCCTATAAATTGAGATCCACCCCCCTCCCCCCACGTATTAGAACCTTGAAAAAATTTCTAAAAAGAGAGAGAACTGTAGAAATTTCCCTCCTCCTTTTCAAGCATTTATTCCTTCAAAATTCCAGAGCCTAGGTTTGACATTCATGCCCCATCTTCCATCATCAATCCCTTAGCTTTAACATGAACAAGGCCTTAGCCTATCTCTCCTACCTTCTACCTCTCAAGCCTTAGAAGTTAAGACTCATTCCTTAACCTATTTGCTATCGAAAGCTCATCGGAAGCGCACTCACGCGAAGGTTCACAGTGGTGCAACAAGGGCCCGAGAGCTCCGGCTCTCCCCTCGATTCCTCTACCTTCTTTACTTTTCCTCTATCCTAGAATTGAGCCGTTACACCGTCAAAATACGGCGAGTGCGAAAGGCTCAATAGGACCGGTGTGCCTTCGGGCAAGAGGAAGTGTCGCTCACTTTTCCTCTCCTTTTTTATATATATAATTATATATATACTATGTAAAGTATATAAACATAGACTTCGTGACCGGCTTATAGCATGTATATATTTCAATTAAAATCAAACCTTAACCTATTGCAAGTGCACAATGAAAATTATAGCACTAGTGATAGGATCGATCTGTAACATCCCCAAAATTTGAAACCACTCGTGTCGACGATTTGGGCCAACTATATTGGGCTGACTAATTGGGCCGACAGTTAGACCGACTCTGGGCCTTAGTTGGGGTGAAAAAGGTATGTATGTGCGCTTCACTCCAAGCTTAAGTCCTTGGATAAGAATTAGAACACACAAGTGGTGTGTGTGCACTCCACACCGAATTAAAGACCTTTTAGTGTGATATAAAACACTTTGCTTACGTATATAGGTTCCATGCTGGAACGAAGCAAGATGGATAAGGTTTATCAACCAAATGTGTGTATGTGTTTCATATGGGGAAAATCCCTTTTTCTATAAAAAAAGGCAAAAGCTTCCTTTGGAAGCTATTACCGTTTGGAAATTTTGAGGGGCTTGGGTTCTAGAGAGAAGAAGAGAGAAAAGGAGAGCTTGAAGTTTTTTTCCCATCCATCACATGCCATCCCTAATGTGTGAACCTATCGTGCGATCGCACAAGACGCGAGAAGTAAGATGAAGTGTGGTGTGTGTTGGAGTGGAGAATTTTCATAAAACAGAGTTCGAATCCCCAAATTTTGACTTTGAAAGCCTAGCTTGAACATGAGCTCGTGAATCGAGGAAATCGATCTATTAAAGATAAGAAATTATGTGAAATTATGAGTTAGTCATTGTGTTAGTTTAGTTTATGCATATAGGTGAAAAAATTAGAAGGATGATAGGATTTGAAAAAAATGGGTTGGAGAAGTTCAAACCTGAGTTTGGGTGAAATCTGATAAAATCGACCGATCGATTTTGTCGAGCTATAAATTTGAAGGCTTCAGAACAAAATCGACTGATAGAAATAGTTTCGATTGATCGATTTTGAAAACCGACCAGTCAAAAATAGCATGACCGATCGATTTGTGAAAAATAGTGAGCGTGTAATTTGGGTTCCAGAGAAATCAACTGGTCGATTTGGGAATCAACCGATCGAAGTTAAAATTGACCGATCGATTTTGGCTGAGCTTGCTGAACTTCCTCGGTATTTTAGTCATAACGTTTTACTCTGAACCCCGATTGACGCGATTATTATGGCATTGGAAAGAAGACAACGAGCTTTACAACTTTTGTGAATTGACCAACTCGTGACTTAACTGTTTTAAAGGTCAAAAGTTTGTGAGAAGTTGGGTCAAATTTTAAGTTAGCACGAACTTGCCCATTTCCACCTCAATTTTGAGAAATCATATAAATACACTAATTTTATGAGTAATTAGAATAAGTTATTAATATGTCATCATATGTATAATGTAGATTGAGAATAAAAAATCGTCGATAAGGACTTTGGTGTCATTTGGAACGGCTTTGAACTTAAGGTAGGGAAAACTCCGTAACATGTGCATTGGATTACATTTAGCATGAATTTTGTAATGTGATAGAAAATTATGTGATCTATGAAACTTGTCAATTATTTAGCATTAATATCATTCATGGTTTTAAAATATCAAAAGTGTGTGTATGTGCATTCAGATTTGTATATGTGCGTGAAATCTACTATATGTGTGTGTGACATCAAAAAGATATAAATAAATGTGTATATGAGATGTAAAACTTTGAATCTATTTATAAAATATCACATTTCACAATGATAAACTATAAGTTAATTTTACACTTTGATTTAAGGTTATGTGTGATACCCAACGGACGCGGTGGGATATCCATGACCGGCACGACGAGATATCCGTGACCGGTATAGCGGGATATCGATACAATTGTGCTCCGGTACGGCGGGATATTCGTTCATTGTGCTCTAGTATGGTGGGATATCTGTTCATAATTTTATGATAAGGTTCATTGAACGACGATGATGGGTATTCCCATCGGTATAATATTATATCTCTCGATGCTATATATGCTCGAGAGTGTATTTAAGGGATCAGTTTAAGTTCTTCTTGTGTTGTAAGAATCAATTTTAGAAATCATGTGTTTAAACTTTGAAATCTCTATTTAATATCAATTTTGCTTCAAATTAATATCTTTAAATTGTGAATCTTTGTTTGAAAAGCATGTTCGATTATGTCATGAGATATATGTGTGATGTGATAATATGCATGCTACTGATATTTCTCTAATGAGTTTAGATGTTAGCTCATCCCTCGACTATACATCACAAGTAAAAGTGTGGATAAGGAGCAGACTTTGGGAAAAGACTTAGGATCTCCCGTTTGGAGAATTCTACCTTAGGTGAGGATTGGGCTAGTCATGTTTTGGTTTTTATGGTGGATATTTGGAGTCTTTTGGATTTGGACTTGGTATGTTCGGGGATTAAATACATTGTAAGAATTGTTGTGTATATCTTGGAAGCCACTATTTAGGTGATGGTCGGCCATCGCCGGTGGCTTTCCTTTGGGCCCTTTTTATTTAATGGTTATTTATAGAAGAAATCTTTTTATTGTCATATATATCTTTACTTTGACTCTACTTTTTGTAGGTATATCAAGTAATTTCTGTATTCAAATTGTGAAGTGTGATCCGACGGTTCGATTTTTCCTGAGTTTAGGATGTAAGGAAGAAAAAAAAATATTTCAAAGGATTTTATGCTTTGAGGAAAATTGGGCTGTCATAGTTGGTGTCAAAGCTTAAGCATTAGGTCTTGTTGGGAACCAACACTATGGCAGTAGATTCTATTAGGGCATAGGAGATCCAATTAGGACTCTATCATAGTTGGTAGAACCTTAGGCTTTAGGTCCTTAGAAGACTCAAAGTTGTGGCAGTAGGTTCTGTCTAGAACATAGGTTGTGGATCTTCAAGATTACTTATGGAAGAGATATTAGTTGATCGTGATAAAAGTACGGTTATAGGATACGATATATGTTTTAGATTTTTGTCTGAACATAGAGCCATGATAATCGCGATCACTATTGATTGAAACTTTTGTTTCATTTTGACAAATCACTATGGCACCACAAAAAAGAGCAAAGATCGTATGCACCAGAGAAAATGATCGTGAGCAAAATAGGCAGTTGCTGGAAACAATGATCAATACAATGGCTCAGCAGACTGCATTACTCACAGTAATGTTAAGAGACACAACTCGCACCTCTTCATCGACATTGGTTGAGTCATGCTCAAGGTGTGGAAAATGACAAAGAGCGCAGGACTATAGGTGGGCCAAGGTGTATGTTTCAAGTGTGGGCAAATGGGACACCTAATAAAATATTTTCCAGCATTGAGGACGGGGGCGATGACTTTGGCAACAACTCAGAATACCTCTCGATCTACCGTTCAGGATCGTATCCTTGCCATCTCCTCATCTGCACCTACTGAGACCTACACGCGGTGTGAAAAGCGACATCAAATGGAGAAGTGTCGGTTAACTCTGGGCACATGTTTTAAATGCGGTGAGAAAGGACACCGGATCAAGAATTGTCCAAATATGCATCAGGAGCGGGTAACATCAACGTCTACTTTCATACCAATTCTCCCTACAACTCATGGTCGCACCAGTGAAGCATTGATAATAGATGCCCAGGTGGCAAATGAAGTCCTCCAAGGTATAGATTCATTATCGATTGTCAAGATTTCATTCTAAATTTTTGATAATGAATATTCTAAGAATTCGTGTTTGCTTGTGGTACTTGAGGAATTTCACGACACTATCATACGTGTATATGATTAAATCACCTGCATGGCATAAACAGGTTTCAATGTCAAAAGATTATATAAGTAGGTAACAATTATGATGACAGACTTGAATAAATTGTGATAGTTAGGGTATAATTGCTTAAGGACAGGTTAGTTAGTAAATCTAAAATTAAGTTGACGCTTATGAGCAATGATGTTTGAACCAAGACGTGTAAAAAAATTTATACTTAGCGAACATAATTGCGATCTTCTTTATTTCAGACTAATAAGTCATGAGTGATTAGTGTTTGGAAGCACTCCTTCCAACCTTGAGTGTGGTTGTTAATCACTACAGTTTTGTATGAGAATCCTTAAGGAGTTGGGAGAATTTAACACCATAATGCCTGCGAGAGCCAGGATTTTGGCACCCTGAAACCCATGCCATCAGCACGGCCCTCTAGGCCGTGACCCCAAAGTCCATAAGAAACTTTGGTATACTCACGCAATCCTTACTAAAAATAAAACATATAAACTAAACAACATGAGATAAAGTATGCTAATCTAGCAAAAGCTCAAAAGACAGTGCTTCTTCCATGCCAACGCATGAACAGAAGAACCGACCCAAACCATCGGTGATAAACAGATCACCCCAGATGGTTTGCCAAAAGGAATATATCATTTAATTACATTTTTTCAAAAATATAGGCCTGACATACCAAGCCGTATAGAAAAGCTCTCAAAAATAACTCTCAAGTACGCAGGGATCCTCTAGAAGAAGTCCTCGGGAGGAGGCTCCAACTCTTCCCCGGGCACGTAATCCAAATCCTCCGGATCTACATCTCCAGAAGCCTCGGCGGCCACAAGCAATGGGCCTGCGACGTATAATCTAAAGGGGTGAGCTACATCCTAGCTCAATAGGGAAACAACAAGTGAGCATATAAGTTAAGCTCTCACATGTATTCTAAAATAGTTTAAAAGCATGGTTTATCTGATGGAATTGCATGGGAAAACATTTTTAAACAACTAAAATGAAGTACTAGATGCAATTATTACTTTACATGGTTTTGTTCATTCTCAACTTACTGGTATTAGTTACTGATTTGGCCTAATCACTTAAATCTTAACTTAAATAATCCCCGAGCAATATAGCATCGAGCCCCGATGGAATACCCACCGTCGTCGTCTAAATAGACACTTGCCATATCTATTTTTTACTTGAATACTACCCAGGTCCCTTTCTCACATAGGCGACGGGTTTCTAATCTCATACTCACATCCCTGGGATGTTAAACTGGTGTATGGATTGGCCGCCGTACCGGTCACGGATAATCTGTCGAGTCAGTCGTGGGTATCCTGCCACGTCGGTGGGATATTCTATTTAAACCTTAAATAATAAAAATATTATGTGCACTACATATAGTTATTCACCGTGTGATCGTGCTAATTCTAGTATATTAGGCCTTATCAACTTTTCTTTTACTTCACCGATAGATTTCATCTGCATCCCTGGGATGCCACTGGCTCAACGCATCACTTAGATGCACATTATCACATTTTCACGTCTCCTGGGGACCTTACGAGTTCATTTAGCATTCACACACACACACACTCTTAGAAATCACATTTTTTTTATGCATGAATATTCATTTGAATCACTCTACATACATGCTTTTTAAAATTAAAGTACATGTTCAAGGTGTTCCCTACCTCACGTGTTGGAATCACTATACGTCAAAGTCCACACGATTCCACATTCACATTTTTTACTCGTACCACCTATGGTACATCATAACACAAGCAAAGCATCAATAAGGATGCATTAAAGAAGGTACAAGGCCTTCCAAGGACCCTCAAGGCCCAATATAAAAGTCAACATAAACAAAATCGATTAATCGATTCCCAAAATCGATTATTCAAAATTTCTAAATCGATTAATTTATCCCAAATCGATTAATCGAAAATCCAAAATCGATTAATTGATTTCTCAAATCGATTAATCGATTTTTCTCAAGTCTTATTTTCTAGCCACTGGAGGTGCTCAGACGATTAATCGATTTTAAATCGATTAATCAAATTTTCAGAATCGATTGATTAATTTCAAATTGATCAATCGGTTTCGGGCAACTCTGCCTAGCTTACTTCTGAACCAAAATCGATTAATCGATTTGGTCAGAAATCAGCCCCTTTCGGGTATTTCTTCCAAATATTTTCCTTATCATTTCCCATTCTTTTTTTTACCTCCTTAATCCCTCATTTTAACTACACTTGAATGCACAAACAAACTTTCAGGAGATTAAATAAAACTTACGTCAATCAATCTCTTGATAGAATCAATTCTAGGTTTAATTACTAGGGCTCCAACTCTGGCTTCCACATGTCGAATCCGGCATTAATGTTCAAGCCCTCTCTTGAATTTGAAACCTAATCACTCACTTTAGCATTTACTCTTCTTTCACTCTCTCTCTCTCTCTCTCTCTCTCTTCTTAACTTCTCAACAACCTAAGCCAAGGAGTAATGACTCCTCCTAGCATTTAATCCCCCTTTTCTAACTCTTCTTGTCTCGGTGTAAAGCACATATACCAGAGATAGGTGTACGTGACTCTTAACTAACATCTAATCCCCTACTTGGGATACGTTCACACTATATTTAATAGTTTCTTTCTAAGTCCACTGTTTGACCATCACTTGGTCAAACCTACGACCAGTCGAGCATGCATCCTGAGGTCACTGTTCATTATTCACAATTTCGGGGACATTACATTCTCCCCACCTTAGGAATTTTCGTCCTCGAAAATAAACCCGAAGGTGTGTCGATGGGGTTCCCCCCCACACCCAGACACACTAGTCATAAGTTATACTAACGTACCCATCACAAGTTATACAAACTAAAAGAAGCATAATTGAAACTAAAAGTTAACGACTTGGAACTTTGATTCACATAATGGCATCCATGCCAAGATAGTCCCATACATGGAATTTTCTGCAACAAAATTTACAATTTGAAGACAAAAATTTACAATTCACAAAATAATTACAGTAAAACTCCCAAAATGTAACCTCCCCCAAAAGAAATGTCATGATCGAGAGGTCACGCGATCCCTCTCCAGGCTTGTCTGCTACGGCAAGCTGGTCTGCTACGTTAGGCAGCTACGGTCCCGGAGCAGATGTGCCCATGCTCGAAGTACCCTCAGCAAGAGCGTCAAGCATCCAAGTCCTCTCCCCCGTGAGGTGCTGCTGGAAATCCACAGGATAGATGTACCTCATAGTATGGTACACCAAGAAATCCAAGCGACGGTTCATCTGTTGGTTGTTGTCCTCCATCCGGGCCAACACATCGTCGATCGTAGGGGCGGGGCGAGTGGCTCGCCGAAGATATGAATATGTAGGTGTAGAAGTAGCCGAAGGCGATCGTGATGTAGTAGGAGGTGGCACTATGGACTGCCCCTCGGGTGGCATTGAGCCATGAGGTGGTTCTCCCTCAGCTGGTGGATCATGCTGTGGTGGTGGGGGTGGTGGTGGTGTTGGTCCCTCTACTGGTAGGGCCTTCTTCAACAGCCTTTAACTACGATCTCCTGAAGCGATGGAGTAATGCTTCACGTGGTCCGTAGCCTTCCTCTCAATCGGTGAAATGGCATACTCTGGTGCGTCAGAGTAGCATTCTAACATGCTTGATATAAGTTAAGCATAGGGCATCCTTTCCTTGGGTCTCAAGGGACCCTTCATCATCTTCCCTTTGATGTAAATCATACCCTCTATGATGAGTCTGGTCGCGTCGAACCAACGCCCGCAGGATGCCGGATAAAGGGCTTGTTCGACCAACTCGACCCTCTCAGTGTCGTGGCGCATCAGGTAGAAGTTGTACTTGATTATTGAATCAAGCATCCACATATAATGGGGTAAATCTACCCTCCTTATCGACGATCTGGATCCGTCGAGCCCTTTGGTCATCTCGGTCTGAATCTCCTCAATTTTGGCTTCCTCGGTAAATGGTGGAAAGAGGGTTGTCTCGGGCACAAAATCCAAGTAACACTCTAGGGATTCGTGCACATGGCGGCGAGTGAAAGTGTAACTACGACCGTCAATCTCGGTCGTAACTGTGTCGTCAACCCGTCCTACCTTTAAGTTCTGGTAAAATAGGCGCACAAGTCGAGGGTAAAAATACTCGTGTAGAGGGTTCAAAAGGTTTCCGAGACCCACCTTTTGAAGGTATTGCCGGGCCCATTGGGTCTCGCCCTCGACGTCGGGATCGGTAAATAAGGCATCGTCGATAACATACTCATCTTTAAAATTCTTTGCCGCCCACCACTCACTTGGTAAGTCTCAGGTGGTGGTTGGGGTACATCAACGTGTGGTGATTGGGGTGTCAGCGATGACTCGCGTGAAGATGCGCTCGTCGAATCAGATCCTAGATCTGATGAAGAAGATGGTGATGATGGGGGTGATGGTGATGGTGATGGTGGTGGTGGTGGCGGTGCGGCATTCTTACGCTGAACCGATAGCTTGGAAGCTGCTTACTTCATGGTCAAACGAGTTCTAGGAGGCATTCGGATAAAAAACCAAAGAAAACTAGGGCTGTGATGGTCCAAACTGAAAGAAAAATCGAATCTAGGGTTTACCTAGAGTGTTAGGTCCAAATGGCGTGGGATTCCGATCCGAAATCGATGCCAAAAGTGTGAAAACCCTAGCTGGTTAGGTAGCTCGAGGAGGAAGAAGAAATGGCACCTAAAATCCAAACTCAAAACTGATTTTCGAATGGAAAAAAAAAATTCCCAAATTTTATATATATAGGCAAAAATTGATTGATCGATTTTTGTAGCTTAAACTGAACCGTGCAAAATCGATTGATCGATAAAAAAATTGATTAATCAATTTTCAAAATCGATTAATCTAATTCAACTCGATTAATCAAAATTTTGCTGTTATTTACTTTCCAGGTTTGTCATCTCACTGGCGTATGCCAGTCGTTTAATCGACCAAAAGTGATTGATCGATTTCCAAAAATTGATTAATCGATTAATCGGTTTTGACAGATTTTTCCAAAAAATTTATACTTTATTTTCCTTCATTTTCTTGGTAGTACTTGACTAGTTGGTCATTGGCTTTGTGAAGCACGTCTTCACAAGGCATTACGTGGCACGATGAATCTTAACCATGCATTCGTCATCGCATCACGGCATGGTTTGGGTTCACATTCTCTCCATTGAATAGGTTGGCCAAATGGTCAACGTTTGATTACATGATCAATTTAGATTTACAATATGCTTGCGATGACATGTTTACTCTCTCAACTTGCCGCAAACAAGTTCGGGTATTGCTCTCTCACATCGGCTTCTCTTTCCCGCGTAGTTTCTTCGGCCGAGTAATTTTTCCATCGAACAAGTACTAAAGGGATGGCTTTGGTGCACAATACTTATTCCTTTCGATCTAATATTTCCGCCAGTTCCTCTATCATGCTCATGTCCTCATGCATCTCTAATATTTGATCACTCAACACATGATCAGGGCCATTAATATACTTCCTAAGCATAGATACGTGAAATACGTTGTGCACCCGATCGAATAATGGTGGTAATCCAATGTGGTAAGCAACTTCCCCTAGTCGACCCAAAACCTCGAATGGTCCAAGATAGCGAGGACTTAACTTCCCTCTCTTTTTGAATCTCATCATGCCCTTTATAGGCGACACCTTTACAAACACATGTTCACCCACCTTATAGTCTACACTGGTCCGCTTGATATCAGCGTAGCTTTTCTGCCTGCTCTGAGCCGCTTTGAGTTTTGCCCTAATCATGTGTACATAGGTGGCATTATCTTCAAGAATCTCAGGTCCTAAAACAAATTTCTCCCCTATTTCTTCCCAATTGATGGGCGATATACATTGCCTCCCATAAAGAGCTTCATACGGTGTCATACGAATGCTCGCTTGAAAACTATTGTTGTATGAAAACTCAATCAACGATAGGTGTTGATCCCATGATCCTTGCAACTCTAGAATACACGCTTTGAGCATGTCCTCTATCACTTGGCTCACTCGCTCTATTTGCCCATCAACTTGCGGATGGAATGCTGCACTGAAATCCAATCACGTTCCCATTCCCTCTTAAAATTTCTTCCAAAACTTCGACGTGTACAATGGATCACAGTAAAAAATGATACTACTTGGAATCTTGTGTAGGCGCACGATCTCTTTCATATACAACTCTGCAAGTCTTCCCCCCCTGTACATCGTGTTGTAAGACAAGAAGTGTGCTGACTTGGTCAATCGGTCTACGACTACCCAAATGGCATTGTATCTCTTTGCAGTACGTGATAGTCCAATGATAAAGTCCATAGAGATTGATTCCCACTTAAACTCTGGTATAGGTAGAGGTTGCAATAATCCCACAGGATGTCTATGATCGACTTTCATCTGTTGACATGTCAAACACCGTGACACGTACTTAGCCACGTCTTGCTTCAAACCTCTCCACCAGTAATTCTTTTTCAAATCTTGATACATTTTAGTGCTACCAGGGTGGATCGCATAGTTTGACTTGTGAGCTTCATCGAGTATTGTTTGCCGCAGATCAGTATTGTCGGGAATGCAAAGACGGCCCTTGAACAACAAGGAACCATCTTCTTTCATTGAGAACTCCGGTTTGATGCCTTCAATCACATCTTGACGAATCTTGGTTAGCATCGGGTCTTTCATCTGTAGCTTATGGATATGCTCAAATATCACTAGCTTCACTGAAATGTTTGCCAAAAAGGCCCCTGTGGCTTGTGACTCGATATTCGCATCATACAATGCCAGATCTTCAAACAACTTCCATCTGTACATACCCAAAATTAAACTAGCCAACTGAATTGAACCCTTCTGACTCAAGGCGTCAGCTACTACATTAGCCTTGCCTGGATGGTACTGTATGGAACAGTCATAATCCTTAAGGAACTCCATCCATCTGCGCTGCCTCATATTAAGTTCTTTCTATGTAAATAGGTATCTAAGGCTCTTATGGTCGGTGAAAATCTCAAGGGTCTCACCGTACAAATAATGTTGCCAAATCTTCAGCGCAAATATGACCGCTGCCAATTCCAGGTCATGTGTCAGGTAGTTCTTTTCATGCTCTTTCAACTGTCTCGACCCATAAGCTATCACCTTTTTGTGTTGGTTGAGCATGTAACCTAAACTATTATACAAAGCATCATTGTAGACCGTGAACCCTCCACTGCCTGAAGGAATCGCTAGTACTGGAGCTGAAGTGAGTCTCTTCTTGAGTTCTTGAAAACTCTTCTCGCACGCTTCACTCCATTCGAACCTTGCATCCTTCCGTGTAAGTCTCGTGAGTGGTCCCGATATTTTTGAAAATCCCTCAATGAAAAGTCGATAATAGCCAGCTAATCTAAGGAAACTACGGATGTCGGTCATGGTCTTTGGCTGCTCCCAATTTACTACTGCTTCAATCTTAGCTAGATCCACTGTGACACCATGCTTTGAGATGATATGTCCTAAAAAGCTAACTTCTTCTAACCAAAACTCGCACTTACTGAGCTTGGCATACAACTGGTATTCACGTAAGGTTTGTAGAGCAACCCTCAAGTGTCTTCATGTTCCGCTTTTGACTTGGAGTATATTAGGTTATCATCGACGAACACCACAATGCAGGAGTCCAGGTGTGGTTTAAACACCCGATTCATCAAATCCATAAACGACACCGGTGCATTCATCAACCCAAACGGCATCACCAAGAACTCATAGTGTCCATACCGTGTCCTGAATGCAGTCTTTTGAATGTCCTCTGCCTTGACTCTCAACTGATAGATCCAGATCTTAGATCGATCTTGGAAAAATACTTCGCTCCTTGCAGCTGACTGAACAAGTCATCTATCCTAGGCAAAGGATACCGGTTCTTTATAGTGAGTTTGTTCAATTGGCGATATTTAATGCACAGTCGCATTGACCCATCCTTCTTCTTTACGAACAAAACCGATGCTCCCCATGGAGACACGCTCGGTCTTACAAACCCTTTGTCCATGAGTTCTTGCAACTACTATTTCAACTCCTTCAACTCAGTAGGAGCCATTCTATATGGTGCTTTTGAAACAAGCTCTGTTCTCGATGCTAAGTCGATGGCAAACTTCACTTCTCTTTCTGGAGGTAATCCTGGTAATTCCTCCAGAAATACATCTTCAAACTCTTTCACCACTGCTATCTCGGAGATAATGTTCTTCTTCTTGTCCTCCATCAAGAATGCCAAGTAACCGCTACACCCTTTTCTGATCAAGTGCTCGACCCTGACTACAGAAATGAGTGGCATATGCATCGATCTCTCTCCTTGAAATTGAAATGATCTCCTCGTGTTAGGTCTGAAGATGACAATTTTGTTCTTGCAATCCACGGTTGCACAATATTGGGATAACCAATCCATGCCAAGGATCACATCGAATCCTTGCATGTCTAATAATATTAACTGTGCGTCTAGTTTATAGACGTCCCTATCTCTAATACTCACTACTACCAACTTGCAAATCAACTCTGTGTCGACTAATTCTCCAGTCGACATAGACACTGATAGAACAAAGTCTAACGTCTCCAGAACAATCCTCATTCTTTTCATAAATTTTGGAGTGATAAAGGAGAGGGTAAACCCTGGGTCTATCAACACTCTTGCTTCACATGCTACATAGCATCCTTTTTCGTAGACTTGTAACGTACCTATAACATACATATTTACATATACAGCACATACTCTATTTAGAGAATTTAATGTACAAATGGGTTTACAAGCTTTTCTAATTAATGCACCTTCTTTATCTAAAATATGATTAAATTGAAATTCTTTATTTAAAAGGAAGCTCACCTTGGATGACATCATATACGTTCCTTGCTTCTTGGGCAGTGACTGCATAGGCTCTCCCTTGTACGACCAGTTTTCTCGTTTATATCGGTCGTGGAATAGAAGTAGAAGCCATCTTATCCTTGTTCATCTCAGGACAATCTTTAATCATGTGGCCCACCTTGCCACATTTAAAGCAGCCTCGCGTTCCTTGCCTGCAATCCGCCGTCCTGTGAGACTTGCCACACTTGGCACAAGTCTTCCTAGGTGTGGAAGAAGCAGCTCGTGAAAAGCCTTGTGTAACTGTAGCCCCAGTGAAAATAGCAGGGCTCTCATACCTCATCGGCCTCCCCGATGGAAGCAATGGAAATCTCTTATGGGTAGTCAGCTACGCCGGTCTTCCATGCCCAGCTTGGAATGGTTGCCTCTGATTAAGTGCTACAAACCTTGACTTTTTGTTCACCGGCTCGTAGTTCCCAGTTCTGCCTTGATCTACATTCCCTCTTCCTTGCTGCTCCCTTTGACGGTATCGATTATTAGTTTCTTCTTCAACCACTAACGCTTTACTCATGACCTCTCCATAGGTCTTCAGTTGAAACGGTGCTACTCCTCCTCTAACTTTCAATCTCAAGCCTTATTGAAACCTCTTTGCCCTCATCATGTCAGTGATCACGTAATCGGGAGCGAAGCGAGCAAGTCTCATGAACTCCACTCCGTACTCCCTCACTGTCATCCGTCCTTGTAAGAGTTGCAAAAACTGTATCTCCATCTGATTTCTCACCACTTTGGGGAAATACTGTTTGTTGAACTCTTCCATAAACTCATCCCATGTCCAGGGCAATCCTGGGGTCTCCTGAGCCCTAGTCCTAGAAACGGACTTCCACCAAGGCCCAACCTCCCCATCCAACATGTAAGTTGCCCAACGGACACTCTCATCTTTCGTGCATGTCAGCATGCTAAAAACTTTTTCCATCTCGCTCAGCCAATTCTCAGCAGCCATCAGCTCCGTTTGCCGTAAAAAGCTAGGAGGTCTCATCCTTCTAAACTCAATAAATGCAGAGGACACTGGCAGTGTCAGAGCTACTAGAGGTATAGGTGGCTATTGTTGATCATTGGCATTGTGAGCCGCCAAGGATGATGCCTATTTTCCATAGTATGCATCATCCTCTGATGCTCTTCTCTGTCTTCATTTCTTTCTCTGATTCTCTCCTGTTCTCTCTGATCTCGATCCTGACGATCTCGATCTCGGTTCTCTGCCTGATCTTGGCTCTCTTTGCCACCACTACCCAAAGCCCCTCCATCTCCCAAAGGCACTCGATTGGTATCCGAGATAAAGTCATCTCGACTACATAAATTTCTATTATGACCGCCCCTAGGTCAGCCTCTTTCCCTAGAAGACATCACGGTCTACACGTGAAACCAAAGTTTCGTTAGTAGAAGTCTCTATGCTCTAACAAAAGAATGATTATCAGAATTTCTAAAAGAAACAGCTCTAATACCAACTGTGAGAGCCCAAATTTTGACACCTCGAAACTCGTGCCATCATCACGACCCTCTAGGCCATGACTCCAAAGTCCATACGAAACATTGATATACTCAGGCAATCCTTACTAAAAATAAAACATGTAAACTGAACAACATGAGATAAAGTATGATAATCTAGCAAAAGCTCAAAAGACGATTCTTCTTCCATGCCAACGCATGAACAGAAGAACCGACTCAAACCATCGGTGATAAACAGATCACCCCAGATGATTCGCCAAAAGGAATATATCATTTAATTATATTGTTTCAAAAATATAGGCCTAACATACCAAGCCGTACAGAAAAGCTCTCAAAAATAACTCTCCAGTATGCAGGGGTCCTCTAGAAGAAGTCCTCAAGAGGAGGCTCCAACTCTTCCCCAGGCACGTAATCCGAATCCTTCATATCTACGTCTCCAGAAGCCTCGGCGGCCGCAAGCAATGGACCTACGACGTATAGTCTAAAGGGGTGAGCTACATCCTAGCTCAATAGGGAAACAACAAGTGAACATATAAGTTAAGCTCTCACAAGTATTTTAAAACAGTTTAAAAGCATGGTTTATCTGATAGAATTGCATGGGAAAACATTTTAAACAACTGAAATGAAGTACTAGATGCAATTGTTACTTTACATGATTTTGTTCATTCTCAACTTACTGGTATTAGTCACTGATTCGGACTAATCACTTAAATCTTAATTTAAATAATCCCCGAGCAATATAGCATCGAGCCCTGATGGAATACCCACCATCGTCGTCTAAATAGACACTTGTCATATCTGTTTCTTACTTGAATACTACCCATGTCCCTTTCTCATAGGCGACAGGGTTTCTGATCTCATACTCACATCCCTGGGATGTTAAACTGGTGTACAGATTAGCCGCCGTACCGGTCACGAATATTCTACCGAGTCAGTCGTGGGTATCCCGTCACATCGGTGGGGTATTCTATTTAAACCTTAAATAATAAAAATATCATGTGCACTACATATAGTTATTCACCGTGTGATCATGCTAATTTTAGTATATTAGGCCTTACAAACTTTTCTTTTACTTCACCGATAGATTTCATCTGCATCCCTAGGATGCCACTGGCTTAACACATCACTTAGATGCACATTATCACATTTTCACGTCCCCTGGGGACCTTATGAGTTTATTTAGCATTCACACACACACACTCTTAGATATCACATTTTTTTTATGCATGAATATTCATTTAAATCACTCTACATACATGCTTTTGAAAATTAAAGTACATGTTCAAGGTGTTCCCTATCTCACGCGTTGGAATCACTATGCGTCAAAGTCCACGCGATTCCACATTCACATTTTTTGCTCGTACCACCTATGGTACATCATAACACAAGCAAGGCATCAATAAGGATGTATTAAAGGAGGTACAAGGCCTTCCAAGGACCCTTAAGGCCCAATACAAAAGTCAACATAAACTGTCAAAATCAATTAATCGATTCCCAAAATTGATTAATCAAAATTCCTAAATTGATTAATTGATCCCAAATCGATTAATCGAAAATCCAAAATCAAGTAATCGATCCCAACTCGATTAGTCGAAGTTCCAAAATTGATTAATTGATTAATCGATTTTTCCCAAGTCTGATTTTCCAGCCACTGGAGGTGCTCAGACGATTAATCGATTTTAAATCGATTAATCAAATTTCCAGAATCGATTGATCGATTTCAAATCGATCAATCGGTTTTGGGCAACTCTGCCTAGCTTACTTATGAACCAAAATCGATTAATCAATTTTCCAAATCGATTAATCAATTTGGTCAAAAACTCAACCCCTTTCGAGCATTTTTTCCAAATCTTTTCCTTATCATTTCCCATTCTTTTTTTTACCTCTTTAATCCCTCATTTTAACTACACTTGAATGCACAAACAAACTTTGAGGAGATTAAACAAAACTTACCTCAATCAATCTCTTGATAGAATAAATATCTAAGTTTAATTACTAGGGCTCCAACTCCGGCTTCCACGCGTCGAATCCGGCATTAATGTTCAAGCCCTCTCTTAAATTTGAAACCTAATCACTCACTTTAGCATTTACTCTTCTTTCACTCTCTCTCTCTCTCTCTTCTTAACTTCTCAACAACCTAAGCCAATGAGTAATGACTCCTAGCATTTAATCCCCCTTTTTTAACTCTTCTTGTCTCGGTGTTACGCACATATTCCAGAGATAGGTGTACGTGACTCTTAACTAACATCTAATCTCCTACTTGGGATACGTTCACACTATATTTAATAGTTTCTTTCTAACTCCATTGTTTGACCATCACTTGGTCAAACCTACGACCAGTCGAGCACGTATCCCGAGGTCGCTGTTCATTATTCACAATTTCAGGGACGTTACAATGCCGGTAGTTGACATATGATATATACGATTCAATTAAGGATATAACGTGAGAACAAAGTTAAATATAGCCATTATGGATTGTGCAATTTCTATCATGTTTAATCCATAACTAATGACTGTGGATCCGTGGGGAGGACATTTAGAATTCATTATTATATGGATTGTGTTGAAAATTGTGCACATGAAGAGACGATTAATCTTGACCTAACATGTATGTCCGACCTAGTGATTGTGTAGGAATGATTTACGGCATAAATTTTAAAATGTCAAGATCATTGTGGTAGATTCCAATACGATCATTTTAGTATTGACATTGAGATGGTGAATGTTCGTATGCTTGTAGTTGATAGTTCAAACAATTTTATGAAATGAAATTAGTGTATCTGATCAATCATTTTGAATTTTGTGGGCGTCCCACCTTTTGAATAATGGCTATGATTATTAGTTAATAGTTAAAATATTAGTGATTAATTGTTCATAGTCAAAATCTTGGCAAATTATATTGATAATATAGTTGTATTAGAGGTGCTCGTTCATGGTGGTTCATATTCCCAATTTCACATGAGGGTATATTCAGTTTTGTAGATGCATTTTGTCTTGGATTACATGATGGTTTCAAGTTTATCTATGGTAATGACTAGATAGACAATGTGAAATTTTATTTATAGGTAGATTAGACTTGTCCTGTGTTATGGTTTGATTTTATTTTGATGGAGATAGCATCAATTGGGGGAATCAAACCTTTCTTTGATTAATAGTATAAGTTCGTAAGTGGTTGACTGTACTAGATAAGTATTATCCAAAATCTGAAGGGGTCGCTAATGGTTAACATCATTTTAGTGACGATATATGGAGTTAGTAGTAAATTTATACGTCCTTGATGGTATGGTTAATCCTATTTATGGTTACAGTTCTGGATTAATGGTTCTAATATCAAGGTCCATATATCTTTCTTTATGGATGTGTCCTTACCAACTAATTAGAGAGATACTTTATTAAGTTGTGAAAGTGGTGTTTCGTAATTACCTGTGTGCGAGTTGACTAATCTATCACTTCAACTCTTAAGTGAGCACCAGTTCGATTAGTGAGAGATGAACATCTCGCTCTTCAGTTAATATGTTGTAGCGAATCTCCATTTAACTTTGAGACTTTGCTTGTGTGTATAATCTTAATTCATTGCAGCGTTCGTTGTGTGTAATTTGAGTTTAACAAATGATTACTATGTTGGATAACCAAACGTCACGTTGTACATTTCGAGGACGAAAATTCCTTTAAGGTGAGGAGATTGTGATAACCTTATTTTAGAGGACGTTGAATCTTTATGAGGATACCCAGACGGTGCCGAGAGATAGCTGCGGACCTTGGAGTGATTTTGAGAAAAAAAAAAAATTGGATATTTCAAATTCTGGATTACTATAACTTTTGAATAATAGTAACTTTTGGATGTACAAGGTTTTGAATTTAAAATATAAGTATGCGGATGGTTAAAATTTTCATTATGGATGGTCTTAGATAATTATAAATGATGGAATGTGAAGGACTTTGGGTCATTAGAGAATGAAATTTGTACTCATTTAAGTAGATTTTTTTATGCATGGGTTTTCAATGGGAAGATGTATGGATTTTACGCAGGTAAGTATGGAGATGTGTAGACTATGAAAGTGTGTATGGGTGTATTGTGGATGGATTTTTCTTGCAATGTTCACCTTCGATGTGGCTAGTTCCACAAACTTTAGGTGTGAAAATAAATCATGGATATGTCTACGAGTGTTCGGGTAAGGTATGGAAATAGTTGAATTTTTGCTTTGCATGAATTTTGTACGCAGGTGATTGTTCGGAGGGGTGGTCCCATCTTGACTGGACACTATTATTAAGATAAGAAATTGTTAAGACCTCGTTAAAGGATTGGATTCTCTTAAAGGGGAAAGATTTTTTTGTTTTCGTTAAATATCATTTAGTTTCATATGGAGTAACGACCTACTCTCAAACCAATGGAACTAAATTTTCGCGGACAAAAATTCTGTAAGGAGGGAAGAACCCAAATGTTGAAACCACTCGTGCTGATGATTTGGGCCAACTATATTGGGCTGACTAATTGGGATGCTAGTTGAACCGACTCTGGGCCTTAGTTGGGGTGCAAAAGATATGTATGTGAAGAAGGTATGTATGTGCACTTCACACCAAGCTTAAGTCCTTGGATAAGAATTAGAACACACAAGTGGTGTGTGTGCACTCCACGCCAAATTAAAGACCTTTTAGTGTGATATAAAACACTTTGCTTATGTATATAGCTTCCACATATGAACGAAGGAAGATGGATAAGGTTTAACAACCAAATGTGTGTATGTGTTTTATATGGGAAAAATCCCTTTTTCTATAAAAAAGCAAAAGCTTCCTTTGGAAGCTATTACCGTTTGGAAATTTTGAGGGGCTTGGGTTCTAGAGAGAGGAAGAGAGAAAAGAAGAGCTTGAAGTTTTCTCCCATCCATCATGTACCATTCCTAACGTGTGAACCTATCGTGCGATCGCACAAGACGTGAGAAGTAAGATGAAGTGTGGTGTGTTGGAGCGGAGATTTGTCGTAAAACAGAGTTCGAATCCCTAAATTTTGACTTTAAAACCCTAGCTTGAACGTGAACTCATGAATCAAGGAAATCGATCCATTAAAGGTAAGAAATTATGTGATATTATGAGTTAGTCATTGTGCTAGTTTAGTTTATGCATATGGGTGAAAAAATTAGAAGAAGGATGATAGGATCTGAAAGAAAATGGGTTGGAGAAGTTCAAACCTGAGTTTGTGTGAAATCTGACAAAACCGACCAGTCAATTTTCAAATCGACCGATCGATTTTGTCGAGTTATAAATCTAAAGGCTTCAAAATGAAACCGATCGATCGAAATATTTTCAATTGATCGATTTTGAAAATCGACCGATCGAAAATAGCACGACCAATCAATTTGTGAAAAATAGTGAGCATGTAATTTGGGTTCTAGTGAAATCGACCAGTCAACTTGGGAATCGACCAATCAATTTTGAAAACCGACCGATCGAATTTAAAATCGACCGGTCGAATTTGACTGAGCTTGCTGACACTGCCTCGATATTTCTGTTGTAACCTTTTACTCCAAACATCAATTGACGTGATTATCACGACATTGGAAAGAAAACAACGAGCTCTACAACTTTTGTGAATTGACCAACTCGTGAATCAACTATTTTAAAGGTCAAAAGTTTGTAGGAAGGTGGGTCAAATTCTGAGTTAGCACGAACTTACCCATTTTCGTCTTGATTTTGAGAAATCATATAAATACACCAAATTTATGAGCAATTAGAATCAATTATTAATACATTATCATATGTATAATATAGATTGAGAATAGGAAGCCGTCAATAAGGACTTTGGTGTCATTTGGAATGGCTCCAAACTTAAGTTAGGGAAAAGTCCGTAACATGCGCATTGGAATACATTTAGCATGAATTTTGTGATGTGATAGAAAATTGTGTGATCTGTGAAACTTGTCAGTTATTTAGCATGAATTATATTGATGATTTTAAAATATCAAAAGTGTGTGTGAGTATGTGCATTCAAATTTATATATATATGTGTGTGAAATCAACTATGTGTGTGCGTGACATCAGAAAGATATAAATAAATGTATATATGAGATGTGAAACTTTGAATCTATTTATAAAATACCATATTCCACGGTAATAAACTAAAGTTAATTTTGTACTTCGATTTAAGGTTATATGTGATACCCAACCGACGCGGTAGTATATTCGTGATCGACGCGATGGGATATCCATGACTGGTACGGTGGGATATCCGTACAATTATGCTCTGGTACAATGGGATATCCGTTCATTGTGCTCCGATATGGTAGGATATTCGTTCATAATTTCATGATAAGATTCATTGAATGATGATGGTGGGTATTCCCATCGGTGTAATATATCTCTCGATGCTATATATGCTCGATAGTATATTTAAATGATCAGTTTAAGGTCTTGTGTTGTGAGAATCAGTTTTGAAAATCATGTGTTTAAACTTTGAAATCTGTATTTGATATCAGTTTTACTTCAAATTAATATCTTTAAATTGTGAATCTTTGCTTGAAAAGTATGTTCAATTATGTCATGAGATATATGTGTGATGTGATAATATGCATGCTACTGATGTTTCTCTACTGAGCTTAGATGTTAGCTCATCCCTTAACTATACGTCACAGGTACAAGTGGGGATCAGGAGCAGATATTAGGGAAAGACTTAGGATCTCCCGTTTGGGAAATTCTACCTTAGGTGAGGATTGGGCTAGTCATGTTTTGGTTTGTATGGTAGATATTTGGAGTCTTTTGGATTTGGACTTGGTATGTCTAGGGATTAAATATATTGTAAGAATTGTTGTGTATATCTTGGAAGCCACTGTTTTGGTGATGGTCGGCCATCACAGGTGGCTTTCCTTTGGGCCCTTTATGTTTAATGGTTATATATAGAAGAAATCCTTTTGTTGTCATATATATCTTTGCTTTGACTCTACTTTTTATAGGCATACTAAGTAATTTCTGTGTTCGGATTGTGAAGTGTTATCCGACGGTTCGATTTTTCCTGAGTTTAGGATGTAAGGAAGAAAAAAATATATAATTCAAAGGATTTTATGCTTTGGGGAAAATCGGGCTGTCACACGATCCCACGAAGAAGTGATTATCTTCTTATAGATTTTTATATTTCTTTTCTAAAAACTATCTTTATCTTTTAAGTCCTAAACTATTGGAGAAATATGAATAAAAGCATATTTTTTTATACTAAGTTGCAGAAAAATAAATCTAAATCCTCCTTCAGATTGAGGTCATCAATCTCAACCTTCAGCTATCGGATGTTTACAAATTTAAAATACCGTTACACCGTATTGTAGCCTTCCAAAATTTGATCGTCAATCAAAAGCTAAAATTCTTCAACACAGATTTAATCTAATCAACAATCTCCTAAAATTTGGGCGTCAATCAAATTCAAAAAAATTGAAGATGGAAAAGTAAAACCATTACACTAATCTGCAAACTATAATCTGAGTCGTCAATTCAAATCAAAATTCGAAGATGTTTACAAAGCATATAAAATCTAAACTAAAAATAAAATAAAATCAAAACTTGAATGCAAAAGTAGAATCATCCAAAGGGTTGATCTTTCCGCTTTCTCAGCCTTGGTTGTCAGGCAAGACCTCAGAGAACTGTGGATGATCTTACTTTGTAAATCCGAAGCTACTTTGATCGAGAGAAAATACAGACCTTAGTTGTCAATTGATGCTGTGAAATTCTTCGATGATTATTCATATACTAAGCCATCTTATTTATAGATCATAAGGAGTCAGTTTACAAGACTTCTAATTCTAATAAAAGATTTTTAATATAATTTTAATTCTAATTTTATTCTTCCTTGCTTTCAATGATTGATATGTTTCGGATTTCTCTCCTTGATAACAGCAGCAGAGATCTTAGGAGTCTATCTTTATCAATCTTCTCAGATCCATGTTAGCCAAACTTCTAATTAAAGAGTTCTTCTAATTCTGTTCTTGGCGGTGATAGTCTTCACGTGATCAGCAATAATAGAAATAACAGGAAAGCTTCTATAATCATAATCATAATTCACAATTATCCTTTTTCTTCTTTTTTCTTAGAAAATCGTAAATCATGATTTGCTATCTTTCATAGCTTCCTCAGTAGACAAACGATCGCTTTCTTCGGTATCGTCTTATACTCTTTTATCGCTTTCTGAATAATCGTCTTTTGAAGAATCGTAAATTACGATTTCTCATTTTTCTTTTCTTTGACTTCAATATTAGCGCTCAATCGTAAAATACTATTTCTCGTCTTTTAATAGGTGGTGAATCATCTTTTTACTGCTTTTTGAGTTCATTTTGATGAATATTAACACTTTGGCTCTCTTTTACTATTTTTCTTTAATATTTGCACATCATCAATTTATTAGTAACAAACTAAGTCCTAGCATCACTAAGTTAAAAGTGATAAAATGGTATATTCTGTTACTGATCACACCCCCAAACTTAAGTTTTGCTAATCCCTAGTAAACAAGGAAATATAAACTAAGAAATTAAATGTCACTTTCGTAGGGAGCATGATTACATTTAGCAGATGCAACAAGCCTTTAAGCCCCTAGGTGATCCCTAGTGGAGGAGTTGTTGTCTCTTGAAGGTTTTCAGTAAAGTTACCTACAAACTTCAAATATATATATTTATTTATATATATATATATATATTTTTTTTTAAATTAAAAGTAAATACAAATCTAACTAATCTACTTAATTGGTCAATACATATTCTATTACGATTTTCTAAAATTACCAATCCTTTATCCTTATTTTCTGTTACAACAATTATCCTTGATTAGAGCTCCAACAATTTCAATTCACAATAAGCACAGAGTGTATATGCACTAGTAAATAGTTTATTCTTCATAAATTTTTCTAAATTGCAGATTCAGATAATATTTTCATTCAAAAACTCACTATTGACTGACTCTCAAAAAGATATCAAAATTTTTGGGTTCTCTCAATATATTTTCCAGAAGAATTCAGTCAAAGATAATTGTAAAAATGAATCTCATAGAAAAGATAATCCTATTCTATTCTTATGATTCCCTATACAATCCATAATATCTATTATCCTTATCTCTACTAGGCTTATGCTTTTACAAATTATAAATCAGAAAGGTCTTTCCTTCAGCTTGTAATGGGGCTTTGAGTTTCAGAAGGTATCAAGGAAAGGTAGAAAAGGATTTAAAGTTTTTTTGAAAATTTAGCTCTTCTTTTTCCTACCTTCTTCTACTATTCTACTTTAGTAAGTATCCATGATTAGATAACTTCTTCCCATTTATTTTTTTTATTTTTTCCTACACACATCCCAGTTCTTTAGTAAATTTGCAAAATTGTATTTTCACTATTTTTCCTCTTTTTGAAAGCTTTTTGCTAAATCTTAATTTTTTTTTCTTCAAAAATCGTCTTTTACGATTTTTCTCTCTTTTTCCCATATTCTCTTTTATTTTCTTTTTCTATTATACCTCTTCTAACATTCCCTTCTCTGTTTTTGTTTACTCCTTTTACTCCCTCTTCTTCCCTTCTTTTCTTCTAAACTCTCAGAAATTATAAGGGTTAAAGATAGAAAGCTTTGGATAGTACATATGGTTAAGTGTTTATAAAATTTTTGTACAAAGAAATTTAATTTAGGCTTCTAATATGGGTTCAAAGGATAAAATATTCTAGAATTTTTGCTTTTTGACTCTGATTTAAATAAAAGATGGCCTTAAAACATCTTCACAATTTACTAGCATTGATGCCTTATTATTTTGATATATCTCTAATAGATAGTTCTAGATATAAAAAAATCAGTTCATTATATTCATAGAATAATTCGATTCTAAATTCAGAAATATGAGATTTCCTATCAGTATAGAAGTTCAAAGAAATTTTGTGATTTGAATAGAAACAGCCTCTCTCAAAATAAAAGAGGAAATATGGCTCAAAATCTTACTGATTTATAATTTTTTATTTTTTTTTTGAAACTATAGTCTAAATTTTTATAGTTTAGATAAACCTATTATTTCAAACATTCATTCTAATACAATATTTCCATGAGCTAAGCATGAATTATAACTGATCTAAATTCTAATTATTAAACTTCTATTATAATGAATCGTAAGTTTTCGAGATTTTGTAATTTTTTCTATCATAATTCCTATGCACTGATCGGAAAAAATTTTAAAATTATTAAAAATAAAACTACTATACAGATTAGTTACCGAAAAAATTTAAAATTATTAAAAATAAAACTACTGATTAGTTACCGAAAAAAATCTGTTACCAGATATATACTCTCTCCCAAACTTAAGAGAAAATATTTGTGGCTTAATCTCGGAGTATCAATAACAAAAATGCTAGTAAGAAGAAAAATATGTTAGTGATGTTAGTAATCCACACTGTTAGTAAAAAAAATGATAGTAAAAAAAATCTATATATTATCTGAATATTTACATGAACATGAAAGGGAACTAAGACAATTACATAAAAGAAAATAAACCTAAGAAAAATCTATTGAGGTCATACCTGTGATGTTTATGATGTTCTGTTGTATTTTTGCTCACTTGGTGATGACTGGTGTGGTACACAGATACAAGTAGTGAGGTCATCTTTCGAGTCCGATACCTCCGCAGTAGAATAATCGTCGTAATCTTTTTCTATAGTTGAATCCCCATGTGCTGACGGTTCAGCTACGTCTTTATTTTCTTGTCCATTAATCCTACGACAAGATGTTCCATCTTTACACAGCTGCTCCGTATCAGCCTTTTCTTTCAAATCCTCAGTCAGCTTCTTGATCACAGCAGATTTAAGTCGTATCTCGCTTCTCAGCTTTTTAGCTTTATCCTGTTCTTTTGTCATGGTGATCAAGCTATTCTTCGTTATGGATCGTTATGGATTCTATAATTTGTTGTTGTTCTGCATTGATTGAGTTTAGGGAGGTTTGAGCTTCTTGTAGTTGCAGAATTTTTCCTTCAGCTACCGTCAATAAGTGATTTTTCTCATTGACTTTTGATGGAGCTTTTATTGGTAGTTCTTAAGGGCTTTTTCTCTTGCTATTTCAGCATCATCATCTGGAACTATTAACCCTCCAAACTGTTCAAGTATGGTTGCCATTTTATCATCATACACTTTTTTTTCTTTTTCCCAAGCTTGCTGATTTTCGCTCCGTCTTCTATTCTCTACTTGCAGCTGGGTAATTTATGCTTGAAGGGTTAAAGTGGCATCTTAGACTCATTTTTCTGTTTCTACTGCCCACCTCATACCTTGATCTTATACAGCTTTTCGTCGTAAGTTTTCCATTATTCCTGCTCACTCTTGAGTTGTCAAGGTAGTATCCAAGACTCTCTTCTGTAGTCCTCAATATTCCTCCATCCATTTTCTTACTATACCTGATAGTTGTATCAAAGGTGGGACATTTGTAGAGATCCATTGCCCTAGTTTCCTCACCCTTCTTTCTACTTCTGGTAATGGCAATAGATTTGGTTCATGTGTGAGTTGCCACTGCTCAGCTGCCGTCAATCTTCTTTCTAACTCATGAATTGATGTAGTGGTGACTGGAGGATTTTAGGAGGTGCTTCTTCTCCATTGAGTAATTCTATAAAGCTCTCTCTTGGTAACAAAATATCGAATGTGCTCTACATAATTCACCGTGATTGTGCTAATTTTATTCCTTATTGCTCTTCTGTTGTTTCACCATTTGGTTTCATCTACATCCCTGTGATGCTACTGGTTTAATGCATCATTCAGATGCCCATTATTACAATTCTACGTCCCCTGGGGACTTCATGGTTTTATTTAAATTCACACACACACACACACGTTTTGGAAACATATTTAATATGATTATTCTCTTGAGATACTCTACATGATTAAAATACTCTACATACATGATTTTGACGAATTAAAGTACATGTTTCAAGATATTCCCTACCTCAAACAAAATCTAGCGCGCTCCTTTCTCGTAGGGGTTTACGCGTAACAACTCACGTCATACCTACATCTCATGTGTTACGAATTTACTTAGGATAGTCTCTAGAACCCTTGGAAACACAGCTCTCATAATTTACACTAAAAGAAATGAGAAAATCGGGTAATTCCTCGTGCGAGCGGGAACTATTCCTCGCGTGAGTGGTCACTTAGCATCGCTCGAGCGAGCACTTGACCTCGCTCGAGCGATCACAATTCAACGCTTGAGCGAGCACTATTCATCGCTCGAACCGAAATTATTCCTCGCTCGAGCTGTTATTATTTATCGCTCGAGCGAGTACTATTCATCGCTCGAGCGGTTATATATTGAGGTACCTAGAGCTCTATGCGATGCCTCGCTCGAGCGAGCTTCTCCTTCACTGTGGGTCTCGCTTGAGCGAGCCCAAAATACAAATATGCTCAGAATATTCCTTCTGACCTCGCTCGAGCGAGCCACAAAAAGATATAAGTCCTCTATCTATTCGAGGACTATTTCCTTCTTCATGAGAGGCTTATTAATGACAAGGATCATTAGTCTAGTAGTTTATACTCTACTTAAAACATACGTAAACATCTAAAACCATACCTTACTCGATAGATCTCCTATAGTTTGATCCAAGCTCCGACTAAAAGCAAAAATTTCCAAAGTTCTCTACTGCTTAAGACCAATGAATCTCTCCTCTTTTGCAAAAACTTTTCCTCTTTCTCTCTATTTTACCTTCTCTCTATCTATGCTAAATTAGGTTACGTAGGAGAGACTCTCCTCCCCACTTTCACTTATATAGTGAAAGCTAGAATGTTTCACATATACACACATAGTGTATATATATAGTTTTTGATTTCCTTGTGAATCACAAATACACGTGTATGATATGTGACATGCACGGTTCTCAAAAATCTGGGGTTATGACATTCACCCCACCTTATAAGATTTTTGTCCGCAAAAATCGATGATACCCTAGGAAGTCGAGTACGACTAGAAAAAAAACGTCGAATAGGCTTATTTTTATATAGTCAGGTAATTAACATATGGGGTCCGATGACCCGATGTAAACCTGCATTAAGCAATTATAATCTCCACATTATTATACAACCTAACCATACATTCCTCGTAGTCAACCTAAACAGTGAAGAAACTCAATGATTAAAATATATATATATCATGAGGTGTTTCCACATCACAATATCAATGATATACTATATGATCTAAAGTTAACCACATTATATCACACAAGCAGATACTATATAAAATGAACCACATAAATTTGTTTGACATTCATGTCACGATTGTATCCAAACCAAAATGGTAAAATATTACATCACAAAAAAATCAAATATTTCATTTCAATTTTCTTTTCAAAACATAACCAATTGATAGATGACGACCTAATCGTCATCCTGCTCATACTCATCATCATAATCATCGTCGTGGTCCTTGTCCCTATCATCATCGTCATCGTTGTCATCCTCCCTGGCAGCAGTGACACCAGCTGTAGTGGTCCTCGTAGCAGGGTCGGAGCTAGATGCGCCAAAAATAGAATCTCGCATAGCATCGATGTGCTCCTTGTATGTCTGCGGATACGCATGGCCCATGAGGTCTATGAGGAGCGACTCCTAGAACCGTTGATGTAATCTGATCTCCCGCCCCTATAGGAGGATCTCTCGCATCATACTACTGTCGGTGATAGGTAAGGGCTGTGAAGACGAAGTGGAGGGAGCAGTCAGCCCCGTCAGTGTGTGTTGCGTCGCTTGTCAGGAAATCTGACGATCTCTCTTCTTATTCACACTATTTTGGAGGCCCTTTAGATTTCTGCTTAGGTCTTGGGCGAGGAATAGAATGACATTATCGGTGAGCACAAGCTCGTCTGTCCTGATTTGAAATCCCTCCTTCCCATTTCGTGAATCAAGGAGTCGGGAAATCAAACGTGCATAAGGTAGTTGGTTGATCGGTGGAGGAATAGCACCCCTTAGGTTTCTTTTATGGGCATGCGCCATGCCCTTGATGACCACCATCGGAGCATTAAACCACCTGTTGTGGAAAGCGGAGTGCAGAACCCGCAAAATTGTCTCGCGGCACTCTTGGTCATGGCTGGTCAGGTGTAAATTCTTCTTAAATATAATGTCTAAAAACCACATGTGTGGTGGTAATTGGGATCGGGTGATCGATTGGCCTGATGCGGTGGCGCCGCCAGTAATATCGAAAATGATGATCGGGAAGCCTACGTTCCCAGAAAAAGGTGGTAGAGAAAGTGGGCTTGGTGTGTATGTATCGAGGCACTGCATGACAGTGGAGACATCGGCACTGCCGAAAACAAGTTCCTTCCCGTCAATGGTGACAAGGATAGTGTCCTCACTCACGTTTGTTTTGAGTGTTTGGTAAAATAATTTTACGAGTCTCGGATAGTACCGAGCTCCAAAAGGTGTCAATAATGGTCGTAGGTGATTGTTTGTGAGAAAATCTGAAGTCCATTGGGTGGACGTCGGATCCCCAAAACAAGAGGGATGGATCTCCCATTCGGTCTCAAAAATTTTCGATCCCCACCACTCATTTAGTTGGATTGGGGTAAGAGGTGTGGATGGGCGTGGTTGTGGTGCCTGTGGCGCTTGGTTGCGCGATGATGGTGATCGAATCGCCACTCATTTTCTAGGTTGGGGGTTAGGGCTTTGAGAAGCTATTGATATTCAAGAAGAATTTATAAATGAAATAAGGTAGAAATAGTGAAGATTTCACCTTTTGGGACGCTTTTGATGGATTGGATCGTCCGAATTAGGCTTGAATCGGACGGAAGAGCTTGCAGATTGAAATGGAAACCTTAAACTCTCGCTCGGCAACTCTCTTCGCGTGAAGAAGAAATAAAAGAATAGTAATCTGCCCATTTATATACTCTGACCTCGCTCGAGCGGTTATAAATCCTCGCTCGAGCGGTCAATATGTCTCGCTCGAGCGAGCAATAGCCATCGCTCGAGCGAGTCAAGTTTATGATTTTATGTGGCTCGCTCAGGCGAGCATAAGCGGTCGCTCGAGCGAGCCCAGAAACATTTTTCTGGTGCTCTTAAGCTCGTTTTTGTCAATAGTTCTCACCACTAGTTTCCTATGTGGTGCATCTAGAATTTTTCACACAAAAAGTTGGTTCTCTCATAATTTGGAGTTAATATGCTAAATTTTCAATAAAATTCAATCATTCATTTAAAAATAGAGACTTTTATACTGCCAACCATTACATATTGTTATTTTGAATAGAACTAATTAGTTAGCATTCTCGAACAAGTTGGGACATTGTTCTCTGACATCTGCCTCATGTTCCCACATTGCTTCCTCGACCGAATGATTCTTCCATCGGATAAGCACTAAGGGAATAACTTTGGTGCGTAGCACTTGTTCCTTTCTATCCAATATATCTGCCGGTTCTCCTATCATGCTTATATCCTCGTGCATCTCCAATGGTTGACCTTCTAGAGCGTGGGAAGGGTCACCCACATACTTTCTGAGCATAGAAATATGGAAAATGTTATGTACTCGATCGAACACTGGTGGTAATCCAATGCGATATGCGACTTCGCCCACCCGACCCTGAATCTCGAAGGGTCGGAGATAATGGGGACTTAGTTTCCCTCTCTTTCCGAACCTCATCACGCCTTTCATAGGCGACACCTTCACAAACACATGTTCACCCACCTTATAGTTCACACTGGTTCGCTTGATATCAACGTAGCTTTTCTACCTGCTTTGAGCCGTCTTTAGTCTTTCTCTGATCATGCGGACAACAGCGGCGTTATCTTCAAGTAACTCGGGTCCCAAAACAATTTTTTTGCCAGTTTCTTCCCAATTGATTGGCGATTTACATCGCCTTCCGTACAAGGCTTCATACGGTGCCATTCCAATGCTCGTCTGGAAACTGTTGTTGTACGCAAACTCAATCAACGATAGGTGCTGATCCCATGATCCTTACAGCTCTAACATACACGCTCTGAGCATGTCTTCTATTATTTGATTTACTCGCTCTGTTTGCCCATCTGTTTGCGGATGGAAAGCTGAACTGAAGTCCGTCGGGTTCCCATTCCTTCTTGAAATTTCTTTTAAAATTTTGACGTGTATAGTGGATCACGATCAGAAACGATACTGCTTGGGATTCCATGTAGGCGTACTATCTCCTTCATATATAATTCTACAAGTTTTCCTGCCATGTACATCGTGTTGTAAGGTAGGAAGTGTGCTGACTTGGTCAGTCGGTCCACGATTACCCAAATGGCATTATATCTCTTTGCAGTGCGCGGTAGTCCAACGATGAAGTTCATAGAGATCGATTCCCATTTCCACTCTGGTATTGGCAGAGGTTGTAATAACCCCGCAGGGTGTCTATGATCAATCTTCACTTGCTGACACGTCAAGCACCGTGAGATGTACTCTGCCACGCCTTGCTTCAGACCTCTCCACTAGTAATTCCTTTTTAAATCTTGGTACATCTTTGTGCTGCCGGGGTGGATAGCGTAATCTGATTTGTGAGCCTCATCGAGAATGGTTCATCGCAAATCAACATTGTTCGGAATAAAAAGTCGACCCTTGAACAATAAGGAACCATCCTCCCTGATTGAGAATTCTGATCTGATGCCTTCCGTTACGTCTTGACGGATCTTGGTTAGTACCGGGTCTTCCATCTGTAGTTCGCGTATGTGTTCGAATATCACCTATTTCACTGATATGTTAGCCAAAAAGGCTCCTGTAGCTGGTGACTTGATGTTCACACCTTATAGTGCCAGATCTTCAAGTAACTTCCATCGGTGCCTTCCCAAAATCAAACTAGCCAACTGCGCTGAATTCTTCAGACTCAAGGCATCGGCTACCACATTAGCCTTGCCTGGATGGTACTGTATGGAATAGTCATAGTCCTTGAGGAACTCCATCCATCTGCGCTGCCTCATGTTAAGTTCCTTCTGCGTAAGTAAGTATCTGAGGCTCTTATGGTCAGTGAAGATTTCAAAAGTTTCCCCGTATAAATAATGTCGCCAAATCTTCAACGCAAATATGGCCACTGCTCATTCCAGATCATGCATCGGATAGATCTTCTCATGCTCTTTCAACTGTCTTAACCCGTAAGCTATCACCTTTTTGTGTTGGTTGAGCACGCAACCTAAACCGTTATAAGAAGTATCACTGTAGACCGCGAATCCTCCATTGCCTGAAAGAATGGCTAAAATTGGAGCTAAAGTGAGTCTCTTCTTGTGTTCTTGAAAACTCTTCCCGCATGCTTCACTCCACTCAAATTTTGAATCCTTTCTTATAAGCCGCGTAAGAGGTCCCGATATCTTTGAAAACCCCTCAACGAAACATCGATAATAACCTGCTAGTCCAAGGAAACTTTGGACATCGATCACGGTCTTTGGTTGCTCCCAGTTTACTACTGCCTCGATCTTAGTGGGATCTACTGTGACACCATGTTTTGAGACGACGTGTCCCAAAAATCTTACCTCTTCTAACCAAAATTCACATTTGCTGAGTTTGGCATTCAATTGGTGTTCACGCAAAGTTTGCAGAGCGACTCGTAAGTGTTCTTCATGCTCCGTCTTCGATTTAGAGTATATCAGGATGTCGTCAACGAACACGACGACATAGGAGTCCAGGTGTGGTTTAAACACTCGATTCATTAAATCCATAAACAACGTTGGTGCGTTTGTCAACCCAAATGGCATCACTAAAAATTCATAGTGTCCATACCGTGTTCTGAATGTCATTTTCTGAATGTCCTCGGCCTTGACTCTCAACTGATGGTATCCAGATCTCAGATCGATCTTGAAAAAGTACTTCACCCCTTGCAACTGATCGAACAAGTCATCTATTCTTGGCAAAGGGTATCGATTCTTCACAGTGAGTTTGCTCAATTGCCGATAGTCAATGCACAACCGCATCGACCCATCTTTCTTTTTCACAAATAAAACTAGTGCTCCCCATGGAGACACGCTTGGTCTTACAAACCCTTTATCCATGAGCTCTTGCAACTACTCTTTCAACTCCTTCAACTCAGCAGGAGCCATCCTGTATGGTGCTTTTGAAACAAGCTCCGTTCCTAGTGCTAAGTCGATAGCGAATTCCACTTCTCTCTCTGAAGGTAATCTCGGCAATTCTTCTGGAAATACGTCTTCAAACTCTCGCACTACTGCTATCTCGAAAATAGCATTCTTTCCTTCTTTATCTCCCTTCAGGAATGCCAAATAATCGCTACACCCCTTTTTGATCAAACGTTCGGCTCTGACTACAGATATGAGTGGCACCTGTGTCGATCTCTCTCCTCAAAATTGAAATGATCTCCTTGTGTTAGGTCAGAAAATGACAACCTTGTTCTTGTAATCCACTGTCGCACAATGATGAGACAGCCAATCCATGCCAAGGATCATATCGAATCCTTACATATCCAACCATATTAATTGCACGTCTAATTCATAGACGTCGTCATCTCGAGCCCTCACTACTACTGATTTGTAGACTAACTCTGTGTCCACTAATTTTCCCGTTGGGATAGACACTGATAAAATAAAGTTCAGTGTCTCTGGAACAATCTTCATTTTCTTTGCAAATCTAGGAGTGATAAAGGAGTGGATAGACCCTGGGTCTATCAACACTCGTGCGCCACGTGCTACATAGCATCCTTTTTCATAGACTTGTAAGGTACCTATAACACATACATATACATATATAGTACATACTTTATTTAGAATTTCTAACATACAAAAACGAGTCTACATGCTGATCTAATGAATGCACCTACTCTATCTAAAATTGTATTTAAATTAAAATTCTTTATTTAAAAGGAATCTCACCTTGGATGACGTCATGTATGCTCCCTGCTTCTTGGGCGGTGACTGCATAGGCTCTCCCTTGAACAACTGGTTTCCTTGATTGAATAGGTCGTGGCATGGAAGCTGAGGCCGTCTTCTCCTTAATTGCCTCAGGGTAATCTCTAATCACGTGGCCCATCTTGCCACATTTAAAACAGCCTCGCATTCCTTGCCTGTAATCCGCCATTTTGTGGGACTTGCCACACTTGGCACAAGTATCTCTTGGTGTTGAAGAAGCAGCTCGTGAAAAACCTTGTATAATTGTGGCTCCAGTGGAAATAGCAGGACTCTCGTACCTCATCGGTCTCCCTGATGCCAGCAAAGGGAATCTTTGATGAGTGGTCTGTTGTGCAGCTCTCCCATACCATGTTTGGAAAGGTTGTCTCTGATTCAGTGCTACGAACCTTGGCTTCTTATTCATCGGTTCATAACTCCCAGTCCTACCTTGATCTATGCTTCCTCTTTCCTTTGTTCCCTTTGACGGTATCGAATATTGTTTTCTTCTTCAACCACTAATGCCTTGCTCATGACCTCTCCATAGGTCTTTAACTGAAATGGTGCAACTCCTCCTCGGATGTCCGGCCTTAAACCCTGTTGGAACATCTTCGCTTTCATCACATCAGAAACTACGTAGTCTGGAGCGAAACGAGCAAGTCTTATAAATTTTACTTCGTACTCTCTTACGGTCATCTTTCCTTGCATGAGTTGTAAAAATTGGGTCTCCATTTGATTCCTCACAACTTCTAGAAAGTACTGCTTGTTGAACTCTTCAATGAATTCATCCCATATCCAAGGCATATCTGGAGTTTCTTGAGCCCTAGTCCGCGAAACAGATTTCCACCAAGGTCTGGCCTCCCCATCTAGCATGTAAGCTGCCCAACAGACCCTCTCGTCTTCTGCGCATGACAGTACACTAAATACCTTCTCCATTTCACTCAGCCAATTTTTGGCTGCCATACTGTCTGCCTGCCCTGAAAAGCTAGGAGGTCTCATCCTCCTGAATTCGGTAAATGCTGAAGCTACTGGTAGTGTAGGCCCTACTGGAGGCGTAGGTGTCTGATGTTGCTCTGGGCGGCATGAGCTGCCAAGGATGCTGCCTGTTGTGCCATGGCAATTGCCATGGTTTCCATAGTATGCATCATCCTCTGACGCTCCTCTCTCTCTTCATTTCTTTCCCTCACTCTATCTTGTTCTCTCTGATCTCGATCCTGACGATCTCGATCCTGAATTTCTGCTTGATTTTGGTTCTCTTCTTGGCCACTGCCCTCGGGAACCTCCCTATTTCCCAATGGCACTCTGTTCGTAGGCGAGATGAACTCATCTCTACTACGCAAATTCCTATCATGAACACCCCTGGGTCGGCCTCTTCCTATAGGAAACATAACGGTCTGCATGAGAAACCACAGTTTCGTTAGTAGAAGTCCCTATGTTCTGACAAAAAGAAATGATTGTCAGAATTTTAAAAGAAAGGCTTTGATACCAACTGTGACAGCCCGAATTTTGGCACCCCGAAACCTGTGCCATTAGTATGACCTTCAAGGTTGTGCCCTGTGATTCTGTACGGAGCATTGGTATATACAAGCCAAAGACTACAAGTAAGGCACATGCATCTACTCTAAACAAGTTCTAATGCATTTAAAATAAAAAGAAACTCTAAAGACAGTTCTAGTCCCATGCCAATTCATGGGCATAAGAACTGACCCGAACCATCGGTGATAACTGTTCACCCCAGACGGTTTGTCAAAAGAATCAAGGTATTTAATTACATTAAAAAAAAAAAAAAAGAGGCTTGACATACCAAGCCATACCTAATACTCTCAACTCACTCTCAAAGTATGCAATGGGTCTCCTAGAAGAATTCCTCAGGAGGAGACTCTGACTCTTCTGTGGGCACGTAATCCGAATCCCCCGGATCAACATCTCCAGAAGTCTCTGTTGCTGCTAGTCCTGGACCTGCGACGTATAGTCTAAGGGGTGAGCTACATCCTAGCTCAATAGGGAAACACAGTGAACATATAAATTACTCTCACATATATATTAAAACAGTTTTAAAGGCACAATTTATTTGATAGAACTGCTGAAAGACAATTGAAATAATCGAAAATAAAAGGATAGATACAACTGTTACTTTTCATGACTTTGTTTGTTCTCATCTTACTAGTATAGTAACGGATTCGGCCTAATCACTTAAATCTTACCTTACGTAGTCCCCGAGCAATATAGCATCGAGCCCCGATGGAATACCCACCATCTTCGTTTAAATAGACACTTGTTATATGTTAAAATTTAATACCACCCAGGCCCCTTTCTCTTAGGCGGCGGGGTCTATTCTCAGTTCAACATCCCTGAGATGTGCTATAGGTGTACGATTTGGCCGCTGTACCCATCACGGATATCCTATCGAGTCAATCGTGGGTATCCCGCCACGTTGGTGGGGTATTCTAATTAAACCTTAAATAACAAAATATCGAATGTGCTCTACATATAGTTATTCACCGTAATTGTGCTAATTTTATTACATTAGGCCTTATCGCTCTCTTTTGTTTCACCATTTGGTTTCATCTGCATCCCTGGGATGCTACTGGTTTAATGTGTCATTCAGATGCCTATTGTTACAATTCTACGTCCCCTGGGGACTTCATGGTTTCATTCAAATTCACACACACACACACGTTTTGGAAACATATTTAATATGACTATTCTCTTTAGATACACTACATGATTTTGAAGAATTAAAGTACATGTTTCAAGATATTCTCTACCTCAAGCAAAATCCAACGCGCTCCTTTCTCGTAGAGGTTTATGCATAACAACTCACGTCACACCTGCATCGCATGTGTTACGAATTTACTTAGGATGGTCTCTAGAACTCTTGGAAGCACAACTCTCATAATTTACACTAAAAGAAATGAGAAAACCGATTAATTCCTCGTGCGAGCGGTCACTTAGCATCGCTCGAGCGAGCACTTGACCTCGCTTGAGCGATCACAATTCATCGCTCGAGCGATAATTATTCATCGCTCGTGCGATTATTATTCATCGCTTGAGCGAGCACTATTCATCGCTCAAGCAGAAATTATTCCTCGCTCAAGCGGTTATTATTTATCGCTCAAGCGGTTATAATCCATCGCTCGAGCGAGCACTATTCATCGCTCGAGCGATTATATATTGAGGTACCTGAAGCTCTATGCGATGCTTCGCTCGGGCGAGCTTCTCCTTCACTATGGGTCTCGCTCAAGCGAGCCCAAAATACAAATATGCTCAAAATATTCCTTCTAACCTCGCTCGAGCGAGCCATTTAGACCGCTCGAGCGAGCCACGAAAAGATAAAAGTCCTCTATCTGTTCGAGGACTATTACCTTCTTCATGAGAGGCTTATTAATGACAAGGATCATTAGTCTAGTAGTTTATACTCTACTTAAAATATACGTAAGCATCTAAAACCATACCTTACTCGATAGATCTCCTATAGTTTGATCCAAGCTCCGACTAAAAGTAAAAATTTTCAAAGTTCTCTACTGCTTAAGACCAATGAACCTCTCCTCCTCTTTTGCAAATTCTTCTCCTCTTTCTCTCTATTTTACCTTCTCTCTATCTATGCTAAATTAGGTTACGTAGGAGAGACTCTCCTCCCCACTTTCACTTATATAGTGAAAGTTAGAATGTTTCACATATACACACATAGTGTATATATGTAGTTTTCGGTTTCCTTGTGAATCACAAATACACGTGCATGATATGTGACGTGCACGGTTCCTAAAAATCTGAGGTTATGACATGATATCTCCTTCAGGAATACTTGTCCTCTAGGATTATTTACTGGTTGTGTAGGCAATTGACTACTTTCTCTCCTTGCCACTTGAAAAGCTAGCTGGCCTATCCGGCTTTCCAACTTCGTTATGGACTACGTGTGTGAATTAAGTACTTAAGATAACTGTGCAAACTGGTGTAAGTCCTTTGAATGCTAATGCGATTGTTGTTATTAATCCTAAAGGATCTGAACAACTGTGGCATTAGGTGCATTGCTTTGTAGTCCATATTGGGGCGTCACAGTTAGTAATTGAGATTTTTGTTAGAAAATTTCAGTCTAGAAAAATCTAGGTTACACAGCTGTTGGTGCTAGTCGCGCTCCTCCTGTGGAACCATAATTAAATCCAGGATGGTTCCTCCATGATGGGTTATAGGTGTTCCCATAATCTCCCCTCTAAAAGGCCATTACTTGTTTATTTTCCATTGCCTCCTAGTATGGTGGCGCAGCTGGGTTGTCAGTAAAATTGTGAATCTGTCTATTAGAGTAGCCTGCTATAGAGCTGTCCGGAGTGCTAGATTTTATTATCATTAATGTCATAATTTTCTATTCCATAACTAAAATTTTTGCACTCATATCCTCCTCCTTCTTTACTTTATATTTAGGGATATCGTAAATTCCACCCCTCTCGAGCGGGGTGTGGCGAGTAACATCGGGATCAGATCTAAGCAGAGCATATTTTTGTTTTTAATTATTAGCCAATTTTTTGAATAAATTCCAGGACTGCTGGCCGTTTTGAGCCACAAAAGCTCCTCCACTTAAGGCATCGATTGTAGACTGGTTGGTCTTAGTCAATCCTTCATAGAAACTTTTCGCTATCTGTGACAGCCCGATTTTTCTCAATTCCACAAAACCTGCATAATATTTTCTTTTTTCTTCCTTACATCCTGAACTCAAGGAAAATCGGACCGTCAGGTCGCACATATCACAATCTGAATACAAAAATTACTTGATATGCCAACAATAATAGAGTCAAAGTAAAAATATAGCAACAATAAAGGTTCTTCTATATGTAAAGATTGAATAAAAAGAAGTCCACAAGAAAACCACAGGTGATGGTCGACCATCACCAAAAACAGTGGCCTACAACAACATACCTTCAGAATAAGTCTTAATATAGTAATAAATCCTCGGACATACCAAGTCCATAATCCAAAAGACCTCAAAACATTCGTTATACAAACCCAAAACATACCCATGTCCAAACCTCACGTAAGGTAAAATTCCCCAAACGGGAGCTCCCAAGCCTTTTTCTGCAGCTGGATCCTGATCTACACCTGTACCTGTGACGTATAGTTGAGGGATGAGCTACATTCTAGCTCAATAGGAAAAAAATATCTGAACATGTAAAGTTATCTTACTCACACATATTTCATGACATTTAGAAGCATAATTTATCAATCAATTAGCTGGAAAAATATTTTAAATGACTGAAAAGATGCACTGAATATTACTGTTACTTTATATATGTTCATTTGTTCTCAACTTGCTCATATAAAATAATAATTGGCCTAAACACTTAAATCGTAACTTAAATATTCCCCGATTTACTATAGAATCGGGCGCCTGATAGAATACCCTCTATCGTCGTCTAATCAAATAGTTTTCATATACTTTTTCATTCATGTAATACTACCCAGGTCCCTTTCTCATAGGCGATGGGGTTTCAAGTCTCATACATCCCTGGGATGTCCAACTGGTGTACGGATTGGCTACCATACCGGTCACGGATATTCTGTCGAGTCAGTCGTAGGTATACCGCCACGTCGATGGGGTATTCTGCCAAATCTTAAATATCAAAAGTATCAAAAGTACACTACATATAGTTATTCACCGTGTGATTATGCTAATTATAGTATATTAGGCCTGATCAATTCTCATTTACTTTACTTTATATTTTCCATACATCCCTGGGATGTAACTAGCTCAATGCATCACACAGATGCTCATATTACATTCACATCCCCTGGGGACGTCACATACTCATTTGTAACCCATTTTATTACTAAGTGTTCACACCCACACACACTTAAGATTCACATTTTCAAGGCATAACTACTCATTTCTATATCACTACACACATGATTTGGTAATCAAGGATACATTTTAGAGTATTCCCTACCTCACGCACGGAGCCATTCAAAGCGATACCACTGTCCTTATTGACGGCTGCCCGCCCTTAATCTACATTACAAACACACCATGATGCATCAATGTTTAACATTACTCACTAAAAATCTAGACTCATTTAAGTATTTTTCAAAAATGAGACAGAAATGGGCAAGTTCATGCTAATATAGAGTTTGACGTAATATTCCTCCAAATTTTTTACCTTTAAATATTTGTATTCACAAAATGGTTAAATCATAAAAGTTGTAGAGTTCGTTGTCCTCTTTCCAACGCCATACGAACTGAATTAATCAGAATTCGGAGTAAAAAGTTATAGTAGACATACCGAAGCAGTGTCAGCAAGCATAATCAAAATCGATTAATCAACCCCCAAAATCGATCAATCAAAATTTTCAAATTGATTAATCGACCCCAAAATCGATCAATTGAAATTCCAAAATCGATTAATCGATTTTCCCAGAAAACAGGCATTTTCAGCCACTGGAAGTACCCATTCAATCAATCGATTAATTGAAACCAAAAATTGATCAATCAAAATCTAATTCGATTAATCAATTTCGGGTTTCAGTGCTCAGATTTGCTTTCAGTCAAAATCAAATAATCGGTTTTCAAAATTGATCAATCGATTTTGATAGAAACCCAGCCCTCTTCGGGCAGTTTCTCTTGCTTTCACCCTTTTCTCAATTTTTTTCTTCTCTTCCCTCTTTTAATCCAACATTAATACATTAAATTAAAGCTTAAACTTCACATAAATCACAAATTAACAAAACCTTAACTTAAATTCAACATATGAGTGATTCAATGGCTTGGATCAATGGTTAGGGCTCCTAGCTTTCAAATCCCCAAAGCACACGCGATTTTCATGGAGTTTAATGCCTTCGCACGGCTTCCGCGCACAATCCACGCATCACTTCATAAGCATTTACTCTCCTTTCCTTTCTTCACTCCCTCTCTTCTTCTTCCTCTTTCTCTAACCACCAACCAAAATCAAAGAGAAATAAGTTCTCTTAGCTTTTAACCTATTTAACCCAATTCCATCTTTAGTGTAAAACACATACACCCACAACAGGTGTATATGACCTTATCTAAAGATCTAACACCACACACACACATGCCCTTTCACCTCAAACCTAATCTAACCTAACTCATCAAGTTGACTTTCACTTGATCAAACAAATGACCTGACAGGCATGCATTCCGAGGTACACTATTCAAAGTCGGGCATGCATCCCGAGGTACACTCTTTAAAGTCAATTTTCAAGATGTTACATTCTTTCCACCTTTTAAAATTTTCGTCCTCAAAAATTGCCTTAAGTAATCAGGTCTTACCATGCACATCAAGTTAAACACTCACATCCTGATATGAATTGATTTATACTCAAAATAAATTCGGGGTTGTTACATTCTTCCCTCCATAGGAATTTTCATACTCGAAAATTTATGACTACACTTCCGAAGGCTAACTCACTAACAACGATTCCTATTGATAAAAACTTACCCAAAATGATGAAACAATGCACGCACCCTGAACGAAGAAGGAATTTCTCATAATCATTCAAGTAACTAACCACAATGAGTTCGTAACAAAAGACAAAAAATTTTTTTTTTTTTTTTCAACCAAATCATCCATCAGCCTGCATGAAAATCCACATATCACTAGATTGGCGTACCACCAATTATCCAATAAGGTAATCATTTGTTAAACTATATGTCTACAAAATCAACAACAACATATACTATCCATGAAATTATCAACCCACAACTAACCACATGGAGCATAATTAAAATTGAACCATCGCCATAAAGGAAAAGCAAACCGTCCAACCATCTGCCACATGTACTATTAATTGCAATAAAGATCCCCACATACATAGATCCACAGATGAGCAAATAGCATTGATCATACATCCAAAACACCATATTAACATATTCTGAGATTAAACACATACGAGAAGGTGTACACTATGATTTTCTCTACAACCAACGCCTTACCCATCACATCAGCGTAAGTCTCTAATTCTCACATGAAAACACATATACATCGCCACGAATAAAATCACTTCGGTTTTCTTCAATTACCTCGAAACTAATTCGATCCAAGGTTCGTGGCTATTTCTCAGCGCCACCCATCTGGGTATCATCACCAAGTTTCAACGTCCTCTTGACCAGGTCATCACAATCAATTATCACTAATGTATGCAAATATTCGCAACTACAAAATCTCAAGTCACACGCACGTATCCTCCTCACAGTCCACACATCGATCCAGGTCACTTGACACAAGCACACACTCACTGCCATAGTCAAATTAGCTACACCTAAAATCAGCATACTCACGCGTGTTCACACAGACAATCCACCATCAAAATCTCCGTAAAAGAGGAGAAGGTACTCCACTACCCCTCCGTAAGAAAATTTTCTCCCTCAAAAGTGAACAGCGTGACACTTGGGTATTCAATATAGTAATCATTTATTAAACTCAAATCACACACAGCGAATGTTGCAAGGAAGCGGAATTACATACATTACTACGAATTGGAATTACACACGGTCAAATCTGCAGAGTTGAATGGAGATTTGCTACAACACATCGTCTAAAGATCGACCACACACTAGTAAAAAATTTATATTCTGAGCTTTACACCAAGGATGTCCATCGCGCACTAACTGAACTTGTGCTCATTTAAGAGTCGGAGTAATAGATCAGTTAACTCGTGCCTAGGTAATTACAAAACCTCACTTCTTCTACTTAACGAAGTATCTTTATAAATAATTGACAAGAATATATCCACAAAGAAAGGGATATGGACCTTGAGATGAAAACCATTAACCCAGAAACCACAAATCATATTCAGTACCCTCCATGAGAAAGAAGAAAAACATATTTGAAAAATTGATTGCGGAGGGCAAAAATCGCATGCCATGTATATAGGCCGTGAAATCGATCAAACGATTTTTTGAAAAACAGAGCAAAGTGACATTTCTTTGCCTCCAAAATCCCTTGCTAAAATAGCCTTTGATTGTACCTAAAATGCAATTTATACATCATCCTTTATACATAACTCATACACCAAATTTATATATAACTAACCCACACCCCACAATCTCGACAGTAGCTCATCCATAATTTGTCCATCAATTTGCACCATTATGTTTAATTGATCTAAATTTGGTTCTACACACATGACTCATAATTTGAGTGGTCAAAACATGAATTACAAGAAAATTTTAAAATTGGCACTACACATAGCACTTGCCATTTAATGTTTCTCAAACAAATGAGGATATAGCTCCTTGATTTCCACCCCGCACTCCCAAGTCGCTTCATCGTCAGGATGATTTCTCCACTTGACAAGTATTAAAGGGATAACCTTCGAGCGTAGAATTTGCTCTTTTATGTCTAAAATTTGGGTCGCTTCTCCACTTGATAGCCTGATTTTTCCCGATTCCACAAAACCTACATAATATTTTTTTTTTCTTCCTTACATCCTGAACTCAGGGAAAACCGAACCATCAGGTCGAATATATCACAATCCGAATATAGAAATTATTTGGTATGCCAACAATGATAGAGTCAAAGTAAAAATATAGCAACAATAAAGGTTCCTCTATATGTAAAGACTGAATAAAACGAAGACTACAAGAAAACCACCGGTGATGGCCGACCATCACCCAAAACAGTGGCCTACAATAACATACCTACAGAATAAGTCTTAATATAGTAATAAATCCCCGGACATACTAAGTTCATAATCCAAAAGACCTCAAAACATTCGTTATACAAACCCAAAATATACCCATGTCCAAACCTCACCTAAGGTAAAATTTCCCAAACGGAAGATCCCAAGCCTTTTTCTGCAACGGGATCCTAATCTATACTTGTACCTGTGAGGTATAGTTGAGGGATGAGCTACATCCTAGCTCAATAGGGAAAAAATATCTGAATATATAAAGCTATCTTACTCACACATATTCCATGACATTTAGAAGCATGATTTATCAATGAATTAGCTGGAAAAACATTTTAAATGACTGAAAAGATGTACTAAATATTACTGTTACTTTACATATATTCATTTGTTCTCAACTTGATCATATAAAATAATGATTGGCCTAAATATTTAAATCATAACTTAAATATTTCCCGATTTACTATAGAATCGGGCGCCCGATGGAATACCCTCCATCGTCGTCTAATCAAATAGTTTTCATATCTTTTTTCATTCATTTAATACTACCCAGGTCCCTTTCTCATAGGCGACGGGGTTTCAAGTCTCATACATACATGCCTGGGATGTCCAACTGGTGTACGGATTGGCCGTCGTACCGATCACGGATATTCTGCTGATAATTAGCACAATCACGTCAGTGGGGTATTCTGCCAAACCTTAAATATCAAAAGTATCAAAAGTGCACTATATATAATTATTCACCATGTGATTGTGCTAATTATAGTATATTAAGCCAAATCAATTCTCATTTACTTTACTTTATATTCTTCATACATCCCTGGGATGTAACTAGCTCAATGCATCACACAGATGCTCATATTACATTCACATCCCCTAGGGACGTCACATACTCATTTGTAACCTATTTCATTACTTAGTGTTCACACCCACACACACTTAAGATTCACATTTTCAAGGCAAAACTACTTATTTCTATATAACTACATACATAATTTCGTAATCATGGGTACATGTTTAGAGTATTCCCTACCTCATGCACAGAGCCATTCAAAGATATACTACTGTCCTTATCGATGGCTTCCCGCCCTTAATCTATATCATAAACATACCATGATGCATCAAGGCTTAACTCTACTCACTAAAAATCTAGACTTATTTAAGTGTTTCTCAAAAATGAGACAGAAATGGGCAAGTTCATGCTAATATAGAGTTTGACGTAACATTCCCCCTAAGAATTGCGTTAATCGGAGTTCGGAGTAAAAAGTTACGGTAGAAATACCGTAGTGTAGGCAAGCACAGTCAAAATCGATTAATCGACCCCCAAAATTGATCAATCGAATTTCAAAATTGATTAATCGATCCCAAAATCAATCAATTGAAATTTCAAAATCGATTAATCGACCTAAAAATCGATTAATTGATTTTCCAAGAAAATAGGCTTTTTCAGCCACTAGAAGTACCCATTCGATCAATCGATTAAAAAATCGATTAATAAAAACCAAAAATCGATCAATCAAAATTTAATTCGATTAATCAGTTTCGGGCTTCAGTGCTCATATTTTCTTTCTGTCAAAATCGATTAATTGTTTTTCAAAATCGATCAATCGATGTTGACAGAAACCCAGCCCTCTTCGAGCAGTTTCTCTTACTTTCACCCTTTTCTCATCTTTTTTCTTCTCTTCCCTCTTTTAATCCAACATTTATACATTAAATTAAAGCTTAAACTTCACACACATCATAAATTAACAAAACTTTACCTCAATTCCAACATATGAGTGATTCAATGGCTTGGATCAAGGGTTCGGGCTCCTAGCTTTCAAATCCCCAAATCACACCCAATTTCCACGAAATTAAACGCCTTGGCACGGCTTCCATGCACGATCCACGCATCACTTCATAAGCATTGATTCTTCTTTCCTTTCTTCACTCCCTCTCTTCTTCTTCCTCTTTCTCTAACTACCAACCAATATCAAAGGGAAATAAGTTCTCTTAGCTTTTAACCTATTTAACCCAATCTCATCTTTAGTGTAAAACACATACACCCACAACAGGTGTATATGACCTTATCTAAGGATCTAACACCACACACACATGTGCCCTTTCACCTCAAACCTAATCTAACCTAACTCATCAAGTTGACTTTCACTTGATCAAACAAATGACCTGACAGACACGCATCTCGAGGTACACTATTCAAAGTCGGGCATGCATCCCAAGGTACACTCTTTAAAGTCAAAGTTTTCAGGATATTGCATTCTTCCCACCTTATAAAATTTCCGTCCTCGAAAATTGTCTTAAGTAATCAAGTCTTACCATGCACATCAAGTTGAACACTCACATCCTGATATGAATCGATTTATACTCAAAATAAATTTGGGGTTGTTACATTCTTCACTCTATAGGAATTTTCGTCCTCGAAAATTTATGACTACACTTCCGAAGGCAAACTCACTAACAATGATTCCTTTTTATAAAAACTTATCCAAAATGATGAAACAACGCACGCACCCTGAACGAAGAAGGTTTTTCTCATAATCATTCAAGTAACTAACCACAATGAGTTCGCAACAAAAGACTAATTTTTATTTTTTTTCAACCAAATCATCCATCATCCTACATGAAAATTCACATATAACTAGATCGGCATACCACCGATTATCCAATAAGGTAAGCATTTGTTAAACTATATGTCTACAGAATCTATAATAATATATGCTATCTATGAAATTGTCAACCCACAATTAACCATCTGGATCATAATTAAAATTGAACCATCGCCATAAAGGAAAAGCAAACATCCAACCATCTGCCACATGTTCTATTAATTGTAATAAAGATCCCCACATATATAGATCCACAGATAAGCAAATAGCATTGATCATACATCCAAAACACCATATTAACATGTTCTGAGTTTAAACACACACGAGAAGGTGTACACTATGGTTTTCTCTACTACCAACACCTTATCCATCACATCGGCGTAAGTCTCTAATTCCCACATGAACACACATATACATCGCCACAAATAAAATCACTTCGATTTTCTTCAATTACCTCGAAACCAATTTGATCCAAGGTTCGCGGCTATTTCTCAGCGCCACCCATCTGGGTATCATCACCAAGTTTCAACGTCCTCTTGACCAGGTCATCACAATCAATTATCACTAATGTATGCAAATATTCGCAACTACAAAACCTCAAGTCACACGCGTGTATCCTCCTCGCATTTCCACACATCGATCCAGGTCACTTGACACAATCACACACTTACTGCCATAGTCAAATTAGCTACGCCCAAAATCAGCATATCCACACGTGTTCACACCGACAATCCACCATCAAAATCTTTGTAAAAGAGGAGAAGGTACTCCACTACCCCTCCGTAAGAAATTTTTCTCCCTCAAAAGTGAACAACGTGACACTTGGGTATTCAATATAGTAATCATTGATTAAACTCAAATCACACATAGTGAATGTTGCAACGAAGCGAAATTACATATATCACGACGAATTGGAATTACACACGGTCAAAGCCGCAGAGTTGAATGGAGATTTGCTATAATATGTCGTCTAAAGATCAACCACACACTGGTAAAAAATTTATATTCTAAGCTTGACACCAAGGATGTCCATCGCGCACTAACCGGACCTGTGCTCACTCAAGAGTCGGAGTAATAGATCAATTAACTCGTGACTAGGTAATTATAAAACTTCACTTCTACTACTTAACGAAGTATCTTTATAAATAATTGGCAAGAATATATCCACAAAGAAAGTGATATGGACCTTGAGATGAAAACCATTGACCCAGAAATCGCAAATCATATTCAGTACCCTCTAAGAGAAAGAAGAAATATATATTTGAAAAATTGATTGCGGAGGGCAAAAATCGCATACCATGTATATAGGCCGCGAAATCGATCGAACGATTTTTTGAAAAGCAAAGCAAAATGACATTTCTTTGCCTCCAAAATCCCTTGCTAAAATAGCTTTTGGTTGTACCTAAAATATAATTTATACATCATCCTTTATACATAACTCATACACCAAATACCTCACAATTCCGACAGTAGCTCATCCATAATTTGCCCATCAATTTGAACCATTATATTTAATTGATGTCAGTTTGGTTCTACACACATGACTCATAATTTGAGTGGTCAAAACATGATTTAGAAGAAAATTTTAAAATTGCACTACACATAGCACTTGCCATTTAATGTTCCTCAAACAAATGAGGGTATAGCTCCTTGATTTCCACCTCGCACTCCCAAGTCGCTTCATCGTCAGGATGATTTCTCCACTTGACAAGTATTAAAGGGATAACCTTCGTGCGTAGAATTTGCTCTTTTCTATCTAAAATTTGGGCCTCTTCTCTACTAAATAGCCCGAGTTTTTTCGATTCCACAAAACCTGCATAATATATTTTTTTTCTTCCTTACATCTTGAACTCTGGAAAAATCGGCGTCGGGTCGCATATATCACGATCCGAATACAAAAATTACTTGGTATGCCAATAATGATAGAGTCAAAGTAAAAATATAGCAATAATAAAGGTTCTTCTATACGTAAAGACTGAATAAAAAAAAGTCCACAAGAAAACCACCGGTGATGGCCGACCATCACCCAAAGCAGTGGCCTACAACAACATACCTTCAAAATAAGTCTTAATATAGTAATAAATCTCCGGACATTCCAAGTCCATAATCCAAGACTTCAAAACATTCGTTATACAAACCCAAAACATACCCATGTCCAAACCGCACCTAAGGTAAAATTTTCGAAACAGGAGATCCCAAGCCTTTTTTCGCAACTGGATCCTGATCTATACCTGTACCTGTGACGTATAGTTGAGAGATGAGCTACGCCTAGCTTAATAGGAAAAAAATATCTGAACATGTAATGCTATCTTACTCACACATATTCCATAATATTTAGAAGCATGATTTATCAATGAATTAGCTGGAAAAGCATTTTAAATGACTAAAAAGATACTCTGAATATTACTGTTACTTTACATATGTTCATTTGTTCTCAACTTGCTCATATAAAATAATGATTGGCCTAAACACTTAAATCGTAACTTAAATATTCCCCAATTTACTATAGAATCGGGTGCCCGATGGAATACCCTCCATCGTCATCTAATCAGACAATTTTCATATACTTTTTCATTCATTTAATACTACCCAGGTCTCTTTCTCATAGGCGACGGGGTATTAAGTCTCATACATACATTCCTGAGATGTCCAACTGGTGTACGATTGACCGCCATACCGGTCACGGATATTCTGCCGAGTCAGTCGTGGGTATACCGCCACATCGGTGGGGTATTCTTTCAAACCTTAAATATCAAAAATATTAAAAGTGCATTACATATAATTATTGATCGTGTGATTATGCTAATTATAGTATATTAGGCCTGATCAATTCTCATTTACTTTACTTTATATTTTCTATACATCTCTGGGATGTAATTAGCTCAATGCATCACATAGATGCTCATATTACATTCACATCCCCTGAGGACGTCACATCCTATTTCATTTCTTACTTTTCACGCCCACACACACTTAAGATTCACATTTTCAAGGCTTAACTACTCATTTCTATATCACTACATACATGATTTCGCAATTAAGGATACATGTTCAGAGTATTCCCTACCTCACGCACGGAGCCGTTCAAAGCGATACCTTCCTTATCGACGTTTGTCCGCCCTTAATTTATATCACAAACACACCATGATGCATCAAGGCTTAACTGTACTCACTAAAAATCTAGACTTATTTAAGTGTTTTTCAAAAATGGGACAGAAATGGGCAAGTTCATACTAATATAGAGTTTGACGTAACATTCTCCATAAATTTTGACCTTTAAATATTTGGATTCACAAAATGGTTAAATCATAAAAAGTTGTAGAGTTCATTTTCCTCTTTCCAACACCATAAGAATTGCGTTAATCGGAGTTTGGAGTAAAAAGTTAGATAGAAATACCAAAGCAGTGTAGGCAAGCACAATCAAAATCGATTAATCGACCCTCAAAATCGATCAATCGAAATTTCAAAATCAATTAATCGACCCCAAAATCGATCAATTGAAATTCTAAAATCGATTAATCGACCCAAAAATCGATTAATTGATTTTCCAAGAAAATAGGCTTTTTCAGCCACTGGAAGTACCCATTCGATCAATCGATTAAAAAATCGATTAATCGAAACCAAAAATCGATCAATCAAATTTAATTCGATTAATTGGTTTCAGGCTTCAGTACTCATATTTTCTTTCTGTCAAAATCGATTAATCATTTTTCAAAATCGATCAATCGATGTTGACAGAAACCCAGCCCTCTTCGGACAGTTTCTCTTGCTTTCACCCTTTTCTCAACTTTTTTCTTCTCTTCCCTCTTTTAATCCAACATTTCTACATTAAATTAAAGCTTAAACTTCACACATTTCATAAATTAACAAAACCTTACCTCAAATCTAACATATGAGTGATTCAATGGCTTGGATCAATGGTTAGGGCTCCTAGCTTTCAAATCCCTAAATCACATGCGATTTCTACGGAGTTTAACGCCTTGGCACGGCTTCCACGCACGATCCACACATCACTTCATAAGCATTTACTCTCCTTTCCTTTCTTCACTCCCTCTCTTCTTCTTCCTCTTTCTCTAACCACCAACCAAAATCAAAGAGAAATAAGTTCTCTTAGCTTTTAACCTATTTAACCCAATCCCATCTTTAGTGTAAAACACATACACCCACAACAGGTGTATATGGCCTTATCTAAAGATCTAACACCACAGACACATGTGTCCTTTTACCTCAAACCTAATCTAACCTAACTCATCAAGTTGACTTTCACTTGATCAAACAAATGACCTGATTGGTGTGCATCCCAAGGTACACTATTCAAAGTCGAGCATGCATCCCGTGGTACACTCTTTAAAGTCAAAATTTTTAGGATGTTACACTATCGACCAATTTGAGACCTCGTGATGAAGACACCTCCGTAACAGATCCTTCATCCATTCCCAACTCTCGTGAAATAATTCTCCTAGCTTTTGCCTGAAGTCTTGAATTGTCTGGCGAATTTAGTTAGTTTTACCAATTGGGAAGTACTTGCCCTAGAACTTAGACTGCAATTCCTCCTAGGTGGTAATACTTCTGGCGGGTAACAAAATTAATCATGCATTCGCCCTGTCCTTGAGAGAGAAAGGAAACAGCCATAGTTTTACAGCCTCTTTATTGGCGTTCGATGTTTATAATACTGTGTAAAGTTATATGAAGTCCCTTAGATGCTGGTAGGGATCTTCTCGATCAAGCCCATGAAAGGTCGGTACAGATTGAAGTGTATGGAACTTGATTTCATACTTTTGACCTGCAGGTACCTCTGGAGGAACTATACAAGAGGGCTCGGTCAACGCTATGGGATTGAAATGTTCCTGAATGGACAAATCGTCAGCCATTATTAAGGATTCTCTTGTAGAAATTCGGCTTGTTGCCAAATTAAGTCGGAGAGTCCTTTCAATTTCTGGATCACACTCAAAAAAATCTAGACTTCGAGATCGGGTGTGTGGAAGAAAAGGAAACTCTATTTTTAATTTTTTTAATTTTATATAATTTTTATTCTAGAAAGCAGGGAGAGAGAACAAATCTAAGCCTCGAGCTTCGTTGATCAGAGAAAGTTGAAACTCTGAGTCGTCGCTCCAAATAAACCTACGAAAGATTAAGAAGTGATTAAAGAAAGTTAAAAATATAAAGAAGTATAAAAAGAGAAAGATAAATATTTATTTTTAAAAATAAAAATATAAACAAAAATAAAAGATAAATCGTTTCCCCAACAGCAGTGCCAAAAACTTGACCGACTTATAGTATGTATATATTTCAATTAAATCAAGCCTTAACATATTGCAAGCGTACAATGGAAATTATAGCACTAGTGATAGGATCGATCCCACGAAGAAGTGATTATCTTCTTATAGATTTTTATATTCCTTTTCTAAAAACTATCTTTATCTTTTAAGTCCTAAACTACTGGAGAAATATGAATCAAAGAATATTTTTTTATTCTAAGTTGCAGAAAAATAAATCTAAATCCTCCTTTAGATTGAGGTCGTCAATCTCAACCTTAAGCTATCGGATGTTTACAAATTTAAAATACTATTACATCGTATTGTAGCCTTCCAGAATTTGGTCGTTAATTAAAAACTAAAATTCTTTAATACAGATTTATTCTAATCAACAATCTCCTAAAATTTGGGCGTCAATCAAATTCAAAAAAATTGAAGATAAAAAAGTAAAACCATTACACTAATTTGCAAACTTTAACTTGAGTCGTCAATTCAAATCAAAATTCAAAGATGTTTACAAAGCATATAAAATCTAAACCAAAAATAAAATAAAATCTAAACTAGAAAGCAAAAATATAATCATCCAAAGGATTGATCTTTCCGCTTCCTCATCCTTGGTTGTCTGACAAGACCTCAGAAAACTGTGGACGATGTTACTTTATAAATTCTAAGCTACTTTAATCGAGAGAAAATACAGACCTCAGTTGTCAATTGATATTATGAAATTCTTCGATGATTATTCCTATACCGAACCCTCTTATTTATAGATCATAAGGAGTCGGTTTACAAGACTTCTAATTCTAATAAAAGAAATAACTAAAATAAGATATTTCTAATATAATTTTATTCTTCCTTGCTTTCAACGATTGATGTGTTTCGGATTTCTCTCCTTGATAACAGTAGCAGAGATCTTAGGAGTCTATCTTCATCAATCTTCTCAGATTCGTGATTAGCCAAACTTCTAATTAAAGAGTTCTTCTAATTCTGTTCTTGGCAGTGATAGTCTTCACGTGATCAGCAGTAATAGAAATAATAGGAAAGTTTCTATAATCATAATCTTAATTAACAATTATCTTTTTTCTTCTTTTTTCTTAGAAAATTGTAAATCATGATTTTCTATCTATCATAGCTTCCTCAGTAGACGAACGATCGCTTTCTTCGATATCGCCTTTTACTCTTTTATCGCTTTCTGAAAAATCGTAAATTACGATTTCTTATTTTTCTTCTCTTTGGCTTCAATATTAGCGCTCAATCGTAAAATACGATTTCTCATCTTTTAATAGGTGGCGAATCGTCTTTTTACTGCTTTTTGAGTTCATTTTGATGAATATGAATACTTTGGCTCTCTTTTACTATTTTTCTTTAATATCTGCACATCAACAACTTATTAGTAGCAAACTAAGTCCTAGCATCAATAAGGGTGATAAAATGGTATATTCTGTGACTGATCACTTGGCCATAGTAGAGACCGCTTACGAGCAGGCCGATCGGGTGCCTTATACCTTCCCGATTGATAACCAAAGTCCTTATCCAAGAGCCTTTGGCATTAACCGGTGATTCGGAGTCATATTTTACATTTCGATATTTATAATATTGATTTTGGGTATCCCGAAACACCCAAAGCTCTGGGTGGTGACTCCATTTTCCTTTCGAGCGCATCGTCGCGACGGGACCGCGAGAGCCCACAGTTGCACATCATCCCACGAAAAACTAATAGTTACAAATGATTATATCGACGGAGTGGACGCTGACTATTCCCATCCTATTGGCAATGACTTCATTGACCAGACAAACACAGAGTACCAGGAGCCTTGGGAGTGTGACGTGATAAGTTATCAGGACCATGGTGCTAACCTCGATCCTAGTGCCGACTATTGATAGTAGTAATTTCGATATTGAGATTAGTTTCGTATAATTATTATTATTTTATAACCTCGTACTTTTCATTTACGTTTTATCTTTATTTCCTCATCGATTATTAGATATTTCATTAATTTTTATCGCATTTATTCATTATTTATGGCTGCCTATTTATTTTATTCTTTTATTGTTGGGTTTACGGATTTTGTGAAATCGTGTTAGTGCGAAAACTCTAATTATGTGTATATTCGCTTAGCATTTCTGAAATGCCTATGGGTCATAACTCGTAATTGTAGGCCCTCAGGATTAGATAGAATTTAGGGTGTAACACATACACCTTATTGTAAAAAGAATTTAGTTGTGCAAGACTTCGTTCACTACTAGTAAGTTGTGTTTAGACCATGTAAAGTTCAAGTGTATTTTAAATCTCTTATGCATGAATGTTCAAGTTTGTTCATTTTTTTTATTATATTTAAATATAAGTGAAAATTTGTTAGTGTATTTTGAAGTAAAATTTGTATTTTCAAAGTTTTATTCTTTCTCTTGTTTGCTACTCTATTGTAGCTTACTAATTTTTAGTCCTATATTGAAAAGAGATAGCACTTGTGCAAGTGCACTCCTCTGTCTAGGCCATAAGGCCTTATAAAAAAAATATTTTTTATTGAGAAACAAAACAATACACCTTTTGCACCCATTGTTTCTCAAGACTTTTACCAGATGTCCTCTTAAAAACATCTGATGGTTCAAATTGAACCATCATATCATGGCCTAGTTAATGAGTGTTCTCATAAAGCTGGTCTACAATGGGTGTCCACTCATCGTGAGTCGACATCACAGTCCACATGGCCCTGTGACTGAGTAACTTGAAGAGACTTTCAATGCATTGAAATCCATGCAAGTCACTCAATCATATAGGGCATATGGACTGAGATGTCCCCTCATGATGAGTGGACACCCATTGTAGACTAACTCTTTCCCAAAATTCTAGCACATGACAAAAATAAGTTTGTGCTTCGCTCAAGCTCAGATTTGTGGAGGCGGCTTGTCAGAAACGCTATGCATCAATCAATTTACTGGGGAACACAAATTGTCTTTAAGAAAGCTGACTTAATCCATGCCTCACCGCACAATTATTACTGCAATAAAAGTTCATCACATAATTTATTCATTTATCTGAATAATTTAATATATTTGAAATCCTACAAAGAGGAACCACGATCCCAAAGTTCTCTTAAAAAATTGAATTCCATAAAATAACACTAGGTTTATAATAATATTTCAAAGATATGAAGATCCTAGGTTTTCTAAAAAAACTAGCTAACTTGCTACTCAAGCAACTTTCTTCCCAAATTTTCCCAAGCAGATTTATTCCCAAACCTCAACTTCATCACTATGATTGGCAGCTTCGTTTCCTCTATCTTTTTATTACTACGGCAGATTTAGGAAGCTTGGTGTCCCTAATTTTTCTTAAGAGGGGTTCTCAAGTCTCTTGGGTCACGTGATAAATCAAGTTTTCATGTGACTGATTCACTTTATGGGCCAGTTTTTGAAGCCCAGTGAGAAAACCCAGCCCAGATCTAATTATTATATTATAACAGCCTTTGGTTTACTCACTTTGACAGCACTTTTGATATATTTTTCTTAACTGTATAATAATACCCTCCAATGGCACATCGATTCCTCTCCTCTTCCTCTTTTTTCCAATTTTTCTGCATCATCTCCTCTTCTTTAAAAGGTAAGTGGCCAGATCTGACAATCAACAACATTGATTCCGACCTGTTTGGTAATGTGGCACACCATTGATTCCAATTTTGCAATCCGACTCCCGCAAACGCTAGAATCCAGAAGCAGAATTTGCCTGCATCGGCATATTAGCCCATTTTTTAACTTAAAACTGATTTGGCGGGAATTTGTTGGGGATACCAAACAATGATTTTTACTGTGTTTTCACGCTCTTCCTCGCACAGAAGCAGAAGCCGGAATCGGCCTGAAGTGCATTACCAAAAAGGGACTTACTTTTACCTTCAGAAGGTTTTATCTAACAAAGGTTTTACTTAGAACTTATTGTGTTGACACAATTATACAATCACAATCTCGGCCATATAAGTCTGTTCCAAAATGATAAGGCATATTAGTACCCGTGGGTATGGCATTTTAGCCTCCACAGCAGGAGCCACATGCAGGAAGAGAACCTGAAATTCATAAGGCAAAAACCTTGTTTAGATATATGGATCAAAAGTTATAACAGAGAAAAATAACAAAGAGAAACTTTGATTTACTATGATCGATCCCTCGGACATTATCCAATCCGCGAGGTGGCCCACGGGGCCCACCACCATATGGACCACTTCCAGGACCTCCTCCTGGACCGCCATCCCATTTCTTACCAGAACCCGAGCTTTTCTTGTACGCGTCTGATTTTTCCATCTAAACATGGCATTTGTAAGGAACGACTTAGTTTTTCTCGTGAAGCCTTTTTATGCCTTACTAAACATAAAAATGTACATAAAATGAACAAGAGTTAAAAACGTATACCGAGAACATCGTCATGAAAAAGACACCAATGAAGTTCATGATGGCCCAAAAGAAATCAGTTATCGTGCTCAGTCGCCATATCGATTTCTTGGATTTCACAACACCTGAAGTAATATACATACAATTAAGTCATTCCTGCTTTGCAAAAAAATCAAATAGCAACTAGAACATCAGAATTTTTGTCACCATATGTGCAGAGCTGGTATAAGATAAGCAACTTGTTCCCAATGTAGATTGGACACTGATTGAGTACAAGTGGCACTATTTTTCATCGACTCTGACACTGGATGCAAATGACCCAGTTCAAATATCTGGTTGGTCAATGATTGCACCAAAAAACATTTTCATCATTTTTTTCAATGCAGTCAAACACCTTTAAAATGAACTGCTTTGAATCACACGGTGGAGATGTTTTTTTTCAATGCCCAAACAACCTGGTTGGATCTCTAGGTAATAGTTTTTGTTCGTGTCATTTAAATATCTAATTCAGGAGTGTTGCAGGTGCAGTGTTATCGAGCAAGAAAAAAAAAACAGGTGCAGTGTTAACATATATAAGGGCCCAAGTGTTGAAGTGTGTCAACTCGATGTGCCTAACTTGGAAAGCCAATAATTCCCGGATGCCCCAAATCAACTGCCAAATTTCTTTATGTACTAATAAATTACAAATATTTAAAAAGGTGAAAATATACAACAAACAACTAAACTACTGAAGTCTAAAAAGGTTTACCTGCTTTAGCATATGATATTGGTATTAATATACCAATTATTGCTATCAAAATAGCCAAGGTATCAATATCAATCCGTCTTGGACCGATACATATTGGCCGATACCGATATGGTATCGCCAATAGGCCCGATACCATATCAGTCGATTTCTTTTTGAAGAAAAAAGGTAAAAACAAAAATAGAAAAACGATTTGTATCGGTATCAGTTCTCCGTGAAACCAATATGTATTGGTATCAGCTGAGTTTTGATACCATGAAAATAGCTATATAATTACAGAATGTGAACTTTCAATAATGATTACACAGAAGACACATATGATATGAATAACTAATATGAATTATCAAAGTTTCTTGACTAATTTAATGATCTAACACATGTCAGACTTGGACTCAGCAACCCAAATGAATCATCCTGTTACCATTGAAGGAAACAAAATCTCTTTCCATCAGGGCTCTTGAAAGAGCATGTTGAACCTTCTCTGTGGCTATAAGAGTGAGCTGATGTATCCTCAACCCCCATTAATAAACCTTACAATCATTAATGGAAAGGTGATAGAATTCTTCAATGTATGCCTGGATACTTCTTACTCATTGTCAAAGGTTGAGAACCTTTGGGTGGCTATCTGCATAACTTTCCAAGGTTAATCAAGGACCATATTCCCCAATGGAGCTCATCACCCTCCAATAGCAATACAACACAACTCTATGGGATCTACCATATCTTCTTGTGACAAGGGATACCATGGCCAGAGATACGTTCATGACTTCTTGTAGCAGTATCTCCTCTGCCATTTTGATTTTTGTCACTTAATTTAGACCAGTTTTCTAGTAGAAAAGAGCCTCAAAAGCTAAAAATCGCTAGTCATTAAAAAGCTTCTCAAGTCATCTATCCCAATGCACCTAAGAACAATTATTCGGCTAAAGAATTCAAACAGTAACAGCTGAAATACAAAGGTTTAGGGAATAAACACAACTACTATGCTATAACTCGGCAGGTAATTGGGAGGTAGTATAGTAACGGTCCTAGCAAGGGCATGAGAAATTAACTCACATCCTTGACTACTGTTTTCTATGCTTTGATCAATGTAAAAATGTGCAACAATAGGTTGTATTTTCTCTGATGTCAATTGATGAAAGCAGGCAGTTGGGCAAGCATGAAGAAAAAAAAAAAGTCACAAGATGAAAGAGAACTCGTCTCCGAGGCCTATTCCTTTGGTCTACTAGCTCGCGACGAAGATGTCCATCAGCTGGGCCATCGTGCTGCCTTCTTTTGCTGATCTGTCGAGGTCCCAGCTGTTGTCGAACTGGTCCAATCATCCTTGACCCGGGCTAAATCTCGGCCGCCCATTCGCACTCGAGGGTTTTGAGTTTGCATTGGTCTTTGGGTGCCGGGTTTGTCAGCTCGGAGCTTCCAGCTTCGCTTTTTTCTCCTTTATTTTCTCTCTCTGTACTGTTTTGTTTGCTCTTCCTTTTGGTCAGATACCGCTAGAATCTCTCTAGCCTTGTTGTAATTTTTATCGTTAATGAAAATTACTTCTTACTGAAAAAGAAAAAAAAAAACCTCGTCTCCGAGGCCTTTACTCAATTTCATATATAATAAAAAACCAAGATCTACCACATAATTCTCAAAATAAGTATATACATGATATCCCAATTCAATAAGAACTGTTGAACTGTGGAGAGTCTTAACTTTTAGGCAGACATGCTTCCTACTTAGATATATTTAAGGGGTTTTTGCAGGCAATCCCCCAATATTTTGGCAAAATTAGAAAAAACACCCAGAGGTTTGCATATATTGATTGCTTTTGACTTTTCTGTGCAAAACCCCCTCAAAGTAAAAAACCCGTCAACTGCCATGACAGGAGGAAATGGCCATTTAGAATGGCTGTTTAGATGCGTATAAAAGGCACATTTTCCTATGCTATTTGTGGTAAATTAACCTTTGTAAATGACCTCTTTGCCTCAACAGCTGGTATTAGGTGCACGGCCGGTGCACTATGGATGGTACACGGGGTTATCGCATACCGCTAAACCAGTCAAAACCTGACTTATTCAGATTTAGAGGGTCCTAAAATGGGGCATTGACAACACGTGAACAAAAAGAATTGGAAGAAATTGTTTGGCAATATACAAAAATATTACACCCAAAACAAGTAAAATGGGGCATCAACCTCATCATCCCTTGAAGAGAAAAAAAATTTTTACTCAAACTCCAAGTCTTATTGCTAATTTTATGGGAGCAATTGCTACTATATACATAAATTCAAATAATTTATTTTCGAGACTACATTTCAAGGGAAGGGTTCATTTGCAGCTATTCTAATGATCCATCTATCGAATTGTTGCAGTTGATGCTATGTAATAAATACAGCGACCGACTATCAAAGGAAAACTAAATTCAGGTATTTCTTCCTGAGGTACTATAACTGGGTATATGCTGTTGTTGATGAAACAATATTAACCTACAAGGGTAGCAAGTAAGCAGCGCAACTATGGGTTATCTGTTATCGAACCTGCAACCTCAAGGTTGCAATATTGTCGATCTTCCAATTGAGCTACAGGCTCAACCATGGGTCAAAATTTTGTCTGATACAGATACATATCATCTGATATGTATCAGTATCGGACCCCTCTGGTACTATACATAGACAATGTATCGTACCTAGCTTGGACAATACGTATCGGTATTGGACCCCTCTGGAATGATACATAGCCCATGTACGTACCTAGCGTGTATCGTCCAAATTATCGGATGATCCAACAAAATTATTGTCTGACAATTTCGAAGTGCCAGATACACTGATTTTTCAAATTATCGAAATTAACGGCCGATAATTTTGATAATTTGAAAGTATAGGCCGATACGACCGATAATTTAAAATTATCGGCCGACACATTGATCAATTTCTCACGAATGTATTGTCGATACATTCAATGTATCGGATGATACAAACGATACATATCAGTCTAGGGCCAGACCGATACGTATCAGTAAACCGGGATTTTTTACTCATGGGCTCAACTGGAATAGCAAGCAGGAAAGAGGTGGATATAGGACACTCCCAAAGCAATATAGACATAGGATACTACCAACTTAGATTGACAACTAAACTAGCAAACAGCACATCATTGCTGCATGTCCATACAAATAGCAGGCAATGGAATTCATCGCAAATCCCAAAACCGGTAGGAAAGAGGTAGAGATAGGATACTCCCTTACGATAAAATAAAACTTGCAAGGAAATGGGGCATAAAATTACAGACAATAGAAAGTTTTGTTAGGTGATGTAGGACAAACACTAAAAGCCTATATATGCGGTTTGAAATCAAATTAGGATTTAATTGAACAGCGGAATTATCAAAATTATCTCTAAATCACATAACATATAAAATAGATTCAATTGGGCAATTCGATTAATATGATTTAGCGTTCCATCAGCAAATAATCTTTTCAGATCAGGAAAATAGGTCTAAAGATAGACTCTAGTCTCGATGTTGTCTCTTGACTTCTTGCTAGGGTTTGAATAACTTGAGGCCCGAAGGGTTTAAATCGTTTAAAGGGAATCCACAAATTAGGTTTGAGAATTGGAAAACAAAATCCCAGCTACAATATTAAAAGAACAAATATTTTTGGGTTTATGGATTTTCAATAGAAGAAGCAAACTAGATAAATTACCTGACAATAAGAAGTGATAAACATAAAAGATAGAAGATCTAAAAAATCGCTCCAAGGAAAATAATTGGCTTCGCATCAAACCGCACACAGAAGAAGAATCACTCTTCTAATGAAAACTCATATCAAGCTCTCTAGAATTCGCACAAAACAAAACTCATAAATTTCATTAATCATCAACTTTTTAATCTAACGGTCACCTTTAATTTATCACTATTCCCGTTATTTTATTACGCGACCACTTTTGAAGGGTCAAATGATGTCCGATTGACACAAAATTAGTCTTGTTTTACTGAAGTAGCTTTCCAACAAAACAAGAATCGCGCATTTCCGACATGTATTAAAGGAGTTATACACTTTTCTAAAGGCAGCATTGAAAGTGGCGAAATTAATAGTCTCATATCACGTGTCTGGCCCCTAAATAATTGAAATAAGGAAACTAGTCCTAAAGAAAATCACTTATTAAAAGAATCCTAATGTAAAAAGAAACTAAACATAAACAAAATTGCCTAAATTGACATGCGCACGAGTTTTCAATTTTAACGAGCCTTTTAAAAACCCATTCATGAGTCAACTTTTTCTAACGCTTTCTCCTCTTTAACCGGCCACAATCTCGGCGTGTAGGCTTCAATTCTGCATTAATAGGGATGAATTATTTCAAAAGGGTAATATCAATCGTTTTAAGAGAGATGGAAAGGGTTTTAAGAAAGTTGGGAGTTTTAATAGGATCAATCTCTTGGATCTCCACCTTCAATCATACCACAGTTTAAAGGGGTCAGTCGACTATGGCAGCATTCGAACAGGTGGCTCAACTATCTTTAACATCTTTCAATCAACCACTAGTACCTTGTAGGTGATTTTATGATGAGAGAAGAGAGTAGAAAATAAGCGATAAGGCGGGAAAGTGTTGCACCTAATTACAGGAATCTTCTACTTAGCATGTCGCTATAGCTTTGAAATCTCGATCCCGCTTCCAACCAGAAAATAGTGTAATTTTAAGTTTTTGATGACAATCCCGCTCCCAACCTACTACACACTTCCTACCGCTTCCGGTAACTAAGGTGCTGCATAATGCATATTTCACTCATGTGTATTTTACTAATTTCACAACTTTAACTAGGTGGTTAAACTGAGTTTATGTAACGCCATGTGAACAAAAGGGGTTTTCTTAACACAAAAGTTAAAAGCATGGTGATTTTTACAAACAAGCAAACATAGGGGTATTTTTTTCTAAGGACAACTTCTCAAATCCAATGTCCAATTTTCAATAATTGTCGACTCTCGTATGTGATTTTCAAAATCCCTAGATCCAGTATGAAACTGTCAAACCTGCCTTAAAGGTATTTCAAAGCTACAAAATGGAAAAAATGCCTCTACTTTTCAAAAAGCAAATAAAAAATAATAATAAAATACTTAAACCACCCTTTAACGTTTCGGGTTCGAAAGCAGACTCCGACGCAACTTAAAGCGGTTCTCAGTGGACAGATTCAGTCTACTATTGGATGAGCTGTCTATAATAAATTATTCCAATACATAATTGTCTGCTTTGGTCTATAGTAGATCACTTTGGTCTATCAGGGCCGCTTTGATGAATTAATGCTCATTTATAAATGATTCGTTTATGGATTCATGATTTCTGAATTCATAATTTTTTTGACAAAAAAAATTCGTTTATAGTTCGAATTAAGGAACTTGCCTTCTAACTACATTATAAATAGTTTGAGGCCTTAGAGCAGTTGATCCCCCATGTAGATTTATTCCTCCAGTAGTTGAAAAGCCGAGCTAATCTTTAGAAGCCTAAGACCATCAATACGCGAACAGATGGAAAGCCAAGTTACTTATTTTGAACTATGAACAGAGACTTTCCATCGAAAAAACTCATTTGCACGTTCAAAAATTCAAAAATCATAAGATGCGATGACATCTTTGACAAATGACCAAATATTAATCGAAATAGTCCATGATAAATCAAGACAATCTACTATAAACCTCAGTCTATTAGGTACCATAGCAGTCTATTATAGACCGTTGACCTCACATTAGACTGAATCGGTATGCCGAGAACCAGTTTACATTACGCCAGAGATCGCTACGGAACCAGAAACAAGTTTGGGAGTGGTTTCAGTATTTTTTACTTTTCCATCTGCCTTTCAGAAGTTTAAGGCAGTTTTGACAGTTTTCTATCGCATCTGGGAATTTTTGGAATCACATACAGGAATTGATAATTAACCAAGACTGAACACGGGAATTGAGAAATTGTCTCTATATAATTTCACTAAAAGATAGGCGTTTTCTAGGAAAAAAAGTGTAATCAATTTGATTAATTATCATGCCAACAAAATAAATACTCTATAATGCTCTTTCACCGCGATGATAAAATTTGATGTGGTGTTCCTACTTCTAGTGCGCTAGCACCTAGATCCATGTGACGAGACTCGAGAGACCTATCACTTGGTAGCCAAATTCCAAGTCACATCCTACCAATCTACATGCGCAACACTATCAACAACTCACCTATGATACCTCCAGAATCATATGCTCACCTCAATAAGGAATATCCTACAATTTTGTTGTCACTGTGGTGCAATCAAATGCACGATAGCCACTTAAGAGGGTACTAGTTTTGACGCAAAACTAAAAAAACCTATAGGAAGGCTGATATTAGTCTTTCAAGGTGGTTGAATTAAGGATATCCCATGAAAATTTCTCTTCCAATGAACCCATAGGAATACCTAATACTAACTACAACTAGTAGGGCTTTAAAAGGCTTCAAACAAAATATGTCATTCAACTCTCTAAATTAAATTCAGTATTAATGGCCTTAAGTAAACTTTTAGAATGCATAAAATTGGAAGTCTTAGTCTAACACTACTTCCACATTTAAATAAAGAAAATATCATAATTTCAATAACTTCCCTATGTAAACAACAAATTTGAGTAGAATATGAATCTAACACAAATTAATCATAACAAATTTCCCCTTGCTAGGAGAGGATTTTTATTGAAAATGACAGACTTTACACTTCCGGGTATCGCAATCGATTCCAGGTAAATTACATCAAAATTGACTACCTCTGATTAAAAGCTACTAAATAAAAGTAACGTAATTACATCTTTTAAATAAACAAACTAAATTATAAGGCTTAGTCTTCATCGACATCTTCAATCCGTCATGAGATAGATGCATAGTATATTGTCTTCATTAGAGATTTGAAAAATATGAAATAGGAGACGACGGATGAGAATACCCCTCCTCCAAAAGCCATTTCCATCTAATCGACAAGCATGAGTCATTATTGGCGCAAGAACCTTATGAACGAACCTTAAAACGAATTCTTGTTCTCTGGTCTCAAAGATGAATTTGAATATCAAATCCATTCTCCTGGTAACTGGTTATCAAAGTTATCACTTTCAGTGATAGAGTATCTGATCATGAGTTAGATATCCCCAAATTCCTTAAAATTTAGCGATCATAGATTATGTCTTTGTAATAATTTTACCATTGGATCTGACCAATGTCCTAAGATTTAGTCAATATATGATAAATTTCTCATTGGATCACTTAACGATCTCATTATATGACCGTTTGACAAAAAGTCAATGAGTCCACCATTGGATCTGACAAAAACCACTAGATCTGGCCAATATATAATAAATCTATCCTTGGATCTCGTTATGATCTTGTATTATGATCTTTTGACCAAAAGTCAATGAGTCCACCGTTAGATTTGACCAAAATCACAAGATCTGGTCAATATGTAATAAATTCACTGTTGGATCTCGTTACGATCTCGTATTACGATCGTTTAACCAAAATTTAACGAGTCTGCCGTTAGATTTGACCAAAACTACAAGATCTGGTCAATATGTAATAAATCCACCGTTGGATCTCATATTATGATCATTTGACCAAAAGCCAACGAGTTCATCAATGGATTTGACCAAAACTACAAGATCTGGTCGATATGTAATAAATCCACTGTTGGATCTTATTACGATCTCGTATTATTATCGTTTGACTAAAAGTTAATGAATCCACCGTTGAATTTGACCAAAACCATATGATCTGGTCAATGTCATAAATCCATCGTTGAATCTCATTACGATCCCGTATTATGATTGTTTGACCAAAAGTCAAGCGAGTCCACCGCTGGATTTGACCAACACCATAAGATCTGGTCAATATGTAATAAATTCACCATTACCAGGACACGAGGGAGTGATGATCCGAACCACGAGGGAAACTCTAATTTCAAGACACGATTCAGATCTGGTAAATCTCACGATTATGAGTCATCGTGAATGAATATTTCGGGTGTCATAGTCCGGAATCATTTTTTAGGTTCATGATTACAACCCGTATGAGTATCGAACTTGTGGTTGCAATCCAAGTGTACTAGGAGTTATGCCAGAGGTCATACCCACGTGGCTTAACTATTTCTGAGTATACAGGAAATTAGGTACGAGTCGTAACGCGTAATCCCAAATTATAACTATAAATCCTACTTAGGTAAGTCGCAGCTCTTATCCAAAGCGTATCACTTTTAAGGTAAGGGTCGTAGCCCTCATCCTAAGTTTCTCAACCCCAACTAATTCCTCCCGTCAAATTTAAAAATAAAAATAAAATATAAAAAAAGTAAGGAATAAAAAGATCGGGTCAATATGTAATAAATTCACCGTTGGATCTTCTTACTATTGCATATTGTGATCGTTTGGCCAAAAGTCAAACAATCTACCGTAAAAGAATTTACGATTTCGAGGTGAAGGTTCAAATCTTACATTTGAGGGAGTGATGATTCGAACCATGAGGGAAACTCTAATTTCGAGACACGATTCAAATCTGGTAAGTCTCGCGGTTATGAGTCATCGTGGATGAATATTTCGGGTGTCATAGTCCGGAATCATCTTTTGGGTTCATGATTGCAACCCGTATGAGTATCGAATTTGTGGTTGCAATCCGAGTGTACTAAGAGTTACGCCAGAGGTCGTACCCACGTGGCTTAACTATTTCTAAGAACACAGGAAATTAGGTACGAGTCGTAACGTGTAATCCTAAATTATAACCATAATTCCTACTTAGGTAAAAGTCGTAGCTCTTATCCTAAGCGTATCACTTTTAGGTAAGGGTCGTAACCCTTATCCTAAGTTTCTCAACTCCAACTTATTCCTCCTGTCAAATTTAAAAATAAAAATAAAATAATAAAAAGCAAGGAATAGAAAGAATCTCAGAGATACCCTAAAGTCTTTTGTAAGAAAAGTCGGAGATATTTTCGACAGAAGTCTCATGTCAGAATTTTTTTTTTTTCTGATAATGACGATGGATCTATTATTTATAGATTTATGATAGCGGTTATAGGAAGTTATAATCCTACTGTTTCCACAGGAGTTTCACGAAATCAAGGGTTGTGAGAATTGCGTGGGTTTTAGTTTTCATGCGGATTGAGAAAAAATCATTCTCGCGTACGCAGGTCTTTTATTCATAACCACCTAGGCACCTAGGTGCCTAATTACGAAGTATAGGAACCTAGGTGCCTAAGTACGATCTCTAGGCGCATAGGTGCCTAATTGCAATATCTAGACACCTAAGTGCTTAAGAATGATATCTAGGCACATAGGTATCTAAGTACATTTTCTAGGCACATAGGTATCTAAGTAAGATATTTAGGCACCTAGGTGCCTAAGAATGATATCTACGCACCTAGGTGCCTAAGTATGTTTTCTAAGCACATACGTGCCTAAGAATGATATCTAGGCACCTTGGTGTCTAAGTATGTTATCTACGCACATACGTGCCTAACTATGATATCTAGGCACCTAGGTCCCTTAGTATGTTCTATAGGCACATACGTGCCTAAGAATGAAATCTAGGCACTTAGGTGCCTAAATATGATATTTAGGTACCTAGGTGCCTAAAAATGTTATCTAAGCACCTAGTTGCCTAAGAATGATATCTTGACACCTAGGTGCCCAAGTATGTTATCCAAGCACATAGGTGCCTAATTATTTATCTAGGCACCTACGTGTCTAGGTATTCTTTGACATAACGTAGGACTTTAAGTCTTTAGATCAAGTAGACTTGCACAGGTCATATTTTTTAGACACAACTTAGGATTTCAAGTCCTAGTTAGAGTAAGTTTGTTAAAAAGAAATATTATAAATAGAGTCCCATTTCTTAATTTCTTCCATTAATTTATTCTATCTGATTTTTAAGATTAAGTGGAAGGAGTCCAGATTCCAAAAATTCTAAGTCAACAGGTGCCTCCTCGATTTTTATTGTCTTTTTTTTTAAACGAAAAAAATAAAAAGATAAAAATCGATCTAAATTTATATTTCATATGAGAATTTTACTACTGACTAATGATCGTATTCTCTACAGATATTCGATTCATCGAAATCTAACTAGTGATCGTATCTCTATGGAGATTCGATCATCGATATCTGAAGAGTGATTGTATTCTCTACGAAGATTCGATCATCAAAATTTTGAATTTTGGGGTCCACCGGATGACCTTGTTTCAATCTGAGAGATTTCAGGGGACGAATTTTTGGATTTTGAGATTAATCTTATTGTACTTCCTACAGGGAGACTGTATACTGATTTATGGTTATAGGATTTGCGATTTTTACAAAAATGCTCTCCGATTATCAAGATGAATCTCCTAAATAGGATTTGCAATTCTTACGAGAACACTCTCCGACTATAAAGATGAATCTCCTAAATCTTTCAAACGGTCCGATTGAAATTTATCAACCTTGATAAATTGATGACAATTATTAAATTGATTTTCTATTGACCATCGATCTTAATATAGATCGTGTGGTCAAAAATTAAATCTGAAAGATCTACTTTGGCTACCCGGGCAGATCTGGCCGATTTTGAGACGTTTACAGAAATCGAAATGTCCTTAAAAATATTTTCTAAAAGCAACAAAAATTATGAAGTTGATTTTTTATTGACCATCGATCTCGATGTAGATCGGGTGGTCAAAATTAAATTTGAAAAATCAACATTGACTACCCGGGCAAATCTGACTGATTTTGGGACGTTTACAGAGATCGAAACGCCCTTAAACACATTTTCTAAAATCAATGAAAATTATGAAGTAGATTTTTTATTGATCATCGATCTTGATGTAGATCAGGTGGTCAAAATTAAATCCGAAAGATCTAATTTGGCAACCCGGGCAGATCTGACTGATTTTGGGACGTTTACAGAGATCGAAACGTCCTAAGAATATTTTCTAAAAATTTACAAAAAATATGGAGTTTATTTTTTTATTGACCATCGATTTCGATGTAGATCGGGTGGTCAAAATTAGATCAAAAAGATCTACTTTGGCTACTCGGGCAGATCTGGCTAATTTTGGGACATTTACAGAGATCGAAACGTCCTTAAAAAATATTTTCTAAAAATCAGCAAAAATTTTGAAGTTGATTTTAATTAACCATCAATCTCGATGTAGATCGGGAAGTCAAAATTAAATCCGAAAGGTCTACTTTGGTTACCCGGGTAGATCTGACTAATTTTGGGATATTTACAGAAATTGAAACGTCCTAAAGAATATTTTCTAAAAATCAACAAAAATTATGAAGTTGATTTTTATTGACCATCGATCTCGATGTAGATCGGGTGGTCAAAATTAAACCCGAAAGATCTACTTTGGCTACCCGGGCAGATCTGACTGATTGTGGGACATTTACAGACATCGAAACGTCCTTAAAAATATTTTCTAAAAATCAACAAAAATTATGAAGTTGATTTTCCATTGACCATCGATCTCGACATCAATAAGATAGCATAATTCAAATGTATTTTGAAACGTAATCTAACTCTCTTTTTATTTATTTATTCATTTTTTACATTATTATTATTATAGATATATATATATATATATATTTACAGCTTTTCTTATATTAATCATGCCAAAAGAGAAATCTTCTGACTGTAAAGTTGATCGAATAAGAAGATCGGGTGATATCGGGAATGATTTTTCCGGGATACCTTGCGGAGGCATCTTCCTTATTTTAGTCCTAACGTGGCTCACAAAGGACACCATGCACAACAACTGACGAGTGGTGGACAAGTCTAAGCATATCGTTGGATTTTGGAAATTTGGGGCCTTTTCTTTCTAAACCCCGGAAAGAGGATGGTATTGATCTAATGTTTTTGAACCCCGAAAAGAGGACACCATGCATCACCAACTGACGAGTGCTGTTTCACTCCATTTTATTTCCCCTTTTTAATTTGTTTTTGCTGTCATATTTTTACCACATTTTCAATAATAAAAGCACAAGTAAATCTAAATAGAACCAACAGTGCATTCCTGAAAATGATCTTCTATACGGAGTACAGGAAGACGGAGACACGTCTTTCTATAAGCCTGAGACACAACTTGTTTGAAAATTTCGATAAAATTGTAAAGGAAATTATAAAGGATGATCCTAATGTGAAAAAGAAAAATGTAAACCATGGACAATGGATGTCTTATTTCTTAGATTTTTAGGATCCGAGCGGCAACATTATCCATCCTTTTGCTTCTAAAAGGAATGTCCTCAAGTAGCCCGAATTGAAAGGTCTTTGTTAACAATGAATCGCAGGACCTATTTCTCTGCTTTTTTAGCGCTTTTTTTAAGCAGGCTCGCACTTCCAAACCAGGAGGAAAGTGTTCGTATTGAAACTTTCGTAATAGCAGGAGAAATGGCAAATGGAGCTACCTATGTTGTTGGTCCAACCGTCCTTGCTAGCATATTTTATGGCTTTGATCAGTTAAAGAGGTGTGACGATCCAGAGAATTCGGGAGCTCATTTTCCTATTCATTACTTCTTTGGATGGGTGGGAGCCCATTTTCCTTCCACTTATAATTTGAGAAATTTTGAGCTCAAGCCAAGAATTCCCTTCTTACTGAGTATTTTGGAGCGAGCAGTCGGTCCTCATAGCTTGAAAGGGCCCGAGATTTAGTGCCAAATCCCCTAACGTTCAAGTTCCAACCATTCGGGCATTTCTTACCAGAGAATGACCAACTTTCCTGGGAGGATCAAGCTAATCCAGACGAAGATACCTCTGTGTTCCCAACCGAAATCCTTCACTATTTTTTGAGTTTGCGGCAAAATTTATTACCATTACGTTTTGGCAACTATAAATTGCTCGTGTTGTATTATCCAGCCCAATATGCTTGACAATTAGGTTATGATAAGATTATTCCCCCGAGTCCTCTTTCTTTGGATGCACGCAAAGATGTTACCGTTGCTGATTTAGTGATGGCATTTAATACGTATAGTGCGCAAAGAACTATGTCTTGTTCGCCCCGCTCATGTTTCTGATTGCACTTCTTTAATGTGGTGCTATTGGTGGCATGAGAATACCAATGTTTATTTTTTCAAGAGACTATTAGAGCTAGCTCCTAAGAAACAATATAGTGACGTTGCAAAATTCAATGCACTCATGCATATTGCTCCCTAATTTTTCGCTGATATTTTTCAAGAGGTGTGGCCTGTGAAGACATCTTTTGCGAGAAGTCCTAGGAATATTGATATCGTCAATTGTTCATTGTTCGTTGGTTTTATCAAACCATTTACGATTTGTGAAAATAAGCTTGTTAAGGCAGAAAAGTCTTCTAATATATCTGGGAAACGTGTCCTGTCACAAAAAAAAAGGATAACAACAAGCCAAAATCAGTGGTGTCTAACAATAGGAGGGGTGAGGGTATTTTATCATCTTGCGCTACTTCGAAAGCTCAAGGAGCCTCTGCGAGTCCTTCAGGTGAATATTATGTTCTGATCCCACCCAATCAGAATCAAGGGTATATGGCTGAAGGTTCAATTGTTCTTTCTCCTGATGCTTTTCTTACGGAGTTAGGAAGTATTCCCACAACCTCACACTTCTCTAATATGGGTAAATATATATATATATATATATATATATATATATATTGTATATTAAAAAAAAGAACTCTGTTAGTGTTAACAAATGATATTTTGTATCAGGAAATCTTCCAACGCCAAGAAATCACCGCTACAGATATGCATGACCAACAAGAGTTGATGGATACTTTATTTAGAACTGGAGATATGACTAAGGATTCGTTTCTCGCGAATATTGGGGCTGGAAAATACCTAAACGATCAGGAATTAGAGTCTGGGACTCCTCCCATCATTGGGACCAATGAGACTACGGGGTTAGTAAGACCACAAAGCGATCGGGATAATTGTCCCCCTTTCGAGTAGTAAGACTATGAAGGTATTCAGGGAAGAGGATAGTAATGATGATTGGTCAGACGCTAGCCATTTGTGTTCTTCTGAGGAAGATGCGCAAACTTCAGAGGCCCCTTTGACGATTACCTTTGCTGAATCACAATTAAAGATCCCATCAACCATTGAAGCCATTCCATGGGAGAAGGTTAATTTCATCTTGCCTCCAAGACTTAACTCACAATCCTCGACCACTTCTCCTACATCCATTATAGCGGAGTTAGCTAACGAGCATCTTTCAAAGGGAGATCCAGTATCTAGATCAGAACCTTCTTTAGTGATAATGAATACAGACGTTACTCCCTTCAATCCTCCAGATCTACCTGTGTCAACTATCGTCACCTCATCTAGCGGAGTTTCTTCAAAGAGTGAATTTCATCACATTGTTTACAATCACACATCTATTATTTTTATTTATTTATTTATTTATATATATCTTCTCTTTCGTAGATGTGGAAGATTCGATCAATAAGCCTATCGTATCGCCTTTAAAAGGAGTCGAATAAGCAGTCATCTGAAGAATATTGTCAAACTTTTGAAGGAAGTCCTCCCTTATGTGGAAGTGAAAATGATTTTGCGATAATGGAGTAAGATGTATATGTGGCATGTGATGAGATCTCCAGAATTGGCGGTGATGATTTGTCATTTAGATTCGAAGTTAAATATATTCTGGATCTATCTCAAAAATAAAGAAAAGCGAATTGTGGGCTTCTGAAGAGGTTATCAAGAATGACATTATGGAGGGATTGCAAAAAATTGAAGAAGATCGTAACACAATTAGTTCTGCAATGTTAAATAAATTGTTTGATATCTCAACTCTTGAAAAAACCGTGAAGGTTCGAATTGAAAAGGCAAACATTTTGAGGCTTGAGCTTGAGGAGCTTAAAAAGGATATTGCCGATTCAAAACAAACTTTGATGGCCACTTCCGAACTGGTCAAGAAGGATTAGCGATCCGTAGGGGATCTTGAGGAAAAGAAGAATCATCTGCTGGCTAGACTAAAAGGAATAGGAGCTGAGAAAGAGAAACGACTTTCAATTTTACGTCAATTCACGGCCGATAAGGATGCCGCGATAGATTCATTAGGCAGATTTGACAAATAAGATTCATGTTTATTTTACGAATTCTTTTGGTTGGTTAGATTTCGCATTCCATTCTTTGAATAATTGATGCAAATATATATATATATATATATATATATATTCAAATTTTAAAGAAGTCAACTTTTATTGCTTCATTCCTCACGCAATTTATCCTCATGCGAGTAGGAGGTAACATATAAACATACCTATGTTGTTTACATTAACAACGTACATAAGTACAAGCCTTACCTAGTTTATCCTCATGCGAGTTGGAGACACTTATAAACATACCTACGTTGTTTACATTAGCAATGTAAATAAGTACAAGCCTTACGCAGTTTATCCTCATGTGAGTAGGAGACAACTTATAAGCATACCTACGTTGTTTACATTAACAATGTACGTAAGTCCAAGCCTTACGCAATTTATCCTCATACAAGTAGGAGACAACTTATATATATTCTATGGATAGTATCGCTTCAGAAAGCGACCGTTAATAAGAGGGGATTCATTTCCTTCTACATCAACTAATATATAAGCGTTATTTGAATAGACAGTTTCTATTACAAAAGGTCCCTCCCATTTAGGCTCAAACTTCCCTAGAGTTTTCTGGGTAATAATCATAGGGCGACGAACAGTAAGGACCAAGTCCCCTTTCTTAAAGGATAGACGCTTCACCTTCTTTTCGAATGAATTTGACATGCGAGCACGGTATGCCTCCAAGCTTTGCTAGGCTTTGAGCCTACGCTCATCTAAGGCTTCTAGTTCTGAGAACCTAAGTTGCGGCATTTTGTTCCCTGGTGAGATTGTGACTTAATGCCACTCTTAAAGAAGGAATCTGGACCTCTAAGGGTAATAAAGCTTCACCTTCAAATACTAATACATATGGAGTAGCCTGTGTAGGAGTACGATGAGTCGTTCTATAAGCCCATAAGGGTTCCTGCAATCTTTCATGTCAATCACGTTTATTTTTAGCAACCGTCTTTTTCAACAACTTGACCAATGTCTTGTTAAAAGCTTCCGCTAAGCCATTTGCAGATGGGTTGTATATCGTAGAGCAACATTGTTTTATTTGGTGCTTAGTGCAAAACTTGCTTATCACTTTATTCTTGAGTGGTGTGCCGTTATCATTAATGATACGAGAAGGAATCCCGTACCGGTAAATAATCTATGTACGTATGAAGTTCGCAACTATGTTAGCTAACCTCTCTGAGTGCTACTGCTTCTGCCCATTTAGAAAAATAATCGGTTGCAGCTAGTATAAACTTATGTCCAGCAGATGACGGGGGGTATATTGGACCTATGATGTCCATACCCTGTTCCTCAAAAGGCCATGATGTGATTATAGGGTGTAAAGGTTCTGGTGGACGGTGAATGAAATCAGCGTGGATCTGGCAAACCCGACATCTTTTGGCGAAATCTATACAATCATTCACCATGGTCAACCAATAATAACCTAAGTGTTCCAATTGAGTATGTAGCTTAGGGCCTGATTAATGTGCCCCACAAATGCCGGCATGTACTTCTTGCATGGCTTGTTGACCTTCTTCAATTGAAAGACATCTTAATAGGATATTATCGAACGATCTCCTATATAGAGTATCGTTGAAGTATACAAATCGACTCGCCCTTCGATGAACTTCAGCCTTGTGGTGTGTTTCGTAAGGCAGCCTTCCATGTTGAAGGTATTCTATAAGTTCTTGCCTCTAATCTAGTTTCCCAACTTCAAAAGCGGATATAATATTGACCGAGTTTGCTTGCTCAATTTGACATCTACTCATGATGGAAGGTAAGACCCTTTTTTCTGCGACTCTTACTTCGACAACTTCCTCATTTTCACAAGCCAGAGATGCTGCAAGTTTTGCAAGGGCGTCAGCTTAGTTATTTTGACTTCGCGTGACATGCATAATCCGTATATTATCGAATTGTGGAAGGAGTTCCTAGATCTTTTGATGATATGGTATTAACTCTGTCTTTCTAACTGCTTAAGATCCTTCTAACTGTCTTATGACAAGCTGGGAATCCCCATATATATCAAGGGTATAAATGGCCATGTCTAAGGCTAATTCTAAACCAATAATTAATGTCTCATATTCGGCAGCATTATTAGACAGGGATTCTGTTAATGTAAAGGAATACAGGAGTAAGCCATTACTTGATGTAACAAACACGATTCCAGCGCATGCTCCTGCCGCTCGTGAAGCCCCATCGAAATATAATTTTCATCTTTATGCTATTTCAGCATAATATACTTCTTCATCTGGTAGGTCTTCGGATAACGGTGAATTCCCCGGGATCGGATGAGCGGCTAAAAAATCAGCTAAGGCTTATCCTTTTACGGCTTTCTAGTGTACAAAAGTTATGTCGAACTCTAACAAGCGTGGAGATCATTTAGCAAGTCTTCCTGACAACACTGGTTTTGTCATGAGAAATTTTAAAGGATCTGCTTTACTTATCAAGCGGATTGGATGATCTAGCAAGTAATGTCGTAGCTTTTGCGAAGCAAAGACAAGAGCTAAGCAATTCTTTTCAATAAGTGAGTAATTTCCTTCAGCTCTTATGAACATTCGACTGAGGTAATATAGGGCGTTTTCCTTACCGTCTTCATTCTCCTGAGCTAAAAAAGCCCTAAGCGAGTTATCCATGACTGCTATATATAGGATTAAATGTTTCCCTTTAATTGTAGCAGTTAGGACTGGCGGATGAAATAAATATTCTTTCAAACTATCAAAAGCCTTTTGACAATCTTTATTCCATTAGAATAGGACCCCTTTCTTCATCAGACGAGAGAATGGTTGACATCGTCCTGAAAGATTTGATATGAAGCGACGGATATACGCAAGTTGTCCCTGTAGTCCCTTTAATTCACGAATGTTCTTTGGAGGTGGCATCTCTAAGATGGTCTTGGTTTTCGTTGGATCAACTTGTATGCCTCTATGTCAAACAACGAATCCGAGAAACTTCCCTGAAGTGACTCCAAAAGCACATTATAGTAGATTCATGTTTAAGTTATACTTTCGGAGTTTACAAAATACTTGATATAGGTGGGCCAAGTGATCACCTCTATTCTTTGATTTTACTACGAGATCACCTACATAGCATTCGACTATTTCATGTAGCAATTCCTTCAATATTTTCATCATTGCACGTTGATAAGTAGCTCCAACATTTTTCAGTCCCAACTGGCATGACTTTATAACAAAAGATTCCCCTTGGGGTTCGAAAAGTTGTTAGTTCTTCATCTCCAGGTGCATTTGTATTTGGTTGTATCCGGAGTATCCATCCATGAAGGACATGGCTTCACAACCGACAATAGAATCGATCAAGAGTTCTGAAATAGGCAAGGAGAATTCATCCTTGGGACATGCTGCATTGAGATCTCTGAAATCAACACATACCCTAAATTTGATCATTCTTCTACTTGACCGGGACTACGTTAGCAACCTATGTCGGATATTTGACTTCACGGATAAAGCCGGCATTGACTAACTTGTCGATTTCTGCTTCTACTTTTACGGCTATATCTGGATGAAGTCGTCTTTGAGTTTGTTTAACGGGTTTGATGTCAGGATTGACAGTCAATTTGTAAGTGGCAATTTTGACATCTAATCCCGGCATATCATGATATGTCCATGCGAACACATCTCGATTCTTCTTTAGAAAATCGGTATAAGTTACAATTTCCTCTGCAGAGAGTGTGGCGCTCACATAGGTAATCCGAGGATCTTCAAGAGTTCCCAAGTTGACTTCTTGTAAGTCGTCAACGGTGGTTTGTATTCCTTCTTCAAACTGATGAGGAGCTGAAATAGGTTCTCCCGAGGCTGGAATAGGTTCTTTTGTGATATAGATCACATAAGATCCAAGATGTTTTGCAAGAATCACTATAGGTCTATGCCCGAGACAACCTTTCAATGGATGTAAATAGCCATCGTTATAGGTTGCCCGTTTCTATGCACAAGATGGGATCGCATCAAAAGGTGCAATCATCCCTACTCCATCTTTTAGACTTCCTCCTTTCGAGAGATCATATCCCATCTTTTTCATCATATTCGTTGCCTTTTTGCTGTATCGCGTAAATTGAAGAGGTTCTTTCGAATCCCTATAATCTGGTTAGATGGGTAGTGAATCAACTTGGATGAGTGGCTTAGTGAAAGAGGCCAGTAGAGGGAATTAGGTTTCAGGTTCTGGGATAAATTTTTAACAATTTTGATACGAGAGCCGGCTTTTGAAGGGATTGTTTTCTTGTTGAGAATGATTCTTCTCCGAGGTTGGGAATAAGGAGCTGAAATGAGGGGTATGTTGACTTCTTTCGGGGTTCTGAAGGAAACTAATTTCTTTTTAGATCGATTTCTTTTAAAATGGATAGTTTCCTTAACAGGAGTTTTAGAACTTGCCTCCTGTGAATTTTGTCTAGGTGGCGAGGACTCGGATAATGGTGAGTATTCATCTAATAGCTCGAAGTCACTAGTGCGTGTAGATGAAGTAGATGTTTCATAATTTTGCATCAGCAAAATGAGTTTCATCTAGGTGGAAGGGTTGTTGATCAACTGCTACCCGTTTTTGCTCGCCATTATGAAAATATTTAAAACATTGATGGAGTGTGGATGGAACAACTCCACATTGATGTAACCAGGGTCTTCCCAATAACGCATTATATGATGTATTAGCATCAATCACATGGAACTGGGTATTAGAGGAAAGTTCTTCGATATTAAATCGTAAGTGAATAGATCCTAAGGTTCCTTTTTTATTTTAATTGAAACATTGAATCATGAGAGTACTGGGTGAGAGGTCTTTAACAGTTCGTCCCACTCTATGTAACACATGTAGTGGTAACAAATTTACAGCAGACCCCTCATCAATCATGAGTCTCGCAAGGCGAACGTCTTCAAGTAGACCCGATATAAAGAAGGGTCTATTGTGTGACTTAAGTTTCGTTTCAAGATCATCATCAGAAAATGTGATCATACAAACTAAGTCTTCCAAGCTAGCCGGGCCTTACACTTGGCCCGGCCCGTTTAATAAATTACTAAAAAAGCTGGCCTAAACCAGGCCCATCCGGGCCGAGCCCGAGCTGAAGCCCGACCCGTTGAAAGCCCTAGATACAGTTTCTGTAGACAAAACAGGATGATTCTTTGACTTACGTCGATAAGGTATAACTGGGCGATCAGTACGTTGCTCTATAACATCTTCCTCTTCAATCTGAATCATGTTGCAAGAAGCAACATTGTTAGATTCAGATAGCTCTTTTTTTTGTGGAATAACCACTTTATGCCAACCTTCATTATCCGAAGAATTGTCTTCAGAAGCATCTGATGAAGACGAGCATTTGATGACATCCTTCATGTGAATACCTTTAATCTGACTCTTGTTAATATCAATATGAGATTTTGGTTCCTTCTTTTAGGTTTTACCATTGCTATCAACGACATCTAGTTCTTATTGGTTCATGATCGTTTCAGAACATTCGAGAAGTATGTAGTTTCCCAATGTGAGCGGCTGTAATTTTTCAATTTCCACTTCTAATGATGATGATGAAAAAGAGATTATCATGGGTTCTAGTTTCATCTTCCGTACTTTCTTCGGTGGTCTCATAGGTTCCAGTTGAACCTTCTTTCCTTTCTCTCGTTCTTTACGATCCTTCAACATTTGAGTGTAGTATAATTTGAAGGATCTTTTTTACTTCTCTTTTTATCTTCTCTACAAATTTCTTTAAATTTGTAGATGTTTCTAACGGAATTTCGACTTTGGGCATTCTCTTCTTCTTGGGAATTACAAGTCAACTCCCCTCATCGAAATCAAGAGATTCTACCATATATGACTCTTGCCGGTTAAACTCGCATCGCTTACCTTGAGCTTCTTCTATAAAGGACTTGGTATCACAGCCCCAGTCCCATTTCGGAAGAGAGGCTTTCTTTTTTCATAAGGCTTTGGTTTCTGCTTGTTGTATCTGTGCTTGCCACCTATTATAGGCTAGTGTCCTTTCCCATGGATCATCTTGTAAAGGAACTGCACCCAATGGACGAGGCATTGGTGCATCTTGTAAAGGAACTGAACCTGATGGACGAGGTGGTGGTGGTGTTTTCCTCCATTCCCGAGTATCTTCGTCAATCCATCCTGATGTGCCTCCAGTAACAAGATGTTGATAATCGGGTAAGCCATTCTTTTGAATCAGTTCTTTCAAGAAACATGTTGTTTTGCTTTCGATTAACACTTTTTTATTCCGAGCAGCATCCCTCTGTTTCCATTCTCTCTTCCTGCGCCGACTAACATAGTGGGCATGGCCTATTTCATCCTCGGATAACAATGAATCAGAGTCCTTGCAGGATGGAATGAACTCATGAAGTTCTGTAAGTGCAGAGTTCGAATTATTTTGCAAGGATAGGAACGGGGGGAAAACCCGCGAAGGTAATCATATTTGCCGTGGTTGTGCAATCATTGTCCTGTTTAGAAGATTCTGGAGTAAACTTAACGTCTTCAGAATCAAGAAGACTCTGGACCTTGTCTTTAAATATGAAACAATCTTGCAACATATGCCCTAGCACAGAGTGATATATACAGTAGAGTGGATCGTCTATCTTATTTTGCTCTTTAAGTCTGCGGGATTCTGACAGCTGTATAATCCCACTGTCAATAACGTCATCAAAGATACCTTTGACGTTTTCAGATACCTTTGACGTCTTCATTCTTAAATGAATACTTTTTATCTTTCTTTTCTTTCAGAGATTGGCCCTTAGACCAGTTTGATCTCTAAGGGGGTGCAAAACTACTACTGGCTCCACCTGCTTTGTTTGATCGATTGTTTCCAGATCCTTCTATCTGCTTAGTTACAGTGAATTGATTACAATCTCTGGTGTCGATTGCTATCGTCGCAAGATAAGATGTAGATGTTTCTATCCTTCGTTCTGTTCCTCTGGGAGGATCCTTTCGGTTTCCCCTTGAGTTTAAGCCGATAAAACTTTCGAATTCTGAAGTTCATGTAGCGAGATCTTCGAAACTCATGGAATGTTAAAGGACTGCTAATTCTTGTCTCATGCCAACCAGGCATGTTTGTACTGCTTCTTCAAACTTATGTTAGCAGTGAATGCTGAGGTCCCTCCACCACGTAATATAATCGACGACCTTTTCATTTTGTCGTTGCTTCAATTGTGACAACTCAGCGACCCCTACGGATCTCTGGGTACTAAAGAATCTTTTTAAGAATGCCTCTTCCATCTCTTTCCAAATCGATATCAACTCGGGTGGAAGCTTTGTATCCATGTAAATGCAGCTCCCTTAAGAGTCTGCACAAATTGTCGCAAAAGCAAAGCGTCATTTTTCGAGGTGTCACCACAGACCGAGAGGAAGTGGGCCAAGTGCTCGAGTGGAGCACCACTGCCGCTGTACTAAGAGAACTTTGGTTGTCTGTACTCGAGCAAAAAAGGAACTTCAACAATTTCTGGTGGATACGGCTTGTGATATGTCAAGGAGCTATCTGACACTCTCCGATACCCTTTAAGATTCTCAAAAATCAGCATCTGGACCTTGTTAAGGGATATATTTTCTTCAGCCTCTCTTCAATTCTTCTCTCTCTCGATCAATACAGATAGTGCACTTGTCTGACGCATCTGTTCTAGTTCTTCAAGAATGTTGGCACTTTCTTCTGTTGTCAGCACCATCACTGAAGCACCGTAGGAATGTCTGGAGTCACTAATCCGGCGGATGATCCGTCAAGATTGGATTGAAGGGAGCTTGAGGAACGAGGGGTGATGGGTGATAGGTGATGAAGTAATAATCCGGATATGTAATGTAGTCAAGTTGGCCATATCAGGTGATTGCGGAGGATTCATCAGATAGGACTGATGAAAACTCAAAGTTCATGGTGGGCTCACCGAAGCTAATTGCGATCGGAACTCATCTTTGGAAAAGAGTGAGTCCGAGTCCCCATAAAGTGGGTTGTCAATACTAGTGAAGGACTTAGGAGAATCTAGTTCTTCCTGTTGGGCGTACTTGTGCCATAAGACGAGTTGATCGGTGGAGTATGACTTCTTCAGTTTGAGGTCGAGCTCGCATCACACGGCGAACTCCTGATGAAGAAGAGGGAGCAACATTATTTCCAAACACCATTGAATTGTTTGATGGAGTAAATTCAATGAATATCTGCATGAAATAACCAACTATCAAAATGAATAATCATGGAATAACTTCATGGTTTATTATATTTTTCTATTTTAGAGAATTTGTTTTATTAAGTAGCTTAAAGATAAGAGGAGAAGTGTGTCCCACTGGGCGTGCCAGAAATTTGTAAACAACAAATTTGCGTAGAATATGAATCTAACACAAATTAATCATAACAAATTTCCCCTCGCTAGGAGAGGGTTTTTATTGAAAATTGGGGACTTTACACTTTCGGGTATCGCAATCGATTCCCCATTAATTACATCAAAATTGACTACCTCTGATTAAAAGTTACTAAATAAAATTAACGTAATTACATCACTGAAATAAACAAACTAAATTATAAGTCTTGATCTTCATCGACATCTTCAATCCGTCATGAGATAGATGTATAGTATGTTGTCTTCATTAGAGATTTGAGAAATATGAAATAGGGGACGACGGATGGGAGTACCCTCCTCCAAAAGCCGGTTTCATCTGATTGACAAGCACAAGTCATTACTAGAGCAAGAATCTCGTGGACGAACCTTAAAACGAATTCTTGTTCTCTAGTCTCAAAAATGAATTCGAATACCAAATCCATTCTCCTGGTAACTAGTTATCACATTCAGCGATAAAATATCTAATCATGAGTTAGATATCGCCAAATTTCTTAAAATTTGGCAATCATAGATTTGTCTTTGTAATGATTTTACCATTAGATCTGACCAATGTCTTAAGATTTAGTCAATATATGATAAATTTATCATTAGATCTCTTTACGATCTCGTAATATGACCGTTTGATCAAAAGTCAATGAGTCCACCATTGGATCTGACCAAAATCACTAGATCTAGTCAATATATAATAAATCCACCATTGGATCTCATTATGATCTTATATTATGATCGTTTGGCCAAAACTCAACGAGTCCACCATTAGATTTGACCAAAACCACAAGATCTGGTCAATATGTAATAAATTCACTATTGGATCTCGTATTATAATCGTTTGACCAAAATTCAACGAGTTTGCTATTAGATTTAACCAAAACAACAAGATCTATTCAATATATAATAAATCCACCGTTGGAGCTCGTTACGATATCGTATTATGATCGCTTGACCAAAAGTTAATGAGTCCACCGTTGGATTTGACCAAAACTATAAGATCTGGTCGATATGTAATAAATCCACCATTGGATCTTATTACGATCTTGTATTATGATCATTTGACCAAAATCAACGAGTCCACCATTGGATTTGACCAAAACCATAAGATCTGGTCAATATGTCATAAATCTATCGTTGGATCTCATTATATTGCCGTATTATGATTGTTTGACTAAAAGTCAAACGAGTCCACCGTTGGATTTGACCAACACCATAAGATCTGGTCAATATGTAAAAAATTCATCGTTGGATCTTCTTACCATCGCGCATTGTGATCGTTTAACAAAAAGTCAAACAATCCACCATAAAAGAATTTTCGATCTCGAGGTTAAGGTCCAATCCCTACATTTAAGGGAGTGATAATCCAAATTGCAAGGGAAACTCTAATTTCGGAACACGAATCAGATCCGGTAAATCTCACGGTTATGAGTCATCGTGGATGAATATTTCGAGTGTCATAGTCCAGAATCATTCTTTGGGTTCGTAATTGCAACCCGTATGAGTATCGAATTCGTGGTTGCAATCCGAGTGTACTAGGAGTTAAGCCAAGGGTCGTACCCACGTGGCTTAACTATTTCTAAGTACACAGAAAATTGGGTACGAGTTGTAATGCGTAATCCAAAATTATAACCATAAATCCTACTTAGGTAAGAGTCGTAGCTCTTATCCTAAGTGTATCACTTTTAGGTAAGGGTCATAGCCCATATCCTAAGTGTCTCAACTTATTCCTCCCGTCACATTTTCGGCAGAGGTCTCGTGTCAAAATCTTTTTTTTCCGATAATGAGGACGAATCTATTATTTATAGATTTATGGTAGCGGTCATAGGAAGTTATAATCCTACGATTTCTGTATAAGTTTCACGAAATCAAAGGTTGTGAGAGCTGCGTGGGTTTTAGTTTTCACGCGGATTAAGAAAAAATCATTCTCGCGTACACAAGTCTTTTATTCATAACACCTAGGCACCTGTGTGCCTAATTACGATATCTAGGCACCTAGGTGCCTAAGTACGATATCTAGGCACCCAAGTGTCTAAGTATATTATCTAGGCACCTAGGTGCCTAGAACCTAGGTGCCTAATTGCGATATCTAAGCACCTAAGTACCAAAATACGATATCTAGGCACCTAATATATAATTGCGATATCTAGGCACTTAGTATATAATTGCGATATCTAGGCACCTAGGTGCCTAAGGATATGTTAGGTTTCGGCTCGTTTTGGCTTTAAACAGGTTGACCCAAGCTGTTTTAGTTTGACCCTTCTTATTTTTAGGTTTGGATAAAAATAGAATCCTATTAAATAGGATCTATAAGATAGGTGAGAAACCAAAACTGGAAAGTGGGAGAGTTTTGGAACGTGGGTTCTCTTTGGGTTATTTAGTGTGAGAGAAAAACTTGCTATAAAAGAAGAGTCCTAGTCTAAATAGGAAACTAGGTAAGAATAAATAGGTGAGAAATCCTTTTGGACAAGTGGGATTTTTTGGGTTTTGGAATTGGGATCCCCTTTGGTGCGTGTGAGTTGGAGAGAGAGTATATGGGTTTTGCTTTGGTAAGAGAGAGAACTTGGGGTTTAGTTTTGCATGCGAGTCTTGGTTTTTTGGGCACCGATATTTGTGGTTCTCCTTTGTTGGTTAAGATTGGAGAATTCGATCTCCATTGTTGTAGCCTTTGTGCATCTTCTTCGTGATAATGGAAACACTTTGTTTGACTGCCCGAGGACGTAGGCTTAGGCTAAACCACGTAAATCTTGTTCTTGTTTGTGGTGTGATCTCTTTCTCTTTCTACCTTCTTGTGATATTGGTTATTTGGTTTATTGGTTGTCTTCTTCGCACGTGAAAGTCATTAACGTGATTGGAAGTGCAAACGCCTTGTAAGGGGTTTTTGCACAACAATTGGTATCAGAGCCTAGGTTTTGACTTGGACATCGTTTTGCTTCCGCGAGAAATTTTTGCTTGTTGTTGGTGGTTTTTACGATTGGCTGTGTGAAGGGTTAGATGTGACGGAGAAAAATTGAGACAAGATTAATCGGCATACTGGTGACACAAATCGGTTGTGTTTTGCGAAAGATCAGAAATAGTTCGTGATGAATGGCACTAGACATGAAAATTTGTACCTTCTACAAGGAAATACTGTGCTAGATGAAGTAGCCACCGTTGATATGAAGATTGACACTGCAAATAACTCTGCAGACTTCTTGACTAGAAAGGTCATTGGGGTTAAGTTCCAACATGATTTGGACTTAACCCATATGAGACATATTTGAGCACTTTCAGGTGCGGTGGTGCCTACAGGCACATTTGACACTTTCGGGTGTATTGGTATTGGCAATTTGGGCACTTTCGAGTGCATTGGCAATTTGGCACTTCAGGTGCATGGGTAATTTGGGCACTTTCGGGTGCATTGGCAGTTTGGGCACTTTCGGGTGCATTGATAGTTTGGCACTTCCGGGGTGCATTGGTGTCGGTGGGCAAGTTTGAAGGCAATTTTGAAGTTGAAATTGAAGATGTTTGATTTGTTTGAATGGCATGAGATTTCATGTCAAGGTGGAGAATTATTGTTGGTTTGCAAATCTCACCAAGGTGGAGATTGTTAGGTTTTGGCTCGTTTTGGCTTTAAACAGGTTGACTCAAGCTGTTTTTGTTTGACCCTTCTCATTTTTGGGTTTGGATAAAAATAGAATCCTATTATATAGGATCTAAAAGGTAGAGAATAAGAGTCCAAACCCAAACTAGAAAGTGGGAGAGTTTTGGAACGTTGGTTCTCTTTGGGTTATTTAGTGTGAGAGAAAAACTTGCTATAAAAGAAGAGTCCAAGTCTAAATAGGAAACTAGGTAAGAATAAATAGGTGAGAAATCCTTTTGGACGAGTGGGATTTTTTGGGTTTTGGAATTGGGATCCCTTTGGTGCGTGTGAGTTAGAGAGAGAGAATCTGGGTTTTGTTTTGGTAACAGAGAGAACTTGGGGTTTAGTTTTGCATGTGAGTTTTGGTTTTTTGGGCACCGGTATTTGTGGTTCTCCTTTGTTGGGTAAGATTGGAGAATTCGATCTCCATTATTTGTAGCCTTTGTGCATCTTCTTCGGGATAGTGGAAACACTTTGTTTGACTGCCTGTGGACGTAGGCTTAAGCCGAACCCCGTAAATCTTGTTCTGGTTTGTGGTGTGATCTCTTTATCTTTCTACCTTCTTATGATATTGGTTATTTGGTTTATTGGTTGTCTTCTTCGCAAGTGAAAGCCATTAACGTGATTGGAAGTACAAATGCCTTGTAAGTGGTTTTTGCACAATAGGATATTATCTAAGCACCTGGGTACCTAATTGCGATATCTAGGCACCTAGGTGCCTAAGTATACTTTCTACGCACATAGGTGGCTAAGTATGTTATCTAACCACCTAGGTGTCTAAAAATGATATCAAGGTACCTAGGTGCCTAACTATGATATCTAGGCACCTAGGTGCCTAAATATATTATCTAGGCACATACGTGCTTAAGTATGATATCTAGGCACTTAGGTGTCTAACTATGATATCTAGGCACCTAGGTACCTAAGTAAGTTTTCTAGGCACATACGTGCCTAAGAATGATATCTAGGCAGCTATCTAGGCACCTAGATGCCTAATTATGTTAGTTACGCACCTAGGTGTCTCGGTATTCTTTGACATAACTTAGGACTTTAAGTCCTAGTTCGAGTAGACTTGCACGGGTCATATTTTTTAGACACAACTTAGGATTTTAAGTCCTAGTTAGAGTAGGTTTGTTAAAAAGAAATATTATAAATATAGTCCTCTTTCTTAATTTTTTCCATTAATTTATTTTACCTGATTTTTGAGATTAAGTGGAAAAAGGAGTTCCAGATTCCAAAAATTCTGAGTCAACACCCTAAAAATGATAAAATAAAATCCCAATTAACACCAATTTAAAAAAAGGTCTTAATTAACAAGAAAATTAAAGATATTTCTAATAAAAGACACAAATTCTATCGACTAAAACAAAATAACAAAAGAAATTAATCTTAATTCAAATAGAAGTCCCACAATTCGTCAATTTCAATGTAGCCTCATAAAATTGACCATAACTTCTTCAATACTAATCAGAATTGCGCGATTTTTGGCTCGTTGGAAAGCTACTGCTATAAGCATTCAAATAAGACCAATTTTGTATCAGTCTGACGTCATTTGCACTTAAAAATTAGCAATACATAAAAATGGGGGAATTGGAAGTTGAACACTACTGACTATCCAATCAAAGGCTTTTCATCAATAATTTTATATTTACCTTTCATTTGTCTTCTCTCTCAATTTTTTTATCTTATTTTTTCTAATCTTCTTTCCTAGACTTCGTAGTAGATTAAAATTGGACTGCAACATTTTCCTCCACTTGAGGAAAGTTCAACCGCAAACTTTTTTAGATCAAGCGCCTTTCTTTAAGTCATCGGCCCATACCTTACAGGTGATCATTGTGCATCGACCAATAAGAGATTGATAGTGATAATTTCAACATATTCGTCATCTTTATCAACATCATATATGGAGCATCTATGTATTATGCTACACACATTGCTCGTTTCAATCTCGTTGTGTTGATCGTCACCACTTCAATTTGCTGATTGAAAGTTTCAAGGTTGGATTGAACACGCTCTGACACCAATGATGTGACTCGTGCACAACTTGACAGGATACTAGTTTTGATACAAAACTAGCAAAACCTATTGGAAAGTTGACATTCGTCTTCGAAGGTGGTTCATTCAAGCAATATTCTACCAAAATTCCTCTGACAGGGAACTCGCAGGCACACCCAATACTAACCGCAACTAGTATGACTTCAAAAAAATTCCAAACAACATATTTCATTCAACTTTCTAAAGTCTAGCTTAAATTCTAGCACTATTGGCCTTTAAATAGGCATTTACAATGCATAAAATTAGAAATCTGACTCTTTAACTCTACTTCCTAATTTAAACAAAGAAATATCATAATATTAGTAACTTCCCTAAAAATAATAAAATAAAATGCCCTAATTAATAAGGAAACTAAATATATTTCTAACAAAAGAAGTAAATCCTATTACCTAAAACAAAATAATAAAGAAACTAATCATAATTCAATAGAAGTCTTGGAAATTGCCCCTATCAGTGCAACCTTTGAAAACTGACTATAACTTCTTCAATACTTGTCAAAAATTCGCACCTCTTGGCTCATTGGAAAGCTACTTTGGTAAGCTTTCAAATAAGACCAATTTTGCATCAATTTCATGCCATTTGACACTTGAAATAGGTCATACATAAAAGTTACAAGATTAGAAGTCGAGCACTCCTAATTGTCGAATCAAGGACTTTTTATCAATAAATTTAAGACTTCTCTTTTCTTTTGTCTTTACTTCCATTTTTTATATTTTTCTAGTCTTCAGTCTTGGACTTTGCAGTAGATTGAAATTATGGACAACATCACACTAAAATGGAGAAATTGATAAATTCCTAGTCTTAATGATGCCATTCACCTCTAAGAAAGTCTCTACCATTCTTGTAAAACATGCAGTAGACACTAACGAAAAATTACACCCAAATGGATGGTTATGTATTTTAGGATGGCACCTGTAGTATGATTCAACGAATTACTTTCACTTTATGATTTAGAAGAAGAAACCGCCACCAAGTACTCTCTCTCATTCACCCATTTCCTCTCCTACATTCCCCTTCAGCCCAAATTTTAAGCTTAGACACAAACATCAACAAGTACTTAATCCACAAATAAGTATGTAGGGAAGCCAATTCTAAATATAAAGTGTCATGAGAAGATCATATTAGCTTCAAACAAAAGTGAACAGTTCAATGGTTGTCATTGAAATTTTTTATTGAATTTGAAAAACAATCCTAATCATATTTTAAATCTCGGTTTCTAAATGTGCTTCATCTGTGACCAAAATCGATGCAAAAAATCTCATTTCAGGTGAGACATATGTGAAGATAAGCCTATATAGGCTTGTTCACCTGATGCAAGAATCTATTATCGTTCTGTCCATGCCCGAAACCTGAGACATCTCATCCAAGTTGTGTTCTATTGGGAAAAACTTAAACCATGTTCCTATCTAAACATAGTTGGAAGATCATCACTATATGCCTAGGCAGGAGCCTGGGAGTCTGGACAACGTCATTTGGGTGCCACATGGCACCCATACACAAGTTTAGGTGCTATGTGGATGTGTGCAAGGTCGATCTATTCGAATTCCAAAAAAAGAACTAAAAATTGAAAAAACATTGACCACCAACAAATCGATTACGGTCAATGGTTTGAAAAAATTGAACAGTGAATTGCAAAGTATAATAAAAACACAACGAAGAATTCAGAAAAAAAATAAATACAGAAAACACCCAAACACCAACCTGAGTTAACATGGATCTATCTAGAAGATTAGGCAGAAGTTGAATAAACAATATAAGCCAAATTAAATCTCAAATCAAACACCAAACACTACAATTTTTGCATGAATCTGAATCGAACCGAATCGTATCCACAAATAAACCGATCATTGGATATGTTTTCTCTTGGAAAAACCTTAAACGAAGGTCCTACCTAAACATTGTTAGAAAATCCTCCCAATTCGCCCAGCCGCACATCGGATATGTTTTCTCAAAACAGACAATTCTATGGACAGCATCGTTTGAGTGCCACATAACACCCAGACACAAGTTTAGGTGCCACACCGAGGTGGGGCACAAGGTCATTTCACTGTTCTTTTTCTCACCGTGGGATCGTATAATTTTTACTTATTTTTTCTAATCGTTAGGGAGGGGTGAAACCTACGTGTGCCACGTGGGCATACGAACAATCACGGTTCGTGTAACCACGCATTATGTGCAAAATGCATTCAAACAATCATCAATTAAAAAGATCGAAAATAGAAAAGCACCAAGATGGCAAGATCCCAATTTCATGCTATCAATTTTACAAATTCATCAAAATTAAACACAAAAAAAAGAACCCTAATTATGACAGTAATCCAAATATAATAAAACCACGATGAAGAATTCGAAAAAACAATAAACAAAGGAAATCTAGAAACTAAGAACATGGATCTATCTAGAAGACAAGTAGACGTTCAATAACCGAGCTAAGCCAAATTAAATTCCAAATCAAATACCAAACCCTACAATTTTTATGTCAATCTGAATCAAATCGTATCCACATTCAAATTCACAAAGAAATTACAGAGTTCTTGATGGAAAGAAGGAGAAATTCAGTTGCCGTACCTCTTTCGACGTACGCCATGGAAGCCCTTTCTCGCTCTTTCCGTATCTTCTCTCTCTCAAACATGAAACTAAAGAAAGAGAGAACATTTGGTGTCTTAGAACATAACACCCATAAGGATGTATGCAAAATCTACAACGTCCATGTGGCATTATAGCATATGAAATAATTTCATGTTACTGTGGATTTTTTTTATTTTCTAGGGTTTTACTGGACAATTTAGGTTTTTTGTGGTTTTAAATTTGTAAAAGGATTGTATTGTAGATGAGATGAGAACCATCAACCGTACTTCGGCTTAACACATTATAAGAAACTCTTTCGAGTAACTACCCGCGAGTCGGAATGGAGATTTTAGACGACCGGCATTCAAACGCGTTAAATCTATATTTCGGTGTACGACTTACGCAATTTGGTCAGCGCAGGGGTCAATCTCCCTCCGTTCAAACGCGATAAAACTTGGCATATTTAAGGCTGTGAAATCAGTGACAGTATACTTATATACCCAATCAGCACCCCCCTGCATGGGATAATGGGATAATCTCCGCGCAACATGCAGCCGCCGATCACGTAAATATTTTTTACCGCCCCGACTAGGAAAATGCCAAATGCCAAACTAGACTCCATCTCTAGCGTCCCAAAATCTTTCGAACACTAACACGCCGCGCCATCTATATGTACATGTTTAGCAGGGCATCTATATGTACATGTAGACTCCATCTACATGTTTAGCAGGGCATACGGAATACGCCTGAAAGTTTAGAAATAATTATTTTAGAGAAAATACATTTTGTGTCAAAGATATATGTATTAAATTGTGTGAATTGTTACAAAACCATCACTGATTGGAGACTTGAGTTGTAAGTAAAAGGTGTAAGGATTAAAACTTGTTAAATGGAACTAGACCTTAATTTTTGAAACTTTTAATAAGAGCCTATACACCATTTTTGGGTCTGGGCCAGCCCCGCATCGAATCAGCCCCCTTTAGTTATAAAGCATAGTACCCACGCAGATTAAGACTTGCATGAACCTTGTTGAGAAGGAGAGCCAAGTGAGGAAGACCTCCATTGCTCTTCAATTTCTTTAGAGAAACCCAGCCATTGGATTTGATCTCTCTCACTCAATTCTTCTTGCTTCAAGAAGATTTGTCTGATTCATCCTCGAGAAGCGTTGGTTTTTAACTCCGTTAAGATTGAAGAGCGGAGGAGAGTGAGCCATTGGATGAGCAAGAAACAGGGGCTTGGTAGACTCGCATACGCGACGACTTAAGAAGATAAAGATCATTGTATGTTGACACATAACTTCGCATTGATATCGATCATCGAAAAACTTCGCATGTGCGGCGCCAATACTATAGACACCCCAATTTTACTCTTTCGGAGTATACAAACATATTTGATCAACTTTTGACCCTGCCCATGATCTCCAGAAAAGGACTGACCTTCTCTAAAGACTTTAAAACTCTAAATATGGGAACCATTATTGAAATAATAGTATATGATTGAGACCTAGGCTGAAACAATAGCCATGTGGCTCGGACCCAATCTGACCCGAGAAGATCACGAATTCCACACACCTACAAACTAGCGAAATTCGATTATATACGTGGATACACGCGCGCAATTAGTCCCACTTGGACCAGGCTCACTCTTCCCGCAGACCACCTTAGGACCCGGATTACACACAAGCTACTATGCGCTTAATTCAATTACATGCAAAACAGTCTGTGCATAATTAGTCCCATTTGGATTGGGCACAAACTTACGTACACCGCCTGAAGTCCCTAATTCCACACATACACTCCTGTACGGAATCGATTCCACGTATGAGACCACACGCGGAATTAGTCCAGACACGAATTGGGACTTTACTTCCCAAGACCGTCTGAACTCCGCAATCTCGTGCATACTTCAGTGCGTGGAATTGGATTCCATGCACAGCTACCTGTGCGGAATTGGTTCCAGGCATACTGGAACTAGGACACCCGGTCAGTTGGCCATCCTCAAGTTCTTGACTGACTCAAACCGAATTAAGCGCTGTGGATCATGCGCTTAATTCGATTCCACACAAAGATCCATGCATTCAATTCACCAATCGAGCACATGGTCCCACACGCGGAATTAGCCCTATACCTATAAAAAGACTCTCCTACCACGTCCAAACACACAATTTCAATAGCAATATCTTTTCTCTGCGGTACTGGAAGGAGGAAGAAGCGCTTAGCTTCAGCCCTTAGCTAACCAATTTGCCCAAGGGAGCTTACGGAGGGTACCCGGGAATGGGGCCGATCCTCCTTAGCTTAACGGCCACAACCCCATTTTTCTAATAGCAGTAGGAAACTAAATTAGTTAGAGTTAGAATAACACTAGGAGACCCCCGGTCAGCCAAACTCAGAGAAGAATCAAAAGACAAAATCAATTAGACTTAGAGCAGGATTAGGAAACCAAACTAGTTGAACCCCAAGGTGACCCATAGCTGCTGGAGTTGGCAGGCCGACATTCAGCAAAAGAGTTAGCTCACACCCCGTAAAGCGTGATCAGTGACGTGTTACAGCGTTGATAAATATCTGCAGCTGGCGATCGCATCAACATAAGTATCTTCTATTTAATATCCGTCTCTTTAATTTCAGCACTTAAGATTTCATAGTTTATTATTCTACCGCCCTAACCAGAGTTCACTCGAACCGAATTAGGCCACTTCTTCCGGGGACCAAAAGGAACCTAGAAAAAGTGTGTACCAACAGACTGGCGATCGCGATGGGACTCTTTTCCACTAAAGTTGCCTTTGTTTAGTCAGTTTAGCTTTTATATTTTCTGCTCTGTCATCTTTCGCACACACTCACACTATATACTCCCCTCTTTAAAAAAAAAAAAAATTGACTTTAAATATCAGGCATCGGAAGATTAAACTTTAATGATATTGACCCACCCTCGTGAGGCTCACCTAACGATCCCGAGTATAACGTTAGGCCATCACCATGGATAGTCCAATGTCGTGCCCGAGTGAACACGGTTAGTGAAAGCGAAAAATACCCCTTCGCTTCACAAAATACAAAATGCAGTGGTAGCAACGGAGACGATAGCAAGCCAAGATACACTGCCAGCTAAATCCTGGACTTCACTATCGATAAGCTGATGAAGGGAGGAGAAGAAGTCGATGCCCTGCAACAATCACTAGCGGAGCTATACAAAGCCGCCATGGAACAGAAGCTGATGGACCAGAGATAAGTCACTCCGAGGAACAGACGAGAAGGAAGGACGTCAACCCCTCCGACTCTCCCGACACATAACACGCATACCCCTCACACTCCTTCTAACGACAACCACCGAAGACAACCCTCTCCTGATACACCTAGACAGGACACCATTGTAAATACGAACTACCTCCATCAATTTTTAGACAATTATATGGCTAACAGAGAGCGTTCAAAGCAGTCTTTTAGATTCGACAAATTTTATCGAGACCTCAACTTCACTATACCCACGGGCTTTAAACTACCAAAATTCAACAAATACAATGGTACAGGAAATCCGACCCATCACCTGCCACTGTTCTATAACGATTGTCAACTAATCTGCACTAATCACGGGCTCCTCATCCATTACTTTCAACGATCCTTGGAAGGAGAGACCCTCGACTAATTCGTTGTTCTGCCTCTTACAGAAATTGAAACCTTCGAAGACCTAGCCAACAGATTCCTAGACCAATACCAACACATGATTTACGAGCAAATCAATCTCGCCGACTTGACAAGCACAAAGCAAAAGGATAACAAAGACTTCACGACATTCGCCAACCGCTGGAGGAGGCTCGCTGTCCGAGCGGGAAATTGATTGCTACTTCTATGTGTATCTTATTAAGTTTTAACCTATTGCAAGCGCATAATAAAAATTGTAGATCTAGTTTAGCATCGTTCCCACGAAGACGGGTTTTTCTATATTAACTTAATTTTCTGAAAACTTATATTTATCTTTTAAGTTCCTAAACTACTGGAGAAATATGAATAAAAGAATTATTTCTTAATCTAAATTATAGAGAATAAATCCTAAATCTTCCTTCAGATTATGGTCGTCAATCGCAATCTTCAGCTATCGGATATTTATGAAATTTAACAGTATCGTTACACTATATATCAAGTTTCCTAGCATTGATCGTCAATCAATACTAAAATCCTATCAATACAGATTTAATCTAATCAACAATCTCCTAAAACTTGGGCGTCAATCAAATTCTAGGAAATTGAAGATGGAAAATTAAAAACTGTTACATTAATCTGCAAACTTTAACCTGAGTCGTCAATTCCAATTAAAATTCGAAGATGTTTACAAAGCAGGAAATTACAATAAAATAAATCTAAACTAGAAAACAATAAAATTATATCTTTTATCCCTTAGCCGCAATCATCAATTGCTTCTGAGAAACTACAGATATCTACTTTAACCTTCAGCTCCCAATTGCAGTCGTCAATTTCTCTTGAGAAACTTTTAATATCTAATCTACAAAGCAATAAAAATCTACTCAAAATTGATCGAAAGAAAACCCAACCTTAGTCGTGAACTGATACTGAGAATTCCTTCGATAGTTATTCCTATGTGTCGAGCCTCTTATTTATAGATCATAAGGGTCGGTTAACAAAACTTCTAATTCTAATAAATGAAATTACTAAAGCAAAACTATCATAATAATTCTACTTCTAATCTTATCCTTTCTTGCTTTTATTCTTTTGATGTACTTCTGGATTTTTTTTCTTTATTTCAACAGTAGTGTCCCTTAAGAGTCTCCTTCATCAATCTCTTAGATTCGTGATTCATTGGACTTCTTCTTTAAGAGATCTTATAATTTTATGCATGACGGTATTCTTTCTCACGTGATCATCAACTTCGGAAGGTGTCTTCTCTGGAAAATTATAAATCACGATTTTTTATTCTTCTATTGAAACTTCTTCTGGAAAATCGTAAATCACGATTTTATAGTTTTTAACATAGGTTCCTTTTTAACGATTCTTCATTTGCGATTACGATTACGATTCATTGCTTCTCTTGTATCACACTCTTTTGAATGACTTTCTCTTATAAAATCGTAAATTACGATTTCTAGTCTTCCTGTACTTTGTTTCACCAAATCGTAAAACACGATTTTTCATCTTTTTAGTAGGCGATGATTCGTCTTATGTTTCAATCTTCTTTTTATTGCTTTAAGAGCGTTAATCTTTGAAAAGTACCACTTTTCACCCTTTAACCTGGCCTTTGATGGACCTTTGAACTGGTTAATAATAATTTTTAAGTGTGTTTTTTTAGATGACATGAATTTATAGCTTAGTACAGCAATCCAACATTTTTGTGCCAAGAAGAAAGAATTTGGAGCTAAGATGTGGGACTTATGGGTTTACATTGAATGGACCATGGTGTGAAATTGTGGTTCACACCATTGGGGCCATTTTGCATGCATTGGTGTCCTAGAAGGCCCACTGAGAGAGAGGTGCAACCCAAAGTTAATTGAGTGCTGCTGCAGTGGAGCTAATCTCCAATCTGTATTGATGCTGCAAGCAGCCATTCGAGCATTTTATGGATGCATCCAAACTCTCAAAGAGCTGTTGCAATCCAAAAGAACAATTGCAAGTTGCAAGAGCTATTGTTGCCTTAATTATCCAAACTGCAGATCTACTGCATCAATCCTTAAGAGTTGAGAACTAAAGTAAGAGCTGTTGTGCAGCAACCTATATTTAAGCATGTCAAGCTGCTGTCCCCACAACAGCTGCATGGAGGAGCAAGACTCAGGAGGTGTTGTTGTGCTGCAAATCATAAATGAATGCACTTGAGCAGATCAGCCAACTTGTCAAGCAGTTGGTTGATGCTATAAGGTAGCATATCGAGCAGTTCATGAACCTCGCGAGCTGAGAATTTGAAGCCTTTGAGGGAACTTGAGCAGATGTCGCGTGGTTCATTGAACCTATCGAGCTACTCAGTTGCAGCATTAAAGCACCCGCAAGGATCTCGCATGGTTCATTGGAACCTAGTGAGTAGCTTAAAGTTGCTAATTCATTCTACTCGCGTAGATCTTGCGCACATCAAATACAGATTCAGCCACGCAAGAAGCTACGATGCGCTCTAGCGAGATCCTCTCGAGTTGAATTACCTGAAGAATCATCCTTGCGAGCTACATTTATCAACTCGCGTGGTTCACTTGAACCTAGCGAGAAACTTAAAGCTGCACTAGATCCGGGTGAGCTCCTTAAAAGCCTGCATTTTGAACCTAGCGAGAACTAAGTGAGATCCACGCGAGGCACAGGTTCCAGCAGTCACACTTCAGCATCCAAGAACTTTTTAGGTATTTCATAACTTCTAGGGCACACATCCCAATGTGCTTAGCTATCCCACATATCCCAATGCAACTACTTGGCCACAAATGAACCATGACAGCAGCTCCAAGCATCTTATTCCTGATTGGCTAAAGCAATAAATGGCTATTTGGATTGTATAAATAGAGCTGTCATCTTTCTTGTAAAGGATCCAGAATAGCTGGATCAAAGTCTAGTTTAGAATTAGGGTTAGGGTTAGTTTCCCTTTTCCATTTTCTTTTCCATCTTGCCTTAGCACAGCAGTAATGCTGGGCTAAGTTCTTTGTAGCAGCTATAGGTTTTATTTTAGTTTTGTAATCGGTTTTGTATAAGCATTGAGAGTAGTTTTGGGGATTTGCACAGACTGCTGTCTTGTGGGCAACTATTGTAAGTCCTTTCTAATCAATGAAATGCCATGTTTAAAGCTCCATTAAATCTGTATTTTCCTATATTTTGCACACAAATTTTTATAGATTTGATGCTCCCATGATTGCTTGTGCTTGTGGCCCTGCAACCATTGTCACAGTAGTACTTTTACTGTACTATCTTCAACTTCAGTGATCCAAATAACCTCTGGGATAGCCTGTGGCCATTCAAGTGGGCAGGGTATAGCCCTAAGGCTGGTCCATCTCACAGGGTTGAGATAGATTATTTTTCTTTGCACTTGAGCTTGCAACCAAGTGAGAGATAGTTGCAGAGCCAACTTCTCCCTTATTTTACATTGCCATTTTCAGTGCTTAGATTTGAGATTTTTGCAGAGATTGTAGACTTGAGAGCTTAGTCATTGCAGACTTCTTTGTAGCAATGACCAGCTGATTCTAAAGCACCAAATAATCTATGATTTCTAGTGGTTTCCACTAGGTTTTCATGGACTATTTGATCCTATGGTTGTAAGTGTTTGTAGCCTTAGAAGTATAGTGTCTGCAATAGTTTTCATGTTCTAACTTTAGCACCTATGATTGGATTACCTCCCTAGGATAATCAGTGACCATTTAAGTGGATAGATTATAACCTTAAGAGCAGTCCAAATTACAGGGTTGAGTCAGATTCTTCTACCTTGCACTTATGCTTATAGTCAAGTGAAGGAATGCTGCAAATCTAATTCTTGATTTGAGTTATAGTGAAGCTTATCCCACAGCTGTCTACTTCCCCATATTTTTATTTTATTTTACCACTGCATCTACATTCTCTTCTTTCCCCTTTCTTTAGATCTAGTTGTATTTCTGTTTTTTTAGTTTCATTTTAGTTGTGACACTTAAACACATTCTCTTTACCTTGCTTTCTAGTGTAGGTTTATAATCGCCAGATCTGTAGCTAGATCTGGAGTTTTCTATACATCCCTTGTGGTTTCAGATTATCACTCTCCATGGGTCAAACTCTTACTTATCGAAACTTGCTACAACGGGCCCTGGATTCTTGCAGTAGTGTGTTTGGTTTTGTGCTGTGTTCAATCCATTTCACTTCCACCATTTTGTTTTGTTTTTGCCATTCTTCATTTCCCTCATATTATTTCCATCATATCTTTTTAATAATAAAAAGAAGTTTTAAGACCTGAAAAGTACCACTTTTCACCCCTTAATTTAATCTCTGTTAGACCCTTAGTCATTTAATAAATGTATGTTAAGCCCATTTTGTAGGTAATAAGCAGCAGCTGCAGATAAGGCCCTAACCATGCCAAGAAGCCTACTTTTGCCCCAGAAGTTCCTTAGAAGAGAGGAAGTTGGATCCAGACAGAGAATTGGTTACAACATAGGCAAAGCATAACAACCACAAATCAAGAAGTGAGCCTCGCACAGATGTCGCAGGGTTCAATTGTTTCAGAGAAAAATGCTTTGCGCAATTGTCGCGGGTTTCTGAAGGCAGCACGCCAACTGCTCGCGTTGTTCTCGCACAGATTGATGACAGAAGGGATTAAAAAGCAGACTTCGCGCAATTCTCGTGAGGCTCAATTGTAAGCGCTCGCGCAATCTCACGCAGCTCAAGAGAGGAGCAGTTACTCTTCGCGCGATTCACTGAGGAGAGAGAGCTTCAGGCATTCCTGTGCGCAGTGGCCGCGGGATGCAGATCTTCTGGGGACCGCTCGTGCAATTAAGAGAACGATGCAATTGCTTCTTCACGAGGATCCTTGCGAGATTCACCAAGAAATCAACTGCGCGCTCAATTCCCACGCCACTCAAATGGAAAGAGCAATCCCGCGATGACCAAAGTATCTATCCCACGACTGCAAGAGCTTCAAGTCAATTCAATCTCGCGACGACAACTCTATCACGCGACAAGACTTGGAAACTCTTGCTACCTAGCGAGGCTCAGGATTTTAACTTCCTCCCACTTCTGCAGGGGCAGTTTGAGAACTTCCAGCAACTAGGGCAGGCACTCCAATGCTCCAATCTCTGTGCACATGCCCCGAGGCATCTAAGGAATAACAATGGGCCACACTTGCATCGTTAAAATTAGGGTTTTCCTAACCCTAATCCTCCCACAGCCGACTGCTATATAAGCCTAAGCCTAGTTTAGGTTTGAGAATCTTCTGGACGTTATCTTCTTGAATTAGTTGTAGAGTTCCAGTAGGCTAAGGTTAGGGTTTAGGTAGCATCTTTTTTTTCCTTTTTCTTCTCTCCATAGTCCAGCACTTGTTGGCTATGCCTTTGTGTGTTTATTTAGAACAATTTTTTAATGGTGTTTTATAATAGGATGTTATACATATATGGGATTGGTGTATGAGGGTTGTTCTGTACAAGGCTGCTGCCTTGAGATCCTCCATTGCTAAGTTGTATTGTAAGTAATGGAGGATTGTTTTTAAGGATTTACTCAGATCCAAGTGACCTGTGTGTCCAGTCCAATGCACATTGTAGGCCTAGCCCCACCACATGATCCACTAAATTTGAATCCCCATGGGAGCCTGAGCTGGTAGCCTTGTGAACATGGTGTTGGCAATAATCTACTTGTTCTGTCTCAAACCTCTGTGAGGAGGATAGCCTCTGTGGATAGTCTGTGACCATTTAAGTGGACAGGTTATAGCCCTAGGGTGAAGCCAATCCACAGATCTAAGATAGATTCTTCTTCTCTGCACTTGTGGTTGTAGCCCTGTGAGAGATTGTGTAGAGACAGACTCCCCTATATTTGTGTAGACCTACCATCAGATGGCAGATCTGATTTGGCTGTAGAGATTGTAGGCTTGTGACTGGATCACTGCTGTCTTTCTGAAACAGTGAATAGCTAGACCTAAAACTAATACTCAAACTCTTGCTGGTCCTGTGTGTCCAGGCTAGTGCACATTGTAGGCCTAGCCCCACACACAGAACTTTAGAGGTTGAGGTTCCTATAGATTCTTGAGCTGGTAGCCTGGATGAAGTAATGCCTACAATGATAAACATGTTCTAACCCATCTATAGGTTGTGGTTCCCCTATTGGATAGTCTGTGACCATTTGAGTGGACAAGTTATAGCCATAAAGGATTGGATCATGGCACAAGGGTGAGTTGGATCCTTTCTCCTCTTTGGTGATAATGTAGCCATTGGACAGGACTTCTATAACAGCAGATCTGAGTCTGAGTTATAAAACCCATCAGATCTGTACCTAATAGCTTACTTCTCACCATTTTTATATTTATTTTCACAAACTCCATCATTCTTCTCAACCGTTTCTGTAGTTTAGGCATTAGGTGACCATAGGATTTAAACAATAGTGACCTTAAATCCCCTTCCATTTAGGATTGCCAGATCTATAGCCAGATCTGGAGGGCCTACTAAAAATGGCTCCCTTGGAGCTTTAGATCATTTTTTCCTGTGGGACAAACTCTTATTAAAACTTGCTACAATAGGCCCTGTATCTTACAGGTCTGTGTATTTTTAGGCTTGCTGCTTTGTATTCTTCAATCCACCTTTGATTTATTTTCACTAACCCATTCTTATCACTATTTTCAATAAAGTTAGCAGCAAAGTATCTAAAATAACCTAACAAGTTTTTTACGCTGCTGCTGGGGAATCTTGATCTATTAGTAGACCCTAGATTTTTATATTTTTTTATTCTTTGATAACTATGCTTGTGAATAACTGATACTGCTGATTTACATTTAGAATTTTTCTTGCAGATCTGGACAGTAGCAGAGAAGGAAAGTTGAACTGCACTAGGAGTCTAGCTACCTCTGTTTGCATTTCTCCAACCCTCAAAACTCAATCTATTTCTCCTTTACAAATTCCATAGCAGTTGATTAGGATAGTTGTAATTTTGTTTAGATAATTCTTTGAGTTAATTGCAATGTGTCTGCAAGTCGTCTTCCCTACTGTTGGTGTGTGTGCATGCTAGGAAGGAGATCCCTCAGTCCCACATTAGAGCCTCCTAACTCTGAGATAGAAAAGGCCAGAAGATCAAGAAGGCCCAGACACACCACATTTGAGCCCCTTACTGATACCGAGACAGCAGACATGGGTGAAGAGCAACCCAGAACATTGAAGGAGTTGAATGCTCCTGATGATTATAATTCTCCATTCAGCATTCAATTCTCAGATGTTCAGGGAAACTATGAGATTAAAACCTCAATCATCCAAATGCTTCCCTCTTTCCATGGGCTCAGCAAGGAAGACCCCTACAAGCACATTGACCAATTCTTGGCCCTGTGCACAACATTCTCCATTACTGGTTTGGGACCAGAAGCCACTAGATTAAGGCTCTTTCCTTTCTCCCTAAAGGACAGGGCCAACACCTGGTTAGCTACTTTCCCAAACAATAGCATCACTTCTTGGAAAGACCTCTAGACAAGATTTTTGACCAAATTCTTCCCAGAGACAAAAACCAGCCAGTTGAGGAAAGCAATACTTGCTTTTGCCCAATCCCCAATTGAGGATTTTAATCAAGCATGGGACAAATTCAAGGAGATGCTCAAACAATGTCCCCACCACAAGATCCCTGACTGGCAGCTTGTCCAGAGCTTCTATAATGAGATAAATGAGAAAAGTAGAGATATGGTAGATGCCTATTGTGGTGGAACTTACATGCATAAAACAGCTGATATGGGACTTGTTCGAGGTCATCAGTGAAAATGCTTTCCAAAAGATGTCCTTGTCAAGAACTATTCATGAGCCTTCTTCTAAAATGGGACTAGCTGAAACTTCCAAAGGAAAGATGTATGAAGTAACTGGGAATAATGACCTAAAAATGCAGATGGCCAATCTTTCTAATAAGTTTGATAAACTATTAACTATGGTGCAACCCAGATTGGCTGCACAGGTGATGGAGACATGTCTGATATGCCAATCTCCATAACACACAGTGGAGGAGCGTCCATCTGCGGGGCAATATCCTGAGTATGTGATGGAACAAGCTGCTGTTGCCCAATCATTTGGCCAGCAACAATCTGTTGGCTACAACAAGCAGCCATTTGGATACCAGCACCAAAATGATGGTTACCAGTAGAGAGATCACCCAAATTTGAGGTGGAGACAAGATAATTACATGCAGCCACAACAGATGTTAGCCTTACCTCAAAAGCCACAGCAGCAATTTAACCAGGGATATGCCCCAAGGTCAAATTTTCAGTATCAGCAGCTGCCCCAGCAGCAAAATCAGTTGGTACTTCCCCCATCTCAGCCCTGAAATGCTTCTTTTGAGGATCAGATTTTGGCCTCATTGCAGAACCTTGGAACTTGGACTCAGACTGTGAACTCTCACAGTCAAAGCATAAAGAAAATGGAAGAGCAGCTAGGCCAAATATCCAATGCCTTAGCCAAAAGAGAGGAGGGCAGGTTGCCAAGCCAGCCAGTGGCCAACCCTAAGGGCCAATATTTGATTGAAGAAGCTTCCTCAAGTTTTGAGGGAGCTAATGCGATCACAACCCTAAGTTCTGGCAGGCTGGTGGACAATCAGGTTGGAAAGGAACAAGGAGACGTCATTTCCAAAGAAATTTTGAATGAAAGTGAAAAAGAATTTATATAGCACAGAGCTAAGAGTTGCCTACTACCCTGCAACAAGAGAAAAATAAAGAGGCTATAGTTGAGCCTCAGCAGGAAATAAAAGATGAAAAAGGAAAAAAAACAAAAGTTTAGTTATAGGCTTGCAACTGAGGAACCAGCAGTACCTCAGTTGCCATTTCCTCAAGCTTTGAGTGGCCCTGCCCCTTTTTATAAGGGGAATGCACAGATAGAGGAAATGATGGAGACGTTTAAGCAGGTAAAAATCAATTTGCCCCTGCTGGATGCAATTAGACAGGTCCCAGCCTATGCCAAGTTTCTGAAAGACCTTTGTACCCAGAAAAGAAGAGCTAGAGGCCATTTGTCCAAAAAGGTCTTTGCAATTGATACAATTAATTCTGTATTAAACATAACAATGCCAGAGAAGTTGCAAGACCCAGGGATACCCACTATCCCCTGCATAATTGGAGACCACACAATTGGAAGGGCCCTTCTAGACCTTGGAGCCAGTGTAAACCTGCTGCCATACAGTGTGTATTAGCAGCTAGGTTTGGGAGAGCTAAAACCCACCCCCATTGTACTGTTAATGGCTGATAGGTCATAAAGGAGACCTATGGGAGTGGTTGAGGATGTCTAAGTAGGGGTGGACAAGTTCTTTTACCTTGCACACTTCCTTGTTTTGGACATGGACTGCAACAAGAGTACAACCCCTATACCTGTTATTTTGGGCAGGCCATTCTTGGCCACTGCCAATGCATGCATTCAATGCAGGTCAGGAATTATGGAGGTAACTTTCGAACATATGAAGGTTGAACTGAATGTGTACAATAATGCAAAGTGCCCTCAGCTGGACAATGAGAAAAGCTTTGCAATGGATGTACTAGAGGAAGTTGTTGAAGAAGAATTGCCCACTCTGCTGGATTGGGGCAACATTATCACAAGTTTAATTGAAGTTTGGGACATGGTAGAGGAAGGAATCCCAGCTGTTATGAGAGAAGACATGACCACATTAAAGTCTTCTGTGGGCTTAGTGCAGCATTCCATTTGGAAACCTACATTACTGCCTCTTTCTTAAACCAGTAAAGAACCAATCTTGCCATCCACCCAACAAGCCCCTGATCTGGATCTTAAGAAGCTTCTAGAAACATTGAAATATGCCTTCCTTGAAAAAGGTGAAAAACTTCATGTAATTATCTCCTCCTCTCTTACCAATGAGCAAGAGGAATAATTACTAACAGTCTTGAGGAAGCACAAAAAGGAAATTGGCTAGACCATTGCGGATCTAGGAGGGATAGATGCATCAATCTGTATGCACAAGATCCATTTAGAGGAGGGATCAGTACCCTCAAGGGAAATGCAGAGGAAATTAAATCCTCACATACAGGAAGTGGTCCTCAAAGAGATTATTAAATTGCTAGATGCTGGGGTAATTTACCCCATTTCTGATTCTGAATGGGTGGCATCTATCCAAGTGGTGCCCAAGAAATCTGGCATAACAGTTATTACAACAGAGTTTGGAGAGCTGAGACGAGCCAGGGAGACCACTGGCTGGAGGGTTTGCATAGATTATCGGAAGCTCAATTCTAAGACCAGAAAAGACCACTTCCCTCTCCCCTTCATAGATGAAATTTTGGATAAGTTGGCTAGAAAAGATTTTTATTGCTTTCTTGATGGGTACTCAGGGTACAATCAGATCCCTGTGCACCCTCATGACCAAGAGAAAACTACATTTACTTACCCTTTTGGCACCTTTGCTTACCGAAGGATGCCTTTTGGGTTGTGTAATGCACCAGCCACCTTTTAGAGGTGTATGTATGCCATATTCTCTGATATGATTGACAAGTTCTTGGAAATTTTATGGATGATTTCTCTGTATATGGGGACAGTTTTGGCCAATGTCTGTAACACCTCCACCTGGTCTTGCAAAGATGTGAAGAGACCAATCTGGTCTTAAGTTGGAAAAAGAGTCACTTCATGGTAACACAAGCTATTGTGTTGGACCATGTAGTCTCTAAAGAAGGGATTGAGGTAGATAAGGCCAAAGTTGACCTCATTTCAAATTTTCCCCCTCCAAGAACAGTCAAATAAATCAGATCTTTCCTTGGACATGTAGGATTCTACAGGATGTTCATTAAAGACTTCAGCAAAATTGCTAAACCACTGTGCCACCTACTCTACCAGGATGTGCCCTTTGATTTTTCTGCTGAATGTCTTGAGGCTTTTGAAACTTTGAAGGTATGCCTCACCTCTGCCCCTATACTCTAAACACCCGACTGTGCACTACCCTTTGAGCTGATGTGTGATGCATCCGACTTGACAATAGGTGCTGTTTTGGGCCAAAGGAAAGATAAGCTATCAGTGGTCATTGCCTATGTCAGCAAATCACTTGCTGAAGCTCAGCTGAATTACACCACAACTGAGAAAGAGCTTCTGGCAGTGGTTTTTGCTGTTGACAAATTTAGACCTTACTTACTTGGGTCTAAAACTGTAATCTTCACAGACCACTCAGCATTGAAATACCTATTATTCAAGAAAGATGCTAAACACAGGCTGATTAGATGGATACTCTTGTTGCAGGAGTTTGACATTGAAATCAAGGACAAAAAGGGTGTGGAAAATGTGATGGCTGACCACTTGTCTAGAATTGTGTTAGAGAAATATATTGATGACCCTGCAAATGATGCTTTCCTAGATGAGCAATTGTTTGCCATCCAATCCTTGGTTCCTTGGAATGCACACATTGTAAATTATTTAGTTATAGGCAAGATTCCTGCCCATTGGACCAAAATGGACAAAGACCTGTTCTTCTCACAGGTCAAATTCTTTTTCTGGGAGAAACCTTACTTATACAAATATTGTGCAGACCAAATCATTCGAAAATGTGTTCCCGAAAGTGATGTCCCCAGTATTCTAGCCATGTGCCATGAAAATACCTGTGGGGGCCACTTTAGTGGAAGAAAAACAGTTGACAAGATCTTACAGTGTGGGTTCTATTGGCTTTCTTTATTCAGAGATGCCAATACACACTGCAGGACATGTGAGAGACGTCAGAAATTAGGAGGGCTGTCCAAAAGAAACTCAATGCCTTTGCAGCCCATCCTTGTTGTGGAACTGTTTGATGTCTGGGCTATTGACTTTATGGGCCCCTTTCCTCCTTCAAATGGTTATCATTTCATCTTAGTGGCAGTGAATTATGTTTCCAAATGGGCAGAAGCTATTCCACAAGAACCAACGATAATCAAGTTGTCCTCAAATTTGTAAAGCAGAATATCTTCTCAAGATTTGGCACCCCTAGAGCCATTATCAGTGATGGGGGTAGCCATTTCTGCAACAGAAATTTCGAGAGCTTGCTTAAGAAATATTCTGTCACCCATAGGATTGCTACTCCCTACCACCCGCAAACCAGTGGGCAAGTTGAAATTTCTAATAGGGAGATCAAACACATCCTTGAGAAGACAGTGAGGACTGACAGAAAGGACTGGGCTGAAAAGCTAAATGATGCATTATGGGCTTATAGGACTGCTTATAAGACTCCCATTGGGATATCCCCATTCAGACTGGTTTATGGCAAGGCTTGCCATCTCTCAGTAGAGTTAGAACACAGGGCCTATTAGGCCATAAAAAATTTAAATCTAGACCTAACTTCTGCTGGTTATCACAGGTCGCTGCAGCTGTCAGAACTGGATGATCTGAGGATGGATGCATATGCCAATACTCGGATATAAAAGGAACGGTCCAAGGCTTTCTTTGACAAGGGTTTGTTAAGAAAGAGCTTCATGGCTGGTGATAAGGTTTGGTTGTTTAACTCCAAACTTAAATTTTTTCCTGGCAAACTGAAATCAGATGGGAAGGTCCCTATATTATCATGAATGTTTCCCCATCTGGTGCTGTGGAAATCAAGAATCCCAAGTCTGGGTAAACCTTGAAGGTGAATGGTCAGAGGCTTAAGTCTTGTTTAGAAAAACCTGCTGAACTTATGGACACCATTCACTTTCAAAGGGACCCTTCATTAAACTGATCCATAGATGTGTCAATGATGTATTATATGTACCTTGATTTTGTTAGGTTTATATTGCCTTCTTTTGTTCAAAATTTTTAGAAAATTTTAGTGGCCTCACTTGAGTCTGAACCTGTCTGGTCTGATTTCTTTTTATGCTGGGTTTGATGATTACTGCTCTTGAATTGGTGGTTTTTGATTGAATGCATGATGTTTGGATAATGATTTTTGCTGCATATGCTTGAATGTTTGATTTTAAAGTGTCTGGAGGTGCCCCTGGTGGTGAGTTATACCCAGGAACCAGCTACATCACAAATGCAAATGGCAGAATGAAGAGTGCATGCTCTCTGTTTAATGATTTGCTGTCGCGGGGACCAAAATGAACCCTGGGAACCTCTCACGCAATCCAAATAGAGCACTTCAATAGCTGTCGTGAGATTCAAAGTGAACCCTGGGAGCCTCTCACGCAATCCAAGTGGAAATTACACCGTCGCTAGGTTTCATTTCTCATCTCGCGACCAGATATTTCCAAAGCGCGCCAAGCCTAATGACAAGTATTTTAAACCCGCGCTTGTCTCCCTTTCCAGTACTCTCTCGCTTCTCCATCCAGTGAAACCCTAGCTTCCAGCGCTCTTCTACCTCTCTCCTCCAGCGTCAATTCTACAACCCATTATTCACACCAGGATCCTAGAGATTTGTTCCTAACGTCATCCCCATCAATTGCCTTTTGCTCAGAGATCTCGTGGTGCACTGTCCGTCAGATCGAACCAAACCCTACAATTTTAGGGTAAGCACTCAGATCTCGGTCCCCCTTTTTTCATCTTTAAAAGTAGAGTTTCTAATGGCCCCTAAGAGTGCACCAAAGAAAAGGGCTAGGGATAAGGCCCCTGCTGAGCCCACTCCTAAGAAGGTCAAGACTTCTAAGGCACTGAAAAAAGAGAAGGTAGTGGTTGAGGAGGTGGAGGAGCCAACCCTTGAGTTTTCTACACCCTCTGAGCTCATGGCTTCAATCCCCTTAGAGCCTGAAACAACTTTCGACCTGCCCTTCTTTGAGAAGGAGCCTCTTTCTGCCCCTGCCATTTAATTTATGAGCAAGGCTGGTCTGACACCCTTAATGAAAGGAATTCCAGCACTAGCCTACCCTAGGCTAGTGCAACTTTTTTATCAGCACATCAGGGTCACCAAGGATAAAGATGGACAATCAGGCTTCCTCGTGCTGATTGATGATTTTGAGATGTTGATTAACCCTAAGCTGATTGTAGAGGTATTGGGCATCCCAGCCGCATTTGAAACTAGCTGTGGATATGGCCCTTCCCTGAGTGCCTCAATTGATACCATTGCTAGGGCTCTCACTAGAGGATTAAAGGCCTCAGGGGATTCCATAAGAAGAAGAGAGTTGGAGCCAAGCCTCCTTTTCATTGACCAAGTCCTGAGAAAGAACATTTACTACTCAGGCAATCAGCAGGAGAGGAGGGCTCCTATTGCTGATGCAGTTTACTCTTTCTCTCTGGGCCATGGCTTCCATGTAGCCTGGTTAATTTTTGAAGCAATGAAGGACTTGGTGGAGAAGCTAGGGTAGAAAAAGAAGCCACACACACTCCCCTATGCCAGAGTCATCACCAAAATGCTTTTGAGGGGGGGTACAAGATACAAAAAGGAGAGGAGACTACCACCCTTGCCCTTACAACTTTTCCTAAGAGGCAATGGGGAATCAGCAGGAGCCTGATGGAGACGCAGAAGAAGAAGAAAGCTGAGGCTCAGGCCCCTCCCAAGCAGACAATAGAGGAAGTTGTTCAAGATCCTGTCACTACCACTGCTGCAGCAGTCCCCACATCCCCTCCACCTTTTACTACAGGATCCCCTATCCTGACAACATCCCATCCCATTACCCCATCAACATCTCTCCCTTCCTCCCCTACACCCCTTTTTCCTGTGATTGGTACCTGGGAGGACACGACCCCCCATGTCAGCCCCTCACCTTCCCCTACACTGCCTCAATACACAGCCCCAATACCCCCATCATCTTCACAAAACCTTGACAGCCCTCCACTGATCTCATACAAGAAAAAGAAAACCACTCACACAACCCCCACCATGTCCCAACCCCCACCCACTATCCCTTTTATCCCCACTGACACACCTCACATTGACCAAGACACCACTCCAGCCATGCCTACTACATCCTCACTCACAGACATAGACCTCAACCTTAACACAACCATCGGATTCCAAGCCTTTATGGCTAGTTTCCTTGACACCATGCCCACCCATTACACCCCCCTCCCGGACTCTCCAAATACATCACCACATCACTCACCAGAACCCCACTCTCCTCCTCCTTCGACTTTCCATCACGCCCCTTCCTCCCCTTTTCAACCTGTTCCATCTTCTATCCAATCTCAACCTCCCAACCCAGACGCACTTATACTTATCCTCTCCCTCATCCAAGACATCCAATCCCAACCATCCACCACAACACACACACAGGACCAGATGCAAACTGAAATCACATCCATCAAATCCACACTTCAGACATTGACCAACCAACCCATCCCTCAACAATCCAATCAAACCTTACTGGTCCTTTCCCCTTCTAGCCCTGACTTCACAACCCAATCATTCTCTTTCATACATTTCACCATTCCCTTTTTCCCCGCCCATCACCACCTACTCCTAGCGAGCCTACCTCATTTTCTTTCCCCCCATGCCTTCCATCCCACCTCTTATACTACCCCCTCCAACATTCACTAACAAATCCACCCAAATAGACCCAGAACCTGTTACCCTCCCCCACCAACTAGACTTACCCACTGATAACACCATTTCCCCCACCCAGGACCAATCACATTTTGCTCCTTCCATTTCTTCTCTTTCTATCACACCCAAACACTCCTTTTACATCCCTCCCTACCTCACCATCCTCCATGCCATGAGAGACAATCCCTACCTTAGGAGGGATGCCCTGAGGGGCATGGCCCAACTTAGGCAATCCATAAAGACCCCCCTGCTGCAGCAGATTTCTAAACTTGAGGAAGCCCACAGAAAGTAATTGCTGGGTATTTCCCTTGGCTGGACTAACATCTTGGAGGCCTATGAGAAGGCAAAAACTATGGCTGCTTATCATCAGATGAATCTGGAGCTGGAGAAAGCAAATACTAATATGGAGAGGATGAAAGCCATAATGTTCGAAAAAAGACTCAACAATGCCCAGAAAATCTTTCGACTCCAAAAGGAAATCCACGAAACTGACCTCCTCAAAGCCTAAATCCAGATATCCTCTTTGAAAGCTGCATTGGCTGCTACTAGAAGTGCAGCTCAGCAGCCCACCCCACTCACTGTACTCATGCCAGAACTTGAGCCTCAAGCTACCCAAACCCCTACTGCCCCTCCTTCATCACCTCCTACTGAGCAAACTTATCCTAAACAGAGGAAAGTCACTGCTAAGAGGACTGCTTCCACAGCAGCCTCTATCAAAATTGGCAAAGAGCCAGCTGCCCAGTCTGAGGAGGCACAACCACATGGCCAGCCAGACAAAGGGAAGTCCCCTATTGCGCCCCCTGAGCAAGATAAAGAAAAATCCCCTATGATCCCTCCTGAACCCAAGACCAGAAAAATGAGGGTGAGGGTACCAAAAGCTCCAACCATGAAGAAACCTCCAGCCTAACCAAAGAAACCAAGGCATCCAAAGAAAAAGTGTCCAGCTGAGAGCAAAGCAAAGAAGAAAAAGACCAAAGCTCCCACAGACAGAACCAAGTCCAAGCCCAGTTCTGAGCACAAAGCTGAACTTAGGAAACATGCACAACAGATGGGCTGCACTGGTTCACCGATTCAGATTCCGATTCCTCTTCCTCTTAAACTAGATTGTAGTTAGGCTTTTCATTCCTTTTCATTTCTTTTCTTGTCATTGTAATTACAGTTGTACATTTCTTTCTAAGATAATAGAATTTCTTTTTGTATGTTGCTTTGTGTATATTGTTTGTGTGTGTTTACTTTTTTTCTTCCTGACTATTACCCTGCACTTTCTGACCTTTGAACCAGTGAGGACACTGCTCCTCATGGTTTGGGGGTGTGGCAGGGTAGGTCTGCCAATAGAATAGTTAACTTTAGTACAGTAGTGGTGCTGTAATTAGAATGAATAAAGTCAATTTCCACTTAACTTGATGCAATGAGGAAATTTGTAGAAAATTAAAATAATTTTTGTAGACATTTCGAAACTGAAAATTTTAAAATCTTGGCACCACAATGAAGCTAATATCAGAAATTTTAAATTAGTACCTAGTAAACCTAAGAGGAGAGAAAAAGGTGAAAATGCACTCCATGAGTTAAAAAGAGGACCATACCTAGTGAGATTTAGGCCCATCAATATCTGTTGAAGAGTGTTTTGGTATTTTTTTCTGCTCTAAGGTCTGATTGACTCAGCACTTGTTACTAGAAGTTAGGCATCTCCAAATCAAAACTGGTTGACAGCACTCATGACACTAAGGAAATGATTCAAAGCCCTCATTTGGATAGTTTGAGCCTGAAAACCCAACCTTTTAAAACTACCATTTTGCATACACTCTTTGAGCCTCAAAAAGTCCTATTTTTCTTTAACAAACACTAGAGTACTTGCACCTTAACCTCATGACCTGATTCAACCTTACCCTCACTCTGAGAATTCATAAGGTAAAGGAGGAGTTGAAGGTAGTGAGAGTGGTCCAACATTTGGTAGAAGGAGAAGAAAAGTAACCTATGAATAATAGTGTGTTGCTGGTATTTGTGTGGCAGCTCATCATAAGAATCATAAAAATAAAAAGAAGAAAAATAATAAAAAGAAAAAAAAAAAAAGAGGAAGAGAAGTTTGGAGAAGAACATCATCTGAAAATTGAAAAGAAGAGGAGAAACTGGCCACTTTGATTCTGAAATATATCAAGTAAGATGAAGTTGTGCTGAAATGAAGGTAGTGAAGTCATGAGTCACTCCATACCTTGCTGATTTCTCAATTTTTATTTCTTTTTTACCCCTTCATTCTTTATATCCCTCACCCATAAGCCACATTACAACCCATTCAACAAGACCTTGAATATCCAAAGTGAAATGAGTTGTTAGGTGGAGATGAGGGAGTACCTAATCTATGGTGAAAATCCATGAGGATGTCAGAAATTAGAAGCTCTACCTATGCTCATGCTTGCAGGTCCATTTGGGGTCTGTAACTGCTCTTGAGCTGCTTTAAATGAGAACACCCCTAGATATTCATTATTGAGAGACAGCCTTGGTGAGAATTGGGTCTGACTTGTAACTTCATTGGGGTTGTATCCAATCTGATTTTTGAATTTAAGGCAAGCTTGGTACTGATATGTGCACATTGAATTTCTAATGTAAAATAATTGGTGGAAATGCAAACATATGCTAAAAAAAAAAAAAAAAAATTTTGAGTTTTAAATGGCCTACATTACTGCTACAATTTCCTCTGAATTCTAAAGGAAATTGGATTGATGCTTTATTCATTGAAATTTGTTTTGCCATTGACTGCACCACTTTTAACTATTTTTATTGTGAAGTTTGTGGGTATCTTCACTGAAAACCCTCAGGAGACTTCACTCCTCCACTAAGGATCACCTAGGGGTTTAAAAGGCTTAGTACATATGCTAAATGTACCCGTGATCCCTACGAAAGTGGCATTTAATTAGATAAAACTTTGCTATGGGACTAGCAAAGATTAGGTTTGGGGGTATGTTAAGACTTGAAAAGTACCACTTTTCACTCCTTAACTTAATCTCTGTTAGACCCTTAGTCATTTAATAAATGTATGTTAAGCCCATTTTGTAGGTAATAAGCAGCAGCTGCAGATAAGGCCCTAACCATGCCAAGAAGCCTACTTTTGTCCCAGAAGTTCCTCAGCAGAGAGGAAGTTGGATACAGACAGAGAATTGGCTGCAGCATAGGCAAAGCATAGCAGCAACAAATCAAGAAGTGAACCTCGCGCAGATGTCGCGGGGTTCAATTGTTTCAGAGAAAAATGCTTCGCACAGTTGTCACGGATTTCTGAAGGCAGCATGCCAACTACTTGCGCTGTTCTCACACAGATTGATGATAGAAGGGATTAGAAAGCAGACTTCGGGTAGTTCTCGCGAGGCTCAATTGTAAGCGCTCACGCAGTCTCGCGTAGCTCAAGAGAGGAGCAATTACTCTTCGCGCGATTCACTGAGAGAGAGCTCCAGGCATTCCTGCGTGCAGCTGTCGCGTAGTGGCCGCGGGATGCAGATCTTCAGGGGACTGCTTGCACAATTCATAGAACAATGCAATTGCTTCTTTGCGAGGATCCCCGCTAGATTCACCAAGAAATCAACTGCGCACGCAATTCCCGCGCCACTCAAATGGAAAGAGCAATCCCGCGATGACCAAAGTATCTATCCCGCGACTGCAGGAGCTTCAAGTCAATTCAATCCTGCGACGACAACTCTATCACGCGACAAGACCTGGAAACTCTTGTTACCTAGCGAGGCTCGGGATCTTAACTTCCTCCCACTTCTGTAGGGGTAGTTTGAGAACTTCCAGTAACTAGGGCACACACTCTAATGCTCCAATCTCCGTGCACACGCCCCGAGGCATCCAAGGAACAGTAATGGGCCATGTTTGCATTGTTAAAATTAGGGTTTTCCTAACCCTAATGCTCCCACAGCCGACTACTATATAAGTCTAAGCCTAGTTTAAGTTTGAGAATCTTCTGGACGCTATCTTCTTGAATTAGCTGTAGAGGTCCAGTAGGCTAAGGTCAGGGTTTAGGTAGCATCTTTTTTTTCCTTTTTCTTCTCTCCATAGTCTAGCACTTGCTGGCTATGCCATTGTATGTTTATTTGGAACAGTGTTTTAATGGTGTTTTATAATAGGATGTTATACATATATGCATATATGGGATTGGTGTTTGAGGATTATTCTGTACAAGGCTGCTGCCTTGAGATCCTCCATTGCTAAGTTGTATTGTAAGCAATGGAGGATTGTTTTTAAGGATTTACTCAGATCCAAGTGACCTGTGTGTCCAGGCTAGTGCACATTGCAGGCCTAGCCCCACCACAGGATCCACTAAATCTGAATCCCCATGGGAGCCTGAGTTGGTAGCCTTGTGAACATGGTGGTAGCAGCAATCTATTTGTTCTGTCTTAGACCTCTGTGAGGAGGATAGCCTCTGTGGATAGTCTGTGACCATTTAAGTGGACAGATTATAGCCCTAGGGTGAGGCTAATCCACAGATCTAAGACAGATTCTTCTTCTCTGCACTTGTGGTTGTAGCCCTGTGAGAGATTGTGCAGAGACAGACTCCCCTGTATTTGTGTAGACCTACCATCAGATGGCAGATTTGATATGGCTGTAGAGATTTTAGGTTTGTGACTGGATCACTGCTGTCTTTCTAAAGCAGTGAACAGCTAGACCTAAAGCTAATACTCAAACTCTTGCTGGTCCTGTGTGTCCAGGCTAGTGCACATTGCAGGCCTAGCCCCACACACAGAACTTTAGAGGTTGAGGTTCCTATGGATTCTTGAGCTGGTAGCCTGGATGAAGTAGTGCCTACAATGATAAACATGTTCTGACCCATCTATGGACTGTGGTTCCCCTATTGGATAGTCTGTGACCATTTGAGTGGACATGTTATATCCATAAGGGATTGGATCATGGCACAGGGGTGAGTTGGATCCTTTCTCCTCTTTGGTGATAATGTAGCCATTGAACAGGACTTCTATAATAATAGATTTGAGTCTGAGTTATAAAACCCATCAGATCTGTACCTAATAGCTTACTTCTCACCCTTTTTATATTTATTTTCACACACTCCATCATTCTTCTCAACCATTTCTGTAGTTTAGGCATTAGGTGACCATAGGATTTAAACAATAGTGACCTTAAATCCCCTTTCATTTAGGATTGCCAGATCTGTAGCCAGATCTGGAGGGCCTACTAAAGATGGCTCCCTTGGAGCTTTAGATCATTTTTCCCTGTGGGAGAAACTCTTACTTATTAAAACTTGCTACAACAGGCCTTGTATCTTGCAGGTCTGTTTATTTTTAGGCTTGCTGCTTTGTATTCTTCAATCCACCTTTGATTTATTTTCACTAACCCATTCTTATCACTGTTTTCAATAAAGTTAGCAGCAAAGCATCTAAAATAACCTAACAAGAAGCAGTAAAAACTTTTCAACGAGTTTTTGGTGTCACTGCCGGAGAGTTTTGATCTATGTATAGTAAGCTGAGTTTAGTTTTTATTCTTTGTAGTTGTAGTATTTAAATAAATGCCAGCTGAAATTTGTGTTTGATTTTTTTTACTTCTTTATTTTCTATTTTAGGTATTTTGTGTCTTAATTGTGTTTGTAGAAATTATAGCTCTAGTCTTAGGAGTTTTTGCTGGTTTTCTTTATTTTCTGTTTTAAATTTATTGTTGTTTAGTGTTTGAATAAATTCTTGCTGAACTTTTTGATTTTTGCAGGCTTGGAGCAATGGCAAATATGGAAATTTAGCTGCAGCTGGAGCATTCCTGCATTAGTTTGCATCTCCATCTCCCTTGTTTTTGTTTCATTTCTGCAGTCTTAATTTCCAGTAGTGTGTTAGTTTGTGTTTTCTTTCACTATTTGCTGATTAGCTACCCTTGTTGTGCTCTGTGTGTGTTGTATGTAAGGCAGAAGATCTCTCAATCCTGAGTTGAAACCTGTAAAGCCTGAGATAGAGAGAGTCCTGTAAATCCTGAGATAGAGAGAGTCCTGAGCCTTAGGCCAGTAACACACACCCCTGTTGTAAACTTAGTAACAGCTGAGATGGGTGAGCAGCCTCAACCCCTTAGGGAATACAGTGCACCAGGGGCATACTCATCCCCCTCTTGCATTCAACTCCCTAATGCTGTGGGTAATTATGAGATCAAAGCCTCAATCATCCAAATGTTGCCAAGTTTTCATGGGCAGAGCAAGGAAGACCATTACCAGCATATAGATAAATTTCTTTCTTTATGTACTACCTTTCATATTGTTGGTCTGGGAAAGGAAGCCACCAAACTGAGGCCTTTTCCCTTTTTCCCTAAAGAATAAGGTTCGAACATGGCTCACCTTGCTCCTACCAAGCAACATACAGTCTTGGAATGACCTGTAGTGCCAATTTTTGGCTAAAATTTTTCCAATTGGTAAAACCAGCCAGTTGAGGAGGAGCATGATTTCTTTTGCTCAATCCCCAACTGAACAATTGCATGAATCTTAGGATAGATTTAAAGAGTTATTGAGGTAGTGCCCACACCCCCAGATCCCCAAATGGCAGCTTGTACAATGCTTCTAGGGACTAGATGCTAAAAGTAGAGCTATGATTGATGCATCAAGTGGTGGCACATACCTCAGCAAGACTGATGTAGAAGCATGGGATCCATTTGAGCTTATAAGTGAAAATTCTCTCCAGCAGGAGGCTCTGTTAAGATATGACATTGAGCCACCTGCTAGAGGTGCTAAAGAACCCATGCCTTCTAGAAAATTGTATGAAGTGAATGTTTACAATGACCTAGAGAGAAAAGTGGACACATTGTCGAAAAAGTTTGATAAAGTTTTGAATGTGTTGAAGCCCCATATGGCTGCACATGTTGGAGAGGCATGTTCGATGTGCCACTCACCCATACACTCCCATCTAAATTGTCCTTCTGCTGGTCCATTTCCTAAACTAGTAAATGAGCAAGCCAATATTGTCCAATCACATGGACAGTAGCTTGCTGGCTACACTTAGAGGAACCACCCAAACTTGAGGCAGAGACAAGTTGATTTGCCTCAAACCCACCAGCAACAGGCTTTGCTCTACAATTCCAACCAGCAGTCCTACCATGGTCATGCACCAAGATAGCAATTTTTCATCAGTCCCCCCAGCCAGGTCAGTTAGTTGTAGCCCCACCCCAACCAAGAGCCCCCTCCTTTGAAGAGCAGGTTTTGACTTCATTGTGAAACCTCAGCCCCGTTACACAAATTGTGGATTCCCACACTCAGAGCATCAGGAAAATTGAGGACCATCTTGGTCATATCTAAAATTCTCGGATAAGAAGGGATGAAGGTCGGTTCCCGATCAAAACTGTTAACAATCCCAGAGGGGCACACTTGATTGGTGTAGTCTCTTCAAGTCATGAAGAAACTAGAGCCATCAATGCCTCGAGGAATGGGAAGGAGGTGGCTAACCAAGATGTTGTTGATACCAAAAGGTTATGCATTCAGCGAGAAGCTGAATAAATAGGTGCTGTTGTTTAGCCCCAGATAGTTAAAAATAAAAATTTCCAAAATAAAAACAAAAATATAAAAAAAATGTAATTTCTTTCATTTGTATACCATTTTTTCTACTTTTCTGTTCATATATTCAGTTTTGCATTTTTTTTCTTTGTTGCTGCATATAGCTTTTATTTCCCTGCTTATTTTTCTTTCTTGTTTTACCTTGCTGCCCCTGGTTACTTACTGTTTAAATATTGAGGAAAATGTTCATCTTAGGTTTGGGGGTATGGCAGGGTGTGCCAATGGAATATTTAATGCTAGTGTAGCAATATTGGATAAATTTTGTGAAAATAAGTGATTTTCCACCTAATTTTTGAAAAAGAGGAAATTAAAAACTTTTTAAAACTAAAATTTGTTGTAGCTCTAACACTTTCATGAGGCAAATGTCAAGAATTTTTAAAAATTGGTGCTTAGTGATCTTGAAAAGAGAGAAAATTGTGAGGATATACCCCAAGAATTTGATGGAAGACCTTACCCAGTAAGATTTGGGCCAATTTTTTTTTTTTTTGAAGAGTGTTTTGGCAATTTTTCTGCTCTAAGGCTTGATTGAATCTAGACTTGCTCACTAGAAGTTATGTAAATCCAAGTTGAAACAACTTGACAACATTCATGACATTGAAGACATGATGTAAGGCTATCCCTTGGACAGTTTGAGCTTAAAATTTTTTACCTTTGAATTGCCCTTAATATACACCATTTGAGCCTTAAAAATCCAAGCTTTTCTTTGATAAAAACTAGAGAATTTGAATACAAAACTCAGTGACCTGATGCAGCCTGACCCTTATCCTGAGATTTCAGAAGGTAAAGGTGAAAGAGTTGAAGAAGGAAGAGCTGGTTTGATAATTGGTGGAAGAAGAAGAAAGCACACTTGAAGGAAACTGTGTATCAGATGTATAGCTGTGGCATTCCAACCCATAAAAAGAAAAAAAAAATTTGGTAAAAATACAATAGACAAGCATACAAAAAGAAAGAGAAAAATAGAAAAACAAAATAAAAAGGGAAATCACTTCATTGGAAAGTTAGAAGAAGATGAGATGGTCACTTCAAATATGGAAATATTAAAGAAGTTGAAGATGAGCTGAAATGAAGAAGGTGTGTGTACCACCTCCTTACCTTACTGATTTCTCAATTTTGAATCCCTCTTTACCCCTTTATTCTTTATAAACTTCACCCATAAGCCACATTACAACCCAATAAAAAGACCCTACGGATCTGAAATGGATTGAGCTGTCATGTGAAAATGAGGAGCTATGTAATCTATGGTGAAAAGAGTTAGAAGATTTCAGGAATTAGAGCAATATCTATGTTCATGTTTGCAGTCCTATTTGAGGGCTATAACTGCTCTTGAGTTGTGTGAAATGACACACCCTTCATGCTTATTTTGAGTGACAGCCCTGGTGAGACTTGGGTTTGAAATTGAATTTGTTTGGGGCATTATCAAAACAGAATTCTCAAATTAATAGTGAGCTTCGCATTAATTTTCACACACAATGCTTTGACATAAGCTGATTGATGGTGTAGGAATTACAGTAGAATTTCAATATTAAACTGCTGATTTACTACTGAGAAATCTCTAAAAAATTGAATGAGTAAGGTGTGGAATGAATTTTATTTTGTTTGAACTCTGTTTTAACATGATGCACTGATATTAACTAATTTTATTGAAGATGTTTGTGGGTACCTTCACTGAAAACTCTCAGGAGACTCCACTTTTCCACTAGGGATCATCTAGGGGTTTAAAAGGCTTGGTGCATATGCTAAATGCATCCGTGTTCCCTATGAAAATAGCATTTAGTGTTGTAGGTTAATTGTTTAAAATTTTCACTTTTCTTGAGGACTAGTAAAGGCTAGGTTTGGGGGTGTGTTAGTCAGTGATTTATACCATTTTATACCCTTTAAACCTAGATTTTGTTAGGCCCTAGAGTATCTAATAATTGCTTTTTAAATATGTTTTGCAGTTTAGGAATAAAATTCAGCATAGTGCAGAAATCCGGTTAAGAAGTGCCAATAAGAGGAGTTTGGAAACGTTCAAGAGATGAGAGGAGTGGTGCTATGGCCTGTTGCTGAACAACAGCAATCTAAAAGCTTCAGCAGTTGCAATAGCCTCCTGCACCTCATCTACACATTAGCTGCCCATTCAGCTGCACACTTTGGAAAGTAAGCTGCAACAGTGGGGTGAGGAACACATCACAACAGCTGCACCCATGCAATTTGCACACTTTTAGCAGCACCAATATTTCCAATTGCAGTAGCAACTAATTCAAACATTTAAGAGCTGCAACAAAGAGGAAACAAACTTGTTGAGCAGCCTTGAAACTTCTACAGAAGATGAGTTCAGCAGCTTTCAAACCTATCAAAATGCCTTCGGTACAACAGACATTGAACCTCACAAAATGTTACTGCTTTGAGTGCACCTATCGAGTAGACTTTAGCAAGCCAAAGCCGCATGCATCCTCTCGAGCAGAAGAGTTCACCAACCTCACGAAGATATGTGGTTGTAGGCCAACCTGTCGAATTGAAGAATGTGCTGAGCCAACCCATCGAAGTGCACTTGGATCCCCTAGCCATCCTATCGACTTGAAGAGCTTGCAAACCTGTCGACCTGTGCTGCCAACAACCTCTCGAAGGGACCTTTTTGAGCAGACTTGCAACCTCACGAATGGATGGAACACACCAGCCAACTTGTCGACTTGTAAATGCAGCAGCATCAACACTTGTCGAGATCCACATCCCAACCTGTCGACTTCCTCAGCTCCAAAGCTATCCTATCAAGTAGACCTTCAAGGCTCGAGCAATCTTTTCGAGCAATACTGAAGCTGCAGACCATCCTGTCGAATGGAGCCTTCACATATGAAGCCCAACCTGTCGACTTAGAAGACACCAGCAACCTGTTGGCATTCACATTGCAAACACTAAACCATCCTGTCGACTTCTTAGCTTGCACTTTCAGTACATATCGAGCAGTCCCCTCCATCCTATCGAGCACTCTCAGCTTCCAAGCCTTCAACCTGTCGACTTGTAGCAACTGAAGCCACATCCTATCGAGCAGATGAAGCACACACTCAGCAAACCTGTCAACATTCAAGCTACAGCCATCTTCTCCAACCTGTCGAGATTTCCTTCAGCCATCCTGTCGACTTCAGCAAGTTGCACTTCAGCCAACCTGTTGAGTGGAAGGTGCAAATAGTACCTATCGAGTTGCAGCTATATCCTCCCACATCCTGTCAAGTTGTAGCCTGTAACTCCAGCCATCCTGTCAAGATTTCCTTACAACCTCTCGAAACAGCAGCTTCATCCTATCGAATGCAGCCAGCAACCTCATGAAATATACCTGAAGCTGTTGTTATATAAACCTGTAACCTAATCTTTCAAGCCGATATCTCTCTACTGCAGTTTAGATTTCTTCAAGCTGATCCAAACTCGGGCTTTAGCTGTCTTCAAGTATTTTTACCATCATTAAAGATCCATGGGGGCAATTTTGGGTTTCAAAGTATCCAAATGGATTGTGAGCTATTTTCACATTCACAATAGCTAGGATAGGGGCTGAACTGTCTTTTGAGAACTCTGAAGCACAAGAAATCTCTGCACATGGGAAAAACTGATATGCAAAGCAATTCTTGGCGGGAGGCTTCAACTGAGCATAACTGAATGGATCTATTTCTTCTCTCTAATTGGTTGGAATGCTAAACACATGGATTAGCATAGAAATTCTCTCCACTGATTTACTGCAATTCTAAGCACATGGATCACTACATATGTATAAATAAGCCTCCTTGCTACTGTAATTCTTCAGTAAGGAAACCAAGGAATCACTTTAGTTCTCCTTAACTCATTTAGGTTTAGTTTTAGGTTTTATTTTTCCTTTTTCTTTTCCCCCTTCTCCCTCTAATCCATCCTGTTAGATTAGATCTAGATAGCAGTTCAGATCTAATTTGTGATTGTAATTTTGGCATGAAGATGTGTGGATTGATGCACGGACTACAAATCAGAGAACAAGGTTATTATAAGTCGTTTGATTCAATAAATTGTTGATTTTAAAGTTCAATTAAATCTAAAGATCATGTGGTTCCATTAGATGTTTATAGGATTCATGTATTTGGGAATAACCCATTCAGTTTACCAGCAGATCTATCGATTGCCATCTGATTTCCCTTGGTTTAATATTCCTGTGGATGCCTGAGTTTGTAGCCTTGCATCCACAGCATCTGTTGTGATTTTAATATTCTAATTGAAACCTTTGATTTGGAGGAAATCCTTGGGATGATCTGTGACCATTAAAGTGGACAAATCATAGCCTTAAGATCAATTCAAACCTCTTATCTAAATTGGATTCTTCTAGCTTAATCCTTTGGATTAGATGAAGTCTATAGGATAATTTATGACCATTCAAGAGGATAGATCATACAAGATAAGTTCAAGCCTTTGGTTTAGAGTGGATTCTTCAACCTTGTACTTGAGCTTGTAGCCAAGTGAAGGACAACTGTAAATTCACATGCCTTGATCTATTTTGCAATGAAAACCAGTCCCTAACTATCTATTTTCCCCCAATTTTTATTTTATTTTACCATCCATCTTCCTCAATCTCTTAGATTTAGTTTTATATTCCTGTTTTGTAGATTACATCACCCAAAAAACTCTCTTTCTTCTTAGACTAGGCTAGAATTGCCAGATCTGTAGCAGATCTGGAGGTCTACTATATAACCTATTAGGTTTTAGATCACTTATCCCTATTGGACAAACTCTTACTTTTAAAACTTGCTACAAAAGGACCCTGTATCTTACAGGTCTAGATATTTTAGATGTGCAAAATCCATCTTTTGTTTTACTTTGATTTTATTTTGTCTTCACCACACACAATAATCAGCTCCTGTAATATCCCCAACAAGTTTTTGGCGCCGCTGCCAGAGAGTTTTGATCTAGTTAGTAGATATGAGTTTTTCATTTTGTAGATCTGCTTTTTTTTTCCTTTAGTTTTATTGCTGTTTTGTTTTAGATCTTTATAGTGCATTCAAACTGTTTGAATAAATGTATGCTGCAGTTTTTGAATAGAAAATTTGTTTTATTACCGTAGTAGTCTTTCTTTTTCTGAATTTTTCTTCATTGCCTTATAGCTATTTGAATAAAGTATTGCTATAGTTTTTGAATTTTTGCAGATCTGGAGCAGTAGCCACAAGAGGAACCTATGGATTGCAGCTGGAGCAGCTCTGCTTGAGTTTGCATTCCCTTCTCTTTTATTTTCAGTTTCAATTTTTAATTCTTTAAAACCAGCAAACTGCTGTGTTTTTGTCTATTTTTGTTCTAAGATTTGTTGTTATTTGAAAGCTAAATAAAAAATTAAAGGAAATGATAAACACAAAATTTCAGATTTCTTTTTCAAGAATAGTGTTTGTATTTTTTTCAGTAGTAGTAAATAAGGATTCTAGTTGATCCCATGCTGATATACAAAAAAAAAAACCCCAATAAAAAAAAGAAAAATTATAAAAACATAAAAAAATTTCAGATTCAGATGGGCTGTCTTCTTGTGCTATCATCTGAAACTGATCTTGCTGAGATCATGGCTCTTCAATTTTGGAAGCATCAGGAAAGTAAATGAGCAGAGGATCATATTTTTGCATTGAAAATTCAATGGAGCCTCTTCATTCATTCACTTTCAAGATCTTTTCACTATTAATAGGTCTCAGCTGTGAATGAATCTTGTTTTTAACTGTGTGCATTCATGCTGACATTACTTTGAAATTCATATTGATTTATACACATTCACAGCACACACAATAGCACAAAGGAACTTACCACAGCACAAATCTTACCTTATCACAGTTGACTCTAGGATATTTTCTTATGATTTTTTTTTTGTTTTAGGAATTTTTTGTTTGCTGATTGTACTTTCTTAGGATAATGTGTATACTACTTTTACTGATTTTGTGCATGTTTGTATTCAGTTTTTACCTTTGTTTTACTATTTTTCCTGTTTTTAGCAGTTCATTTGTATACCATTTTTTCTACTTTTCTGTCCATATATTTAGTTTTGCATTTTTTTTTCTTCGTTGCTGCATATAGCTTTTATTTCCCTGCTTATTTTTATTTCTTGTTTTGCCTTGCTGCCCCTGATTACTAATTGTGTAAACATTGACGACAATGTTCATCTTAGGTTTCAGGGTATGACAGGGTGTGCCAATGGAATAGTTTATGCTAGTGCAGCAGTGTTGGATAAATTTTGTGAAAATAAAGTGATTTCCCACCTGATTTTTGAAAAAGAGGAAATTAAAAACTTTTTAAAACTAAAATTTGTTGTAGCTCTAACACTTTCATTAAGCAAATGTCAAGAATTTTCAAAAATTGGTGCTTAGTGAACTTGAAAAGAGTGAAAATTGTGAGGATATACCCCATGAATTTGATGGAAGACTATACCTCGTGAGATTTGGGCCTAAAATTTATTTCTTTGAAGAGTGTTTTGGAAATTTTTCTGCTCTAAGGATTGATTTAATCAAGACTTGCTCACTAGAAGTTATGCAAATCCAAGTTGAAATAGTTTGACAGCATTCATGACATTGAAGACATGATGTAAGGCCATCCCTTGGATAGTTTGAGCTTAAAATTTCTCACCATTGAACTACCCTTGATACACACCATTTGAGCCCTAAAAATCTAAGCTTTTCTTTAATAAAATCTAGAGAATTTGAATCTAAAACTTAGTGACCTGATGCAACCTGACCCTTATCCTGAGATTTCAGAAGGTAAAGGTGAAGGAGTTGAAGAAGGAAGAGTTAGTTTGACAATTGGTAGAAGAAGAAGAAAGCACACTTGAAGGCAACTGTGTATCAGATATATTGTTGTGGCAATCCAACCCATAAAAAGAAAATTTTTTTTTGGGAAAAATATAAAAGAAAAGCATACAAAAAGAAAGAGAAAAACAGAAAAACAAAACAAAAAGAGAAGTCAAAGAAAAGCATACAAAAAGAAAATTAGATGAAGATGAGAAGATGGCCACTTCAAATATGAAAATATCAAAGAAGATGAAGATGAACTGAAATGAAGAAGGTGTGTGTACCACCTTCTTACCTTACTGATTTCTCAAATTTGAATCCCTCTTTACCCCTTTATTTTTTATAAACTTCACCCATAAGCCACATTACAACCCAATAAAAAGACCCTACTGATCTGAAATTGATTGAGCTGTCATGTGGAAATGAGGAGTTGCGTAATCTATGGTGAAAAGAGTTAAAAGATTTCAGGAATTAGATCAATGCCTATGTTCATGCTTGTAGTCCTATTTGAGGGCTGTAACTGCTCTTGAGCTGTGTGAAATGATACACCCTTCATGCTTATTTTGAGTGACAGCCCTGGTAAGACTTGGGTCTGAAATTGAATTTGTTTGGGGCATTATCAAAATAGAATTATCAAATTAATGGTGAGCTTCACATTAATTTTCACACACAATGCTTTGACATAAGTTTATTGATGGTGTAGGAATTACAGCAGTCTTTCAATATTAAACTGCTGATTTACTGCGGAGAATCCTCTAAAAAATTGAATGAGTAAGGTGTGGAATGAATTTTATTTTGTTTGAACTTAGTTTTAACATGATGCACTGATATTAACTAATTTTATTGAAGATGTTTGTGGGTACCTTCACTGAAAACCCTCAGGAGACTCCACTCCTCCAGTAGGGATCACCTAGGGGTTTAAAAGGCATGGTGCATATACTAAATGCATCCGTGTTCCCTACGAAAGTGGCATTTAGTGTTGTAGATTAATTGTTTTGAATTTTCACTTTGCTTGAGGACTAGCAAAGGTTAGGTTTGGGGGTGTGTTAGTCACTGATTTATACCATTTTATACCCTTTAAACCTGACTTTTGTTTGGCCCTAGAGTATCTAATAATTGCTTTTTAAATATGTTTTGCAGTTTATTAATAAAATTCATCATAGTGCAGAAATCCAATTAAGACGTGCCAATAAGAGGAGTTTGGAAACATTCAAGAGCTGAGAGAGAGAGATGAAAGGAGTGGTGCAATGGCCTGTTGCTGAACAACAACCATCTAAAAGCTTCAGCAGTTGCAATAACCTGCTGCACCTCATCGTCCCATTAGCTGCCCATTCAGCTACACACTTTGGAAAGTAAGCTGCAGTAGTGGGGGTTTTCAGTGAAGAGGAACACATCACAGTAGCTGCACCCATGCAATTTGCACACTTTCAGTAGCTCCAATATTTCCAATTGCAGCAGCAACTGATTCAAACATTTAAGAGCTGCAACAAAGAGGAAACAAACTTGTTGAGCAACCTTGCCTAGAGAAGATGAGTTCAGTAGTTTTCAAACATGTCAAAATGCCTTCACTACAACAGACATTGAACCTCACGAAATGCTGCTGCTTTTAGTGCACCTATTGAGTAGACTTCAGCAAGCCAAAGCCTCATGCATCCTCTCGAGCAGAAGAGTTCACCAACCTCATGAAGATATGCGGCTGTAGGCCAACCTGTCGAGTTGAAGAATGTGCTGAGCCAACCCATCGAAGTGCACTTGGATCCCCTAGCCATCCTATCGACTTGAAGAGCTTGCAACCTGTGCTGCCCAAAACCTCTCGAAGGGATCTTTTTGAGTAGACTTGCAACCTCATTAATGAATGGAACACACCAGCCAACTTGTCGACTTGTAAATGCAGCAGCATCAGCACCTGTTGAGATCCACATCCCAGCCTGTCGATTTCCTCAGCTCCCAAGCTATCCTGTCGAGTATATCTTCAAGGCTCCAGCAATCCTTTCGAGCAGTACTAAAGCTGCAGACCATCTTGTAGAATGCAGCCTTCACATATGAAGCCCAACCTTGCGACTTAGAAGATACCAGCTACCTGTTGACATCTACATTGCACACACTCAACCATCTTGTTGACTTCTTAGCTTGCACTTTCAGTACATATCGAGCAGTCCCCTCCATCTTATCAAGCACTCAGCTTCCAAGCCTTCAACCTATCGACTTGTAGCAGCTAAAGCCACATCCTATCAAACAGATGAAGCACACACTCAGCAAACCTGTCAAGTGGAAGGTGCAAACCTTCTGTACCTATCGAGCTGCAGCTATATCTTCCCACATCTTGTCGAGTTATAGCATGTACCTCCAGCCATTTGTTAAGACCTGAAAAGTATCACTTTTCACCCCTTAATTTAATCTCTGTTAGACCCTTAGTCATTTAATAAATGTGTGTTAAGCTAATTTTGTAGGTAATAAGCAGCAGCTGCAGATAAGGCCCTAACCATGCCAAGAAGCCTACTGTTGCCCCAGAAGTTCCTCAGAAGAAAGGAGGTTGGACCCAGACAGAGAATTGGCCATAGCATAGGCACAGCAAAGCAGAAAAATGTCAAGAAGTGAGCTTCGCACAGATGTCGCAGGGTTCAATTGTTTCAGAGAAAAAGGCTTCGTGCAGTTGTCGCGGGTTTCTGAAGGCAGTACACCAACTGCTCGCACTGTCCTCATGCAGATGAATGACAGAAGAGCCCAGAAAGTAGAGTTCGCGCAGTTCTCATGAGGTTCAGTCATAAGCTCTCGCGCAGTCCCGCGCAGCTCAAGAAAGGCGCCTTTAAACTTCGCGCGATTCACTATGGAGAGAGAGCTCCAGGCATTCCTGCGTGTAGCTGTTGTGCAGTGGCCGTGGGATATAGACCTTCAGGGAACTGCTCGTGCGATCCAGAAGCCCATGCACGTTGCTTTTTCACGAGGATCTCCGTGAGATTCACTAAGGAACGAACCGCGTGTGTGATTCCCGCGCCATTCAAATAGAAAGCTCAATTCTGCGATGACCAGAGCATTCCTGCGACGCCCAAAGTATCAATCCCGCAACTACAAGAGCTTCAAGTTAAATCAATCCCATGATGCCAATTCTATCACGCGACAAGACCTGGAAATCTTGCTACCTAGCGAGGCTCGGGATCTTAACTTCTCCCCACTTCTGTAGGGGCAATCTAGGAACTTCCAGCAACTAGGGTACGCACTCCAATGCTCTAATCTCTGTGCACACGCCCCGAGGCATCTAAGGAACAAAAGTGGGCCACGATTGCATTGATAAAATTAGGGTTTTCCTAACCCTAATGCTCCCATAGCTGACTGCTATATAAGCCTAAGCCTAGTTTAGGTTTAAGGGACTTCTGTACTCCTTCTTGAATCAACTGTAGAATTGCAGTAGGCTAAGGTTAGGGTTTAGGTAGCTTCTTTTTCCCTTTTTTTTTCCTTCCATAGTCCAGCACTTGCTGGCTATGCCTTTGTATATTTATTTGAAACAATTTTGATGGTGTTTTATAATAGGATGTTATACTTGTATGGGATTGGTGTTTTGAGGGTTGTTCTATACAAGGCTGCTGCTTTGAGACCCTCCATTGCTATGTTGCATTGTAAGCAATGGAGGATTGTTGTTAAGGAGTTATTTAGATCCAAGTGACCTGTGTGTCCAGGTTAGGCACATTGCAGGCGTAGCCCCACACAGAATCCACTAAATCTGAATCCCCATGGGAGCCTGAGCTGGTAGCCTTGTGAACATGGTGGTGGCAGCAATCTACTTGTTCTGTCTCAGACCTCTGTGAGGAGGATAGCCTCTGTGGATAGTCTGTGACCATTTAAGTGGACAGGTTATAGCCCTAGGGTGAGGCTAATCCATAGATCTAAGACAGATTCTTCTTCTCTGCACTTATGCTTGTAGCCCTCTGAGAGATTGCACAGAGATAGACTCCCCTGTATTTGTGTAGACCTACCATTAGATGGCAGATCTGATCTGGCTGTAGAGATTATAGGCTTGTGACTGGATCACTGCTATCTTTCTAAAGCAGTGAACAGCTAGACTTAAAGCTAATACTCAAACTCTTGCTGGTCCTGTGTGTCCAGCTAGTGCACATTGCAGGCCTAGCCCCACACACAGAACTTTAGAGGTTGAGGTTCCTATGGATTCTTTAGCTTGTAGCCTGGATGAAGTAGTGCCTACAATGATAAACATGTTCTGACCCATCTATGGACTATGGTTCCCCTATTGGATAGTTTGTGACCATTTGAGTGGACAGGTTATAGCCATAAGGGATTGGATCATGGCACATGGGTGAGTTGGATCCTTTCTTCTCTTTTGTGATAATGTAGCCATTGGACAGGACTTCTATAACAGTAGATTTGAGTCTGAGTTATAAAACCCATTAGATCTGTAACTAATAGCTTACTTCTCACCATTTTATATTTATTTTCTCACACTCCATTCTTCTCAACCATTTCTATAGTTTAGGCATTAGGTTACCTTAGGATTTAAACATTAGTGACCTTAAATCCCCTTTCATTTAGGATTGCCAGATCTGGAGGGCCTACTAAAGATAGCTCCCTTGGAGCTTTAGATCATTTTTACTTGTGGGACAAACTCTTACTTATTAAAACTTGCTACAACAGGCCCTGTATCTTGTAGGTCTGTGAATTTTTAGGCTTGCTGCCCTGTAGTTTTCAATCCACCTTTAATTTATTTTCACTAACCCCATTCTTATCACTTTTCCAATAAAGTTAGCAGCAAGCACTTAACATATTTTAACAAGTTTTTGGCGTCGTTGCCGGGGAGTCATGATCTATTAGTAGACCTTAGAATTTTTGTATTCTTTATTCTTTGATAGCTGTGTTTGTGAATAATTGATACTGCTGATTTACATTTAGAATTTTTTTGCAGATCCAGACAGTAGCAGAGAAGGAAAGTAGAATTGCACTGGGAGTCTAGCTACTTTTGTTTGCACTTCTCTAACCCTCAAAACCTCAGTCTATTTCTCCTTTGAAAATTCCATAGCAGTTGATTAGGATAGTTGTAATTTTGTTAATTGCAATGTGTCTGCAAGTAGTCTTCCCTGCTATTGGTCCTGTCGAGATTTCCTTACAATCTCTCGAAACAGTAGCTTCATCCTATCGAATGCAGCTAGCAACCTCACGAAATATACCTGAAGCTGCTGTTATATGAACCTGTAACCTAATCTTTCAAGCCGATATCTCTTTGCTACAGTTTAAATTTCTTCAAGCTAATCCAAACTCGGGCTTCGGCTGTCTTCAGTTATTTTTAGCATTATTAAAGATCCAAGGGAGAAATTTTTGGTTTCAAAGCAGCCAAATGGATTGTGAGCTATTTGCACATTCACAACAGCTAGAATAGGGGCTGAACTGTCATTTGAGAACTCCCAAGCACAAGAAATCTCTACACATGGGCAAAACTGATTTGTAAAGCAATTTTTAGCGGGAAGCTTCAGCTGAGCATAACTAAATGAATCTATTTGTTCTCTCTAATTGGTTGGAATGCTAAACACATGGATTAACATGGAAATTCTCTCCCCTAATTGGCTGCAATTCTAAGCCCATGGATCACTGCATATGTATAAATAAGCCTCCTTGCTACTATAATTCTTCAGCAAGGAAACCACATAATAGCTTTAGTTCTCCTTGACTCATTTAGGTTTAGTTTTATGTTTTATTTTTCCTTTTTCTTTTCCCCCTTCTCTCTCTAATCTAGCCTGTTGGATTAGATCTAGCTAGCAGTTCATATCTGATTTGTGATTGTAATTTCAGCATGAAGATGTGTGGGTTGATGCACAGACTACAGATATGAGAACAAGGTTATTGTAAGTTGTTTGATTTAATAAATTGTTAATTTTAAAGTTCAATTAAATCTAAAGATCTTGCGCTTCCATTAGATGTCTATAGGATTCATATATTTGGGAATAGCCTATTCAATTTACCAGTAGATCTATTGATTGTTATCTGATTTCCCTTGGTTTAATATTCCTGTGGATGCCTGAGCTTGCAGCCTTGCATCCACAACATCTGTAGTGATTTTAATGTTCTAATTGAAATCTATGATTTGGAGGAAATCCCTAGGATGATCTGTGACCATTGAAATGGACAGATCATAACCTTAAGATCAATTTAAACCTCTAGTCTAAATTGGATTCTTCTACCTTAATCCTTTGGATTGGATGAAGTCTATAGGATGATCTGTGACCATTCAAGTGGATAGATCATACCCTTAAGATCAGTTCAAGCCTTTAGTTTAGAGTGGATTCTTCTGCCTAGCACTTGAGCTTGTAGCCAAGTGAAGGGCAGCTGCAAATTCACATGCCTTGATCTATTTTGCAATGAAAACTAGTCCCTAGCTGTCTATTTTCCCCCATTTTATATTTTATTTTACCATCCATCTTCCTCAAACTTTTAGATTTAGTTTTATATTCCTGTTTTGTAGATTACATCTAGTGACACCCAAAAAACTCTCTTTCTTCTTAGACTAGGCTAGAATTGCCAGATCTATAGTAGATCTGGAGGTCTACTATATAAACCTATTAGGTTTTAGATCACTACTCCCTATGGGACAAACTCTTACTTTTAAAACTTGCTACAAAATGATCCTATATCTTACAGGTCTTGGTATTTTAGATGTGTTGAATCCATCTTCTGTTTTACTTTGATTTTATTTTGTCTTCATCACTCACACAATAATCAGCACCTGAAGTATCCCCAACAAGTTTTTGGCATCGCTGCCGGAGAATTTTGATCTTGTTAGTAGATTTGAGTTTTTCATTTTGTAGATATGATTTTTTATTTCTTTAGTATTATTGCTGTTTTGTTTTAGATCTTTATAGTGCATTCAAACTGTTTGAATAAATGTATGCTGTAGTTTTTGTATAGAAAATCTGTTTTATTACCGCAATAGTCTTTCTTTTTCTGAAATTTTCTTCATTGCCTTGTAGCTATTTAAATAAAATACTGCTGCAGTTTTTGAATTTTTACAGATCTAGAGCAGTAGCCACAAGAGGAGCCTATGGATTGCAGCTGGAGCAGCTTCGCTTGAGTTTGCATTCCCTTTTCTTTTGTTTTCAGTTTCAATTTTTAATTCTTTAAAACCAACAAACTGCTATGTTTTTGTCTATTTTTGTTTTAAGATTTGCTATTATTTGAAAACCAAATAAAAAATTAAAAGAAATGATAAACACAAAAATTTCAGATTTCTTTTTCAAGAATAGTGTTTGTATTTTTTTCAGTAGTAGTAAATAGGGATTCTAGTTGAGCCCATGCTGATATACACAAAAAAAAAACCAATAAAAATAAGAAAAATTATAAAAACATAAAAAATTTTCAGATTCAGATGGGCTGTCTTCTTGTGCTATCATTCATGTACCCCCATCTGAAACTGATCTTGCTGAGATCATGGTTCTTCAATTTTGAAAGCATCAGGAAAGTATATGAGCAGAGGATCATATTTTTGCATTGAAAATTCAAGGGAGCCTCTGCATTCATTCACTTTCAAGATCTTTTCACTATTAATAGGTCTTAGCTGTGTATGAATCCTGGTTTTAACTATGTGCATTCATGCTGACATTACTTTGAAATTCATATTGATTCATACAAATTCACAGCACACACAACAGCACAGAGGAACTTACCACAACACAGATCTTACCTTATCACAGTTGACTCTAGGATTTTTTTTGTTTTAGGAATTTTTAGTTTGCTGGTTGTACTTTCTTAGGATAATGTGTATACTACTTTTACTGATTTTGTGCATGTTTGTATTCAATTTTTACCTTTTTTTACTATTTTTTCTATTTTTAGCAGTAATTTCTTTCATTTGTATACCATTTTTTCTACTTTCTTGTCCATATATTCAGTTTTGCATTTTTTTTTCTTCGTTGCTACATATAGCTTTTATTTCCCTGCTTATTTTTCTTTCTTGTTTTACCTTGCTGCCCCTGATTACTCATTGTGTTAACATTGAGGACAATGTTCATCTTAGGTTTGGGGGTATGACAGGGTGTGACAATGGAATAATTAATAATAGTGCAACAGTGTTAGATAAATGTGAAAATAAAGTGATTTTCCACCTGATTTTTGAAAAAGAAGAAACTAAAAACTTTTTAAAACTGAAATTTGTTATAGCTGAGCTATAACAAATTTTCAAAATTGGTGCTTAGTGAATTTTAAAAGAGAGAAAATTGTGAGGATATAACCCAAGAATTTTTGAAACACTTTCATGAAGCAAATGTCAAGAATTTTCAAAAATTGGTGCTTAGTGAACTTGAAAAGAGAAAATTGTGAGGATAAAACCAAAGAATTTGATGAAAGATCGTACCCAATGAGATTTGGGCCTAAATTCTTTTTCTTTGAAGAGTGTTTGGCAATTTTTCTGCTCTAAGGATTGATTGAATCAAGACTTTCTCACTAGAAGTTATGCAAATCCAAGTTGAAATAGCTTGACAGTATTCATGACATTGAAGACATGATGTAAGGCCATCCTTTGGACAGTTTGAGCTTAAAATTTCTCACCTTTGAACTGCCCTTGATACACACCATTTGAGCCTTAAAAATTCGAGCTTTTCTTTGATAAAAACTAGAGAATTTGAACACAAAACTCAGTGACTTGATGCAGCCAGACCCTTATCTTGAGATTTCAGAAGATAAAGGTGAAGGAGTTGAAGAAGGAAGAGCTGGTTTGACAATTGGTGGAAGATGAAGAAAGCACACTTGATTGCAACTGTGTATCAGATGTATAGTTGTGGCATTTCAGTCCATAAAAAGAAATTTTTTTTTGGGAAAAATACAAAAGAAAAGCATACAAAAAGAAAGAGAAAAACAGAAAAGCAAAATAAAAAGACAAGTCACTTCATTGGAAAATTAGAAGAAGATGAGAAGATGGCCACTTCAAATATGAAAATATAAAAAAAGATGAAGATGAGCTGAAATGAAGGAGTGTGTACCACCTCCTTACCTTACTGATTTCTCAATTTTGAATCCCTCTTTACCCCTTTATTCTTTATAAACTTCACACATAAGCCACATTACAACCCAATAAAAAAGGACCCTACTGATCTGAAATGGATTGAGCTGTCATGTGGAAATGAGGAGCTATGTAATCTATGGTGAAAAGAGTTAGAAGATTTCAGGAATTAGAGCAATGCCTATGTTCATACTTGCAGTCCTATTTCAGGGTTGTAACTGCTCTTAAGTTGTGTGAAATGATACACCATTCATGCTTATTTTGAGTGACAGCCCTGGTGAGACTTGGGTCTGAAATTGAATTTGTTTGGGGAATTATCAAAACAGAATTCTCAAATTAATGGTGAACTTCGCATTAATTTTCACACACAATGCTTTGACATAAGTTGATTGATGGTGTAGGAATTACAGCAGAATTTCAATAATTAACTGCTGATTTACTGCTGAGAATCCTCTAAAAAATTGAATGAGTAAGGTGTGGAATGAATTTTATTTTGTTTGAACTCTGTTTTAACATGATGCACTGATATTAACTGATTTTATTGAAGATGTTTGTGGGTACGCTCACTGAAAACCCTCAGGAGACTCCACTCCTCCACTAGGGATCACCTAAGGGTTTGAAAGACATGGTGCATATACTAAATGCATCTGTGTTATCTACGAAAGTGACATTTAGTGTTGTAGGTTAATTATTTTAAAATTTCACTTTGCTCGAGGACTAGCAAAGGTTAAGTTTGGGGGTGTGTTAGTCACTGATTTATACTAGTTTATACCCTTTAAACCAGGCTTTTGTTTGGCCCTAGAGTATCTAATAATTGCTTTTTAAATATGTTTTGTAGTTTAGGAATAAAATTCAGCATAGTGCAAAAATCCGATTAAGAAGGGCCAATAAGAAGAGTATGGAAACATTTAAGATCTAAGAGAGAGAGAGATGCAAGGAGTGGTGCTATGGCCCATTGTTGAATAGCAGCCATCTAAAAGCTTCAGCAGTTGCAATAGCCTGCTGCACCTCGTCTGCACATTAGCTGCCCATTCAGCTGCACACTTTGGAAAGTAAGTTGCAGTAGTGGGGGTTTTCAGTGAAGAGGAACACATCACAGCAGCTACACCCATGCAATTTGCACACTTTCAGTAGCACCAATATTTCCAATTGCAGCAGCAACTGATTCAAACATTTAAGAGCTACAACAAAGAGGAAACAAACTTGTTGAGCAGCTATGCAACTTCTAGAGAAGATGAGTTCAACAGCTTTCAAACTTGTCAAAATGCCTTCACTACAACAGACATTGAACCTTAGGAAATGCTGCTACTTTGAGTGCAGCTATCGAGTAGACTTCAGCAAGCCAAAGCCTCATGCATCCTCTCGAGCAGTATAGTTCACCAACCTCACAAAGATATGTGGTTGTAGGCCAACCTTTCGAGTTGAAGAATGTGCTGAGCCAACCCATCGAAGTGCACTTGGATCCCCTAGCCATCCTATCAACTTGAAGAGCTTGCAAACCTGTCGACCTGTGCTGCCCACAACCTCTCAAAGGGATCTTTTTGAGCAGACTTGCAACCTCACGAATGGATGGAACACACCAGCCAACTTGTCGACTTGTAAATGTAGCAGCATCAACACCTGTCGAGATCCACATCCCAGCTTGTCGATTTCCTCAGCTCCCAAGATATCATGTCGAGTAGATCTTCAAGGCTCCAGCAATCCTTTCGAGCAGTACTAAAGTTGCAGACCATCCTATAGAATGGAGCCTTCACATATGAAGCCCAACCTGTCGACTTAGAAGACACCAGCAATTTGTCAACATTTACATTGCACACTCTCAATCGTCCTGTTGACTTCTTTGCTTACATTTTCAATACATATTGAGTAGTCCCCTCCATCCTATCGAGCACTCTGCTTCCAAGCCTTCAACCTGTCGACTTGTAGTAGCTGAAGCCACATCCTATCGAGCAGATGAAGCGCACACTCAACAAACTTGTCGACATTCAAGCTTCAGTCATCTTCTCCAACCTACCGAGATTTCCTTCAGCCATCCTGTCGACTTCAGCAAGTTGCACTTCAGCCAACCTATCGAGTAGAAGGTGCAAACCTTCAGTAACTATAGAGCTGCAACTATATCTTCCCACATCTTGTCGAGTTGTAGCTTGTACCTCCAGCCATCCTGTCGAGTTTTCCTTACAACCTTTGAAACAACAGCTTCATCCTATTGAATGCAGCCAACAACCTCACGAAATATACCTGAAGCTGCTGTTATATAAACCTGTAACCTAATCTTTCAAGCCGATATCTCTCTCCTACTGTTTAGATTTCTTCAAGCTGATCCAAACTCGCGCTCCAACTGTCTTCAGTTATTTTTACCATCATTAAAGATCGATGGGGGCAATTTTGGGTTTCAAAGCACCCAAATGAATTGTGAGCTATTTGCACATTCACAACAGCTAGGATAGGGGCTGAACTATCTTTTGAGTACTCCGAAGCATAAGAAATCTCTGCACATGGGCAAAACTAATTTGCAAAGCAATTCTTGGCAGGAAGCTTCAGCTGAGCATAACTGAATGGATCTATCTATTCTCTCTAATTGGTTGGAATGCTAAACACATGGATTAGCATGGAAATTCTCTCCTCTGATTGGCTGCAATTCTAAGCACATGGATCATGCATATGTATAAATAAGCCTCCTTGCTATTGTAATTCTTCAGTAAGGAAACCAAAGAATAACTTTATTTCTCCTTGACTCATTTAGGTTTAGTTTTAGGTTTTATTTTTCCTTTTTTTCTTCCTCCTCTCTCTAATCCAGCCTGTTGGATTAGATCTAGGTAGCAGTTCAGATTTGATTTGCGATTGTAATTTCAACATGAAAATGTGTGGATTAATGCACAGACTACAGATCTGAGAACAAGGTTATTACATTTGTTTGATTCAATAAATTGTTGATTTTAAAGTTTAATTAAATCTAAGATCTTGTGGTTCCATTAGATGTCTATAGGATTCATATATTTGGGAATAGCCCATTCAGTTTACCAGTAGATCTATTGATTACCATCTAATTTCCCTTGGTTTAATATTCCTGTGGATGCCTGAGCTTGTAGCCTTGAATCCACAACATCTATAGTGATTTTAATGTTCTAATTGAAATCTATGATTTGGAGGAAATCCCTAGGATGATCTGTGACCATTAAAGTGGACAAATGATAGCCTTAAGATCAATTCAAACCTCTGGTCTAAATTAGACTCGTTTACCTTAATCCTTTGGATTGGATGAAGTCTATAGGATGATCTGTGATCATTCAAGTGGACAGATCATACCCTTAAGATCAGTTCATGCCTTTGGTTTAGAGTGGATTCTTTTACCTTGCACTTGAGCTTGTTGCCAAGTGAAGGACAACTGTAATTTCACATGCCTTGATCTGTTTTGCAATGGAAACTAGTCCCTAGCTGTGTATTGCCTCCCGTTTTATATTTTATTTTGCCTTCCATCTTTCTCAATCTTTTAGATTTAGTTTTATATTTCTATTTTGTAGATTATATTTAGTGACACCCGAAAAACTCTTTTTCTTCTTAGACTAGGCTAGAATTGCCAGATCTGTAGCAGATTTGGAGGACTACTATACAGCCTATTAGGTTTTAGATCACTACTTCTTGTGGGACCAACTCTTACTTTTAAAACTTGCTACAAATAGATCCTATATCTTGTAGGGCTAGATATTTTAGATGTGCTGAATCCATCTTCTGTTTTACTTTGATTTTATTTTGTCTTCACCACACATACAATAATCAACACTTGAAATATCGCCAATAGAAGGCTATGATAGAGGAAATGAGGACTACTTACGCAGTTGCAATCATTGGTGAGAGGTGGATGAAACCTTGCCCACACTGCTGACTTGGGCTGAGGTGTGTGATAAAAATTTTGAAGTTTGGACTGTCCACCTGATATGGAGCTGGAGCTGCTCCATACACGTCTCATGCAACTGCACCTGCTGAGCTACAAGAATTTTGGTTTGATGCAAATGCACAGGTATGGCCTTTCATTTTTTTTTTTTTTTTATCACAGTTCCTTCCTTTCAGCTGAGATCCAGACAGGGTAACCAAAATTTCTGTCATTTATGCACCCCCATCCGGACCGTTGTGTAAATATTATTTTTGTGTGATCTAATTTTGTATGAATCCTGCTTTTAACTGTGTTCCATTAATGCTGATAATTCTTTTCCATCAATTAAGATTCCTACTTAGGTTATGTTTTGGTAGTTGCCTTCAGGATTTTAACAATTTTAGGTGTTTCATCTAGTTAACGTTTTATATATACCTGTGGTTTTTAGTTTTATTTCTGCTGTATATAGTTGTTGTTTTTAGGAATATCTGTAGTAGTTTTGTTTTCTTAGTTATCCTTTTCCATATATTCTCTTTTTCTCTTTCGTAGTATGATTTTATGCAAATTTTCTGCTTAGTTTTCTGCTGTAATTTACTTAGTTTTGCTGTTATAAACACTGCTGCCCCTATACAAGATGCTGAAACAGTGAGGGAACTATTTATCTTAGGTTTGGGGGTATGGCAGGTAGGCCAACCAATAGAATAGTTAATTCTAGTATAGCAGTGTGTGGAAAATTGAGTTGAATAAAGTCAATTCCCACCTAACCATGTGAAAATGAGGAAATTTAAAAATTTTGCAGACACGTTAAAACTTAAAATTTAAAAAAAATTTAGCACCACCATGAAACTAACATTAGAATTTTTTTTCAGTTAGTACTTAGTGAACCTAAAAAGAGAGGAAAAGGTGAAAATACACCCCATGGATTAATTTGAAGACCATAAATAGTGAGATTTAGGCCTATAGAATTTATTTTGAAGAGTGTTTATGGCAATTTTTTTGCTCTAAGGACCGACTGATTCAATCCCATTTCAATAGAAGTTAGGCACCTCCAAATTGAAACTGATTGACAACACTCATGACACTAAGGAGATGATCTAAGGCCTTCATTTGGACAGTTTGAGCTTAAAATATCCTACCCATTCAACTGCCCTTTGTTTAAACTCTTTGAGCCTTGAAAATCCTATTTTTCTTCAACAAACACCAGAGTGCTTACACCTTAACCTCATGTCCTGATTCAACCTGACCCTGACTCTAAGATTTCAGAAGGTAAAGGAGAAGAAGTTGAAGATAGGTGAGTTGGGTTTAACATTTGGTGGAAGGAGAAGAAAAGCAACTTGTAAACAGCAGTGTAGTAGTGATATAGGTGTGGCAATTCATAAAAAAGTTATAAAATAAAATAAAAAATAATAAAAAGAGAAAAAAGAAAGAGAAGTCAAGAGAAGCATTTCATCTAAAAATTAAAAAGAAGAGAAGAAGCTGGCCACTTTGAATCTAAAAAATATCAAGGAAGATGAAGTTGTGTTGAAATAAGGAAGGTGAAGTCATGAATCACCTCCTAACCTTGCTGATTTCTCAGTTTTGAATCCTTTTTACCCCTCCTATTCTTTATAAAACTTAACCATAAGCCACATTACAACCCATCAAAAAGACCTTGTTGATCCAAAGTGAAGTGAGCTGTCATGTGGAGATAAGGGAGTATCCAGTCTATGGTGAAAGTACTTGCGGAGCTCACAACTTAGAAGCAATGCCTATGCTCATGCTTGCAGGCCTATTTGAGGTATGTGATTGATCTTGAGCTGATGAGAATGTGAGTACCTTGATGTTCATTGTTGAGAGACAACCCTGGTGAGAGTTGGGTCTGAAATTTAAATTCAATGGGGTAGTATCCAACCTGATTTTTGAATTTAAGGCAAGCTTAGTACTTGTTTGTGTACATTGTATTCCTGATGTAAACTGATTGTTAGTGATGCAAATATATATTGATTTTGAGTTTTAATTTGCTATATTACTGATGTAATTTCCTTTGATTTTTAAAGAATAGGTGTGGAATGACGCTTTTCTCATTGAAATCTGTTTTGTCATTGACTGCACTATATTTAACTATTTTAATGGTGAAGTTCGTGGGTATCTTCACTGAAAACCCTCAGGAGACTTCACTCCTCCACTAGGGACCACCTAGGGGTTGAAAAGGCTTGATGCATAAGCTAAATGCATCTGTGCTCCCTACAAAGTGGCATTTACTATTTTGAATAATTGTTTTAATTTTTTCTTTGCTCGAGGAGTAGCAAAGATTAGGTTTGGCGGTGTGGTAATCTCTGAAAAGTATCACTTTTCACCCTTAACCTGGCCTTTGATGGACCTTTGAGCTGATTAATAATAATTTTTAAGTGTGTTTGTGTAGATGACAAGAATTTACAGCTTAGTGCAGCAATCTAACATTTTGGTGCTGAGAAGAAAGAATTTAGAGCTAAGATGTGGGACTTATGGGTTTACATTGAATGCACCACGGTGGTTCACACCATTGGGGCCATTTTACATGCATTGGTCTCCTAGAAGGCCCACTGAGAGAGGTGTAACCCAAAGTTAATGGAGTGCTGTTGCAGTGGAGCTAATCTCCAATCTGTATTGATGCTGCAAGCAGCCATTCGAGCATTTTATGAATGCATCCAACACTCAAACAGCTTCTACAATCCTAAAGAGCAGCTGCAAGTTGCAAGAGTTGTTGCTGCCTTAATTATCCAAATTGTAGATCTACTGCATCAATCCTCAAGAGCTGAGACTTGAAGCAAGAGTTGCTGTGTAGCATCCTATATTTAAGCTTGTCAAGTTATTGTCGCCATAACAATTGCAAGGAGGAGCAAGACTCAAGAGGTGCTACTATGCTGCAACTCATAAATGAATGCACTCGAGCAAATTGGCCAACCTGTCGAGCAGTTTGCTGATGCTATAAGGCAGCATATCGAGCAGTTCATGAACCTCGCGAGCTGGGAATTTGAAGCCTTTGAGGGAACTCAAGCAGATGTCGCGTGGTTCATTGAACCTATCGAGCTACTCAGCTGCAACATTAAAGCACCCGCAATAATATAACGTGGTTCACTTGAACCTAGCGAGCAACTTAAAGCTATTAATTCATTCTACTCACACAGATCTCACTCACTTTAAACAAAGATTCAGCCATGCGAGAAGCTGTGATGCGCTCTAGCGAGATCCTCGCGAGTTGAATTACTTGAAGAATCATCCTCGCGAGCTACATTTATCCACTCACGTGGTTCACTTGAACCTAGTGAGCAGCTTAAAGCTGCAATAGATCCTAGCAAGCTCCTTAAAAGCCTGCATTTTGAACATAGCAAGAACTAAGCGAGATCCTTACGAGGTGAAATTCTGAAGCACTATCCTCGCGAGGCACGAGTTCCAGCAGCCACACTTCAACATCCAAGGACTTTTTGGGTATTTCACAACTTTTAGGACACACATCCCAAAGTGGTTAACTGTCCCACACATCCCAATGCAACTACTTGGCCATAAATGTGCCATGACAATAGCTCCAAGCATCTTATTCCTAATTGGCTAAAACAACAAATGGCTGTTTGGATTGTATAAATAGAGTTGTCATCTTTCTTGTAAAGGATCCAGAATAGCTGGATCAAAGTCTAGTTTAGAATTAGGGTTAGGGTTTAGTTTCCCTTTTCCATTTTCTTTTTCTTCTTGCCTTAGCACAACAGCAATGCTGGGCTAAGTTCTTTGTAGCAACTATAGGTTTTATTTCAATTTTGTAATCGATTTTGTATAAGCATTGAGAGTAGTTTTGGAGATTCGCACAGACTACTGTCTTATGGGCAACCATTGTAAGTCCTTTCTAATCAATGAAATGTCATATTTAAAGCTCCATTAAATTTGTATTTTCCTATGTTTTGCACATAGATTTTTATAGATTTGATCCTCCCATGGTTGCTTGTGCTTGTCGCCCTGCAACCATGGTGGCAATAGTAGTTTTACTGTTCTATCTTCAACCTCAGTGATCTGGATAACCTCAGGGATAGCCTATGGCCATTCAAGTGGGCAAGGTATAACCCTAAGGCTGGTCCAGCTCATAGGGCTGAGATAGATTATTTTTCTCTGTACTTGAGCTTGCAGCCAAGTGAGAGATAGTTGCAGAGCCAACTTCTCCCCTATTTTATATTGCCATTTTCAGTGTTTAGATATGAGATTTTTACAGAGATTATAGACTTGAGAGCTTGGTCATTGCAGTCCTCTTTGTAGCAATGACCAGCTGATTCTAAAGCCCTAAATAATTTGTGATTTCTAGTGGTTTCCACTAGGTTTCCATAGACTGTTTGATCCTATGGTTGCAAGTATAGTGTTTACAATAGTTTTCATGTTCTAACTTTAGCACCTATGATTGGATTACCATCCTTGGATAATCTGTGGCCATTTAAGAGACAAATTATAGCCTTAAGAGCAGTCCAAATTATAGGGTTGAGTCAGATTCTTCTACCTTGCACTTGTGCTTGTAGCCAAGTGAAGGAATGCTATAGATCTAGTTCTTTACTTGAGTTGCAGTGAAGATTATCCCACAGTTGTCTACTTCCCCATATTTTATTTTATTTTACCACTCCATCTACATGCTCTTCTTTCCCCTTTCTTTAGATCTAGTTGTATTTCTGTTTTTTCAGTTTCATTTTAGTTGTGACACCTAAACACCTTCTCTTTACCTTACTTTCTAGTATAGGTTTAGAATTGCCAAATCTGTAGCTAGATCTAGAGTTTACTATACAACCCTTGAGGTTTCAGATCATCACTCTCCATGGGATAAACTCTTACTTATCGAAACTTGCTACAACAGGCCCTGGATTCTTGCAGGACTGTGTTTGGTTTTGTGCTGTGTTCAATCCATTTCACTTCCACCATTTTGTTTTATTTTTGCCATTCTTCATTTCCCTCACATTATTTCCATCATATTTTTTAATAATAAAAAGAAGCAGTAAAAACCTTTCCATAAGTTTTTGGCGCCGCTGCCGGGGAGTTTTGATCTAAGTATAGTAAGCTGAGTTTAGTTTTTATTCTTTGTAGTTGTAGTGTTTGATTAAATGCCAGTTGTAATTTGTGTTTGACTTTTTTACTTCTTTATTCTCTGTTTTAGGTATTTTGTGTCTTAGTTGTGTTTGTAGAAATTACAGCTGTAGTCTTAGGAGTTTTTGCTATTTTTCTTTATTTTCTGATTTAAATTTATTGCTGTTTAGTGTTTGAATAAATTCCTGCTGAACTTTTTGATTTTTGCAGGCTTGGAGTAATGGCAAATAGGGAAGTTTATCTGCAACTAGAGCATTCCTGCATCAGTTTCCATCTCTATCTCCCCTATTTTTGTTTCATTTCTGTAGTCTTAATTCCAGCAGTGTGTTAGTTTGTGTTTTCTTTCACTATTTGCTGATTAGCTACCCTTGTTGTGTTGTGTGTGTGTTGTATGCAACGTAGAAGGTCTCTCAATCCTGACTTGAAACCTTTAAATCGCGAGATAAAGAGAGTCCTAAGCCCTAGGCCAGTAACAAACACCCCTGTTGAAAACTTAGTAACAATTGAGATGGGTGAGCAGCCTAGACCCCTTAGGGAATACAATGCACCAGGGGCATACTCATCCCCCTCTTGCATTCAACTCCCTAATTCTGTGAGTAATTATGAGATCAAAGCCTCAATCATCCAAATGTTGCCAAGTTTTCGTGGGCTAAGCAAGCAAGACCCTTACCAACATATAGATTAATTTCTTTCTTTATGTACTACCTTTAATATTGCTGGTCTGGGAGAGGAAGCCACCAAATTGAGGCTTTTTCCTTTTTCCCTAAAGGATAAGGCACGAACATGGCTCACCTTACTTCCACCAAGCATCATATAATCTTGGAATGACCTGCAGTGCCAATTTTTGGGTTAAATTTTTCCCAACTGGTAAAACTAGCCAGTTGAGGAGGAGCATTATTTCTTTTGCTCAATCCCCAATTGAACAATTGCATGAATCTTGGGATAGATTTAAAGAGTTGTTGAGGCAGTGCCCACACCACCATATCCCCAAATGGCAGCTTGTTCAAAGCTTATACCAGGGAGTAGATGCCAAAAGTAGAGCTATGATTCATGCATCAAGTGGTGGCACATACCTCAGCAAGACCCATGTAGAAGCATGAGATCTGTTTGAGCTTATAAGTGAAAATTCTCTCCAGCAGGAGGCTCTGTCAAGATATGACATTGAGCCACCTGCTAGAGGTACTAAAGAACCCACGTCTTCTGAAAAATTGTATGAAGTGAATATTTACAATGACCTGGAGAGAAAAGTGGACACATTGTCAAAAAAGTTTGATAAAGTTTTAGTGTGTTGCAACCCCATATGGCTGCACAGGTTGGAGAGGCATGTTCTATATGCCACTCACCCACAAACTCCCATCTAAATTATCCCTCTGCTGGTCCATTTCCTGAATTAGTACATAAGTAAGCCAATGCACTCCAATCACTTGGACAACAGCCTGCTAGGTACACTTGGAGGAACCACCCAAACTTGAGGTGGAGACAAGTTGATTTGCCTCAAACCCAGCAGTAGCAGGCTTTGCCCTAAAATTCCAACCGGCAGTCCTACCATGGTCATGCACCAAGACAGCAATTTTCTCATCAGTCCCCCCAGCTAGGTCAGTTAGTTGTAGCCCCACCCCAACCAAGAGCCCCCTCCTTTGAGGAGCAGGTTTTGACGTCATTGCAAAACCTCGGCCCCATTACACAAATTGTGAATTCCTACACTCAGAGCATCAGGAAAATTGAGGACCAACTTGGTCATAACTCAAATGCTCTGATGAGAAGGGATGAGGGTCGGCTCCGAAGCCAAACTGTTAACAATCTCAGAGGGGCACACTTGATTGGTGAAGTCTCTTCAAGTCATGAAGAAACTAGAGCAATCAATGCCTCGAGGAATGGGAAGGAAGTGGCTAACCAAGATGTTATTGATGCTAAAAGGTTGTGCATTCAATGAGAAGCTGAATAAATGGGGGCTATTATTTAGCCCCAAATAGATAAAATAAAAATTTCCAAAAAAAAAGAAAAAAGAGAAATATATAGAAATATATATATATATATATATATATTGTGTGAATGATAGGTCAGCAGATAAGGACCAGCAGTACCTCATCTGTCATTTCCTCATACATTTTAAAGTCCTTCTCCTTTCCACAAGGAGAAGGCTATGATGAAGGAAATGAGGACTGTTTACATAGTTGCAATCATTGGGGAGAGGTGGATGAAACCTTGCCCACACTGCTGACTTGGGCTAAGGTGTGTGCTGAAATTTGTGAAGTTTGGACTGTCCACCTGATATGGAGCTGAAGCTGCTCCCTACACGTCTCATGCAACTTCACCTGTTGAGCTGGAGGAATTCATGTTTGATTCAACTGCAAAGGTATGGCCTTTCATTTATTTATTACAGTTCCTTCCATTTCAGTTGAGATCCAGATAAGGTAACCAAAATTTCTGCCATTCATGCACCCACATCCGGACTGTTGTGTAAATATTAATTTTGTGTGATCTAATTTTGTATGAATCCTGCTTGTAAATTTGTGCCATTAATGCTAATAATTCTTTGCCATCAATTTAGATTCATACTCAGGTCATGTTTAGGTAGTTGTGTGTAGGATTTTAACTGTTTTAGATGTTTCATATAGTTAATGTTTTGTATATACATGTTGTTTCTAGTTTTATTTCTAGTGTATGTAGTTGTTGTTTTTAGGAATATATGTAGTAGTTTTGTTTTCTTAGTTGTCCTTTTGCATATATTCTCTTTTTCTCTTTCCTAGTATGATTTTCTACAAATTTTCAGCTTAGTTTTTTACTGTAATTTACTAAGTTTTGCTGTTATAAACACTGCTGCCCCTATACATGATGCTGAAATAGTGAGGACACTATTTGTCTTAGGTTTTGGGGTATGACAGGTAGGCTAGCCAATAGAATAGTTAATTCTAGTATAGCAGTGTGAGGAAAATTGAGTTGAATAAAGTCAATTCCCACCTAACCATGTGAAAATGAGGAAATTTAAAAATTTTGCAGACACGTTAAAACTAAAAATTTTAAAAAAATTTAGCACCACTATGAAGCTAACATCAGAATTTTTTTTTTCAGTTAGTACTTAGTGAACCTAAGGGGAGAGGAAAAGGTGAAAATACACCCCATGGATTAATTTGAAGACCATACACAGTGAGATTTGGGCCTATAGAATTTATTTTGAAGAGTGGCTGTGGCAATTTTTCTGCTTAAGGACTAACTGATTCAATCCCGTTTCACTAAAAGTTAGGCACCTCCAAATTGAAACTAATTGACAACACTCATGACACTAAGGAGATGATCTAAGGCCTTCATTTGGACAGTTTGAGCTTAAAATAACCTACCCATTCAACTGCCCTTTGTTTAAACTCTTTGAGCCTTGAAAATCCTATTTTTCTTCAACAAACACCAAAGTACTTGCACCTTAACCTTATGACCTGATTTAACCTGACCCTCACTCTGAGATTTCAGAAGGTAAAGGAGAAGAAGTTGAAGATAGGTGAGCTGGGTTCAACATTTGGTGGAAGGAGAAGATAAGCAACTTGTAAACAATAGTGTAGCAGTGGTATACGTGTGGCAATTTATAAAAAAATTATAAAATAGAAAAAAAATAATAAAAAGTGAAAAAAGAAAGAGAAGTCAAGAGAAGCATTACATCTAAAAATTGAAAAGAAGAGAAGAAGCTGCCCACTTTGAATATGAAAATTTTCAAGGAAGATGAAGTTGTGCTGAAATAAGGAAGGTGAAGTCATGAATCACCTCTTAACCTTGCTGATTTCTCAGTTTTGAATCCTTTTTACCCCTCCTATTCTTTATAAACCTCAACCATAAGCCACATTACAATCCATAAAAAAGACCTTGTTGATCCAAAGTGAAGTGAGCTATCATGTGGAGATAAGGGAGTGTCCAGTCTATGGTGAAAGTACTTGCGGAGGTCAGAACTTAGAAGCAATGCCTATGCTCATGCTTGCAGGCCTATTTGAGGTCTATGACTGATCTTGAGCTGATGAGAATGTGAGTACCTTGATGTTCATTGTTGAGAGAAACCCTGGTGAGAGTTGGGTTTGAAATTTAATTCAGTGGGGTAGTATCCAACTTGATTTTTGAATTTAAGGCAAGCTTAGTACTGATTTGTGCACATTGTATTCCTGATGTAAACTGATTGTTGGTGATGCAAATATATGTTGATTTTGAGTTTTAATTTGCTGCATTACTGCTGTAATTTCCTCCAATTTTTAAAGAATAGGTGTGGAATGATGCTTTACTCATTGAAATCTGTTTTGTCATTGACTACACTATATTTTGACTATTTTAATTTTGAAGTTTGTGGGTTTCTTAACTGAAAACCCTCAGGAGACTTCACTCCTCCACTAGGGACCACCTAGGGGTTGAAAAAACTTTATGCATAAGCTAAATGCATCCGTGCTCCCTACAAAAGTGGCATTTACTATTTTGAATAATTGTTTAAATTTTTTCTTTACTCGAGGACTAGTAAGGATTAGGTTTGGAGGTGTGTTAATCTTTGAAAAGTACAACTTTTCACCCCTTAACCTAACCATTGATGGAGCTTTGAGGTGGTTAATAATGATTTTTAAGTGTGTATAGATGATAGGAATTTACAGCTTAGTGCAGCAATCCAACAATTTTATGCCAAAAAGAAAGAATTTAGAGCTAAGATGTGGACTTATGGGTTTACATTGAATGCACCATGGTGGTTCACACCATTGGGGCCATTTTGAATGCATTGGTGTCCTAGAAGGCCTACTGAGAGAGAGGTGCACCCCAAAGTTAATGGAGTGCTGCTTTAGTGGAGCTAATCTCCAATCTGTATTGATGCTGCAAGTAGCCATTCGAGCATTTTATGGATGCATCCAACTCTCAAACAGCTGCTGCAATCCTAAAGAATCGCTTTAAGTTGCATTAATTATCCAAGCTAGATCTGTTTGCATCAATCATCAAGAGGCCGAAGCAAGTCTTTGTCCCACAACTTGTATGGAGGCACAAGACTCAAGAGGTGTTGCTGTGCTGCAACTCATAAATGAATGCACTCGAGTAGATCAGCCAACTTGTTGAGTAGTTGGCTGATGCTATAAGGCAACATATCGTGCAATTCATGAACCTTGCGAGCTGGGAATTTGAAGCCTTTGAGGGAACTTGAGCAGATGTCACGTGGTTCATTGAACCTGTCGAGCTACTCAGCTGTAGCATTAAAGCACCCACAAGGATCTCGCGTGGTTCATTTGAACCTAGAGAGTAGCTTAAAGCTGCTAATTCATTCTACTCGCACAGATCTCGCGCACTTCAAATACAGATTCAAGCACACGAGAAGCTGCGATGCGCTCTAGCGAGATCCTCGTGAGTTAAATTACCTAAAGAATCATCGTCACGAGCTACATTTATCCACTCGCGTGGTTCACTTGAACCTAGCGAGTAGCTTAAAGCTGCAATAGATCCTGGCGAGCTCCTTAAAAGCCTGCATTTTGAACCTAGCGAGATCCTCGCGAGGTGAAATTCTGAAGCTCTATCCTCATGAGGCATGGATTCCAGCAGCCACACTTCAACATCCAAGGACTTTTTGGGTATTTCATGACTTCTAGGGCACACATCCCAATGTGCTTAGCTGCCCCACACATCCCAATGCAACTACTTGGCCATAAATGAGCCACAACAACAGCTCCAAGCATCTTATTCCTGATTGGCTAAAGCAACAAATGACTATTTGGATTGTATAAATAGAGCTGTCATCTTTCTTGTAAAGGATCCAGAATAGCTGGAACAAAGTCTAGTTTAGAATTAGGGTTAGGGTTTAGTTTCCCTTTTCTATTTTCTTTTTCTTCTTGCCTTAGCACAGCAGCAATGTTGGGCTAAGTTCTTTGTAACTGCTATAGGTTTTATTTCAGTTTTGTAATCGGTTTTGTATAAGCATTGAGAGTAGTTTTGAGAAATTGCACAGACTGCTGTCTTGTGGGTAACCATTGTAAGTCCTTTCAAATCAATGAAATGCCATGTTTAAAGCTCCATTAAATCTGTATTTTCCTGCATTTTACACATAGAGTTTTATAGATTTGATGTTCCCATGGTTGCTTGTGCTTGTGGCCCTGCACCATGTTGGTAGTAGTTTTACTATTCTATCTTCAACTTCAGTGATCCGGATAACCTCTGGGATAGCCTGTGGCCATACATGTGGGCAGGGTATAGCCCTAAGGCTGGTCCAACTCACAGGGTTGAGATAGATTATTTTTTCTACACTTGAGCTTGCAGCCAAGTGAGAGATAGGTGCAGAACCAACTTCTCCCCTGTTTTACTTTACAATTTTTATTGTTTAGATCTGAGATTTTTACAGATATTATTGTGAAGATTCGACTTTTTCAATCCCTCAGGTATAGGAATGGTCGATTCGCCGACCTATCAATTGAATGAGAAGCCGGACATACAGATCACATATCAGAGTAAAGCGCAAATATTATCTAATATTAAAATAAATGTGGAAGTGAAAGGTAAATAAAAGAACCACCGACGATGGCCGACCATCACTGAAACATGGTTCAAACAGTAATCAAAAGTCAAGTATGAAACTATAATATCCAACTAAATGGCCCACAATTCCTAAGAGCAAATAATTAACTAGATCCTAAGAGAGAAAATACTCCTCAGGAGGAACCTCAGGCTCTTCCTCGGGTACGTAATCATGATCAGTCTCGCAGTCCCGAACAACCACGTCAGTGTCTGGACCTATGATGTATAGTCGGAGGGAGCTAACCAATAAAGCTCAGTAGAAAAATATCATCAACGGTATTGTATTTTAACTAATATGGGTTTCAAAACATGTATCAGAATATTATATGCCAAAACTAGAAATACAAGTAAAAACATAATTTAAGTGCAGAAATTATATGCAAGATCAATTTCTAAAATGTGAAAACAGATTCAAGAATAATGTAGAATTTTAGTGTCTTAGTGCCTCTAATTTTTATATGCAAATTTTAGTAATTCATGACTTAATCCTCAACTTAAAATACCTCCCGGGTAACCTATATCTCGAGAGTAGGAATATAGCCGATGGGAACCCCTACCTACCATCATTGTTCATGAACCCTTTTTCAGGATGCAACAAGCCCCTACACTCAGAAGGGAAACTTATGCCAGAAAGATGTTCAGGAATTTTTGAGGGGTCGTTCAGGTCAATTATAAAATCGATGCAGATACTAATATAAATCAGATGCAAGTTTCTTATATATAGTTCAGATTCTTGATTTCAGATTTTTAGCTTTTCAGAGCTTAAGCAGATTTAGGTTTCAGGATTCAGGTAGATTCAAATTTTTAGTTTTTCATCTCAAATTTCAGTTTATAGATGTGATTTCAATGACATATGCAAGTTTAAAGATTCTAATTCAAAATATCCATGCAAGTTAAAATAAAATACTATAAAGATGAGATTCTCCTACCAAAATTTGGAGTTGTACAAAGTCAAGCAAAATCCTATTGATGGCCTCTCGCCCTTAGTCTACATCATAAATATATGATGATGCATCAAGGTTAACTCCAATCACTAATAATTTAGACCTATTTAAGTGTTTCCTCAAAATCAAGTCGAAATGGGCAAGTTTGTGCTAATATAGAATTTGATGTAACCTTTTCCTAAATTTTTGACCTTTAAAAGGATTGATTCACGAGTTGGTCAAAACACAAAAGTTGTAGAGTTTGCTGTTCTCTTTCCAACACAAAATAATTATCTCAATCGAAGTTTGGAGGAAAAAGTTATAGCAAAAATACCAAGATAGCATCAGAGTCCAGAGATACCTCGCTCGAGCGATGATAATAGCTCGCTCGAGCGATATCCTTCAAAATTTTCTCACGCAAGCGATGACTTAAGCTTGCTAGAGTGAGGACAGAGAACACCTTTTCGAGTATATGACTTCTAAAGCCAAACTTTCGGTGCATCCTCGCTTGAGTGATGATAATATCTCACTCGAGCGAGCTACAGCGAAAGTGAGAATTCTGAGTTTTTGAACTCGATTCAGATTGCGATTCTCACCTAGTTTTCACCCGAATCGATACATATACATTCCAAAATAAAAACTCATGGCTAATCCAATGATTTTAATCAATAAGTTTAATCGAAACATACCTTTAATCTAAGGATTCCTTGATTAGAAACGAGTCACGTGAACAGAGTTTCGGAATGAAACCGGCGGGTTTCCTCGATGATTCGCGCCGTGATCGCTCCTACGAGTTCACAAGGGTGACACTTACATGTTTCCAATGATCTCAACCTCTCCCAAATATCACGAATGAGTCTAAGGTTGATTCAAATTCTTTCTAAGGTTCAAGGGTTTCAACAAAAGAGGGTTCTAGAGAAGGAGGTTTTTAAACCGATCTCCTACGATGATTGAAGAAGAGAGAAGACGAAGTTTTGTACGGTTGGGCAACTATCACACGGCTAAGGTTCTTCACGGCGCTTACGTCTCTTTCTCTCTTAAGCAAAACCTTGTATAATACGGGAATCCAATTCCTTCTTATAATAGGATTACCTAAAAAGTTAAGCACACACACACACCTCTTGTGTGTTATACACTTCTAATTTTAAAACTCAAGCCCGGTGTTGAGCGGCCACATCGAGGTCGGTGCACGACTTTCACACGAGGGTCCAAATGGGCTCAAAATCAGAATCTGTCTGCACAATGACATCTAGATAAAAATCCAAATAAATGGCAACGTCAGTTGCCAAGCTGAATACGTACATAGGGTCAGTTTGGTTTGAGTATAAAAAATATGGTCATTACAATTGTAGACTTGAGAGCTTGGCCATTGCAGGCCTTTTTGTAGCAATGACCAGCTGATTCTAATGCCCCAAACAATCTGTGATTTCTAGTGGTTTCCACTAGGTTTTCATGGACTATTTGATCCTATGGTTGTAAGTACTTGTAGCCTTGCAAGTATAGTGTCTGCAATAGTTTTCATGTTCTAACTTTAGCACCTGTGATTGGATTACCTCCCTAGGATAATCTGTGACCATTTAAGTGAACAAATTATTGCCTTAAGAGTAGTCCAAATTACAGGATTGAGTCGGATTCTTCTACCTTGCACTTGTGCTTGTAGCCAAGTGAAGGAATGTTGCAGATCTAGTTCTTGATCTGAGTTGCAGTGAAGATTATCCATAGCTGTCTACTTCCCCATATTTTTATTTTATTTTACCACTGCATCTACATTCTCTTCTTTCCCCTTTCTTTAGATCTAGTTGTATTTCTGGTATTTTAGTTTCATTTTAGTTGTGACACCTAAACACCTTCTCTTTACCTTGCTTTCTAGTGTAGGTTTACAATTGCTAGATCTGTATTTAAATCTGGAGTTTACTATACAACCCTTGAGGTTTCAGATCATCATTCTTCAGGGGACAAACTCTTACTTATCGAAACTTGCTACAACAGGCCCTGGATTCTTGTTGGATTGTGTTTGGTTTTGTGCGATGTTCAATCCATTTCACTTCCACCATTTTGTTTTGTTTTTGCTATTCTTCATTTCTCTCACATTATTTCCATCATATCTTTTTAATAATAAAAACAAGCAGTAAAAACCTTTCAACATTGAGTTCATTTTGATGAACATTATTACTTTGCTTCTCTTTTGCTATTTTTCTTTAATTTTTGTACATCACTAACTTATTAGTAGCAAACTAAATCCTAGCATCACTAAGTTAAGGGTAGTAAACTGGTATATTATGTGACTGATCACACTCCCAAACTTAAGTTTTGCTAGTCTCTAACAAACAAGGAAACATAAACCATCTTATATTAAAAATTAAATTGCCACTTTCGTAGGGAGCACGATTGCATTTAGCAGTAGGTGATCCCTAGTGGAGGAGTTGTAGTCTCTTGAAGGTTTTCAGTGAAGTTACCTACAAACTTCAATTCTTTTTGGATTTTTTAAAATATTTTTCAAAAGAAAAGAAAACAAAAGATTAAAAATCTCAACTAATTTTGTACAATATCTAAATTAACTAAGTTGACTAAATTAATCAAGGTGGTCATCACATAGCTGTTATGATTTTCTAAAATTACCAATCTTTTATCCTTACTTTCAATTATAACAGTTATCCATGATTAAAACTCCAACAATTTCAATTCATGATAAGCAGGAGTTTATACATTAGTGAATAGTTTATTTCATCATAAATTTTTCTAAACTGCAGATTTTAAAAAATATTTTCATTCAAAAGCTCACTATTGACATACTCTCTGAAAAATATCGAAACTTTTAGGTTCTCTCTCTATATTATTTCAGAAAATTTCAGTCAAAGATAAAAAATTATGAATCTCATAGAAAAGGATAATCCATTCTATTCATATGAATCCCTGTATAATCCATAATATCTATTTTCATATCTCTACTAGGCTTATGCTTTTGCAAATCGTAAATCAGAAAGGTTTTTCCTTCTGCTTGTAATGGGGTTTTGGGTTTTAGAAGGTGTCAAAGAAAGGTAGTAGGATTCAAAGTTTTTTTCTGAGAATTTAGCCCCTGTTTCTCCTATCTTTTCAGCTTTTTTTTTTTTTCTATAAGTATTCATGATTGGATAACTTCTTCCCATTTTTTTTTATAAATCTCATTTCTTCAATTTATTTGTAAAATTGTATTTTACGAATTTTCTTCTCTTTTCTAAAGATCTTTGCTTAACAATCGTAATCTTCTTTTTCAAATAATCTTTTTATGATTTTTCACTCTTTTCTCATATTCTTCTTTTGATTTCTTCAAGTGTACCCTTTTTTAGCATTCCCCTTATCTATTTTTGCTTTACTCCTTCCACTCCCTCTTCTTCCCTTCTTTTGCTTTCTAAAATCTTTGAAAATATAAGAGTTAAAGGTTGAAAGCTTTGGGTAGTACTTATGTTTAAGGGTTTATTAGATTTTTGGTACAAAGAAATTCAGTTTAGGCTTCTAATATGCGTTCAAAGGATAAAATTTTCTAGGATTTTGGCTTTTTGGCTTTGGTTTAACAGAAGATGGCCTTTAATCATCTTTATGATTTACTAGCATAGATGCCTTATTGCTTTGATATTTCTAACAAATAGTTCTAGACAAAAAATCAGGTTATCATATATATAGAATATTTTAATTCTAAATTCAGTAATATGAGATTTCATAACAGTACAGAAGTTCAATGAAAATTTATGATTCCATAGAAATAGTCTCTCTCACAAAGAAAAGAAAATTTGGCTCAAAATCTCACTGGTTTATAATTTTGAAACTATAGTCTAAAATTTTTCAGTTTAGATCAATCTATTGTTTCAAACATTCATTCTAATACAGTATTCAATGACCTAAGCATGAATTATACTATTCTTTATTCTGATTGTTGAACTCCTACTATAATGGATTGTAGGTTCTCAAGATTTGTAATTTTTTCTTTCATAATTCCTATGTAATGATCAACTAAAAAAAATTCAAATTTTTTTTCCAAAAACAAAATAAATCAAACTAATTGAAATTCTACTATACTAATTATACTACTATTATACACAAAAAATGTGTATCCCCCAAACTTAAGTCGGACAATGCCCTCATTGGGACAAAAAATAAGGGATATTTAAAAATTACTTACCTAAAAATTATTGATATCTTTGATTGCTTACCAGATGTGAAATTTATTTTTGAAAAGAACGTTCCCCCAAACTTGAGCAAAACACAACCGTTTTACTTTCAGAGACATTAATAACAAAAATGAAGGCAAAGTTAGTAACAATTACACAGTTAGTAGAAAAAATGAAAGCTAGTCAAAAAGAAAATTACATATATATATATTTACAGTGATCAGGAAGAAAAATTTAAAGTACTAAAAAATTAAAAACTAATAATATAAAAGAAAATAATCCTAGGAAAAATTTAGAGAGATCATACCTGTGAGGTTTATAATGTTCTGGTTTATTTTTACTCACTTGGTGATGACGGGTATGTGTTGGTGTTAAGCAGTGAAAAATACCATTTTTCACCTCCTAACCTGACCTTTGATGGACCTTTGAGCTGACCAATAATATGTTAGGAGTGTATTTTATAGATAAGTAAAAATTTACAGTCTTAGTGCAGACATCCACCTAAAATGGCCAAAGAAGCTGCTCATACATCTCAACATGTGCTTAGATAGCCCAAAGCCAGCCAAGCAGCCCACAGAGTCTTAGAAGTTCATGAGAATGTCTTGAACCCAATTGGGTATGCTTGGAACCAAGAGCAATTGCAAGGAATGAAGATTAAACCCACCAAGAGGCTGTTGAGTGTTGAACAAATGAAGAACAACAGCACAGGATTATATGCCAGCTGTGGAAACAAAGGACACAACCTGTCGAGAGGATAAGTTAACCTGTCGACATGTTTGGATGCTTAGAATAAAGCTGTCGAGAGGTTAGAGGCACAACAGAAGATCATGTCGAGAGCTTCCCAGTACCTGTCGAGAGGTTCTGGAAATAAAAGCCAACTTGTCAAGAGGAACGGAGTTGGAAATATGAAGATCTCGCGAAGTTTCAGTACCTATCGAGAGGTTAGAGGTACAATTGTGGATCATATCGAGAGGATACCTGGAGGTGCAGAAGAAGTCAAAAGGTTCCAGATGCTTATCACGAGGTTCAACTAAACCTGTCAATCAGTGCAAGGCAACCTATCGACAACTCACCAGAAGCTATGCTCATTCTGCAGGGATTGAGCCAACCTATCAAGCATTCAACTAAAGGTCGTATAATAAGTCGACAGATTGACTATAACCTGTCGAGAGGATGAATGAAGAACTGGATAGAAGGTGAAGATGTACTCCAATCCTGTCGTCCAGTTCACATGAACCTATCGAGATGTACTCTAATCCTATCGAGAAAGCTCTAAACCTTTCGAGAGCTACTCCATCCTGTTGAAGTGAATGCTGGGAAGACTCATGAACCTGTCGAGAAGTCTCCAATCCTGTCGACTAGTCAACCAAACCTATCGAAAGCTATTTCAACCTATCGAGAGGTTCCCAGAACCTCTCGACATTCGAATTAGGAACTTCTCAGTTCCTTTCACAGCAGCTGCCACATGCCAATGCTTTGTGCACACATTCCAAAGAACGTCAGTGACCCCTATGGGTATTTTTGGTATGCAACTGGGCATGAATGGGAACCCTAACTACCTTATGTGTATTTACCAATTTTGGACTAATGGGGAAAGATCTTCTAGAAGAGAAATCAGCCACATCAGCAGCTCAGAATAACAGAACTATTCTCTTGCGCTGTGGTTGGCTGAAATAGATCTGAGAAGAGAGGAGAAGAGTATAAAAGCTTGATGAATTTATAGAGCTAGCATCAAGAAACTGGGAGAACCAGAGCCAAATCCGATCTCCATCTTCCCTCCAAAAATTTCCTCTCTCTCTTCCTTCTTCCCCCATTCTCCTCTTAGCCAATTATGGTTGGCTAAACCCCTTTAATAGCTAGGATGAGGTTGAGAGCTATAGATTGAGCAGTTTAAAGCTTTGTAGGAGGATTAGGTGTTGCACAGATTGCAGATCTGAGCACAATTGACTGTAAGTTACATTAATTCAGTAATTGTTAAAGGTAAAGTTAATTTGGATTTATAAATCTCTTGATTACCATTTGATTTTCCTAGATCTAAGATCCCTGTGGATGCCTGAGTTTGTAGCCTTGCATCCACAACATCTGTAATAGTTTAATTGTTCCAATTAAGATCCTTGAATTAGAACAATCTCTGGGATGACCTGCGAGCATTCGAGTGGACAGATCATAGCCTTAGGATTGCTTCAATTCTCTGATTAGGAGTGGATTCTTATACCTTGCATCTGAGCTTGTAGCCAGATGAAGGATTGTTGCAAACCAGTTCCCTGCACTACCTTTGAACCAAACAATTTTTAGTAAAAGATAAAAATCCCTAGCTGCTATTCTCCATATTCCTTTAACTCTGTGTTTAATCAAATCTGGATCATTAGCATTTGATAAGTGATAAACCTTAAAGACCTCTCCTCTTTCTTGTTTTAATTTTAGTTTAAATTAAGATAGAGTGCCAGATTTGCTATAGATCTGGAGATTTACTATAGTTTAAATCACATTTTCTTGTGGACAAACCCTTACCTATTAAAACTTGATGCAACAGCCCTGGTTCTTGCAGGACTGAGTGCTTACTTTGATCCCTCATTGCTGTAATTTGTACAGTTAATATACTATTTTAACCATTTAATAATTGCAAGGTGAGCAGCACAACAAGATTTCTGCGCCGTTGTCGGGAATCTGTGTTTTAAAAGTGATAGATCTAAGTTTTTCTCATTTTAGATTTAGATTTTTTTATTACCTGTTTTGTGTTTGACTAATCGCTGCTATAGTTTTTTATAGTTTAATTTTGTGATTGCAGATCTGGATTTATTGTTTTGAAAGGAGCATTATGCCAATTTGAAGAGTAAGTTGTGCTTAAGTTTGCATCTCTTAACTCTGTTTATATTTCTAGATCTGTAGTTTTTTTTTGGATCTGCAACATTAGTTGTGTATTTGTGTATCTGTTTTGCTGAATTTTGTGCTGTGATTTTCTGTGTTGTACTTAGTTTTTGCTGTGTATGATTGGTAGGAGATCTCTTAATCCTAAAATTGCTCCTTTAGATCTTGAAGTTGAGAGACTTCTTAGACCTAAGCATCCCATACACACAACTACAATTGATTGTGATAGTTCTGCAATGGGTGACAATCTAGGACATTGAAGAAATTCAATGCACCAGGGGTGTACAATTGCCCTTTCTGCAATTAATTCCCTACTGTCCAAGGGAACTATGAGATCAAATCCTCCATCATACAAATGTTACCCTCATACCATGGCTTGAGTAAAGATGATCCTTATAAGCACATTGATGAATTTCTAGGACTGTGCACTACCTTCAACATTGCAGGTTTGGGAGAGGTAGCAACCAGGTTGAGACTCTTTCCTTTTTCATTAAAGAATAGAGCTAGCACTTGGTTGCCAATGCTCCCAACCAATAGTATCCAGTCGTGGAATGACCTTTAATGTCAATTTTTGGCCAAGTTTTTCCCCATGTCTAAAAAGAGTCAGTTGAGGAAGAGTATAATCTCTTTTGCTCAAGCCCTAACTAAAGACTTTAACTAAGCATGGGAGAGGTTTAAGGAACTCTAGAAGCAATGTCCCTATCACCAAATTCTTGAATGGAAACTTGTTCAAAGTTTCTATCCAGGAATTGATCCCAAGAGCAGGGATATGGTTGATGCCTCATGTGGTGGTACATACCTCCACAAGACAGCTGATGAGGTTTGGGAGTTGTTTGATATCATAAGTGAAAACTCCATGTAAAGAAGGACCTGGTCAAGATATTTTGAGACTCCTAGGTTGGTGAGAGAAAATACAACCAGAGGAAAAATGTATGAGGTGAGTGGATACAATGATTTGGAAAGGAAAGTGGACAGCTTGACTCAAAACTTTGATAAGCCAATGGGAGCCATGCAATCTCCAATGACTGCCAAAGTGGAGGAGGCATGTGTGATCTGCCAGTCCCCCACTTACTCCCTTGAGGAATGTCCCTCTGTTGCCCAATTTCCAGACCTTGTAATGGAATATGAGAATGCTGCTCAGTCCTATGGATAATATCCTACTGCTGGTTATCATCAGAGAAACCACCCCAACTTGAGGTGGAGACAAGATACCTTCCAATATCAGCAGCAGCAGTAGCTACAATAGCAGTCCATGCCTCATAAGAATGTCCAACCATACCTACAGAATTACTTTCCAAGGCCTCAATACCAGCAGCCTATGGCTTAGCCAATGGCTCAACCTGTGCATCAAAGTGCACCAGCCCAAACACCTTCTAGATCTCTCACATTTGAAGTGCAAGTTCTAGCTTCAATGCAGAATTTAGGCTCTTTGTCACAAACTGTCAACTCCCATAGACAAAGTATCAAGAAAATAGAGGACCACCTTGGTCAGCTATCAAATACTTTGACTAAGAGAGAGGAGGGCAGACTGCTTAGTCAGCCCATGAATAATCCAAAGGAGCAGTACATGGTGGGTGAGACTTCTTCCCATGAAGAAGCAAAATTTGTTACCACCTTGAGGAGTGAAAGGTTGGTTGATAACCAAGTTGGTGTTAAGCCTGATGAGGAAAGTGCAGAAAATGAAGGAACAACCCATGATGATATGCAGTAGGAGCAGCATATCAAAAATAAGGGGGGTGTAGATGTACCCCAACAGAAAATAAAAAAAAAAATAAAGAAAAATCTGATGAGCTTGCTAAGGTAGCAAATGGGAGATCAATCCCCCATTTGCCATTTCCCAATGCATTGAAACCACCTTGTCCCTTTGATAAGGGGAATGCTAAAGTGGAGGAGAAGATGGAAACATTCAAATATGTAAAGATCAACTTGCCTTTACTTGATGCTATCAAGCAAGTTCCAGCCTATGTAAAATTTTTAAAAGCTTTGTGCACCCCCAAAAGACAATCTAGGATACATCTATCCAAGGTCTTTTGTGCGGAAAAAAGGAACCAAGCGCTGGCCATTGCAACCCTAACCAAGCTTTAAGACCCTGGAGTTCCCACAATCCCTTGCATCATTGGGGATCATGCCATTGAGAAGGCTTTATTAGATCTGGGAGCTAGTGTAAATCCACTTCCATATTCAGTTTATGAGAAGTTAGGCTTAGGAGAATTGAAGCCCTCACATGTGGTGCTACAACTAGCTGACAGATCTGAAAGGAGGCCTGTGGGAATGATAGAGGATGTGTTAGTTGGGGTTGACAAGTTTTTCTACCCAGCAGACTTTCTGTGCTTGACATGGAGCCAAGCAAGTGCACCACCTCAATTCCTGTGATTTTGGGCATGCATTTCTTGGCCACTGCCAATGCTTGCATTCAGTGAAATTGAATGTGTATGATGCAGCCAATCAGCCTCACTAGGATAGTGAAGATTGCTTTTTAATCGATGTATTTGATTAGCTTGTGGAAGAGACTTCGCCCAAGCTGCTGCATGGTAATGATTTTTGTGATGTTTTTGAAAATGTGTGGAGTGAGATTGTGGAAGAGAAGGCCTCCACAACCATGGTTCAAGAGGTGAAAGCCTTAAATTCTGATATGGGGCCAGAAACAGGGTACCCACCATAGAAACCTGATGTGTTGCCTTCCCTCATATGTCTACCAGATGTAGAGTTGAAATAGCTGCCTAAGACCTTAAACTATGCTTTTTTGGGGGAAAATAAGAAGTTGTCAGTGATTATTTCTTCCTCTCTCACTGATGAGCAAGAGAAAAAATTGTTGTGTGTTTTAAAGAAGCATAAGAGAGCAATAGGCTCGACTATTACTGACCTTAGGGGCATCAACCCTGTTGTATGCATGCATAAAATCCACTTGGAAGAGGGCCAAACCCTCTAGAGAAATACAGACAAAATTGAACCCCCACATGCAAGAAGTGGTAATGAAAAAAGTGGTCAAACTACTAGATGCTGGAGTCATCTACCCAATTTCAGATTCCGAATGGGTGGCACCTACTCAGGTGGTCCCTAAGAAATATGGAATTATTGTGATTAAAACTGATTCTGGTGAGCTTGTTCCAATTAGGGAACCACAAGTTGGAGGCTGTGTATAGATTATCGGAAACTCAATTTGAAAACCAGAAAAGACCACTTCCCTTTGCCCTTCATTGACCAAATTTTGGATAAGTTGGCAAGGAAGGCTTTTTATTATTTTCTTGATAGATATTCGGGGTATAAGCAAATCCCTATTTACCCACAAGACCAAGAAAAGACAACTTTTACATACCCATTTGGCACCTTTGCCTATAGAAGGATACCATTTGGATTGTGCAATGCCCCTGCAAACTTCCAACGATGCATGTATACTATATTTTATGACATGATTGATCAGTTTTTAGAGATATTTATGGATGATTTCTCTATCTTTGGGGACATTTTTAGCCAATGTCTACACCATCTTAGCCTTGTGTTGCAAAGATGTGAGGAAACCAATTTAGTTTTGAGTTGGGAAAAGAGCCATTTTATGGTCAATCAAGGCACTGTCCTTGGTCATGTGGTTTCCCATAGAGGCATTGAGATAGACAAGGCTAAAATTGATCTGATTGCATATTTGCCCCACAAAAAATTGTGAAACAAGTAAGATCTTTCTTTGGGCATGCTGGGTTCTATAGGAGATTCATCAAGGATTTTAGCAAGATCACAAAACCTCTTTGTCACCTGTTGTGCCAAGAGGTTCCCTTTGAGTTTGATGATGAATGTCTTATGGCTTTTGAGCTTTTAAAAGGTTGTTTAACCTCTGCACCTATCTTTTAAGTATCTGATTTTTCTTTGCCATTCGAGCTGATGTGTGATGCATAAGATTTTGCTATTGGTACAGTCTTAAGACAAAGGAAGGATAGGGCTCCTTGGGTGATTGCTTATGTAAGCAAAACCATAATTGATGCTTAGTTAAATTACACCACAACTGAGAAGGAATTGTTGGCAATTGTCTATGCCTTGGAAAAATTCAGGTCTTATGTTTTGGGATCTAGGATAGTGGTGTTCACAAACCACTCAGCCCTAAAGAACCATTTATCAAAAAAGGATGCAAAGCCAAGATTAATCAGATGGATCCTCCTATTATAGGAGTTTGATCTTGAGATTAAGGATAAAAAAAGAGTTGAAATGATGTTACAGACCACTTATCCAGGATCCTAGCTGAGGAGTTTGATAGGCTACCTATCAATGATTCTTTCCCTGATGAAGAGCTGTTTATTATCAGCACCTCTACACCTTAGCTTGCAAACATTGTGAACTACATGGCTGTAGGTAGGATTCCCTCACATTGGAATAAAATGGACAAGGAGCTGCTCTTTTCACAGATCAAACATTACATGTGGGAGGAATTCCACAATATACTAACTCTGTGTCATGAACAGGCTTGTGGAGGCCATTTTAGTAGAAACAAAACTGCTGCCAAGGTGCTCCAAAGTGAATTTTATTGGCCCACTCCCTTCAAGGATGCATGACATCATTGTAAAGCTTGTGAAAGATGCCAAAAGATGAGAAGTATCTCCAAAAGAAACTTCATGCCTTTACAGCCTATACTCGTAATTGAACTCTTTGACATTTGGGGGATTGACTTCATGGGTCCTTTCCCTCCTTCCTATAGATATAATTATATTCTTGTGGTTGTAGACTATGTGTCTAAATGTGTTGAGGCCATAGCCACAAGAACCAATGATCACAAGGTTGTCCTCAACTTCTTGAAGGATAATATTTTTTCCAGGTTTGGCATGCCCAGAGCTATCATTAGTGATGGAGAGAGCCACTTCTGCAATAGACAGTTTGAGAACCTGCTTAGAAAGAACTCTGTGACACATAGAGTTGCCACCCCATACCACCCATAAACTAGTGAGCAGTTGGAAATTTCTAATAGAGAGATCAAACACATTTTGGAGAAAATTGTGAGAGTTGATAGGAAGGATTGGTTCCTGAAGTTACCTGATGCTCTGTCTCCCTTCAGGCTGGTGTATGGCAATGCATGCCATTTACCAGTCGAGCTTGGGCACAGGGCTAATTGGGTTGTTAGAGCATTGAATATTGATCTAACTTCTGCTAGCATGCACTGGAAACTCTAGCTGTCAGAGCTAGAAGAGCTGAGATTAGAGGCCTACTCCAATGCAAGGATTTACAAGGAGAAAACTAAGGCTTTCTATGACAAGAATTTCCTAAGAAAAGAGTTCATTGCTAACAACAAGGTATGGCTATTCAACTCTAAGTTGAAATTCTTCCCAGGTAAACTGAGATCTAGATGGGAGGGACCTTACAATGTAGTGAATGTATTCACAACTGGAGCTGTTTAAATCATGGATCCAAAAGATGGTAGGATCATAAAAGTTAATGGTCAAAGGGTCAAGCTCTTTGTTGAAAATGTTGTGGAGCCTGTTGTGACCATTCACCTTCAAGAACCTCCCAAGTGTGATTGATTGTCAACAATGTAGACTATGTATCATAACTATTATTTTTGGCCATTTTTGCTACTATTTCTATTTTTGTTTATTACAATTTTTCTTTGTAAATATGGTTGTCAATCTTGCTTAATGTGTGCATGTACAAATCTGAGTCCGTCATAAATTGGTTAGAAGCATGAACTATTTGAATTGAGTTGGAAATTGAAAAATCTATGGGTAGAATGGATTCGGAACTGATAAAACTCTGTTTGAATTGAGATACAACCTGTCGAGAGGAGTGGAGAACATTTTGATAGGTTCTGAAGGGTCCCAGTATGCATTTCGACAGGTTCTGAAGATGTAAATGTGACTGTCGCTAGGATCTGTGAACTTGTCGATAGGTTCTGAAGGCTCCCAGTGTGCATCTAAATGGGTTATGAAGGTGGCAAATGGTTTTCGACAGGATTTTTTGAACCTGCCAAGATGTTGGAAAAACCTATCGAGAGGTTCTGAAGGTGTAGGCTTTGTTTCGACAGGTTTTGGAACCCGTCGAGAGGATTAAATGTTGAGTTCAGAATACCTGTCGAGAGGTTCTGTAAACCTCTCAAAATGAATTGCGCTGAAGTCTTGAACCCATCGACAGGATTGAGTGAACATCTTAAGAGGTTCAGTTACTTTTCACTCTTTGACAGGTTGATGCAACCTGTCGACACCTTTACCCAAATCCTATCGAAACTCGATTTTCTTCCTTTTAAACCTATCGACAACTCAATTCAGCCATTCTACAGCTTGTCTCTGAGCTTTATTTTTTCTTTGCTGATTTTCATTCTCTTTCTTCTTCCTCTAACTCACTGGTGTCTACTCTAATCACTCGACCATTGTTCTAATTGCTTCAATTCCTCAAAGGCTGCACTTTGCACCTAGTCTGAGCTGATTTGGTGTCATGCACATTGAGATCTGAGAAACCCTAGGTTTTTATGGGTAAGTTTTCTTCCAGCTCTACTTTGTAATTCCTACTTTTAGCAAAGAGGTCTGTTGTGGTTGCTGAGAGCTAATTTTAAGTTAATTACTTGTCCAATGGCTGATCAAGAGGATACCCTAGCTACCCTTTCCAAAGACCCCTCTAAATCCGCCATAAAATCCACTAGGAAATCCGATAGGCTAATCACACAGCCCAAGGAAACCCCACCTACAAAAAGAAAGCTGGTCATGGATCAAGCTGAGAAATTTGTCAATCCCAAGAAAGCTAAGAAATCCAAGAAGGCCGAAATCAGTGAAGAAATTGTTGTGGAGGCCCTTAAGACAGAACCTTTGCTTGAGCCTAACCCTGAGGCTGAGCCTGAAGTCCCTGTGCACTTATCCTCCCCAAATGAATTTGTGGATGCCTTAGGCCTGATTTTAGAGTCAATTATTAACACCCCCTATTTTTCTAAGGAAGAGGAGTGTAAGGATACTTTGAATTATTTGGTGAAGGTAGGCCTAACACCCATGCTGACCACATTAAATGAAAAATCCAACCCTAGGCTAGTCAAGCTATGGTATCAGAACCTCAGGAAGAAGACCAAGCCAGGTTCAACTGATCCTTGTCTGGAGATTGTAATTGATCAGCAAGAGATTATTGTGGATTACAGAGGTATAGGGGTGGTTTTAGGGTTCTTATAAGTTTTTGACACCACTTCTGGCCTAGCAGAACCTGAGAGTGTTTCCTTTAAAGCAATGACCAGGCACCTCACTCAAGGCATTGTGGGGTCTGGGGAGTCATTAATGAGAAGATATCTACACCCCAGCATGGTCTTCATTGATTTAATTTTGAGAAAGAATATTTATGTTAGTGGACATCAGCAAGAGAGGAGAACCCCCATGTGGATGCCCTGTATTTTTTATCCAAGGGCCAATTTATGAATGCTACCTGGCTGGTATTTGATGCAATGGTGGATGTTAATGACAAAATTCGGAGAGTGTAAGCCTTACCTGGCCTACCTTATAGTAGGCTCATCACTGCCTTGCTTAAGAGAGGAAAATTTGCTTTCCCAAATGATGAGCTACTGGTGAAGGTGACTCCAAAAGTATTTGGGAAGAGGGCTTGGTCTGCCAGTAGGACCCTAATTGGGAAGAGTAAGAACAAATCAAGTGAGGATCATGAGATAGAAGCTCTACAAGTAGTCAGCTCTGCTGCTGCACATGGCACCTCTACTTCTGCTAGTTCAGAGCCTCTCCCAATAGTTGCCACTAGTTCAATACACCTCCTGAGATCTCTACACCAGTCTCCTCTAAGCCTCTGCTCACATCTGCTGCTCCTAGCTTGGAGCCTCTACCTATGGCCTTTGCACCCACAGTCATCCCCTTCATTGATTTGATTTTGCCTATGGCCAGCTTCTCTGATGCCAGCCTCACCATCTCCCCCCTCTTTCATACCATCCATCTCAGTTTCTTTACCTTCCATTGCAGTCTCCATACCTCCCAGCACCTCAGCAACCCTTTCTACCATCACCACCTCCACACCTCTGTCAGTTCCTCTTACCACAGACCCCATCCTTACCTCCCCTTCATCACCTAGCCCATCCATCCTAGTTGTTGAACACTTGAGCCCTACACCATCTTCATCAGAGCACCTAGCCACTTCCTCCCCTCCATCCATACCCTTTGACACTAACCTCACCTTCACCTTATCACCTACCCACACCCAAGACCAGATAACCACTGAGGGATATTCCTCCCTAATTGACTCCATTGTGGAGGACATTGGGTATGAATATTCCCCCCTACCTGACTCTCCACAACCTACCCATTTACAGACCACACCCACCCCATATTTTCACCATGCCCACACTTCCCCATTTCAACCTATCCCACCCATGCAACCCACAACCCCTATCATACCTGACCCCCTACCCCAAATACTCAACCTTCTCCTCTCCCTTCAATCCCAAGTAACGGCTAATACCCATATCCAATCATCCATTGAGGCCACCCTCCTATCCATTAACTCCACCCTCCAAAACCAGGCCTCCATGTAAACTAGCCTTAAAGCCATCTAATCCACCTTGTCCCTTTTAACCCAACCATCACGACAGCCAGCTATCCCTACACCCACCCATTTACCTACTCCACCCCCTTCTCCCCAATTCATTCCCTTAGTTGTACCCTCCCCTGTTACTGCCCTTATTGAACTTATCCCAGATATCCCTCCTCCTACCTTTACTAATGCTGCCACAGATGTGGATGACTTAATTCCCACCTCCTCAGTCCCAACCCAAATAGACCCTGAACTTGAACTAGCACCCCTACCTGAGCCTGACCTTGCAATCCCTCACCCTTTACTATGAATCTCCACCCAACCCATGCCTTCATCCATCCCCTATTCGTTCCTGATTGGCCCTTCTTCAAGTGCTGACCAGCCCATACTCCCTGCCTCTTCCTTTCCCATACCTCCTCCATACTCTACCCTCCTCCATGTCATACAACAGAACCCATACCTTAAAAGGGATGTTGTTTGAGGAATGGCTGCCCTCTGTAATTCAATCGAGATGCCCTATGAAGCAAAGTTAAATCAAATGATCATAGATTAAAACTTTGAGATGCTAAATATATCAAAGGGCTGGTAATGAATTTTGATTCAATTTAGAGCTCAGAAGCAAAAGGCAACAAAAAAGAAATTGAGAGTAGATGGACTTGAGAAAAGGCTAGTTGCCTTCAGAGAGGTCACAAAGGCCATAAGGGAACTCTATGAAAGTAGAGTTCTATTTGCTGAAAAGAAGGCAAAAATCCTTGAAAGGAGAGTTGCTGAATTGACTGGCACAACACCTGCACAAGCCACTGCCCCTCCAGCCAGTTCAACTGCTGTTGCTGATAAGGATGAGAGAGGAAAAGGAGTCCACTTCAAGGATGAGCCAACAAACAATTGAGCTGATTAGACTTGTACATGCCATTAGTTAGGATGTTTGTGTATATTCTTTTTGTAGTTCTTTTTCCTTGCATTATATAAATTTATTATGTTATAAATGAAATTTCTCCTTAGTTTATTTTGTGTGATTTGCTTTAGGTCTTTATGGTTATTTGTTTGTGTGTTTTAATTGATTATTTATACCTTGTATGATGCTGTTTCTTACCTTGTTTTATTTTATTTTGTGTCTGATTTTACCCTGCTGCACATGCACTCTCTTTTTAAATCAGTGAGGACACTTCTCCTCATAGGTTTGGGGCTGTGGCAGGGTATGCCAATGGATAGTTAATGGTAGTGCAACAGGATTTTAATAGAAATTGAGAAAATAAAGTGATTTCCCACCTGATTTTTGAAATAGAGGAAATTAAAAACTTTTTAAGATTGAAATGTGTTGCAGTTCTAACATTTTTCATGAAGTGAATGTCAAGCATTTTCAAAAATTGATGTTTAGTGAACTTGATAAGAGAGAAAAATGTGAGGATATCCCCCAGAAAATGTGATGAAAGGCCATACCTAGTGAGAATTGGGCCTGAGAAATTTCCTTCGAAGAGTGTTTTGGCAATTTTTCTGCTCTAAGGACTGATTGGATCTAGTTTTGCTCACTAGAAGTTAGGCAAATCCAAGTTGAAACAACTTGACAACATTCATGACATTGAGGACATGAAATAAGACCATCCTTTGGACAGTTTGAGCTAAAATTTTCCCACCTTTGAACTGCCCTTGATACACACCATTTGGGCCTTGAAAATCCCAGCTTTTCTTTGATAAAAAAAACTAGTAAATTTGAACCCAAAACCCCTTGACCTGTTTCAGTTCACCCTTAATCTGAGAAATCAGGAAATGAAAAGGGAAGTGATGTTAGAGGAGTAAGGTTTGACATTTGGTTGAAAGAGAAGAAAGCACATTTGGTGGTAGTTGTGGCATGCCAGCCCATGAAAAGAAAAAAGAAAAAAAAAGAAAAATACAAAAAGCATTCAAAAAGAAAAGAAAAATAGAAAAGCAAAACAAAAATACGAGAAAGAGAAGTCATTTAATTGAAAAATTAAAAAGAAGATTAGGAACTGATCACTTCAAATCTGAAAATTCAAGTAGATGGAATTATGCTGAAATGAAGAAGGTGTTGTCATGAACACCTCCTTACTTTTACTGATTTCTCAAATTTTGAATCCTTCCTTACCTTTTATTCCTTATAAACTTCACCCATAAAGCCACATTACAACCCAATAAAAAGTTTTTACTGATCTGAAATTGATTGAGCTGTCATTGGAGATGAGGATTTGTATAATCTATGGTGAAAAGAGTTCAAAAATTTCATAAATTAGAGCAATGCCTATGCTCATGCTTGTAGTCTTATTTGAGGGTTGTAATTCCTCTTGAGCTCTGTGAAAGGATACACCCTTCTATTCTATTTTGAGTGATAGCCTTGGTGAGCGTAGGGTCTGACATTGAGTTTGTTAGGGGCATTATCAAAACGTAATTCTCAATTTAATGGTAAGCTTTGCATTAATTTTCATACAAAATATCTTGACATGAGCTGATTAATTGTGAAGGAATTACAACAGACTTTTGGTTTTAAACTGATATATATTTTTTCTAGTTAAGAATTCTCTAGAAATTGAATGAACAAGGTGTGGAATGAATTTTATTTTGCTTGAATTTTGTTTTTAATATGCTGCATTGATATTAACTAAGTCATTGGAGAAGTTTGTGGGTACCTTCACTGAAAACCCTCAGGAGACTTCACTCCTCCACTAGGGATCACCTAGTGGTTCAAAAGGCTTGATGCATATGCTAAATGCATCTGTTCTCCCTACAAAAATGGCATTTTTCATTTTCAATATTTTTACTTTCTCCTTTGCTCAGGAACTAGCAAAGCTTAGGTTTGGGGGTGTGTTAAGCAGTGAAAAATACCATTTTTCGCCTCCTAACCTGACCTTTGAGCTAACTAATAATGTGTTTTGAGTATAGTTTGTAGATAAGCAATAAGTTGCAGTATTAGTGCAGACATCCACCTGAAATGGCCAAAGAAGCTGCTCATACATCTCAACATGTGCTCAGACAGCCCAAAGCCAACCAAGCAGCCCACAGAGCCTTAGAAGTTCACGAGAATGTCTTGAACCCAACTGGGTATGCTTGGAATCAAGAGCAGTTTCAAGGAATAAGGATTAAACCCACCAAGAGGCTACTGAGTGTTGAACAAATGAAGAACAACAACATAGGATTGTATGCCAGCTGTGGAAACAAAGGACACAACCTGTTGAGGGGATAAGTTAACCTGTCGACAGGTTTGGATGCTTAGAATAAAGCTATCGAGAGGTTGGAGGTCCAGCAGAAGATCCTGTCGAGAGCTTCCCAGTACATGTCGAGAGGTTCTAGAAATAAAAGCCAACCTGCCGAGAGGAACGGAGTTGAAAATATGAAGATCTCGCGAGGTTCCAGTACCTATCGAGAGATTAGAGGTACAATTATGGATCCTATCGAGAGGATACCTGGAGGTGCAAAAGAAGTCGCGAGGTTTCAGATACTTATCGCGAGGTTTAACTGAGCCTGTCGAACAGTGTAAGGCAACCTATCGACAACTCACCAGAAGCTATGCTCATTCTCGCGGGGATTGAGCTAACCTATCGAGCACTCAACTAAAAGTAATATAACAAGTCGACAGGTTGACTATAACCTATCGAGAGGATGAATGAAAAACTAGACAGAAGGTGAAGATGTACTCCAATCCTGTCGATCAGTTCACATGAACCTGTCGAGATGTACTCCAACCCTGTCGACCAGTTCACATCAACCTGTTGAGATGTGCTCCAATCCTGTCGAGAAAGCTCCAAACCTATCGAGAGCTACTCCATCATGTCGAAGTGAATGCTGGGAAGACTCATGAACCTGTCGAGAAGTCTCCAATCCTGTCGACTACTCAACCAAACCTATCGAAAGCCATTTCAACCTGTCAAGAGGTTCCCAAAACCTCTCGACATTTGAATTAGGAACTTCTCAGTTCCTTTCATAGCAGCTGCCACACGCCAATGCTTTGTGCACACATTCCAAAGCACGTCAGCTACCCTTGAGGGCATTTTTGATATGCAACTGGGCACGAATGAGAACCCTAACTATCTCACGTGTATTTACCAGTTTTGGACCAATGGGAGAAGATATTCTAGAAGAGAAATCAGCCACATCAGCAATTCAGAATAACAGAATTATTCTCGAGCTCTGGTTGGTTGAAACAGATCTGAGAAGAGAGGAGAAGAGTATAAAAGCTTGAAGAATTTACAGAACTAGCATCCAGAAATTGGGAGAACCAGAGCCAAATCTGATCTCCATCTTCCCTCCAAAAATTCCCTCTCTTTCTTCTTCCCCCATTCTCCTCTTAGCCAATTATGATTGGCTAAACCCCTTTAGTAGCTAGGGTGAGGCTGAGAGCTGTAAATTGAGAGGTTCAAAGCTTTATAGGAGGATTAGGTGTTGCACAGATTGTAGATCTGAGCACAATTGACTGTAAGCTGTATTGATTCAGTAATTGTGGAATGTAAAGTTAATTTGGATTTATAAATCTCTTGATTACCATTTGATTTCCCTAGATCTAATATCCCTGTGGATATCTGAGCTTGTAGCCTTGCATCCACAACATCTACAATGGTTTAATTGTTTCAATTAAGATCCCTGAATTAGAACAGTCTCTGGGATGACCTGTGACCATTCGAGTGGACAGATCATAGCCTTAGAATTGCTTCAATTCTCTGGTTGAGAGTGGATTCTTATACCTTGTATTTGAGCTTGTAGCCAGATGAAGGATTGTTGCAAACCAGTTTCCTACACTACCTTTGAACCAAATAATTTTCAATAAAAGACCAAAATCCCTAGCTACTATTCTCCATCTATTGATTTTAATCTTTTCTCCATATTCCTTTAACTCGGTTTGCATTTGATAAGTGACAAACCTTAAAGACCTCTCCTAGTTTCTATTTTAATTTCAGTATAAATTAGGATAGAGTGCCATATCTGCTATAAATCTGAAGATTTACCATAGTTTAAATCACATTTCCCTGTGGACAAACCCTTACTTACCTATTAAAACTAGCTGCAACAGCCCTGGTTGTTGCGGGACTGGCTGCTTACCTTAATCCCTCATTGCTGTAATTTGTGCAGTTAATCTGTTGTTTTAACCATTTAATAGTTGCAAGGTGAGCAGCACAATAAGTTTTTAGCGCCACTACTGGGGATCTGTGTTTTAAAAGTGGTAGATCTAAGTTTTTCTCATTTTAGATTTAGATTTTTTTATTTCCTATTTTGTGTTTGACTAATTGCTGCTGTATTTTTTTGTAGTTTAATTTTGTGATTGTAGATCTGGATTTATTATTTTGAAAGGAGAATTGTGCCAATTTGAGGAGCAAGTTATGCTTAAGTTTGCATCTCTTAACTCTGTTTACATTTCTAGATCTGTAGTTTTCTTTTGGATCTGCCACATTAGTTGTGTATTTGTGTATCTGTTTTGCTAAATTCTGTGCTATGATTTTCAGTGTTGTACTTAGTTTCTGCTGTGTGTATGCTTGCTAGGAGATCTCTTAATCCTGAGATTGTTCCTTTAGATCTTGAAGTTGAGAGACTTCTTAGACCTAAGAAACCCATACACACACTTGTAGTTGATTGTGATAGTTCTGCAATGGGTGAGCAACCTAGGACATTAAAGGAATTCAATGCACCAGGGGTTTACAATTCTCCTTTCTACATTCAATTCCTTGTTGTCCAAGGGAACTATGAGATCAAATCCTCCATCATACAGATGCTACCCTCATACCATGGCCCGAGTAAAGAAGATCCATATAAGCACATTGATGAATTTCTAGGACTGTGCACTACCTTCAACATTACAGGTTTGGGGGAGGAAGCAATCAGGTTGAGACTCTTTCCTTTTTTATTAAAGGAAAGAGCTAGAACTTGGTTGTTAATTCTCCCAACCAATAGTATCCAGTTCTCGAATGACCTTCACTATCAATTTTTGGCCAAATTTTTTCCCATGTCCAAAACAAGTCAGTTGAAGAAGAGTATAATCTATTTTGCTCAAGCCCCAACTAAAGACTTTCACCAAGGATGGGAGAGGTTTAAGGAACTCTTGAAGCAATGTCCCCATCACCAAATTCCTGAATGGTAACTTGTTCAAAGATTCTACCAAGGAATTGATTCTAAGATCAGGGATATGATTGATGCCTCATGTGGTGGTACATACCTCCACAAGACAGCTGATGAGGCTTGGGAGTTGTTTGATATCATAAGTGAAAACTCCATGCAAAGGGAGACCTGGTTAAGAGATTTTGAGACCCCTATATTGGTGAGAGAAAATACTACCAGAGGAAAAATGTATGAGGTGAGTGGATACAATGATTTGGAAAGGAAAGTGGACAGTTTGACTCAAAAGTTTGATAAGCTCATGGGAGCCATGTAGTCTCCAATGGCTACCAAAGTGGAGGAGGCATGTGTGATATGTCAGTCCCCCACTCACTCCCTTGAGGAATGCCCCTCTGCTGCCTAATTTTCACACCTTGTGATGAAACATGTGAATGCTGCTTAGTTCTATGGACAATAGCCTACTGCTAATTATCATTGGAGAAACCACCCCAACTTGAGGTGGAGACAAGATACCTTCCAAAATTAGTAGCAGCAGCAGCCATAATAGCAGTCTATGCCTTATATGAATGCCTAACCATACCAGTAGAATTACTTTCCAAGGCCCCAATACCAGCAGCCTATGGCTCAGCCAATGGATCAACCTGTGCATCAAAGTGCACTAGCACCAGCGCCCTCTAGATCCCTCACATTTGAAGAGCAAGTTTTAGCTTCACTACAGAATTTAGGCTCTTTGTCACAAACTGTTAACTCCCATAGCAAAAGTATTAAGAAGATAGAGGACCACCTTAGTCAGCTATCTAATATTTAACTAAGAGAGAGGAGGGAAGACTACATAGTCAGCCCATGAACAATCTAAAGGGGCAGTACATGGTGGGTGAGACTTCTTCCCATGAAGAAGCAAAATCTGTCACTACCTTGAAGAGTGGAAGGCTGGTTGATAACCAAGTTGGTGTTAACCCTGATGAGGAAAGTACAAAAAATGAAGGAACAACCCATGATGATATGCAGTAGGAGCAATATAAAAAAAGTAAGGGGGGTGTTGATGTACCCCAATAACAAATTGAAAACAAAAATAAAGAAAAATTTGATAAGCTTGCTAAGGCAGCAAATGGGAGATCAGTCCCCCATTTGCCATTTCCCAATACACTGAAAGCACTTTCTCCTTTTGATAAGGGGAATGCTAAAGTGGAGGAGATGATAGAAACAATTAAATAAGTAAAGATCAACTTGCCTTTACTTGATGCTATCAAACCAGTTTCAGCCTATGCAAAAATTTTAAAAGATTTGTGCATCAACAAAAGACAATTTAGGATGCATCTTCCCAAGAAGGTCTTTTGTGTTGAAAAGAGAAACCAAGTGCTGGCCATTGCAACCCCAACCAAGCTTCAAGACCTTGGAGTTCCCACAATCCCTTGCATCATTGGGGATCATACCATTGAGAAGGCTTTATTAGATCTAGGAGCTAGTATAAACCTACTTCCATATTTAGTTTATGAGAAGTTAGGCTTGGGAGAATTAAGGCCCACACATGTGGTGCTACAACTAGCTGACAGATCTGAAAGGAGGCCTGTGGGAATGATAGAGGATTTGTTAGTTGGGGTTGACAAGTTTTTCTACCCTGCAAACATTCTGGTGCTTGACATAGAGTCAAGCAAGTGCACCACCTCCATTCCTATGATTTTGGGCAGGCCTTTCTTGGCCATTGCCAATGCTTGTATTCAGTGTAGATCAAGAGTAATGGAGGTGTCTTTTGGCAACATGAAAGTGAAATTGAATGTGTATGATGTAGCCCATCAACCTCACTTGGATAGTGAGGATTACTTTTTAATTGATGTATTTGATGAGCTTGTGGAAGTGTCTTTGCCCAAGCTGCTGCATGGTGATAATTTTTGTGATATTTTTGAAAATATGTGGAGTGAGATTGTGGAAGAGAAGGCTCTCACACCCATGGTTCAAGAGGTGAAAGCCTTAAATTCTGATATGGGGCTAGCAATAAGGTACCCACTATGGAAACCTACTGTGTTGCCTCTTCCACCACCATCAAATGAACCTTTGTTGCCTTCTCTCATATGTCTACCAGATGTAGAGTTGAAACAGCTGCCTAAGACCTTAAAGTATGCTTTTTTAGGGGCAAATAAAAAGTTGTCAGTGATCATTTCTTCCTCTCTTACTGATGAGCAAGAGGAAGAATTGTTGTGTGTTTTAAAGAAGCATAAGAGAGTAATAAGCTGGACTATTGATGACCTTGGGGGCATCAGCCCTGCTGTATGCATGCATAAAATCCACTTGGAAGAGGGTTCCAAATCCTCTAGAGAAATGTAGAGAAAATTGAACCCCACATGCAAGAAGTGGTAATGAAAGAAGTGGTCAAACTACTAGATGCTGGAGTCATCTACCCAATTTCAGATTTCGAATGGGTGGCACCTACTCAGGTGGTCCCTAAGAAATATGAAATTATTATGATTAAAACTGATTCTGGTGAGCTTGTTCCAACTAGGGAAACCACAGGTTGGAGGGTGTGTATAGATTATCAAAAGCTCAATTTGAAAATCAGAAAAGACCACTTCCCTTTTCCCTTCATTGACCAAATTTTGGATAAGTTGGCAGGTAAGGCTTTCTTTTATTTTCTTGATGGATATTTGGGGTATAACCAAATCTCTATTTACCCACAAGACCAAGAAAAGAGAATTTTCACATGCCCATTTGGCACCTTTGCCTATAAAAGGATGCCATTTGGATGGTGCAATGCCCCTGCAACCTTCCAAAGATGCATGTATGCTATATTTTCGGATATGATTGATCCATTTTTAGAGATATTCATGGATGATTTCTCTATCTTTGGAGACAGTTTTAGCCAATGTCTACACCATCTTAGCCTTGTGTTGCAGAGATGTGAGGAAACCAATTTGGTTTTATGTTGGGAAAAGAGCCATTTTATGGTTAATCAAGGCATCGTCCTCGGCCATGTGATTTCCCATAGAGGCATTGAGGTAGACAAGGCTAAAATTGATCTGATTGCACATTTGCCCCCACCAAAAATTATGAAACAAGTCAGATCTTTCTTGGGGCATGCTGGGTTCTATAGGAGATTCATCAAGGATTTTAGTAAGATCACAAAACCTCTTTGTCACTTGCTGTGCCAAGAAATTCCCTTTGAGTTTGATGATGAATGTCTTATGGCTTTTGAGCTTTTAAAAGGTTGTTCAACCTTTGCTCCTATTCTTCAAGCAGCTAATTTTTTTTTGCCATTCGAGCTGATGTGTGATGCATCAAATTTTGCTATTGGTGCAGTATTGAGACAAAGGAAGGATAATGCCCCTTGTGTGATTGCTTATGCCTACAAAACCATGATTGATGCTTAGTTAAATTAAACCACAACTGAGAAGGAATTGGTAGAAATTGTCTATGCCTTGGAAAAATTCAGGTCTTATGGTTTGGGATTTAGGATAGTGGTGTTCACAGACCACTCAACCCTAAAGTACCTTTTGTCAAAAAAAGATGTAAAGCCAAGATTAATCAGATGGATCCTCCTATTACAGGAGTTTGATCTTGAGATTAAGAACAAAAAATGGGTTGAAAATATGATTGCAGACCACTTATCTAGGATCCTAGCTGAGGAGTTTGATAGGCTGCCTATCAACGATTCTTTCCCTGATGAACAACTATTTACTATCAGTATCTCTACACCTTAGTTTGCAAACATTGTGAACTACTTGGCTGTAGGTAGGATTCCCCCACATTGGAATAAAATGGATAAGGAGCTGTTCTTTTCACAGATCAGACATTACATGTGGGGGGAATTTCACAACATACTAACTATGTGTCATGAAAAGGCTTGTGGAGGCTATTTCAGTAGAAACAAAATTGCTGTCAAGGTGCTCCAAAGTAGATTTTATTGGCCCACTCTCTTCAAGGATGCATGGCATCATTGTAAAGCTTGTGAAAGATGCCAAAAGATGAGAAGTATCTCCAAAAGAAACTCCATGCCTTTGCAGCCTATACTTGTGATTGAACTCTTTGACATTTGGGGGATTGATTTCATGGGTCCGTTCCCTCCTTCCTATGGACATAATTATATTCTTGTAGCTGTGGACTATATGTCTAAATGGGTTGAGGCCATAGCCACAAGAACCAATGATCACAAGGTTGTCCTCAACTTCTTGAAGGATAATATTTTCTCCAGGTTTGGCACCCCCAAAGCTATCATTAGTGATGGAGGGAGCCACTTCTGCAATAGACAGTTTGAGAACCTGCTTAAAAAGAACTCTGTGACACACAGCGTTGCCACTCCATACCACCCACAAACCAGTGGATAGGTGAAAATTTCTAATAGAGAGATCAAACACATTTTAGAGAAAACTGTGAGAGTAAATAGGAAGGACTGGTTTCAGAAGTTACCTGATGCTCTTTGGGCTTATAGGACTACTTATAAGACCCAAATAGGGATGTCTCCCTTCAGGTTGGTGTATGGCAAGGCATGCCATTTACCAGTAGAGCTTGAGCACAGGGCTTATTGGGCTGTTAAAGCATTTAATAATGATCTAACTTCTGTTGGCATCCACAAGAAACTCTAGCTGTCAGAGCTAGAAGAGCTGAGATTGGAGGCCTACTCCAATGCAAGGATCTACAAGGAGAAAACTAAGGCTTTCTATGACAAGCATTTACTGAGAAAAGAGTTCATTGCTGGCAACAAGGTATGGCTGTTCAACTCTAAGTTGAAATTCTTCCCAGGTAAACCGAGATCTAGATGGGAGGGGTCTTATAATATAGTGAATGTATTCCTATCTGAAGCTGTTGAAATCATGGATCCAAAAAATGGCAGGATCATGAAAGTTAATGGTCAAAGGCTCAAGCCCTTTGTTGAAAATTTCGTGGAGCCTGTTGTGACCATTCACCTTCAAGAACCTCCCAAGTGTGTTGATTGTCAACAATGTAGACTATGTATCATAACTATTATTTTTGGCCCTTTTTGCTACTGTTTCTATTTTTGTTTATTACTGTTTAGCATTGTAAATATGGTTGTCAATCTTGCTTAATGTGTGCATGTACAAATCATGAGTCCGTCATAAGTTGTTTAGAAGCATGAACTATTTGAATTGAGTTGGGAATTGACAAATCTGTGGGTAGAATGGATTCGAAACTGATAAAACTCCATTTTAATTTAGATACAACCTGTCGAGAGGAGTGGAGAACATTTTGACAGGTTCTGAAGGGTCCTAGTATGCATTTTGACAGGTTCAGCTGTAAATGTGATTGTCGATAGGATCTATGAATTTGTCGACAGGTTCTGAAGGCTCCCAGTGTGCATCTTGATAGGTTCTGAAGGTACATAAATGGTTTTTGACAAAAATTTTTGAACATGTCGAGATGTTGGAAAAACCTATCGAGAGGTTCTGAAGGTGTAGGCCTTGTTTCGACAGGTTTTGGAACCTGCCAAAAGGATTAAATGTTGAGTTCAGAATACCTGTCTAAAGGTTCTGTAAACCTCTTGAAATGAATTGCGTTGAAGTCTTGAACCCGTCGACAGGATTGAGTGAACCTCTCGAGAGGTTTAGCTACTTTTCACTCTTCGACAGGTTGAGGCAACCTGTCAATACCTTTATCCCAATTCGATTGAAACTCGATTTTCTTCCTTTCAAACCTATCGAAAACTCAATTCAGCCATTCGACAGCTTGTCTCTGAGCTTTATTTTCTCTCTGCCGATTTCCATTCGTTTTCTTCTTCCTCTACCTCACTGGTGTCTACTCCAATCACTCGACCATTGTTCTAATTGCTTTAATTCCTCAAAGGCTACACTTTGCACCTAGTCTGATCTAATTTTATGCTGTGCTCATTGAGATTTGAGAAACCCTAGGTTTCTATGGGTATGTTTCCTTCCAGCTCCACTTTGTGATTTTCCTATATTTTAATTCCTAGTTTTAGCAAAGAGGTTTGCTGTGGTTGTTGAGAGCTAATTTTAAGTAAATTTCTTGTCCAATGACTGATCAAGAGGATACCCTAGCTACCCTTTTCAAAGCCCCCTCCAAATTCTCCAAAAAGGCCACTAGAAAATCCAGTAGGCTAACCACATAGCCCAAGGAAACCCCACCTGCAAAAAGAAAGTTGGTCATGGATCAAGCTGAGAAATCTATCAATCCCAAGAAAGCTAAGAAATCCAAGAAGCCCCAAATTAGTGAAGAAATTGTTGAGGAGGCCCCTGAGACAGAATCTATGCCTGAGCCTAACCATGAGGCTGAGCCTGAAGTCCCTGTGCACTTATCCTCCCCCAATGAATTTGTGGATGCCTTTGGCCTGATTTCAGAGACAATTGTTGACACCCCCTATTTTTCTAATGAAGAGGAGTGTAAGGATACTTTGAATTATTTGGTGAAGGCAGGCCTGACACCCATGTTGACCCCATTAAATGAAAAATCCTACCCTAGGCTAGTCAAGCTATGGTATCAGAACCTCAAGAAGAAGACCAAGCCAGGTTCAACTAATCCTTGTCTGGATATTGTAATGATCACTAAGAGATTGTTGTGGATTACAGAGATATAGGGGGGTGGTTTTAGGGGTCCCATCAATTTTTGACACCACTTATGGCCTAGCAGAACTTGAGAGTATTTCCTTTAAAATAATGGCCAGGCACCTCACTCAAGGCATTGTGGGGTCTGGGGAGTCATTAATGAGAAGAGATCTATACCCCAGCATGCTGTTCATTGATTCAATTTTGAGAAAGAATATTTATGTTAGTGGACATCAGCAAGAGAGGAGAACCCCCATAGTGGATGCCCTATATTTTTTCTCCAAGGGCCAATTTATGAATGCTGCCCAGCTAGTATTTGATGCAATGGTGGATGCCAATGACAAAATTCAGAGAGTGTAAGCCTTACCTGGCCTACCTTACAGCGGGCTCATCACTGCCTTGCTTAAGAGAGGAAAATTTGCTTTCCCAAATGATGAGCCAGTGTTGAAGGTGACTCCAAAAGTATTTGAGAAGAGGGCTTGGTCTGTGGTCAGCTCCTCTGATGCCAGCCTCACCATCCCCCCCTCTTTCATACCATCCATCTCAGTTTCTTTATCTTCCACTGTAGTCTCCATACCTCCCAGCACCTCAGCAACCCTTTCTACCATCACCACCTCTACACCTTTGTCAGTTCCTCTTACCACAGACCCCATCCTGACCTCACTTTCATCACCCAACCCATCCATCCCAGCTGTTGAACACTTGAGCCCCACACCATCTTCATTAGAGCACCTAGCCACTTCCTCCCCTCCATCCATTCCCTTTGACACTAACCTCACCTTCACCTTATCACTTGCCCACACCCAAGACCAGATAACCACTGAGGGATATTCCTCCCTAATTGACTCCATTGTGGAGGACATTGGGTATGAATATATCCCCTACCTGACTCTCCACAGCCTACCCATTTATAGACCACACCCACCACACATTTTCACCATGCCCACACTTCCCCATTTCAACCTATCCCACCCATGCAACCCACAGCCCCTATCATACCTGACCCCCTACCCCAAATACTCAACCTTCTCCTCTCCCTTCAATCCCAAGTAACGACTAATACCCATACCCAATCATCCATTGAGGCCACCCTCCTATCCATGAACTCCACCCTCCAAAACTAGGCCTCCATGTATACTAGCCTTAAAGCCATCCAATCCACCTTGTCCCTTTTAACCCAACCATCACGACAGCCAGCTATCCCTACACCCACCCATTTACCTACTCCACCCCCTTCTCCCCACCCATTCCCTTAGCTGTACCCTCCCCTGTTACTGCCCTTATTGAACCTATCCCAGATATCCCTCCTCCTACCTTTACCAATGCTGCCACAGATGTGGATGACTTAATTCCCACCTCCTCAGTCCCAACCCAAATAGACCCTGAACCTGAACAAGTACTCCTACCTGAGCCTGACCTTGCAATCCCTCACCCTTTACCCTCAATCTCCACCCCACCCATGCCTTCATCCATCCCCTATCCGTTCCTGGATGGCCCTTCTTCAAGTGCTGGTTAATTAATTTTAATCCTATTAGAATTATAATTAATCGGGGAATTCGACTAGGCTTCCTAATCCTATTGGTAGTCTGGTTAATTTAAATATTTTAATCTTATTAAAAATCTAATTAATTGAGCCTCCTTATCATACTAGGAGTCTAAATATGTTAACTCTAGGGAAATTAATTAGGGATATACTACTTATATTGAAACTCTAACTAATTAAAAATATACTAATTCTATTAAAATTTTAATTAAAATTAATATACTAATATTTACTGAAAATCTAAAAAAAGGGGTTTTGGCCCGGTATGCTAAGGAGGATCGGCCCCGTTCCTAGGTGTTATTCACTGAAAAATATCATTTTTTACCTCCTAACCTAGCCTTTACTATACCTTGGAGCCATTTAATAATCATCTTTTAAGTGTGTTTTGTAGTTAATAATGAAATTGCAGCTTAGTGCAACTGTCATGCTTTGGAGGCCAAAAGAGAGAATTGAAGCCGGAGGACAGCTGAGTTAAGAGCAGTGGATACACCATGGTGGTACACACCATAGTGAACATTTGGAGTGCCTAAGTGGACCCTGGAAGTCTAACAGATGAAAGGAAGTTGGACCCTAGCAGAGGAGACTACAGAGCAGGTTGTGCACAGTAGTAGGGAAGCATAAAATGGACCCTCGCACAGTTCACTTTGGCCGGAAATGCCCCTCTCGTAGTTCTCGCCAAGCTCATGCCTGCAACATTTAAAAGCTCGCATAGATCTCGCTCGGTGCACTCTAAAAAAGCTTCAAAAAGGCATCTTGCACAGACCTCGCGAGGGTCAAAACGCTAGAAGATTTGCTTTGTGGAGCTATCGCGCAGACCTCAGGCACTTCAAAGGCGTAACCAGCCATGCGAGAAGCACATGTTATCCTGGCAATCATCCGCGTGAAGCTCACAATCCATCCTCACGAGCCACAATTCAGCCTAGCGAGATCCTCGTGACTTGAGCTACCTGGAGACCCATTTGCGTGAGATGTGTTATTCACTACCCAGCGAACTTCGCAAGTCATTTTTCAGTAGCAACTCTAGCCATGTAAGAGGTAAAATAGGCAAATGTAGCCTCGCAAGGCACGCGCTCCCTACTTCTCAGTCCATACACATGGACTTTTTGGAGATTTCATAGCAATTAGGGCACTCATCCCGAGATGCTAAACTATTTCCCACATCCCAAGGCATCCAAGGGCCACAAATGGGCCACAACAGTAGTGGCAAATGAGGCATTTCCTCTTCTATTCTCCTATAGACCAAAACAAGATATTTTTTGGACAATGTGTATATAAGCTGTAGCTTTTGTGTAGAAAGGCATCTGATCCTTAACCGAATTTCAGCTGTGAGCTTGGAGGGCTAGTGCTTAGGTCATTGAGGGTTAGGGTTAGGTCATCTTTTTGGTTTTTCTTCTCTCCTTAGCCCAACACTTGCTGGCTAAGAACTTTGTAATGGCTAGGACTGTTAATCTGCTGTAATAAGACTGTGTAAACTTGTAAAAGCCTGGAAATGTGTATTGACTGTGGCTTGGAGGGCCGATCATAGTAAATATTTTTATGTGCAATGCAAGCTACTTTATTGATTCATTAGATTTGTACTACTTTTGGGCTTTCCATTAAAGTTTTATAGTTTCTATGCACCCAGTGATGCAAGTGCCTATGACCTTGCATATATGGTAGTTGCAGTGGGTTTAATGTTCTGATTTCAATCCCTGGACTGGAGTATATCTTTTGGGGATGATCTGTGACCATTTAGTGGACAGATCATAGCCTTAAGACTATTCCATATCCTTGGATTGGATTGGATTCTTTTCCCTTACATTTATGTTTATGGCCAAATGCAAGGATAGATACAAATCCATCCTTTTCTATGTTTAACCAGACCCTGTTTTAGTCTAAAATAACAGTCCATGTTTATTACTTCCCATCATTTTCCTGTTATTTTTACAACTCTATTTTACCCTTCTCCAAAAACCCTTTCTCATAGCATAGGACTGTAGTTTTATTTTATGTTTTAGTTTTAGTTGTGATAACAAACTTCCTTTCTTTAGGATTGCCAGATCTGTACTCAGATCTGGAGATCTACTACAATAATACTTTTGTATCTAGATCAAACTTCCTTGTGGGACAAACCCTTTTCTTATCAAAACTTGCTACAATAGACCCTGTATCTTGCAGGCCTGTGTGTATACTTTAGATTGTTGTTTTCAATCCCCTTCATCTCACTTTATTTTGTTTAGATTTATTTTCACCACCATTGTATTTTCTAATAAAATAAACAGTGAGCATCTAAAATATTCTCAACAAGTTTTTGGTGCTGCTGTCGGGGATCTTTTGATCTAATTAGTAGATCTGAGTTTTAAATTTTATGTTTACAAATTCTTTGTAGCAGTGCCTGTTTTTGAATAAAAGTACTACTGATTTTTTATTGGTTTTTATAGATCTATAACAGCAGAAAAAGGGAGAAGCTAGAGCTTTGCTAGCCTCAGTTGGCATTTCTTTCCTCCCTTATTTCAGTTCTAGTTCTGTTGAAATGTATTTTCAGTAGTATAACTAGCTATAATTTCTTTTCTTATTGCTCTTATTCTTTAAGTGTGTTGTAAGGGTCTGTATTACTTGTTGTTTGTGTGTGTGCATGTTGGGTAGGAGGTCTCTTAACCCTGACTTAGAACCTCCAAATCCTGAGATAGAGAGGGCCCTTAGACCTTGGTTGACCACACAAACCCCTCCTAATAATACTGAGTTAGCTGAGATGGGTGAACAACAAAGAACCTTGAAGGAATTCAATGCACTAGGGGTATATACATCCCCTTTCTGTATTCAATTCCCTGCTATTCAAGGAAACTATGAGATTAAATCGTCAATCATCCAAATGTTACCTTCATTTCATGGGCTAAGTAAAGAGGACCCATATAAGCATATTGATGAGTTCCTTGCCTTATGCACCACATTCAATGTTGCTGGCTTGGGAGAAGAAGCCACCAAACTGAAGCTCTTTCCTTTTTCACTAAAGGACAGAGCCAGAACTTGGCTCTCCATGCTCCCAACCAACAACATACAATCATGGAATGATCTCCAATACCAGTTTTTGGCTAAATTTTTTTCTATTTCTAAAACCAGCCAGTTGAGGTAGAGCATAATTTCCTTTGCTCAATCCCCAACTGAGGATTGCCATCAAGCATGGGAAAGGTTTAAAGAGCTATTAATGCAATGTCCCCACCACCAAATTTCTGAGTGACAGTTTGTCCAGAGCTTCTACTAAGGAATTGATTCCAATAGTAAGGATATGGTGGATGCCTCATGTGGAGGCACTTACCTCCACAAGACAGCTGATGAGGCTTGGGAACTGTTTGAGGTCATTAGTGAAAATTACATGCAGCAGGAGACTCTGTCCAAAAATGACATTGAGACTCCTGCTAAAATGGGGAAAGAAGTCACTTCTAGAGGAAGGATGTATGAAGTCAGTGTGCCCAGTGACCTAGAAAGAAAGGTGGATAGCCTGACCATGAAATTTGATAAATTAATGGGTGTGGTGTAGCCTAGATTGGCTGCACAAGTTGAAGATGCATGTCTGATATGTCAGTCACCCACACACCTACTTGAGGACTGTCCATCAGCAGGTCAATACCCTGAATTGGTCGTGGAACATACCCATGCTGCCCAATCACTTGGACAATAACCTGCTGGGTATCAATGGAGAAACTACCCAAATTTAAGGTGGAGACAAGACAATTATCAGCAACCCCAGCAATAGCAGCTGACATTACCATATAGACCATAGCAATAATATAACCAGGGCTATGCACCTAGACAAGCCTTCCAGCAGTCAGCCCCATAGCAGAACCAATTGGCTTTGTCCCCACAACAGACTAGATCCCCCTCTTTTGAAGAACAAGTTTTGACATCACTACAAAACCTGGGGTCCCTATCACAGACTGTGAACTCTCATAGTCAAAGCATAAGGAAAATAGAGGACCAGCTTGGCCAAATTTCTAATGATTTGGCCAGAAGAGCGGAGGGTAGGCTGCCAAGTCAACCCTTGGCCAATCCCAAGGGTCAGTTTATGATTGGTGAGGGCTCCTCAATTCATGAAGAGACTAAGGCAATCACTACCCTTAGAAGTGGCAGGGTGGTTGGTAACCAGGTGGGCAGGGAGGAAAATGAGACAAATGAGACAAATGAGAGTATAGAAGAGAAAAATGTGAGTGAAAAAGAGAGGAATGACTCATCCCCTGCTGTGCGACCATGGATCCTCTCGAACCCATCACGGCGATGCGCTCGCTTTTTAATGAAAATGTAGAGTCGCCACCCGGAGCTTTTGGTGACCCGGGAAACCTTCAAATCAATATTTTGAGCACCGAAGTGCTAAATATGACTCTGATTTACCGGTCTTTGCCAAAGGCTATAAGGTAGGGGCTTCGGTTATTGATTGGGAAGGGTTTAGGCACCCGATCAACCCGCACGTAGCGATCTCTATTTATGGCCAAAATAAAAATAAAAGGGCGGAGTTTCCCCTTGCCCGAAGGCAATACGGTCCTATCAAGCTTTGAGCCAAAACTGAAATTTCGGCGGCGTAACGGCTTGAATCCTTGGATGGAGGAGACACCAAGAAGGTAGAGGAAGAGAGGGGTGAGCCGGAGCTCACAGGCCCTTGTTGCATCGTGGAAGTCCTCCGCTTTGGCATGCTTCCGATGGTTTAAACGATATGAAAATAGATTCTAATGCTAGGATTCGGTAAAATAGGGGGTGTAGAGTGAAGCTAGAGGCTAGGTTTTAGCTAAAAGGAGTGATCTAATGGTGGAAATGGACTGAAATAGATGAAGTATGCATGCTAGAATTCTGGAGAAATATTGGCATTTTCTCTCACTAGGATTCTCTCTTTAAGCACTCTCTAATCCTTCAACAAAAACTCAACCCTTTGGGAAGAGGGGGACCTCTCTATTTATAGAGAAGGGAGGGGTTAAGGGATTACTTAAGAGCTAATTGGTTTAGCAATTAGGTAATCCCCCATCTAAGGTTTTCTAGGTTCTCAAAGTCCTAGAGGTTTGGGAAATGGGTTTCAATGGCGGATGATGGGGTGAGACCATGGGTGACTTAAGGGTTGCCCATAAGCTCAAAGGGGGTGGAACCAACCTCAAGACACCCACCCCAATAAAGGGGATGGTCAAAGGGTCAAACTAGATGAAGAAAATTCGAGCAGCGATGGCGATTCTTTGTAGAAAGCTAGGCGTATATATATACATGATTTAGGAAACGATAAATTTTACCAAAAATAGGGGAGCTTTGGGAAGATGAAGCCCGTGGTGGGTCCCACCTATGCTGGGCGTATATATTATATACGCCCGACCAAATTTTCCCCAAAAAAGGCAGGCGTATATAATATATACGCCTGACCAATCTGGGGCCAAATTGGCTGGGCGTATGTAATATCCACGCCTGCCTAAAATTCATGATTTTATGTGAAACTTAAAACGGCCATAACTTTTGAACCGTAGCTCCAAATTGGGTGATCTTTGGCTTGTTGGAAAGCTGGAGAAGTCCTCTTTCCAATGGTATATGGCTCATCCATGGTAATAGTCTGTGTGAATTTTGTGGCTCTCATCCCATCAATTGCTCAGAAGGGTTCAAGTTAGGTATGGGAAGGGATTCTAGGGTTTAGAGGTGATCTCTAAGGGTTGGGGAATGGTTCTAACAGGTTTAGGGTGATTCCTAAAGGTCTGGGTAGATCTCTAAGGGTTTAGGGTGATTCCTAAGGGTTCAGGGGTGCCATTGGAAGCACAGGGGTATATCTTTCTCGAAGTACAGACTGATCGGGCCTTGGGCCGAATTTGGGTGTCTACAGATGCCCCTCTTTGGTATTCGATCACTAATGATCGGATGCCAAAGACAAGAGACATCCGAAGAGGTCCAAGGCGCGTTTGATGGGTCCGCCTCGGTTCAACTCAATTCTCAAACATCCATGGTGATGGTGAGTGTACAAAAACCCTCTCATTTCGGGATATCGTCCGTACCTCAGTGCTAACAGTCCCCAAGCGCATTGCGACATTACTGGGCATAACTGTGATGATCACAAAAAGTTTAAGCCCGCTAGCCGGGATATCGTCCACTTCCTAAGGGAAATTATAGATTTGTAATGTTGAGGGTTAATCTGAACCAGACAGCTCCATGAAACGGGATGATCGATCTATGCTTCGGAATTGATGTGAAGCGCACAAAGCGAAGGCCTTCAAACTGTCCAATCCTATGGGATATTGACAGCTCCATTGGATTGGCCACGGGTGCCCTTACCTAGGTAAGGCTCAAAGTTTTTGGGCGAACCCATCAACCTCAAGCTTATTTTAGCACGCTTTACCTGAGTGAAGCGAATATTGATATCGCAACACTTCTTGGGAATGCATGCCCATTTTCTCAGTTTTTTTTTTTGTGTTTCCTTTTTCCGAATTTTTATTTCGAGGCCTCTTAGCAAAGCTCAAGGACCTCCGACAACTTTATTCTTGCACAACTCTTTAAGTGGATCAAATGCCGGTTGATACGCTTTAAGAGTGCGTGCGTTCTGCCGAGGACAGGTACACCATGGGGATATGCACGTTCTAGTGGCGAGGTGCTCCTGATTCACATGAACCGGAGTGTGCACGTTCTAGTACTAAGCAGCAACAGGTTGTTATTTCTTCTTCTCTTTGTTTTTTTGTTTTTTTTTTTTCTCTCTTTTTTCATGTCAGGTTGAGACTCTGGGCATGCTCAAACTGCCTTTATTTCCGCACGTATCCTTAGGCAAATCAACTTGCCATGTTGATCTACTTTAGGGGCGTGTGCATTCTGGTGATGGGTTCTTGGTTTGCCTACCGGATCGGGCCTCGACCTCTGCCAGGGGAGATCTGGGGCTAAGTGTATGCTCCAGGAGTGACTGGTGGTGGATGAGTTTATTTGCATGCCGGATCAGGTCTCGACTCCTGGGGGACTCTATAGGGAACACTGACCGGAGACGAGAAAAATTATCTGCCTGCCGGATCAGGTATGGCGTGTCCCTGCATAAAACGGGGTTCGAGAACTTTCGGGTGGACCCAATCATTCCAAAAGGATTTAACACGGTTCTCGGAGTGGTGCAAATGCTCATTGTGATGCTCTTTTGAGAACTAGTGTCACATATTTTTCTTTCTTCTTCTTTTTTTTTTCTTTTTTCTTCTTTTTTTTTTGATTTTATGGGCGCATTAGGTGGACGCCTACAGATCTAGATCCGTTTATTGTAGCACGGTCCCTTTGGGCCAATTGAAGTGAACTCGAAGGGCCATTTGGAGATGCGCGCACCTTCGCCTGATGATATATGGGCCTCAAAGAAGAACCGGGCCAGAGCTGAGACGAGGCGAGTGCTGCTACGGCCGAGAGTGAGGTTCTTCAGTTGACTGGGCTTTTGACTGAGTCTCACAGTTTAGTTGGCATTTCACGGAGGTGACAGAAGAGTCTTCATGGTATGTGGTTGTCTGATCAGAATGCCCGTGAGGACTCTCTCCTTACAGAGATCAGTACTTTAAAGCGCGGTTCCTGCCCCTGACCTGTTCCTGTACATACCATAGATCATATACATAGAAGGGGGCCGATGCCACATAACAGAGATCTCTTTTTGGGTTATTTTCTTTTTCTTATTGCTTTTGTTATATATATATATATATTTTTTTTTTTTTGGTTTTTACTTTTAAAGAAGGCAGAAAAATAGAAAGTGTGTCATGTCGTTATCTTTTTGGGACGTGACACTCCGCATGTAATACTGTAAGAAATGGAATGAAATCTATACATACATATATTTTTTTTGTTTTTCGACTTTTCCTTTCATACATCTCGCAACGTAAGGCTTTTCATGGAAAAGGAAAATCTATCATCTTTTTGAAATTTTCTCCCCCACAGTGTGAGGTTTTTTGATGAGAAAGGAATCTATTATCTTTTTTTGAAATTTTCTCCTCCACAGTGTGGGGCTTTTTATGGAAAAGGAAAATCTATTATCTTTTTTTGAAATTTTCTCCTCCACAGTGTGGGGCTTTTTTTTTTTTTTTTTTTTTATGGAAAAGGGAAATCTATTATTATTTTTTTTAAAAATTTTCTCCTCTACAGTGTGGGGCTTTTTATGGGAAAGGGAAATCTATTATCTTTTTTGAAATTTTCTCCTCCACAGTGTGGGGCGTTTTATGGGAAAGGGAAATATATTATCTTTTTTGAAATTTTCTCCTCCACAGTGTGGGGCTTTTTATGGGAAAGGGAAATCTATTATCTTTTTAAAAATTTTCTCCCTTTGGGTCTTTTGTGATGTCGGTAATTACAAGGCCAAATCAGTGGGTCTTTTTTGAGCATGGTCAAACCTTGTTCATGAGATACAGGTTTTTCCTTTAAACGTGGGAAGGTTAGCTTCCCAGGGGTTGGTCTAGTCTTCTGTCTTTCCCATTGGTCATGCGTCAGACGCCGTGGTAGAGACGACATACTTGATCGGGATCTGATCCAATTTTCACGTGAGTGGCCCAGCAAAGAGGAGAAGAGGCTCAAGGGGTCCAAACAAAAGCAGGCAGGCTAGGACATGTCTTCTCCTAATCTCTATTTTCTTGACATTTTTGCTCATAGCGCCCGAGACGGGTTTTCGCCACGCCTGTCATCCCTGTTTTTACCCGTAGCGCCCTTTCGGGTTTTCACTACGTCTATGGGTTCACTTTCTTACCCCAGGTGCCCTTTCGGGTTTTCACCTGGTCCGCGTGAGTTTGCTGTTTTTACCCGTGGTGCCCTTGCGGGTTTTCACCACGTCCGTCTTGCTTTGAACTCAAATTAATTTTTTTTTTTTTTTTTTTTCTTTTTCTCTCTTTTTTTTTTTTTAGAACCAGAAGGCCACGACATGGATGTTGATTCCGTCATAGCTGGCTGAATGATGTTCTGTGTAGTTTGGTAACTCAGCTTGTTCTGATGCAGTAGATGCTATGACCGCTTGTGGACCTTAAAGAGGGCTTTCTTTTGGATTGTAATGTGGCTGGGGTTCAAACAGGTTGGGTTTTTCTGGGAATTTGGATCTAAGCTTTGAGTGAATTTCAGATTGGGTGACTCCTCTTTCCTTCCAAAGGCTTTTCATGCCCCAGTCATTTCTTTTTTCTTGGTCCTCCTTTTTCTCTTTTTGAGGGGTTTTGCTTTCTTCTTCTTCTTTTGGTTTGGATTTTTCCTCTTTTTTCTTCTCTTTTTTTCTTGGAATTTTGGGTGGGGTATATGAAAGAAATGGTTATTGGCCCGAAGTGTGTAGTAAAAAAGGGTGAAGGTTTTCAGGGAATATTTCTTTTGGGCTACTTGACTTTGCAATGATGGCCTCTTTTACGGGGCCCTCAAGCGGTCACGCATCTACTTTTTATCGAAACTTACCTTGTCCCAAGACCTATGAGTAGAACTTATGGAGGTATCCAGCGTTGATAAGCTCAGAAAAGTGGTCTCCCTCCATGGTGGTGAGGCGAGCGGCGTATCCTCGCAGGACCTCTCGGACGACGTAGGGTCCTTCCCAATTTGGCTTAAACTTCCCTCTCGGATCGGCGTGGAGAGACGGAAAAATTTTCTTCAATACAGTGTCTCCTACCTTCAGGTCTCGATTGCAGACCCGTTTATTGTAAGCATGTGCAATTCTCCTCTGATATACTTGAGTGTGGCACAAGGCTAGGAGTCTTTTCTCGTCAATCAAGTCTAGCTGCTCAAAACGGGCTCTTTCCCTCTCAGCTTCAGGTAGATGGGATTCCAAGAGGATATGGAGCGACGGTACCTCGACCTCAACGGGTAGCACGGCCTCGGTTCCATACACAAGGGAGAATGGTGTTGCCCCTGTAGCCGTACGGATAAACGTTCTATAGGCCCAAAGTGCGAAGGGCAACTACTCACTCCAATCTCTGTAAGTAACTACCATCTTCTCCAGGATGCGGACCAGAGTTTTATTGGCTGCTTCCACAGCTCCATTCGTCTGCGGCCTGTACGGGGATGAGCGATGATGCTTGATCTTGAACCGCTCACACAAGGCCTGGATGCGCCTATTGGAGAAATTGGTACCATTATCAGTGATGATATCTTTGGGTACGCCGAATCTGCAAATGATGTTGTTCTTGATGAATTTCTCGACATGATTGGCCTTAATGCTCGTATAGGAGGCTGCCTCTACCCATTTTGTGAAGTATTCCACAGCGACGAGGATGAATTGATGTCCATTGGAAGCTTTAGGATTGATCTTGCCGATGACGTCGAGACCCCAGGTGGCGAACGGCCAAGGAGTGGCCATGCTGTGTAAGTCAATGGCCGGAGCGTGTATTAAGCTGGAGTGCTCTTAGCATTTGTAGCACTTCTGTACGTGCTTGCAGCAATCGGTCTCCAATGTGGTCCAAAAGTATCCCTGCCTTAGAATTTTCTTCGCAAGCATGTGTCCGCTGACGTGTGCCCCGCAGACTCCCTCATGGATCTCTCTCATGATCTCAATCGCTTCTCTCTGGGTTAGGCATCGGAGCAGGATATTATCGTGAGACCGTCTATACAGGAGATCGCCGCAGACAACATAGTTCGTTGCCAATTGCTGGATGGTGCGTCTGTCTACCTTCAATGTTCCTTCTGGGATAGTTCAGGTCTCGAGGAAATTCTTGATGTCCGAGAATCAGGGTGGTTCATCATCTAACTCTGTAGGTCCTTCGATCAGGTGACAAAAAGCCGGCTCGTTCCTCTGCTCTATCATGATCGGCTTCATCACAACTCCATATGGAATCTCAACCATAGAGGCCAGGGTAGCCAAGGCATCAGCAAACCGATTTCTTACTCGTGGCACATAAGAGAAGGTGACTTCTTCAAAGCAGATTATCAGATCCTCCAGATGTTCATGGTATGGGATCAGTTTCTCATCCTTGGTCTTCCAATCTCCATTGGTCTGGCATATAATTAACTGTGAATCTCCAAAGACCCTAAGGTGGGTTATATTTAGATTAAACCAGCTGTACAGGCCTCATACTCGGCCATATTGTTGGTGCATGGGAAGTTCAATTTGATTGAGATGGGTATATGTGATCCTCTTGGCGAGATAAGAATGGCGCCAACTCCTTGGCCCTCAACATGCGATGCCCCATCGAAGTGCATTACTCAGGGCTCCTCCGTTTCCTCTATATCCTCGTCAGTCATGAAGAGAATGTCTTCATCGGGGAATTTGGTCCTTAGAGGCTCATAGTCCGGCAGAGGGTTCTCAGTAAGATGATCAGCGAGTGCTTACCCCTTAATTAACTTCTGGGTGACATAAGTAATGTCAAATTTGATGCGGTTATTGCCCGGTGGAGAGCAGGTTTCTCGAATAGGTACTTCAACGGATCCATCCGTGCTAGAAGTAGAACGGCTTGGGATAACAGGTAGTGTCGAAGTCTTTGAGTAGCCCAAACGAGCGCCAAGCATGCTTTCTCCAGATGAGAATAGCGTGTCTCGTAATCAGTGAATTTCTTACTTAGATAATAGATGGCTTGCTCCCTTCTTCCTGTCTCATCATGCTGTCCTAACACACAGCCCATGGAAAACTCAGTTGTGGACAGGTGCATTATCAGGGGCCTATCGAGTACGGGCGGTACTAATACCGGAGGTTTCAGGAGGTAACCTTTAATCTTGTCGAATGCAGCCTGGCAGTCATCATTCCATTCAACTGGTGAGTCCTTTCTCAGTAGCTTGAAGATTGGTGCACATATCGGAGTTAACTGTGTAATAAATCGGCTGATGTATTAGATTCTTCCTAAAAAGCCTCTGACTTCCTTCTCTGTAGATGGTGGTGGCATTTCAGTGATGGCCTTGATCTTGGTCGGATCGACCTCGATCCCTCTCCTACTGATAATAAAACTCAATAGCTTTTCGGACATAGCGCCAAATGCACATTTATGGGGATTCAACTACAATCTGTATTTTCTCAACCTCTCGAATAGCTTCTGAAGGTTTATCAAGTGGTCCTCCCTTTCTGGTGATTTGGCAATCATGTCGTCGACGTACACTTCGATCTCTTGGTGCATCATGTCGTGGAACAGGGCCGTCATTGCTCTTTGATAGGTTGCCCCAGATTTCTTCAGCCCGAATGGCATTACCTTGTAGCAGAAGGTTCCCCAGGGGTTAATGAACGCCGTCTTCTCGCGATCAACCTCTACCATCTTTATCTGATTGTATCCTGAGAATCCATCCATAAATGAGAGCATTCCATGCTTTGCTATGTTATCGACCAAGATGTTGATGTGGGGTAATGGAAAGTCGTCCTTAGGGCTCGCCCTGTTGAGGCTTCAGAAATCAATGCACATTCGAACCTTTCCATCCTTCTTCGATATGGGGATGATATTGGCTAGCCATTGGGGGTACTTGGATACCATGAGGAAACCTGCGTCATACTGCTTAATGACCTCGTCCTTCACCTTCAACATCCATTCGGGTCGGAGGCGTCTTAGCTTCTGTTTAATCAGCTTAACAATAGGGTAGAGTGGCAACTCATGCTCAACCAGATTGGTATCCAAACCAGGCATGTCCTCATACGACCATGCGAAGACGTCTTGGTATGACCGAAGGAAGTCTATCATACCTTTCCTCTCTGCTGGGGACAGTGATGTTCCGATTTTGGTGATTCTGGGGGCCTCTGTGGTACCCAAATTGACATCCTCCATCTCTTCGACGATCGGGGTAGGGCCATGCTCAAAATCGGCAAATTGTTTGAGGAGCTCATTGGGGAGCTCGTTGGCTTGGCCTTCCTCGTCCAGACTCATGACTCCTACCACTTCTTGTATTTCTACAGGAAAGGGGTTGGCTTCACGTGGGACGGGTACCACGACATCAATTTCAAATTTATTGGGAATTTTAAAGGACAATATTTTTGGAATTGGTATTTTTTCTATTTTTATGGTCTTTTGCATTTTTTCGGAGGTTAGCCCCTGGCGAGGTGGATCTCTATATATACAAGGTAGAGTGGTCCAGAGGCTAACCTCACTTTTTACAGGTTGTTTTTTTTAGAGAGTCGATGCTATTTTCACGGTATTTGGTGGCTCCCAAGAGTTGGGGCAAGGATGCCCAGTTACTCACCTGCGAGGCTTGGCCTTTACCTCTTTGATCGGGAGCGGCATCGATAGGCTCTTGCAGTTCATCCCTCAACATATTTATAGAGGGATCCTCTGGGACCCTATCCTCTATGGTCAGGAGGGGCCCGGAGTGGCTGGTGCTGGAGTGATGGGTGGATCGGGGAACTTCTCCTTCAAATAAGGAAAGGGCGGCTAAGTCCATTTCGAAGTCTAGGGGGATGACGTAGGGATTGGTGGGGTGGATTGAAGTGGGCTTATGTGGGGTTACCCTCGTCTCCCCATTTAGATCAATTTTTACTACCCCGGTGCTCACAAAGGTTTCACGGATGTGGGGGCGAGCGTGAGGTTCCTCTTCCAAGATGATTCCTCTGGCCTTGGCGACTGCTGCGGCCCTCATCTTTTCCTTGGCTTCTCTGACTTCCTCTTCTCTGGGCCTGTAGCCTAAGCCAAATTTAGTTTGTTGCCCCTTGGCCTTGACGGGGTCTCTTCTTCCTTGGAGGCGTGGGCCCAGCCCTTTCCCTTTTTGATGGCCCCATCTGTGGAGCATGAACATAGCTGTGTCCATTCCTCCTCCAGTTTTATCTGGGGTCTTTTCAGTTGGTCTGAGGGTAACATTTGAGAAGCCATACTCAAATCGATGGAGATCGACGTCCTCGATTGTGTGCGGTATGTTCAGCACTTTCGGATTCTCAATGTGCAGAGCGCTCTTCCCCATGTCCTCTCTGCTCTCACCTATGATGGTGACAATTTTTCCTTCTGAGATAAATCGAAGCTTTTGGTGCAGAGTAGATGGTTGCTCCGAGATTATGTATCCACGGCCGGCCCAATAGCAGATTGAAAGTAGACTTGATGTCCATCACCTGAAAGGGGGTGGTGAAGGTTTGCGGTCCGAGGATCAGGTCAAGGTCTACTTCTCCTATGATTTCCCTTCTAGTGTTGTCGAATCCCCGGGCACTTGATATGGATGGCCGGAAGGTGTCGGGGTTCGCACCAATTTTGATTGCCGTCCTTAGAGGGCATACATTCAGCGCCGACCCGTTGTCTATTAGGACCAATGGCACCACCAAGTTTCCTACTTCCACTGTTATATTCAGGGGTTTAGAATGGTCATTTACCTCTATTGGTAGGTCTGCATCGGTGAAAGAGATGGCGTTTGGGGCCAACACTTGCCCTATTATTTCCCCTACTTCATTTGGAGTTACATTGGTGGAGACATGCGCGTCCTTGAGCGCTCCCATTAGGGATTGAAAGTGGAGTGGAGATGTGATTAACAAATCCCACACAGTAATATGTGCGGTTGTTCTCTTGAGCTGTGTCTCCAGTATGTGCTCCCTGGCCATTTTTTCAAAGGGATTTCCCGTGGCCTATTCTTTTTTCTTTTCTTCTCCTCTGACTGCCCCTGATGCTTCCGACTGAGCAGAAATCCGACCCGATTAGGTAACGAATTCAACAGCCTCTTCTTGGTTGCACCCGGCATTCATGTCCGTCTGTTCATAGCTCAACGGTACTTGATGCGGGTCATAAGCAGGTTTTGGGATGAGAAAAGGAGTGCGTGAGGATTCTGGGGAGGATTGGGCTAGATATACTGGTTTCTCGAGTCCAACCAGGTTAACTCCAATGGGGGGTGGAATGGTAGTGGGGGGAATTGGAGAAATTGGAGTTATGGGCATGGAGGGGGCTTGTACTGGTATTACCTGGGCATAGTAGGACCAGTGGTGATTGGGTGATGAGGGGATTGGGTGAGGGGTTGCTTGCTTGGGTGGCGGTGGAGTTGGATTAGGGCCAAAATAGCGAAGGGATGGGGAGAGTGTGACTGGGATGGAGGGATAGGGAGACGTTTGAGGTGTGGTGGGCGCGGGGTGATGGGGATATGAAGGATTTGTATATGGGGAGGTATTATGGGATGGTGATGGGTTTGTGGATGAAGTGGGGTAAATTGGAGATGATGGAGTTGTGCATGGAGCGGGATGATTGGGACATGGCGGGGTAGTGGGTGGAATGGGGGGGTATAAAGGGTTTGTGGCATGGTGGGATGATGATGGGTTGGTAGATGAAATGGGATAGATTGGGGATGATGGAGTTGTGCATGGAGCGGGGTAATTCGGGGGAGATGGAGGGGTGTATGAGGTAAATTGGGTGGTGGGATTTGAAGGTGTGTATGGAATGGGGTAACTTGGGGATGGCAGAGTAATGTATTGGGTGGAGAGATTTGAGGGTGTGTATGGAGTAGGATAATACGGGGATGGTGGAGTTGTGTATGGTACGGGATGATTTGGGTGTGATGGAGGGGTGTATGGGGTAAATTGGGCGTGGGGTGGATATGCGTATGATTGCGGCAGGGCTGTGCCCGTTTGGATTTGATAGGCGGGAGCAGGGGTGGAAAAATACTACCCTAAATCTAAGGGCTCCTCTTGGTATGCCGGTACGGGAAAATAATCGGCTAGGTACAATGGCTCGATCACCCCAACAAATAGTTCATCTTCGTTCGACCTGGGGAGTGAAAACTCCTCCTGATTGCTGATATAATCTGAAGGGTCAAACTCTTCTTCTTCCTCCTCTATCCAATGTATGTTAGGCCTAGGGCCTCCTGGGTGCGGTGGTAGAGGAGCTTGATGGATATTCTGGTTCAGCCCTTGAGGAAGTGGCGGGGGAATGATTTTTCCTGCCTCTATTAGATCTTAGACTGCGTGTTTTAGTGGAAAGCACCGATCCGTAGGGTGACCCGGTCCCTGGTGGAAATTGTAATGCAGATTTGGATCATAGTTCCTCGGTAGGGGATGGGGTGGCGGGCGAGGTTGGAGTAAATTGACCAGGCCTTTCTGTAGTAATACTGACAATAAGACACTCAAGGATTGCCCCAATGGTGTGAACACTCGTTCGAACTGTGCTTTCATCTATTCCTGAGTAAACAGGGCTCTTGGTCCGTTGCTTGGCCTTGGTACTTGCTCAAAACGGGTCGGGGGTGGTTGTGTAACCTGGAGCTGTATCGGGGGGCATTGGTATTGGCCTGGGGGTAAACAATGTTCTGTACCTCTGTCCCTGGTCTTCTTTCAATTCTTGGTTCGGCCGCTTTTTGAACCCTGGTGGCCCCGTTGGCCACATTCCTTCCTAACCTACCCTCTCTAATGGCGTCTTTGCAACGATTGGCATTTCGGACCAGATCAGCAAAACTGGACTGTTGCTGATATACTAAAAAATCTGCGATGACTAGGAGGGCTCCCTTGGTTATCAATTCAATATGCTCATCATCGGGAATCCGATGAGTTACCTGAGCGGCTAATGCCCTCCACCTCCCCAAGTAAGCACTGAATGTTTCATCATGTTTTTGCTTTAATCGGGCCAAATCTGACTTCCTTGGTTCTATGTCCATGTTATAGATATATTGTTCTTGAAATAAGCGTGTCAGATCTTTCCAATTTTTTATCATGGACGGTTCCAGGGATGTGAACCATCTCAGTACTGGGCCCGTTAAACTCTTTTGGAACACTTTGATGAGGAGTCGTTCATCTCCGCCACACTGGCACTTATCCCCACAGTAAGATTTTAAGTGGGCGATTGGGTTGCCAGTGCCGTTATATTTATCAAATGATGGCATCTTGAATTTCTGTGGCAGGGGGACATTAGAGAAGAGACATAAGTCTGAAAAGTCTGTTGAGTGTAGTTCCATTCCTCCCATCTTCACTTCTTCAGATTCGCTCATTTGTTCTTTCAACTGCTCGTTCTTTTGAGGTCAGTAGGGGGACTGCTCTCGATTTTGTTCGACCCTAGGTGTGATGATGGTGGGCCCGGGAGGGTTAAAACTGGCAACTCCTCCACTATTGCGAATCTCATCCTCCTCGTATTGTTGGTCATGGTATTGGTGAGGGGTGAGTTCTGCTATTTGGACTTGGGGGGTGAGGGGTTGGATGACCTGGTGGGGCCATATGGTTTGTAGGGGATGAGAAGGGATAAATGGGTGAGCGGTTTATGGGTAAGTAATGTGCTGAGTTAGGTGCACATTCTGTGGGTGATGGGGGAGTGATTGAGGTGGCGGGATGTTGTGGGTTTGAGGAATGGGATGGATTGGATTTCCCTTTGGAGGTGGGATGGGGGCGTACGGGGTATAGGTGAATGAAGGGTATTGGTGGGGGGGTATGGGGTTAGTGAATGGGCCTTGATGAGCGTGGGCGGATGGGCCTTGGGTTTGAGGGATTTGGGTTTGATGGTTTTGGAAGGCTTGGATTGACGGGCCTTGGGCCTGGGTGTGGGGATTAATATGATTTTGGGCCAATGGGCCTTGTTGAGTTTGGGCTACTAGGCCATGAGGGGGCTAGGTTTGGGTCCATGGGCCCTGGGCTTGGGTTTGGTAGGTTTGGGTCCAAAGGCCCTGGGGGGCTTGGACTTGGGTCTGGGTCTGATGGGCTTGGGCTTGGGCCCATGGGTTTTGGGCTTGGACCTGAGCCTGATGGGCTTGGGTCCATGGGCCTTGAGGATTCTGGGCCTGGGTTTGATGGGCTTAGGCTTGGGCCCATGGGTTTTGAGGGTCTTGGGCCTGGGCCTGGTGGGCTTGGGCCCATGGGTTTGGAGGGTTATGGGCCTGGGCCCATGGGTTTTGAGATTTTTGGGCCTGGGCCCATGGCTTTAGAGGTGTTTGGGCTGGGGCCCATGGATTTGTGTGGGTTTGGGTCTGGAATTGAGGTGGGGGATTTTGGGAGGTATGGACAATGGGTGGTTGGGCATGGTTAGGAGGGAATGGGGTATGGAGGTTTTGGAAATTTGGATGCGGGGTTTGAGAGGTAGGGTTGCGAGAAGCAGCCCACAGGGCATACATCGTTCTCATGTCCTCCATCGAGGGCATGGATTCAGGTGTGAGATTGTGGGGTGATGGCTCACTTAAGGATGGAGGGGGTTGGGAGAAATTGGGCATGACCCGAGTAAATGGGGGGATATGTTGGGATGTGGATGGGCCATGTGGTGGGAATGGTATGTGAGATGAGGTGGATGGGATGTAGGAAGTTGGGGGCATGGATGATGAGAGGGATGGAACGTGGGAAGTAGGCGGGGGATGGGACTCCCAATGGGGTCTTTGGAAGTATGGGGATGCGGTAAGGGTGTTTGGATGGGAGATGGCGATGTAGGGATCGGTTGGGAAATGAGGGGTTTCAGTAGGGGATGAAAAAGGGGTATGTTGGGAGAATGTGAGGGAAGGGGATGGGGTGGAGGTGAACATGGGCGCCCCAAATGGGCCCGTGATATCGAACCTGGTTTGGGTTAAGGTGTCGGAGATCGGGTCTTCTCCTATATGGGAATGGGATGGGGATGACGGTGGGGATGTATCGGCTCTTGACATGATTTACTGACGAGTGTTGTATCGATGTCACGGATAAGGGCCGAATACCTTCCTGGTTCTTCTCCCACGGGCCGGGTTTGAGGTCGCCGTAGTGACGGTCGCACCGAAAGTGCGCGTATATACAATTTTTTGATTTTTCTATATATCATTTTGTTGGATTTTTCAAATGAAAATTATCTCCCCTATTTAAATAAATGATGATCTAGTGCCCTAGAAAAATTCCCGTCTTGGGAGATATATGCACCTTTAGTAGGTCCCACGGCGGGATCCGACACACTTCGGAAGAAGCGAAAGGGAACCCTTTCGTTCTATGGAAGGTGAGGGAATCCACGCAAACGACCCGATCCCCCGGAGCAAATCAATAAGAAGTCGCCTTATTTTGATTGGGCGGGGGCATGCTGGGTGTTAGGGATGTGGGAGGATATTGCGGGCACTAATACCGCTAATCGGGGACTTGGGGTGATGGATTGGGCCTCAGGTTGTTGTTGTCAGGCTCAAGATATACGGGCGATATATTATGCACGCCTCAAAAAAATATATGATTTGGGCGTATATATTATATATGCCTGGCTTAAATCTGGAGATTTTGGCTGGGCGTATATATTATATACGCCTGTGTAATTCTGGGGATTTTTTGCTGGGCGTATATATTATATATGCCTGGCAAAAGGTTCTGTCAGTTATATTTTGACAGTGGACAACAAGCTCGAAAGATAGGTCTTTGAACTGATTTCCTGGGAGGGATGCTCCCGGGGACTGCTGTGTATGTTATCGGGTCCCTCCTTTCCGTTTCCTAGGGATACAAGGCTGAATTTTGGTTTTTTTACGCTCTCACCAATGCGGGTTTTATGGCTTGATCGGAATTGGCAACCCAACCGATATACCTCCCATAAGCGCCTTCTCGTAAATCGGAAGGTGGTTCTTTCAGATCATCACCACTAGGGCTGCCGCCATCGGGAACCGAGTAAATTGTATCTGCGTTTCAAACCCCAAAACTACTCAAAAATGCGAAAATAAATTTAATTATGTCCCCCACACTGTTGGCTCACTTTTAATTACAAATCTTTTAAGGGGAAAAATTAAGTCCAAAATCGGGATGAAGCCCGTGTCACGCCTCAGTGCGCTCAATGGTGAGATATGATGATTGAAATGAAAAGCGCACGTAGGCCCGCCAAACGGCTAAGGCTCGTAAATGACTGAAATTTAAATGACGTAAAAGTAAATGCGAGCGGGCCCGCCAAATGGCTAAGGTGGCTTAAATGACAAGAATCGGAAAAACAGGAATTTAAAGGCGCACGTAGGCCCGCCAATCGGCTAAGGCACTTAAAGGACTGAATCGTAGGGGTGAGTACGTTAGTAAAAACAACAAAAATATAGAAAAAATAGCTAAAAATAAGAAAACAAAACAGCCATGGTTAGTAATAAAAAGAAAGGCCAACAAGAGGGGAAGCGCTAGGGTGATATCCCCAGCAGAGTCACCATCTGTGCGACCATGGATCCTCTCGAACCCGTCGTGGCGATGCGCTCGCTTTTTAATGAAAATGTAGAGTCGCCACCCGGAGCTTTTGGTGACCTGGGAAACCTTCAAATCAATATTTTGAGCACCGAAGTGCTAAATATGATTCTGATTTACCGGTCTTTGCCAAAGGCTCTAGGGTAGGGGCTTCGATTATTGATCGGGAAGGGTTTAGGCACCCGATCAACCCGCACGTAGTGGTCTCTATCTATGGCCAAAATAAAAATAAAAGGGCGGAGTTTTCCCTTGCCCGAAGGCAATACAGTCCTATCAAGCTTTGAGCCAAAACCAAAATTTCGGCGGCGTAACGGCTTGAATCCTTGGACGGAGGAGACACCAAGAAGGTAGAGGAAGAGAGGGGTGAGCCGGAGCTCACGGGCCCTTGTTGCACCGTGGAAGTCCTTCGCTTTGGCGTGCTTCCGATGGTTTAAACGATATGGAAATGGATTCTAATGCTAGGATTCGGTAAAATAGGGGGTGTAGAGTGAAGCTAGAGGCTAGGTTTTAGCTAAAAGGAGTGATCTAATGGTGGAAATGGACTGAAATAGATGAAGTATGCATGCTGGAATTCTGGAGAAATATTGGCATTTTCTCTCACTAGGATTCTCTCTTTAATCACTCTCTAATCCTTCAACAAAAATTCAACCCTTTGGGAAGAGGGGCACCTCTCTATTTATAGAGAAGGGAGGGGTTAAGGGATTACTTAAGAGCTAATTGGTTTAGCAATTAGGTAATCCCCCATCTAAGGTTTTCTAGGTTCTCAAAGTCCTAGAGGTTTGGGAAATGGGTTTCAATGGCGGATGATGGGGTGAGACCATGGGTGACTTAAGGGTTGCCCATAAGCTCAAAGGGGGTGCAACCAACCTCAAGACACCCACCCCAATAAAGGGGATGGTCAAAGGGTCAAACTAGATGAAGGAAATTCGAGCCATCGATGACAAGCTATCGATAAGCTAAGTCGATATATATTATATACGCTCAATTTAGGAACAGTAAATTTCACCAAAAATAGGGGAGCTTTGGGAAGATGAAGCCCGTGGTGGGTTCCACCTATGCTAGGCATATATATTATATACGCCAAATTTCCTCAAATAGGCAAAGGCGATATAATATATACGCGACTAATCTGGGCAAAATTGGAAGGGCGTATGTAATATCATACCGAGCAAAAATCTATGATTTTATATGAAACCTAAAGCGGCCATAACTTTTGAACCGTAGCTCCAAATTGGGTGATCTTTGGCTTGTTGGAAAGCTGGAGAAGTCCTATTTCCAATGGTATATGGCTCATCCATGGTAATAGTTTTTGTAAAATGTTGTGGCTCTCATCCCATCAACTGCTCAGAAGGGTTCAAGTTAGGTTTGGGAAGGGATTCTAGGGTTTAGAGGTGATCTCTAAGGGTTGGGGAATGGTTCTAATAGGTTTAGGGTGATTCCTAAAGGTCTGGGTAGATCCCTAAGAGTTCAGGGTGATTCCTAAGGGTTCAAGGGTGCCATCGGAAGCACAGGGGTATATCTCTCTCGAAGTATAGAGTGATTGGGCCTTGGGTCGAATTTGGGTGTCTACACCTGCTGAAGACCAATAGGAACAAAATAAGAGGGCTGTAGTTGAGCCCCAACAAAAAGAAAAAAAATGAGTAAAGAAAAAAATAAAAAATTTCTAATAATGTGGCTAGGCATGCAGCTGAGGTACCAGCAGTACCACTACTGTCATTTTCTTGTGCACTTAAAGGTCCTTCCCCTTTTGATAAGGGGAATGCCAACTTGGAGGAAATGATGGAGACTTTTAAGTAAGCTATGATCAATTTACCTCTGCTTGATGCCATAAAATAAGTCCCTGCCTATGCCAAGTTCTTTAAAGACCTGTGCACACAAAAGAGGAAAGCAAGAGTCCATCTGTCCAAGAAGGTCTTTGTAGCTGAAAATGTGAGATCTGTGTTGTCTATTATCACACCAGTAAAATTGCAAGACCCAAGGGTACCTACAATCCCCTGTATTATTGGAGACCACACCATTGGCAGGGCTCTCTTAGACTTGGTGGCCAGCGTAAACCTGCTGCCATATTCAGTATATGAGCAGTTAGGTTTGGGGGAGCTGAAACCAACTCCTATTATACTCCAGCTAGCTGGCAGGTTTGAGAGGAGGCCTATGGGTGTGGTTGAGGATGTGCTGGTGGGGGTGGACAAGTTCTTTTACCTGACTGGTTTTTTAGTCTTGGATATGGAACCTTCAAAAAGCAACACCCCTATCCTTATCATTTTGGGCAGGCCATTTTTTTCCACTGTCAATGCCTGCATTCAATACAGGTCTGGGGTGATGGAGGTTACCTTTGGGAAAATAAAGGTCAAATTAAATATGTACAATGCTGCAAAACAACCTCAGCTGGACAATGAGGTCTACTTTGCAGTGGATGTACTAGAGGACCTATTTGAGGAGAATTTATCCAATTTGCTGGATTGGAATAAAGTTTTTGATGATTTTAAAAGTGTGTGGACTAAGGTTCAGGAGGAGGCCCAAAATTACGGTAATGAAGACAACAACACAATAGAGTCTTCAATGGGCTTAGTGCAGCATTCCATCTAGAAACTCATATTGCTACCCTACCTCAAACCTCCAAGGCACCTTTATTGCCTTCTATAGAGAGTCCACCTAATCCGGAGCTTAAATAGCTGCTAGACACATTAAAATATGCCTTTTTGGGGTAGGACAATAAACATCCTGTGATCATCTCTTCCTCTCTTACTAGTGAGTAGGAAGAGGAATTATTGTGGGTGCTTAGGAGACACAAGAAAGCAATAGGTTGGATAATAGCAGATTTAGGGGGGATTGATCCATCAGTTTGCATGAACAAGATACATCTAGAAGTGGGTTTCAAACCCTCAAGGGAAATGCAGAGAAAACTGAATCCTCATATGTAAGAGGTGGTCTTAAAGGAGGTGGTGAAACTGTTAGATGCTGGGGTCATATACCCCATTTCAAATTCAGAGTGGGTATCACCTATCCAGGTGGTCCCCAAAAAGTCTGGTATATAATAGTTGTCACCTCTGATTTTGGAGAGTTGATGCCAACTAGGGATACCACTGGTTGGAGAGTTTACATTGACTATAGGAAGCTCAACTCTAAAACTAGAAAAGACCACTTCCCCTTGCCCTTCATAGATCATATTTTGTATAAATTAGCTAGAAAAGCATACTACTGCTTTCTTGATAGATACTCATGTTATAATCAGATACCTGTGTATCCTCAGGACCAAGAAAAGACTATATTTACCTATCCATTTGGTACTTTTGCTTATAGAAGAATGTCATTTGGATTGTGCAATGCCCCAGCCACATTCCAAAGGTGCATGTATCCTATTTTCTCGAACATGATTGACAAGTTTTTAGAAATTTTTATGGATGATTTCTTTGTATTTGGAGACAGTTTTAGTCAGTGTTTGCATTACCTCAGCCTGATTCTTCAAAGATGTGAGGAGACCAACTTGGTCTTGAGTTGGGAAAAGAGCCACTTCATGGTCAACCAAGTCATTATGCTTGGCCATGTGGTTTCCCATCGAGGCATTGAGGTAGATAGAGAAAAGGTTGACTTAATCTCACACTTGCCTCCACCAAAAACTATCAAACAGATTAGGTCTTTCTTAGGGCATGCTGGATTTTATAAGCGGTTCATCAAGGACTTCAGTAAAATGGCTAAACCATTGTGCCACTTGCTGTGCCAAGATGTGCCATTTCATTTTACTGTTGAGTGCCTTGAGGCATTTAAGGTCTTAAAGATATGACTAACCTCTGCTCCTGTGATTCAAGCCCCTAACTACTCCCTCCCTTTTGAGCTGATGTGTGATGCATCAGACCTAGCTGTAGGTGCTGTCCTAGGACAGAGAAAGGATAAGCTGCCATGTGTGGTATATTATGCCAGCAAGATATTGGTAGAGGCTCAACTTAATTACATTACAAATGAGAAAGAGCTACTGGCAGTGGTCTTTGCTGTGGGTAAATTTAGACCTTACCTACTTTGGTATAAAATTATTGTATTTACAGACCACTCTGCCCTCAAGTATATTTTAGCCAAGAAAGATGCCAAACTTAGGTTGATTAGATGGATCCTGCTGTTGCAGGAGTTTGATCTTGAAATCAAAGACAAGAAGGGAGTAGAAAATATGGTGGCTAATCACCTGTCTAGGATTTTATTGGATGAATGTGCTGCTACACCTGTTAGAGATGTTTTCCCTGATGAGTAATTGTTTGCCATCCATGCTGTTGTCCCATGGTTTACCAACATAGTCTATTATCTTGCTGCAGGCATGATCCCTGCCCATTTGTCCAAGATGGACAAAGACTTGTTCTTCTCACAAGTCAAGTACTTTTTCTGGGAGGATCCTTGCCTATACAAATATTGTGCAAACCAAATCATTAGGAAGTGTGTCCCTGATTGTGATTTCCCTGGTATTCTTAGTATGTGCCATAAAAATGCCTGTGGGGTCACTTCAGTGAGAAAAAGACAGCAACTAAGGTGCTAAAGTACGAATTTTATTGGCCTTTCTTGTTCAAGGATGCCCATACACATTGTCAGACCTGTGTCACATGTCAAAGGATGGGTGACATTTCCAAGAGAAATTCAATGCCATTGTAGCCCATCCTTGTTGTGGAGCTATTTGACATTTGGGGAATTGACTTTATGGGGCCCTTTCCTCCTTTAAATGGTTATAATTTCATCCTTGTGACTATAGATTATGTTTCCAAATGGGTCGAAGCAACTGCCACAAGGACAAATGATCACAAAGTAGTCCTAAAATTTATAAAGGAAAATATTTTCTCCAAATTTGGCACCCTTAGAGCCATCATCAGTGATGGGGGCAGCCACTTCTGTGACAGAAACTTTGAGAGCTTGCTCAAAAAGTATGCTGTTACCCATAGGATTTCTACTCCATATCACCTACAGACCAGTGGGCAAGTGGAGATTTCTAATCGGAAAATTAAGCACATCCTGGAGAAGACAGTGAGGACTGACAGGACGGATTGGGCTGTGAAACTAACTGATGCATTGTGGGCCTATAGGACTGCCTATATGACCCCAATTAGAATGTCCCCATTTCGAATAGTCTATGGAAAAGTTTGTCATTTGCCAGTAGAGTTAGAGCACAAGGCCTTTTTGGCCATTAAGTATTTAAACATGGATCTAACATCTGCTGGTGTATATAGGAAGCTGCAGCTGTCTAAGCTAGAGGAGTTGAGATTAGATGCTTATGCCAATTCAAGGATCTATAAGGAAAAAGCTAAGGCATTCTTTGACAAGAGCCTTTTGAGAAAAGACTTTGAGGATGGTGCCAAGGTATGGCTATTTAACTCCAAGCTGAAATTTTTCCCAAAAAAGTTAAGAACTAGATGGGATGGTCCCTTTACTGTGCTTCATGCATTCCCATCTAGAGCTGTGGAAATTATGGACCCCACAAGTGGAAGGATTATGAAAGTAAATGGGCAAAGGCTCAACTTGTGTGTGGAAAACTCTATGGAGACCTCTTCCACCATCTACCTTTAAGAACCTCCCAATGATAAGTGATCCATAGCCTTGTAAATTGTGTAACATAGCTATTTTGTTTTTGTGTGTTTTGTGTGATTTTCAAATTCTGTCATTTACAGTTTTATATGTGTTAGTGTGCTGATTAGATTTTGAGTGTCTCGAGAATCTGGATTTAGGATTTGAGTCTTCATCTAAATGGTTGGGTAAGCTACATGTGTGGGTGAGCTGTGCTAATTGTTTATTTTATGATTTGCTGATATGAGATAATTAATTTGATATTTCATAAACTGCTAATGTGGTAAGCTTGAGTTGTTTGTGTGCACGTATCATAACGGTGCTATGGCTAGTTTGCTGTGCTGTAGAAGAACTATGAAAAAAAAGAAATTGTGTACTGATGCACATGACAGTGGGCCCAGCAACTGAAGTGTAAAATCAGTGCAATAGTTGGCGGTTTCTGAAGAAATGGGGGACTCGCTAAGCTCTACTGTTTAAAAATAAGCTGCATGAGAATTTCGTGAGCAAAATGGCCTGAAGCAGAGCCTAGTGAGAGCCTCGCGAGGCCCTCATTTCGCCAAACAAGCCTGTCGCACAATTCAAATTGAACCACGTGAGTTTTCTTCCAAGCCTTTGTAAGATCGCGAGGATCATTTTCATTTGATTTACCTTCGCGAGATCCTTGTGAGATCCTCATGAAGCTTGGGATGCCCCTGCTATAAACCCCTCGCTTGGCTCTTTCAACCCATCCTCTGCACAAACTCTCAACCCTAACTCACAGCCGAGCATTCCAACTCCCTTCTTCACTAACCATCTTGCTCAAACCCATGCACCTTACTTTGGTTACATTACCAATCTTCACTGCCCGATAATTTTACACCTATTAAGGGTGGATTTGGTCAACTGAGCATCTGTGATTTCGAAACCCTAGCGGTTTGGGGTAAGTTTCTCAATTTTCTCCAACTGAGTGTATTGGTTTATTGTGTATGGAGAATAGTTTGGTTTTTGGAGGAGATTTTGCCAAGAGATCTCAGTAGACCTATAGGCAACCTAGGGTTTGTGAACTGAAGGGGTAAAAATCTAAATTTTGGTAAATGGCCCACAAAACCCCATTCTTTGATAGCCTACAAACCCTACTAATCCCTCCTCAAACAGATCCTCTAGCTCCCACCAGAAAATCAGTAAGGATTGTTGAATCCTCTATTGTGGAAGCCACTGATGTCGCGAAGCCCCTAGTGAAGAAAACGAAAAAGAGGGCTACACCATAGAAGAGAGCTAGAACTATCACCAAGAGCCCTACAAATTCTAAGAAGTAGAAGAAGGGGGAAGAGGTTGTTCTCGAAACTAACCCCCTAACAACTCCCAGTGAGTTCATGGCTGCTATTAAATTAGAGTCTGAAACTGCCTTTGACAAGGCACATTTTGAGAAGGAACCCTTGATTGCTCCATCCATTGAATTCCTAACAAAGGTATCCTTGTTGCCCTGTTAAAACATCTTAATGAATTAGTGTACCCTAGGTTAGTTCAATTGTTCTACCAGAACATCAGGGTCCAGAAGAATGATGGTGGACACCATTTGTTGTTGATACTCCTTGATGACTTTGAGATGCTAGTGGGCACATCTGAGATAGCCCTAGCCCTATGCATACCAGCTGCCTACAACCCAGAGTGTAACTTGGGGGCACCTCTGACTGCCCCCATTACTGTGGTTGCTGAGAAAATTATAAGAGGGAAGAAGGCATCAAGAGACTCTATCAGGAGTAGAGATTTAGATCTAAGCCTGTTGTTTATGGACCATGTTCTGAGAAAGAACATCTATATGATTGGGCACCAGCAGGAGAGAAGGGCACTCATTGCTGATGCCATCTACTCCTCTTAGGGGCATTGGTTCAATACAACCCAACTGATTTTTGAGGGTATGATGGACATCCATCTAAAAGTGCAGAAGAAGCAGAAGCCCCATGCACTGCCATACATCAGGCTAATTATAGCTCTGCTAAAAAAGGGTGGCTACCAATGGAAAGTGGGAGAAGCAACTGAGACCTTGGCCCCAGTTGAGTTTGGTAGAAGATTATGGACAATCAGTATGTCCATGATGAATAAGAAGAAGGATAAAGAGTCTGAGACAACACCTACCATTCAAGAAGCAGCTGCAGCTGCAACAGTTACATCAGCAGCAACCACCTCAGCCTCACCCCCCATTCCATCACCATTCACCACCACTCCACCTTCCATTACTATCCCTACTTCCAGTTCAGCCCCACACACCATCCCTGCCCCCATGCCTACCATGCCATTCACAACACCTCCCACAGTCCCTGTTCCTACCAGCTCAGATCAACCCACCTTTCCTTTTAACCTACCTACCCCACCCATCCAAAGAAAGTACAAAAGGAGAGCCTCTAAACCAACCAAAGCACCCATTGAACCTACTATACCCATTACCTTACCAGCACCTATACCAAGTCCTGATCCTATTCCATTAACCCAGCCCATACCAAACCTCGAGCCAACTCACATACCTAGCCCAATTCCAGACCCACCTTCCCCTTTCACAATAGATGACAGTGAGCCTATGGCCACTGACACCCCACCAACCACCACCACAGACCTTGTCCACCCCATTGACCCATTTGAAATCATTAACCCCAGTTGACCCCACTACATCCCCTATCCATTCCATTCCTTTTTCCCCCACCCATGACCAGGACCAATTCACATTTGTGGGATACTCAGTCATGATGGACTCCATTATGGAGGACATCAAGTATGATTTCACACCTCTCCCTGATTCCCCACAACCCACCCACTTTAACCATGCACCCACTACCCCTTTCCAACCAATCCTAACCTCCCCTCCCACAGTCCCTATCATACCAGACCATATACCTCAAATTTTTACCCTCTTTGCCTCCCTACAAACCCAACTCATGGCCAATATCCAAAACTAGACTATCATGCAAACCTGCCTCGAATCAATCTAAACCAGTCTTCAAACCTCCACCCCACCAACCCAACCTCTGCCCCTACCTATACGTACCCCACTCCCTTCATACCAACCTTTCCAACCAGTGGCAATAGCAGCTGCTGTCACATAGATAGGCTGTGATCTTATGGAGTTGACCCTTATTCCACCCACCTGACCTCTACCTCCACACAGACTGATCCTGAGGTAGAGGAGCTACCACCCTTTGCTTTCACCTCTAGCTCCACTCAAACAGACCCTGAACCAGAAGTCTTACTCCCAATCCTACCTTTCCCTACCTAATCTTCCACCCAAACTGATCTTGTGGAAGCAGAGTTGGCATCCACCCTTCCACCTCAATCATCGATCCCATCATCCTCATCCATTCCCTACCCTAAATTTGATGACCCTACTGAAAGGGTCACTATTTTTACTTCCTCCAATTCCATGCCACTCTTTTCCACCCTCATCCGAGCTATGGTGGCAAACCCTTATATCATGAGAGATGTAAAGAGTGGGGTAGCTGAGCTCGGGATTAGGGCAAAGCAGCCATTGTTAGCTGAGATTTCCAAGTTGCAGATTGATCATACTAGGGAAAAGAAGAGACTAGAGCTGCTGTTGAGAAAATCTTTAAATTTATGCCAAGTGTACCAGTAGAAGGCAGAGCATTTGGAAAAACTTGCTGACACCCTCCAATCAACCATCTCATTAATGAATCCACCCTCATTAGCAGGAGTGTCCACCAAGGAGCCCTCTCAACAGAAGAGCAACACCAAGCCCAAGAAGCCAACTGCAAAAAGAACCAAGGCTGGTGCTGCCAGTACTGACACAATGAAGAAAGAGAAGAACAAATATGAAGAAAAATATGCCTGGTCCCCCAACTTTGTATTGAGCTCAGACTCAGAGTCAGATTAGGATGCACTTAGTTAGTTTGTACTTAGGTTTTATCTTCTTAATTGTCTCTTTGTAGTACATTTATTTAGTGTATGTCTTACACTTGTATAAATTTTAATTTGTGCTGTCTTGTATATATTTCTTTTGCATGAAAATTTCTTTTTCTTCTGTTCCTCAATTGCATTCCTCTACTGTCAAACCTTGATCAACTCTTGTGCAAGTGATTTTCATGCTTTGCGATGTTATTTTTATGATTGTACCCTACTGCCCCTGATGTCTTATTCTTTGCAGCAACGAGGACACTGTTCCTCTCAGGTTTGGGGGTATGGCAGGGTAGGCCAATGAAAGAGTTAACCTAAGTGCAACAGTAATAATCAATTTTGAAACAAATAGAGTGAATCCACCTAAGTAGTTTTAAAAATGAGGAAATTTAAAATTGATGCAGATTGTTTAACATTGAAATCCAGTAGAAAATTAAACATTTTCATGAGGTGAGCATCAAGAGAAACCTTTCATAATCAGTGCTTAGTGAACCAGTGATGAGAGAAAAAGGTGAGAACATACCCATGAGTTTAATTAAAGACCATACCCAGTGAGCTTTGAGTCTGTAAAATTTTTTGTTAGGAGTGTTTTTGGTAACTTTTTTTGCTTTAAGGACTGACTGAGTCAAGACCTTCCCACTAGAAGTTAGACACCCCAAGTTGAAATTGTTTGACAGTAATCATGACACTAAAGAAAAGATCAAGGCCCTCATTTGGATAGTTTGAGCCTAAAAGACTAAACTAATGAAACTACCCTTTTGCATACACTCTTTGAGACTTAAAATCTCATTTTTCTTCAACAAACACTAAAGTAATTGAACCTGAACCTCTTGACCTGATTCAGCCCTACCCTCACTCTAAGAATTCATAAGGTAAAGGAGAAGATCTTGAAGATAGGTAAGTAAGGTTTAACATTTGGTGAAAGGAGAAGAAGAGGAGTAATTTTGTAAATAGCAGTGTAGCAGTTGTAGATATGTGGCAACCACCAAAAAAAGAAAATAAATAAATAAATAAAGAATAAATACAATAAACAAAAGGAAAAGTGAAAAGAAAGAAGTCAAGTATTTTCATCTTAAAATAGAAAAGAAGAGAAGAAGTTTGCCACTTCAAATCTAAAAGAAATATTAGAAAGGATGAAGCTCTGCTAAAATGAAGGTTGTGAAGTTATGAATCACTCCCTAACCTTGCTGATTTCTCAATTTTGAATCCCCTTTATCCCTTCCATTCTTTATAAACATCAACCATAAGCTACATTACTACCCATCAAAAAGACCTTATTGATCCTAAGTGAAGTGAGCTGTCATGTGGAGATGAGGAGCTGCCTAATCTATTGTGAGAAGTGTTTGATAATATCAGAAATTAGGAGCTTTGCCTATGCTCATGCTTGCAGGCCCATTTGGGGTCTGTAACTACTCTTGAGCTTGTGTGAAATGGTACACCCTTAAATTTGTTTGTGAGAGACAGCCTTGGTAAGCATTGGGCTTGAGATTGGACTTATTGTGGGTAATGTTTGAACCTGAATTTTGATTTACTGGTAAGCTTAGTACTATTTTACATATATTATTTCCTTAGTATTAGCTGATTGGATGTGATGAGGATGCATGCATGATTTAGGTGCTAAATGGTTTGCATATGGTAATTTAAAACTCCTCTAATTTGAAAGAGCAAAGGTGGACTAAACTGTATTTATTACAAACTGATTAACCACTGTGTTGCACTTGGATTAACTACCCTTATTGAGAAGTTTGTAGGTAACTTCATTGAAAACCCTCAGGAGACTTCACTCCTCCACTAGGGATCACGTAGGAGTTTAAAAGGTTTGATGCATAAGCAAAATGCATCCGTGCTCCCTAGGAAAGTGGCATTTAAATTTTTTAGAGTAGTTGTTTAATTTTTCCTTTGCTCGAGGACTAGCAAAGATTAGGTTTGGGGGTGTGTTATTCATTGAACAATACCATTTTTGACCTCCTAACCTAGCCTTTCCTACACCTTGGAGCCATTTAATAATCATCTTTTAAGTGTGTTTTGTAGTTAATAATGAAATTGTAGCTTAGTGCAACTGTCATGCTTTGGAGGCCAAAAGAGAGAATTGAAGCCAAGGATGACAAGTGAGTTAAGAGTAGAGGATACACCATGGGGGTACACACCATATTGAGCATTTGGAGTGCTTAAGTGAACCCTGAAAGTCCAACAGATGAAAGAAAGTTGGACCCTAGTAGAGGAACTGCAACAGCAGGTTGTGCACATCAACAGGGAAGCATGAAATGGACCCTTGTGTAGTTCACTTTGACCGAAAAAGCCCCTCATGCAGTTCTCGCGAAGCTCAAGACTACAACATTTAAAAGCTCGCACAGATCTCGCTCGGTGCACTATAGAAAAGCTTCATAAAGGCATCTCGCGCAGACCTTGCAAGATCAAAACTCTAGAAGATTTGCTTCGCAGAGCTCTCGCACAGACCTCACGCACTTCAAAGACGTAACCAGCCACGCGAGAAGCGCATGTTATCCTGGCAATCATCCATGCGAAGCTCACAATCCATCCTCGCAAGCCACAATTCAACCTAGTGAGATCCTCGCGACTTGAGCTACCTGGAGACCCATCTACGTGAGATGTGCTATTCACTACCTAGCGAACTTCATGAGCTATTCTTCAGTAGCAACTCCAACCATGCGAGATGCAAATAGGCAAATGCAGCTTCTCGAGGCACGGACTCCCTACTTCTTAGTCCATACATAAGGACTTTTTAGGAATTTCACAGCAATTAGGGCACACATCCCGAGATGTCAAACTATTTCTCACATCTCAAGGCATCCAAGGGCCATAAATGTGCCATGACAGCAGTGATAAATGGGGCATTTCCTCTTTTATTCTCCTATTGGCCAGAGCAAGATATTTTTTAGACAATGTGTATATAAGTTGTAGTTTTTGTGTAGAAAGGCATCTGATCCTTAACTGAATTTCTGCTATGAGCTTGGAGGGTCAGTGCTTAGGTCATTGAGGGTTAAGGTTAGGTCATCTTTTTAGTTTTTCTTCTCTCCTTAGCCTAGCACTTGCTGGCTAAGATCTTTGTAATGGCTAGGATTATAAATCTGCTGTAATAAGACTGTGTGAAATTTGTAAAAGCCTAGAAATATGTATTGACTGCAACTTGAAGGGCTGATCATTGTAAGTATTTTTATGTGCAATGCAAGCTACTTTATAGATTCATTAGATCTGTATTGCTTTTGGGTTTTCCATTAAAGTTTTATAGTTTTTATGCACCCAGTGATGCATGTGCCTATGGCCTTGCATATATGGTAGTTGCACTGGGTTTAATATTCTGATTTCAATCCTTTGACTGAAGTATATCTTTTAGGGATGATCTGTGACCATTTAGTGGACAGATCATAGCCTTAAGGCTAGTCCATATCCCTGGATTGGATTGGATTCTTTTCCCTTACATTTATGCTTGTGGCCAAATGCAAGGATAGATGCAGATCCATCCTTTTCTATGTTTAACCGGACCCTATTTTAGCCTAAAATAACAGTCCCTGTTTATTACTTCCCACCATTTTCCTGTTATTTTTACAATTCCATTTTACCCTTCTCCAAAAACCCTTTCTCATACCATAGGATTGTAATTTTATTTTATGTTTTAGCTTTAGTTGTGACAACAAACTCCCTTTCTTTAGGATTGCCAGATCTGTACTCAGATCTAGAGATCTATTAAAATAATCCTTTGGATTCTAAATCAATCTTCCCAGTGGGACAAACCCCTTTCTTATCAAAACTTGCTTCAATAGACCCTGGATCTTGCAGGTCTGTGTGTATACTTTAGATTGTTGTTTTCAATCACCTTCATCTCACTGTGTTTTGTTTAGATTTATTTTCACCACCACTGTGTTTTCTAATAAAATAAGCACCAAGCATCTAAAATATTCTCAACACCGGGTACCCTCCGGAAGCTCCCTTGGGCAAATCAGGTGGCTAGAGATGATTCTAGTAATAATATGGATTGAAAAATTGATTTTTAATTTATAAATAGTGGATTTATGAATCGAAAATCAAGAATTTTGAGAATCAAGTTAGAACTAAAAAAGGAAATTTCAAGACTGAAATTTAAGACTGAAATTAAGGATTGATTCTAGAAATTAAGAATTAGTATCAGCAGAACTAGAAATTTAGACTAAAACCTAAGATCTAACATCTAGAATTTGAGAACTAGAGGGCTAGAACCTAAATCTAGAACTAGAATTAAGAAAAGAGGAACTGGTTCTAAAACCTAAGAACTAGAATCATGAAAAAAGGTAAAAATTAAGGATCAAAGAGATTAAAAAATATAAGATCTAGAACTAAAAGCTTAAGAACCTAAAGTCTAGAGCTAATGATCCAGAACTAAGAACTAGAACTAAGAGCTGGAACTAAGAACTAGAACTAGAAGAATTAAAAACTAGAAGAAAGATATACCTGAGACCAGGGCCACAGAGAGGTATCTCAAATCCTTAAGCTTGAAGGCCGAAACTCAAGAGAAGTCTGTGTGATAATGAATTGATGTGTTTTTGGGATGTGGTGGAGGGTCCTATTTATAGGTATTTGGCCAATTGCGCGCCTTGTGGGGTGCGTATAATTGGTCGATGAATTTCAATTATGCACCCAGTTTGGTGCGCTCAATTGAATTATGCGCCTTGTATCCGGCACACAATCACTTTGAGTCGGTGACTGACTCAGGGAGTGACCGACTGACTGGCTCAGCCGGGTAGCCTAGTCCTTGTCTAATTAGACCAATTGTGTGCTCTAAGTAGTGCACACAAACAATTAAGCGCATGAATTAATGCGCATAATAGGGATATTTCAGGCAGTCTAGGGAATTAGAGATCGGATTGGCTTAGGAACCAATTATGCGCTTGTGCTGAGGCGCATAATCTGATTACACGCTCTAGGTAGGGCATATAATCGCGTCTCAGGCAATTTCTAGAAGAGTAAATGGCCAGTCCAAAATTGACTAATTGCGCGCTGGTATTGAAGAGTGCAATATGATTGTGTGCGCTTGGTAGGGTGCATAATCATGGTCTAGGCGGTCCTCAGGTCCAAGAGGGACCATTGCGCACTAGCCATGGGGCGTGCAATTGAGTTATGCGCTCTGTACGAGGTGCATAATTTGAGACTTTCCTGGGTTTGAGCCGGGTCCGAGCCATAGAGCTATTCTTTCAGCCTGGGCCTCAACCATGTACTATTGTTTCAGAGCATGGTCCCCGTACTATTGTTTCAGAGAAGGTTAGTCCTTTTCCGGAGATCGTGGGCAAAGTCAAAAGTTGATCAAATAGGTTTGTATATTCCGAGAGGATAAAATGGGGGTGTCTACAGATACCCCTCTTTGATGCGTCCTTTCGGAGTAAGAATGCGGCGAAGAAGTAGACACCTCTGTTGGTTTGGAACTTTGTGTTGGCATAATTTTTATTATAAAATGGGTGGATAAAAATCTGATAGGAAATAAAGGTGAATGAGATGGAGCAAAAAACAAAGCACAACCTACAAGATCCCAGGCTATTGTAGAAAGTTTTGAAAGTAAGAGTTTGTCCCACAGGGAGGGATGATCTAGAACCACAAGGGTTATTTAGTAGGCCTCTAGATCTGACTACAAATCTGGCAATCTTAAAGAAAGGGAGTTTTTGGGGTTATCACAACTAAAACTAAAATAAAGAAATAAAATGTAGTCCTATACTACAAAAAGGGTTTTAACGAATGTGCTGATGGTGTGGTAAAATGAAGGTAAAATGATGAGAAGCATGTAGCTAAGATTAAGTTAGTTGTGCAACTCAGATCTAGAGGTGACTCTACAGTGATCCTTCAGATGGCTACAAGCACATCTGTAAGGTAGAGGAATCCAAATCAACCCCTGTGAATTAGACTTCTCTCTTAAGGCTATAATCTGTCCACTTAAATGGTCACAGACTATCCTAGGGAGATGATCAAATCACATGGATTAAACTAAAAAAACTAACCTAATCCAAGGGAATGGATCGATCGTAAGGCTATAATATGTCCACTTAAATGGTTACAGACTATCCTAGGGATTTCCTCCAACCAATGGATTAAATCAGAATATGAATACCATTGCAGACACTATGTTTGCAAGGCTACAAGCTCATGCATTCATAGGAGCAAACAACCCTTGAAAATCTACTGGAAATCATAGATAATCAGAGGTTGAATGGGGACTTAGACTCAGCTAGTCATTGTTGCAAAAGGCCTGCAATGACTTAGCTCACAAGTCTGCAATCTCTACAGAATATCAGATCTAAAATCTAAAAATGGCATTGCAACACAAATGAGAGTTTGGATCTACAACTATCTCTCACTTGGCTACAAGCTCAAGTGCAGAGAAGAAGAATCTATCTCAGATTTGTGATTTAGACCAGCCTTAAGGCTATAGCCTGTCGACTTAAATGGTCACAGGCTATCCCAGAGGTTATCTTCCTCACAGATGATGAAATAGAATAAGATAATTGCTCTGCCACCATGGTTACAGGGCCACAAGCTCAAGCAGCCATGGGTGCATTAAATCCATAGAAATTCATGTGCAAAATATAGAAAATATACAGATTCAATTAAGCTATAAGAATGACATTGCATTAATAAAAAGGAAACTTACAATGTCTACCCTCAAGGCAACAACCAGTGTAGAAGCTCAAATCAACCCACCAAGTTCATGTAAAACACATTGCAAACTGAGATAACCTATCTACTTATAAAAGATCTTAGCCAACAAATGCTGAGCTAAGGAAGAAGAAAAAAAAAAAGGATGATCTAAGTCCAACCCTAATGACCTAAGCACCCTTGAGCTCACAACCAATTTAGGTTGAAGATCAGATAGGTTTCTACTAAATCATTACAACTTATATACCAAGTCTCTCACTGCCTTGGCCAATAGGAGCACAGAAGAGGCAAACCCTAATTACTGGTTGAAGATGTGGCCCAAGTGTAACCCTTGGATGCCTTGGGAAGTGGGAAATAGATTAGAGCCTCGAGATGTGTACCCTAGAAGTGGGGAAATTCCCAAAGTGTCCCCGTGTATGGACTGAGAAGTGGGGATCCCGAGCTTTGCGCGGATGAGTGCTGCATTTGGCCTCTCGCCAAGCTGTCACGTGGATGTACTTATAGTTGAATGAGCCTCATGAGGTCCCTTTTGTATTGAGTAGCATAGCTCGCGTAGATGGTTCTCCAGGTGTCTCAAGTCGCGAGAATCTCGCTGGGCTGAATTGTGTCTTGCCAGGCTCTCGCTAGAATCTTTTGAGCTGCGCGGGATTGATCGCCAGGATGGAATGCACATTCTACGTGGCTGACTTTCTCTTTGAAGCACGTGGGGTCTGCACGATAGCTTCACGAGAATATTTTTTGGGGCTCTCTCCTGAGCTTTAAGTCTACTGTAGTGCACTGTGTGGGATCTGCGCAAGCTCTTTTACTACTGCGGGCTTGAGCTAAGCGAGAGCTGCGCGAGAGGGCTTTTCAGACCAAATTGAACTATGTGAGGGCTGCGTGAGTTTAACATTTCTCTTCTTTGCTGCAGTGCACATGCTGCTGTAGCAGTGTTCTCTTCTTGGCCCATCTTTCTTTCATCCATCTTACTTCTAGGGCCCACCTCAGCAGCCAAAATAGTCACCATGGTGTGTACCACCCAGTTATATCCTTTGTTCCTCCATCAGCTGTAGCCCTTGGCATTAAATCTCTCTCTTCTTGGCCTCCAAAACATGACTGTTGTACTAAGCTGTAAATTTATATTTAACTACAAAACAAACTCAAAAGAGGATTATTAAATGGCTCCAAGTAGTAAAGCCTAGGTTAAAAGGTGAAAAATGGTATTTTTCAGTGCTTAACACACCCCCAAACATAATCTTTGCTAATCCTCGAGCATGTAAAATTTAAACAACTACTCTAAAAAGTTAAATGCCACTTTCGTAGGGGGCACAGATGCATTTAGCTTATGCATCAAGCCTTTTAAACCCCTAGGTGATCCCTAGTGGAGGAGTGCAGTCTCCTGAGAGTTTCCAGTGAAGATACCCACAAACTTCTCAATAAAATTGTTGACACAAGTGCAAGCATGATCAAATCAATTTTCAACAAATAGAGTATCAGTCCACTTTTGATCTTTCAAATTTGAGGAGTTTCAAGACATTGAATGCCAACAGTTAACACCTAAATCATGCATGTATACTTATCAAATCAATCAGCTGACAACAAGAAACACAGTGTGCAAACCAGTACTAAGCTTACCAATGATTCAAAAATTAGGTTCAAACAATGCCCAATAAGTTCAATCTCAGACCCAATGCTCACTAGGGTTTCTTATCACAAATGAATTTAAAGGGTGTTTCAGTTCACACAAGCTCAAGAGTAGTTACAGACCCCAAATGGGTATGTAAGCATGAGCATAGACAGTTACTGCTAATTTCTGACATCATTAAGCACTTCTCACCATAGATCAGACATTCCCTTGTCTCCACATGTTAGTTCACTTTACTTAGGATCAACAAGGTATTTTACAAGGGTTGTAATGTGGCTTATGAGTGAGGTTTGAAAAGAATGGAAGGGACAAAGGGGATTTAAACTGAGAAATCAGCAAGGTAAGGAGGTGATTCATGACTTTACCTTCTTGAATTCAGCATACTTCATCTTCATTGACAGTTTTCAGATTCAAAGTGGCCAGCCTCTCTTCTTCCTTTAAATTTTCAGATGAAGTTATCCTCTTGACTTCTCTTTTTCCATTTTATTTTTGTTTTTATTTTTATTTTTATAAAATGCCACACTATCCCACAGATACACTGTTGTCCATATGTTGCTTCTCTCCTTCATTCACCAAATGTTAAACTTAGCTTATCTACCTTCATCTCCTTCTCCTTTACCTTTTGAATTCTCAGAGTGAGGGTAAGATTAATTAGGTCTACAGGTTTAGGTATAAGTACTCTAGTGTATCTTACAGAAAAATTAGAATTTAAGGCTCAAAGGGTGTATGCAAAAGGGCAGTTTCAATGGGTTGGTACTTTAGGGTCAAACTGACCAAATGAAGGCCTTGATCATCTCCTTAGTGCCATGATTACTATCAAACAGTTTTAACTTGGTGTGCCTAACTTCTAGTGCAAAGAGGTTTAATCTGTTAGTCCTTAGAGCAGAAAAGGTTGCCATAGACACTCTAAAAAAATTTTCAGGCTCAAAGCTCACTTGGGTATGGTCATCAATTAAACTCAAGGGGTATGTTTCACTTTTTTCTCTCATTACTGGTTCACTAAGCACTGATTGTGAAAGGTTTCTCTTGATGCTCACCTCATGGAAGTGTTTAATTTTCTAATGGAATTCAATGTTCAACAGTAGTCTGCATCAGTTTTAAATTTCCTCATTTTCATATTATTTAGGTGGATTCCACTCTATTTATTATACACTTCATCAAAACTGCTACACTTAGGTTAACTACATCACTGGCTTACCCTGCCATACCCCCAAACCTATGAGGAACAGTGTCCTCACTGTTTTAAAGAATAAGACATCAAGAGCAGCAAGGTACAATTTAAAATTATTCGCACAAAACATGAAACTAACTTGTACCGAAATTATAAATGTGACAGCAAAGCAAGTAAGGCACACAAGAAAAAGAAATTTCCATTTATAAGAACTAAATACAACAGTTACAAAATAAACAGACTACAAAGTATAGTAAAGCACAGTAATGAACTTACAAAAATCTACCTAGACAGAAAATGAATACAGCTTCTAAGTACGATTGACAACAGTACAGCCTAAACTAATCTGAATCTGGATCGGAGCTCAAGACAAAATTAGGTTGCCAGTTATATTTTTATGAATATTTGCTCTTCTCTTTCTTCACAGTGTCAGCACTGGCAGCACCAACCTTGATTCTTTTAGCAGCTGGCTTCTTGGACTTGGTGCTGCCCAGTTGTTGAGAAGGCTCCTTGATTGTCACTCCTGATACTGAGGTTGGCTTCATGACCAGATTATTGCTTGGAGGGTGTCTGCAAGCTTTGCCAACTGTTCTGGCTTCTCCTTGTACACTTGGTATAATTTCAAGGCCTGCATCACAGCTTGCTCTAGCTACCTCTTTTCATCTCTATGGTCCAGTTGCAGTTGGGCAATCTCAGCTACCCATGGCAGCTTTACCCTTGTGTTGAGCTCAACCATCTCTCTAATGACATCCCTCATAATGTAAGGGTTTTCATCCATTGCTCTTTTGAGGTGGAAAATGGAGGCATTGGATTTGAGAAAGCAGGAATAATTGTCCTTTCAGTAGGGTCCTCAAATCTATGGGAAGGAGTGGCTGATGATAATGGGAAGGATGATGGACGTGGAAGGGTGGGTGTCAGTTCCTCCTCACTGGGCTTAGTCTGGGTATGGGTAGAGGTGAAGGTTGATGGGATAGTAACCACCTCCTTTGGCTCAGGGTCTATCTGGGTAAAGGTAGATGCAAATGTGGGTAGGCTGGATGGTTCGTTTTCTACAGTTTGTGTAAAGGCAGAGGTACAGGTAGGGAGAAGGAGGGACAATTCCTCTACGTCAAAATGAGTTTGTGTGGAGGTAGAGGCCAGGGAGGGTTGAATAAGGGGAACTCTACAGGCTCAATGTGTCTCTGTGTGGCAGCAACTGTTGTCAGCATAAAAGGTAGTGGTTGAGGTGAGGTAGGGGGAACAGGATCAGGTCTGGGTGAAGATGAAGGTGGCTGGGTTGAGGGGGTAAAGGATTGTAGGGTTGAATGGATGGATTGTAGGCCAGTTTGGAGTGTGGCCTGGCTTTGGGTGTTGGCTAATAGTTGGGTTTGAAGTGAGGTTAGGAGGGTAAGTATTTTAGGTAAGGAATCTAGGATGGCTGAGATTGATGGTTTAGAGGTTGAAATAGGTTGGGAAGGGGAAGATGGGGCATGGTTAAAGTGTGTAGGTTGTGGGGAAATGGATATACTATGGTGAATTAGGAAGAGGTGTATACTCATACCTGATGTCCTCCATAATGGAGCCCATCATGGCGGTGTACCCCTCAGATGTGAGGTGGTCATGGTCATGGGTGGGGAAAATTAGAATGGAATGGTCAAGGGAGTGAAAATGGTCAAGTGAGGCACTGGAGTCAGGTTCAATGTGGTCACTGGTTGTGGTTGGCTCACTGTTTATGGGTTCAAAGGTTGGTATAGGTTGGGTTAATGGAATGGGATCTGGGCTTGGAATAGGTTGTGGTGTGAGGTCTGGTATATAGGTGGTTGGGAGTAAGGTGATGGGTATAGAACTAGGAGTAGGCTTAGGTATGGTAGTGGGTTGGGATGCGGTGGTTGCTTTGGATGGTTGAGAGGGTTTCTTTTTGCATGTTCTTGTAATGGTGGGAGTGGGTAAAGTGAAAGGAAATGTGGGTTGATTGAGGTCGGGCACAGGGATAGGGGTGGTTGTTTTGGAAGGGGCTGATGAAGAAATGATGGGGATGGGGATGTGGAAGATGTAAGGGGTGGAATGGTGGGTGGAGGAGGAATTGGCATTGGGTTGGTGGTGATGATGGAAGGTTGAATGGTGGAGGTGGCGATGGCAAGAGAGCATCTGGTGTGCAATGTCTGCTTGTACTTCTTAGATGGTGGGGGCTACCTTTGCCTTTTGATCTTTCTTCTTCATCATTGCCAGACTAATCCTCCAAAGGTTCTTTCCAAACTGAATAAGTGGCAGTGTCTCTGTCTCCTCCCCCATCTGCAACTGGTAACCCCCTCTTTTTAACAGTGTTGTGATAAGCCTGCTGTATGGCAGTGCATGGGGCTTCTGATTCTTTTGCACCTTGAGATGGATGTCCATCATTCCATCAAAGATCAGTTGGGCAAGATCAAAGCAATGTCCCTGAGAGAAGCTATAGATGGCATCAGCTATGGGTGCCCTTCTCTCCTGTTAGTGCCCAGTCACATAGATGTTCTTTCTCAGAACATGATCCATGAAAAGTAGATTGGGCTCCAAGTCTCTCCTCCTGATAGAGTCTCCTGAAGCCTTCTTCCCTTGTGTTATCTTCTCAGTAATCATAGCAATGGGGGTAGTCAGAGGTGCTCCCAAGGTACACTCTGGGTTGTAGGCAGCTGGTATCCCTAGGACTTGGGCTATCACAGATGGATCCACTAACATTTTAAAATTATCCACTAGGATCAGTAACACAGGGTTTCCATCATTATCTTTCTTGACCTTGATGTTATGATAAAGCAACTGGACTAACCTAGGAAAGGGTAATTCTAATGGGGGCCTGAGCAGTGATACCAAGGAGGCCTTAGTCAAAAATTCTATAGATGGGGTAGTCAAGGGCTCCTTCTCAAAAAATGTCTTATCAACGACAGTCTCAGGCTCCAATTTAATGGCAGCCATAAAATCACTAGGAGTTTTCAGGGGATTAACTTCAGGGGCAACCTCCTTGCCCTTCTTCTATTTCTTAGACTTTTTAGGGCTCAGAGTGGCAGTCCTTGCCCTCTTCTTTGGGGCAGCCCTCTGCTTAGGGTTTTCAGATGGGGGTACAGGGGCATCAGTGACCTCCACAGTGGATGCCTCAGTAATCCTCACTGATTTTCTTGTTGCTGTGGGGAGGTCAGTAGGTGGGGGTTCAACAGGGCAACTAGGTTTTCCACAAATGGGGTTTTGTTAGCCATTTGTCTAAAACCCTAGATTTTCTACTCAAATTGGGAACCCTAGGCCTCTGACAGCTCTCGTACAATTTCTCAATAAAAATTCTTTTCCAAGCACAGTCAACAATCCAGATACAACAAACCAATGACAACCAGTTGAAGAAAATAGAGAACTTACCCCCAAATCTCTAGGGTTTCGAATATGCAGCTTCACAATGGATCAATCGACACTTTGCCAGGTGAAAAATGTTTGATTTTAGCTGCTAATCAAAATGCAAGGGTTACAACATGGGTGGTGGAGCAACACTGGTTGTGGGAAGGAGAGATGGTAGGTCTGGTAAGCAAGGAGTTTGCTAGAGCTTGTAGAAGATGAAGTAAAAAATCTTTGCGAGGGTTTTAAAGCTTAGAACCCGAGCTTCGCGAAGATCTCGCGAAGAATATTTAACCACAAACTATCCTCGCGAGGACTAGCAGGTTGAAGTGAATGTCGTGCAATTCAAATTGATCTGTACGACAGTCTACACACATGAAAAATAGGTCCTCGCGAGGCTCTCACGAAGGTGAATCAGAAAGAAAATGAGCCGTGCGAGCTCAAAACTGCATGAAATCAAAGCTCATGCAGTTCGTTATGATCTGCACGACAGGACTTAGTGGTGAAAAATGAGAGCTTCACGAGGCTCTCGCGAAGATGAATCATAGGGAAGTGAGCCTCGCGAACTGCTATATGCATAGAAATTTTTTTAGACAGGATCAGCCATGCCCACTGTCTTGTGCATCAGCACACACTTATCTAGCATAGCTCTTTTACACGTCAACAAACTTCACATAAGCTCAATTTATTTTTCATGCACGCCAACAATTCAGGCAAATCACATCAATAGTTCATGAATTATAAAATCAATTTATCCCACAATTCAGACTACTTATGGCTCAAAAATAGATTTAGCATAATGCAGAAAAAACTAATTTTATAAAAGTTCACCCATACATACAAATTATATGCACAAACCACAGTAGACATAAAGATTCATTGAACTAAATTCAGACTTTCTAAGCACTTACACAATCACACAAACTTAAAACAACACATCAAAAACAAACCAAAAACAATTGAGTGGGAGGTTCTTGAAGATACATGGTTGCAGAGGACTCCATGGAATTTTCCACGCATAACTTGAGTCTCTGACCATTTAACTTCATGATTTTCCTAGAAGTGGGGTCCATTATCTTCACAACCCTAGATGGGGATGCATGAGTTACAACAAAAGGGCCATCCCATCTGGATCTTAACTTTTATGGGAAGAATTTCAGTTTGGAGTTGAACAGTCATACCTTGGCACCAGCCTCAAAGTCCTTTCTTAGCAGGCTTTTGTCAAAGAAAGCTTTGGCTTTTTCTTTGTAAATTCTTGAATTTGCACAGGCCTCCAATCTCAGCTCCTCTATCTCAGCCAGCTGCAATTTCTTGTGTGAACTAGCAGCAGTTAGATCAAAATTCAGAGTTTTAATAGCCTAGTAGGCCCTATGTTCTAACTCCACTGGTAGATGACAAGACTTGCCATAAACCAGTCTAAAAGGGGACATTCTAATAGGGGTCTTATAGGTAGTCCTATAAGCCCATAGGGCATCCTGCAGCTTCAGGGACCAGTCCCTCCTATCAGTCCTTACAATTTTCTCTAAAATGTGCTTGATTTCTCTGTTAGAGATATCCACTTGTCCACTGGTCTGTGGGTGGTACGGAGTAGCCACTCTATGTGTAACAGAGTACTTCTTGAGCAGTCTCTCAAAGTACCTGTTATAGAAATGACTCCCCCATCACTAATGATGGCTCTGGGGGTGCCAAATCTCGAGAAGATATTGTCCTTCAAAAATCTAAGGACAACTGTGGTCATTAGTTCTTGTGGCAATGGCTTCTACCCATTTGGACACATAGTCCACAGCCACAAGAATGAAATTAAACCCATAGGAAGGAGGAAATGGACCCATGAAGTCTATTCCCCATACATTAAACAGTTCTACCACAAGGATGGGGTGCAATGGCATTGAATATCTTTTGGATATGCCCCCCATCTGTTGACATCTTTGATAGGCCTTGCAATGCTCCATTGTATCCTTAAACAAGGATGGCCAATAGAATTCACTTTGGAGCTCCTTGGCAACAATTTTTCTTCTCCCAAAATGGCCTCCACAGGCCTTCTCATGGCACATTGAAAGAATGCCGTGGAATTCATTTTCATGAACACACCTCCTAAAAATTTGATCTGCACAACACTTGTAAAGGTAAGGATCCTCCTAAAGAAAATATTTGGCTTGAGAAAAAAATAGGTCTTTGTCCATCTTGGACCAATGTGGGGGAATCCTTCCTGCAGTAAGATAGTTTACAATGTTTGCAAACTAGGGAACACCCACAGTGATGGCAAAAAGTTTCTCATCCGGGAAAGAATCATTCACAGGTATGTTTGCACAGTCAGCAATTAAAATTCTAGACAAGTGGTCTGTGACCACATTTTCTACACCCTTTTTATCCTTGATCTCTAGATCAAACTCTTATAATAGGAGGATCCATCTGATCAACCTAGGCTTGGCTTCTTTTTTTCACAACAAGTACTTCAGGGCTGAGTGATCAATGAAAATAATAATTTTAGACCCTAAAACATAATGTCTAAATTTTTCCAAGGTAAAGACAACTGCCAACAACTCGTTCTTAGTGGTGGTATAGTTTAACTGAGCATCAATCAATGTCTTGCTGGCATAATAAATTACACTGGGTAATTTATTTTTCCTCCGCCCAAAAATTGCATCAATTACAAAATCCAAAGCTTCACACATAAGCTCAAAAGGAAGGGAGTAATCTGGGGCTTGGATGATAGGGGCGGAAGTCAAGCAATTTTTTAGAACCTCAAAGGCAGTCAAGCACTCAGCAGTGAATACAAAAGGCACATCCTGACACAACGGGTGGCACAGAGGTTTAGAAAGTTTTGAAAAATCCTTGATGAACCTTCTGTAGAAACCAGCATGCCTAAGGAAAGATCTCACTTGCTTGACAGTTTTTTGAGGAAAATGTGATATCAGGTCAATTTTTTCCATATCCACCTCAATTTCTTTGTTAGAAACCACATGACCAAGAACAATTCCATGGGCAACCATGAAATTGCTCTTTTCCCAACTCAACACTAGGTTGGTTTCCTCACATCTCTGAAGCACAAGGGATAGATGATGTAAACACTGATCAAAATCATCACCATGCATAGAAAAATCATCCATAAAAATCTCCAAACACCTGTCTAACATGTTAGAAAAAATTGCAAACATGTATCTCTGTAAAGTAGCAGGAGCATTACATAGTCCAAAAGGCATCGTTCGATAAGCAAAGGTGCCAAAGGGATAAGTAAAAGTTGTTTTCTCTTGATCTCGTGGATACACAGGGATTTGATTGTAACTAGAGTATCCATCAAGAAAGCAATAGTAAGCTTTTCCTGCTAACTTATCCAGAATCTGGTGAATGAAGGGCAGTGGAAAATGGTCCTTCCTAGTCTTGGAGTTTAGTTTTCTGTAGTCAATACAGACCCTCCAACCAGTGGTCTCCTTCGTTGGCATTAATTCTCCAGACTCAAGTAGTTTTACCACTTTCTTCATCACCACCTCCTGCATATGAGGATTTAACTTCCTCTACATCTCCCTAGAGGATTTGTAACCCTCTTCCAGATGAATTTTGTGCATACACAGAGCTAGGTTAATTCCCCCTAGATCAATAATAGTCCATCTAATTATCTTTTTATGCATCTTGAGCACACCAGTCAGTTTATCTTTCTGCTCTTCAATGAGGGAAGATGAAATAATCACAGACAGTTTTTTATCTTACCCTAAGAATGCATATTTGAGAGTGTTGGGGAGCTATTTCAGCTCCAAATCTAGTGGACTGATAAGAGAAGGCAACACATGTGACTTTGATGGCTGAGGCAGGGGCAATAATTTGGATTTACATGTGGAATGCTGTACTAGGCCCCCTGAAGACTTTGATGTCTTGCTGTCTTTAACCAGGTAAATTGGGGCCTCCTCCTCGTGAGCCTTAGTCCAAATCTGTTTAAACTCCTCACTAATTATATCCCAATCTAGCAAATTGGATACATTTTCCTCCATTAAGTCATCTAGTACATCTATTACAAAGCAGTCCTCATTGTCCAATTGAGGTTGCTTGGCAGCACTGTACACATTTAACTTTACTTTCATGTTCCCAAAGGTTACCTCTATTATCTCTGATCTGCATTATATACAGGCATTGGCTATGGCCAAAAATGGTCTACCTAAAATTACAAGAATGGAGGTGCTACTTTTTGAAGGTTCCATATCAAAAATAAGAAAATCAGCAGGATAAAAAAATTTATCTACTCCAACCAGCACATCTTTTACCATTCCCATAAGCCTTCTCTCAGACCTATCAGCCAACTAAAGCACAACAGATATTTGTTTCAGTTCCTTCAAACCTAGCTGTTCATACACCGAGTATGGCAACAGATTGACACTGGCTCCCAAGTCTAGAAGGGCTCTGCCTATGGTATATTCACCAATGATGTAGGGGATAGTAGGTACCCCTGGGTCATGGAATTTTGCTGGTGTGGAGATAGACAACACAGACTGGACATTCTCAACTTAAAAAACCTTTTTGGATAAATGAACCCTAGCCTTCCTGTGTTGGGTACAAAGGTCTTTGAGAAACTTAGCATAGGCTGGGACCTGGTTGATGGCATCAAGCAGAGGTAAATTGATCTTAACTTGCTTGAAGGCCTCCATTATTCCCTCCATTTTAGTATGCCCCTTATCAAAAGGGGAAGGGCCTTTTAGTGCATGAGGAAATGGCAGCTGTGGTACTGCTAGTACCTTAGCTGCATGCCTAGCTATTTTATGATCAAATTTTTCTTTTTTTCTTTTTTCTTCATTTATTTCTTCTTGTTGGGGCTCAACAACAACCTCATTATTATCCTCCTGCTGCTCAGCAGCAGGTGATGAGTTATGCTCCTCTTCTACACTAACATTCCTCTCTTTGTCACACTTATTGTTCTCCTTTGCCTCCCTGCCCACTTGATTATCAACCACCCTACCACTCCTTAGGGTAGTGACGGCCTTAGCCACATCATGAATTGAGGAGCCCTCACTAATCATAAATTGACCCTTAGGGTTGGCTAGGGGTTGACTGGGCAGTCCGCCCTCTTCTCTTCTGGCTAATGCATTTGAAATTTGGCCAAGTTGGTCCTCTATCTTTTTTATGCTTTGACCGTGAGAGTTCACAGTCTCTGATAGAGAACCTAGATTTTACAATGATGATAAAACCTGTTCTTCAAAGGAGGGGGCTCTAGGCTGAGATGGTGACAGTGTCAATTGGTTAGGCTGTGGGGCTGATTGCTGGAAGGCTTGTGTTGGTGCATAGCTCTGCTGATACTGTGGCTGTGGTCTATAAGGTAATGTCAACTGCTGCTACTGGGGTTGCTGATATGTGTCTTGTCTCCACCTCAAATTGGGGTGGTTTCTCCATTGATACTCAGCAAGTTGTTACCCATATGACTGGGCATCATTGGCATGTTGCATGACCAATTCAAGATATTGGCTGGCTGATGGACATTCCTCAAGTGAATGTGTGGGAGACTGGCATATCAGACATGTCTCTTCCACTTGTGCAGTCAGTCTAGGCTGCATTACATTCATCAATTTATCAAATTTTAGGCTCAGATTGTCCACCTTCCTTTCTAAATCACTAGGCACACTGACTCCATACATCCTTCCTTTAGAGATGACTTCTTTCCCCATCTTAGCAAGAGTCTCAATGTCATTTCTGGACAGAGTCTCCTGCTGCATAGAATTTTTACTGATAACATCAAAAAGCTCCCAAGCCTCATCAACAGTCTTGTGGAGGTAAGTACCCCCACATGAGGCATCCGCCATGTCCCTGCTCTTGGAATCAATTCCTTGGTAGGAGCGCTGGACAAACTATCACTGAAGAATTTGGTGGTGGGGACATTGTTTCAAAAGCTCCTTAAACCTTTCCCAAGCTTGATGGAAATCCTCAGTTGGGAATTGAGCAAAGGAAATTATGCTCTTCCTCAATTGGCTAGTTTTAGACATTGGGAAAAATTTAGCCAAAAATTGGCATTGGAGATCATCCATGATTGTATGCTATTTGCTGAGAGCATGGAAAGACAAGTTCTGGCTCTACCCTTAATGAAAAAGGAAAGAGCCTCAGTTTGGTGGCTTCCTCTCCCAAGCCAGCAATATTGAATGTGGTGCACAAAGGCAAGAACTCATCAATGTGCTTATATGAGTCTTTTTTTGTTAGCCCACGAAATGATGGTAGCATTTGAATGATGGATGATTTAATCTCATAGTTTCCTTGAATAGTAGGGAATTGAATGCAGAAAGAGGAGTTATATACCCCTGGTGCAATGAATTCCTTCAATGTTCTCTGTTGCTTACCCATCTCTACTACTAACTGAGTATCCACAACAGGGGCTTGTGTGGTGTTCCTAGGTTTAAGGGCCCTCTCTATCTTAGAATTTGGAGGTTCTAAGTCAAGGTTAAGGGAGCTCGTACCTAGCATGCACACACACAGCAACAAGTAAAGAACAACACAGACATCACACTTAAAGAATTTATAACAAAAAAGAAACTACTAACAAGTACTACTGAGCTACTGAAAATCAATACAACAGAAATGGAACTGAGATTTAGGTGGAAAGAAATACAAACTAAAGGTAGCAAAGCTCCAGTTGTAGTTCTAGCTTTTCCCTTTTTGCTGCTGTCCAGATCTGCAAAAGCCAATACGAAATCAGTAGTACTTTTATTCAAAACTAGGCACTGCTATAAATGAATATAGTATAAAAAAAATAATACACTCTAGTATATTAAATAGATCAAAGACCTCCCCGGCAGCGGCGCCAAAAACTTGTTGGTTTGGAACTTTGTGTTGACAAATTTTTTATTACAAAATGGGTGGTTTAAAATCTGACAGGAAATAAAGGTTAATGAGATGGAGCAAAACACAAAGTACAACCTGCAAGATCCAGGGCTGTTGTAGCAAGTTTTGAAAGTAAGAGTTTGTCCCATAGGGAGGGATGATCTAGAACCACAAGGGTTATTTAGTAGGCCTCCAGATCTGATGACAGATCTGGCAATCCTAAAGAAAGGAAGTTTTTGGGGTTATCACAACTAAAACTAAAATTAAGAAATAAAATGCAGTCCTATACTATAGAAAGGATTTTAAAGAAGGTGTTGATGGTGCGGTAAAATAAAGGTAAAATGATGAGAAGCATGCAGCTAAGATTAAGTCAGTTGTGTAACTCAGATCTAGAGGTGACTCTGCACATCCTTTAGATGGCTACAAGCACATCTACAAGGTAGAGGATTCGAAATCAACCCCTGTGAATTAGACTACTCTCTTAAGGCTAGAATCTTTCCACTTAAATGGTCACAGACTATCCTAGGGAGATGATAAAATCACATGGATTAAACTCAGAAAACTAACCTAATCTAAGGGAATGGATTGATCTTCAGGCTATAATCTGTCCACTTAAATGGTCATGGACTATCCTAGAGATTTCCTCCAACTAATAGATTAAATCAGAACATGAATACCATTGCAAACACTATGTTTGCAAGGCTACAAGCTCATGCATTCATAGCAGCAAACAACCCTTGAAAACCGAGTGAAAACCACAGATAATCAAAGGTTGAATGGGGACTTAGACTTTGCTAGTCATTGCTACAAAAGGCCTACAATGACCTAGCTCACAAGTCTGCAATCTCTACAAAATATTAGATCTAAAATCTAAAAATGGCATTGCAATACAAAGGAGAGTTTGGATATGCAGCTATCTCTCACTTGGCTATAAGCTTAAGTGCAGAGAAGAAGAATCTATCTCAGATATGTGATTTCGACCAGCCTTAGGGTTATAGTCTGTCCACTTAAATGGTCACATGCTATCCTAGAGGTTATCTTCCTCACAGGTGATGAAATAGAATAGGATAACTGTTGCTGCACCATGGTTACAGGGCAACAAGCTCAAGCAGCCATGGGTGCATCAAATCCATAGAAATTCATGTTCAAAACATAGAATATATACAGATTCAATTAAGCTATAAGAATGGCATTGCAGTGATAAAAAGGAAACTTACAATGTCTGCCCTCAAGGCAACAGCCAGTGCAGAAGCTCAAATCAACCCCCAAGTACTTACAAAACCCATTACAAACTGAGATAACCTATCTACTTATAAAAGATCTTAGCCAGCAAATGCTGAGCTAAGGAAGAAGAAAAGAAAAATGGATGATCTAACCCCAACCCTAATGACCTAAGCACCCTCGAGCTCACAACCAATTTAGGTTGAAGATCAGATTGGTTTATGCTAAAACATTATAGCTTAAATACCAAGTCTGTCACTGCCTTGGCCAATAGGAGCACAGAAGAGGCAAACCCTAATTGTTGGTTGAAGACATGGCCCAAGTGTGACCCTTGGATGCTTCAAGAAGTGGGAAATAGATTAAAGCCTTGGGATGTGTACCCTCGAAGTGGGGAAATCCCCAAAGTGTCCCTATGTATGGATTGAGAAGTGGGGATCCCGAGCTTCACACAGACGAGTACTGCATTTTGGCCTCTCGTGAAGCTATCGCGTGGATGTACTTATAGTTGAATGAGCCTCGCGAGGTCCCTTTAATATTGAGTAGCATAGCTCATGCAGATGGTCCTCCAGGTGGCTCAAGTCCCGAGGATCTTGCTGGGCTGAATTACTTCTCACTCGGCTCTCGCGAGGATCTTTTGAGCTGTGCAGGGTTGATCGCTAGGATGGAATGCATGTCTAGCGTGGCTGGCTTTCTCTTCGAAGCGGGCGGGGTCTGCGCGAGAGCTTTGCAAGAATATTTTTTAGGGCTCTCTCTCCTCTTGAGTTGTGCGAGATGTGTGCGAGCTTTAAGTCTACTGTAGTGCACTGCACGGGATCTGCGCGAGCTCTTATACTGTTGCGGGCTTGAGCTAAGCGAGAGCTGTGCGAGAGGGCTTTTTAGACCAAATTGAACTGCACGAGGGCTGTGTGAGTTTGACATTTCTCTTCTCTGTTGTAGTGCCCATGCTGCTGCAGCAGTGTTCTCTGCTTGGCCCATCTTTCTTTCATCCATCTAACTTCTAGGGCCCACCTCAGCAGCCAAAATAGTCACCATGGTGTGTACCACCCTGGTGTATCCTTTGTTCTTCCATCAGGTGCAACCCTTGGCTTTAAATCTCTCTTTTCTTGGCCTCCAAAACATGACTGCTGTACTAAGCTATAAATTTATTCTTAACTATAAAAAAAACTCAAAAGAGGATTATTAAATGGCTCCAAGGAGTAGTAAAGGCTAGGTTAAGAGGTGAAAAATAGTATTTTTCTATGCTTAACAACCCCTCATCCGAGGAGCCTTGTCATTTTTCTTGGGAAATCACAAATGTGAACTGGGGATGCTGACATGAGATGCTTGGCTTTCTTATCTATTAGCGTAAGCTAAAATGGAGCATTCGGGGCCCAATGGTAGTTGTCGAAAGGCGTATTCCATGCCATGGATGCGAGTGACATCTCGCCGCATATCGCGACGTGCTGCTAGTAGCAGTCAACAGGGGAAAAGAGGCATAACCTAATCTATGGGTGCAAGGGGCATCCTGTCGCATATCGCGACTTACTGCAAGGGGCAGTCAAATGGTAGGAGTGTCGATATCCTGATCTACAGGTGCAAGGGACAATCAAACAGAGGGATATACAATACAAATCAATGTATCGGGGGGCGTCATACGAATGTCTAGAGACAAGGTCCAGAGACCGATAATAAGATAAAATATCATGTAATGGCGAAGGTTTTCGCAAGTCATGTCAGACCGAGCGCTTCATTGCTCACACCAATAGCGCATCAGGTGTCCCTTTTCCAGTGAACATTTATGATTTCTTAGAGTTGAATATATTTAGTGTTCGGTTTCCCAGGGGAAAGAATGAATTGGAGTGGTGAGAAGTGAAAGTTTGACAGATAGGAGTTCATTATTATTATTATTAGTTTTTTTAATTTTTGAAAATTTGAGAATTTAACTTAAGATCAATTCGGTCATAAATCTTTGAAAAATGTGGCTTCCAAGATATCACTGAGCAGATCCATCGGTATGTGATTTGTGGGCCCAACCATTTACGTGGTTGTCAAGATGACACTTGGCATGCCGGATGCTCCGTCTAACCTTCTCGTGAATACTGATGATTGTCACTTATCGGAGGACTACAGTGATTCATGGATAGAGAGAGACGGGTGTTGAAAACATTTGACTTAATATTAAGTAATTATATTTTATAGGAACATCAAGTAAAGAGAAGGAGGTGATCCTTACCTGAATTGTTGCTTGCTGGGGCCTTTTGTGTGTGATGGGACTTGCTGGTTGTCGCGGTGGTATCACAATGGGATACAAAAGGGCTCCCTCTCTTTACTCTTGCTGCAGCAGGACCTAATGGTCACCAATGTGATAGAATGTCTTGGGGAGGTGAGGTTAGCAATGGGACATGGTGGTCCTCCGCTTATGGTCGTGTGCTACAGTGAGTCTTGTCGATTGTAGGTGTGATGGGATGTGGGAGAGCTTCCTCTCTTCTCCTAATTTCTGTAATGGTAGGGGGTTCATTGATTATCATGTAATGGGATGGTGGAGGGTCTGTCCTCCTCTACTGCTAGCGAGCGTGTGTTTTAGTTGCGGTGGAGTCTGATGATTGCTGCATAACAAGGGATATGCGAAGTGGGCTCCCTGTGATGGGACATTGACTAAGCCTTCCCCTTTGTTGGTTATGCAAAGTTATACGATGGGATTTCGGGGAGGTGTGATTTGCGATGGGGTTCGAAAGATTCGGCTCTCTGTGATGGGACATTGACTGAGCCTTCCCTTCTTGATTGAGCATCGTGACGGGATGTGTCCGAGCGTCTTGGGTAGTAATGTCATGATGAGACAGGTTTGTGATGAGATCAAGTTGTAGTTACATCATGACGGGACATGTGCATGATTGATGATTCCTTAGTTGTCTCAGTGTCATGATGGGGCAAGGATGGTGTTTGTTTCTTTGGCAGATCTTACTTATGTAATGGGTTGGAGTCAGTTTGAATGGTGTCGGGATGGTTACGGGATTTGACTTTGGTCTTGTTGGCATAGTAGGATTTTCGGGAGGCTCATTCTTAACTCTTCGTGATGGGATATTGGGTTGAGCCTTTGTTTGGTTGTGTTGGCGTGTTAGGTCGCAGTGGGACATAACTGACTTATACTAATGTGTTTAGATGCTGCAAGTCCTACTGTGGCGGGACGTGTTGTTTGATTCTAAGTGTGCATGATTTATTTGTATTTTGAAAACAGATTTGCAACTGCTAAGTTATACTGAATCTGGAACATTAAAAAGAGTAAAGAAATATCAGCACAGAGAGAATTGAATTAGCCTGCAAGATCAGGGCCAATTGTAGCAAGTTTTAAATGTAAGTGAGTAAAAGATCGTCCACAAAGAATTTGTTTAAAATGCAAGATAAACCTCCAGATCTGAGCTACCAGATCTGGCCTCTTATCCTATCTACAAAGCACATAAGATGGGAGGTTCAATTTGTCACATTAACTAAATGATAAAAGTAAAAGTTAAACTAAATGATCCAGATCTGAGTTGGGGAAATTTTGATGTAATCTTATAAAAATGGAGAAATAATATCTAACTTTGATTTGGTCCTTGAAACACAATGAGAATGACTGCAGATCAAATAAGAGATGATCCAATCTTCATCTGGCTACAAGCACAGATGTAAGAGAAATACATCTAACTCAAGGATTAGATTTAGGCTTATGGCTATGGTCTGTCCACTTCAATGGCCACAGACCATCCAATAGTTTTTAATCTAAACCCTTAATTTAGAATAAGAAATATCACTACAAATGCTGTGAGAGATTAGGTTACAAACACTAATTCCCACAGGGTTAATGAATCAAGGGAAATTGCATGAAAAACAGTAAATCTAAAGGAGTCTAGTGCAATAAGGAGATTAGAGGGAACCCTTAACACGAATCCAATTGAGAATGTACGGTTTACAGCAACCTTTTCAAATTCACCATTACAATTACAGAGCGGACTTAAACTCTCAGATTTGTAGTCTTGAATACAATTCTCTTTTGAATTACAGAGGTATCTCACAACTCTCAATTGCAAGTAAAAGTTAGGCTATTACAGGGGTTTTAGACAAACTAGCTGATTTGGAAATGGGGGAATAGGAATGAAACTCAAAATCTGGATGCCCAAATTGGGCAAATGGTTCATCTATTTATAGTTTTTCCCTAGGTCTAGCTCAGATGCGTATCGACCAATCAGAAGTGCTCAGATCTGTATCAACCAATGGTAGTCTAGCACAAGGATCCAGATCTGTTCTGGCCAATCAGAATTGCTCGATTTGGTTCAGCCAATCAGGCGACATAAGCATCAATTCTGTTATGCAATTTGAAAATCTATTAGAGCTTCTAGAAGTTCCCGCCAAGTGATTTCATCATCGGGTGCTCACATGGGGTGGAATATGCCTTCGCTTCGTGCTTAGAATCTTGAGGAATGTCCCTAGGTTTTTAAATGCATTGGGACGCGTGAAAAAGATTACTGAATTACCCTTGCAAAAGCTAGGAATCTCCAGAATACCATTTTGCATAGTTTAGGGAACTTTTCGCAAGGTACTGTGACTCCTGAAGCTCTTTTCGCAAGGTTCGTGTTACGTTCATGTTCTCTTCTTTTCGAATAGGTCAATCATCCTTTCGAAGAGTTCAGGTGCTCTTTGAAAACTAAGCCTGGAGCTTTTAGTTCTTTTCGCAGAGTTCAGGTTCTTTTCGAAATGTTTAGATTCTTTTCGAAAAGCACTCTGTAGTGCATTTTTCTATTCGAATTGCTCCACATTTTTTTTCTGGGTTGAGACCAGGTCTTTGCCTCTTCAGTTCAGGCATTTTGACAGCTAGTGAGGTTGTCCCTTCTCTTTCTTCCTTTGGATTGACATGGATTATCATCTTTTTGGCACTTTTAGGCTGCTTTCATGGCTAAGCCTGTCTTTATTGTTAGCTGTAACACAAGCACTTAAAATACTTATTTAGTTCTCTCAAGGGTCTATCAAGGCCTAGGTTAAAGGGTGGAGAATGGTATTTTCTAGTTCTCAACACACCCCCAAACCTTAGCTTTGCTAGTCCCTTAGCAAAGTCAAAATTAAAAACAGAATAAAAAGCCACTTTTGTAGGGAACACAGTTGCATTTAGCATATACAGCAAGCCTTTTAAACCCCTAGGTGATCCCTAGTGGAGGAGTGAAGTCTCCTGAGGGTTTTCAATGAAGGTACCTACAAACTTCTCTAATAAATCAGTTAAGATCAATGCAGTTCTGTTAAAGCAAACTTTCATCCAATCAAATTATTCACACCTGCATCAGTCAGGCTGTAAGAAGATTTTCAAGAAAACATCAGTTCAAAACTAAAATTCTGCTGTAATTCCTTTTACCATTCACTCAATTTGTGTCAAAAAGTTATTTACAAGAAAAATTAATGAACAACTTGCCTTTTATTTGAGAATCCAGCTTTGATGTTACCCCAAATAAGTCGATTTCAAACCCAACTCTCACCAGGTTTTTACTCAACATGTAAGTAAGAGGGTTGTACTATTTCACACGGCTCAAGAGCGATTCTGACCCCACAAATAGGACTGTAAGCATGAGCATAGGCATTGCTTTTTAGTTCTAAATTCACTGCTCTTTTCACCATAGATTACACAAATCCTTATCTCCATGTGACAGCTCAATCCATCATTGATCAGTAAGGACTTTAACTTGGGTTGTAATGTGGCTTATGGGTGAAATTTATCAAGAATAAAGGGGTGGAATGGAGTTCAAAATTGAGAAGTCAGTCAAGGTAAGGAGGTGATAGACACACCTTCTTTAATTTAGCACAATTTCATCTTCTTCTTTGAATTTCCAGAGCCAAAGTGGCCATCTCTTTCTCTTTCTTTTTCAAACTTCCAATGAACTGCCTTTTTTTTTTTTTTTTTTTTTTCAAAGCAACATTGACTGGAATGCCACATTTCTTCTGCTGATACATCATTGCCTTCAATTATTTTTTTACCAAACTATTACCCAACTCACCTTTCTTCAGCTTTCTTTCCTTTACCTTCTGAATTCTCAGAGTGAGGGTTAGGCTAAATGAGGTTGATGAGGTTTCAAAGAAATCTTGGATTTATAAAGCTCAATTGGTGTGTATCAAAGGCAGTTTCAAAAGGTTGGGCTTTTTGAAGTTCAAACTGTCTAAAAGGAGGCCTTACATCATGTCTTTAATATCATGATTGCTGTCAAACTATTTTAACTTGGATATATGTAACTTCTAGTGATAACAAGCAGGTTTAAACAGTCCCTAGAGCAAAAAAAATTGCCAATTCATACCTCCAAGGAATACATTTCAGGTTCAAATCTCACTGGGTGTAGTTTTCTATCAAATTCCTGAGGTATATCATCACTGTTTTCTCTCTTTTTAGGTTTACTAAAACATCAATCTTCTTTTGGAAATTTTCTGACATTCACTTCATTAAAGTATTAGAATTACACTAGAAATAAATTTCAAAAAGTTTTTAACTTCCTCATTTTTCAAAACAACAGGTGTGAAATTACTTCATTTTTAAAAATTCTACTGATCATAAGCTGCATTGATGTTAACTCAATTATTGACATTTCTGCCACACCCCCAAACCTAAGGTGAGCAGGGTCCGCACTGGTCCAAAGCAAAGAAAAGAAACAATCAAGCAGAAATCATAATGACAAGAAGAAAGAACAGAAATGCACAATAATTACAGAATCAAAACCAGAATTTTATATTACAAACTCGTAACACAGATAAGTACAATGTGATCTAATAACTGGGGTCAAAATCTATATCATAAGTTGGTTCAATGGGATCAGAACTGGAGTCACTGTCAGAGTCAGAACTAGAATCAGTATTGGAGTCTGAACTTGATTTAGCCTTCTCCTGGATTGTGTTTTGCAGCTCAGTGTATTCCTTTGATTTGATCTTTTTGGTGAGGCCAATGTACTTTCCAAGTCTAGTAGTCCTCAGTTTTTCCTGTTAAAGCTGTGCTTACAACATGGTCACCTTGTGCTGCCCACTCCTAACCATCTGAAAAGTTTGACCCAGCAGGTCCTTCATTTTCTCTCTCTCAAATTTCATGAATAACTCCAATTTCTGAATCTGGTTTTCATAAGGGGTTCTAATATAAGCTTGCAAATCAGCTAACCCCTTAAGGACATCTCGACAGATATATGGATTTTCTTCCATGGCCCTTTTGAGAGCGGCAAATCTGGGAATGGGAATGGAATGGTAGGGGACCAAAGGTATCCCAGCTGTGGGAGTGGGAGAAGAGGGGTCCAGAAGGATGACTTCAGGGTCGGTTTGATTGGCTTGATCAGAGAAAGTGAGGAGAGGTGAAGGGGACTCAACCAGAGCTACCTCAGGTTCAGTTTGGGTAGCATGGGCAGTAGTGGTGAGGGTGGGCAGATCAACCAATACTACCTCAGGTTCAGTTTGGGTAGCCTGGTCATCAACAACAGGTACAGTGGCTAAGGTAGTTGTGTGGGATGTGGAGGCTAAGGTTTGGAGAAGGTCATTGGTCACAGGCTGATTATCTATGTTGATCTATAGTTGGGCTTGGATGGATTGGAGAAAGGTAAGTATTTGGCTAATTGATTCAGGTGTGGGTGTGGTATGCATAGCAGGGGCTGGTAAAATTGAAGTGGATGGTGGAGGTGCAATGGGTGAAATGGCTGTAAAGGGAGAAGTAGCCAAGTGACTGAAATGAGGAGGGTTAGGTATAGGGACAGATTCAAGCCCAACGTTTTCAAAAATAGACCCCATCAATGATGAATAGGCCTCTGTAGTGAAAGGCTCAGGTTCAGGGGTATGGGATACTTCAGGTGTGTGGGATGAAGGAGCAGGTGAACTTGAGAGGCTTTGGAGAAGAGGAGTGCTAGGAGATTGTTCAATAAAATTTGTGGCCAGGTCTTGGGCATTGGTGGGAGAAATTGGTGGTGTGAGTATGGCTGGAGTGGTTGGTGTAGAGGGGGAATCTGCAATTGGGATAATGGTGGGTATGGGAGATGGGACTGCTGGAATAGGTAAAGTGGCAGGAGCTGGACTAGGTGAGGAGGGTAAAATGACAACTTCTTCAAGAATGGGTGTAGCTGAAGAGCTGGTCGCCAAAGGAAGGACAACTTCTTCAAGAATGGGTGCAGCTAAAGAGCTGGTAGCTGCAGGGGCAGGTTTATGTATGGCAGGTCCACTAACAGCTGCAGATGCAGGCTCAGTAGCAATTGCAGGTGCAGGCTCACCTTCCTCTCTCATTCTTTTCAGCATTGCTTGCCTTGTAGTCCAAGCCTTTTTCTAAAAAGTATGAGGAGCTATGACTTCAAATGGCTCCTGGTCATCAATGTCAAACTTAGCTCTTAGTAGGGCTGTGATCAGTCTACCAAATGGGATTCTAGCTAATTTATGCTCCTTTTTCAACTTGGCACTAATATCAGCCATGGCTTCAAAAATTAACATAGGGGCATTGAAAAATTGCCCCTTAGAAAAATGAAAGAGAGCCTCTAAAATTGGTGTCCTCCTTTCTTGGTCAGGCTGGTGACATAAAACTTCCCTCAAAATTGAATCCATCAAGAAAATTGAGGTGCTACGTCTCTCCCCATTATGGACCCGCCGGTTCAACGATCCTTTGGGTTAAATGTGCGCCATTTCTCCGAAGAGGTCGTCGTGCAAATAATGGACCAGCAGGATCATATTGAAATGGTATCCCCAAAGCATTCCCAATGTCTTCATATGTGACAGTTAGATCACAATCATCAATAAAGATAACAAGAGTAGGGACATCAGCATCTTTTTCTGTCACTTTTACCAGGTTTTGGTACCATAATTTCACCATTCGAGGATAAATTTTCTCTGGCATAGGGGTAAGGATATTGCTCAGTGAGGCATCCCTAATGTATCTTAAAGATAGTGATACCGTTTGTTGTAAAAAGTTTCATCCATGATAAGCTCAGGAATCAGCTTCTGAGCTTCAATGAATGGATTTGGCAGTACCAAATGCATAGGCAGAGGAGGAAGCTCAGGCTCAGGACTAGCAGCTGCAGGGATAGGTTCCTCATGTCTAACCTTCTTCCCTTTCTCAATCCTATTAGCTCTATCCATTGATAGTTTTCTTTTGGCTGAAGCTTTGGTTTTTCCTTTTGGGGTTGGTTTGCTAATTTTCTTAGCAGAAGATTTTGGGAACATGGTAGCCAGTGATTTTTCAGCTTTCCCCATTCTAAAGTTGTGTATAAAAATGCCCACAACAAATGCTGACACAAAATCAAACTTTGCAAATGATAAACAGAGGAAATGCACAGAAAAATACCAAAATCTAGGGTTTTGGTTGAACGTGTTGCTTGCTCGCTGAAATCCACCAGACGAGAAGCTAAAATCCCTCTCTTCAAGCTCAAATGATCGAACAAATGTGAAGAAAAGTGTGGCTGAATTCTAAAATCATGCAAGGAAAGAAAGAAATGGGGTTTCCGTGGAACAGGACGTTCTCAGAAAGCTTTCGAATATGAAACCCTTACTTTGAAAGGGTTTAAATATGCTCAAAGTTATTTTCGCAAAGTCATTTTTAAGTTTTCGAAAAGTTCCAAAACAGTCCTTTTTTCAACAGAGAATGGCATCAGTACCATTCAAAAAGCTAATAGCTTCAGAAATAACTATTCGAAAAGTAAATGGCTTCAGAAACAACTATTCGAAAAGCAAATGGCATTAGAAACAACTATTCGAAAAGCAAATGGCTTCAGAAACAGCTATTCGAAAAGCAAATCATTGCTTTCGAGCAGTTCGTTACAAATCCAGATCCTTTTCGAAAAGTAAAATGAACTTTGCGAAAAGACAATTTTTACTTTGCGAATTAATTTTTCACATATTTAAACTTCTCAAAAAGAGAACAAACTTGAATAAAAATAGAGAAATAGAAAATTATGCAAAAACTACAGAACAAAAACATATTGTACAGTTGTATACCATCAGATTTGGGGAGGTTCTTGATGATAGATGGGACAGCTCGGTATTTTCAATGCATGGTTTGAGCCTCGACCATTTACTTTCAAGATTCTTCCAATACTTGGGTCTAAAATGTCAATGACCCGTATGAGTCGCATGAATGACAGTATATGGCCCTTCCCATTTGGATCTCAGCTTTCCAGGAAAAAACTTAAGTTTTGAGTTAAATAGCCATACCTTAGAGCCAGCTGTGAACTCTTTTCTCAACAAATTTTTATCATGGAAGGCTTTGACTTTCTCTTTGTAAGATCTTGAATTGGTGTATGCATCCATTCTCAGCTCCTCCAACTCAGCAAGTTGCAGTTTCCTGTGATTACCAGCAGTAGTCAGATCCATGTTCAATGTTTTAATAGCCCAAAAGGCTTTATATTCTAACTCCATTGGTAAATGGCATGCTTTGCCATTGACCAACCTGAATGGGGACATGCCAATTGGGGTTTTATAGGCTATCCTATATGCCCACAATGCATCATTCAGCTTAAAGGACCAATCCTTTCTGTCCTTCTTCACAGTCTTTTCCAGTATATGTTTGATTTCTCTATTGGAAATCTCCACTTGTCCACTGGTTTGTGGATGATATGGAGTAGCTACTCTATGAGTCACAGAGTATTTTTTCAATAAAGCTTCAAAATGTTTATTACAAAAATGGCTTCCCCCATCACTGATAATAGCTCTGGGAAAACCAAACCTGGAAAAAATGTGATCCTTTAAAAATTTCAGAACCACTCTGTGATCATTGGTTTTAGTGGCTGTGGCTTCAACCCATTTGGATACATAATCCACAGCTACTAAAATGAAATTACACCCATTGGAAGGAGGAAAGGGACCCATGAAGTCTATCCCCCAAATATCAAACAATTCAACTACCAAAATGGGCTGTGAAGGCATTGAGTTTCTCTTGGAAATGCTGCCCAATTTCTGGCAGTTCTAGCAAGACTTACAGTGCTGCAGAGCATCTTTGAAAAGTGTAGGCCAATAAAATCCACACTGCAAAACCTTTGCAGCAGTTTTGTTTCCACTAAAATGACCTCCACAGGCCTGTTCATGACACATAGAAAGTATGCTATGAAATTCTTCTTCAGGGACACATCTTCTTATTATTTGGTCTACACAAATCTTAAACAAATAAGGATCTTCCCAAATAAAATGTTTAACCTTTGAGAAGAAAAGATCTTTGTCCATTTTATTCCAATGTTGAGGAATTCTTCCAGTAGCCAAAAAGTTAATTATGTTTGCAAACCAAGGGGTGTGTATACTGATAGCAAAAAGTTGCTCATCAGGGAAAGATTCATTGATAGGCAACCTGTCAATCTCAGCAGTTAAAATTCTAGACAGGTGATCAGCCACCACATTCTCCACACCCTTTTTATCTTTGATCTGTAAATCAAATTCCTGTAATAGGAGGATCCACCTGATTAATCTTGGTTTGGTGTCCTTCTTAGACAGAAGGTATTTCAAGGCAGAGTGGTCAGTGAACACCACTATTTGTGAACCCAAGACATATGACCTGAATTTCTCTAAAGCAAAAACAATTGCCAGCAGCTCCTTCTCAGTTGTTGTGTAATTGAGCTGTGCATCAATCATTGATCTACTGGCATAAGCTATGACATGAGGCAGCTTATCCTTTCTCTGTCCAAGGACAGCTCCCAAAGCATAATCTGATGCATCACACATCAGTTCAAAAGGTGATGAATAATCAGGACTGTAATATTGGAGCTGAAATCAAACAATTTTTTAAGAATTCAAATGCCTTCATGCATTCATTGTTGAAAACAAAAGGGACATCTTGGCACAATAAATGACAAAGAGGCTTGGTTATTTTACTGAAGTCCTTAATGAACCTTCTGTAAAATCCAGAATGTCCCAGAAAACTTCTGATCTGTTTAACAATTTTGGGAGGTGGTAAATATGCAATTAAATCAATTTTTGCTCTGTCTACCTCAATGCCCTTGTGGGAGACAACATGGCCAAGGACAATGCCCTGGGTGACCATGAAATGGCTCTTCTCCCAGCTCAAAACTAGATTGGTTTCTTCACATCTCTGTAACACCAATTTGAGATGATGTAAACACTGGGCAAAACTGTCTCCATAGATTGAAAAATCATCCATAAAAATCTCCATAAATTGGTCAATCATATCAAAGAAAATGGAGTACATGCATCTTTGAAAGGTTGCAGGAGCATTACAAAGACCAAAAGGCATTCTCCTATAGGCAAAAGTGCCAAAAGGGCAAGTGAATGTGGTCTTTTCCTGATCTTGTGGGAACACAGGAATCTGGTTATAATCAGAGTAACCATCAAGAAAATAGTAATAAGCTTTTCCTGCTAGCTTATCTAAAATCTGATCAATGAATGGGAGAGGGAAATGGTCTTTTCTAGTCATTGAATTTAATTTTCTGTAATCAATACAGACCCTCCACCCAGTTGTTTGTCTGGTTGACATAAGCTCACCAGAATCGAGGTTACGGTGATCCCAGATTTCTTAGGTACCACCTGTGTAGGTGCCACCCAAGCTGAATCTAAAATGGGGTAAATGACCCCTGCATCCAACAACTTAACAACCTCTTTCATGACCACTTCTTGCATATGAGGGTTCAACCTCCTTTGCATTTCCCTAGAAGGCTTTGCATCTTCTTCCAAATGGATTTTATGCATGCAAACAGCTGGACTGATTCCTCCCAAATCAGCAATAGTCCAGCCAATTGCCCTTTTATGTTGTTTCAAAATAATCAACAGCTCTTCCTCCTGCTCCTTTGTGAGGGAGGAAGAAATAATCGCAGGCAATGATTTATGGTCTCCTAAAAACACATATTTCAAATTTTTTGGCAACTGCTTCAGTTCTACATCAGGTGGGCTGAGAAAAGAAGGTAGCAAAGGTACCTTAGTTTATTTGTGGAAGGGGAAGAATAGCAGTTTCAAGAAGAGAAACTTCGATTGTTTATGAGTTCCTTGCACAGCATTTACTTCCTCAGACTTTGAGGTACAAAATGTTTCTTCCTCGGAATTTCCCCAAGCATCTTTAGAATCTGTGGTTAAATCTTCACACTGCAAAAACTGTTGTAAAGTCCCTTCCACCAGTTCATCCAATAGATCAACATGAAAACATTCTCGTGAATTGAATTGAGGTGTATTGCATTATAAATATTTAATTTCACCTTCATATTTCCAAAAGAGACTTCCATAATACCAGACCTGCATTGAATGCAAGCATTTGCTATAGCCAGGAATGGTCTTCCCAAAATGACAGGGATGGAAGTTTTGCTTTTTGTAGGTTCCATGTCCAAAACTAGAAAATCAGCAGGATAGAAAAATTTATCTACTCCCACCAATACATCCTCAATCATCCCAAGCGGCTTTCTTTCGGATCATGCGCTGGTTGTAACACCACATGAGTGGGTTTTAATTCTCCCAAACCTAGTTTCTCATATAAAGAATATGGAAGCAGGTTGACACTAGCACCCAAATCTAATAAAGTTTTTTCAATGGTATGTTCCCCAATAATGCAAGGGATTGTGGGGATTCCAGGATCTTGAAGTTTAGGAGGTGTGGTAATAGACAACATCTGATTAACTCTTTCCACAGCAAAGACCTTCTTGGATAACTGTATCCTAGACTGTCTTTTGTGAGTGCAAATATCTTTCAAAAATTTTGCATATGCTGGAATTTGTTTGATTACATCAAGCAAAGGTAGATTTATCTTGACTTGCTTGAAAGTCTCCATCATTTCATCTATTTTTGTGTTCCCTTTATCAAAAGGGGATACAGATTTTATGGCATGAGGAAATGGTAAATGAGGAACTAGTCCTTCATCTACAACTTTAGAAGCATTATTAGAATCTTTTTGATTTTTTTGTTTTTCATTTTTTTGATTTTTCTGAGGTACATCAGTACCCCCACTACTAACATTATGCTGCTCCTGTTGCATATCTTTATCATTTTCCTCACTTTTTTCTTCTTCAGTACCCACTTTGTTATTTATAATTCTTCCACTTCTCAAAGTTGTGACAGTTTTTACTTCTTCATGTGAAATAGAAGCCTCTCCAACCATGAACTGTCCTTTGGGATTGTTCAAAGGTTGGCTGGGTAACTTTCCTTCTTCTCTTTTGGCCAAAGTATTTGAAAGCTGACCTAATGTTTCTTCAATCTTCTTTATGCTCTGACTGTGAAAGTTCACAGTCTGAGTTAAAGATCCTAAATTCTGGAGTGAATTTAGGACTTGATCTTCAAAAGAAGGGGACCTGGAAGGGATTTGAACCGAGTGTATTGTTGTCAGTGTTGTTGTGGAATGGGTCAAAAAATTTGGCTTGGCATAAAAATTCACCGATGATAAAAAGGCGCTTTTGAAAGGCATTTGGTTCTTTGGTTGTCTTTGTTGTGATTGATAATTCCCCTGGCTCCACCTCAAATTGGGGTGCCCTCTTCATGGATATTCATTTGACTGCATCTGTCCAAATGATTGGGCAGCATGAGCTTGTTCCACCACTATATCTGGGAACTGTGGTGCAGCGGGACATTGGTCAAGTGAATGAGTAGGGGACTGGCATATCAGACATGCCTCCTCTACTCTTGCAACCATTGGATTTTTAAGTGAGTCCATCAATCTATCAAACTTTGTAGTTAAATTATCCATCTTTCTTTCCAACTCATTCACCTCATAAATCTTTCCTTTGGTGGTTTGCTGATTGTTCAACCTAGCAGGATTTTCAATATCTCTTGACAAAGATTCCTGTTGAGTTGAGTTTTCACCAATTACTTCAAATAAGTCCCAAACCTCCTCAACTGTTTTTTGCAAGTAAGTGCCTCCACAGGAAGCATCTACCATATTCTTGTCTTTTTGATCAATTCCTTGGTTGCCTCTGGACCAAGTCCAACTATGTTGAATGTGGTGCAAAGAGACAAGAATTCATCCACATGTTTGTATGGATCTTCCTTACTCAACCCATGGAAGGAACGAAGCAGTTGGATAGTCGATGATTTGATCTCATAATTTCCTTCAACAGTAGGAAATTGAATGCAAAAGGGAGAATTATAAGCACCAGGTGCAAAGTAATCCCTCAAAAGTCGAGGTTCTTCACCCATAGTAACTGTCTCAGCAGAATTCTGTGCTGTTTGTCTGGTTCGTAATAACCTTTCAACTTCTAAATTCAGAGGGACAATCTCAAGGCTGAGAGTCCTCCTACCAAAGATACAACACAGAACAGAGAATCAGATTATGCACAGCAAACCTTTAGAATTCCTTTTGAAGTAGGTTCCCTTCTCTAAAATGGATATGAATAACTGCACAGATATAAACAATAGAATAGTTTAGCACTAATGTAAAAATAAAAATGAAAACGTAGGTCTACCTATTTTAAAACAAATTCCCCGACAACAACGTCAAAGACTTGTTGTTTGATTCTAAGTGTGCATGATTTATTTGTGTTTTGAAAATAGATTTGCAACTGCTAAGTTATACTGAATCTGGAACATTAAAAAGAGTAAAGAAATATCAGCACAGAGAGAAGTGAATTAGCCTGCAAGATCAGGGCCAATTGTAGCAAGTTTTAAATGTAAGTGAGTAAAAGATCGTCCACAGAGAATTTGTTTAAAATGCAAGATAAACCTCCAGATCTGAGCTACCAGATCTGGCCTCTTATCCTATCTACAAAGCACATAAGATGGGAGGTTCAATTTGTCACATTAACTAAATGATAAAAGTAAAAGTTAAACTAAATGATCCAGATCTGAGTTGGGGAAATTTTGATGTAATCTTATAAAAATGGAGAAATAATATCTAACTTTGGTTTGGTCCTTGAAACACAATGAGAATGACTGCAGATCAAATAAGAGATGATCCTATCTTCATCTGGCTACAAGCACAGATGTAAGAGAAATACATCTAACTCAAGGATTAGATTTAGGCTTATGGCTATGGTCTGTCCACTTCAATGGCCACAGACCATCCAATAGTTTTTAATCTAAACCCTTAATTTAGAATAAGAAATATCACTACAAATGCTGCGAGAGATTAGGTTACAAACACTAATTCCCACAGGGTTAATGAATCAAGGGAAATTGCATGAAAAACAGTAAATCTAAAAGAGTCTAGTGCAATAAGGAGATTAGAGGGAACCCTTAACACGAATCCAATTGAGAATATACGGTTTACAGTAACCTTTTCAAATTCACCATTACAATTACAGAGCACAACTTAAACAGCTCTCAGATTTGTAGTCTTGAATACAATTCTCTTTTGAATTACAGAGGTATCTCACAGCTCTCAATTGCAAGTAAAAGTTAGGCTATTACAGGGGTTTCAGACAAACTAGCTGATTTGGAAATGGGGGAATAGGAATGAAACTCAAAATCTGGATGCCCAAATTGGGCAAATGGTTCATCTATTTATAGTTTTTCCCCAGGTCTAGCTCAGATGCGTATCGACCAATCAGAAGTGCTCAGATCTGTATCAACCAATGGTAGTCGAGCACAAGGATCTAGATCTGTTCTGGCCAATCAGAATTGCTCGATCTGGTTCAGCCAATCAGGCAACATAAGCATCAATTCTGTTATGCAATTTGAAAATCTATTAGAGCTTCTAGAAGTTCCCGCCAAGTGATTTCATCTTCGGGTGCTCACATGGGGTGGAATATGCCTTCGCTTCGTGCTTAGAATCTTCTGAAATGTCCCTAGGTTTTTAAATGCATTGGGACATGTGAAAAAGATTACTGAATTACCCTTGCAAAAGCTAGGAATCTCCAGAATACCATTTCGCATAGTTTAGGGAACTTTTCGCAGAATCGTGACTCAAGCTCTTTTCGCAAGGTTCAGGTTCTGTTCGCAAGGCGTTCTCTTCTTTTCGAATAGGTCAATCATCCTTTCGAAGAGTTCAAGTGCTCTTCGAAAACTAAGCCTAGAGCTTTTAGTTCTTTTCGCAGAGTTCAGGTTCTTTTCGAAATGTTCAGATTCTTTTCGAAAAGCACTCTGTAGTGCATTTTTCTGTTCGAATTGCTCCACATTTCTTTTCTGGGTTGAGACCAGGTCTTTACCTCTTTAGTTCAGGCATTTTGACAGCTCGTGAGGTTGTCCCTTCTCTTTCTTCCTTTGGATCGACATGAATTATCATCTTTTTGGCACTTTTAGGCTGCTTTCATGGTTAAGCCTGTCTTTATTGTTAGCTGTAACACAAGCACTTAAAACACTTATTTAGTTCTCTCAAGGGTCTATCAAGGCCTGGGTTAAAGGGTGGAGAACGGTATTTTCTAGTTCTCAACAGGACGTAGGTGTGGTCAATGGCTCTCTCTCTCTGCAAACGGCCAGTGAGGCCACACGATGGGATAGAGGAGAAAGAGGGATTCTAATCGAGATGGGATAAATGGGTGTGAGGGTGTGCAGTCTATGTGAAATGTGGTCGTAGCTGAATATTGCGCGTAGGATACTGGCCGTTTGATTAAATTACGCGGTGGGAGCCATACACGTGATTATGGGATTAGAGAGGCGATTACGTGTTAGTGCTTCTTCGTTTAATGTCATTATGTGTGCTGTGAACAACATGCAATCGAAGAGTCATAGGGCTGGTAGAGTGGAGGTGTTCGGGTGTCGATTCACTTTTCGTGCATGAAGAGTAGCGTATAATCAGATTGTGCGCTAGAATCAGTGTGCGTGATCGGAGCATCGCTAGGTCACTGTGCGGATGTCCCTTCAGATTCCGCGCTGTGAGACAGACGCACGATTGTATTGTGCATAGGCATACCTGCGCGTGATGGTTGTGTGGGGATTGTGTTCGGGCGGCAGTTCGATTGTGCGCTTGTCATGGTGTGCACGATTGTGTTTAAGTGTTACTATTTTTTATGCATAATTGAATTACATGTTCACTTTCAGATGTTTAATTAAGCCAGTGTCTATATATACCCGAATTCCTTTCATTTTTCTTCATTCGTTCCTATTTTTCTCTGATCTCTGAGTTTTAGTGATAACTTGCAATCTATCCATCGAATTTCGATGTCGTTTCTTCCTATATTTGTGGTTTCACATGATCTACAACCTGACGGGGCTTCCGACAGTGGAGTGACTATGAGGATGGGCAGTATTGGGAAGGAGGAGGTCGGCTTTCACATTGATCCCTTTTAGGGAGCAGTGAAGGCAACATTGAGGAGGTGGTGGCAGAGGAGGTGAAGATGGCGGAAGAGACAGTATTACAAGTGGAGGGATGTATTCTCCAACCAATCCTCCATCTTGCCTTTTCTGAAGCCTCCGATTGGACGCTCTGAGCTCGAGCTTCCAGGCTTAGTTTTCATTTTGGGTTGTAAATTAGGTCTTTAGGTTTTCGTTTTGGGTTGTATGTTTAGGAGGCATGCCTCCGGTGACACTTGTAAAAGAATCCTGAATAAGTGAAAAGATGTTTATTGTGTTTATTTACTGTATATTTTTTATCTTTATGATTTAAATTTTTGAGATTGAGGGGTTTTAATTAATATTTTCTTTTCATGTCATGGTGAGAGGATAAATCCCATGTTTAAGGTTTAAGGCATTTTTGTTTTAGTCTCGTGTTTGATTTTGGATGTGAATTGTGTGAATTTGAGGTTTAACTTAAAAGGGTTCTAGATGAATGTCAGGTGTCTTAATCCTATTGGTTTATCTCTTTCGGTGAGTGTTGTATGTTTATTGGTCTATCTAAATTTGTGGTGGATTAGTGTTCCTAAAGGGGGAAAGTGTCTTGTTTTAATGATGATAGATGAAGGGGGCTTATAAGTAAGACACTTGTCACTTTGTGGTTTAGGGAGCATAAGTTATACATGAGGGGTTAAAGACTTGGGTTTGGTTTTGAAGTTTATCTCAAATTGGGGAAAGACTTCGAGGCATTTTTTTTTATTCAAGAGTTATAGGGCATATTTTTTATTCTAGAGATATGGGGCATTTTTTTTTTCATTTTAGTTTATTAATTTCCTTTTGCTCTGTATCTCAGGTGTTGAATCCTAAATGGACTGTAATAATTTATTTTATTTATTATTGTTGAGGATGAGCGGCATTGGGAATGCGAGGTAGCAATCAAATTACTACCATGCTAGGGGAAGAGATGGAAGAGTCAAAGGAGGGGGAAAAGAAACCGAAGGAAGGAGCTGTGTCGGAGTTCTCGTGACTGACGCCAGTTGTTCCTTGGTAGGATCTGTGGATTATCCTCTAGTTGGTGTTCCTTTGGGGGATTCCAAGATTGGCCTTCCATAGGTGTATCCGTCAGATCCTGGGTGGCTTTCTGTGAGCCACTCTTTCATTTCTGCCAACTCGGGAGAGGACGATGGGATTCTTGTTGGGCTTTGTTCAGGGTGTGCTTCCTCTCCGGATTTTTCTATTATTTCCCCCTATTTTGGGCGGGTCTTGTAGGGATACCTCTCCTAAGTGTTTATGAGCTCGGGTGTTTTTGAGTGTTTGTCTTGAATAAAAATTCATCTCTCGCTCTGATACTGTAATTATTTGTAAATTCAAAGGGTATGCCCTTGGTGTAATTTGTAATAATTTTCCCATGTTAAATAAATTTTATTTGTGATTATGTGAAATTTTATTCAATGTTAATTTGGCTTAGTTAATTTTAGTTAAGTTTTATTATTATTTATTTGTCATTTTTTATCGGACGCACACCCATTTAGTCGGAGGCATTTCCTTTTAATTAGGAGGTATTAAATCTAATTAAGTTTAGAGTAATTCTAATCTAGTTTGGTCTCAATTTGCCATAGGTTTCGAATCGGCTCAAATGGTTTTAGTTGTTTAAGCGTGAGTCTATGGTTAAGGTTTGAGTTTCGAGAGTGTGAATGCCTAAGCGAGTGTGTGTGTGAAATCAGAATTGTGTATGGTGTTTGGGTGTTTTTCCTTAAGTCTAAGCTCCCATTCTTGGCAGGTGATGGCTGGCACATCTTTTTTCTGTTAAGCCTGGGCAAATGCGTGTTGCATCTAGAGCGCTCAATAAGATTGTGCACCAAGTCAGGGGCACAGGAATGATAGACCCAGGGGTCAATTATGCACAAGGTTTGATGCGTGCAACAAGATTGCGTGCTTGGCTAAGGTCGCATAAATCAATCGGTTTTCGGTCAATGACCAGGTGACGATTGAGTTTATGCGCCTGACTTAGGGTGTATAATTATATTGTGCGTTCTGTTCAGAACGCGCAACTAGTAGGTGCGTGGGCGACAAATTGATTATGCGCATGCTTAAGGGCACACATTTTTGTTTGTGCGGAGGAGAGATAGCGCGCGATTCAATTGTGTGCCCATATTCAGGTGCATGATTAGGCCGCGCTCTCTATAGGCCCAAGGTTTCGACTTTAAATGCGCATTTTCTAAATCTTTCGTAATCTCGAGCTCTCTTGCTTCCTTGTTGCTGATTTTCATGTTTTCATTATTTCTCGCGATCTATTTGTCCGTTTTGGACACCGTTTCTTGTGTTCTCTCCAGTTTTCTGAGCTTTTCAATCTGAGATGGAGTCTGAGGGTATTGATCTCCTTTCATGGACTGCCTCTGAGGTAGAGCTAATGGTTGAGGGGGGAGGTGAAACTTCTAAGGCCTACACCGGCGGTGATACTGAGATAGTTGTCAGGGAGGAGGCCCTTGAGACTGGTTATAGGGACGGTGAGGATGGTGAGGATGCTGCTCCTCACGAGTCCTCAATTAGGATTCTGCCGGAGTTCTTCGTACGGGACAGGGTAGGTATCCGTGGACAAGACTTCCTATTATTTCTAGGCATTTAGGTTACAACGTAGTCTTCCTAGGATGGAAACCTTCTAATTTTACGTCAAACCAGCATACTTGTATCTAGTTTCAAGTTACATTTACTTTATCACTCTGCATTATCATGCTTTGTGTGCTTGTTGAGGATTGTCATTCTTATTAGCTTCGTTATTATTGTTTTTACCGTGGTTGCCATTTGATAGGTTTAGTCATTGTATGTGATTGTGATTAAGGTTAGTATAGGCCTAGGTTGACGTGTATCCTAATTCTCGTGGTTCGTCAGGAGCCTTCGATACTGGCCATTAGTACTGTGTGGTCGGAGTCTCATGCCTCGTACGCGCCCTACCTGAGTTCCAGTGAGTGCGGTTAGCGGCTTTCAGCTTTAGGTTGATTTTGGAGTTGGAGGCCTTTTCAGTTGACTGTGGTCTAATTGGGGCAATCATGGAGAGATGGCGGGAGGAGCAGCAGCTATTGCTGTTCTCGATAGGTATGCTGCTGCCCATCCCTGAGGACTGGGTCCGTATTATCGGGCTACAGTTTGAGGGAGCACCTATCACGGGGCAGATGCAGAGTGATTATCAGTCAGTGTGTAGGGAGGTGCTCGGAGTTGAGTACCGGCACAGTGGGTTTGGGACAGGGATTGTCTAAACCACTTAGTTTTTTGATAGTTTTGCTAGTGGGTTTGTTCCTCCAAGGTGTCACTTAGAGGCGAGGACAACTTTCGATAAGCGCCGTGAGGCGATGACATGTTGGGTGCCAGTGACGGGGATGGGAGTAGCGGCGGATCGAGTATTCCAGGCGTTCTTGATGCATTTCTTCAGGGCGATCCTCTTCTCATCTTCGACCCAGGGATGTGTGACGGGTCTCTTCCTAACGTTGTTGAGGGACCTAGATCAGGTGCCCACCTATGCTTGGGGGGCAGCAGCACTAGCGCACCTCTACGAGTAGCTTTACCATGAGGGAGAGGTGTCGTGATGATCGGAGGTTTCCTCCCTTTCATCCAGGTGAGTTTTGGTTGATTAGTTTTGTTGGTAATGTCTTAGTGTCTATTTTAGTGATGATTTTTGACATTGTCTATTTAGTTTTGGCTGTACGACCACTTCTCCTTGCGCCCGCAGTAGGTTCCGATGGAGATTACTTTTACGTTCCCCTGGATGCATGTGTGGTGGTAGGCCTTGGGATGCCATCGTCGATCTTCATATCTGCAGACAACACAGGGTTTATTTGAGGATATGCACATAGGGTAGGTACATGTTTGTGTTGTAACAGTGTTTTATGTGTTTCACGTCATAGATTTGATAGGTCATTTTGCTAATTTCTGGTCACAGGTGATTTGGAGGCCCTATGGTGCAAAGGAGGATGCAGGGCAGCAGGTGATTCAGTCCGATCGGCCATTCTTCGATGTGGGCATCTGGGTCGATTGTTTTGAGAAGGTGGAGCACATCCACGTATCTCGAGTGACTCATTAGTTGGGGCCCCCTCAGGGAGTCCCTTCAGAGATTCGCCACCGAGTGGTGAGGAGGATAACTGGTCCCTCAGGTCACATCTTTTCATAAAGGATTAAAGCTCAGATTGAGGACTTCAGAGTTGGGGGGACCAGGGTCACCGGGGCGTGCAATGAGGCAGATGCCCGAGAGTTCTTGAGGTGGTTTCATGATATAGGTGGGGGTTGACTCTTTACCTGCCCGTTCCATGAGAGCGGTTCCTTACGGTTGGTGGTCCTGAGTCCGCCTTCGCTCTGAGGGAGAGACTGGCAGCATTAGAGTAGGGCCACTTGGGTGCGGGCTTCCACGGAGCGCTGGATGTGCTGCACAGGGCGATGGAGTGGACAGGATGTGGTCCTTATCCAGATGAGGAGATGTTGTGGTCCTTGATGGACTTGGTCTTCCAGGCCAGGACCTCGAAGGACGAGCTTAGAACTTAGCTCGCAGAGACCCAACGATCTTTGGTGAGTGTATTTGTTTGTGAATTTGTTCACTTCTATTTTTTTAATTGTTCCTAGTTTAATAGTCTTGTTTGGTTCATGTTTGTCAGACTGAGAGGGAGAGTGAAGTCGCCAGGGAGGCGGCATTGCTCAGGTCTTATAGTAGCTAGCAGTAGGCTGACTAGGTGGTGACTAGCCTATGCTTTGAGATTGATTGATTGGTGAGTGTTTATTTTATTTTCATTTTACTAATTGTTATAATTTTGTTAACTGTGTCAGGTATGATGTGTTCATTGATATGTGCAGAGAGAAGAGCTTTCTACTGCTGGGGCTTCTACTCCGACATTAGATCCATCTTCAGCCACCTCTTCCAATTGGGAGGATCCGGTGATGGCTCAGCTCCGAGCGGAGCTAGAGCACTGGGTAAGTTTCTTCTCTCTTTTGAGTTCTCTGGCCTCTCGTTGTTTAGCAGTTTATTGAAGTTGCGTTATGTCCTTTTCAGTGCCGCCTTGTCGAGGAGTTCCAGGTGAGGGAGGCGACAGCTGCTTCTCTATGTCCAGAGAGTCAGGTATACTTTGTTTATGTGTAGTTTGTTTAGCTTTTATTTATTTGTTAATTAGTTTTGTCTGATGAGTTTTGTGTTTGTTTGGTTCACGTGCAGGTTATTCCTGATTCTGCCCCCGAGGCTCCTCCTCAGTGGTAGACTCTCGCTCCTTCCCAGGTATATTTGGTTGGTGTGGTTATTTTTCGTTCTTGATCACCATTATATCTCTGATGTTCTTTCTCTACTTCTTGTAGCCTCCTGTGTCCGAGGCTCCTCCAACTAATTTGACCACTACTGCCACTGTAGAGAGTCTTCTACGGGATTGTGCTGATTTGGTATGTCTTCGTTGTTTATACTCTTTGTCTTGTTATGTGTATGCAATTCCTTAGCCTTTGACCTATATAGGTCTGTGAGTTGGAGCAGTCACGTATAGCGCGTCTTAGCTCACCAGGAGATTCATGAGATTCCTTCTGATATGGCAGAACGCCATCTCTAGGAGGTGACCATGGACTTGTTGGTTGAGCAGAGGACTCAGACAGTAGAGTTGGAGGGTGCCCGAGCGGTGGCTCGTACTGAGATGCAGTCGACGATAGATCTTTTGTAGCACGAGTTGACGAGAGTTGGTGGGAGAGTGCGAGGGATGATCGACCATTTTCCAGGGTTGGGGTCGAGGGCTAGTGGCTCACTGGCAGAGATTCATCGAGAGGTTCATGAGCGCATGAGGGCCTATGCTAAGGCAGACTATAGTACATGGCTGAACACAGGCTTTGATCTCATACCCCCGACGGAATATACAAATTTTTCCTCTCAGAATAGGCACCCCTATTTTGCCCTCTCAGAATATATAAATTTGTTCGATTAACCTTTGACCCCATACCCTCGACGTGGGAACCATGTACTGAAATAATAGTACATGGTTGAAACAATAGCTTTGTGGCTCAGATCCCAACGTAGGAAGACTATATACTGAAACAATAGTATAAAATCGAAATGCGGACTGAAATAATAGTCTGGCATTTCAGACCCGACCCGGACCCAGACAACCTCGAATTAAGCGCTTGTGAATTCAGAACCAGTCCTTAATCTGACGGTCTAATTTACCGACGTTAGGCTTTAATTCAATCTAAAATCTTAATCTCCAGTCCTATGATTAATCTCTGGTTCTAGGTCTTAGACTCTAAAACCAATCCTTAATCATACGGTCTGATTTTTTGATTTCGGACTTGAATTTAGTCCTAAAATTTTAAATTATGGTTTTAATTCCCTATTTTAATACCTCCAAACATCATAAATATTAATTTTAGTTTCTATAATTCTAGTTCATAATTTAATTCATAATTATCACTCCGAAATCGACTTTGAAAAGCCTAAAATACTATTTTATAGTCCAAAATCCAATTTATCTTCAATTTTACAGTCCAAAATCTAATTTATCTTCAATCTCAGCCACCCAATTTGCCCAAGGGAGCTTATGGAGGGTACTCGGGAACGAGGCCAATCCTCCTTAGCATAGCGGTCCCAAACCCCTTTTTTCTAATTAATTCAATTTCTAATTAAAATTAGGATATTTAAATTAATTAAACTCCTAGTAGGATTAGGAGACTTAATTAATTAGATTTTTAATAGGATTAAGACATTTGAATTAATTAGACTTTTAATAAGATTAGGGGACTTAATTAATTAGATTTCTAATAGGATTAAGATATTTAAATTAATTAGACTCCTAGTAAAATCAGAAGACTTTTTTTAAATTAGACTCCTAGTAGAATTAGGAGACCCTTTCTTATTCAGACTCCCAGTAAGATTAGGAGACCAAGTTAAATAAAATCCTAGCAGGAATAGGAAAACCAAACCAGTTACACTAAAGGCAATCCACAGCTGCTGACATTCACCGACAGACGATTCAGTAAAGGAGTTCAACCAACAAGCCCCCGCTCCCCTTAAAGCGTGATCAGTGACGTATTACAGCGTCGATAAATATCTGCAGCTGGTGATCACATCTTCTCAGGTATTCTTCATTTAGAATTTGCCTCTTTAATTTTAGCATTTAATATTTCCTAATTTATTACTACATCATCGCCATTGCCAGAGTCCGCTTAGGACAAAATTGGACCACTTTTTTTGGGGACCGAGAGGAACTAAAAAAAAGCACGTACCAATAGACTGGTGATCGTGATGGGACTCTTTTTCGCTAAGGTTGCCCCGATTTAATTAATTTGGTTTTCTATTTTCCTTTCTTTATTTAATATGGTTTTATATTTTTCACTTTTTATTTTGTTTAGCTTTATCACTTTTCTACATACACTTGCACGTGGATAAACTCTTTCAAAAAAAAAAAACTATTTTAAATTGATCGGCATTAGAAAATTTAACTTTAATGATAACGACCCACCCGTATGGGGCTCTCATAGTGACCTCGAGTATAACGTTAGGCCGTCTCTATGGACAGCCTAGCGTCGTGCTCAGGTAAACATGGTTAATTAGAGCGAAAAATACCCCTTCGCTCCACGAAATACAAATCATAGTGATAGCATTGAAGAAAGTGGTACTGAGTGAAGCTACCCCGATAGTCAAGTTATGGACCACACTCCCAGTACACTCACAAAAGGAGGAAAAGAAGTCAACATGTGGCTTAGGTCCCAAAAACAAGTTACTCCGAGGAATAGACAAGAGAAAAGGACGCCGATTCCTCCACATGTTCCGACTCCCCCGACACATAATACATATACCTCTCACACCTTTTACAACAACAACTGTCGAGGACAACCCTCTCCCAAGGCACCTAGAAAAGACACTGCCATAAATATAAATAACCTCCACCAATTTTTAGATGACTACATGGCTAACAAAGAGTGCTCTAGTTGCACTTTTGTATTCGACAAATTTTGCTGAGACATCGACTTCACTGTACCCGCTAGTTTTAAACCTCCAAAATTCAACAAATATAATAGTACGGGAAACCCAAAGCACCACTTGGCCCTATTCTGCAATGACTGTCGACCAATCCACACCAATCATGGGCTCCTGATCCATTACTTTTCGAGATCACTAGAAGGAGAAGCCCTTGACTGGTTCGCAGCCTTACCTTTAGCCGAAATCGAGGCATTCGAAGACTTAGCCGATAGATTCCTAGATCAATACCAGCACCTGACTCATGAAGAAATCATTCTTGCTGACTTGATACACACAAGACAAGAGGACAGTGAAGACTTCTCGACATTCACCAACCGTTGGAAAATACTTGCTGCTCGAACGGGGAATCAAATAAAAGAAAGCGATGCGATAGAAATCGTGATTAGAAATACCCGAGAGCCTCTTTGGATCATTCTCATCCTAAGCGACTATCACGACCTCGCTAGCCTTTATCAACACGTCTCATGCTTAGAACGTCGACTGAAGAATGGAGACCTCAGTCTTCCTATCTTAACATCCAATGGACCCTCCTCCGACAATCTCGAGACAAACACCCTAAACGAAGCCATAGACTCCAAACAAATCAATGCGAACCAAGAACAAAACCAAACTAACCCTCAACCATACCACCTATATGACCAAGCTCAAGATCTCTACACAAACCTGTACCCAGACTACAACCAACCTCTATACCTTGACCAAGACTAACCACTATGCACCAACCAATGCACGAACCCGTACTACGACCAAAGCTAGTACCCCAACGACATGCAAACTAACATCAGCTATTACAATCCATTGTTCGATCAAACTCAACTCGCATGCGAGATTGTACACTCATAACCCCCGCCCCATTCCACCCAGCTAGCTGATCCGAAGAATTGAACTTCCCTGAGAGCAAGACCATACTATTCTCTTACAACCAACTCAACCTACCCTTGAATCTGATAACCTACCAACAAACGAATTAATCCCCACACCTCCTGAGCAGATGCCTAAACCAATGACGTAAACTACCCCCGAATGGGCTTACATGCCGATTCTAGAAGTAATTTTCGAACCAATCAATCGGTATTATACGACGTCATTCATACTTAAACCAATCGCAAAACTAAACTTCAAACCCAAACCAGTAATCAAATCTAACCCCAAAATCACTAGCCTTCTCGCTTCCAAATCAACTATGAATCAAACCCCCGAAATAGAACACATTGTCGAACGCATTGTCCCATCAATCTCAAAACTAGTCCCTGAACTAATCCCTACACCTGCTTTCAAACTTGAACTTGACAACACACATCTCACCCCACTAACCTCAGCATCAACTCTTGAATTGACTTCTACTCTCACTTTGGAACCTTATCTCACTATCGAACTCGTCACCTCACCAACTTCAAAATGAAACCTCGAATCTGGCTCTATCGTCACATAGACCTTCGAACCACCCACTCCTCTCGAATCACTTGTTGGGCTCATTTCGAAACCAACTCATGAATCAATCCCTATAGAACTCTCCACCGAACTTATCATCCCCTCAACTCCAAAACAAGCACTTAAACCCACTATTGAACTTACCGTTCCACCAACCACGAAACTGAACCCCAAACTCAAACCTATCATAAAAACTAAACATATCATCAAACCTAAACTTATCATCAAACCTAAACTTATCATCAAACCTAAACCTATTATCAAACCTAAACCTATCCTTGAACATGAATCCGTCACCAAACCTAAACCCATGATCGAACTTGAACCCGTCATCGAACACGAGGCCAAACCGATCATTAAACTTAAACCAATCATCGAACCTATCATCGATCCTACACCCATCCACAAGCTCGAACCCTCCATCAAAGGTGAAGCCGCCATCAAATCCGAACCCATTGTCAAACCTGAACCTACCGTCAAACCTAAACCAATCATGGAACACGAACCTGCCATCAAACCTCAAACTATCAACAAATCCAAGCCCATCATCAAACTTGAACCCATCATTGAACTTGAGCCTGTTATTGAACATGAACTCGGTACTAAAACCGAACCTCTTCCTACAACGCCAACCCCACTCACCTTTGAGCCTACCATAAAACCTATCAAGCAGTCAATCATTGCTCTCATTTTTGGAATCAAACCAAACTCAAATCTTACGACGCCAATCACCATCCGAATCAACATACCTCAAATCCCATCAAAACACGAAATCAATGTCACAACTAAAATCGCTTCATCAGATCCAAATCTCCATGGACCTCACAATCAAAACCTTCACTGAACTCTAATCGACGACAAAACTACTACGTCAAACTTTTGATACTCAACCTCCTCAAAAAAATTTAAATAAAACATTAAAATAACCTCACGATAAATCCAAAGTACAGATCAAACTAAACAAGCATAATCAAACAAAATTGGACCGCCCCACACATAGGAAAGGTCAACCTTGGACTACGCCCTCGCGTCTCCTCTTCCTACTCTACCTCTGCCTTATCTTATCACTACCTTTACAACACTATCGTCCCTCTCAACGGTTTCCACTCCAACTATACTCGCAAACAGCTTTCCAACCATCCGCAAATGACCCCGAAGAGCTCTTTAACAACTCTATGCTTCATCTCTACGAGATGCCTCAATCCATTGAAAAATAAAAGAAAGTCCCTCCCGACAAGGAGGCCACGACCATAAAAGACCCATCAAAAGAAGAAGTTAAGAGACACCACACCAACTTCGACAAATTTCATATCATCTAAAATACAAACCTAAACATGACCTCACTCTCATCCCTCATCGATCAGATCGAAAGGGATCGAGGACCCCGAAACAATATTATCTAATCGAACGGTCACTTCGACCATCCAGCATGTCCCACCAAGCGGACTTTCTGAGTCAGTCCCCTGCCTAAGGAATTGATGCTGTACTGTAACACAATAGTAATAACAAAAAAATAATACAATATATATATATATATAGAAAAGTACAAAAAAAACTAAAAGTATAAATGCCCAAAACGTAAATACTTGAAAACAAAAATACTCTTCTATGCCCCAAACCCTTTGGACTCATACTCGACTGAGAACTCAAAATCGATGAGCTACTGCTAAGAAAAGTGCCTATACGGCCGCCTCACTTGGAGGAAATCAAAACCCCACATGGGAAGTACTTTCATTATCTCGACAACGTGCCCAAGAAACAACCACAGGGGCAGGACTTTCTGACCCTTGGAATCATAACTCAATGACCATCATGTTTCGTAGCCTAAACAAATATACTTATATACCTATCATTCTCGCAGTCATCACAAGGCATTTGCCAGTCGTAGGTCATTATTTTCAAAACCATTTTGGGTATCATTTGACTCATTGACTACCCTCCTACTCGGGCGAATTGATCGAAAGGACCAGTGGATCATGAAACTATTTTTTTGAAATATATAAAACTTTGGATTCTCATACACCCTTCTAGCCATTGGAGTCGATGTTGGAGAAAAAAAAATAAAAATGTAAGGTTCCATCAAACCTCACAATTCTTGAGTTAGCAGGATGTTTCAAAAAATATACTGAAAAGAAGCACAACCGAGCGAGTGTTGAGAACTGGAAAATACCATTTTTCACCCCTTAATCTGGGCCTTGATAGACCCTTGAGAGAACTAAATAAGTATTTTAAGTGCCTATGTTGCAGCTAACAATAAAGACACGCTTAACCATAAAAGCAGCTCAAAAGTGCCAAAAAGATGGCAATCCATGTCAGTCCAAAGGAAGGAAGTAAAGAAACAACCTCATCAGCTGTGGAAAGGTCTAAATAGAAGAGGCAAAGACCTGTAAGAGAAGCAGGGAACATTTGAGAGAACAAATGTACTACGAGAGTTCTTTCAAAAGAACTTGCACTTTTCAGAAGAACCTTGAACTTTGCGAAAAAGAAGAAAACACTCCTCGAAAGAAGATTGAACTTTGCTAGAGCTTGAAGTCATTGAACTTTGCGAAAGGCCCTAAACTCTGCGAAAAGGACTAAAACCTGTGTGTAGCTTTTGAAGAGCATCCGAACTCCTCGAAAAGAAGATTGAACTTTGCTAAGAGCTTGAAGTCATTGAACTTTCGAAAAGGCCCTGAACTCTGCGAAAAGGTATTCGGAGATTCGTAGCTTTAACAAGGGCAATTGAATCAAGACGTGCCCCAATGCATTGAAAAGCCCAGAGACATTCCGAAAGATTCTGAGCACGAACCAAAGGCATATTCCACCCCATGTGAACACCCAAAGATGAAATTACTTGGCGGGAACTCCTAGAAACTCTAACAAACTTTCAAAATGCATAACATAATTGATGCCTCTGTTTCCTGATTGGCTGAACCAGATCAAGCGATTCGATTGGCAGAATAGATCCGGATCTTGGTGCTCGACTCCTATTGGTTGATACAGATCTATCCAATTACGATTGGTTGATACACATTTGAGTGGCTTAGGAAAATTATAAATAGATGAACTATTTGCCCAATTTGGGTATCCAGTTTTAGAGTTTTCATCTCTTTCCCTCATTCGGTCCGGATAGCTTATCCGAACCCCTATAATCTCTTTTTGTAGTTTACCTTTGAGAGCCATTGTGAGTGATTTGTACTTCCAAGTTCGGATCCAAGACAGTAAGTCTGAGGGCTCTCTAAGAAGCCGTGCTCTGTAATTGTAATTTTGGATTTTAAAAGGTTGCTGTAATTTGTGTCTTCTCCATTGGAGTCATGTCGAGGGTTCGAATGTTCACCTTAGTGCATTAGACTTCTTTAGATTCACTCATCCGCATGCAACTTCCTTAATTCATCACTGTGCGAATTAGCGTTGGTAACCTAATTCTAGCAAAGCATTCGATGATGTTCATGTTACGAACTAAAGAATAGGCCACAACTATTGGATGATCTGTGACCATTTAAGTGATGAGATCATAGCCATAAGTCTAAACCTATTCCTTAATTCGATTTATTTCTCTTACATCCGTCTTTGGTAGCCGGATGAAGATTGAATCTGCTCTGTTGAACTCTGATTCTCCATTAAAATTGGAGGCTAAAGTACATGAAGCTATTATTTACGCATTTGTCTTATTTTAAACATCTCCCAACTCGGATCCGGATCATGTAGTTAGTTCTTTTCTTTATTTGCTTATAGTTAAATGTGACACAATCCAACACTCTCTTTTATCTATTCTTTTTTTAGATAATTATAGAGCGAGATCCGGTAGCACAGATCCGGAGGTTTATCTCTCGGTTTAGACAAAATTCTCGTGGACGATCTTGAAATACTTACTTTTTAAAACTTGCTACAATTGGCCCGATCTTGCGCGTGTTAGCCCCAATGTCGATATCCCTTTCATAAGTTAACATCCATATAACCTAGCATTCTTTAATTCTTTAATTTTGATTCATAATGCACACAATTATGGCACACTTGGAGCGACATCAAGTTTTTGGCGCTGTCTGGAAATAGATTTTAAAATTGGTAGACCTAAGTTTTTCTATTTTGTAGATTTGATTTTATTTTAATTTTGCTTTAAACCTGCACTTTGCATTCCAAGTGCTTGATTAAATGTCTCTGTGATTTTGTATAGAAAACTTTTTTCTTAGAGAAATTTTTATTTTTTATTTTTACGAGTTTTATTCTTTGCCTTCTAGTTATTTGAATAAATGTCGCCACTCTTTTGTCTTTTGTCAAATTTGGGCGTGCTTTGAGTTTATCTTTTATTTTTGTTAATACTTGAATAAAATCTGCATCAATTTTGGATGTTTGCGAGATCTCGAGCAATAGTCAACAAGAGCATCTGGACCAAAGGGAGCAGATCCGCTTGAGTTTGCATCCCTTCTCCTTTGTATTCATTTTCTATTTTTAAATTCTTGAGAACCAAAGAATTATCATGTTTAATGTTTGTTTTGATTATAATTTCTTTGTCTTTTAGGCATGTTGATTTTTATTTTTTTACAAAACCAAATACAAAATAAAAGAAGAAAACACAAATAGAAAATCTCGAGTTGTTTCTCATTATTTTCAGAAGAGTAAATAAGGGCTCTTGTTGAGCCGGCTGATCCAAAACAAGTAAAAAAATAATAATAAAAAAATAGAAAATTATAAAACAATATAGATATCTTCAGGATAATTTGTTTTCTCCATTTGCATCCACTTTTCCCATCTGGACTCTGAGATCATTTTTTTTTAGGAATCATGTAGGACAATGAGTAGTGAATCATAGGTGTTTTGAATATTCAATGGACCCACTAATTTTATTTTCCTTGATTTCTTCATCATAAAGGGGTCTCTGTGTGTGAACCCTGCTTTTAATATGTGCTCCCATGCTTCATTATTTTTTTCATACACATCATCAACAAAGGGGTCAATCTTATGAATCTTGCTTTTCACCGTATTCTGCTAATCATTTTTATAATCACTTAGATTCATAAGTATCTCGTGCTTTTGGGTTTGTTTCTTTGGGCTTAGGATACATCATTTGGCATTAGATTTTCTTTTAGGAATTTTAGTTTCAAATTCTTTTTAGATCACGATTTTTTTCTTTCTTAGGTTAATGTGTCCTCGTTTTCTGATTTTCGTCATTTTTACGTGAGTATAGTTAGTTTATAACTTTGTTTTCCTATTTTGCATTCACAAATTCAGTTTTGTATCAACACTTTTCTTTTCTTTTTTAACTTTGTATTCAGGTCCCTTACCTTGCTTTTTACTATTTCTCTTGTTATTAGCATTAGTTTCCTTTCATTTGCATAGTAATCCTTCTATTTGTTAGATTTTATTTAGTTCTAGCATTGTTTTGTTGATTTTTCTTGCATTTGTATATCCTGCTTTCCATTTCCTTGCTCATATCTTCAGTTTTACATTTTATTTTCTCACTTGCATATAGTTTAGATTTTTCTCTTAGTTTTTCTTTCTTCTTTTACCTACTTGCCCCTAGTCTCTCATTGTCTAGAACATTGAGGACAATGTTCATCTTAGGTTTGGGGGTATGGCGGTATGCCAATGAAATAAGTTAATGCTTGATGCGACTTATGACGGAAATTTTTGAAAATGAAGTAATTTCACACATTGTTTTTGAAAATGAGGAAGTTAAAACTTTTAAAATTAATTTCTAGTGTAATTCTAATACTTTCATGAAGTGAAGGTTAGAAAATTTCTTAAAAAAAAAAAAAAAAAAAAAAAAAATTGATGTTTTAGTAAACCTAAAATGAGAGAAAACAGTGATGATATACCTCAGGAATTTGATAGAAAACCACACCCAGTGAGATTTGGACCTGAAATGTATTCTTTGGAGGTATAAATTGGCGCTTTTTCGCTCTAGGACTATTTGAACACCTTGTTTTCACTAGAAGTTACACATATCCAAGTTAAAATATCTTGACAGCAATCATGATATTAAAGACATGATGTAAGGCCTCCTTTTGGACAGTTTGAACTTCAAAAAAACCCAACCTTGTGAAATTGCCCTTGATACACACCAATTGAGCTTTATAAATCCAAGATTTCTTTGAAACCTCATTTAGCCTAATCCTCACTCTGAGAATTCAGAAGGTAAAGGAAAGAAAGCTGAAGAAAGGTGAGTTGGGTAACAGTTTGGTAAAGAAAAGAAAAATAATTGAAGGCAATGATGTGGAAGAAATGTGGCATTCACCAATGTTGATTTGAAAAAAAGAAAGAAAAAAGAAAAGGAGAAGGCATTTCATTGGAAGTTTGAAAAGAAAGAGAAAAGATGGCCACTTTGGCTCAAAATTCAAAGAAGAAGATGAAATTGTGCTGAATTGAAGAAGGTGTGTCTATCACCTCCTTACCTTGACTGACTTCTCAATTTTGAACTCCATTCCACCCCTTTATTCTTGGTAAATTTCACCCATAAGCCACATTACAACCCAAGTTAAAGTCCTTACTGATCAATGATGGATTGAGTTGTCACATGGAGATAAGGATTTGTGTAATCTATGGTGAAAAAAGTAGTAAATTCAGAACTGAAAAGCAATGCCTATGCTCGCCACAATCCTATTTGAGGACTGTAATTGCTCTTGAGCTGTGTGAAATAGTGCAACCCTCATATTTACATGGTGAGTGAAAACCCTGGTGAGAGTTGAGTTTGAAATCAAATTATTTGGGGTAACATCAAAACTGAATTCTCAAATAGAAGGCAAGATTTTCATTAATTTTTCTTGTAAAAACTTTTTGACACCAACTGAGTGAATGGTAAAGGAATTACAGCAGAATTTTAGTTTTGAACTGATGTTTTCTTAAAAATCTTCTTACAACTCCCGATCAGCGTATGTGAATAATCTGATTGGATAAAAGTTTGCTTTAACAGAACTGCATTGATCTTAACTGATTTATTGGAGAAGTTTGTGGGTACCTTTACTGAAAACCCTCAGGAGACTTCACTCCTCCACTAGGGATCACCTAGGGGTTTAAAAGGCTTGTTGCATATGCTAAATGCAACTGTGCTCCCTACAAAAATGGCTTTTCATTCTATTTTTAAATTTTGTCTTTGCTCAGGGACTAGCAAAGCTTAGGTTTGGGGGTGTGTTGAGAACTGGAAAATACCATTTTTCACCCCTTAATCTGGGCCTTGATAGACCCTTGAGAGAACTAAATAAGTATTTTAAGTGCCTATGTTGCAGCTAACAATAAAGACACGCTTAACCATAAAAGGACTCAAAAGTGCCAAAAAGATGGCAATCCATGTCACAAAGGAAGGAAGTAAAGAAACAACCTCATCGTGGAAAGGTCTAAATAGAAGAGGCAAAGACAAGAGAAGCAGAACATTTCAACAGAGAAATGTACTACTGAGTTCTTTCGCAAAGAACTTGCACTTTCGTAAAGAACCTTGAACTTTGCGAAAAGAAGAAAACACTCCTCGAAAAGAAGATTGAACTTTGTAACGAGCTTGTAAGTCATTGAACTTTGCGAAAAGGCCCTAAACTCTGCGAAAAGGACTAAAACTCCGGTGTGTAGCTTTGAAGAGCATCCGAACTCTCGAAAAGAAGATTGAACTTTGCGACAGAGCTTGAAGTCATTGAACTTTGCGAAAAGGCCCACGAACTCTGCGAAAAGGTATTCGAGATTCGCAGCTTTAACAAGGGCAATTCAGTAATCTTCTGCCCGCGCCCCAATGCATTGTAAAGCCCAGAGACACTCCGGAAGATTCTGAACACGAACCAAAGGCATATACCTCCCCATGTGAACAGCCAAAGATGAAATTACTTGGCGGAACTTCTAGAAACTCTAACAAACTTTCAAAATGCATAATGTAATTGATGCCTCGCTTTCTGATTGGTCGAACCGGATCAAGCGATTCGATTGGCGTAATGCATCCGGATCCCGGTGCTCGACTCCTATTGGTTGATACAGACCTATCCAATGCTGTTTGGTTGATACACATTTGAGCTGGCTTAGGGAAAATTATAAATAGATGAACTATTTGCCCAATTTGGGTACCCAGATTTTCGAGTTTGCATCTCTGTTTCCTCATTCGGTCCGGATAGCTTATCCGAACCCCGTAATCCTTCTTGTAGTTTACCTTTGAGAGCCATTGTGAGTGATTTGTACTTCCAAGTTCGGATTCAAGACATGAAGTCCGAGGGCTCTCTAAGAAGCCGTGCTCGTAATTGTAATTTTGGATTTTAAAGGTTGTTGTAATTTGTGTCTTCTCCATTGGAGTCATGTAGGGTTCGAATGTTCACCTTAGTGCATTAGACTTCTTTAGATTCACTCATCCGCATGCAACTTCCCTTAATTCATCACCCGAATTAGCATTGGTAACCTAATTCTAGCAAGATTTACATTGATGGATGTTCATGTTCTGAACTAAAGAATAGGCCACAACTATTGGATGATCTGTGACCATTTAAGTGGACAGATCATAGCCATAAGTCTAAACCTATTCCTTAATTCGGATTTATTTCTCTTACATCTGTGCTGGTAGCCAGATGAAGATTGAATCTGCTCTGTTGAACTACAGATTCTCCATTAAAATTCAGAGGTTAAAGTACATGAAGCTATTATTTCTGCATTTGTCTTATTTTAAACATCTCCCCAACTCGGATCTGGATCATGTAGTTAGTTCTTTTCTTTATTTGCTTATAGTTAAATGTGACACAATCCAACACTCTCTTTTATCTATTCTTTTTTTTAGATAATTATAGAGCCAGATCTGGAGGTTTATCTCTCAGTTAGACAAAATTCTCTGTGGACGATCTTGAAATACTTACTTTTAAAACTTGCTACAATTGGCCCTGATCTTGCAGGCCAGTGTTAGCCCCAATGTGCTGATATCCCTTTCATAAGTTAACATCCATATAACCTAGCATTCTTTAATTCTTTAATTTTTGATTCATAATGCACACAATTATGGCACACTTGGAGCGACATCAGCGAGAGCAATACGACGAATGAACAGTCAATGAATTAAGAGAAGCATAAGCAAATTGTGAGGGCATTCCTAGTAATCTTATTAGAAAAGTGTAAGCATGCCGCGAGGGCATCCATGACATCTTCACACTACTAGATGTCGTCGTACAGTGGCGGGAGGAGGATAAAATTCTTACTAACCATAGAATTTGATGATTTGATGGTGCTGAACCATGACGGAGAGCTCAATTATGGCACCGCATTATCCACCCTAGAAGAAAGTAGTTGACTACTATTTCAAATTTTGGTTGAATAAGAAGCTACCCGCAGATCAATAAACCTTACCTCCTCTTCACCCTTTATTTTCTTTTCAGACAATGAGTCAAATGATTTTCAAAATTTCTTTCAGAACAAAATCGAAAACTCTCGAATGATAAGTTATGCAATCATTCATTATCTATCATACACCTCAATCTTGTTGAAAGCTACGATACATGACGATTGTTCAGCACTTACACTATCAAGCCCGACATGTGCCCGAAATAATTAAACTACTTCCTGACATGGGATCATTACTAACACACTCTAGGATATCTGAGAGGCTGATGAAGTCCCACTGTCACTTGACACTGGGGCATTTTTTTTAAGAGTGCTAGCACCTTGGTAGCGAAACTCAGGTCACAAGACCGATACCCCAAATTGGGGCATTTTTGTTTTGTCAAGGACATGCCCGACCCAAGCTACTAGGCCAGGGCCAGAGGAGAGGAACTATTTCAAGCAAGGATAATTTTTTTAAATTTTTTTAATCTAGATCCTACTTCCCCACTTTGAATACCCCAAATTGGGGCATTTTAAAAAAAAAAAATTTTAGTTCGTACTCTTTCGCCGTGGGACCCTAAAACGAACACTTGAAACAAAATAACAGAGATACACTCAAAAAAATAAACTCCGTACTCTAATACTACCCATTCCCCCTCTAACGTAATATACAACGACAAACATAAACAAACATAAATGAAACAAACACAATAAGAGAAAAATATTGCTCATTCTCAGCAATAAAGAAAAAAAAAAAATATAGTTACAAACCTCTTAGGGTTTAATACTTGGGACGCAAAATAAAAAGGAAGAAAAGACATTAGAAACTAAAAATTCCTCAAACTTTTAAATTCTAAGTTTAGAAACAAAATTCAAAACAAAACCAAGCCCCTTAGCCTCTATTGATAACATACACCTCCTAAATCACAAAACAACAAGTGTCACCCTCATAAATATCCTCCATCTAATTAAATCTATGGCAAACATAGATGAGCCAATAATCACACAACACTTACCCCTTCAAGGAAACACAAATCTCAAAGCAAAGTAAACAAGCTGATAAGATTTGAACACTTAGCACCCATCAAAAACTTTTGAAAACTCACACCTTTTAATAAGTGTCATCTCAAGTTAAACAAAAGACTGAAACAAAATACCTTAGACTTTACTCTAAAAACTCTCTAAGAATGAGATCCTGACTTGTTTGGGACCCCGCCAAGAAAAATACCCCAACCAAACCCACCGGAATCAAGTCAAACCTCTAAACTAATTCCATAAAAAGACGAACTAATCTTGAAAAAGAAAAAAACAACACTAAGCCAAATTAAATCCTAAACTCAAACAAATCAGGTAAATCCAACTAATCCATTAATAAATTAAAACAAATAAACATGCATAATAAATAAAAAAATGCCCTTCATTTATAACTCAAAATTTTTACAAGTATCACCGGAGACATACCTCCTGAATTTACAACGCAAAACGAAAACATAAAACTTTAACCTACAACCCAAAACGAAGACTGGGTTCAAAACTAAGACGAAGCGAGGAGCTGACTCCGCTCGGAGCGTCCAATCAGAAACTTTAGAGAGAATTGGTTGGGAAACACATCCCTCCACTTTTTACTCCTTCTCTTCCGCTATCTTCACCTCCTCCACTGCCGCCTCCTCAACGCTACCTTCACCGCTCCCTAAAAAGGACCAATGTGAAGACTAGCACCCTCATTCCTAATACTGCCCATTCTCAGAATAATGCCATCCACGAGCATCTCCTCGGGATGAAGAACAAGTGAAATAACTAATATAGGAAGAAACGACACCCCAATCAGATGGTTGGATCACTCGATATCACTAAAACACGAATTTCAGAATACAAGATATCCAAAAAAAGGTTAAAACTCGAGACTAAACCAAAGAATGAAGAACAAATGAAGTCTCCCATGCTTATATAGAGTATGACCTTATTCACATGCCCGAACACTTACGTTTAATTTGATCACACGCCACGCACACTACGCACAATCCAACACATGCATAATGACCCAAGCGCATGATGAAACCATCGCCCGCACCAATGGCGTGACGCTCCGATCACGCGCTACCTATAGACCACGCAACCCGATCAAATGGTCGACCCCGGCTGCGCAATACGAAGGTCAACCGTACACTGACCTGATGATGCTCCGATCACGCACTTCTATTATAACACAAAATACAATTGCACGCACACTCCCACATGCGTAAACAGTCCCTCAAACCTGCGATCGCACGCCTAAATATGGTGCGCAATTGTGTTGAGCGACCTAAAACAGGCGCGCAATACTTGACTTTGGACGAAATCTACACCCTCACACCTTTGTATCCCATCTTGGTCAAAATTCTTTTGCCCCATCGCGTAGCCTCATAGGCTGTTCCGACAGAAAAGAAAGACCTACTCACCTGTCCCATCGCATATCGTTGCATGAGAAGAAAGCATCGAAAACACCCATCCTCATCGCGATAACGTGTACACATGTGATATCACCTCAATATCCAATCCCATCATTATCCAAGCTCTCATGGCCCATCGTGAAAATCCAAAAGCAAATCTCCCAAAAATGCGAGCACACCACCCAAAAACTAAGCCAATCACGATGCAACCACAATGTGATTCTTTCATAACCCAAGATCTGCCAAAGAAAGAAACAAGACACACCCATCGCGCAAATATCCTACTAATGTCCCATCATTAACTACGACACCTCATCATGAACATCACTACCTGAAAAAAAAAAATTTCCAGACAGCACATGCCACGTCATATGACGAACAGAGGGAAAGCTTGATCGTGACCCGTCGCTAAGAGCTCTCTCTCCCGAATTGATCCCCACGTCCCACCAGGACTCGCCCAACATGCAACCAAAGAAAGGGAGAACCCTCAGGTCCCATCACGACATCATTTCTCCCAAGACATCACATCACAACCGCTAACCACTGCCACAGCAGACTCGAAGAGAAGAAAGCTCCAAAGTACCATTGCGGTACCATCCCCAACAACTCACGACACCACCACGAACTGTACAAGCTACGCACAACACAGGTATGTATCACCCCCAGGTAAGTACTATCTACTTTTTTGTTTTACTCGATATTCCTCGTAAATATATAGTTAGCTATGATTAAGTCAAATATTTTCAAAACCCATCTCTCTCGACTCGTGAATCGCTGTAGTCCTCCCATAAGAGACAGTCATCAGTACTCGTCGAGAAGGTTAGACGGAGTATCCGGCATGCCAAGTGTCGTCTTGACTACCCCAACAACGGTCGGGTCCATAAATTCTATATCGATGGATCTGCTCAGCGATGTCTCGAAAGTCACGTTTTCTACTGTTTTACCACCGAATTGATCTTAAGTTAAAATCCTTAAAATTTCAAAATTTCAAAACTCCCAAATCTTCAAAATCCCCTTACTTAAAAAAAAAGCAAAAAAAAGAGAAGAAAGAGAAGAACAAAGCAACAAGATAAATAGACTCGACTCACCTTTCTTTAAATACCAAAAAAAATTGATTAAGCGTCCCATCACCTGCGCACAATAAATTACACTTAAACCTGACCTTTAACTCCTAAGATCACTTGAACTCGCAATCAAGCACATATCCCACTGCACAGAATTAGATCGAGCGCATACGCCACTGTACATAATCGTTTATTCAGACACATTAGGACTAGAATTCCCAACTAAGACCCCTGAGCTAGCAATCAAGCGCATATCCCACTGCGCAGAATTGGATCAAGAGCATACTCTACTATGTAGAATTATTTGTTTAGACACATTAGCACTAGAATTCCCAACTTAGAGGTTGACTCCAGATGAATCAAGCGCACGTGCCACTGCACAAAATTCAATTGAGCACACCTCACAAGACATACCTCAATTACCAGCCCAAACCGGCCATTCCCCTAGGAAACTAAACATTGAGTATATTTAATCTAAGAATTTACAAATGCTTATTGGAAAAGGAACGCCTGACGGTCATTGGTGTAAGCAATGACGCGCCCGGTCTGACATGACTTGCAAAAGCCTTTGATATTACATGATACTTCATTTTATTATTATCGGTCCCTGGACCTTATTTTGGACATTTGATTGATGCCCCGATTCCTCGATTATATAAAAACCCTCTGTTAGCCCGCGTCATGCAGTAGGATATGCCATGCACCCACAGACCCGGAATGTGCCTTTCGACAGCTACCATTTGCCCTTCAAATACTCCATTTTAGCTTACGCTGATAGATAAGAAATCCAAGCTTATCATGTCAGCATCACCAATTTACATTTGTGAATTCCTAAGAGAAATGAGAAGACACCTCGAATGAGGGGTGTCTACTTCTTCGATGCGTTCTTACTTCGCAAGAGCGCACCGAAGAGGGGCATTTGTAGACACCCCCATTTTGCCCTCTTAGAATATACAAATTTATTCAGTCAACCTTTGACCCCATACCCCTAACATGGAAACCATGCACTGAAACAATAGTACATGTCTGAACACAGGCTGAAATAATAGATCTGTGGCTCAGATCCCAACATAGGGAGACTATAAACTGAAATAATACTATATAGTCAAAATGTTGACTGAAACAATAGTTTGCTATTTCAGACCCGACCTAGACTCGAAAAACCCCGAATTAAGCATTTAAAACCACACGCTCAATTTGATTGCACGCCAAATCACAAGCGCACAATCAGTCCCTTCTCAGACCAGACTTCCTTTTCCCAAACCAACTCGAGACTTGATCACGCGCCTGACATAAGACGTACGATCGGATTAAGCGCTCCACCACCAGTGTGCAATTGGCATAAGCCCAGCCTAGCCTCACTATTCATGACTCCTAAGTTTCTTTGATTAAGCACTTCGAGAGTGGCGCTCAATTAGATTACGCACCCCAACATGGGCGCGCAATTAGTTCTAATGCTATTAGGACTAGGAAACTCGCTGAGCAAGTCAGCTGGTTGCTCATTGATTCGGTGACCAACTCAAAGAGATTAAGCACCGGGAAACTGGGAAACTGGCGCACAATTTGATTAAACACCTGAAAAGGGCATTTAATTGAAGAAAAACCTATAAATTTTTTTTTTCTTAATTCGCTCGGGGAGGCTGGACAATTTTCGAGAGAGAACGGATTTTTTTGGGATTTTGAAACTAGAGAACTCTGAGGACAAACCCATAGAGCAACCTAGTCATGATTTTGAGATTCAAGCTTCGAATCTTCGAGATTTCTCTTCGCAGCCTTGGTCCTAGGTAAAAACTTAGTTTTAGACTTAGGATATTTCTCTTAGTTTTAATTATAGGTTTTAATTTTCAGTTCGAGACCGTTGCATCCTTTTTAGACCGTAAAATTTTATATCTGGTTATAATTAATCAAATTTAGAACCTGTCCTTAATCTGACAGTTTAATTTACCGACCCTAGGCTTTAATTTCATTCTAAAATCTTAATCTCCAGTCCTATCATTAATCTGCGATTCTAGGTTTTAGACTCTAGAACCAGTCTTTAATCATATGGTCTGATATTCTGATTTCGGACCCGAATTTAGTCCTAAAATTTTAAATTATGATTTTAATTCCCTATTTTAATACCTCCAAAAATCCTAAATATTAATTTTAGTTTTTATAATTTTAGTTCATAATTTAATTCATAATTATTTCTCCAAAATCGACTCTAAAAAGCCTAAAATACTATTTTATAGCCTAAAATCCAATTTATCTTCAATCTCAGCCACCCGATTTGCCTAAGGGAGCTTATGGAGGGTACTCGGGAACGAGGCCAATCCTCCTTAGCATAGTGAGCCTAAACCCCTTATTTCTAATTAATTCAATTTCTAATTAAAATTAAGATATTTAAATTAATTAGACTCCTAGTAGGATTAGGAAACTTAATTAATTAGATTTCTAATAAGATTAAGACATTTGAATTAATTAGATATTTAATAAGATTAAGGGACTTAATTAATTAGATTTCTAATAGGATTAAGATATTTAAATCAATTAGACTCCTAGTAGAATCGGAAGACCTTTTTAAAATTAGACTCCTAGTAGAATTAGGAGACCCTTTCTTAATCAGACTCCTAGTAGGATTAGGAGACCAAGTTAAATAAAATCCCAATAGGAATAGAAAAACCAAACCAGTTACACTAAAGGCAACCCACAGCTGCTAATGTTCACTGGCGGACGATTCAGTAAAGGAGTTCAACCTACAAGCCCCCGCTCCCTTTAAAGCGTGATGAGTGACGTGTTGCTGCGTCGATAAATATCTACAACTGGCGATCGCATCTTCTCAGGTTTTCTTCATTTAGAATTTGCTCCTTTAATTTCAACATTTAATATTTTCTAATTTAATACTCCATCATCGCCATTGCCAAAGTTCGCTTAGGACAGAATTGGGCCACTTATTTTGGGGATAGAGAGGAACCCAGAAAAAAGGGCGTACCAACAATGCAGCAAGTATAATAGGTGATTGTATCAGTCGCCATTCCTCGGTTTTCAATTTCACTTCTAGGAATATCTTGAAAGGTGTTCAACTTATTGTCCGAAAATAAAAATTAAGGGTGAAAGAGGAAAAAGGCTCAGTGATGTGAGGGAATAGTTTGTATCTGACACTTCCTAAAAGGGATGAGTAACAGTCTTTTTCTCAGAGTGGATATGGGGTGCCATGATTGAGCTCTCTGTCATATTTTGACAACATAAAAGTCTCACATTCTATGGTTGGTAGGAGTTTGTCCTCCTCCCGCCACCTTACAACAACATCTAGTAGTATCGGGACATCAGGGATGCGCTCGCAGCTTGCTTACACATTTCTAGTAGAGTTACCAGATATGTCTTCATGGCCTACTTATGCTTCCCTGAGCTCATTGACTAGTTCATTCGTCGTATTGCACTCACTCGATCTTTGTATATATGTATTTTTTTTCAAAAGCAACCTGCTAACACAAGAATGGTGAGTTTTGATTGAGCTTAGCATCTTTATTTTTTACGCTCTAATGTCTCCTCCAATGGCAGGGGGAAGGCAGATGAAAATCGGGTGTTACTTAGGCTTTTGAAAGGGTTCAAGTATGTCACTAGTCCTTTGATCAAATTACCTGAATAAGAAGGTGGGCAGTAAATTGGAAGTCTTAAGGATATTTCAGGAATTGAGGGCATATGACCGACGAATGAGTCATGATAACTACAGGAGTGATAGGTATAAGTATTTGGCTACGGGATGTGATGATCGCAGGGTTAAGGGTAGTGTTTTCTAAGGTACATGGTGTTCCAAGGGCTGGGGAGTTCTTCCCCATCCTGGTTCACCAACTTGTATACATTCCCTAGATATGCGACTGCTATAACATACGGGCCCTCCCAGTTCGGTTTTAGTTTTTCCTTTAGATAAGCGTGTTTGGAGGGCGTGATTTTCTTCAAGACTAATTCTCCAATGTCAAAAGTTTGCTCGAAGACTTTCTTATCATAAGCCCTGACCACTCTCGTTTGATATACTTGAGCATGATTAGCTGCCCTTAGACGCGTCTCATCAAGTTGCTCTAGCTCGGCGAGCAGAGCAATTCTCCTTTCGTCTAAGGATAGCTCATCATCGAGTTGAATTTGTAATGATGGTATATGTATTTCATAGGGTAAGACTGCTTCCATCCCGTATGTGAGGAGGTAAGGAGTTTGGCCAGTGGCCATGCGAATAGAAGTCCTATAGGCCAAGAGGGATTTTGGTAATCGTTTAGGCCAATCGGCTCCATTGCTCATCTCTATTATTCATTTCAGAATTAGAATTAGCATTTTATTTGTAGCCTCTACTTTTCCATTTCCCCGAGGGTAGAACGGTGATGAGTGGTATAGATCGATGCCGAATTTCTTACATAGCTTCTTCGTCTTCTCTGTGATGAATTGTGGTCCATTATCGGTGTCAAACATCTTGGGTACTCCAAATCGGGTGATAATGTTCTGAATGATAAACGTCACGAGTGTCGAAGCGGTGATTCTAATGTAGGATTCAGCTTCAGCCCATTTGGTGTAGTATTCGATTGCAGTGAGTATGAACGTGTGCTTATGAGAGTTCCCAATTGTGTTTATGAAGGGTACGATGATATCAAAGGCCCACATCGAGAATGGCCATGGTGAGGTTATAGGATTCAGTGCAACTGATGGAGCTTTGATGAGTGAGGCGTGTTCTTGGCATTGCTTGCAGAATTAGATGTGGAGGTAGAAATCTCTTATCATTGTTGGCCAGAAGTAGCCTTGTCATATGATCTGGTCTGCTACTCTCTATCTACCGGCATGGGTGCTGCAAGCATTGGCATGTGCTTCTCGGATGATGTATTATCCTTTAGCTATCATGACGCATCGCAGTAGTACTCCTTTGGTGATAGCTTCTTTATATAGGATTTCGTCGAGTATGCAGAATCTTGTACAATGATTCCTTATAGTTTTTCGTTCGATCTTTGTAGCATAAGGAGGAATATGTGATGCTTTAGGAAATTTCAGATATCAAAGTACCATGGTTGCCCGTTGTCGATTGGTGATTTTTTGAATCTGAACATGGCGACGGTGGCTTCTTTCTCAGTAGAAGTGCTTGGGGCATGCTGCCCTTCATTTGTGTGAGCTTCTGGTGTAATCGGTAGTTCCGACTTTAGTTGCCAAGCGACTTCATGTGCTGGTGTTGTCAACCTCTCGATGAAAAAGGATTTTATACTTTGTCCAACTGGTATAAGAATGACTGAGGCTAGTGTGGCGAGAGAGTCTGCGAGCTCGTTCTCTAATCTAGGAATATACGTGAAGGAAATTCTTTCAAATTTCTTTATTAAGAACTGAGTTGTCTCTAGGTAGGCCATCAATCTTTTTTCTTTGGTTTTCCAATCCCTAATACTTATGATATTATAAGTTTGGAGTCGCCGATTGTCTTTTACTGCTTGACTCCTAGCTGTAGCGCTGCTCATAGTTTGGCGATGAAAGCTTCATATTCTGTAATGTTATTAGTGACTTGAAAGTTATATTAGAAAGATTTTGGTATGACAACTCCTTTTGGGCTGAGTAGGACTATCCTGATATCCTTCCCTTTGTGGTTAAGAGCTCCGTCGAACTAGAGGGTTCATGAGGTCTTATCGGGCTCTTCATCGCGAATCAAGAGTAGGTCTTCATCAGGGAAGCCTGTGTGCACAGACTCATCATTTGGGAGTGGTAAGTTGGCAAGGTAACCAACGATCGCTTGTCCCTTGAGAGATTTCTGTGTTACATAGGTGATGTCAAATTCTTGTAATAACATGTGCCATCGAGCGATCTTCCCGAAGATAGCGGGCTTCTCAAAGATGTACTTCAGAGGGTCCATGCGTGGTAGTACTAATATTTTGTGTGCTTCGAAGTAGTGCCGTAGTTTCGTCGAGGCCCAGGCAGGTCTTCTCCATTGGTGTGTATTTTTGTTCATACTCAACCATCGTTCTACTGAGGTAGTAGATAGCCTTCTCTCTCTTGCCGTCTTCTTCATATTGTCCAAGAATTACTCCTATCGCTTTATCATTTGCTGAGAGGTAGAGGATTAGCGATCTTTTAGGAACTAGCGGCGATAGTATTGGTGGGTTGAGGAGGTACTTCTTGATGCTGTCGAAGGCCTGCTGACACTGGTCATCCCCTCTGTACTCGGCTCTTCCTTTAAGTAGTTTGTAGAAAGGATTGCATCGATCTGAGTGCAGGGAGATGAATCTTCTAATGAACTGCAACCTTCATATCAAGCCTCATGATTCTTTGATGTTGCTGGGAGGTGGCATCTCGAGGATGGATCTGACCTTCACCGAGTCAACTTTGATACCTCATTTGCTAACTATAAATCCCAATAGTTTTCTAGAGGTTACTCCAAACACACATTTCTTTGGATTCATCTTCAGTTGATATTGCTCGGATCTTTGTAACACCAGTCATAGTGCTTCGGCATGTCCTACTCGTGTCTAAGACTTCACAAGTATGTCATCGACGTAGACTTCAACACATTTATGCATCATGTCATGAAATATGGCCATCATGGCGTGTTGATATGTGGCTCCTGCATTCTTGAGCCCAAAAGGCATGATGACATAGCAGTAGGTTCCCCATGGCGTGGTGAATGAAGTCTTTTCTTGGTCTAACTCTGCTTATTTAATCTGGTTGTATCCGGAGAAGTCATCCATAAAGGATAACATCTCATACCCGACAGTGTTGTCGACTAGGGTGTCGATGTGTGGTAGGGGGAATTCATCTTTTGGGCATGTTTTGTTGAGATTTTGGAAATTGATACATACCCGCACTCTGCCACCCTTCTTGGCGACAGGTACTATGTTGGCGATCCATTTAAGGTAGAGGATGACTCGGATGAATTTTTCTTTTTGTAGTTTGTCAACTTCCTCTTTGACTTGTAGTGGTATTTGGGGATGCATCCTTCTGAGTTTCTACTTGACGGGTTTAAGATCAGGTTTAAGGACCAATCGATGTTCTACTAAGATCAGGTCCAATCCAGGCATATACTAATAGGACCATACGAAAGAGTGAAGGACTTGGATAATTTGTTGTCATTCCTTGGGTTTGAGTGTCGCGCTGATCAACAGCTTCTTGGGATCTTCTTCGGTGCCTAGATTTATCTCTTTAGCAGGTTCTGTGGCAGCTTGTGTTTGCTCATTGAAGCACTTGATGACCCGTTGGAAGTCCTGGGTTTCCTCGATGATTGGTGCTCCTTCTTCATCATCCGTGATTTCATACACTGCAAAAGAACTACACTGGGGGGTTAGTTTTATGGGAGGTAACCCTTCATCGACATAATTTATGATTGCGACATCCTTTGTTAGGTGTAGGTCTAGGTTATTTATCCTTCTCTCAAAGTCGTGGAGTATCTCGTCAGGTATGATAGCAGGCTTTTAACTTCGTCGGAATGCTTGATGATTTCATGAGGAAGAGGTAGTAGGGTCACTTCGAACTGAGTCAAGGCAAGGCTCTTCGAGTTTGGGGGTAGGACAGTGACCAGGTGTGATCATGTCGGTTACTCCTTATTTGATTTTGTTGAGGTGGTCAATACTCGTATCCTTTGGAGAAAAGTCTCCTTGCTAGTCGCTGAATGGGTATGGGATGAAGGGTTCCCTCCCTTTCATGTGATTTTCTAATTTTTTGGGATTCTCTATTTTTATATTTTTATGGGTTTTAGGATTTTCTATTTTATTTATTTCGATAATAATTATAGTACAGGGTCAATTTCCTGCGACAAAATCGGCGAGATTACTTCTCCTAGTTGGGAAGTGGGATGGCTGCTGGAGCCGTTTTGGTGAGCTTTCGGATGATGTGAACTCGGTCTGAATTTGACATTTTTTTTAGAGTCCTTATCTAGAGTGATCCTCCTGATGAGCGATCCTGGCGACGGTTTATCAGATGACTAGTCTTCCTCTTCTACTACGTGAAGCGCTTCGTCGTCGAAGAGGGTCTGAAGATGATAATTGTCCAAGTCCTCGTCTTCGAAATAAGATTGGAGGTTCACTTGTCACTGAGATTCCTCGCTTCGTATTAACTGTAAATATAGTTCAATGAACTTAATTATCGAACCCGATTTATTTCGACCATTCTCCATAGTGTAGGTAGGGGATTGGTCCGACCTTCTTGTTCAAAGTATTCTATTATTATGGCGCAGGTCTAGCAATAAGGCTGATATGGTCGAACGATGCACATAAATTCTCGTGGGCACTCCCATGTAGTGAAGAAGTGCTCGAAAGTATCATCATTGAAGTCAGAATCTGGGAACTCCTTCCTCCAAATCTCGTGGTATACGGTGAAAAGTATGTAGGCCTGACAGCGAGGCTGATATGGGTGAGAAATGAGGGATACTCCCAGGGGCATTCCAATCCTTCATGATCAGGGCTGAGGTTACTATTACTAGGGTCAAGACCTTCTTCTTCATCTGATCATGCTTGGAAACTGTGTTCCAGCTGTTCTGCTAACTCCAGGGTAGGGAGATCTATCTAATAGTCTTCGTCATAGTTCAGTGGCGGTTGCCACTCTTCTTCCACCAATATCTAAAAGATTTGGAGCTGAGGTGCTTTTGGGGATTGGGGGGCATCAAGTTCTAACTCCTCTTCGACTTTGATGCAGGTGATATGAGACTCTTCTGACTTGATTGTTTGCCAGATCTCGTCCATGATGGCTTTTTGACATCGCAGAGTCATAGTTGTGCATCGGCCGCAGTATGGCAGTTTTGGGTAGGAACATTGAAATGGGCATTGCCAATTGTCGAGCATGTACTGGTAATCGGTGTCTGAATTCTCAACTCGGGAGCGATTCTCTTATCCAAACCATTCCAAATGATCAGCTCTTAGGTGGTCTTTGAGCTCTATGTTGGTAAGGTTTGTCCAGTAGTCAACTTCCTCACTTGTCATTGAGAAGGGGCCCTTTCGTTGTGACTTGGTTGGTTGATGTGACTCCGATTCTTCTTCATCTCTAAGGGCGGCGATGTGGAAATCTTCCTCATCTGTCAATCCCCAATCTTCTTCGTGCGACTCTGGCACTTCAGGGGCTTTGAATAATGGTCTGACTCTATCGAGCGGCTAGTCCATGTCATCACTATCACGACTTAGGATTATTAGGTCAGTGAAGGCTTGGTTATTTGTTCGATCTCAGTTGCATAAGACCAGTCAGTGAAGGATGGCTCCTTTATTCTCTTCGACACATTAGCCTTCTTGATAGTTCCATATACGAAATGGTCGTAGAACGACCACTTTGGGAAAGTAAGTAGGATGTCGGCTTGCTTGCCGTCTGATTGGTAACCCAATCTGAAGTGTTTTCATAGTTTCTTTAGGATGACTGATCTTATGCATCCTTGATTATCTTTGTCGAGTTCGGTGTGAGGGATGTATGCTAGATGATGCATTAGGTCCCATCCTTTTGTCGCAGTTGGATTTATGTCGTATGGTCGGGCGAGATCAGGCCCGACTTCTCTTCTCACTACCTTTTGTTGGTGGGTCCGAAGGGATCGAGGATAGCTAACTTTTGCTACTGATTCATCATCAGGCTCCTGCATCTTCTTTATATGTCCTGTGCTTAGTACATTGTTGGAATGCTCGTCGCATAGTCTGTGTCGATTTCTTTAAGGGGCGTATCAGCATATATCCTGACGATAGAATCTTCATGCAGAAATTTGACGCATTGGTGATATGCCGATGCTACCACCTTCATGGATTCTAGCCACTTCCTTTCTAACATTAGATTGTAAGTGCTTGAGGAATCAGAGACATGGAAAGTGACATCCTTGGTGACTGGCCTAAGACGAACTTGTAACTTGATGGTTCCCTTGACAAAATGCTGAGAGCCATCATAAGCGATGAGGGATAAGGACGAAGGCCTTATATCATGTTTGGTATATTCAAGGATCTTCAACGTTGTTATAGGATAGATATTAAGTCTTGCTCCGGTGGCAACCAATGCGTGTGGTACTGAAAATCCTCTAATTATGACGGTTAGATAGATAGGAGCGGAACTTCCACGTAGTGATTCTTTAGGCATATCAGCTTCAGTGAAGCTAAGTACAGGAGGTTGAGTCATAATCAAGGCGATCTCATGTAGCTGATCCAAAGTGGTATCTTCGTTCACGTGTGACTCATCCAATGTCTCCACCAGCAGTCGATGATGCTCTGGAGATTTCTTAATGAGTTCGAGGATTGATATTTTAGCTGGCACCTTTGCGAGGTGTCAGAGAAGATCGTATTCCTGGCCTATTTCTAGGGCCGATTCTTTGCCGGGTCGATGTGCTTTACACCCATTCTACTGAGTCGGTTGAGGTACTGGTGTTGGAGGTGGAGGGATTATGTGAGGTGGAGGGGGCACAATCACTCCTTGTTCTTTGGTTATTCGGTCGAATGGCTGTACGTTGTTTCTCTGCTTCTCCCTAGGGAATGGTGGGGGTGGATAGTTGGTTCTAGATTTCAGGATTTGACATGTCTGCTGTTGACCTTGGGGTGCTGGAGGATTTAGTGCGGTACTTTTGGTGAAAGGAGCGAAGTTCGATGAGGGAATGCGTACTAGGGCTATACCATTCTAAGGTGGAAGATATCGAGTGTAATCTTCCTCTTTAAGGAATGCGGAGATTAGTACTTCTTCCTTAGCGGGCTCTTCCTCCTGCTGTCTTATCCCTTTCGCTGATGGACGTTCTTCTATTTTCTCCTCGCATTATTGACTGATAGTATTTTGGGTGACGCTATCCACCCATATCGCAATCTATTCTGCAGTTTGAAGGACATTGCCTTCATATTCTGGCTCAGCGTTACCAAGAGCTACATCAAAGTTCGAGGGTGTAGATGACTCTATGGGTTGAGTGATAGGCCTTCGAGCTTGGAAATACTGAACTCAAACGCGAGTGAAGTTTGGGTAGGGTGGCAGAGTCGGCAGTTCAACTCCGGTTATGAAGGTAGAGGGGTGAGGCAGAATGATGATGGCCCTCAAATGGTTATTTAAACTGGCTGTGGTATCAGGATGGCTAACCCGTGTGATGAGAGTAGATAGATGAAAAGGAGCTCAGCCCGGAAGGTCTACCGTGGTGACATGGGTGGCCGGTCCTTGATTGTGGTTTGGCAGAGGGTTATTGACGATTCTAAGGTTTTACAGAGGCTGTTGGTTATTTTGGTTAGAATTTTGAAGGCATTTCTAGTCAATTTGGTTTCGATCGTTCATGTCATATATCATATCTCTCAACACCCAATAATCTTCTAGGTTATGTCCCACGTACTTGTGAAAAGTGCAGAACTTGGTGTAATCGAGGTTAGCAGGCTAGGGTCGTGGCCGCTCTGGTGGGAAGCGAATGAGGTTTTGGTTGCTTAGGAGGCAAAAAATATTGGGGATGGTATTGGGTAAAGGCAGATAATGATCTTGTCTGGGCTGATAGGGACCTCGGGTCTGCTATTAAAGTTTTGGGGCAGAGGTACATTATTATAGCCCTAGGTATTGGTAGGACGATTTCGGGTAATGTTTTGGTTCTAGTTAGGTTACTGGTTTCTATTAGGATATTGATTTTAATTTCGATTGCCGTACCACTGTTGATTCTGGTATTAATCCTGACTAGAGTTCCTTTGCTGAGTATTCTCATCGCCTTGATTTTTATTAGCGATCGTGTGGACTTGCTCGGAGCCTGAACCTTTCTTGTTATTTCAGGGCTTTGAATCGTCGGAAGTCGATGCCTTCGGTGCTGTAATCGAAAAGGTGAGGTCTCCCCCCTTTATGTGCCGTTGAATGCGACTTGGGCGCAGATGAAGAGTAGTGAAGTTTGGGCAATCGCTTATGATCAGAGCGCTTCGAAGGGGCTCTCTGACGTTATCTATGATGATGTCAATTATGTCTTTTTTTCTCATTTGACTTCTTGTGCGAGCTGCGAGTTTCCTCCAACGTGACACGAAATCTGTGAAATCTGCTTCAGTTTCTTGCTTTGTTATCATCAAGTCACTGAGACTGATGACCTCCTGTATCAGATGCTTGTATTGATCTAAGAACTATTTAGCTAATTCTTTGAATGTGTCAAATTTATGTAGCGGGAGCCCTGCGAACCAGTCGAGGGCTTCCCCTTCGAGCGACCTCTGAAAGTAATGTATCAGAAGTCTGTGATTATCACGAATAGGTTGACAGTCATTGCAGAACAACGCTAGATGATGGTTAAGATTCTTGGTGCCATTATACTTGCTAAATTTTAGGGGTTTGAATCCCGCAGGTAGATTGAATTCAAGGTCTCAACAAAAATTGTCGAATCTGAGTCACAAACTAGGGTAGTTTTTCTTAGTCATGTATTCGTCGATCATCTTGGGAAAATCTTCTACCCTTACGACAACATCTTGCCTAGCGTCTGGGAGCGAATTCTATCTTGACGAGCATGTGGAGAGTGTGCCTAGGTGGTGACATGTGCGGTGATATCGTCGTCGGAGTAGGGAGTGGCCTCTCCTGCCTTTGCCATTCTCATTCTTTCACCTCTTATCTTTCTTTGATGGTCTCGTATGCTGCGGCTAAGCCGTGGAGCAGTTCGTCGGCTTCATCTCCTTCCCTTTGTCGAGCCATGAAATTCTGCTCAAAGCTGCTGTCTCTGTGTCCGTCATTGTGGCTGGTGCTCAGAGGTGTGAAGGGGGTTTCCTCACCACCGACCATGTTGACTTCCGGGTTGTATGGTGCTGAATCCTCGAGGGGTTGCTCGTGGTATAGCCCTTATTATGGTACCCCCATAATGGCGGGTCATCGATTCTAATCCTTCGTATTCCCAACATCTTGAGCCTCTTATGTAAGCTCATGTGCTCTCGATAGTCGACTTAAATGAGAAAAGTAATAAAACTAAAACTAAAAAAAAACTAGCTAGAAGAAAAGGAAAATTAACTAAACACGGGCGGCTTTGGTGACAAGAGGTCCCATCGTGATCGCCAGTCTGTTGGTACATGCTTTTCTAGGTCCCTTTCGGTCCCCTGAAAGAGTGGCCCAATTCGGTCCAAGTGGACTCTAGCAAAGGCGGTGTTTTTTAGTGGTAATTAAGTACTGGAAAAGAAGTGATAAATCTCAGAGAAATACCTGGTTCCTTGCAATCGCCAACTGCAGATGTTCATCGATGCTGCAACACATCACTAATCACGCCTTCCGGGGTGGAGATATAGGTTGTTCTCTTTATTGAATCATCGGCCGGCCGATGTCAGCAGCACTAGGTCGCCTGTAAGTTTAGTTAAGCTAGTTTTCCTAATTCTCTTCTAACTGTTTTACCTTTCCTGCTTTTGCTATGATTACCAGGGACCTAATTAATTTTAATCCTATTAGAATTCTAATTAATCGGGGAATTCGACTAGGCTTCCTAATCCTATTGTTAGTTTGGTTAACTTAAATATTTTAATCCTATTAAAAATCTAATTAATTCAGCCTCCTAATCTTTCTAGGAGTCAAAATATGTTAACTCTAGAGAAATTAATTAGGGATATACTACTTCTATTGAAACTCTAATTAATTAAAAATATACAAATTCTATTAAAATTCTAATTAAAATAAATATACTAATTTTATTGAAAATCTGAAAAAAGGGGTTTTGGCCCGCTATGCTAAGGAGGATCGGCCCCGTTCCCGGGTTCCCTCCGTAACCTCCCTTGGGCAAATCGGGTGGCTCGGGTTATTTTAGTAATAATATAGATTGAAAAACTGATTTTTAATTTATAAATTGTGAATTTACGAATCGAAAATCGAGAATTTTGAGAATCAAGTTAGAACTAAAAAAGGAAATTTCAAGACTGAAATTAAGGGCTGATTCAAGAAATTAAGAACTAGCATAAGAAGAACTAGAAATTTAGACTAAAACCTAAGATCTAAGATCTCAAATTTAAGAACTAGAGGGCTAGAACCTAAATCTAGAACTAGAATTAAGAAAAGAGGAACTGGTTCTAAAACCTAAGAATTAGAACCATGAAAAAGGTAAAAATTAAGGATCAAAGAGATTAAAAAATCTAATATCTAGAACTAAAAGCTTAAGAACCTAAAGTCCAAAGCTAATGATCTAGAACTAAGAACTAGAACTAAGGGCTGGAACTAAGAACTAGAACTAGAAGAATTAAAAACTAGAAAAAAAATTTACTTGAGACTAGGGCCGCAGAGAGGAATCTCGAATCCTTAAGCTTGAAGGCCGAAGCTCGAGAGAAGTCCGTGTGATAATGAATTAATGTGTTTTTGGGACGTGGTGGTGGGTCCTATTTATAGGTATTTGGCCAATTGTGCACCCTTGGGGTGCGCACAATTGGTTGGTAAATTTCAATTATGCGCCAAGTTTGGTGCGCTCAATTGAATTATGCGCCCTGTATCCGGCGCACAATCACTTTGAGTCGGTGACCGACTCAGTGAGTGACTGGCTGATTGGCTTAGCCGGATAGCTTAGTCCTTGTCTAATTAGATCAATTGCGCATTCTAAGTAGTGCGTTGTGCAACCGTGGGAATCAGGATGATGCCATCGCGACGATGCGCTCTCTAACGAAAAATATCGAGTTGCCACCCGGAGCTTTCGGTGTCTCGGGATACATGTTAAGACCTAAAAAGTACCACTTTTCACCCCTTGACTTAACCTTTGATTAGACCCTTAGCCATCTAATAAGTTCTTGTTAAGTGTTTTATGTAGGTAATAATCAGCAGTGAAATAAGGCTAGGAATCCTGCTAAGGAGCCTGTTTTGGCACCAGAAGTCCCTCAGAAGGATGAACTCTGAATCCAGACCGGAAATGAGCCTCGCGCAGCTGACCCAAGCTTTAGAGGATTCAGGAGAAATATGCCTCGTGCAGTCCAACAGAGCTTCTCAAGACTTTACAACAAATTCTCTCGCAGTTGAGTGACTGAAGAGCTTCAGAAGCACAAACTCATGCAGCTCTCACGAAGCTCAAGAGTAGAACACATCGCGCAGTCTCGGGCAGTTCAAAGCAGACCTCTCTCAACCTCTCACAGTTTGCTCAGAACGGTTGAGGAGAGAGAGCTTCAGAAGACGCTTCACGCAGTAGCCGCGGGATGCAAATATCAGAAGAGAACTCCTCACGCAATTCTCGTGCTATTCAAGAAGAAAGCATCCTCGCGAAGACAGAGCCATCCTTGTGAAGATCAATTAAGACATGGAACCTCGTGCAGTTCAGAACTCATTAGAGCCTCGCGAGGAAACTCGCAAAGTCCATTGAAGAGAAGTGCTCGCAAAGTTCTCGCGCTATTCAAATCCATCCTCGCAAAGATCAACCCAGCGAATGTGCAGCTACCTCACGACTGCGTGAACTCCAACCCCGCAACATCTGAGGCTTTGATGCCTACTCAACCTCGCGAAGCCCAATCCAGCGAGAGTGCAATTCTCTATCGCGCGATTGCCTGAAGAGCAAACCAAGGCAACCCCGCGACGGTTGAAGCTTCAATGTCAAACCATCCTCGCGAAGAGCAAGAGCTACCACGTGATAAGTTTGGAAAACAATAACTACCTAGCGAAGCTCTGAACTTCAACTTCCATCTCTTCAGCAGAGGAACTTTTGGGAATTTCTAGTGATTAGGGCACGCACTCCCATGGTTAAATCTCTGTGCACGCACCCCGAGGCATCCAAGGATCACTATTAGGCCATGTGGCATCGTTAAAATTAGGGTTTCCTAACCCTAATGCCCCGCCACTCCACTGCTATATAAACCCATACTTAGCTTAGGTTTAGACATCCTGGAAAATCTTGGAACAAATCTGGGAACACGTCTCATCTCTTGGAGATTTGATCTAAGATCGTTTTTCTTTTCTTTTGTAGCTGTAAGTAGTTTTCTTTTTCTTTTTCCTTCTCTCCATAGTCCAGCACTTGCTGGCTATGTCTTTGTATGCATTTTGAACTAGTTTAATGGAAGTTTTGTAATAGGATTTGTACTTTGTGGGATTTGTGTTTGAATGTGATCTGCTGTGTGCAAGGCTGCTGCCTTGTGATCCACCATTGCTTTGGCTGTGATTCAAAGCAATGGAGGACTGATTCTAAGGGCCACTCAGATCCAAGTGACCTGTGTGTCTAGGCTATCATATACAGCCTTAGCCCCACCACAGGAACCACTAGATTTGAAATCCCCATGGGAGCTTGAGCTGGTAGCCTTGTGACCATGGTGGTGGCAGCAATATTCTTGTTTTGTCTTGGGCTCCGTGAGGAGGATGGCCTCTGGGATAGTCTGTGACCATTCAAGTGGACAGGTTATAGCCTTGGGGTGATTCTAATCCATCGATCCAAGATGGATCCTTCTTCTTTGCACCTGAGCTTGTATTAGCCTGGTGGGAGATTGTACAGAGGCAGACTCCCCTATATTTGTATAGATCTGCTATCAGATGTTAGATCTGATCTGGTTATAGAGATTGTAGGCTTGTGACTAGACCATTGTAGCCTCAGTCAAGCAATGAACAACTAGATCGAAGGTTGTACTCAATCTCTTACTGGTTCTATGTGTCTGGGCTATCATGGTCCTATACAGCCTTAGCCCCACACATAGAGCTTTAGAGTTTGAGGTTCCCTATGGATTCTTGAGCTGGTAGCCTGGATGAAATAGTGCCTACAATGATTAACTTGTTTTGACCCATCCCTGGATTGTGGTTCCCCTATGGGATAGTCTGTGACCATTTGAGTGGACAGGGTATAACCTTAAGGGATTGAATCATGGCAGAGAGATGGGTTGGATCCTTTCTCCTCAGTGGTGATAACGTAGCCATTGGACAGGATTTCTATAACATCAGATCTGAATCTGAGTTACAAAACTCCTATAATCTAGGCTCAATAATATACTTCTGACCCTTTTATATTTATTTTCCACACTCCATCCATCCTCTCAACCCTTTCTGTAGTTTAGACTTTAGGCTACCTTAGGATCTGTAAACTAAGTGACCTTAAACTCCCTTCCCTTAAGGATTGCCAAATTTGGAGGGACTACTAGAGATGGCTCCCTTGGAGCTGTAGATCATCTTTCCCTATGGGACAAACTCTTACTTATCAAAACATGTCACAATGGACCCTGTATCTTGCAGGTCTAGGACTTCTCAGTTGTGCTGATTTCATCCTCTGCTTTATTTTGATTTCTTTTACCACAAACAAATAAAGAAAGCACAGCTGGGGTAGCAACAAGTTTTTGGCGCCGTTGCCGGGGAGAGTTGATCTATTAGTAGACCCTAAGTTTTTATAGTTTTATTATTCTTTGGTAGTGAAGAATAATTGATACTGCTGATGTATTTGTGAATTTTTTTTACAGATCTAGACAGCAGCAGTGAAGGACAGTTGGACTGCAATTGGAGCTTAGCTACCTCTGTTTGCAAACTCTCTAACTTTTAAAACTCCGTCTATCTTTCTTGAAAATTCTCTAGCAGTATCTAGAATAGTTGTAAATGTATTCTTTGAATAGCTGTAAATTAGTTAGATAAATTTGTTAATTGTAAAGTTATTCATTTGTAATGTGCCTACAAGAAGCTCTCCTTGCTGTTGGTGTGCTTGTATGCTAGGGAGGAGATCTCTCAGCCCTACTTTAGAGCCTCTTAATCCTGAGTTAGAAAGGGGAAGGAGACTTAGAAGAGCCAGGCACACCACAGGAGAGCCCCCAAGTGAATTTGTGACAGCAAATATGGGTGAAGAACAACCCAAAACTCTCAAGGAGTTGAATGCTCCGGATGACTATAACTCCCCATTTAGCATTCAATTCCCTGATGTTCAGGGGAATTATGAAATAAAAACTTCAATCGTCCAGATGCTGCCCTCTTTCCACGGGCTTAGCAAGGAGGACCTGTACAAGCATATTAACCAGTTCTTGGCCTTGTGCACCACTTTTAATATCACTGGTTTGGGACCTGAGGCTACTAGGCTCAGACTCTTTCCCTTCTCTCTGAAGGATAGGGCCAGTACCTGGTTGACCACTCTTCCCAACAATAGCATTGCTTCATGGAAAGACCTGCAGACCAAGTTCCTGACCAACTTCTATCCTGAGACAAAAATTAGCCAGTTGAGGAAGGCAATTCTTGCTTTTGCCCAAGCCCCAACTGAGGATTTTAATCAAGCCTGGGATAGGTTTAAGGAAATGCTCAAACAATGCCCCCACCACAAGACCCTAGACTGGCAGGTTGTTCAAAGCTTCTACAATGGGATTGATGAAAAAAGTAGAGATATGGTTGATGCCTCTTGTGGTGGCACTTACATGCACAAAACTGCTGATGAGGCATGGGAATTGTTTGAGGTGATTAGTGAAAATGCTTTTCAAAAGCTATCCTTGGAAAGAACTAGTCAAGAGTCTGAGTCAAAAGTGGGGCCTGCAGCATTGACAAGAGGAAAAGTTTGTGAGGTGTCGGGGAACAATGACCTGCAACTGCAGATGGCAAACCTCTCTATGAAGTTTGACAAATTACTGACTGTGATGCAACCCAGAAGGGCTGCTCATGTGGCGGAGGCATGTCTGATATGCCAGTCCCCACAGCACACAGTGGAGGAATGTCCATCTGTAAGGCAATATCCTGAATTGGTTTTGGAACATGTCACTCAATCTTATGGCCAAAGAATAACTGGGGCTACAATAGATGTACCATATGGATACCAGTACCAAAATGCTGGTTACCAATGGAGAGACCACCCAAATCTGAGGTGGAGGCAAGACAATTATATGCAGCCCCAACAGATGTTGGCTGTACCCCAAAGGCCACAGCAGCAGTTCAATCAAGGGAATGTCCCTAGGTCTAACTTCTAGCACCATCAGTAGCCCCATCAATAACAAAATCAATTGGTCTTACCCCCATCTCAACCCAGAAATACTTCTTTCGAGGACCAGGTCTTGACTTCATTGCAAAACCTGGGATCCTTGGCTCAGACTGTGGACTCTCATGGTTAGAGCCTCCAGAAAATGGAAGAACAGATAAGCCAAATTTCAAATGTCTTGGCTAGGATAGATGAAGGGAGGTTGCCCTACTAGCCAGTTGCTAACCCCAACGGTCAGTTTTTAATCGAAGAAGCTTCCTCAAGTTTTGAGGGAACCAATGCTGTTACTACCCTAAGGTCTGGCAGGCTGATAGACAACTAGGTGGGTAACAGACCAGCAGAGGTCATTTCCACAGATGATGCAAATGATCATGATAGAGATGTTGTTGGAACACAAAGCCAAGAATTGCCTGCCACCCTGCAGCAGGAGAAAAAGAAAGAGGCTGTAGTTGAGCCTCAGCAGGAGGAAAAACATGAAAAAAGAAAAAAATAGAAGTGTAGTCATGGGCTAGCAGTTGAGGGACCAACAGTACCTCAGCTGCCATTTCCTCAAGCTTTGAATGGTCCTGTCCCTTTTGATAAAGGGAATGCTCAGATGGAAGAAATGATGGAGACCTTCAGGCAGGTGAAAATCAATTTGCCCCTGCTTGAGGCAATTAAACAGGTCCCAGCCTATGCAAACTTCCTGAAAGACCTCTGCACTCAAAAGAGAAAAGCTAGAGGCCATGTGTCCAAAAAGGTCTTTGCAACTGATACAGTGAATTCTGTATTTAACATATCAATGCCTGAGAAGTTGCAAGATCCAGGGATACCCACTATTCCCTGCGTAATTGGAGACCATACAATTGGAAAAGCCCTTTTAGACCTTGGAGCCAGTGTTAACCTGTTGCCATACAGTGTATATCTGCAGCTAGGTTTGGGAGAGCTGAAAGCTACCCCCATTGTGCTAATGATGGCCGATAGGTCTGAGAGGAGACCACTGGGAATGGTTGAGGATGTCTTAGTGGGGGTGGATAAGTTTTTCTACCCTGCTGACTTCTTAGTTTTGGACATGGGCTGCAGCAATAGCCCAAATCCCATACCTGTTATATTGGGCAGGCCTTTCTTGGCCACTGCCAATGCATGCATTCAATGCAGGTCTGGAGTAATGGAGGTAACTTTTGGACATATGAAAGTTGAGCTGAATGTGTACAACAGTGCAAAGTACCCTCAGATGGACAATGAGGAGAGCTTTGCAGTGGATGTACTAGAGGAAATTGTAGAAGAAGAATTGCCCACTCTGCTAGAGTGGGGCAACATTGTCAGGAATTTAGTTAAAATTTGGGACATGGTGGAGGAAGAGAGCCCAGATGTGATACCAAAAGACCTGACCACATTGAAGTCTTCTGTGGGCTCAGTGCAGCATTCCAGTTGGAAACCTACATTGCTGCCTCTTCCTCCAACCTCCAATGCACCAATTTTGCCATCCACCCTACAAGCCCCCGATCTGGAACTCAAGAAGCTTCCAGAAACATTAAAATATGCCTTCCTTGAGAAAGGTGATAAGCTTCCTGTGATTATCTCTTCCTCTCTTACCAATGAGCAGGAAGAGGAATTACTAACAGTTTTGAGGAAGCACAAGAAGGCAATTGGTTGGACCATTGCCGATCTGGGAGTCATAGAAGCATCAATCTGCATGCACAGGATTCATCTTGAGGAGGGAGCACTACCCTCCAGGGAAATGCAGAGGAAGTTAAATCCTCACATACAGGAAGTGGTCCTCAAGGAGATCATCAAATTGGTAGATGCAGGGGTGATTTACCCTATCTCTGATTCTAACTGGGTGGCACCTATCAAAGTGGTGCCCAAGAAATATGACATAACAGTGATTAAAACTGAAACTGGAGAGTTGAGACCAGCCAGGGAGACCACTGGCTGGAGAGTGTGCATTGATTATAGGAAGCTCAACTCGAAGACCAGAAAGGACCACTTCTCTCTCCCCTTCATTGATCAAATTTTGGACAAATTGGCTGGAAAATCTTTTTACTTTTTTCTTGATGGGTACTCAGGGTACAACCAGATCCCTGTGCATCCTCAAGACCAAGAGAAAACCACCTTCACCTGTCCTTTTGGCACCTTTGCTTACAGAAGGATGCCTTTTGGACTGTGTAATGCGCCAGCCACTTTTCAGAGGTGTATGTATGCCATATTCTCTGATATGATTGACAAGTTTTTAGAGATTTTATGGATGATTTTTCTGTCTATGGGGATAGTTTTGGCTAGTGTCTACAACACCTCAGCCTTGTTTTGCAAAGATGTGAGGAGACCAATCTGGTCTTAAGCTGGGAAAAGAGCCACTTCATGGTAACACAGGGCATTGTGTTGGGCCATGTAGTCTCTAAAGAAGGGCTTGAGGTAGACAAGGCCAAAGTTAACCTCATTGCCAATTTACCCCCTCCAAAAATAGTCAAACAAATCAGATCTTTCCTTGGGCATGCAGGATTTTACAGGAGGCTCATTAAGGACTTCAGCAAAATTGCTAAGCCATTGTGCCACCTGCTCTGCCAGGATGTGCCCTTTGACTTTTCTACTGAATGTCTTAAGGCTTTTGAAACATTGAAAATATGCCTCACCTCTGCCCCTGTACTCCAAACACCAGACTATACCCTGCCTTTTGAGCTGATGTGTGATGCATCAGACTTGACAATAGATGCTGTTTTGGGCCAAAGAAAGGATAAGCTGCCTGTGGTCATTGCTTATGTCAGCAAATCACTTGCTGAAGCTCAGCTGAACTATACCACAAATGAGAAAGAGCTTCTGGTAGTGGTTTATGTTGTTGATAAATTTAGAACCTATCTACTAGGATCTAAAACTGTAATCTTCACTTACCATTCAGCATTGAAGTACCTATTGTCCAAGAAAGATGCTAAGCCTAGGCTGATTAGATGGATACTCCTGCTGTAGGAGTTTGACATCGAAATCAAGGACAAAAAGGGTGTGGAGAATGTGGTGGCTGACCACTTGTCCAGAATTGTCTTGGAGAAATGCCTTGATGGTCCTACAAATGATGCCTTCCCGGATGAGCAATTATTTGCCATCCAATCCTTGGTCCCTTGGTTTGCACACATTGTCAATTATCTAGTCATAGGAAAGATTCTTGCCCACTGGCCCAAAATGGACAAAGACCTGTTTTTCTTAAAGGTAAAATATTTTTTTTGGGAGGAACCTTGCCTATACAAGTACTGTGCAGACCAAATCATCCTAAGATGTGTTCCCGAAAGTGATGTCCCCAGTATTCTGGCCATGTGCCATGAAAATGCCTATGGAGGCCACTTTAGTGGGAGAAAAATAGCTGACAAGGTCCTGCAGTGTGGGTTTTACTGGTCTTCTTTATTCAAAGATGCATATACACACTGCAAGGCATGTGCGAGATGTCAAAAATTAGGAGGGCTGTCCAAAAGAAATTCAATGCCTTTCCAGCCCATCCTTGTTGTAGAACTGTTTGATGTATGGGGTATAGACTTCATGGGCCCCTTTCCTCCTTCTAATGGTTATCAGTTCATCTTAGTGGCAGTGGACTATATTTCCAAATGGGTAGAAGCCATTACCACAAGAACCAATGACAACCAAGTGGTCCTCAAATTTGTAAGGCAGCACATTTTTTCCAGATTTGGAACCCCTAGAGCTATTATCAGTGATGGGGGTAGCCATTTCTACAACAGAAATTTCGAGAGCTTGCTTAAGAAATATTCTGTGACCCATAGGATCGCTACTCCCTACTACCCACAGACAAGTGGCAAGTTGAAATTTCCAATAGGGAGATCAAGCACATCCTTGAGAAAACAGTAAGGACTGACAGGAGAGATTGGGCCGATAAACTGAATGATGCACTGTGGGCTTATAGGACTCCCTATAAGACTCCCATTGGAATGTCCCCTTTCAGACTGGTCTATGGCAAGGCTTGCCATCTCCCAGTAGAGTTAGAACACAAGGCCTATTGGGCCATTAAGAATTTAAATATGAACCTAACTTCTGCTGGTCATCACAAGTCATTGCAGCTGTCTGAATTGGATGAGCTGAGGATGGATGCTTACACTAATGTCAGGATCTACAAGGAATGGTCCAAAGCTTTCTTTGACAAGGGCTTGCTGAGAAAAAGCCTCATACCTGGTGGTAAGGTTTGGTTATTCAACTCCAAACTAAAATTCTTTCTTGGCAAATTAAAATTCAGATGGGAAGGTCCCTATATTGTCTTAAATGTTTCCCCATCTGGTGCTGTGGAAGTCCAGGATCCCAAATCTGGGCGGACCTTCAAAGTGAATGGTCAGAGGCTTAAGCCTTGTATAGAAAAACCTGCTGACCCTATGAACACTATTCATTTTCATGGGACCCCTACATCTACCTGACCCACAGTTGTGTCCAAGTTGTACTATACTACTTTTGTTTCTTCAATAATTTTTAGGAAATTGTAGTGTTTCTGTGGAGTCTGAATATGTTGAGCTTGATAGAGTTTATGTGGGATTGGTATGATTTCTTCTTCTTCTGCGAATTGCTGATTTTTGAATTGAATGCATATTGTTTGAATATTTTTGATGAGTATGCTGCACTACCTGTATTGCCCCTGTTTAGTATTAAGCCCTCGCGCATTCCAAATTGATATTTGGGAAGCTCTCGCGCAATTCACATAGAACATTTATTTCATTGTCGCGAGCTTCACCAAATGCTGCAGAGTCTCTCGCGCACTTCAAGCCCCAACATCCATCATCGTGAGATTCAGTTATCTCGTGATCCCCTTACCCAGCTGCGCGAGTCAAATGCATTTGTCATTTCCCACGCTGATTGCTGGGACTTGACGTTTCCCAACTCACTCTCAATTAATTGCAGCGACTTGGATGTTATTCCACCGTTTCATCTTCCACCATCCTCGTCTTTAAATACACAGGGAACCCCTTTCATATTCATCTCATCCTTTCTCCTCTCACCCTAGCGGTCCTTCCCTAGTCCTAACAATGGCAGATGACAAGCCTAATGGGCTGCCTAACAAGTTTTACCCGATGTGGTTGGAACCGTCCCCACCTAAAGAGCCGGACCCCCTACAACCCCTCTGGGATGAATACGAGGAGGTTCAGCAAATCCTGGCTAAGGAGGAGGAAAAGCTCCAGCCACAGAAGAAAAAGCATAAGATAGAACCATCCCCTGCCCCCTCCACTCAACCCCTTCCACCACCTTCTCACCCCCCCCATCCTTGGTCCCTCACTCCTCCCTTCTTTCTTTTTGTAATTTTCTTTTTAGTCTTAATGAAATTTTCTTGTTCTGATTATTCGCCCAGCCTTCGTTTCTGGTTGTTTTCTTGCTATTTCCTTTTATTATGCCTTAATAAATCACGACACACCTTTGAACCAAAGGAGGACACCGCCTCATAGGTTTGGGGTGTGTGCACTCGCCAATGGAATAGTTAACCTAAGTATAGCAGAGTCATCTGAGTAATATGGAAATGGATCTATGTTCACTTAAGAATCATGACAAATAAGAAATTTAAAATTTCTGCAAACTTTAGACATTATAAACTTTTAATATTTCACATTTTCATGATGATATCACCAAGGAAACTCACTTGTATTAGCACTTAGTGAATCATTAGAGAGAGAAAAAGGTGAGGACATACTTAAAAGTTCAAAGGAAGACCATAAACAGTGAGAATTGGGCCTATAAATTTTTTTTTTCCATTCTTTGAGGAGTGACTAAGGCAATTTCTTCTAGTTCTAAGGACTGGCTGAGTCACTGTGCTCACTAGAAGTTAGGCAACTCCAAGTTGAAACAACTGACAGCACTCATAAGACTTAGGAAAGGATCAAGGCCTTCTCTTGGACAGTTTGAGCCTAATAAGACCAACCCTAAACCAACTGCCCTTGTCCATACCCCCTTTGAGCTTTAAATCCTAAACTTCTTCAAAATACACTTGAGTACTTGTACCTGAACCTATGAACCTGATTCAGTCTACCCTCACTCTGAGAATTCAGAAGGTAAAGGAGAAAGAGTTGAAGATGGACTAGCTATGGTCAACATTAGGTGAATGGAGAAGAAGTATCTCAAAATTCTGGCAGTATGGTAACTGAGAATATGGTGGCATTTCAGAAAAGCAACAACAAAAATAAAAAGAAGAAAATTCCATAAAAAAGAAACAAAAATAATAATGAAGAGGAGTCAAGAGGAACTTTCTTTTGGAAAATCGAAATCAAGAAGAGAAACTGATCACTTCAAATCTGAAAATCTCAAAGAAGAAGAAAGGAGCTGAATTCAAGAAGGTGAAGTCATGACCCACCTCCTTCACTTACTGATTTCTCAATTTTGAACCCCTTTTCAACCTTCCATTCTTTTTAACCCCACTCCATAAGCCACATTCCAGCCCAGTTAAAAGCCCTTGTGATCCAAAGTTGAGTGAGCTGTCATGTGGAGATAGAGAGTTATCCAATCTATGGTGAGGATGTGTCAATGATGTCAACACTTAAGAACTTTGCCTATGCTCATCCTTACAGACCCATTTGGGGGATGTAACTGCTCTTGAGCCTGAGAGAAAATGAACCCCTCAACAAGACCCTTATGAGAGTATGCCCTGGAAAGTTTTTGGGTTTGATCTTGAATGCATTATGTATGACATATGACCTAATTTTTGATCTGATGATGAGCTCAGTGCTGGCACACACTTGTGCAATTTTCTGTGGTTGTAAACTAATTGGAAATGCTGTGCATTCATGAGAAATTTATGCTGTTTAAATTACTGTGCAATCAATGGATTAAATTTCTTTTATGTTTACTGATTCAAGAGTAAACTAAGTCTGCTCCTTGACAACTCACTTGATGATATTGCACTTTTGTTAACTGTTTCATTGAAAAGTTTGTAGGTATCTTCACTGAAATCCCTCAGGAGACTTCACTCCTCCACTAGGTATCACCTAGGGGTTTAAAAGGCTTGGTACATATGCTAAATGTATCAGTGCTCCCTACGAAAGTGGCATTCAATTTTTGTAGTAGATTTAATGTAGCTTTGCTAAGGGACTAGCAAAGATTAGGTTTGGGGGTGTGTTAAGACCTGAAAAGTACCACTTTTCACCCCTTAACTTAACCTTTGATTAGACCCTTAGCCATCTAATAAGTTCTTGTTAAGTGTTTTATGTAGGTAATAATCAGCAGTGAAATAAGGCCAGGAATCCTGCTAAGGAGCCTGTTTTGGCACCAGAAGTCCCTCAAAAGGATGAACTCTAAATCCAGACCTGAAATGAGCCTCACGCAGCTGACCCAAGCTTTAGAGGATTCAGGAGAAATATGCCTCGCGCAGTCCAACTGAGCTTCCCAAGACTTTACAATAACTTCTCACGCAGTTGAGTGACTGAAGAGCTTCAGAAGCACAAACTCGCGCAGCTCTCGCAAAGCTCAAGAGTAGAACACATCGCGCAGTCTCACATAGTTCAAAGCAGACCTCTCTCAACCTCGCGCAGTTCGCTCAGAACGGCTAAAGAGAGAGAGCTTCAGAAGACGCTTTATGCAGCTGTCGCACAGTAGCCGCGGGATGCAAATATCAGAAGAGAACTCCTCACACAGTTTTCACGCTATTCAAGAAGAAAGCATCCTCGCGAAGACAGAGCCATCCTCACGAAGATCAATTAAGACATGGAACCTCACGCAGTTCAGAACTCATTAGAGCCTCGCGAGGAAACTAGCGAAGTCCATTGAAGAGAAGTGCTCGCGAAGTTCTCGCGTTATTTAAATCCATCCTCGTTAAGATCAACCCAGTGAATGTGTAGCTACCTCGCGACTGCGTGAACTCCAACCCCGTGACATCTGAGGCTTTGATGTCTACTCAATCTCGCGAAGCCCAATCCAGCGAGAGCGCAATTTCATCACACGAAGAGCAAACCAAGGCAACCTCGCGACGGTTGAAGCTTCAATGTCAAACCATCCTCACAAAGAGCAAGACGTACCACGCGACAAGTCTGGAAAATAATAGCTACCTAGAGAAGCTCTGAACTTCAACTTCCATCTCTTCAGTAGAGGACCTTTCGAGAATTTCCAGCGATTAGGGCACGTACTCCCACGCTTAAATCTCTTTACACGTGCGTCGAGGCATCCAAGGATCACTATTAGGCCACGTGGCATCGTTAAAATTAGGGTTTCCTAACCTTAATGCGCCGCCACACCACTGCTATATAAACCCATACTTAGCTTAGGTTTAGACATCCTGGAAAATCTTGGAACAAATCTGGGAACACGTCTCATCTCTTGGAGATTTGATCTAAGATCGTTTTTCTTTTCTTTTGTAGCTGTAAGTAGTTTTGTTTTTCTTTTTCCTTCTCTCCATAGTCTAGCACTTGCTGGCTATGTCTTTGTATGCATTTTGAACTAGTTTAATGGAAGTTTTGTAATAGGATTTGTACTTTGTGGGATTTGTGTTTGAATGTGATCTGCTCTGTGCAAGGTTGCTGCCTTGTGATCCACCATTACTTTGGCTGTGATTCAAAGCAATGGAGGGCTGATTCTAAGGGCCACTCAGATCCAAGTGACCTGTGTGTCTGGGCTATCATGGTCATATACAGCCTTAGCCCCACCACAGGACCCACTAGATCTGAAATACCCATGGGAGCTTGAGCTGGTAGCCTTGTGACCATGGTGGTGGTAGAGATATTCTTATTGTCTTGGGCTCCGTGAGGAGGATGGCCTCTGGGATAGTTTGTGACCATTCAAGTGGACAGGTTATAGCCTTAGGGTGATTCTAATCCACCGATCCAAGATGGATCCTTCTTCTTTGCACCTGAGCTTGTATTAGCCTGGTGAGAGATTGCATAGAGGCAGACTCCCCTATATTTGTATAGATCCGCTATCAAATGTTAGATCTAATCTAGTTATAGAGATTGTAGGCTTGTGACTGGACCATTGTAGCCTCACTCAAGCAATGGACAGCTAGATCGAAGGTTGTACTCAATCTCTTGTTGGTTCTATGTCTGGGCTATCATGGTCCTATACAGCCTTAGCCCCACACATAGAGCTTTAGAGGTTGAGGTTCCCTATGGATTCTTGAGCTGGTAGCCTGGATGAAATAGTGCCTACAATGATTAACTTGTTTTGACCCATCCCTGGATTGTGGTTCCCCTATGGGATTGTCTGTGACCATTTGAGTGGACAAGTTATAACCTTAAGGGATTGAATCATGGCAGAGAGATGGGTTGGATCCTTTCTCCTCAGTGTTGATAATATAGCCATTGGACAGGATTTCTATAACATCAGATTTGAATCTGAGTTACAAAACTCCTCTGATCTAGGCTCAATAACGTACTTCTGACCCTTTTATATTTATTTTCCACACTCCATCCATCCTCTCAACCCTTTCTGTAGTTTAGACATTAGGCTACCTTAGGATCTGTAAACTAAGTGACCTTAAACTCCCTTCCCTTAAGGATTGCCAGATCTGTAGTCAGATCTGGAGGGACTACTAGAGATGGCTCCCTTGGAGCTGTAGATCATCTTTCCCTGTGGGACAAACTCTTACTTGTCAAAACTTGCCACAATGGACCCTGTGTCTTGCAGGTCTAGGACTTCTCAGTTGTGTTGATTTCATCCCCTATTTTATTTTAATTTCTTTTACCACAAACAAATAAAGAAAGCATAGCTGGGGTAGCAATAATACCTAGTTCATTTTTATGAGCACCAAAGTGCTAAAAACTTGACTTTGAATCCGGTCCACACCAAAGGCTCTTGGGTAGGGGCTTCGGTTATCGATCGGGAAGGTGTTAGGCACCCGATCAACCCGCTTAACCCAGTCTCTACTAATGGTCAAAAATAAAATGAAGTAAAAGAAAAGGAAATGGTTCCCTCTTGCCCAAATAGGCCTCCAATCCTATTTGTGCTCCTCCGTTCCTGTGGCGTAACGACACAAAATGAGAGGGTAGAGAGAGCAAAAGGAGATAGGAGCCCTCGGGCCCTTGTAGCACCATAGAGGATCCTTGCTTGGCTTGCTTTTGATGAGCTTTTGGAGGCTTGAATGGTGGGAAAAGGGGTTCTAACCACTAAGGCCTACTAGCTAAGAGTTGGAGAAGAGAGGCTAGGGGATCACACACACCTAGGCTAAGGGTTTTGGGTGTAAGAGCAAGCTTGGGAAGGGTTTTTGAATTCTGGATTTTAGGTGAAAATAGTGCACCAAAGGGAGGAAGAACTTCTCACTTGGAGCTCTTTCTCTCTTAAACAAAATTCTCAACCTTTAAACCAAGGGGAGGGGGTCTCTATTTATAGGAAATTGGTGAATTAGGAGACCGCTTAAGTGCTAATTGGGTTTAGCAATTAGGTAATCTCTCATCTAAGGATTCCTAGGGTTTTTAGAGCCTTGAAATGTGTGGGAAGGTCCTCCAATGGTGGATGATGGGGTGAGGCCTTAAGCCACTTAAAGGGTACAAATAGGCTTTAAAAGGGTACAATAGAACTAGCAAAACACACCCCAAGGGTCAAGGTGGTCAACAAGTCAAACCCCAGTCATGAATTTCAAGAGGATGGGGCCCACTTTTGATTCTGGCGCAACTATTAGTTGCGCTAGGCTTAAAATGAGGGAAAATTGGCCTGGCACAACTATTAGTTGTGCCAGGCAAAGTTTATTACTAGCACAACTATTAGTTGCGCCAAGTCCCTAAGGGCCCCACATGACTTTACATTCATGCCCTCCGGGCTCGATTTGCCATATCTTTTGACGTATACCTCTGATTGGGGCGATCCTTCGATCGTTGAAAAGCTGATGATCTCTACTTCTCAATGGTATGAGACTCAATCATAGTAGAGGGCCATAGCCAGTTCTAGTGCACCACTCTTCATCCATAGCCTGGTAAGGTTAGGTTTAGGGTTCGAAATAGGTTCTAAAGGGTCGGGATAGGTTCCTAAGGGATCTAGGGTGATTCCTAAGGTTTTAGGGTGATTCCTTAGGGTTCCATACATGCCATCAAAAGCTCAAAAATGTGCCTCTCTCAAAATTTCTTTTGATCAGGCCTTGGGCCAAATTTGGGTGTCTACAGATGCCCCTCTTTGATATCCGATTACTAGTGATAGTATGCCAAAGAAAAGAGACATCCGAAAAGGCCCAAGGCATTACTGACGGGTCTGCTATATTCAGAATGAACTTTAAACATCGAGTGAGTAACACGGTGAGAAAACAAAAGCCCTGGGGTGCCAGGCTAATCATTCGTTTCTCGAGGTAATCGGTTCCCAAGCGCTTAGCGACATTATTGGGCATAACCTAGGTGGAATGAGTTGTGAAAGCCTAATAGCTGGGAAAAATGTTCGCCTCTCGAGTTACGAAAGTCCGTTAGTCAGGAAAAACATCGACTTCTCAAGATGATTTGAAGGTGATTGATGTTCGAGATTCATTCTGAATGCAACAGCTTCATAAGTAAGAGGGGTGATCGACCCACATTCTAAGATGGGCATGAAGTAAACATAGGCAAGGCCCCACAGTTTGTGTCCAATCCTACAAGGCATTTGATAACCTCATTGGATTATTCGCGAGTGCCTCTGTTGAAAGAAGGGTTCGAGATCTTTGGGCGAACACATCAATCCCAAAGTTTATTTAGCATGACCACCCGAGTGAAGTGAAAAGATGTCACAATGCTTTTTAGGAGTACGTGCCATTTTTCTGAAAATGTGCCTTGATCAATATGAGCTTGAGCATCCAGCTTCAACTACCTTGACCAGATCCAACCAAACATTGGGTGTCTCCCAAAAAGGGGCATCCAATCCTGGCTTCCGCTGACAATGATCATAAATATCAATTAACTATGCATAACCATGCACCCATCAAGGGCAATAAGCAACAACAAAGGTGATGGAAGCCCTGACCCAGACTCGCTCAAGTACAATTTACGGGGACAAACGACCATCATACGGATACCCAGACGCATGGCGTACAGTTACAGGGATATCGCTGCCCATACAGGTTTTACTCCTATAGAAAAATAAAAGGAAAATGAACCCTTTTGAATGCATGGGTGCACATAGTTTGATTGATATGTAATCTCATTCTCGACAGGTTGGTCTCAACCAACGATTGACCTTTTTCAACGGAGAATCTGAAGCTTAAGACACTTAAGTTCACATGAATCCAAAATAGAGCGCTCATCGCAAAGATTTAGCAGTGGAATTGACTGGATCGAAACATTGACTGTCTGATCGGGACCCACACCGTTGCTCCTTCCTTGAAGTAGGATCCAGAATCCAAGGCGTGCCTTAGACTTAGGACGTTATTATAGCACAGTGGTGTTGCTGATAAAATATTGACATTTTATCGCATCAGAACACGCATGTGCATCACTGTGGGGAAAACAGATCTATTTCCGATATATATTTTTGATTTTCAAACCATTTTTTGTGATTTTTTTAGAATTTTATTATTTCATGTGATTTTTGGTTTTGGTATTTTTTTTTTAAACTAATATTTTATGTGATATTTTTTTGGCTTTTGAAATTAATATTTTATGTGATTTTTTTGAAGCTATTATTTTTTAGATTTTTTTTTTTTTTTTTTGAAGCTATTATTTTATGTGATTTTTTTTTTGGATTTCTTCTTCTTTTCTTCTTCTCTCTTTTTTTTGAATTTTTATTTTAAGTGATTATTATATTATATAAAATTATATTTCTTTTTTTTTTTTTTTTAAAATACTTCCGGCTTCTTTGTGGGGAATTTTTTTTTTTTTTTTTTTTTGTTGTTTTTTTTCTTTTTTTGTTGCATTTATCTTTTGTTGGGTTTTCCCTCATATTTTCCTGTGTAGGACCAAAGTGCTTATTGACCTTGGTCCGCCTTCATTTTAGCACGGCTTCCTCGGCAAGTCGACGGATGATCGAAATGCCGTCTCGGGGGCGCGTGCATTTGTCGGGAGCGATAAAACTAACAAAAACAGTGGGGGGGGGGGACCGGTCTTCTAATCTGACTCGTACCAGGCCCAAGACCCGGCCTAAACACCTGGCGCAACTAATAGTTGTGCCAGGCCACTAGGGGCCTCAAAATAGCCTGGCGTAACTATTAGTTGCACCAAGCAAAAGTTGGGGAACATTTTGCCTGGCGAAACTATTAGTTGCGCGAGGCTTGGCTGGGGGAATTTAAATAGCCCGAGTTCGGGCTGGGGGGGTTTATTTCAAATTTTTCTCCCCCTCCCTCTCCTTTGAAACCGAAAACCGCCTCTTCCTAGGGTTTTCTTTCATTGCCTCTTTGCGTGCCTCATTGCCGTTGCACTGCTTGTGTGGATTGAGTGCCGGCTTACGCTAGGTCAGAGACCCATCCTCTTTCAAAAGGTAACCATTAAAACTTACTTCCTTCGATTTCTCTTACTTTTTCTTGTTATGATCTTGCATTCTTTGATGAATAATGGTTTATCTTCATTGCATGTTTGTTTATTGATGATATGTTGGCAATTTTTCATGAATGGTGCCCTATTTTTGTTATTTTGTGGAATTTGTTGGTGCCTAATGTATATTTTTTGTTTATTTTTATTTGTGTATATAGAATGGACTTTTATTTTTGTTATTATATATATTTTTTTTCTTTTTTATCTATATGTTTTTTTTATTTTTTTTATTTTGCAAATACTGGTTTTTTGGTCTTTTTCTCTTTTTTTTTTCTTTTTTTTTGAACACTAAATTAGAAGGAAGAAGGGATTTTCGGTTCTCTCTTTTTTTTTGAAAATTAAGGAAATAATTTTTTGACTTCTCTTGAAATTAAGAGATTTTATTTGTTTGGGAAAAACTTCTAAGGCATTTTTATTATTTTTTGTTGTTTTATTTTATATATTTTTTGATGGTAAGGATTTTTTTTTTGGTTTTGTTTGTAAAAGGAAGGCTATTTTTTTTTATTTTTAGGATCATAAAAGAAAGGGATTTTTTTGTTTTGAAGCATAAGGGTTTTCTTTTATTTCTTCTTTCCCTTTTGTTTGAGCAAAGTAAAAAGTTTCTTCTTTTTTTTTTTGTTTGTTTTTGAAAGAACAAAGCAAAGTAAAAGGGTTTCTTTTTTGTTTTTGAAAGAACGAAGCAAAGTAAAAGGGTTTCTTTTTTGTTTTTGAAAGAACGAAGCAAAGTAAAAGGGTTTCTTTTTTATTTTTGAAAGAACAAAGTTGTAAAAGGGTTTCTTTTTTGTTTTTGAAAGAACAAAGTTGTACGTGTATCTCTGTACTTGACCAGCTGTGATTGTGTTGTTGCCCCAGTATGTCAGGCGATGATGAGCATATTCCCGAGGAGGGCCCCGAGAAGGGACCCGAGTTCATTCGTGGCCCACGGGGGGAGGAATTTGTCTAGGTGGAACGGAGAGCGGACCCATGGTTCGAGATGCAAGGTGAGGCCGCCCAAGTCGGCCTCCTTCACCAGCAACATACTCATATTTCTAACTTTAGGATAGCGGGCAAGGTAAATGAAAGGTTCAATTTATTTCCGTTATGCACTCTCTCTTTTTGCCTCTGGATCTGATGTGCATTTTCTTTGGGTGCAGGACCTGCCCAATATTGTGTTCCGCGGGGGGTGGCTCGACTTTCACGAGTTCTACCTCTACGTCCCCCCCGTACTGAAGGTCCTGTTGGAGCAGGTGGGCTTTGGGGAGTTACTGTCGTGTCCAGCCATGAGGGCTGACGCTGCCTACCTGAAGGCCCTGATTGAGAGGTTTCGCCATGAGACCATGACATTCCACATGCCGTACACCGAGATGACGTTGACGCCCGTCGATTGGGCCATAATTATCGGTATTAGGATTGGGGGGATCCCGATATCCGATCTCGCGGTACCGAGCCGGGAGGACATTATTCGACTGATTGGGGCCTATCCTCCTCGCCGGTAGACTCATGGCACAGAGGTGAAGATGTCCTGGTTGACCTCCCTTTATTCTGCTGATGAGTTGGTGGACTTGGGTCAGCCAGATAGGGTGCTCTACATCGCGCTAGAGTGGGCGATCGTCTTAGCTCGCATCACGCTCCTACTCCTGCTGGGCAAGACCCTTTTCACAAATGCTAGCGGGGGCCGAGTCAGCTTGGCCCTATTGAGCATGATGGACAATTGGGGTGACGTACCCAGGCACGACTGGGGAGGAGCAGGGTATGAGTGGCTGATGTACAATTTATCTCGGGTTACGATCAGGGATTCGAAGTCCGCTGTGGGTTTTTGGGCCGCCCGGGAGGTAATTCTGCATCTCTTTACCACCGTCCACATCATATATATATATATATATATATATATATATATATATTTCTTTTTTGCATGACCTGTATGTGCTATTGACTTGCTCTTTGTGCTTGTCTCTTTAGGTACGGGGATACCACCACTTCCACCCCGGGCGCCCGCTCCTTTTCTCGAAGGCGCTCACCTATCCCCTGCTCAGCAACTGGCATCAGGCCCGACGCCGTGACGTGGGCCTAAAGCATCTGGAAATGGGCCTACGGTCCCAACTTGATTTGATGGTCCCCAAGCAGGTAACAACTCTCCTCTCTTTTCTCAACCTTTGTTCATTTTTAGCTTGGAAATTTTCTTTGACTGAGATGTTGCTTGCATGGTTTCTCTCCGTTTTTGATTTGAGCAGATCCTCCCTGATCGGTACCTTGCATCCCCCTTTTGGGACCGGGCAGCTGTAGGTGCCTCCCGCTTATTCAATAATCTTCGCGTCGTGTTCTTTTACGGAGCGTGGGCCAAATTCTATTATTTGGGAGAGCGAGTGGCGCATCAATTTCAAGGCTATTATGCCATACCCGTGGACCCTTCGGTGGATGTCTGGTATCCTGTTGGCAGTATCGAGGAGCTCACAGCGGCCTTCTTCAATAATGGGCTCCCTATTCATGCCCTTCACGTGCCCGGGGACTATCACCTTTGGTATGAGTGCCTGCCTCATAGGTTCATCTTGCCTCGCTTTGTTCCCAGCGCCAATTTTTTGACATTTGGTGGCCCGCTGGGTCAGGTAATTTGTCTCAGCTTGGATTAGCCCCTTTTTTGCTTCTTTTTTTTGGCTTTTGCCCCACTCTAAGTGGATCTTTATTTTGTTCACAGTTCACCCCAAGGGATGATTTGGATGGTGAAGGTGAACCCAGTGTGGTTGATATGTCGGGGGTGGATCCCTCTGGTGCTGGTCCCTCTGGTGCAGGTCCCTCGGGTGAGGGCTCGTGGGGTGCTGGTTCGTCAGGAACTTCTCACGCTGGTATCCCTGCTGTTGATCCATCAGTATTCTATGGGACCTTCCGGCGCCTTGATGATAGCTTCCTTTCGAGCCTCTGCACTGATGTAGATCGATAGGCATGACTCTCTGCCGAAGCGGCTTGCATTCCTCCTCCCGAGGTGGTCCCAGGGGTAAGTCCTTTGGTGGCCCAATCTCCTTTCATTTTGGTTTCTTTCTACAGACGCTTTCAGGGTTGTCCTGACCTTTGATATTTCATTACAGGACTTCGACTCGGCCATGGAGTATGCATCATACCATCGTCACCTGGTGGAGCTTAGGGAGATTGAGACGGTGAGTGCCTTGCTGTTCTATTCCTCTTTATTCTTTTTATCATCATGTGCCCTTTAACTGAGCCTGACTTTTGTCTCTGGTTTGTGCTTCGCAGCGTGCTCGTGCTAAGGAATCGCACTCCTTGCTTAGCAGGATCTCGCAGGCATGGTCTAGGGTGGGGGACATGTAGACTTTTCAGGGTTCTTCTCGTCGTCGCAAGAAGTCAAAGGGCGCCAGCCAGGAATAGGCTTTTAGTTTCCCTTTTTTTTTTTGAAAAACTCAGTACTTTTTGATTTGGATCTGTTTAAACAATTTGGAGGATGGTTGATGTGGTACTTTGGAAACAAATTTTTATTTTTATCATTTTTTGGAAGATAGTTCTGCTTTGACTTTATACCCCGATTTCTTAGTATTGGATCCGTTTCTCTGTAGGATGTGTTGGCCCAAAATGTTCTTGGAAAGTGACCCCCTGGGTTGCATGTCTTGATGTAGGATCAGTCCTGCACATAAATAAATAGAACAAATGCCCAGTTGTTACATGAACAGGGTGTGTGAAACAAACAAGAAGGGGTGTAAGTCCCCTAGTTAGGTCCTGAAAAGGCTGAAAAAGGGGGGGCTTGGAGTGTGGTGCAACTATTAGTTGCACCAGGTTTAACTCTTGGCTGATTTGTATTGGCGCAACTAATAGTTGCGCCAGGCAAAAGAAAGGGCCAATTTATGCCGGCGCAACTAATAGTTGCGCCAGGCAAGATAGGGGGCTGAAATGCACTGGCACAATTAATAGTTGCGCCAGGTTTAACCTGGGGAGCAGTGGGTCCTTATATACCCGGGTCAGTCCAAAAGTTAACTCTTTTTGTTTTGACTTGGTCTCTTTGACTGGTTCTTTTTGCCCTTGCCTTTTCAAGGCGGGTCCATTATCATACATCAATTTTTATTTCCCCAAATGATCCTTGTACTTTCATGGACTCGCTTTCCAGCCCTCCCTTACGCGGAGGGCCCAGAGCCAATTTGCCCCCCTTGTTGGGTTTGGGGCATAAGTTTTTAACAGCTTGGTTTGGGAGCTTGAATGAGAGTGAGGTTGCCGACTTGGAGCGCGTTGGGCTATCTTGGCTTCCTTCCTTCCTAGAGGTTCCCCTTCGGTGGGAACTTCTTCATGCTGTCGCTTTATTTTGGGATGTGAACCTCCATATATTTCATTTTGGGCAGCGAGAGCTAACCCCAACCCTTGAGGAGCTATCCAATTTGTCTGGCCTGAAGCTTCACAGGGGCCTTGCAAGAGTCATGCCTCGACCGGACTATTCTAAATCTGTTCACCTTACTCTCGGTTTGAAGAAATTCAAGTATGAGAAAAGTCTCATCGGGGGGCCCATAAGGTGTTTGCTAAAATTCCTCAAAGAACTTTTTGGTGACGATAGCCTTCGAAAATTGCTGGTTAGGAATGCTTTAAAGTCAAAGCTCTAGCACTCGGTCTCATCTCTGAATTTCTTTTCTTCACCGGGGGAGAGAGCTTCTCATTGGCCGTTTGTGATATTTTGGCGGAGCTGGAGGCAGGCCGGTCCATGATGCATTTTGTGCTTACCGTGAGCTGTACCGATGCCTTGATTCCTTTGCTTCGGGTAAGGTAGAAGGCCTTCAAGGATGCCCCTTGTTGCTTCAGGTCTGGCTGGGTGAGCACTTTTCCATTTTGGGGCCCTTGCCCCATTTTTATATTGCCCGAAGCGAGGTGGTCCAATGTTTTCTGGGTAGATGCCACTTGCTCCCTGTTGTTGCTTCTTAGTGTGCTTGATTTATGTGTGTTTTGAAAACAGGTTTGCAACTGCTAAATTATACTAAAAAAAATAAAGAAATATCAGCACAGGTAGAAGTGAATTAGCCTGTAAGATCAGGGCCAATTGTAGCAAGTTTTAAATGTAAGTGAGTGAAAGATCGTCCACAAAGAATTTGTCTAAAATGCAAGATAAACCTCCAGATCTGAGCTACTAGATCCGGCCTCTTATCCTATCTAGAAAGCACATAAGATGAGAGGTTGAATTTGTCACATTAACTAAATGATAAAAGTGAAAATTAAACTAAGTGATCCAGATCCGAGTTGGGGAAACGTTTGAGGTAAACTTATATAAAAAATGGAGAAGTAATATCTAACTTTGATTTGGTCCTTGAAAACTAATGAGAACGACTGCAGCTCAAGTGAGAGATGATCCAATCTTCATCTGGCTATAAGCACAGATGCAAGAGAAATAAATCTAATTTAAGGATTAGGTTTAAGCTTATGGCTAGGGTCTGTCCACTTTAATGTCCACAAACCATCCAATAGTCTTTAATCCAAAGCCTTAGTTTAGAACAAGAAGCATCACTACAAATGCCGTGAGAGATTAGGTTACCAACACTAATCCTCACAGGATCAATGAATCAAGGGAAGTTGCATGAAAAACAGTAAATCTAAAGGAGTCTAATGCAATAAGGAGATCAGAGGGAACCCTTAACATGAATCCAATTGAGAATATACGGTTTACAACAACCTTTTCAAATCCACCATTACAATTACAGAGCACAGCTTAAACAGCTCTCAGATTTGTAGTCTTGAATACAACTCTCTTTTGAATTACAGAAATGTCTCACAACTCCCAATTGCAAGTCAAAGTGAAGCTATTACAGGGATTTCAGACAAACTATCTGGTTTGGAAATGGGGGAATAGGAATGAAACTCAAAATCTGGATGCCCGAATTGGGCAAATGGTTCGTCTATTTATAGTTTTCCCCAAGTCCAGCTCAGATGTGTATCAACCAATCAGAGGTGCTCAGATCTGTATTGACCAATGGTGGTCGAGCATGAGGATCCAGATCTGTTCTGGCCAATCAGAATTCCTCAATCTGGTTCAGCCAATCAGGTGAAAAAGGCATCAATTCTGTTATGCATTTTGCAAATTGGTTAGAGTTTCTAGAAGTTCCCGCCAAGTTATTTCATCTCTGGGTGCTCACGTGGGGTGGAATATGCCTTCGCTTCATGCTTAGAATCCTCTGGAATGTCCCTAGGTTTTTAAATGCATTGGGACGCGTGAAACAGATTACTGAATTGCCCTTGCAAAAGCTGAGAACCTCCAGAATACCTTTTCGCAAAGTTTAGGGGGCTTTTCGCAAGGTGTTGTAACTCCTGAAGCTCTTTTCGCAAGGTTCTGGTTCTGTTCGAATTGAGTTTTCTCCTTTTCGAAAAGGTAAATCATCTCTTCGAAGAGTTCAGATGCTCTTCGAAAGCTTAAGCCTGGAGTTTTTGTTCTTTTCGCAGAGTTTCATGTTCTTTGCGAACAGTTTAGGTTCTTTGCGAAAAGTACTCTGTAGTGCATTTTTCTGTTCGAATTGCTCCATACTTCTTCTCTGGGTTGAGACCATGTCTTTGCCTCTTCAATTCGGACCTTTCAACAGCTAGTGAGGTTGTTTCTTCTTCTTCTTCCTTTGGATTGACATGGAATGTCACCTTTTTGGCACTTTTGAGCTACTTTCAAGGTTAAGCCTGCCTTTATTGTTAGCTGTAAAACAAACACTTAAAACACTTATTTAGTTCTCTTAAGGGCCTATCAAGGCCCAGATTAAGGGGTAAAAAATGGTATTTTCCAGTTCTCAACACACCCCCAAACCTAAGCTTTGCTAGTCCCCGAGCAAAGGCAAAATTTAAAAATAGAATGAAAAGCCATTTTTGTAGGGAGCACAGTTGCATTTAGCATATGCCACAAGCCTTTTAAACCCCTAGGTGATCCCTAGTGGAGGAGTGAAGTCTCGTGAGGGTTTTCAGTGAAGGTACCCACAAACTTCTCCAATAAATCAGTTAAGATCAATGCAGTTCTGTTAAAGCAAACTTTCATCCAATCAGATTATTCACACCTGCATCAGTCAGGTTGTAAGAAGATTTTCAAGAAAACATCAGTTCAAAACTAAAATTCTGCTGTAATTCCTTTACCATTCACTCAGTTGGTGTCAAAAAGTTTTTACAAGAAAAATTAATGAAAAGCTTGCCTTCTATTTGAGACTTCAATTTTGATGCTACCCCAAATAATTTGATTTCAAACTCAACTCTCACCAGGTTTTTACTCAACATGTAAGTAAGAGGGTTGTACTATTTCACACGGCTCAAGAGCAGTTACAGCCCACAAATAGGACTGTAAGCATGAGCATAGGCATTGCTTTTTAGTTCTGAATTCACTGCTCTTTTCACCATAGATTACACAAATCCTTATCTCCATGTGACAGCTCAATCCATCATTGATCAGTAAGGACTTTAACTTGGGTTGTAATGTGGCTTACGGGTGAAATTTATCAAGAATAAAGGGGTGGAATGGAGTTCAAAATTGAGAAGTCAGTCAAGGTAAGGAGGTGATAGACACACCTTCTTCAATTCAGCACAATTTCATCTTCTTCTTTGAATTTTCAGAGCCAAAGTGGCCATCTTTTTCTCTTTCTTTTTCAAACTTCCAATGAAATGCCTTCTCCTTTTCTTTTTCTTTTTTTTTTTTTTTTTTTTTTTTTTTTTTCAAAGCAACATTGACTGGAAAGCCACATTTCTTCTGCTGATACAGCATTGCCTTCAATTATTTTTTTTTTTACCAAACTGTTACCCAACTCACATTTCTTCAGCTTTCTTTCCTTTACCTTCTGAATTCTCAGAGTGAGGGTTAGGCTAAATGAGGGTGATGAGGTTTCAAAGAAATCTTGGATTTATAAAGCTCAATTGGTGTGTATCAAGGGCAGTTTCAAAAGGTTGGGCTTTTTGAAGTTCAAACTGTCCAAAAGGAGGCCTTACATCATGTCTTTAATATCATGATTGTTGTCAAGATATTTTAACTTGGATATGTGTAACTTCTAGTGATAACAAGCAGGTTCAAACAGTCCTTAGAGCAGAAAAAATTTCCAATTTATACCTCCAAAGAATACATTTCCAGTCCAAATCTCACTGGGTGTGGTTTTCTATCAAATTCCTGAGGTATATCATCACTGTTTTCTCTCTTTTTAGGTTTACTGAAATATCAATTTTCTTTTGGAAAGTTTCTGACATTCATTTCATGAAAGTATTAGAATTACAGTAGAAATTAATTTTAAAAAGTTTTAACTTCCTCATTTTTCAAAACAACAGGTGTGAAATGACTTCATTTTCAAAAGTTCTACTGATCATAAGCTGCAGCAAGCATTATCTTACTTATTTTATTGGCATTCCTGCCATAACCCCAAACCAAAGGAGAGTAGGGTCCACACTGGTCCACAGTAGAGAAATGATAGAAGCAAGAAAGAAAAACAAAATATTATGATGCCAAGAAGATAGACAGAAATGCACAGAAATTACACAAGAAGAAACAGAATGTTATATTACAAACTCATAACATAGAAAAGTACAATGTGATCTAATAACTGGGGTCAAAATCTGTATCATAAGTTGGTTAACTTGAGTCACCGTAATCAGAATCGAATCAGATTGGAGTCCGAACTTGATTGAGCTTTCTCCGGATTGTGTTTTTCATTGTATTCCTCCGATTTATCTTTTGGTGAGGCCAATGTACTTGCCAAGTCTAGTGGTCTTCGCTTTTCTGGTCAAGCTGTGCGTAACATGGTCACCTTGTGCCGCCACTCCTAACCATCCGAAAGGTTTGACCCAAAGAAGTCCTTCATTTTCTCTCTCAAATTTCATAAATAACTCCAACTTCCGAATTTGGTTTTCATAAGGGGTTCGAATGTAGGCTTGTAAATCAGCTAACCCTTTTAGAACATCTCTGCAGATATAGGGATTTTCTTCCATTGCTCGTCTGAGGGAGGCAAATCGGGGAAGGGGAATGGAATGGTAGGGGACCAAAGGTATCCCAGCTGTGGGAGGGGGAGAAGAAGTGTCCAGAAGGAGGACTTCAGGGTCGGTCTGAGTGGCTTGCTCAGAGAAAGTGGGGAGTGGTGAAGGGGATGCAACCAGAGGGACTTCAGGTTCAGTTTGGGTTGCATGGGTAGTAGTGGTGGGGGTGGGCAGATCAAGAAATACTACCTCGAGTTCAGTTTGGGTAGCATGGGAATCAACAGTAGGTAAAGGGGTAATGGTGGTTGTGTGTGATGTGGAGGCTAAGGTTTGGAGCAGGTCATTGGTCACAGACTGGTTTTCTGTGTTGATTTGGAGTTGGGCTTGGATGGATTGGAGGTAGGCAAGTATTTGGGTGGGGGAGAGGTGGGCATAGGGTGAATGAAGTGGAGGGTGGAGGTGCAATGGTCAGAAGGGAAGTAGGTAAATGGGTGAAATGATGAGGGTCTGGTATAGGGGTAGGCTCAAGTCCCATGGCGTCAAAAATAGATCCCATTAAGGAAGAATAAGCCTCTGTAGTGAAAGGCTCAGGTTCAGGTGTATGGGATACTTGTGTGTGAAATGAATGAGCAGTGAATTGAGGGGCTTTGGAGCAGTAGGAGGAGATGGGGCAATAAAGTCTGCAGCTAAAATAGGGGCATTGGTGGGAGAAATTGGTGGTGTGAGTGTGGTTGGAGTGGTTGGTGTAGTGGGGGAATCTATAATTGGAATAATGGAGGGTATGGGAGATGGGACAGCTGGGATAGGTGAAGTGGCAGGGGTCGGAATAGGGGAGGAGGGTGAAAGGCCAACTTCCTCAAAAATTGGTGCAGCTGAAGAGCTGGTCACCATGGGAAGGAAAGTTTCTTAAAAAATGGGTGCAGCTAAAGAGCTGGTCACCACAGTGGTCCCGGCAGCTGCTTGAGAAGTGGTGCTAAAGAGCCGGGTCACCATGTGTTCTGCCAAAACTGGTTCTAAGGGAACTGCAGGGGTAGGTTCAGGTGCATGTTCATTCACAACTGCAGGTGCAGGTGCAGGTTCACCTTCCTCTCTCATCCTTCTCAGCATGGCTTGGCTTGTAGTCCATGCCTTTTTCCCAAAAGTGTGTGGAGCAATGACTTCAAATGGTTCCTCATTATCAATGTCAAACTTGGCTCTGAGGAGGGCTGTGATCAATCTACCAAATGGGAGGCCAGCTAATTTATGCTCCTTTTTCAACTTATCACCATGGCTTCAAAAATTAACATAGGGGCATTGAAAAACTGCCCCTTAGAAAAGTGAAAAAGAGCCTCTAGAATTGGTGTTCTCCTCTCTTGGCTGTGCCCGGTAACATAAAAACTTCCCCTCAAATGGAGTCCATCAATAGAAATTGCGGGGCTAGGTCTCTCCTCATGATGGACTGTCCAGTGCCCACAATTCCTTGGGTCAAATGTGTAGCCATTTCTCTAAAGGAGGCCGTTTCTGGAGTAGCCAATGGCCCAGCAGGATCAAATTGGAAGGGTATCCCCAAAGCATTTCCTATGTCTTCAAATGTGACCGTAAGATCGCAATCATCAATAAAGATAACCAGGGTAGGGACATCACATCTCTTTCAGTGATCTTGATTAGGTTTTGGTACCATAACTTCACCATTCGTGGGTAAATTTTCTCTGGCAAAGGGGTAAGGATATTTCTTAGTGCGGCTTCCCTTAAGTATCTTAAAGATAACAGGCACTTAGGTTTGTTGACGAAAAAAGTTTCGTCCACAATTAGCTCAGGAATTAACTTCTGAGCTTTAATGAATGGATTTGGCAGTACCAAACGTATAGGCAGAGGAGGAAGCTCAGGCTCAGGACTAGCAGCAGCAGAGATGGGTTCCTCATGTCTCACTTTCTTCCCTTTTTCCACCCTATCCGCTTTATCCATAGATAGTTTTATTTTGGCTGAAGTTTTGGCTTTTCCCTTGGGGGTAGGTTTGCTAACTTTCTTAGCAGAGGATTTTGGGAACATGGTAGCCAATGATTTCTCTGCTTTTCCCATTCGAAATTGATGTATGAAAATGCCCACAACAGATGCTGACACAAATTGAAAATTTTCAAATGATAAACAAAGAGAATGTGCAGAGAAATACCGAGATCTAGGGTTTTTAATTGAACGAGTTGTTTGCTTGCAGAACTCCCCCATACTAGAAGCTAAAATCCTTCTCTGAAAACCCAAATGATCGAACAAAGGTGAAGAAAAATGTAGCAAGCTTCTCAAATTGCGCAAGGAAAGAACGAAGTAGGGTTTCCGTGAATGGTCGCTTCTAAAAGTTTGAATATGAAACCCCTACTTCGAAAGGGTTTAAATATACTCAGAGTTAATTTTGCAAAGTTCTTTATAAGTTTTCGAAAAGTTCCAAAATAGACCTTAAGACAACTGTGAATGGCATCAGTACCATTTGAAAAGTTAAGAGCTTCAGAAACAACTATTCGAAAAGAAAATAGCATCAGAACCAACTATTCGAAAAGAAAATAGCATCAGAACCAACTATTCGAAAAGTAAATCTTTGCTTTCGAGCAGTTCGTTACATATCCAGAGTCTTTTCGAAAAGTAAATTGAACTTTGCGAAACGAGAATTATTACTTTGCGACTTAACTTGGAGCATATTTAAACCATGCGAAAAGAGACAAATCATGAATAAAAACAGAGACAAAGAAACTAAGCAAAAACTATGAAATAAAAAACATAAAGTACAGTTATCCACCATCAGATTTTTGGAGGTTCGTGATGACAGATGGGCAGCACAGGCTCCTGGGTATTTTCAATGCATGGTTTGAGCCTCTGACCATTTACTTTCAGGATTCTTCCATTACTTGGATCAAGGATGTCAACAGCTCCCGAAGGGGCTGTCTGAATGACAGTGTATGGCCCTTCCCATCTGGATCTCAGCTTTCCTGGGAAAAACTTGAGTTTTGAGTTAAATAACCATACCTTAGAGCCAGCTGTGAACTCTTTTCTCAATAAATTTTTATCATGGAAAGTTTTGACTTTCTCTTTGTAAAATCTTGAATTTGTGTATGCATCCATTCTCAGCTCCTCCAACTCAGCAAGTTGCAGTTTCCTGTGATTACCAGCAGTAGTTAGATCCATGTTCAATGTTTTAATGGCCCAAAAAGCTTTATATTCTAACTCTACTGGTAAATGGCATGCTTTGCCATAAACCAACCTGAATGGGGACATACCAATTGGGGTTTTATAAGCTGTCTTGTATGCCCATAATGCATCATTCAGCTTAAAGGACCAATCCTTTCTATCCTTCTTCACAGTCTTTTCCAAAATATGTTTGATTTCTCTATTGGAAATCTCCACTTGTCCACTAGTTTGTGGATGATATGGAGTGGCTACTCTATGAGTCACAGAGTATTTTTTCAATAAAGTTTCAAACTGTTTATTACAAAAATGGCTTCCCCTATCACTTATAATGGCTCTGGGAAAACCAAACCTGGAAAAAATGTGATCCTTAAGAAATTTAAGAACCACTTTGTGATCATTTGTTTTAGTGGCTGTGGCTTCAATCCATTTGGATTAATAATCCACAGCTACTAAAATGAAATTATTCCCATTGGAAGGAGGAAAAGGACCCATGAAGTCTATCCCCCAAACATCAAACAACTCAACTACCAAAATAGGCTGTAAAGGCATTGAGTTTCTCTTGGAAATGCTGCCCAATTTTTGACAGTTTTGGCAAGACTTACAATGCTGTAGAGCATCTTTGAAAAGTGTAGGCCAATAAAATCCGCATTGCAAAACCTTTGCAATAGTTTTGTTTCCACTAAAATGACCTCCGCAAGCCTGTTCATGGCACATAGAATGTATTCTATGAAATTCTTGGTCAGGAACACATTTTCTTATTATTTGGTCTGCACAACTCTTGAACAGATGAGGATCTTCCCAGATGAAGTGTTTAACCTTTGCGAAGAAAAGATCTTTATCCATTTTATTCCAATGTTGAGGGATTCTTCCAGTAGCCAAAAAGTTGACTATGTTTGCAAACCAAGGAGTGTGTATACTAATGGCAAAAAGTTGTTCATCAGGGAAAGATTCATTGATAGGCAGCCTATCAATCTCAGCAGTTAAAATTCTAGACAGGTGATCAGCCACCACATTCTCCACCCCCTTTTTATCTTTTATCTGTAATTCAAATTCCTGTAATAGGAGAATCCACCTGATTAATCTTGGTTTGGTGTCCTTCTTAGACAGAAGGTATTTCAAAGCAGAGTGGTCAGTGAACACCACTATTTGTGAACCCAAGACATATGACCTGAATTTTTCTAAAGCAAAAACAATTGCCAGCAGCTCCTTCTCAGTCGTTGTGTAATTGAGCTGTGCATCAATCATTAATCTACTGGCATAAGCTATGACATGAGGCAGTTTTTCTTTTCTCTGTCCAAGGACAACTCCCAAAGCATAATCTGATGTATCACACATCAGTTAAAAAAGTAATGAATAATCTGGAGACTGCAATATTGGAGCTGAAATTAAACAGTTTTTTAGGAATTCAAAAGCCTTCATGCATTCATTATTGAAAACAAAAGGGACATCTTGACACAGCAAATGATAAAGAGGTTTGGTTATTTTACTGAAGTCCTTGATGAACCTTCAAAATCCAAAGATGTCCGTAAAACTTCTGATTTGCTTAACAGTTTTAGGAGGTGGTAAATGTGCAATTAGATCAATTTTTGCTCTGTCCACCTCAATGCCCTTGAGAGAAACAACATGGCCACGGACAATGCCTTGGGTGACCATGAAATGACTCTTTTCCCAGCTCAGAACTAGATTGGTTTCTTCACATCTCTGTAATACCAATTTGAGATGATGTAAACACTGGGAAAAACTATCTCCATAGATTGAAAAATCATCCATAAAAATTTCCAGAAATTGGTCAATCATATCAGAAAAAATGGAATACATGCATCTTTGAAAGGTAGCGGGAGCATTACAAAGACCAAAAGGTATTCTCCTATAGGCAAAAGTGCCAAAAGGGCAAGTGAATGTGGTCTTTTCCTGATCTTGTGGGTACACAGGAATCTGATTGTACCTAGAGTAACCATCAAGAAAACAATAATAAGCTTTTCCTGCTAGCTTATCTAAAATCTGATCAATGAATGGGAGGGGGAAATGGTCTTTTCTGGTCATTGCATTTAATTTTCTGTAATCAATACAGACTCTCCACCTAGTTGTTTGTCTGGTTGACATAAGCTCACCAGAATCTGAGGTTACAATAGTGATCCCAGATTTCTTAGGTACCACCTGTGTAGGTGCCACCCAAGCTGAATCTGAAATGGGGTAAATGACCCCTACATCCAACAACTTAACAACCTCTTTCATGACCACTTCTTGCATGTGAGGGTTCAACCTCCTTTGCATTTCCCTAGAAGGCTTTGCATTTTCTTCTAAATGGATTTTGTGCATTCAAACAGCTGGACTGATTCCTCCCAAATCAGTAATAGTCCATCCAATTGCCCTTCTATGTTCTTTCAAAACAACCAACAGCTCTTCCTCTTGCTCCATTGTGAGGGAGGAAGAAATAATTGTAGGCAATGATTTATGATTTCCTAAAAACACATATTTCAAATTTTCTGGCAGCTGCTTTAATTCTAAATTAGGTGGACTACGAAAAGAAGGTAACATAGGTACCTTATCTGTTTGTGGAAGGGGAAGAGTAGCAGGTTTCCAAGAAGAGAAACTTACTGATTGATTATGAGTTCCTTGCACAACATTTATTTCCTCAGAATTTAAGATACAAACTGTTTCTTCTTCAGAATTTCCTCAAGCATCTTCAACATTTGTGGTGAACTCTTCACACGCAAACCGTTGAAAGTCCTTCTACCAAGTTCATCCAATAAATCAACATGAAAACATTCTTCGTAATCGAATTGAGGTCAGGATCGCATTATAAACATTTAATTTTACCTTCATGTTTCCAAAAGAGGACTTCCATAATTCCAGACTGCATTGAATGCAAGCATTTGTCAGAGCTGTGAATGGTCTTCCCAAATGTGGATGGAAGTTTTGCTTTTGGTTGGTTCCATATCCAAAACTAGAAAATCAGCAGGATAGAAAAATTTATCTACTCCCACCAATACATCCTCAATCATCCCAACTGGCTTCCTTTCAGATCTGTCTACTAGTTGTAACACCACATGAGTGGGTTTTAATTCTCCCAAACCTAGTTTCTCATATACAGAATATGGAAGTAGGTTGACACTAGCACCCAGATCTAATAAAGCCTTTTCAATGGTATGTTCCCCAATAATGCAAGGTATTGTGGGGATTCCAGGATCTTAAAGTTTAGGAGGTGTGGCAATGGATAACACCTGATTAACTCTTTCCACAGCAAAGACCTTCTTGGACAATTGTATCCTAGACTGTCTTTTGTGAGTGCAAATATCTTTCAAAAATTTTGCATATGCTGGAATTTGTTTGATTGCCTCAAGCAAAGGTAGATTTATCTTGACTTGCTTGAAAGTCTCCATCATTTCATCTATTTTTGTGTTCCCTTTATCCAAAGGGGATACTGATTTCATTGCATGTGGAAATGGTAAATGAGGAACTAGTCCTTCATCTACAGATTTGGAAGCATTTTCAGAAACTTTTTGGATTTTTTGTATTTCATTTTTTTTATTTTTCTGAGGTCCATCAGCACCCTCACTGCTATCACTATGCTGCTCTTGCTGCATATCTTTATCATTTTCCTCATTTTTTTCTTCTTCAGTACCCACTTTGTTATTTATGATTCTTCCACTTCTCAAAGTGGTAACAATGTTTACTTCTTCATGTGAATTAGAAGCTTCTCCAACCATGAACTGTCCTTTGGGATTGTTCAACGGTTGGCTGGGTAACTTTCCTTCCTCTCTTTTTACCAAAATATTTAAAAGCTGTCCCAATGTTTCTTCAATCTTCTTTATGCTCCGGCTGTAAAAATTCACAGTCTGAGTTAAAGATCCTAAATTCTGGAGTGAATTTAGGACTTGATCTTCAAAAGAAGGGGACCTGGAAGGGGTTTGAACTGGGGCAGATTGTTGCACAGGTTGTTGTGGAATGGGGTGCTGAAAATTTGGTTTGGCATAAAAATTCTGCTGATAAGGCTGTGCAGTTTTGAAAGGCATTTGGTTCTTTGGTTGTTGCTGCTGTTGGGATTGATAATTCCCTTGGTTCCACCTCAAATTGGGGTGTCCTCTCCATGGATATTCATTTGACTGCATCTGTCCAAATGATTGAGCAGCATGAGCTTGTTCCACCATTAAATCTGGGAACTGTGGTGCAGCAAGACATTGGTCAATTGAATGAGTAGGGGACTGGCATATCAGACATGCCTCCTCTACTCTTGCAACATTTGGATTTTTAAGTGAGTCCATCAATCTATCAAACTTTGTGGTTAAATTGTCCATCTTTCTTTCCAACTCATTCACCTCATAAATCTTCCCTTTGGTGGGTTGGTGATTGTTCAACCTAGCAGGATTTTCAATATCTCTTGACAGAGATTCCTGTTGAGTTGAGTTTTCACCAATTACTTCAAACAAGTCCCAAACCTCCTCAACTGTTTTTTGCAAGTAAGTGCCTCCACTGTGAGGCATCCACCATATTTTTGCCTTTTGATCAATTCCTTGATAGAAGCTTTGAACCACCGCCATCCAGGAACTTGATGATGAGGACATTGCCTTAAAAGTTCCTTAAATCGTTCCCATGCTTCATGAAAAGTTTCAGTTGAGTTTTGTGAGAAAGAAATGATACTTTGTCTCAATTGGCTTGTTTTAGACATTGGGAAATATTTGGCTAAAAATTGACACTGCAAATCATTCCAAGAAGTGATACTATTTGGTGCTAACATAGATAACCATGCTCTAGCTTTATCCTTTAATGACAAAGGAAAGAGCCTAAGCTTGGTTGCTTCTGGACCAAGTCCAGCTATGTTGAATGTGGTGCAAAGAGCCAAGAATTCATCCACATGTTTGTATGGATCTTCCTTACTCAACCCATGGAAGGAAGGGAGCATTTGGATAGTTGATGATTGATCTCATAATTTCCTTCAACAATAGGAAATTGAATGCAAAAGGGAGAATTATAAGCACCAGGTGCAAAGTAGTCCCTCAAAAGTCGAGGTTCTTCTCCCATAGTAGCAGAATTCTGTGTTGTTTGTTTGGTTCATAATAGCCTTTCAACTTCTAAATTCAGCGGGACAATCTCAGGGCTGAGAGTCCTCCTACCAAACATACAACTCAGAACACAAAAAATCTGATTATTCACAGCAAACCTTCAGAATTTCTTTTTAAGTACTTTCCCTTCTTCAAAAATTGGACATGAATAACTGCACAGGTATAAACAATAGAATAGTTTAGTAATGATATAAAGAAAATAAAAGTAAAAACTTAGGTCTACCTATTTTAGAACAAATTCCTCGGCAACGGCGTCAAAAACTTGTTGTTACTTCTTAGTGTGCTTAATTTATGTGTGTTTTGAAAACAGGTTTGCAACTGCTAAATTATACTAAAAAAAATAAAGAAATATCAACACAGGTAGAAGTGAATTAGCCTGCAAGATCAGGGCCAATTGTAGCAAGTTTTAAATGTAAGTGAGTGAAAGATCGTCCACAGAGAATTTGTCTAAAATGCAAGATAAACCTCCAAATCTGAGCTACCAGATCTGGCCTCTTATCCTATCTAGAAAGCACATAAGATGAGAGGTTGAATTTGTCACATTAACTAATTGATAAAAGTGAAAATTAAACTAAGTGATCCAGATCCGAGTTGGGGAAACGTTTGAGGTAAACTTATATAAAAAATGGAGAAGTAATATCTAACTTTGATTTGGTCCTTGAAAACTAATGAGAACATCAGACTCAACTGAGAGATGATCCAATCTTCATCTGGCTGCAAGCACAGATGTAAGAGAAATAAATCTAATTTAAGGATTAGGTTTAAGCTTATGGCTATGGTCTGTCCACTTTAATGGCCACAAACCATCCAATAGTCTTTAATCCAAAGCCTTAGTTTAGAATAAGAAGCATCACTACAAATGCCGTGAGAGATTAGGTTACCAACACTAATCCTCACAGGATTAATGAATCAAGGGAAGTTGCATGAAAAATAGTAAATCTAAAGGAGTCTAATGCAATAAGGAGATCAGAGGGAACCCTTAACATGAATCCAATTGAGAATATACGGTTTACAGCAACCTTTTCAAATCCACCATTACAATTACAGAGCACAGCTTAAACAGCTCTCAGAATTGTAGTCTCGAATACAACTCTCTTTTGAATTACAGAAATGTCTCACAACTCCCAATTGCAAGTCAAAGTGAAGCTATTACAAGGATTTCAGACAAACTATCTGGTTTGGAAATGGGGGAATAGGAATGAAACTCAAAATCTGGATGCCCAAATTGGGCAAATGGTTCGTCTATTTATAGTTTTCCCCAAGTCCAGCTCAGATGTGTATCAACCAATCAGAGCTGCTCAGATCTGTATTGACCAATGGTGGTCGAGCACGAGGATCCAGATCTGTTCTGGCCAATCAAAATTCCTCGATCTGGTTCAGCCAATTAGGTGAAAAAGGCGTCAATTCTGTTATGCATTTTGCAATTCGGTTAGAATTTCTAGAAGTTCCCGCCAAGTTATTTCATCTCTGGGTGCTCACGTGGGGTGGAATATGCCTTCGCTTCATGCTTAGAATCCTCTAGAATGTCCCTAGGTTTTTAAATGCATTGGGACACGTGAAATAGATTACTGAATTGCCCTTGCAAAAGCTGAGAACCTCCAGAATACCTTTTCGCAAAGTTTAGGGGGCTTTTCGCAAAGTGTTGTAACTCCTGAAGCTCTTTTCGCAAGGTTCTGGTTCTGTTCGAATTGAGTTTTCTCCTTTTCGAAAAGGTAAATCATCTCTTCGAAGAGTTCAGATTCTCTTCGAAAGCTTAAGCATGGAGTTTTTGTTCTTTTCGCAGAGTTTCAGGTTCTTTGCGAACAGTTCAGGTTCTTTGCGAAAAGTACTCTGTAGTGCATTTTTCTGTTCGAATTGCTCCATACTTCTTCTCTGGGTTGAGACCACATCGTTGCCTCTTCAATTCGGACGTTCCAACAGCTAGTGAGGTTATTTCTTCTTCTTCTTCCTTTGGATTGACATGGAATGTCACCTTTTTGGCACTTTTGAGCTACTTTCAAGGTTTAGCCTGCCTTTATTGTTAGCTGTAAAACAAACACTTAAAACACTTATTTAGTTCTCTCAAGGGCCTATCAAGGCCCAGATTAAGGGGTGAAAAATGGTATTTTCCAGTTCTCAACACTCCCCCAGGGTGATATGTCAGCTCTGAAACTTTGGTTGATCGATGCCGAGCTGATATGGAAGCTTCCTTGGCTGGACCGGACCTTCCCGATAATTCGTAGTAGAGATCACGAGGGCATCACCCTCCTATGATTGACGGGCAACACCTTTTACTTCCCATTTTGGGTGTTGCGTCAATTCGGTTGCCCTCAGCAGGTGCCTTGTGAGGCCAGACCCCCTTTATGTGATTTGATCTTTTCTAAGGGGTTCCTCTGGGGACATAGATCGGATTGTTGCTCTTTGGGAGACGTGCCAGTCGACGTTGATGTGTGATATTGAGCAGGGAAACTCGGTTAGGACTTCTCCTGAGTACGAAGCCTGGCTGTTGACTGAGCGGCCTGCTGCCGATGGTCCAAGTTTGTCAGAGATTATTGACACTGGGGGCCCCTGGTCAAGGAAAGAGGCGGCCCTCCAAGCCCGTATTGAGTTACTGGTGGATGAGAAGAGGATCCTGCAAGAACTCTTGACATATGAAAAGGTTAGACCAGAAACAATAGAAAATGAGGTGCTCCACTTGAAGGGATCTCTGAGCGTCGCTTTTGGAGCCGCTGATTCTTCTCGAAAGAGGTTCAAGAGCCTGCATGGTCATTGGCTGACTGAATGGAATGCCTGAGAGGATGACCTTCATGCTGAGATTAGCGCTTTCAAGCGAGAGCTAGGTGCTAACTCCTTCCTACACAGAACTTTTTGCATAGATCAAATATACAGAAAAAGGGGTGTAAAAAACCCCTTTACAGATACACATTTTTTGGCATACATATTTTCTTTATGTTTTGGTTGTTTTTATTTTATACTTGTAAAAGGGAAAACACATTAGTCATTACACCGACAATTTTTTTTTTCGGGACGTGGTGTAAGTGGTGGAAAAGGCAGTTTATTATATACATCTACACAAATTTATTTTTGGTTTTATTACACATTTTTATTGGTGCCTTAATCATTGGGTGATACTTTGGGAAACCTTGGGTCCATCTTTGAGCATGGTCGAACCCGGAAGTGGGACCTGAGTGATTCTCCGAATTTTACCAAGGCCGGAACATTGATCCTTTTAGATTGAGTAAGACCTTTCTCGCCTCGGGTAATACGTTTGACGGTGCGGGTTTCACAAAGATAATTCTGGTTGGGACCCGATTTGAACTAGCCTAAGCGGCCCCTAAAAAGGGGTCAGGGAGAGTAACTAAGAAGGCGCTTTAAACATTTAATCAATCAATTCAACCCTTCTTTTTTCAATTTTTTTTTCTTTTTCTCTTTTCTCTTTTTTTTTATCATCTCCCCCTTTTTTTACCCGTGGCGCCCTTTCGGGTTTTCACCACGTCCATGGGTTTAGCTCTCTTACCCCAAGTGCCCTTTCAAGTTTTCACCTGGTCCGCACAAGCTCACTGTTTTTACCCGTAATGCCCTTTCGGGTTTTCACCATGTCCATCTTGCTTTGAGCTTGTATTTTTATTTTATTATTTTATTTTTTTTATTCTTTTTATTCTTTTTTCAAGAGCCATGACATAGACGTCGATTTCGTAATAGCTGGCTGGAGGGGGTTCTGTGGTCGTCTCACGACTCGACTCATTTTGTCTTAACAGATATTATGACTGCTTGTGAACCTACAAAGAGGGCTTCCTTCAGGGTGTAGCTTGGCCATGGGTTAGGTTAGGATTTGAAGGTATGCTGGGCTAAAAAAGTGTTTCCTTGATACGGCTTTAGTTTTCTCAACGTACTTTCTTCCTCGGGGATTTTGTTGTATATGTCCCGTGATTTTTTGTTATTCTTTTTTGCTCTATTTCAGGCAATCTCTTTTTGAGGTTTTGCTTTTTCGTTTTTTTTTGGATTTGATAGTAACCTTACACACAGGCATCTTTTCTCTCCCTCTTTTTTTGGTGTATGTACACGTATTTTTTGGGGAAGGGGTTTATTGAAAGAAAGGCCCAAGCTCAAATGGGGTAGCAAAGGATATCATCATTTTTAGGGATGCTTTTTTTTTTTTTTTGCTACTGTGCTTGGAATGATGGCCTCTTTTGGGTGGTTCTTAAGAAAGCACGTATCCGTTTCATCAACACTTACCTTGTCGTGATGGACTAAGAGTAGAACCATCGGACGTATCCAGCGTTGATGGGCTCAGGAAAATGATCTCTGTCCATGGTAGGGAGGCGGATGGCGTATCTCGGCAGCACTTCTCGGATGACGTATGGTCCTTCCCAGTTCGGTTTAAACTTTCCTCTCGGATTGGCATGGAGGGATGGGAAGATCTTCTTCAGCACAATGTCTCCTACCTTTAGATCTCGATCGCGGACACGTTTATTGTAAGCGCGTGTGATTCACCCCTGGTAAACTTGGGTATGGCATAAGGCTAAGAGTCTTTTCTCATCCAGTAAGTTTAATTGTTCAAAGCGAGATCTCTCTTTTTCTGCATCGGGTAAGCCTGATTCTATGAGGATTTGGTGCAAGGGTACTTCAACCTCTACCGGGAGGACGGTCTCAGTTTCATACACAAGGGAGAATGGTGTTGCCCCTGTAGCGGTACAGATCGATGTTCGGTAGACCCACAAAGCAAATGGCACCATTTCACTCTAATCTCGATAAGTGACGACCATTTTCTCAAGGATGCGGATGACTGTCTTGTTAGCGGCTTCCATGGCCCCATTAGTTTGAGGCCGATAAGGGGATGAGCGATGGTGCTTGATCTTGTATTGCTCGTAGAAGTCTCGGATGTGCTTATTAGCAAAGTTTGTGCTGTTGTTCATGATGATATCTTTGGGTACTCCAAATTGGCACATAATATTGTTCTTGAAAAACTTCTCAACGTGACTGGCCGTGATGTTGGCATATGACGCCGCTTCTACCCACTTGGTGAAGTATTCAATGGCGACGAGGATGAACCGATGTCCATTTGATGCTTTCGAATTAATCATTCCGATAACGTCAAGGCCCCAGGTAGCAAATGGCCAAGGGGTGGTCATGCAGTGAAGATCAATGGCTGAAGCATGTATCAGACTGGAGTGTTCTTGACACTTGTAGCATTTTTGAACATGTTTGCAACAATCCGATTCTATGGTGGTTCAAAAGTATCCCTGCCGTAGGATTTTCTTAGCGACCATGTGACCGCTGACGTAGGCTCCGCATACTCCCTCATGGATTTCTTTCATAATATTGACCGCTTCTCTTTCAGTAAGGCACCTAAGTAAGATGTTATTGTATGATCGCTTGTAGGGGCGTTCCCCGTAAATGACGTAACCTGTCGCTAAACATTGAATGGTTCACCGATCTATTTTGGACGTACCCTCAGGGAAGGTTAGGGTCTCGAGGAAATTCTTGATATATGAGAACTAAGGTGGCTCATCATCAGGTTTTATAGGTTTCTCAATCTGGAGGCAGAAGGCCAGCTCATTCCTCTGCTCGATCATGATTGGCTTCATCTCAACACCATAGGGGATTTCAATCATTAATGCCAAAGTTGTTAATGCGTCGGTATAGTGATTCCTTATCCGGGGGATGTATGAGAAAGTCACATCTTGAAAGCAAGCTATCAGATCCTCGAGGTGTTCATGATAGGGGATCAATTTCTCGTCTTTCGTCTTCCAGTCACCATTCATCTGGGATATGATTAATTGTGAATCGCCAATACTCAAAGGTGAGTTACATTCAGATCGAGAGCCGCCTGCAGACCAGCTGTGCAAGCTTCATACACAACCATATTGTTAGTGCAAGGGAAGTTGAGCTTGATAGAGACCGGTACATGGGATCCTTTCGGTGAAATCAGGATGGCGCCGACTCCTTGGCCCTCGACATTTGCTGCCCCATCAAAGTGCATTACCCATGATTCTTCTGCTTCATCTGCATTGTCTTCTGTCATGAACAAGATGTCCTCATCGGAGAACTCAGTTCTCAAAGGCTCATAATCAGGTAAAGGATTGTCGGCAAGATGATCAACAAGCACCTGCCCCTTGATCAACTTCTGAGTGACGTATGTGATGTCGAATTAAGATGATAAAAGTTGCCATCGTGCAGTTCGTCCAGTGAGAGTTGGCTTCTCGAACATATATTTCAATAGATCTATTCAGGCTAAAAGCATAATGGCTTGAGATAGCAAGTAGTGGCGGAGCCTTTGAGTAGCCCATACAAGAGCCAGGCATGCTTTCTCCAGATGAGAGTAGCGCGTTTCATAATCAGTAAACTTCTTGCTCAGATAGTAAATGGCTTGCTCTCTTCTTCCCATTTCATCGTGCTGCCCCAAGACACATCCCATCGAAACTTCCTCAGGGAGAGATACATCAAGAGTGGTCTCCCTGGCTCAGGTGGTACCAAAACAGGTGGATTAAGGAGGTAACTTTTGATTTTTTCGAACGCTGCCTAACAATCATCGTTCCATTCAACAGGCGAATTCTGCCTTAGTAACTTGAAGATCGACGTGCAGATTAGAGTTAGCTGTTCAATGAACCAACTGATATACTGTATTCTTTCCAGAAATCCTCTAACCACTTTCTCGGTAGACGGTGGTGGCATTTCAGTGATGGCTTTGACTTTGATTGGGTCGACCTCGATCCCCCTCCTGTTGACGATGAATCCTAATAGCTTCCCTGACGTGGCGCCAATTGCGCACTTCTGTGGATTCAGTTGTAGTCGATACATCCTCAGCCTTTCAAACAGCTTCTGAAGGTTTACCAGATGGTCGCTTTGCTCCGGTGATTTGGCTATCATGTCGCTGACATACACTTCAATCTCTCAGTGCATCATGCCATGAAATAGTGCAATCATAGCTCTCTGGTATGTTGCACAGGCATTCTTTAGCCCGAATGGCAGAGGTTGATCGCGAGAAGACAACGTTCATTATCCCCTGGGTATCCTGAGAATCCATCCATAAAAGAAAGCATCCCGTGCTTAGCTGTGTTGTCTATCAAGATGTCGATGTGTGGTAGTGGGAAATCATCCTTCAGGCTTGCTCTGTTCAAATTACGAAAGTTGATGCACATGAGGACCTTTCCATCCTTCTTTGGTACAGGCACGATATTGGCTAACCACTGTGGGTATTTGGATACCATGAGAAACCCCGCATCATACTGTTTGATGACCTCGTCTTTAACTTTCAGCATCCATTTGGGTCGGAGACGTCTCAGCTTCTGCTTGACTGGCTTCATATCAGGGTAGAGGGGCAACTCATGCTCGACTAAGTCGGTATCCAGACCAAGCATGTCCTTGTATGACCAAGTAAAAATGTCTTGGTATGACTGAAGGAAGTCGATCATGCTTTTTCTTTCCTCAGGAGACAGTGACCTTCCGATTTTAGTTATTCTGGGAACCTCCTCAGTTCCTAGATTGATGTCTTCGGTCTCTTCGACAATGGGGGTAGGGCCATACTCAAAGTTGGCAAATTGGTCAAGGAGCTCATTAGGGAGCTCCTCGAAGGGGACATCCTCGTCCAGACTCGTGATCCCTACCTCTTCTTGTATTTCTATAGGGAAGGGGTCGATTTCACGTGGGACAGGCATTTTGGTTAAGGCATCCTTTTATGGGACATTTTCTGGAATTTTAAATGACAATATTTTTGGACTCTGAAATTTTTCAGTGTTTTCGGGATTTTGTATTTTTTCCATGTTTTTGAGATTTTGTATTTTTTCTATGTTTTTGAGATTTTTGTTTTCTTCGAAGACGGACCCTTAGCAAGGCGGGTGGCTATATACACAAGGTATTGTTTGCCAAGGGCTTCTCTCACTTTTTATAGGTTGTTTTTTTTATAGAAACGGGTGCCAAATGTTAGGTCACTCCCCGCTTCCAGAGTTTTGGGCATAGATGCCCAGTTGCATACTTGAGGGGCCGCTTCTTTACCTATTAGGATGGAGGGAGGGTGCTGACTGATATGGATCATTGGAGTCAGCCTCCATCATATTGATCCCCATTTCTTCTGAGATCATGTCCTCAAATGATAACTTAGTTTTGTGGTGATTCACCACAGGGGGGGTTTGTTCAGGTACCGACCGTCGTTCCTCGAAAAGGGACAGTGCGGCCAAATCTATCTCCAAGCTGGGAAGGGAGATCTGGGGATTGGTGGGATGGATTGGGGCTGTGGGTTTGTGTGGGGTCAACTGTGTTACCCCATTTCGATCGATCATTATGACCCTTGTGCTGACGAAAGAATCCCTGATGTGCGGTCTAGGGCGAGGTTTCTCTTCTATGTTGATTCCTCGAGCTCTTGCAGTCGCGGCGACCCTGGCTTTCTCTTTGGCCTCTCGGATCTCTTCTTCTGTGGGCTTGTATCCTAGCCTGAATCTTACTTTCTGTCCCTTAGCCACCACTGGCTCCCTTCTGCCTTGTAATCTGGGTCCCAGACCCCGGCCTTTCTGGTAGCCCCATCTTTGGAGCATAGCCACCGCTGCTACCATACCACCTCCTGTTTTAGGCATAATGCCCTCGATGGGTTCTGAGAGTATTGCCGACACCTCGTACTCGAAACTGTGGAGGTCGACATCCTCAGCGGTGTGCGATACATCCAGCATATTGGGTTTTTCAATGCTATTGGTGGCCTTTTCTTTCTCACTGTGCCCCTCTCTGATGATTGTGATAATCTTATGCCCAGATGCAAATTTGAGTTTTTGGTGCAATGTGGAAGGTATGGCTCCGACTTTATGTAGCCATGGGCGCCCCAATAATAGATTAAATGAGGATTTGATATCCATGACTTGAAACAAGATGAAAAAGGTCATTGGCCCTATCAATAGCTCAAGATCAACTTCTCCCATTATTTCTCTCCTGGCATTGTCAAACCCTCTAGCACTGGTTTTGGTGGGCCTTAACATGCACGGATCAACCCCGATCTTAGTGGCAGTTCTTAACGGGCATATATTCAATGCATACCCATTATCAATTAGTACCAAGGGGATAATCATATTCCCGGACTCAACGGTTATATTCAAAGATTTTGAGTGACTACCTCCTTCCTCAGGTAAATCGGCATCAGAAAATGAAATGACATTTGGAGCCATCACTTGACCAATTATCTGCCCGACTTCATCAGGGCTAACTTGGAGTGATACATGTACATTTTTTAACACCCCCATTAATGCTTGGAAATGGAGTGGGGACGTCATTAATAGATCCCATACAGTGATATGGGTAGGCATTCTTCTCAGCTGAGTCTCCAGTATATGTTCTCGACTCATCTTCTCGAAGGGGTTCACCGTGCTGTCTTTCTTTCCTTCGAGTTGGGCCTGTGCTACTGCTGGTGCTTCTAGCTGCTTTGATATCCTCCTTGACCTGGTAACAAAATCTACTACCCCTTCTCTGCTGCTGCTGTCGGTATTGACATCTGTTTATTCGTAGCTCAGTGGGACCTGATGAGGATCATATGTGGGTCTCGAGAGCTGGAAAGGTATGGCTACCAATATTTGAGGCACTTGTACTGTCGGCTCAGGCGGTGTGGGCAATACTTGAATCACCACGGTGGCGACGGGTTGGGTGGAAAGATTGGGTCAAATGGGGGTGGTGAAGCTTGAGGGTGGTGGGATTAGAGGGAAGGAGGTAAAAGTAGGCCATTGATAGCTGGTGGGTGCTGGTGGCAGATGGGGGGTCTGATGGGCCGCTAGGTAGTTGACCGGGGTGGTGGGGTTTGTCGGTGGCTGAACTGGGGGTGATGGGGTGGGCGCAGGTGATTGATAACTGATGGGTGCGGGTGTTGGATTTGGGGCCTGGTGGCTTAAAGGGTAATTGATGGGGGTTGTGGTGTATGGTGGTAGTTGAAATGGGGCGGGAGCAGGCCATTGATAACTAGTGGGTGCGGGTGCAGGATTGGGGGCCTGGGGACTTATAGGGTAATTGATGGGGGTTATGGTGTATGGTTGGTATGCATTGATATTTACATAATTGACGGGTGTGGGTGATGGAAAGTATGCCCTGAGATCTAAGGGTTCAAATTGCGGGGTTGGATTGGGGAAATATTCAGACAAATTTAGGGGTCAATTACCCCAACATTCCTTTCTTCATCATCCCTCGGCAATGGTGCCATATAATTCTCTCTATCACTGATATAATCGGATGGGTCAAATTTAAACTCCTCCTCATCTTCTATCATTTCAATGGTGGGTCTGAGACCTGCTCCTCCGGTGGGATGCGGGGGTAGTGGCACTTGGTGAATATTAGCATGCTGAGAGGGTGCAGGCGGAATGATCTTCCTGACATTGATCAAATCCTGGATGACATGTTTCAATGGGAAGCAGCGATCAGTATGGTGACTCGGACCCTGATGAAAATTATAGTGGGTATTTGGGTCATAGTTCCTTGGGATCGAGTGCGAAGGAGGTTGTGGTTGGCGGATAGCCACTAATCTCTTTTCTACTAACAGGGGTAAAAGTCCACTCAATGATTGCCCCAGAGGTGTGAAGACTCGGTCGTAGCGGGCTCTCCTCTATTCCGGGGTCATTTGCACTCCTTGCCCACTCCCCATTCTCTGCATCTGCTCAGGCCTAATTGGTGCGAGTGGGGCTGCTTGAAATTGAAACGAGATTGTATTATTATTGGGCTGAGTATTGACTATGTTCTGAACATTGCCCCCTGTTCTCTTCTCGTTCTTTTGCTATGAAATTCTTCTAACCCCACTGGGTCCACTCGTCATATTCTTATTAAGACACCCCTCCCTGATGGCGTCCTCACATCGGTTAGCATTTCTTATCAGATCAGCAAAGCTGGTCTGCTGCTGATATACCAAAAAGTCCAAAATCACTGGCAGTGCATTCTTTGAAATCATCTCTATCTGTTCATCATCAGGTATTTTGTTCTTGACCTGAGCTACCAATGCTCTCCATCGCCCTAAGTAGTCGTTGAAGGTCTCATTCTGGTTCTGCTTTAAATAGGCCAAGTCGGACTTACGCGGCTCGATGTCTATATTGTAGACATAGTGTTCTTGAAAGAGATGCGTGAAGTCCTTCCACGTTTTCATCATAGACGGTTCTATAGATGTGAACCACCTTAAAGCCGGCCCGGTCAGACTCTTTTGAAAGACTTGCATTAGCAGTCATTCATCCTCCCCGTATTGGCACATGTCCCCACAGTAGGACTTCAGGTGCGCAATAGGATTGCCAGTGCCATTATATTTTTCGAAGGCTGGCATTTTAAATTTGGGGGGTAGGGGGACCTCAGCGAATAAGCATAGATCTGTGAAGTCCGTGGCGTGGATTTCAGCACCACCCATTTTCATCAACTGCTTTTGTATTTTGTCTAACTGCTCTTTCAGCTGCTCTGACTCTTTCGATGGGGGGGCCACTTTCTCAGCCATTGGTTGGACTTCACTCTGGGCCACCGGGGGGTGGGAAATTACAGGAGGGTGAAGGCTGGTCAATGCCCCAGCATAGGCCCCGCTATTCCTAATCTCGTCCTCTTCATACTGCTGGTCAGCATAGTGTGCAACGAGGGCGAGATTCTCCTGTTGTTGTTGCATGGGTTGGATGGGAATGACATGAGTGGGGGTTGGGTGAGCCCATTGGGGGTGAGGAAAGATTTGTTGGGTGATGGGAATTTGGTTTTGGGGTGGGGCCTGATAGGGCCATTGGGTATGGGGGAAGGTTTGGAGATGGCCTTGGGGTGTGGGACCATGGGAGAATTGGGTTTGAGGTATGGCATGGGTTTGACCCGGCTGTGAAGGTTGGGCTAAATGTTGGGGGTATTGTGGAAGGTATGAGTGTGGGGTTTGGGTTTGGGCCATGAACCCTTGGTCCTTTTGGGTCATGGGCCACTGATAGGTTTAGGCCATGGACCCTTGGTAGGTTTGGGCACGGGTCCTTGGCGGGTGTGGGCAGTGGGCCTGGGTAGGTATGGGCCAAGGGCCCTTGAGGGGTTTAGCCCAATGGACCTTGATGGGTCTGACCCAATGGGCCTTGATGGGTTTGGGCTATGGACTTTTGGCAGGTCTGGGTCATGGGCCATTGGTGGGTCTGGCCTAATGGGCCTCGATGGGTCTGGGTCGTGGGCCCTTGGTGGGTCTAGCCTAATGGGCTTTGATGGGTCTGAGCCATGGGCCCTTGGTGGGTCTGGGCCATGGGCACTGGGTAAGTTTGAGTTGTGGGGTGTTGGGCCGTGGGCCCCTGGGATATGTGAGAAAAGAGGGTTTGGGCCATTGGGCCTTGGGATAAGTGGGTAATGGAGGTTTGGGTGGTGTGGATTATGGGGGGTTGATGGGGGTCATGGGGGAGTGAGGCATGGAGATTGGATAGGGTATGGAATGGGGTTTATGGGTATGGGGTGTGGAGGAGAGGGGGTGTTTTGAGAAGCCTTCCACACGGAATAGGCATGGAACATCTCCTCCATCATGGTCATGGAGGAAGGGTTGAATGGTGATGGGGGATTTAAGGGGTGATGGGGTATAGATGGGATGGAGGTGGCGGAAAAATTAGGCATGGCCCCGGTATAATCGGGCATGCCCATGGTAGGTGGGGGGGTATGGGGTGGATGAGAGGATGTATTGGGTATGTTTTGGGATGATGGGGGGCATGATGAGGAGGAATGAGGAAAGTTGGGCATGGCCCCGGTAAAAATGGGCATGACCCAGATGGATGGGGGATTTTGTGGGGGGGGGCGGGTAGGGCAGAAGTGGTGCATGTGAATGTGGGTGGGTCGGGTCTATAGGGGATGATGGGAATTGGGGCATGAATGTGGATTGGGAAAATGGGTTTGGGTTTGGTATGGGCATGGTTTTGGCAAAAGATGGAGAATGGGGGGTAGGACTTTGGATATTTTGGGGGGTAATAGTTGGGAATATGGGGGCGCCAAATGGGTCGGTGACGGTAAAGGGGGGTTGGGTGAGGGGGATGGTGGAAAAAACTTCTTCCGAATGGGAGTGGGTTGGAGAATGTGGCGGGCATGAGTCGAGATCGGCATAAGCCGGGTCCACTACCCACGACATTCTTCGGGAGCGGGTCAGGTAAGGGTGTCTTGGGTAAGGCCCAAAAATCCTCCTGCTTCCCCTATGGGACGGCGGAGGGCAAGATGATGTTGTTGTGCCGGCAACACAAACTATATATATATATATTTTTTTTGGGTTTTGATTATATATATATTTTTAAATTTTTTGAAAAAGTTTTGAAAAACAAAGGTTTCGAGGCCTTGGAATTCCCTTCTCGGGTGGCTCTCGTACCCTAATTCAAGACCTGCGGAAACCACTCCGATGCACTTCGAAAGAATCGAAGGAGAGCCTTCGATCTATTGAAGGCACAAGAATCAAGGCAAACAACCCGATCCCCCAGAATTAGCCAAAAAGAAGTTGCCCTCTTTTGACTGGCGGGGGCGTATTGGGTGTCGGAGATGGCGGGGCCTAAATAAGGCACTAAGCACACTGATCGGGGGACTCGGGAGGTGAAGAAGGCCACAGATTCAGGCTGGTGTGGTGCAAAACAAACCTGGCGCAACTAATACATGCGCCCAGGTTGCAGGGGACTGATTTTACACTGGCGCAACTATTAGTTGCGCCAGTTATAAATTCTAGTGTTTTTACACTGGCGCAACTAATACTTGCGCCAGGCAAAAACTGGTCCTCCAGAAAAGATGACAGCAGCCACTGATGCCCAAAATGAGTCTCTTTTTTTTGTTTTTATGGAAGCTAGGCTTTCAGGAACTGAGCAGTTTTTGATGATTGATTCTCTCCTCACCACACCTAAAGGGTTTGAGTCCGGTATAGCTCGCTAGCGCGCTCCCCAAGTGTTTTAAGCTTTTTGGAATGGGAACCCACCCGATATACCTCCGGCACGAGCGCCTTCTCAGATACTAGATGGGCTGAGATTTTTCTGGATCATCACCACTAGGGGCTGCCGCCATACTAAGACCCGGGTGTTTTTATGTGTGCCTAAACCCAACCCTTTGAAAATCTATCTCGTAAAAATAGATTAATTAAGCTCCCTAACTTGGTTCAATTTTAATTTTTTTTTCAAAGCTTTTCTCTTTTTTTTTGGAAGTTTTCTTTAGTTCAAAGACCGGGGGTGATTATCCCGTGCCACCACTACGGGCCGGCGTCCACTAATGGAATATGAGTGCACAAGTAGGCCTGCCAATCGGCTAAGGCACTTTAAATGATGGAAAAGTAAGGGAATTAAAAGACAATGCTCAAGTAGGCCCGCCAATCGGCTAAGGCACTAAAATGACGAAAAAGTAAGGAATTTTAAAAGACAATGTGCATGTAGGCCCGCCAATCGGCTAAGGCTCGTAAATGACGGAAAAGTAGGGGTAAGTAAAGTGACTTAATCGGAGGGGTGAGTGAAAAATAAAATAAAAAACAGCAATAAAATGTTAGAAAAAAAAAAAAAAGCCTAGTTCAAGGGGAAGGTCTACTAGCTACTCCCCAGCAGAGTCGCCATCTATGCAATCGTGGAAATTGAGACGATCCCGTCGTGACGATGAGCTCTCTAACGAAAAATATCGAGTCGCCACCCGGAGCTTTCGGTGTCCCGGGATACCTAGTTCATTTTTATGAGCACCGAAGTGCTAAAAATATGACTCTGAATCCGGTCCACACCAAAGGCTCTTGGGTAGGGGCTTCGGTTATCGATCGGGAAGGTGTTAGGAACTCGATCAATCCGCTTAACACGGTCTCTACTAATGGCCAAAAATAAAATGAAGTAAAAGAAAAGGAAATGGTTCCCTCTTGCCCAAATGGGCCTCCAATCCTGTTTGTGCCCCTCCGTTCCTGCTGAAAATTCGGCGGCGTAACGGCATAAAATGAGAGGGTAGGGAGAGAAAAAGGAGATAGGAGAAGAAAGGGGAGAGCCAGAGCCCTCGGGCCCTTGTATCACCGTAGAGGAGCCTTGCTTGGCTTGCTTTTGATGAGCTTTTGGAGGCTTGAATGGTGGAAAAAGGGATTCTAACCACTAAGGCCTACTAGCTAAGAGATGGAGAAGAGAGGCTAGGGGATCACACACACCTAGGCTAAGGGTTTTGGGTGTAAGAGAAAGCTTGGGAAGAGTTTTTGAATTTTGGATTTTAGGTGAAAATAGTGCACCAAAGGGAGGAAGAACTTCTCACTTGGAGCTCTCTTAAGCAAAATCTCAACCCTTAAACCAAGGGGAGGGGGTCTCTATTTATAGGAAATGGGTGAATTAGGAGACCACTTAAGTGCTAATTGGGTTTAGCAATTAGGTAATCTCTCATCTAAGGATTCTTAGGGTTTTTTAAGCCTTGAAATATGTGGGAAGGTCCTCTAATGGTGGATGATGGGGTGAGGCCTTAAGCTACTTAAAGGGGTGCAAATAGGCTTCAAAAGGGTGCAACAGAACTAGTAAAACATACCCCAAGGGTCAAGATGGTCAACAAGTCAAACCCCAGTCACAAATTTTAGAGCAAAAACCAACAGTTACTGTTCATATGCCTGGAGCAACTATTAGTTGCACCGAGCAAATGTACAGTAAAATAGTGCCTGGAAGTCAGTTCGCGAGGATGGGGCCCACTTTTGATTCTGGCACAACTATTAGTTGCGCCAGGCTTAAAATGATGAAAAATTGGCCCGGCGCAACTATTAGTTGCTCTAGGCAAAGTTTATTACTAGCGCAACTATTAGTTGTGCCAAGTCCCTAAGGGGCCCAGATGACTTTACATTCATGCCCTCCGAGCTCGGTTTGTCATATCTTTCGATGTATACCTCCGATTGGGGAGATCCTTAGACCGTTGGAAAGTTGATGATCTCTACTTCTTAATGGTATGAGACTCGATCACAGTAGAGGGCCGTAGCCAGTTCCGATGCACCACTCTTTATCCATAGCCTGGTAAGGTTAGGTTTAGGGTTTGAAATGGGTTCTAAAGGGTCGGGATAGGTTCCTAAGGGATCTAGGGTGATTCCTAAGGTTTTGAGGTGATTTCTAAGGGTTCCATACATGCCATCAAAAGCTGAGAAATGCGCCTCTCTCAATATGTGTTTCGATCGGGCCTTGGGCAAAATTTGAGTGTCTACATGTGCACAATCAATTAAGCGCATGAATTAACGCACATAATAGGGAATTTTTAGCCGGTCTAGGAAATTAGAGATCGGGTTGACTTAGGAACCAATTATGCGCTTGTGCTAAGGTGCATAATCCAATTACACACTCTAGGTAGGGGATACAATCACGTCTCAGGCGGTTTCTGAAAGGGTAAAAGGCCACTCCAAAATAGACTAATTGCGCACTGGTATTGAAGCGTGCAATATGATTGTGAGCACCTGGTAGGGCGCATAATCAGAGTCTAGGCGGTCCTCAGGAAGTGAAACGCTGTTCCAAGAGGGACCAATTGCGCTCCAGCCATGGGGTGTACAATTGAGTTATGCATTCTGTACAAGGCCCATAATTTAGGACTTTCCTAGGTTTGAGCCGAGTCCGAGCCATAGAGCTATTATTTCAGCCTGGGCCTCAACCATGTACTATTGTTTCAGTGTATGGTCCTCGCATAGGGTTTTAAAGTCTTTAGAGAAGGTTAGTCCATTTCCGAAGATCGTGGGCAAGGTCAAAGGTTGATCGAATAGGTTTATATATTTCAAGAGGGTAAAATGGGGGTGTCTACAGTATGGTACGAGGATAGAAGTTGTAGGGTCATCTTCTAGTCGGACACCTCAACTGTAGAATAACCATTTGTTCTTCTTCTGAAGGTGGATGTCCATGTGTTTCAGGCTCCTCCTCATCTGTGGTTTCCTTCTCATCAATCATTTGGTAAGAACTTCCTTCCTTACACTGTTGCTCCTTATCAACCTTTTCTTTGTCTTTCAGATCCGCAGTCAATGTTTTAATCATAGCAGATTTTAGTTCTATCTCCATTCTCAGTTTTTCTGCTTTATCTTGTTCTTTGTTATTACAAACAAGCTATTCTTTGTTAGAGAATCAATGATCTGCTTTTGTTCAGCATTGATTGAACTCAGGGAATCTTGAGCTTCTTGCAGTTGCTGAATTTTTTCTTCAGCTATGGTCAGTAGATATTCCCTCTCACTCAGCAGTTGATGGAGTTTTTATTGGTAGTCTTTAAGAGCTTTTTCCCTTACGGTTTCCACATCATCTGACATTACCATTAAACTTCCAAACTGTTCAATCATAGCTGAAATTTTATCTTCATACACCTTTCTCTCTTCCCATGCTTCATGATTTTCACTCATTATTCTATTCTTTGCTTGCAGCTGGGTAATATGTGCTTGAAGGGTTAAAGTGGCATCTTGGACTCTCTTTTCTATTTCTGTCGCCCATTTCTCATGATGATCTTGCGTAGCTTTCCATCGTAAGCCTTGCATTATTTCTGTGCGCTCTTGAGACGTCAGAGTAGTATCAAAGACTCACTTCTTTAGTAATCAAAATTCCTCCATCCATTTCTTTACCATACTTGATAGTGGTGTCAAATTTGGGGCATATGTATTTAGCCATTGCTCTACTTCCCTCAATTTGCTTACTATATCTTGGAATGGAAATAGAGTCAGTTCATGTGTAAGTTGCCATTGCTCTACTGTATTCAATCTCCTTTCTAGCTCAGAGATTGATATGGTCTTGCCTCAACAACTTGAATGATGAGGGTTTGCTCTTTATTGGCTGCAATTGTAGGCTGAGCAACAAACTCTATTAGTACAGGGATATGGCTAGAAGTAGACATTCCAACAATATGTTGGTCCATTGGTAAAGGAATTTGTTCTGTTGTTTCAATATTTAGGCTCATAGGGTCTGATTCAATAACAGTTGGCAGTGTGTCTGCCTCAGTGGAAGGGGGTATAGCAAGCCCTACTGGTGAGTCCAAAGCAGGTCATAAAGACTGGCTTGGTCTGCAACTAGGACTCCAGACTCGGTTATTCTCTCTGGTACTGGAGAGCAAATCTCTGCTCTCTCCTGAAGTTGAGTAGAAGTAATCACACCTTCTTCCATAACTACTTCTGGGATTACAATTTCTACTGGTTGTTCTATGGTAGTCTCTTCTCGGCCTTGATGAATTTGCGGGACTTGTGGTGTAGAGGAGGTACTTTTGGTGTGAGAAGTGAGCGGGTGTTTCTGTTTATTTTCGATACCTAAAGTTCTGCTATAGGTTGTTACTATTAAGCTTCCTATATTCTCGATAAAGCCTTTTCCTTGGGGTCTATACTATACCCCACATTCATCAGTATATTTGTGATAAGGCCTCCAAAGGCAGGGTCAACTTCTTTGTCCGATATTTTTCCTGGCTCAGTTTCTCCCTCACAGTGATGATTACTTCAAAAAGGTAAGAGGACACATTGAACCAATAGCGATTCGCCATCAAGTAAAATGCCTTGGCAAAAAGTGCCATTCTTTGTGTTTCACAACCCGTGGGGTGAATAGTCTTGTGAATTAGAACATCGAAGAAGTGAAGTGATAAACTCTCCGCTTCCAAGTCTTTCCGAAGAAAAAATGACCTGTCTCATGGAAGTTTTCCTAATAGTTCTACTGCCATTTTGATAAAGTCAGGGAGGGTATCTGATGGCATCCTCAAAATTTTTGCCTGGGATACTTGTGGTATTTCCAAGGGAGCATGCATTGCCTTAGCGACCATTTCCTATGTAATTTAGATCGGTAGTCCATCGATACTGGTGGAGAGGATTGGGAATGGTTCCTGGCTGCTTTTTGTCATATTTTTATAAAACAGCCTCTCCAATCTAAGATAGACTGGTGTGACTCCTGGTTCTAAGAAATAATGCAGCTGGCCATCCTTAAAATACTTGATGGCTTCTCCACTCATTTCTAATTTTCTAAAGACTCAACGTCTACCGTAATTTTGGCTCCCACAATATGGTGTTTCATTGAGGTAGGGAGCCGATCAGCTGTTGTAGCAGAAGACGCTGACTTTTTGCCTTTATCTAATTCCAGGCCCCTTTTAGGGGCAGACACAGAGTCGGTCTCACGTGTGTCTTTAGAAGGTTCTCTGATAACTACCCCGAAAGATTTAGATTTCTTCTTGGGTGGGTCTTTGATTTGGCCTTGAGGGTTTCTCTCTTCCCATGCTTCCTGATTTTCGCTCATTATTCTATTCTTTGCTTGCAGCTGGGTAATATGTGCTTGAAGGGTTAAAGTGGCATCCTGGACTCTCTTTTCTATTTCTGTCGCCCATTTCTCATGATGATCTTGCGTAGCTTTCCGTCGTAAGCCTTGCATTATTTCTGTGCGCTCTTGAGACGTTAGAGTAGTATCAAAGACTCTCTTCTTTAGTCATTGAAATTCCTCCATCCATTTCTTTACCATACTTGATAGTGGTGTCAAATTTGGGGCATATGTATTTAGCCATTGCTCTACTTCCCTCAATTTGCTTACTATATCTTGGAATGGCAATAGAGTCGGTTCATGTGTAAGTTGCCATTGCTCTACTGTATTCAATCTCCTTTCTAGCTCAGAGATTGATATGGTCTTGCCTCAACAACTTGAATGATGAGGGTTTGCTCTTTATTGGCTGCAATTGTAGGCTGAGCAACAGACTCTATTAGTACAGGGATATGGCTAGAAGTAGCCATTCCAACAATATGTTGGTCCATTGGTGAAGGAATTTGTTCTGTTATTTCAATATTTAGGCTCATAGGGTCTGATTGAATAACAGTTGGCAGTGTGTTTGCCTCAGTGGAAGGGGGCATAGCAAGCCCTACTGGTGAGTCCAAAGCAGGTCATAAAGACTGGCTTGGTCTGCAACTAGGACTCCAGACTCGGTTATTCTCTCTGGTACTGGAGAGCATATCTCTGCTCTCTCCTGAAGTTGAGTAGAAGTAATCACACCTTCCATAACTACTTCTTCTGGGATTACGATTTCTACTGGCTGCTCTATGGTAGTCTCTTCTCGGCCCTCATGAATTTGCGGGACTTGTGGTGTAGAGGAGGTACTTTTGGTGTGAGAAGTGAGCGGGTGTTTCTGTTTATTTTCGATACCTAAAGTTCTGCTATAGGCTGTTACTATTAAGCCTTCCTATATTCTCGATAAAGCCTTTTCCTTGGGGTCTATACTATACCCCACATTCATTAGTATATTTGTGATAAGGCCTCCAAAGGTAGGGTCAAGTTCTTTGTCTGATATTTTTCCTGGCTCAGTTTCTCCCTCACAGTGATGATTACTTCAAAAAGGTAAGAGGACACATTGAACCAATAGCGATTCGCCATCAAGTACAATGCCTTGTCAAAAAGTGCCATTCTTTGCGTTTCACGACCCGTGGGGTGAATAGTCTTGTGAATTAGAACATCGAAGAAGTGAAGTGATAAACTCTCCGCTTCCAAGTCTTTCCGAAGAAAAAATGACCTATCTCATGGAAGTTTTCCTAATAGTTCTACTGCCATTTGGATAAAGTCGGGGAGGGTATCTGATGGCATCCTCAAAATTTTTGCCTCTGGGTTATCCTGGGATACTTGTGGTATTTCCAAGGGAGCATGCATTGCCTTAGCGACCATTTCCTTTGAAATTTAGATCGGTAGTCCATCGATACTGGTGGAGAGGATTGGGAATGGTTCCTGGCTGCTTTTTGTCATATTTTTATAAAACAGCCTCTCCAATCTAAGATAGACTGGTGTGACTCCTGGTTCTAAGAAATATTGCAGCTGTCCATCCTTAAAATACTTGATGGCTTCTCCACTCATTTCTAATTTTCTGAAGACTCAACGTCTACCATAATTTTGGCTCCCACAATATGGTGTTTCATTGAGGTAGGGAGCCGATCAGCTGTTGTAGCAGAAGACGCTGACTTTTTGCCTTTATCTAATTCCAGGCCCTTTTTAGGGGCAGACACAGAGTCGGTCTCATGTGTGTCTTTAAAAGGTTCTCTGATAACTACCCCGAAAGATTTAGATTTCTTCTTGGGTGGGTCTTTGATTTGGCCTTGAGGGTTTCTCTCTTCCCATGCTTCCTGATTTTCGCTCATTATTCTATTCTTTGCTTGCAGCTAGGTAATATGTGCTTGAAGGGTTAAAGTGGCATCCTGGACTCTCTTTTCTATTTCTGTCGCCCATTTCTCATGATGATCTTGTGTAGCTTTCCGTCGTAAGCCTTGCATTATTTCTGTGCGCTCTTGAGACGTCAGAGTAGTATCAAAGACTCTCTTCTTTAGTCATTGAAATTCCTCCATCCATTTCTTTACCATACTTGATAGTGGTGTCAAATTTGGGGCATATGTATTTAGCCATTGCTCTACTTCCCTCAATTTGCTTACTATATCTTGGAATGGCAATAGACTCGGTTCATGTGTAAGTTGCCATTGCTCTACTGTATTCAATCTCCTTTCTAGCTCAGAGATTGATATGGTCTTGCCTCAACAACTTGAATGATGAGGGTTTGCTCTTTATTGGCTACAATTGTAGGCTGAGCAACAGACACTATTTGTACAGGGATATGGCTAGAAGTAGCCATTCCAACAATATGTTCGTCCATTGGTGAAGGAATTTGTTCTGTTATTTCAATATTTAGGCTCAGAGGGTCTGATTCAATAACAGTTGGTAGTGTGTCTGCCTTAGTGGAAGGGGGCATAGCAAGCCCTACTGGTGAGTCCAAAGCAGGTCATAAAGACTGGCTTGGTCTGCAACTAGGACTCCAGACTCGGTTATTCTCTTTGGTACTGGAGAGCAAATCTCTGCTCTCTCCTGAAGTTGAGTAGAAGTAATCACACCTTCTTCCATAACTACTTCTTCTGGGATTACGATTTCTACTGGCTGCTCTATGGTAGTCTCTTCTCGACCCTCATGAATTTGCGAGACTTGTGGTGTAGAGGAGGTACTTTTGGTGTGAGAAGTGAGCGGGTGTTTCTGTTTATGTTCGGTACCTAAAGTTCTGCTATAGGCTGTTACTATTAAGCCTTCGTATATTCTCGTTAAAGCCTTTTCCTTGGGGTCTATACTATAGCCCACATTCATCAGTATATTTGTGATAAGGCCTCCAAAGGCAGGGTCAACTTCTTTGTCTGATATTTTTCCTGGCTCAGTTTCTCCCTCACAGTGATGATTACTTTAAAAAGGTAAGAGGACACATTGAACCAATAGCGATTCGCCATCAAGTACAATGCCTTGGAAAAAAGTGCCATTCTTTGCATTTCACGACCCGTGGGGTGAATAGTCTTGTGAATTAGAACATCGAAGAAGTGAAGTGATAAACTCTCCGCTTCCAAGTCTTTCCGAAGAAAAAATGACCTACTCGTGGAAGTTTTCCTAATAGTTCTACTGCCATTTGGATAAAGTCAGGGAGGGTATCTGATGGCATCCTCAAAATTTTTGCCTCTGGGTTATCCTGGGATACTTGTGGTATTTCCAAGGGAGCATGCATTACCTTAGTTACCATTTCCTTTGTAATTTAGATCTGTAGTCCATCGATACTGGTGGAGAGGATTGGGAATGGTTCCTGGCTGCTTTTTGTCATATTTTTATAAAATAGCCTCTCCAATCTAAGATAGACTGGTGTGACTCCTGGTTCTAAGATATAATGCAGCCGACCATCCTTAAAATACTTGATGGCTTCTCCACTCATTTCTAATTTTCTAAAGACTCAACGTCTACCGTAATTTCGGCTTCCACAATATGGTGTTTCATTGAGGTAGGGAGCCGATCCGCTATTGTAGCAGAAGACGCTGACTTTTTGCCTTTATCTAATTCCAGGCCCTTTTTAGGGGCAGACACAGAGTCGGTCTCACGTGTGTCTTTAGAAGGTTCTCTGATAACTACCCCGAAAGATTTAGATTTCTTCTTGGGTGGGTCTTTGATTTGGCCTTGAGGGCAATAGACCGTGCGATACAGTTAATGATTAGGGTGTTTAAGAACTATTTCCTCCTTCTTCCTCCCTCTGTCGCTTGCTCGTATCATTAGCCATCCTACAACTCTTTTCTTTTCCTATAAGACTTAATAAAAACATTATCAATTAACCATGAATTCCATGTATTGAATAAAAATTTCTTACAAAAACCCTTCCATTTGATCGTTAAAATTGCCACCTTACCTCTTGATGATTGGAACCCTAATTTGTTGATGTGAAATGAAATGCACGCAGGATTCTCGAAATAAAAGAGGGGAAGCAAGGGGTGTATAGGAAAGTAAAATGGTTGGGTTTAATAGGAGAACAGTTAGGATGAAGAACCTTTTGAAAAAGAGAGGGAAGGTAGGATAGGAAAACTAGATAGTTTGAAAATGGGGCCGACATATCCTTTTTACAAATATGTAGGCCCTATTTTCACTGACGACTTGCTGAACCGGTCGTCACTTGGGTTTTGACCTAGAATCGTTGATTGATTCTAATATGAACCCTCGTATCAGTGAATCGCAATCACTATGCTTCACTGATAGACCTAATGATGATCAATCATAAATCCATATGATTGTTCACTATAATGTATAGTAGGTATGATATTACGATTCATCGTCTTTCAACGACTTGGGTCATAGTATGATACCTAGACTAAAAAGAAAAAGATATAGTTTATATAATTTACAATTGGTGCTATGGATGAGTCGGTAGCTCGACGATCCATGAGGTGTCTATATTTGATTTTGGAGAGCCAATGTCTCCCCCAGGAACACTTGTCCTCTAGGATTGTTGACTAGCTGCGTAGGCAATTGGCCACTCTCTCTTCTTGTCACTTGGGAAGTTAGCTGGCCTATTTGGCTTTCCAACTTTGTAATGGACCGGGTATGTGAATTAAGCATTTAAGAGAATTGAGCAAGTTGATGTAAATTCTTCGAGTGCTGATGCGATTGTTGTTGCAAATCTCGCAGGATTTGAACAACTATGGCATCAAGTGCATTACTATGTGGTTCAAATTAGGGCTATGCAACAAGCATTTGAGGTCTTTAGTGGAAAGCTTGAGTCTGAGAAAATCGAGGTTGCACAACAGATGGTGCTAGTTGTGCTCCACCTGTGGAACCATAGTTAAATCCAGGGTGGTTCCTCCATGCTGGATTATATGTGTTTCCATAATCACCCCTCTAGAAAGCCATTATTTGTTCACTTTCCACCACCTCTTGGTGGGATGGCGCAGTTGGGTTTCTTGTATACGTTTGAGTCTAGCAATTAGAGTAGCTTGCCAAGGATCTATCCGGGGTGCTAGGTTTGGCAGCCATTAATGTTGCAATTTGTTGTTCGAGGGCCAATACTTTTGCACTCATGTCATCCTCCTTCTTTACTTTATCTTTGCCGATATTGTAAAGTCCACCCCTCACGAGCGGGGTGTGGTGAGTGACATTTGAAGCATATCTAAGTAGAGCCTATTTCTACTTTGAGTTATTGGCCAGTTTCTCGAATAAGTTTCAGGACTGCTGGCCGTTCTGAGCCATAAAGGCTCCTCCACTTATGACATCGACTGTAGATTGGTTAATCTCAGTCAACCCTTGGTAGAAGCTTTGCGCTATCAACCAATTTGGTACCTCGTGATAAGGACACTTTCGTAACAGATCCTTCATCCGTTCCCAGCTCTCATGAAATAATTCTCCTGGCTTTTGCCTGACGTCTTGAATCGCTTGGCGAATTTAGTTAGTTTTACCAATTGGGAAGTACTTGTCCAAGAAATTAGACTATAGTTTCTCCCATATGGTAATACTTTTGGCAGGTAATAAAATTAACCATGCCTTCACCCTATCCTTGAGAGAGAATGGGAACAAACATAGTATTATGGCCTCTTTGTTAGCTGGTGATAGTTGCAATATTGTTCAAAGCTCTATGAAGTCCCTTAGATGCTGGTAGGGATCTTCTCGATCAAGCCCATGAAAGGTCGGTATAGGTTTGAAGTGTATTAAGTTTGATTTCATAATTTTGACCTGTAGGTACCTCTGGTATAATTATATAAGAGGGCTCGGTCAAAGCTATTGGGCTGAAATGTGCTTGGATTGACAAATCATCAGCCATAATTAAGGATTCTCTTGTGGGAATACGGTGTGATGCTAAATTACGCAAGAGAGTCCTTTCAATTTCTATATCACACTCGAAGAAGTCTAGGCTTCGAGATCGGGTGTGATGCATGCAAAAAAAGAAAAATTATATTTTTGTGCTTTTAACTTTATTTAATTTTTATCCTAGAAGGCAGGGAGAGAGAACAAATCTAAGCCTCTAGCTTCTCTGATCAGGGGAATTGAAACTCTGATTCGTCACTCCGAATAAACCTACAAAATATTTAAGAAGTGATCAAAGAAATTAAAAATATAAAGAAATATAAAAAGAGAAAGATAAAAACTTGATTGCTACTTTTATGTGTATCTAATTAAGTCTTAACCTATTCCAAGTGCACAATGAAAATTGTAGAGCTAGTATAGGATCGTTCCCATGAAGACATGTTTTTCTATATTAACTTAATTTTTTGAAAACTTATATTTATCTTTTAAGTTCTTAAACTACTGGAGAAATATGAATAAAAGAATTTTTTTGTAATCTAAATTGCATAAAATAAATCCTAAATCCTCATTCTTTAGATTATGGTCGTCAATCACAATCTTCAACTATCGAATATTTATGAAATTAAACATTACCATTACACTATATATCAAGTTTTCTAGCATTGGTTGTCAATCAATACTAAAATCCTATCAATACAGATTTAATCTAATCAACAATCTCCTAAAACTTGGGCGTCAATCAAACTCTAGAAAACTGAAGATGCAGAAGTAAAAACTGTTATACTAATCTGCAAACTTCAACCTGAGTCATCAAATCGAATTAAAATTTGAAGATGTTTACAAAATAGGAAATTGCAATAAAATAAATCTAAATTAGAAAGCAATAAAATTATATCTGCAAACTTTCACCCCTCAGCCGCAGTCGTCAATTGCTTATGAGAAACTACAGATATCTACTCTAATCTTCAGCTCCCAATTGCAGTCGTCAATTGCTCTTAAGAAACCTTGGTTATCTAATCTACAAAGCATTAAATATCTACTCTAAATTGATCGGAAGAAAACCCAACCTTAGTCATGAATTGATGCTGAGAATTCCTTCGATAGTTATTCCTATGTGCCGAGCCTCTTATTTATAGATCATAAGGGTTGGTTGACAAAACTTCTAATTCTAATAAAAGAAATTACTAAAGCCAAACTATCCTAATATAACTCTACTTCTAATCTTATCCTTTCTTGCTTTTATTCTTTTGATATACTTCTGAATTTCTTTCTTTATTTCAGCAGTAGAGTCCTTTAAGTGTCTTCTTCGTCAATCTCTCAAATCCATGATTCACTAGACTTCTTCTTTAAGAGATCTTCTAATTTTGTGCATGGCGGTGTTCTTTCTCACATGATCAGCAACTCTGGAAGGTGTCTTTTCTGAAAAATCGTAAATCACAATTTCCTATTCTTCTATTGAAACTTCTTCTAAAAAATCGTAAATCACGATTTTCTATTTTTTAACATTGCTTCCTTTTTAACGATTCTTCATTTGTGATTACGATTATGATTCATCGCTTCTCTTGTATTGCACTCTTTTGAACGACTCTCTCTTATAGAATCGTAAATTACAATTTCTAGTCTTCCAATACTTTGTTCCGCCAAATCGTAAAGCATGATTTTTCATCTTTTCAGTAGGCGATGATTCATCTTGTATTTCAATCATCTTTTTATTGCTTTATTAGTTCATTTCAACAATTATTATTACTTCAGTTCTCTTTCGTTGTTTTTCTTTAATATCTGCACATCAGTAACTTAATAGTAGCAAACTAAGTCCTAGCATCACTAAGGATAGTAAAATAGCATATTATGTGATTGATCAGAAATCAAATAAAAGAAGACGATGTGATAGAAATCGTGATTGGCAATACCCGAGAACCCCTCCAGAGCACTCTTATCTTAAGCGACCATCATGACTTCATAAGCCTCTATCAACATGCTTTACGCATAGAGCGTTGGCCGAAGAATGGAGACCTCAGCCTCTCAGCACTAACATCCAACTGACCCTCTTCCAACAACCCCAGAATAAACACCCTAAGTGAAACGTTGAGCCCCAGACAAACACTCAATAAGTAAACAAACTACCACCACACGGACTCACACTCTGACCAAAACCAACCTCTATACCCCAACCAATGCACGAATCCACACTATGATCAACAACAACACCTATACCATGACCAAAGCCAAAACCAATTCTCCAATGCTATGCAAACTAACCTTACCTACTACAACCCTTTGTTTGATCAAACTCAACCTATATACGAGACCGTGCACTCATTTGCTCCCGCCCTATTCCATTCGGCTAGCTTGATCTGAAGGATTGAACCTCCCTCAGATCACGTCCATGTCGTTCACTCGCAACCAACTAACCCTGTCCCACGCACCAATAAGCGTGAAACCACCTTTCGCCCTGAACCGGTCACTAAGATTACTAAAATCCAACCTATCACCGAATTCACCCCTAAGCTGACTCAACCCATCACCAAACTTATCGCCAAGCTCAATGCACTAATCCAATTTACTATCGAAGTCACCAAACATATTCCCGAAACACCCTAGCCTATCACTGAAATCATCAAACGCGATCCCAAAGCAACCAAGCCGACCCTTAATATCAACCAATTAACCCCTGAACCAACTCAACCTATCTTAAGACCCGATAATCTACCCACCGACAAATATATAACCACTCTCCCTGAGTTCACGCCAAAACTGACTTCACAATCAATACCAAATTGACTGCACGATCAACCACTGAACAAACTTACATACCGATTTTAAAAGAAATTCCTGAACTAATCTATCCATATACTGCCACACCATTTATACTTGAACTAATCACAAAGATAAACGAACCTAAACCCATGATCGAATCCATTCCTAAAAGCACTGGTCTTCTCACTCCCAAACCAACTCTCGAGCCAATCATCCTTCTAACCCTGAAACTAAACTTTGAACCTGAACTCGTAATCGAATCAAAACCCCTAATTGAACCAACTCTAAATATAATCCCCTAGCCAATCCATCAATACACCATAATGCCACCTATACCCAACTCAAAACTGAACTTCGAACCTACACCCACAATCAAACCTACCCTTGAAATCACTAACTTTCTCGCGTCTGAAACAACTCCAAAATCAACCAGGTCTGTATACATTACAGAACGCATTATCAAACACATTGCCCCACAAATCTCATAACCGACTCCCAAATTGATCCCTACACCTACTTTCAAACATGAACTCAATGACGAACTCATAGCCCCACCGGTCTTAGAATCAATCCTACAATCAATCCCTGCACCTATTCCAAAACATGAACTTATTGACAAACTCGTCGCCCCAACAACATCCGAATCAACTCCCGGATCAATTCCTACACCCACTCCCAAACCTAAACTCACTATCAAACTCATCACCTCACCAACTTCAAAACAAACTCTCGAACCCAAATTTGTTATCAAACACACCTCCCGTAACTCTTACCTCTTCTTGTATTTCTACAGGAAAGGGGTCAATTTTACGTGGGATGGGTACTTCAATTAAGGCATCTTTTTGTAGGATTTTATTTAGAATTTTAAATGACAATATTTTTAGACTTTGTATTTTTTCAATGCTTTTGAGATTTTTATTTTCTTCGGAGATGGACCCTTGGCAGCTCGAGTCTGTGTGTATACAAGGTATTGCCTGCCAAGGGCTTATCTCACTGTTTATAGGTTATTTTTTTTTTAAGAAATGGGTACCAAATTTTAGGCAACTCCCTACTTCTAGGGTTTGGAGCAAAGATGCCTAGTTACATACCTGAGAGGCTGCTCCTTTACCTTCTTGGACAGAGGGTGCTGACTGATACCGCTCTACTCATGTTGATCCCAAGTTCATTTGAGATAATGTCCTCAAATGTTAACACAGTTTTATGGTGGTTCACCATAGGGGGAGTTTGTTCAGGTACGAACCATCACTCCTCAAAGAGGGATAAAGCAGCCAGGTCTATTTCCATGCTGGGAAGGGTGATGTGGGGATTGGTAGGGTGAACCGATGCGATAGGCTTGTGTGGGGTTACTTGGGTTTCCCCATTTTGGTTGATCTTTATAACCCCGACACTCATGAATGAATCTCTTATATTCGGCCTAGGACAGGGTTTTTCCTCTATGTTTATCCCCCTAGCTCTCGCAGCTACCGTTGCACGGGCTTTCTCCTTAGCCTCTCTCACTTCTTCTTCCGTGGGCTTGTAACCTAACCCAAACCTGACTTTTTGACCACCCTTAGTTGTGACCGGCTCTCTTCTGCCTTGCAGTCTAGGCCCAAGTCCTCTTCCTTTTTTATAATCCCACTTTTGGAGCATGACCACTGCCGCTACCATTCCACCTCTGGTTCTTGGAATGATGCCCTCGATGGGCTCCGGGAGTATCACTAATACCTCATACTCGAAACTGTGGTGGTCGACGTCCTCAGCGATGTGTGACACATCTAGCACTTTGGCCTTTTCAACATTGTTGGTGGCTTTTTCCTTCTCACTGTGCCCTTTGCCGATGATAGTGATAATCTTATGCCCGGACGCGAACTTGATCTTCTAGTGCAGTGTGGATGGGATCGCTCCAACTTCATGCAGCCCCGGGCACCCTAACAGTAGATTGACCGAGGATTTAATGTCCATCACTTGAAATAATATGGAGAAGGTCATTGGCCCAATCAATAGCTCAAGGTCAACTTCCCCAATTATCTCTCTCCTTGTGTTATCAAAACCTCAGGCACTGGTTCTCGTGGGTCTCAGCATGCATGGATCTACCCCAATCTTGGTGGTGGTTCTCAGTGGGCATATGTTTAGAGTAGACCCATTGTCAATCAAAACCAGTGGGATTATCATATTTTGGGATTCCATGGTAATATTAAGGGATTTAGAGTCAGTACTCCCCTCATCTTGTAAATCGGCATCTAAAAATGAAATGGCATTTAGAGCCATCACTTGACCAATTATTTGCCAGACTTCATTTGGGCTTACCTGAAGCGATACATGTGCATTTTTTAATGGCCCCATTAACAGCTCCCATACAGTGATATGAGCAGGCATTCTTCTCAACTGAGTCTCCAGTATATGCTCACGGCTCATTTTTTCAAAAGGGTTCATGGCACTATCCTTCTTTCCCTTTTGTTGGGTCTGTGCTACTGCTGGTGCTTCCGACTGCTTCAAAATCTTCCTGTAAAGGGTAACAAAGAACACTGCCCCTTATCTACTACTGCCAGTGTTGACATCCACCTGGTCACAACTCAGCGGGACCTGATGAGGATTGCAGGTTGGTCTCGAAATCTGAAATAGAGTGTCTGCCAGTAACTGATGCATTTGTACTAATGGCTCTGGAAGGGTGGGTAATTCTTGGTATGGTTGGGCGGCAAAATTGGGCCAGGTTGGGGTGATGAGGTTTGCGGGTGGTTACACCGGGGGTAGTGGGGTAGGAATGGGCCAGTGATAGTTGATAGGTGATGGTGGGGAATGGAGGACCTGATGGGCTATCAGGTAATTGATAGGGGTGGTTGTATATGGTTGATATGCATTTATGTGCACATAATTAACAGGTGTGGGTGATGGGAAATAGGTCCTAAGGTCTAATGGTTCAACTCGTGGTGCTGGGTTGGGGAAATAATCTGACAAATTCAGGGATTCAATCACCCCGATAGTCCTTTCTTTGCAATCTCTTTGCAACAGTGTTACGTAAATTTCTCGGTCATTGATATAGTCTGATGGGTCAAATTCAAATTCCTCCTCACATTCTTCTATCATCCTGATAGTGGGTTTGGGACCTGCTCCTCCAGTAGGATGTGGGGGTGCAGGTGGAATGATTTTCCCGACATCAATTAAATGTTGGATCGCATGCTTCAATGGGAAGCAGTGATCAGTCGGGTGACCCCGACCCTGATGACAGTTGCAGTGAGTATTAGGATCATAATTCTTCGGGATAGGGTTAGGAGGAGGTTGCGGTTGGCCAGCAGTAACTAATCCCTTTCTATTAGCAAGGGCAAAAGTACATTCAAAGATTACCCTAAGGGTGTAAACACTTGATCGTAGCGTGCTCTCCTCTGCTCCAGAGTCATCTGCATCCCCTGTCCATTCCCTGTTCTCTATATTGGTTCATTTCTGACTGGTGCTAGTTGGGCTGCCTTGAATTGGAACGGAGTTATAGTATTATTGGGCCTGGTGTTAGCAATGTTCTAGACATCGGTCCCCCACTCTCCTCTCATTTCTCTGCTCTTAGAACCTCCTAGCTCCATTGGTTCCACTAGGTATATTCTTGCTCAGGCGACCCTCCCCGATAGCATCTTCACAACGATTGCATTCCTTACCAGATCAGTGAAGCTAGACTACTACTGGTACATTAGAAAGTCTGAGATCATTGGCAAAGTATTTTTCAAAATCATTTTTATTTGTTTGTCATCAGGTATCCTATTTCTAACCTAAGATGCCAATGCTCTCCAACATCTCAAATAATCGCTAAAAGCTTCATTCGAGTTCTGCTTCAAACGAGCCAAATCTGACTTGTACGGTTCAATGTCTATATTGTAAACATATTGCTCTTAAAATAAATGCATCAAGTCCTTCCAAGTTTTTATCATAGATGGTTCCAAGGATGTGAACTACCTCAAGGCTGGACCAGTCAGACTCTTTTGAAAGACCTTTATTAATAGTCTTTCGTACACTCTATATTGGCACATATCCCTACAATAAGACTTGAGGTGTGCTATGGGATTTTCGGTGCCGTTATACTTGTCAAAAGTTGGCATTTTAAATTTGGGAGGCAAGGGGACCTCGCCAAACAAATATAAATCCAAGAAGTCTGTGGCGTGGATTTCAGCACCACCCATCTTCAACAACTGCTTCTAAATTTTGTCTAACTACTCTTTCAATTGCTCTGATTTCTTGGATATGGGGGGCCACTTTCCCAACAGTCGATTGTGCTTCATTCTGGGCTACCAAGGGATGGGAAATTATAGGAGGAGGGTTAAGGCTGGTCAATGCCCCAGCATAGGCTCCACTATTTCTAATCTTGTCATCTTCATACTGCTAGTCTACATAGGGTGAAGTGAGGGCAGGATTCTCTTGCTGGTGTTGCATGGATTGGATGGGAATGGCCTGAATGGGGGTTGGGTGAGTCCATTGGATGTTAGGGAAGGTTTGTTGGGTGAGGGGATGAATGGAAGTCAGATTTTGGAGTGGGGCCTAATGAGGCCATTAGGCCTGGGGAAAGGTTTGAAACTGATTTTGGGATGTTGGGATATGGGTGAATTGGGGTTGATGCATAGCATGGGTTTGAGCTGGGTATGGGAGTTGTGGGTGAGTGAAAATTTGGAGGAATTGTGAAGGGTATGGGTGGGAGGCTCCAAGGTTAGGGCCTTGCTAGGCTTAGGTATGGGCCATGAAGCCTTGGGAGGATTGGGCTATGAAGGTTTGGCCCATGGGTCCTTGCGAAGTTTGGGCCATAAAGCCTTAGTCATGATAAGTCTTACCCATTGGGCCTTAGTGGGTCAGGGCCATGGGCCCTTGATGGGTATGGGCCATGGGGTTTTAGGCCATGGGGCCTTGGGGTATTGGGTAATGAGGGATTGGGCCATTGGGCCTTGGGGTATGTGGGTAATGAGAGTTTGGATGGTGTAGATGATGGGGGGTTGATGGGGGTCATGGGGGAATGAGGCATGGAGGCTTGATAGGGTATGGGATTGATCCATGGATGTGGTGTGGATGAGAGGGGATGTGTTGGGAGGCCTTCTACCTATTGTAAGTTTGGAACATCTCCTCCATCATGGCCATGGAAGGGGGATTGCTGCGGAATTCCCAATGTGCTTACTTTATTTGTTGGTGGAAAAAGCGTAAAACAGGGGATGGAATCAGCGCAATTGAGAAATCCTAGACCTGCAAGATATAGGGTCCATTTTTAGCAAGTTTTGATAAGTAAGAGTTTGTCCCACAGGGAAAAGTGATCTATAGCTCCAAGGGAGCCATCTCTAGTAGTCCCTCTAGATCTGACTACAGATCTAGCAGTCCTAAAAGGAAGGGAGTTTAGGGTCACTTATTCTAAATATCCTAAGGTAGCCTAATGAATTAACTACAGAAAGGGTTGAGAAGATGGATGGAGTGTGGGAAAATAAATATAAAAGGGTGAGAAGTATGCTATTGAGTTCAGATCTGCTGGAATTGATGACTCAGATCTAGGTCTGCTAGTATAGAAATCCTGTCCAATGGCTACATTATCACCAAAGAGGAGAAAGAATCTAACTCATCCCTATGCCATGATCCAATCCCTTAAGGTTATAACCTGTCCACTAAAATGGTCACAGATTATCCCATAGGGGAACCACAATCCAGAGATGGGTCAAAACAAGTTTATCATTATAGGCACTACTTCATCCAGGCTACAAGCTCAGGAATTCATAGGGAACCTCAACCTCTAAAGCTCTATGTGTGGGGCTAAGGCTGTATAGGACCATGATAGCCCAGACACGTAGAACCAGTAAGAGATTGAGTACCACCTTAGATCTAGTTGTCCATTGCTTGAGTGGGACTACAATGGTCCAGTCACAAGCCTACAATCTCCATACCCAGATCAGATCTAACATTTGATGGTGGGTCTTTACAAATATAGGGGAGTCTGCCTCTGCACAATCTCCTACCAGGCTACAAGCTCAGGCTCGGAGAAGAAGGATCCATTTTGGATCGGTGGATTGGATTCACCCTAAGGCTATAACTTGTCCACTTGAATGGTCACAAATTATACCAGAGGCTATCCTCCTCACGGAGCCCAAAACAAAACAAGAATATTGCTGCCACTACCATGGTCACAAGGCTACCAGCTCAGGCTCCCATGGAGATTTCAGATCTAGTGGGTCCTGTGGTGGGGCTAAGGCTGTATCGGACCATGATAGCCCAGACACACAGGTCACTTGGATCTAAATGGATCCTTAGAATCAGTCCTCCATTGCTTTGAATCACAGCCAAAGCAATGGCAGATCATAAGGCAGCAGCTTTGCACAGAGCAACTCACAAACACACGAATCCCATAAAAGTACAACACCCAATCACATATTCCATTAATCTAATCTCAATAAACATACAAAGACATGGCCAGCAAGTGCTGGGCCATGGACAAAAAGAAAAAGAAAAAGGAAAACTACTTACAACTACAGAAGAAAAGAAAAGAAAATGATCTCAGATCTCGTATCCGTGATAGTCTGAGCTTCCACTGGTGTTTAAGTCTAAAAGCTCTTTTTTTTAAAACCTAAACCAGGCTTAGGTTTATATAGCAGTGGGTGTGGCGGCACATTAGGGTTAGGAAACCTTAATTTTAACGATGCCACGTGGCCTATTAATGATCCTTGGATGCCTTGAGGTGCGTGCACAGAGATTTAAGCGTGGAAGTGCATGCCCTAATCACTGTAAATCCTTAGAATGTCCTCTACAGAATGATGGAAGTTGGAGTTCAGAGCTTTGCCAGGTTGCAGTCGATTCCCAGACTTGTCACGTGGTAGCACTGACTTCGCGAGGATGAGTTAGCATTAAAACTTCAGACGTCATGGGGTTGCAGCTTCTTGATGCTTTGAGCAGTTGAGAGGTAGATAGTTAAGCTCTCTTTGGATTGAGCTTCGTGAGGTTGGATTGTTACTTGTGAATAGCGTGGGAACTGTGCGAGCATTCCATTTCATAATAGATCTTCACGAGGCTAACTTTGGCTTCGCGAGGCTGCTTTCTTCCTGAACATCGCGAGAACTGTGAGAGAAGTTCACTTCTTAATGGAACTTCACGAGGATCCTCACGATAGCTTTGAGGCTTTTCTGAACTGCTCCACAGCTCCTCTTGACATTTACATCCCGCGGCTACTGCGCGACAGCTGCGCGAGGCAGGATTCTGAAGCTAGTCTGTCACTCAACTGTGCGAGAAGTTGTTGTGAAGTCTTGGGACTTCGCGAGGACTGTGCGAAGCATATATTTCTGAATCCTCTGGAGCTTTGTCAGTTGCGCGAGGTTTACCTCAGGTCTGGATTCATGACTCATTCTTCTGAGGGACTTCTGGTGCCAATACAGGCTCCTTAACAGGATTTATGGCCTTATTATACTGCTATTTATTACCTATAAAAATAGCTTAATAAGCATTTATTAGATGGCTAAGGGTCTAATCAAAGGCTAAGTTAAGGGGTGAAAAGTGATACTTTTCAGGTCTTAATAGGGATCGGATGGAGATGGGTTATTTGAGGGTTGGAGGGGTATGGATGGAGTGTGTGAAGAGGGAAAATTGGGTATGGACCCAGTAAAATCGGGCATGACCCGGGTAAATGGCGGGATATGAGGTGGGTTGGAGGAATGAGGTGGGGCATTGGTGGATGGATTAGGCATGTATGGGGAAGATGTATGGGGCATGGAGGAGGAGAGAGGGAAACTGGTCATGGTTCCAGAAAAAATGGGCATGACTTGGGTAAATGGGGGGATGAGTGGGGTATCGGACGTGGCATGGATAGATGTGGGTGGATTGGATATGCATTGGAGGATGAAAAATAGGGTATGTTGGTTTAAGTGGAGGATGGGGCCGGGTTTTGAACGAGTGTGGAAGGAAGGTGAGAAGGGTTGGAGATGGCCATGGATGAAGGCATGGCTTGGGAAAATGATGGGAAATGGGGAGTTGTATTTTAGATATTTTGGGAAGCGGTGAAAGGGTAAATAGGGGCACCGAATGGGCTAGTTATGGTGAGGGTTGATTGGGTGAGGGGGTGGAAGTAAAAGCTTCTTCGGTATGGGAATGGGTTGAAGAATGTGGCCGGGATGAGTTGGGATCAACATAAGCCGGGCCCATAGGCCACGATGTAGCTCGGTATCGGGTCAGGTACGAATGCCTCGGATGGGGCCTGCAAAGCTTCCTCCCTCTTCCCTTACGGGATGACGGAGGGTACGATGCTGTCGTTGTGCCAGCACCAATCAAAACTCTATTTTTTAGTTTTTAATTTCAAATTTTTTTTTTGAATTTTTATAAGTGAAAAGAAACGAGGATTCCGGGGCCTTTTGAATTCCCTTCTCGAGTGGTTGTCGTATCCCAAATAGGTCCCGCGGTAAAGGATCCGAAGCGCTTCGAAAGAGTCAAAGGGAAACTCCTTGATTTATTGAAGGCACGAAAACTGATGCAAATAATCTGATCTCTCAAAACGAGTCAAAAAGAAGGCACCTTCTCTTGACCGGTGAGGGTGTATTGGGTGTTGGAGATTGCAGGGTCTAAACAGAAGCACTAAAGATGCTGATCAGAGAGTTCGGGGTGTGAAACAGGCCTCAAATTTGGGTTGTTGCTTCCTGAAACTGACCTGGCGCAACTAATAGATGCGCTAGAGTAAAATTTCCCAGAATAAAGCTGGCACAACTAATAGTTGCACCAGTATTCTTTTGGGAAATTTTGCATTGGCACAACTAATAATGGTGCCAGACAAAGATGGGTCTCTAGATTTTTTTACAGCAGCAACTTCAGCCCAAAATGGGTCTCCAAACTGGTTTTTTATGGAAGCTGGGCTTCCAGGGACTGATTATTTATATGATCCATCTCTTTCCTCACCAATCCTAAGGGTTTAAAGGCTACTTTGGGTTCAATAACTCTCTTTTTTCTTGGGTTTTAAGCTTGGTAATGAGAAGGTTACCCACCCGATATACCTCAAGTGCAAGCACTTTTCTCAGGTACTAGGTGGGCTGGGACTTTTCCGGATCATCACCACTAGGGGCTGTCGCCATATTAAGACCCGAGAGTTTGTATGTGTGCCTAAATAACCCAACCCTTGAAAATCTACCCCACAAAAATCAATTTAAATCCTCTTTGTTGGTTCAATTTTAATTTTTACTTTTATGTTTTCTTAAGTTCAAAGATCGGAGGTGGGATCCCGTGCCGCCTCTACGGATCGACGTTTACTAGCGGAATATGATTGCGGAATTAAAAGTGCAAGTAGGCCCGCCAAACGGCTAAGGCACTTGAAATGACAGAAATGTAAATAAATTAAATGGCAGTGCACAAGTAGACCTGTCGATCGGTTAAGGTGCTTGAAATGACAAAAACGTAAAGAAATTGAATGACGGTGCGCAAGTAAGCCCACCAATCAGCTAAGGCTCGTAAATGACGTAAAAGTAGGAGTAAGTAAATGGCGTAATCGGACAATAAAGGTTAGTAAAAATATAAAATAGAAGGCAAAATTCAAGGGGAAGTTCTACTAGCTACTCCCCAGCATAGTCGCCATCTATGCAATCGTGGATTTTTGACGATGCCGTCGCGATAATGCGCTCGTTATAAATATTTAGAGTTGCCACCTGGAGCTTTTGGTATCCCGGGAAACCTAGATCAATTTTCTAAGCACTGAAGTATGACAAATATGACTCTGAATCCGGTCTTTGCCAAAGGCTCTTGGGTAGGGGCTTCGATTATCGATTGGGAAGGTATTAGGCAACCAAGCAACCCGCTAAATGAGGTCTCTACTTATGGCTAAAATAAAAATGATATAAAAGAAATAAAAATACCTTCCTCTTGCCCAAAGGGCCTTAAAACCTTATTTGTGCCCCTCCGTTCCTACCAAAAATTTGACGGCATAACGGAAAAAATGAGAGGATGGAGGAAGAACTAAGAAGGTAGATGAGTAGAGGGGAGAGCCGAAGCTCTCGGATCCTTGTTACACCACTGTAGGGCCTTGCATTGGTTGGCTTCAGTGAGCTTTTGAAGGCTTGTATGGTAAGAAATGAGGCTCTAACTCCTAGGGCTTGATAGCTAAGAGGTAGAGAGTGAAGGCTATGGGAGTGGACACACCTAACCTAGAGCTTTTGGATGAAAGGCTAAGGTTTTTAGAAGGTTTTAAGGTTATGGAATTTGTATGAGAATGGTGCACTAGAGGTGAGAGGGAAGGGATTCCTTAATCTCTTAATTGCAAATTTTTTCAAGCCTTTGTAAAGGGAGGGGTGTCTCTCTATTTATAGGAAAAAGAGAGATTAGGAGGGTGTTTAGAGGCTAACTTGGATTAGCAATTAGGTAATCTAGCCATCTAAGGTTTCCTAGGGTTTTTGGAGCCTTGAAATGTGTGAAGAGATGCTCCAATGGTGGATGATAGGGTGGGGCTTTAAACCACTTAAGGGGTTATACATAGATAGTAAATGGGTGAAAAAGAACTAGCAAAATACACTCCAAAGGTCAATATAGTCAACAAGTCAAACCCCTATCTCAAATTTTAAAGCAAAAACCCACAGGTACTGTTCATAAGCCTGGAGCAACTAATAGATGCGCCAGCCATATGTACAATAAAACAGTGACGCATAGTGGTTTTGGGAAGTTGGCTACCCACGGGAGGACCCTCACATATGTGGCATAACTATTCCTTGCACCAAATCCTAAAGGGGAACTCCACATATCGAGCTCAATGTCAGAACTTTACGACATCCGATTGGGGTGATCCTTGGCTCATTGGAAAGCCGAGGAGTTTTACTTTTCAATACTATATGATTTGATTATAGTATAAGGCCAAAGCTAGTCCCAGTGTGCCACTCTTCATCCATCACTTGGGAAAGCTAGGCTTAGGTTTCGAATGGTTTCTAAGGGTCGGGATAGTTTCTAAGGGTTCAAGAAGATTCCTAAGGGATCTAGGGTGATTCCTAAGGCTTTGAAATAGCTCCTAAAGTTTCAGAAGGGTTCCTAAGGGTTCCATACATGCCATCAAAAGCTCGGTGATGCACCTCTCTCGAAATGTGTCTCGATCAGGCCTTGGGCCAAATTTGGGTGTCTACAGGGATCTTCTTTAATTTTTTGGTAGGGTGACACACCTCATAGAGTTGGAGCTTACAATTGTTAGGGTGTTTTTTGGGGTGATTTACGGGTACTTGAAAAGTGTTTTGTGGGTGAAGTTGGAACGCTAAAAAAAACTCAAACGAATAAATAAAAACAATATATATATATATAATAATATATATTCATAGAATAATACCGAAAAACATAAAATAATAAAAAAAAATTTGCTTGGAAAAAGGGCACACACCCAAAAGGCATTGTGACATCAATATTCGCTTCGCTTGGGTAGTTGTGCTAAATTATCGTCAGGATCGATGAGTTTTCTCAAAGATCTCGAACCCTACCTCACGTAGGGGCACCCATGACCGATCAAATGGGGCAGTCAATGCCTCAGGGGATTGGACACACACTGTGGATCTTTGCGTCTTTGGTTTACGCCCTTCTAAAAGTATAGGTCGACCCCCCCGTTGACGAGGCTGTCTTGTTCAAAGTGAAACTCAAACATCATGCCTCACTAATCATGTTGAGGAGCGGATGTTTTTCCCAACATATCGGGCTTTCTTAAATTGTACCATCTCGGTCATGCCCAGTAATGTCGCTAAGCGCTTGGGGACCGATAGCCTTGAGGAACGGACATTTTTTCTAACATACAGGACTTTCGTATACTCACTATGTTACCATATGATGTTTAATATTTACTTTGAATACGGCAGACCCGTTAGCGTGCCTTGGGCCTCTTTGGATATCTCTTTCTTTAGCATACGATCATTAGTGATTGAATACCAAAGATGGGCATCTGTAGATACCTAAATTTGGCCCAAGGCACGATTAACTTATATTTCGAAAAGGGTGTACCCTCCGATCTTCTGAGAGTACCTTTAAAACCCCTAGAACTTAACCCAAACCCTTAAAAGCCTATCCTCGACCCTTAGGAGTCAACCATAACCTAGAAAACCCTTCCTGAACCCTTTTTAAACCATATTGAGCTTTGGATAAGAAGAGGAGTGCCAAGTTATGCACAAGCCTTTGCCAGAGCTAAGACTTACTCAATCAGAGAGAGGAGGTTCCTAGCTTTCCAACAAGCTAAGAATCACCTCAATGCGATTTGTACGCCAAGAGTTACGGTAGTTAGAAATTCGGGCTGTGAATTTCAAGAATTTGGCAGATTTTTAGCGTAGCGTATGTATTACATATGCTAGGAAAATTTTGGCAGATTTTGGCCTAGCGTATGTAATACATATGCTAGGTAAAAATTTGACTTTTGTGAGCTCCCACAGCGGACTTTGAACCTCCAGATTCCTTGACATTACTATTCCTATACCTAGCGTATGTAATATATATGCTAGGCTTAGTAATAGTATTTTTTTTGGATTTTGGTCAAAAATCAAATTTGGGGTTTGACTTGTTGACCACCCTATCCTTTAGGGTTTATTTATGTCAGATTGTTATGCCCCTACTAGCCTTCTTTTTAACCCTTTTTCGACTTAGGAGTCCACCCTATCATCTACCATTAAAGCCTAATTCCCACCTATTTAAGCCTTAGAAAACCTAGAAAACCTTAGATCCCTATTACCTAATTGCTAACCCAATTAGCTCCTTTAACTCCTCACTAATACTCCCTTTCTCTATAAATAGAGAGCTCCCCCCCTTGAGAAGGGCTTGAAAAATTTCCAAAGAAGAGAGAAAGTATTAGTGGGCTTCATCTCCATTTTCCAGCATACATCCCTCAAAATTCTAGCACCCCTTTTTACTCTATAGATCACATTTCACACCAGCAATCCTGGAGATTTAGCTAGAACTACCCTCCAGCCTTCTTCTCCTACCTCTCCGCTCCCTAGCCTTAGAAATCAAGACCTGTTTCTCTAACCATTAGCTCTTAGAAGCTCAAAGATGCTCTCACGTGAGGATCCACAATTATTCTACAAGGGCTTGTGAGCTCCGACTCTCCTCTTTACTCCTCTACCTTCTTAGCTTTTCCTCTATCCTAGAATTTGAGCCGTTACGCCGCCAAAACTTTGATGATTTCGAGGGGCTTAAATAGGTTCTAAGTGCCTACGAGCAAGAGGAAGTGTTATTTATTTATTTATTTTTTTCCTTTTATTTGGCCATAGGTAGAGACCGCTTATGAGCGGGTTGATGGGGTGCCTAACACCTTCTCGATCGATAATTAAAGCCCTTACCCAAGAGCCTTTGGCATAGACTGAATTCAGAGTCATATTTTTGTACTTCGGTGCTTTCAATATTGATATAGGTTTCCTGGGACACCAAAATCACCACGTGGCGACTCTATATTTTACCGATACAAGCGCATCATCGCGACGGACTTGCGAGAGCCCACGGTTGCCCACTTGGTGATCCCCTTAGTACTGATAGATAATGGATTGGCATTAAATGTGTGCCCCCTAAGAACTGTAACCAAGATAAGCGCAAGAGGATTTGAAAACATAAGGAGGGAAATAATAGGAGAAACCGATCTTGAGCTCACCATTGGGTCAATGACCTTCGCCATCCTGTTCCAATTTATGGACATCAAATCCACCTTCAATTTGTTGCTGGTTTACCCATTGCTGCACGAAATTAGGGTAATCCAACCTTACATCGAAAGCTCAGATTCGTATTAGATCAGATGGTCATCACCATTCTGGGTGAAGGGCAAGTGGAAGGAGAAAAGGTCACACATAACATCGAGAACCTTAAGGTATTGGATGTGCCACAGTCAGCTGAAGACACATATCTTCACAGTTTTCAATATGATGTCTCAGCAGTAGCACCAGAACCCCTCGTAAGAGTCTCCTCGAGTACAGGAGGCAGAATGACTGCAACAGTTTCTATGCTCCCGAAATAGGGCCACCATAAAGGAAAGGGTTTAGGTCCTCGCCTACAATGAAGAAGAGACCCGGTCAGGGCCAAGGGTTGACAACAGATTAGATTCGGTTTAGGGTACAAGCCTATCGAAGAGGAGGTCCAGGAGGCCAAAGAGAAGGTCTGCACCATTGCCATAGAGAAATCTAGGGGGATAGATCGTAGAAGATGAAACCAATTCAAGACCTCACATCAAAAGCACCTTTGTAAGTGCATTATAAAAATTGATCAGAATGGGGCAACGCAACTGACCCCACACAAACCGACAGCCACTGTCCACTGAACCAACCAACGAATCATCCCTTCCAATATGGAAATAGATATGGCCTCCCTGTCCCTTTTTTAGGAGGAGGTACCCCCGTCAATACCAACCTCAAGCATAAACCACTACAAACCATTGTTAATGTTTGAGGACCGGATCCCAGATGAGCCAATGATAAATATGATGGAGGCTGACTCTCAAAGGCCATTTTAATCAACCTCCTCGATTAGACTAGGTAAAGGTACGATACTACAGGTAAGGAATTGGGTGCCAATACCCCTGACTCTAGAAGCATCAAGTGGCTATAAATACGACACCAGCTTTCCCAAAAAAAATAACCTATAAAAAGTGAGATTAGCCCTTGGCAGACAATACCATGTGTATATAGAGACCTGCCTTGCCAATGGCCCATCTCCAAAGAAAAGAAAATAATAAAAAATACAAAAAACTCTAAAAATATTGTCTTTCAAAATTCCTGAACAAAGCAAGAAAAATGATGCCTTAGTGGAAGAGCTCGCTCGACGTGATGTCGACCTCTTTCCTGTAGAAATATAAGAAGAGGTAGGAGTCACAGATCTGGATGATGATAACTTTTTTGAGGATATTCCCAATGAGCTCCTTGAATGGTATGTCAATTTTGAGCATGGACCTACCACAATCATTAAAGAAACTGAAGATGTCAATCTGGGTACTAAGGAGATTCCTAGAATCACTCAAATCAGAACGTCGCTGTCTCTCGAGAAAAGAAAAAGCATGATTGATTTCTTTTAGTCATACCAATACGTCTTTGCATGGCCATACGAGGATGTCTTGTTTGGATACTGATTTGGTCGAGCATGAGCTGTCGTTATATCCTGACGTTAAGCCAGTCAAACAGAGGTTGAGACATCTCCAGCCATAATGGATGTTGAAGGTGAAAGATGAAGTCATCAAGCAGTACGATGTAGGGTTTCTCATGGTATCTAAATACTCGCAGTGGTTGGAAAACATTGTCCCAGTACCAAAGAAAGATGGAAAGGTTCGCATGTGCATTGATTTCAGAAATCTCATCAAGGAGAGCCCAAAGGATGACTTCCCGTTGCCATAAATTGATATCTTGGTCTATAACACTGCATGGCATTGGCTGCTCTTGTTCATGGATGGATTCTCCATATATGATCAGATCAAGATGGCAGAAGCGGATTGAGAGAAAACAACGTTCATCACCCTAAGGGGAATTTTCTGCTACCGAGTCATACTGTTCGGGTTAAAAAATGCTAGAGAAAAATATCAGAGAACAATGACGACACTCTTCCATGACATGATGCACCAAGAAATCGAGGTGTTTGTTGACGACATGATAGCCAAGTCTCAGGAGAGGTGATCATCTGGTAAACCTCCGAAAGTTGTTTGAGAGGCTAAGGAGATACAGGTTTTGTCTGAACCCTTAGAAATGTGCATTCGACACCATGTCAGGAAAGCTACTAGGCTTCATCATCAGTAGAAGAGGCATCGAAGTTGACCCGATCAAAGTGAAAGCCAACGAGAAAATGCCGCTAACTTGGTTGATTATATGTATCTCTTAGTTAAGTCTTAACTTGCTGCAAGTGCATAAGAAATTGTAGAGCTAGTATAGGATCGTTCCGACGAAGATAGGTTTATATTATATTTATATATATATATATATATATATCTATATATATATATATATATTCTGAAAACGTATACTTATCTTTTAAGTTCCTAAACTACTTGAGAAATATGAATAATGAATAACTTTTTAAACTAAATTGTAGAAAATAAATCCTAAATCCTCCTACTTCATATTATGGTCGTCAATCACAATCTTTAGCTATCGAATGTTTATAAGTTTAAAATACTGTTACACTATATCTCAATCTTCTAGAATTTGGGCTTCAATCAAAACTAGCATCCTTTAATATAGATTTATACTAATATCTAATCTACGATAATTTGGGCGTCAATCAAACTCTAGAAACTTAAAGAAAGAAAATAAAAACCATTACACTAATCTGTAAATTCCATCCTGAGTCATCAATTCAAATCAAAATCTGAAGATGTTTACAAAGCAGTAAATTATAATAAAATAAATCTAAACTAGAAAGCAAAAGTAGAACAATCCAAAGGGTTGATCTTTCAGCTTCCTCAGCCTTGGTCGTTAGGCAAGACCTTAGAGAACTGGGGATGATGTTATTTTATAAATCCTGAACTACTTTGATAGGGAGAAAACACAGACCTTAGTTGTTAATTGATGTTGTGAAATTCTTCGATGGTTCATTCTATGTGTCGAGCCTCTTATTTATAGATCATAAGGGTCGGTTTACAAAACTCCTAATTCTAATAAAAGAAATTACTAAACTAAAACTATCCTATTATAACTCTACTTCTAATTTTATCTTTCTTTGCTTTTAATTTATTGATGTACTTCCAGATTCTCCTTTATTTTAGCAGCAGAGTCCTTTAAGAGTCTTCTTCGTCAATCTCCTCAGATTCGTGATTGGCCAGACTTCTAAGTCAATAATTCTTCTAATTTTATGCATGACGGTGTTCATTCTCATGTGATCAGCAACTTTGGAAGGTGTTCTTTTACAAAATTGTAAATCACGATTTCCTTTTTCTATTGTAGATTTATCTGAAAAATCGTAAATCACAATTTTCTAATACAGCTTCCAATGAATGATTCTTGATTACGATTCATCGTCTTCTCTTGTATCGTATTCTTTTGAACGACTTTTCTTTTGAAGAATTGTAAATTGCGATTGTTGCTTTATAGTTACATTGTTTCACAAAGTCGTAAAGCACGATTTTTTATCTTTTAGTAGGCGATGATTCGTCTTTTCGTTCAATCATCTTTTTATTGCTTTATGAGTTCATTTTGACAAATATTAATACTTTGGTTCTCTTTTACTGTTTTTCCTTCATATCTGCATATCAGTAACTAATTAGTAGCAAACTAAGTCCTAGCATCACTAAGTTAAGGGTGGTAAAATGGTATATTATGTGACTGATCACACCCCTAAACTTACGCTTTGCTAGTCCCTAGCAAACAAGGAAATATAAAATATTCTAAACTAAAAATTTAAATACCACTTTCGTAGGGAGCACGATTGCATTTAGAAGATGCAATAAACCTTTAAAACCCCTAGGTGATCCCTAGTTCAGGAGTTGTAGTCTCCTGAAGGTTTTTAGTGAAATTACCTATAAACTTCAAATATTTTCAGATTTTTGAAAATATTTTCAAATTTACAAAAATGAAAATTCTAAACTAATTTTTATGCACTAGCTACGTTAACTAAGTTGACTAAATTGACTAAATTGATCATCACAGGGTTAGGATTTTCTAAAATTACTACTCTTTTATCCTTACTTTCCATTATAACAGTTATCCTTGATTGGAACTCCAACAATTTCAATTCATAGTGAGCACAGAGTGTACGCATCAGTGAACAGTTTGTTCTTCATAAATTTTTCTAAATTGTAGTTTTTAGAAAATATTTCAAAAACTCACTATTGACATACTCTCAAAAATATCAAAACTTTTGGGTTCTTTTAATGTATTATTTTAGAAAAAGTTTAGTCAAAGGATAATTGCAAAAAAAAATTCAATCTCATAGAAAATATAATCTATTCTATTCGTATGATTCCCTGTATAATCCATACTATCTATTTTTCACATCTCAACTAGGCTTATGATTTTGCAAATCATAAATTAAAAAGGTGTTTCCTTCAGCTTGTAATGGGGCTTTGGGTTTTAGAAGGTGTCAAAGAAAAGTAGAAAAGGATTCAAAGTTTTTTGGAGATTTTAGCTCTTCTTTCTCCTATCTTTTTCACCTTCTTCTTTTCTACTTCAGTAAGTATCCAAGGATTTGAATAACTTCTTCCCATTTTTTTTCTTATTTTTTTTCATTTTTTAAATCCCATTTCTTCAATTATTTTGCGAAATCGTATTTTACGATTTTTCTTTCTTTCTTTCAAAAGCTTTTTTTTTAAATCGTAATCTTCTTTTAGAAATCATCTTTTCACGATTTTTCATCTTTTCCCATATTCTTCTATTGATTTCTCAGCTATACTCTCTCTTAGCATTCCCCTTATTTGCTTTTTCTTTGTACTCCTTCCACTCCCTCTTCTTCCCTTCTTTTGCATTCTAAATTCTCAGAAAATATAAGGGTTAAAGGTTGAAAGCATTGGGTAGCACATATGATTAAGGGTTTTCAAAATTTTGGTACAAAGAAATTCAGTTTAGGTTTCTAATATGAGTTCAAAGGAAAAATTAATTTTTTATGAGATTTTGGCCTTCTGGCTCTAGTTAACAAAAGATAGCCTTTAATCATCTTTATGATTTACTAGCATAAATGTCTTATTGTTTTGATATTTCTAACAGATAGTTCTAGACAAAAAATCAGATTAACATAATCATAAAATATTTTGATTCTAAATTCCGCAATATGAGATTTCATAACAGCATAGAAGTTCAAAGAAATTTTCTACTTCAATAGAACCAGTATCTCTCTCAAAGACAAGAAAATTTAGCTCTCATGCTCATTGATTTATAAAATTTTGAAACTATAGTCTAAAATATTGTAGTTTAGATCTATCTATTTTTTCAAACATTCAATCTAATACAGTGTTCAATGAGCTAAACATGAATTTTATTTTTCTATATTCTGATTATTGAACTTCTACTATGATGGATCGTAAGTTTTCAAGATTTACAATTTTTTCTTTTCTATCATAATTCACATATAATGATCAATTAAAAAATTATGCAAAAGCAAACTAACTATACTAATTGTACTACTTAACTAATTACTATACACAGAAGTTGTGTATCCCCCCCAAACTTAAGTCGGACAATGCCCTCATTGGCACAAAAAATAGGGGACACTTAAAATTTATATACCTGAAAGTTACTGATATTACCGATTGTGCTGTGAAATGTATCGGGAAAAATCTGTCACTAGATATATGTGTTCCCCCCAAACTTGACAAAATACCCTCAACTTATTTTCAGAGTATTAGTAACAAAAATTGAAAAATTAGTAACAATTACACAGTTAGTAAAAAAGTTAGTCAAAAGAAAATTTCATAAATTAACTGAATATTTACAATGATTAGGAAAAAGAAATCTAAAAATACTAAAATAAAAACTAATTACATAAAAGTATTAACCTAGGAAAATGCTAGACACACACTATGATACTGGTATCAACGTCCGAGAAAATGTCTTCGATAGAGATTGGTCCTCAACTTCTAACAAAAATTTAAATAGAGTCTCTCATTCCTTCCGACGAAAGGAGTATCCACACCTTGGCAGGGTCGCTACTTCAAAACCTGTCGAAACACTCCCCTTTGTCTTCCAAATTGCTTCCCCAAACGGATCACATCAGAAGTCTTCCTCAGAAGAAATGCAATGCCACAATAGTGGTTCTGTGAAGTGTGGGGAAGTGAACACATCTCAGAATCTTCCTTCACCTACACTTCTCCCTTGCAAAGACTATGTGAAGAGAATGTTATGTAAGTAAGGGGAGAAGATAAGCAATGGAGAGGGGTGGCGAGGGACTGCTCAACCCACCATCATCACATAAAAACTCACACTTGGGGTGGGTTGTGATGGTATAAAGGTTAGGAGTGGGGGAAAATCTTCGAATGTGATGTCAGTTTTGGGTTAGGTTTAGGGTAAATGGTAGTTTTAGTGGACGATTCAGCATCTGGTATAAGTCGCTGAAACATCAGATTTTCTACTCTCTGTATTATTCCAGGAGCTCCGTCTTGTGTATCTCAAGGATTTTATCAAGCCTCTTACTGAAATCTCTCTGGTTTAGTTCTTTCGCCACAAGGATCAGGGTATAAAAGGAAGATGAAAGAGATGAGTTACTGGGAAGGCGAAGGCTGGTTTTAAAGGAAAGGGAAGGGTTCAGGTGTGAAGGTATAGGCTCATATGTTTGGGTAGTTGGCAAGTGGAGATATTGAATCCAATACGTATCCGCTTCCTCTATGAATTAAATGGGTTCGAGTTCCAACGTAACCAATAAGATCGATCACTGGAATGCCTGTTCCCTAGAATTGTCGTTTGCAATTCTTGTAGAACAAAAGTGAAACTCTATGACTTTTCAAATAGTACTCGCTACGATTTGACTCTACGAATCACAGGAAATCATAAATCCATACACTTAAAGTGATTCTGACCTGACAAAAAGTCTTTACGATTGTCTGTACTTTCACACACTGTAGATCGTAAGATACTCTTCAATATTAAATTATATATATGTTACAGGAGTTTGCTACGGGTGGGTTGATGTTGAGCACTGGTTTTTATCACTTTTTACCCCTTTAACATGGCTTTTGCTAAGCCTTAGAGTATTTAATAATTATTTTTAAGATTGTTTTGTAGTTAGGAGGGAGTTGTATCCTAAATGCAATTTTTTAGGTAAAAGAGCCCAATAAGGAGGAGTTTGAAATATTTAAGAGCAGAGAGGGAGAAATGTGTTTGCACAAGCTGTGTAACCATTCTTTGTGGTCCACCATCTCAAGCTGCAGCAGTTGCATAAGTCTCAGTAGAGAAGATATACACATGTCAGCAAGTGCAAAATGTCAGTTGATTCACCATTTACTGTAGCAGCAGTACATCTACTCTGATGTACTTAAATCTTAGGTGAAAGACCCCTTCCACCAATCATCCATGGACTCGAGCAACTGAGAAGCTCAACACCCAGCAACTGCACATTTTAGCATGTGCAAGCACATGAGCTACACACATGCAAAGCTCCAATTCAGCATCTTCTTAAAGTGAAAGTTGTCAACTCAAACCGCTCATATTAGTGCTGAAATAGATGGACTGCAAAGGATCACCTTGTAGCTGCAGCCATCATTCCGAGCTATAGAATGCAGCTCACATAATAAACTCTACAACTGCAGCAGCATTCTCTCAAAATCAGCTGGTAACCAACATGGTGACTGCAGCAAGCTAAGCCTCCAAGCCATGCAATCTGCACACCTTCACCAGCCCCTCATCCAAACCTTTTGAGCTGTAGTTCAAGCCTTGCAACCTCTAAAAGCAGTAGCATTAGCAACACTTGGGAGAATACAACAATATAAAACTGCAGAACCTATCGACCATTTTCCTTGGAAACTGCATAACCTTTCGAGGGGATCTGCATGGCTACATCCATCACTTCGAGTAGTACTGAAGGCCCCAGCCAACATGTCGACTTCAGCAAACTGCCTCTCAGTCAACCTGTCGAAGTGCAGCCCCCAAACTCCCAATACCTCTCGACATCTACTTCAGCAAGCACTAGAACTTGTCGACACCTGCTTGGAGTTTGAACCTCACGACTAGCAGCTGCTCTGTCCTTCCATCAACCTATCGACTAGTGCATCCCCTAAACACATCTTGTTGACACCTTGCTGTAGCCCTATACTCAAACCTCTCGACCAACAACCCCTTGAACCTCTCGAAATACATAGCAAATCCCTTAAACGTGTCGACTTGTGAGCAGCAGCCTTACCCTCCAACCTGTCGACCAACAAGCTTCACATTCACTCAAACCTATCGACATCTTGCAGCCCCACTCTCAAACCTGTCGAGTTTCAGATCAATCCTCTCGACAACATACCTGAAGCTGCAGCCCTTAGACCCCATTCAGCCATCCTCTCGACTGCATGTGAGACAACCTGTCGAGTTACACATTCCACCTTCAGTTCCTCTAGACACCTTACCTCTATACACATCCATCCTCTCGAACAGTAGCTGTACTTCAAGATCCCAAGCCACTAACCTGTCGACCTATGTTCTAAAGCCAGCAATCTTGTCGAGCACTTTAGCCATGCAGCTTAAACACCTCTCGACATCTTCAGTTATACCTTTAGCATCCTCTAGAAAACCACTCATCCTCACAAAGAGGTGCCTGAAGCTGCTACCCTTTGTACTCCTTAACATCCAATCATCTCGAGCTTCATCTTCTCCACTGCACTGCTAGAGCTACAGAGTTTAGTAAAGCAACAGATCTAAACCCTCATCAGCCCATAGCTTTTCAAGCTAATCCAACTTGGGCCCCATTGAGTTTCAACCATCAAAACTGTTGTGCAGCCATGGCGATGAGCATTGTCCATTTGAGGGATGTTTGAAAATAATAGCACCAGGGGTATTTTGGGGCAGCCAATAGGATGGTAAATTTGGGAAGATTCTTACAGTTCAGGCAAGTATTTTAGGTGTGCAGCTGAAGCTATTTTTTAGGTTTCATAGACAAAAGATTAAATGGACAGTAGGGGCAGATTTGGAAAGTCCAAAATAAAAGAGAGGTCTGCATATGGGCAATAACTGATTTCCAAATATTTGGCGGGAAGCTTCAGCTAAGCACAATAGAACTGGATCCCTCTCTTCTCTCTGATTAGTTGAAATGCTAAAATAGGGATTAAGCATAAACTGAAATCCAATCCTCTCCTGTAATTGGCTGTAATCCAAAGCACTTTGATCACTGTAATTGTATAAATAAAACTCCTTACTGCTATAATTTCTCAGCAAGGAATCCATAGAATAATTTTGGTTCTCCTTAGCTCATTTAGGTATAGTTTTAGGCTTTATTTTTCCTTTTTCTCTTCCCCCTTCTCTCTCTAATCCAGCCTGTTTGATTAGATCCTGATAAGCAGTCCATATCTGGTTTGTAATTATAAGTTGAGAGTTTCAATTGCATTTGCAAATGAATTGGAGGTTGCACAGATTACAGATCTTAGCTCAATAAATTGTAAGATGTTATTATAGTAATTATGGATTTTAAAGGTGATTCTGATCTAAATTTCATTTTTTCGTATTTAATTTCCCTGGATTAGATATTCCTGTGGATGCTTGAGCTTCTAGCATAGCACCCACAATGTCGCTAGGCGCTTGGGGACCGATTACCTTGAGAAACGAATGATTAGCCAGACATCCAGGGCTTTCATTTCCTCACCATGTTACTCATCTAATGTTTGAAGTTTGTTTTGAATGTAGTAGACCCGCCAGTAATGCCTTGGGCCTCTTCGGATGTCTCTTTTCTTTGGCATTTGATAGGCGCACGTCTGAGCTTTTTGATGACATGTATGGTACACTTAGATACCTTTTGAAACATTTAGGAACCTTCTCGAACCCTTAGAACCCATTCCGAACCTAAACCTAGCCTCCCCGAGCCATGGATGAAGAGGGGTGCACCGGGACTAGCTACAGCTTTCTACTATGATCAAATCTCATACCTTTGAAAAGTAGAAGTTGTCAGCTTTCCAACAAGCATAGAATCGCCCCAATCGGAGTTGTACGTCAGAAGATATGGCGGTCTGAACCCGGAGGGCAAAAAAGTAATCTCAAGTGGCCCCCCTAGGGATTTGGCGCAACTAATAGTTGCGCCAGGTATATTTTAGCCTGGCTCAACTATTAGTAGCGCCAAGCCACTTTCCCCAGGTTTAAGCCTGGCACAATTAATAGTTGCGCCAGCATTAAGGTGGAACCCACCTCGGGAAGCCAACTTCCAGGATACTGTGCTACACTATTTCACTGTACATATTCCTGGTGTAACTAATAGTTACGCTAGGCTTATGAACAGTGCCCTTTGGTTTCACCCCAAATTTCGTGTTTGGGGTTTGACTTGTTGACCACCTGAGGCTTTAGGGTGTGTTTTGATTATTTTGTTGCACCCCTTTGCACCCTATTTGTAATCCCTTAAGTGACTTAAGGCCCTACTCTATCATTCACCATTAGAACCACCTTCACACCTTTTCAAGCTCTTAAAATCCTAGGAAACCTTAGATGTGAGATTACGTAATTGTTAAACCCAATTATCATCTAAGTAGCCTCCTAATCCACCCATTTTCTATAAATAGAGCCCCCCTCCCCTTGGATTAAAGGTTGAGAATTTTTACCTAAGAGAGAAAGAGCTTAAAGTGAGAAGATCTTTCTCCCTTTGGTGCACCATTGCTCATACAAATTCCAAAATTCCAAAACTCCCTTTAAGTGATATTTTCTACCTTAGATCCCTTAGTTTAGATGTATGCTACCCATTTATCTTTCCTCTCTACCCCTTAGCTAGCAAGCCTTAGAGCTTAGAACTCCTATTTCCACCATACAAGCGTTCGAAAGTTCATCAAAGCAAGCCAACACAAGGCTCTCTTACAGTGCTACAAGGGCCCGAGGGCTCTGGCTCTCCCCTTTCTTCTCCTATCCCTTCCTTAGCTCTCCCCATCCTCCCATTTGTGCCGTTATGCCGCCAAAATTTTGGTAGGAACGGAGGGGCACAAATAAGATTTAAGGCCCATTTAGGCAAGAGGAACCGATTTTATTTTATTTTTATTTTGGCCATTAGTAAAGACTGCATTAAGTAGGTTGATCGGTGCCTAACACATTCCAGATCGATAACCGAAGCCCCTACCCAAGAACCTTTGGTGTGGACCAAATTCAGAGTCATATTTTTAGCACTTCGGTGCTCATAAAAATGAACTAGATTTCCCGAGACACCAAAAGCTTCGGGTGGTGACTCTATTTTTTTGTTAGCGAGCGCATTGTTGTGATGGGATCGTCACAAAACCCACAATTGCACAGATTCGCGAAAGCCCTGTACGTCAGGACAAACATTCACTTCTCTAGATGATTTAAAGGCATTTAATGTTTAAGATTTATTCTGAATACAACAGTTTCGCAAGTAAGGGGGGTGATCGACCGATACTTAAAGATAGGCACTTAACAAAACTACGCAAGGCTCCACAGTTTGTGTTTAATCCTACGAGGCATTTGATTGCCCCATCTGATTGTTCACGGGTGCCCCTACTGAAAGCAGTGTTCGAGGTCTTTGGGCGAACCCATCGATCCCCAAATTTATTTAGCATGACTGCCCGAGCGAAGTGAATATATGTCACAACACTTTTTGGGAGGACATGCCATTTTTGAAAGTATGCCCAAGATCATCATGACCTAGAGCATCCAACTTCAACTACCTTGAGCAGATCCAACCAAACATTGGGTGTCTCCTAAAAGGGACATCCAATCCTGGTCTCTGCCAACAATGATCATAAACATCATTTAACTATGCATAACCATGCACTCATCAGGGGTGATGTTGAGGTATTTTAGATGCTTGCTACTAACTTTATTGGAAACAATGATAAGAATGGGGTTAGTGAAAATAAATCAAAGGTGGATTGGAAACTATAAGGCAGGAAGCCTAAAAATACACAGACTTGCAAGATACAGGGCCTGTTGTAGCAAGTTTTAATAAGTAAAAGTTTGTCCCACAGGGAAAGTTGATCTAAAGCCCCAAGGGAGCTATCTTTAGTAGGCCCTCCAGATCTAGCAATCCTAAAAGGAAGGGGATTTAAGGTCACTAATGTTTAAATCCTAAGGTAATCTAGTGCCTATACTACAGAAATGGTTGAGAAGAATGATGGAGTGTGAGTAAATAAATATAAAAGGGTGAGAAGTAAGCTATTAGGTACAGATTTGATGGGTCTTATAACTCAGACTCAGATCACCTGCTATAGAAATCCTGTCCAATGGCTACATTATCACCAGAGAGGAGAAAGGATCCAACTCACCCCTATGCCATGATCCAATCCCTTATGGCTATAACCTGCCCACTTAAATTGTCACAGACTATCCAATAGGGGAACCACAATCCAGAGATGGGTTAGAACAAGTTTATCATTGTAGGCACTACTTCTTCTAGGCTACCAGCTCAAGAATCTATAGGAATCTCAACCTCTAAAGTTCTGTGTGTGGGGCTAGGCCTACAATGTGTACTAGCCTGGACACACACGATCAGCAAGAGTTTGAGTACTAGTTTTTAAGCCTAGCTATTCACTACTTTAGAAAGACAGTAGTGATCCAGTCACAAGCCTACAATCTCTACAGCCAGATCATATCTGTCATCTGATGGTGGGTCTATACAAATACAGGGGAGTCTGTCTCTGCACAATCTGTCACAAGGCTACAAGCACAAGTGCAGAGAAGAAGAATCTGTCTTAGATCTGTGGATTGGCCTCACCCTAGGGCTATAACCTGTCCGCTTGAATGGTCACAGACTATCTACAGAGGCTATCCTCCTCACAGAGGTCTGAGACAGAACAAGAAGATTACTGCCACCACCATGTTCACAAGGCTACCAGCACATGCTCCCATGGGGATTCAGATTTAGTGGATCCTGTGGTGGGGCATAGGCCTGCAATGTGCCTAACCTGGACACACAGGGCACTTGGATCTAAATAAATCCTGTAAAAACAATCCTCCATTGCCTATAATGCAACATAGCAATGGAGGATCTCAAGGAAGCAGCCTTGTACAGAACAACCCTCAAAACATCAATCCCATATAAGTATAACATCCTATTATAAAACACTATCAAAATTATTCCAAATAAACATACAGAGGCATAGCCAGCAAGTGCTAGACTATGGAGAGAAGAAAAAGGGAAAAAGAAGCTGCCTAAACCCTAACCTTAGCCTACTACAATTCTACAGTTGATTCAAGAAGGAGTACAGAAGTCCCCTAAACCTAAACTAGGTTTAGGCTTATATAGCAGTCAGCTGTGGGAGCATTAGGGTTATGAAAACCTTAATTTTATCAATGCAATCATGGCCCATTTCTGTTCCTTGGATGCCTCGAGGTGTGTGCACAGAGATTGAAGCATTGGAGTGCGTTCCCTAGTTACTAGAAGTTCCCTGATTACCCCTGCAGAAGTGGGGAGAAGTTAAGATCCCAAGCCTCGCTAGGTAGCAAGGATTTCCAAGTCTTGTCGCATGATAGAATTGGTGTCACGAGATTGAATTGACTTGAAGCTCTTGCAGTCGCGAGATTAGTACTTTGGTCATCGCGGGATTGAGCTTTCTATTTGCATGGCGCGGGAATTGCGTGCACTGTTCGTTCCTTGGTGAATCTCGCAGAGATCCTCGTGAAGAAGCAATGTGCATGGGCTTCTGGATCACGTGAGCAGTTCCCTGAAGGTCTGTATCCCGTGGCCACTATGCGACAGCTGCGCGCAGGAATGCTTGGAGCTCTCTCTCCTCAGTGAATCGTGCAAAGATTAAAGGCACCTTTCTTGAGCTGCGCGAGACTGCTCGAGGGTTTATGACTGAGCCTCGCGAGAACTGCACAAAGTCTACTTTCTGGGCTCTTCTGTCATTCATCTGCACGAGAACAGCATGAGTAGTTGGTCTGCTGCCTTCAGAAACCTGTGACAGCTGCGCGAGGCCTTTTTCTCTAAAACAATTGAACCCTGCGACATCTGCATGAGGCTCACTTCTTGACATTTTTCTGCTTTACTATGCCTATGCTACAGCCAATTCTCTATCTGGGTCTAACCTCCTTTCTCCTGAGGAACTTCTGGGGCAAAAGTAAGCTTCTTGGCATGGTTAGGGCCTTATCTGTAGCTGCTGCTTATTACCTACACAATTGGTTTAACACACATTTATTAAATGACTAAGGGTCTAACAGAGATTAAGTTAAGGGGTGAAAAGTGGTACTTTTCAGGTCTTAACAGGCGATAAGCAACAATAAAAGGTGATGGATGCCCCGACTCAGACTTGCTGAGTATAATTTACGGGAACAAACGACCATCATACGGATACCCAGATGCATAGCGTATACTTTACAGGGATACCACTGCCCATATAGGTTTTAAGCCTATAGAAAATAAAGGGAAATGAACCCTTCTGGATGCATGGTTGCACATTGTTTGATTGATATACAATCTCATTCTCAACAGCTTGGTCTCAACCAATGATTGACCTTTTCCAATGGAGAATCTGAAGCTTAAGACACTTAAGTTCATATGAATCCAAAACAGAGCGCTCATCGCAAAGATTTAGCAGTGGAGTCGACTCGATCGAAACATTAACTGTTTCACCGGGACTGACACCGTTGCTCCTACCTTGAAGTAGGATCCAGAACCCAAGGCGTACCTTAGACTTAGGATTTTAATATGGCACAACTGCATTGCTGATAAAGCATTGACACTTTACCGCATTATGCATGTGTTTGCCTCTATGGGGGAACATAAATAGGTTATGTGTTTTTATTTTTGTGACGATTTTTTCTTCAGAGTGCGAATCTTTAAGGTTATTATTTTATGGATTTTTTTTGGTTTTTCAAAGTTATCATTTTATGTGAATTTTTTGGTTTTTCAAAGTTATCATTTTATGTGAATTTTTTGGTTTTTCAAAGTTATCATTTTATGTGAATTTTTCTAACATTTTATGCGAGTTATCTTTTTGACTTTTCTGTGGGGATTTTTTTCTTTTCTATTTTTTCTTTCATCATTTTTTAGACTTTTTATATTTTTCTATGTAGGATCAGGACACCTATTGCCCTCGGTTCACTCTATTCTTAGCACGGCTTCTCGGATAGGTCGAATGAGGATCGACACACCACTTGGGAGCACGTGTATCTGCTAGGAGTAGTAAGCAAACGAGAAGGGGGGATCTCGGGCCATGCATGTGGTTTGTACCGGGCCCAAGACCTGACCTATTAATGGCTGACGTAACTATTAGTTGCACCAGGCCAACAGAAGGCCAAAATTTTCCTGGCGCAACTAATAGTTGCGCCAAGCCAAAAGGTGCTCCAAAATTGCTTGGCCCAACTATTAGTTGCACCAAGCTTGGCTGGGGAGCAATTTAAATAGCCCGGGTTGGGGCTGTAGGGCATATTTTTTTGAAAATTTTCTCCCCCCTTCTCCTTAAAACCGAAAATGACCTCCTTAGGGTTCCTTTACATTGCCTTTACACGTACCTCATTGCCATTGCTTGCTTGTGTCGATCGATCGCCAGCCTGCGCTAGATCAAAGACCCCATTTTCTTCTAAAGGTAACCATTTAAAACTCATTTTCCTTGATTTTTCTTGTTTTTCCTTGCAAATAGGATCATGATCTTGCATTCTTTGATAAGTAATGGTTTGTTTTCATGGTATGTATGTTTATTGATGATGTGTGGATGGTGAATGATGCCCCATTTTATTATTTAATACATTATATATATATATATTTTTTTGTTTTTATTTGTGCATGTAGAAGTGGTTTTATTTTTGTATTCTTTTTTTGTCTCTTTTTGAAGATTAATTAAGGGAAATGGTAGATGATTTTTGGCGTTTGGTTTTTGTTTTGTCTCTCTTTTTTTTTTTTGCAAATAAAGTAAAGGGATTTCTTTCTTCAAGGGATTTTTTAGGTTTTATGGACATAGACTAAGTTTTTTTTTGTTGTTTTTGTAAAAGAAGAGCTCCTCTCTTTTTTTTTTTTGGTTTGTTTTTCGTTTTTAGGAATATAAAGCAATGATTTTTGAACATAAGAAAAAGAGAGATTTTTTTTGGGTTTTGATTTTAGAAGCATGATGATGATGATTTTTTTTTTTTTTTTTTTTTTAACTTTTGTTTTTCTAAACATAAAGGAATGATGATTTTGTTTGTTTTTCTATATATAAGAGGACTTTTTACTTTATTTTAGAAACATAAAGGAACGATTTTATTTAATTCTAACTTGCTTTATTTTCAAAAATAGGAAGGGAAAATTTTATTTATTACTTTTTTTTTTTACATTTTCAATTTAAAGGGATCTTCTTTTTTCTGTGCATGTGTATCTCTTATTTCTGAAAATAAGTAAGAGGATGAGTATACTTATCATTGATCTGCTCTGATGTGATTGATTTTTGTCACCCCAGAATGTCGGGTGATGATGAGCACGTTCCCGAGGGGGGCCAGGAGGAGGGGCCTGAGGTAGTATATGGTCCACGAGGGGAGCAGTTCCTTTGGGTAGAGCGGAAAGTGGGTTCTTGGCTCAAAATGAAGGGCGAGGCTGCCCGAGTCGGCCTCCTACACCAACAGTATATCCACCTTTCTAATTTTGGTATAGCAGGCAAGGTAAGAGACATGTTCAATTTCTTTTTGTTGTATGGCTTTTCTTTGTTTCCACAACCTGATGCGCTATTCTTTGGATGCAGGACCTTCCCTCTATTGTATTCCGTGGGGGATGGCTCGATTTTCATGATTTTTACCTCTATGTCCCCCTTGTGGTGAAATTCTTTCTGGCCCAAGTAGGCTTTGGGGAGTTTTTGTCCTGCCCTGCTATTAGGGCTGATGCTGCATATCTGAAGGCATTGATCGAGTGGTTCCGTCCTGAGACGATGACCTTCCATATGTTGTACGCTAAGATGTCCTTAACGCCCGTTGATTGGGCCATGATTGCTGGTATCTAGGTGGGGGGCATACCGATAGCTGGTCTCGCAGTGCTAAGCAAGGAGGACATTATCCAGATGATAGGGGTGTACCCCCCTCATGGGCAGATACATGGTATCGAGGTCAAGATGACCTGACTAACCGCGCTCTACACGGCCGATGAGTTGGTGGATCTGGGGCAGCCTGATAGGGTTCTTTACATTACGCCCGCGCGGGCGATCATCTTGGCTTGCATCACTCTCCTGCTTCTATTGGGTAAGACCCTTTTTACCAATACAAGTGGTGGCCGAGTCCGCCTAGCATTGCTGAGCGTCATGGACAACTGGGGCGACGCCCATAGGTTTGACTGGGGCTGGGCCGGATATGCTTGGTTGATGTATAGCGTAGCCCGGGCCACCATTGGGGAAGCTAAATCCGTTGTTGGCTTTTGGGTCGCCCTAGAGGTAATCCCCTACCTTTTGCTTTTATCAGTTCTACTTGGAGGTTCTTTGTATGTTACTAACTTGTTCTCTTACACACTATTTTTCCTAGGTATGGGGGTATCACCACTTTCATCTTGGGCGCTCGCTCCTCTACTCGGATGCATTCACCTATCCTCTTAGCAACTGAAACCATGCCCGGCGCCGTGATGTGGGCTTGAAACACCTGGAGATGGGCTTGAGGTCCCAACTTGACCTGATGGTCCCTGAGCAGGTAAAGCCCTTTTCAACTTTGTTTACTTCAGCTCAGAGATTCTCTCTAATTTGCTATGCTACTTGTCTGATTGATTGGTTATCTCTTGACTTGGATAGATCCTCCATGATCCGTACCTCACTTCTGCTTTCTGGGACCGAGCAGCCGTAGGTCCATCGCGCCTTCTCAACAACCACCGCGTTGTTTTCTTTTATGGGGAGTGGGCAAGGGTTTACTAGTTAGGGGAGCGGGTGGTGCATCAGTATCAGGGTTACCATGCCATACCCACGGATCCTCCCGCCGATGCCATGGGTCCTGCGGGTAGCGTTGAGGAGCTCACAGCGGCCTTTCTCAATAACGGGTTTCCCATCAATGCCCTTCTCGTACCCAGAGATTATCACATATGGTATGAGTGCCTGCCATATCGGTTCATCTTGCCACGCTTTGTCCCTAGCGCTAATTTCCTTGCATTTGGCAGCCCGCTCGAGCAAGTAATTCTCCTTTCCTTTTTTAGATTAGTCTCCTTTTGTTTGAATTTGGCCTTTGTCCTTTCTGAGCAGATTTTTATCTTGTTCGCAGTTCACTCAAGGGGATGGTTCAGATAATGAAGGCGGGACAGCGCTGGGCACCGCTGGTTCCTCCAGGGGGGGGGTCCTTCAGGTGAGGACCCCTCTAGTGTGGGTCTGTCGGGAGAGGGTTCTTCCGGCGTGGGTCCGTTGAGTATTTCTCAAGCTGGTACTTTGGGGGGTGATCTGACCGTGGTCTATGGGACCTTCCGACGCCTTGATGACAGCTTTCTCTCGAACCTGTGTGCCAACATGGATAGACAGGCGCGTATCTCCACAGAAGCGGCCCGTGCCCCTCCTCCTGAGGTGAACTCAGGGGTAGGCCCTCTGACGACCCATCTCTTTCTTATTTCGGCCTCCTTTTGCACATGTTTTATGCTCGCCCTGATAGTTGACATTGTACCCCTCTGAATGTAGGACTTTGATTCGGCTATGGAGTGTGCGGCGTACCATCATAACATTGCGGAGCCTCGGGATGTGGAGGCAGTGAGTATTCTGCTGCTCTGCTTTTCTTGTGGGTTCCACCATTTATTTATTATTTTTCATTGCCCCCTGATTGGCACTGATCTCTGATTTTGGCCATGACTTGCAGCATGCACGTGCTAAGCAGTCGCGATCTTTGCTTAGCAGGAATTCTCAGGCCTGGTCCCGGGTGGGGGATATGCTGACTTACCAAGGCTCCTCTTGTCGTCGAAAGAAATCAAAGGGCACAGACAGGGAATAGGCCTTAGTTTCTACATTTGAACAATTAAGACATTTTAGTACTTTTTGAGACAACTTTTACTTGGGATTTTTATAAAGCTTTGTAAGAGATATTCGTGGCATTGGTTGGATGCTTTTATGTTTGGACATGTCCAGTGCTTTTCTTTGGTTGCAATGTTATCTCTTTCTTGCATATATCTGATTGCTCGCAGGAAGATCTGTGATGATCACTCGTAAAAGCAGCCCTTGATGTCGCATGCCTTGGTGCGGGCTCCTTGTGCACAAGGGTCAAACCAATGTTAATGTTAGACGCCCCTTTGATTCTTGGGTGCAATTGTTTTCATAAAATAGGTAAACCAGGTCAGTGGTCTAAGGGGGCCAGCAGAGGTCCACAAACATCCTAAAAATGCTCAGAAAAATGACCTGGGGGAGCGTTTTGTGCTGGCACAACTATTAGTTGTGCCAAACCTAAAATATGAGGCAGATGTACTGGTGTAAGTAATAGTTGCACCAGGCAAAAATCTGGGACAAATGCACAGTTTTGGCCTGGGGAGCTGTGGGTCCTTATATACCGGAGCTATTCCAAAAACTCTCTTTTCTGTTTGACTTGGCCCTTTTGACTGATTATTTTTTTGTTCTCATTTTTCTAGGGGTGGGTCCATCAACATACATCGAATTTTATATTCTTCAAAGATCTTTGTACGTTTATGGACCAGCTTTCCAACCCTCCCTTACATGGAGGGCCCAGGACCAATTTACCCATCTCTTTGGTCATGGGACCCAAATTTCTATCAAGTTGGGTTGGGAGCTTGAATGAGAGTGAGCTCGCCGACTTGGAGTGCCTTGGGCTATCTCGCCTCCCCTCCTTTCTTGAGGTTCCCCCACGGTGGGGCCTTCCTCATGCCGCCGCATGCTTTTTGAATCCGCATGGCCATGTGTTCTGATTTGGGGATTAGGAGATGACTCCTACCCTTGAGGAATTGTCCAACTTGTTTGGTTTGAGGCTTCACAGGGGCCTTGCCAAAATTGTACCGAAGCCAGGCTATGGTAGAACCGTTCACCTTCCCTGGGTTTGAAGAAAAATGAGTGAGAAAAGTCTCGATGAAATTCCTGAAATAACTTTTTGGTGACGAAAGTCTTTGAAAGTTGCCGACTCGAAATATCTTCAACGTGAGAGCATTCTCTCTTGGCCTTATCTCAGAAATCCTTTTCTTTAGCGGGGGAGAGAGCTTCTCCTTAGCAATTTGCGATATTTTGACCGAGTTGGAGGCGAGTCGATCTATGATGCATTTGGTGCTCGCTGAACTTTTTCGGTGCCTTGATGTGTTTTCCCTCGGGAAGACTAGGAATCTTGGGGGTTGCCCACTTTTGCTTCAGGTTTGGCTGGAAGAGCATCTTGCCATTTTGGGACCAGTGCCCCTCTTTTATCTTGCTCGAGGAGAGGTGGCCTGATGCTTTTTGGGCAGGTGCCACATGATTCCTCAGGGAGATTTGTCAGAATTGAAGCTTTGGCTGATTGGCGCGGATCTTACATGGAGACTTCCTTGGCTAGAGTGGACCTTCCCTGTGATTCGTTCCAGAGACCATTGTTGTCGCTCCAAGTGTGCCAAAAATGTGTGCAAAAAATTAAAGAATTAAAGAATGCTAAATTATATGGATGTTAACTTATGAAAGGGATATCAGCACATTGGGGCTAACACTGGCCTGCAAGATCAGGGCCAATTGTAGCAAGTTTTAAAAGTAAGTATTTCAAGATCGTCCACAGAGAAGTTTGTCTAAAATGAGAGATAAACCTCCAGATCTGTGCTACCAGATCTGGCTCTATAATTATCTAAAATAAAGAATAGATAAAAGAGAGTGTTGGGTTTTGTCACGTTTAACTAAAAGCAAATAAAGAAAAGAACTAACTACGTGATCCAGATCCGAGTTGTGGAGGTGTTTAAAATAAGACAAATGCAGAAATAATAGCTTCATGTATTTTAGCCTTTGAATTTTAATGGAGAATCTGTAGTTCAACAGAGCAGATTCAATCTTCATCGGCTACCAAAGACAGATGTAAGAGAAATAAATCGAATTAAGGAATAGGTTTAGACTTATGGTGATTTGTCACAGATCATCGCCTAGTAGGGCCTATTCTTTAGTTCGTAACATGAACATCATCGTAAATGCCGCTGAATTAGGTTACCAACGCTAATTCGCAGGATGATGAATTAAGGGAAGTTGGATGCGGATGAGTGAATCTAAAGAAGTCTAATGCACTAAGGTGAACATTGGAACCCTCGACATGACTCCAATGGAGAAGACACAAATTACGAACCTTTTAAAATCCAACGTTACAATTACAGAGCACGGCTTCTTAGAGAGCCCTCGACTTGATACCGAGCTTCTCAGAGCCCTCGATTTCTGATCTTGAATCCGAACTTGGAAGTACAAATCACTCACAATGGCTCTCAAAGGTAAACTACAAGAAGGGATTACAGGGGTTCGGATAAGCTATCCGACCGAATGAGGGAAACAGAGATGAAAACTCTAAAACTGGATGCCACAATTGGGCAAATGTCTTCTATTTATAGCTTGCTGAATTGACCAATCGAAGTGTTCGAGATCCGGATTGCCCAATGGCGCTTGAGCACGGGATCCAGATCTGTTCGCCAATGAAAATGCTCGATCCGTTCACCAATCGCGCTTAGAAGCATCAATTCGCATTATGGAATTCAAAAATCTGTTTGAGTTCTAGAAGTTCACGCCAAGTGATTTCATCTTTGAGCGCTCACATGGGTTGGAATATGCTTTTGGATCTTGATTGGAATCTTCCAAATGTCCTTTGTTAAATGCATTGGGGCGTCTGCAGAGATTACCGAAATGCCCTTTAAACAAGTGTAATTCCCGTAATGTCCTTTCAGAGAGTTTAAGTGCCTTTTCGCAAAGTGTTTTGGCCCGAAGTTCTTTTCGCAGCAATTTGGCTTCGTAAAGTCTTTTCGCAGGACTTCTCCCGGATCTTCTATTCGAAAAGGAAATTTCAACTATTCAAGCGAACATGGTTCTTTCGAGTAGTTCATTACAGACTCCGTAATCAATTCAACGAACTTTGACCTTTTCGAAAAGTACTTTTTACTTTGCGATTTGAACTTTTAACTTGATTTCTTCTTTGCGAATGGATCCTTCTTCTTCTTGTGTCTTTTCTTGCTCTTTTAGGACCTTTTAGCCATTGAGGCTATTTCTTCACTCCTCTTTGAGCTTGACATGAGTTGTCGACTTTTTGATCATTCGGGATGCTTTTCGGACTTGGACTGTCTAATTGGTTAGTCGTAAAATGCACACTAAAGCACTTATTTAGTCTTCTCAAGGGTCTTTCAAAGCTCATGTTTAGGGGTGAAAATGGTATTTTCACTACTTAACACACCAAACCTAAGCTTTGCTAGTCCCCGAGCAAAGAAACATAAAAACAAAGTAAAGAGCCACTTTTGTAGGAAGCAGTGCATTTAGCATATGCAACAAGCCTTTTCAACCCCTAGGTGATCCCTAGAGGAGGAGTGAAGTCTCTGAGGGTTTTCAGAAGGTACCCACAAACTTCTCCATGAAATAGTTAACATCAAGGCAATATTATCAAATGAGCAATCAAGGAGGGTTAGTTACTCTTGAATCAATGATGAAAGAAAATTTGATTATTGTTTGCACATGAATTTAAACATTTATAAACCTCATGAATGTTTCAATATTTCCAATCTGAACATAGAAAATCATACAAATGTGCCAAGAGTAAGCTCATCCTATGGATAAAAATTAGGTTATAAGTCATACTTAAGGTGCTCAAGTTCCAACCCAAACACTCACGGGGTATACTCTCATCGTGTTTTTGTTGAGGGGTTCATTTTCACTCAAGCTCAAGAGCGCTTACATCTCACAAATGGAGCTGTAAGCATGAGCAGAGGCATGATCCTTAGGCAATGGCATCATTGACATCTCCTCACCATAGATTGGGTCACTTCACATCTCCACATGACAGCCCCCTCAACTTTGGATCACAAGGGCTCTTAATCTAGGTTTGTTTGTATGGCTTATGGAGTGAAGTTTCAAGGAAAGGCAATTTGGACAGAGAGGTTTGAATTTGAGAACTCGTGAAGTGCAGAGATGGTTCATGACTCCACCTTTTGAGTTTAGCTTCTTTCTTCTTCTTTCGAGATTCTCACATTCACAAAGGTGATCAGTTCTTTCTTTGATCTTGCATTTTTCAACATAAGGTCCCTTTTTTGCCTTTTTGCTTGCAACTTTTTCACATTGTTTGTCTCTTCTTTTCTCACCACCATATTGCTGCTTTTTGAGGTATTTTCTCTTCATTTTCTTGATGTTGCCCGAAATGGTCCATCTTCGCTTCTTTCTCCTTTACCTCTGAATTCTCGAGTGAGGGAAGGCTGAATTGTTCCATAGGTTCAGGTGGGTACTTTTGAGTATTTTTGATGAAGAATTGTAGGATTTACTGACTCAAATGGGGTACAAACAGGGCAGATTTTTCTTGGTTGGTTCTCATTAGGTTCAAGTCGTCCAAAGAAGGCCTTGATCTTTTCCTCGCTTTCATGAGTGCTTACTTGTTTTAATTTGGAGTTTCCTAACTTCTAGTGGATCTAATGCCTCACCAATCCTTTGAATCTAAAAATTGCCTCGATCACTCTTCAAGAGATGGAAAATATATGGGCTCAATTCTCGTTATGGTTTTTCCTTGAGCTTTTAAGTATATCTTTACCTTTTTCTCTTCCTTTGACTTGCTAAATGTCGATGATACCAAGAGGTTTTCATGGTGCTAGCATCATGGAAATGTAGAATATTGAAAGGTTTATGATGTCTAAATTTTGCAAAGAAATTTTAAATTTCCTAATTGTCATGATTCTTAAGTAAAATAATTCATTTCGATTACTTAGGTGATTCTGTTGTCCTTAGGTTAACTATTCCTTGGTGACTTCGCCACACCCCAAACCTATGGGGAATGTGTCCTCACGGTTCAAAGGTGGCATAGTCACAGCTTATTAGGGAAAATAGCAGAAAAAATAATAGCATGGAGAATTGCGAAAGCAAATTGTATGAACCGAAATTTTACGAAAAATAAAAGGAAAAGAGGGGAAAGGGAGTAAGGGTGAGGGGTTTATTTTTGTCTTTTTAAGTAGGGAGAACAAAACAGATGGTTAGGCACATGACTTATAATGTAAAAAATTGCAATAGAATAAAAAGCGTAAAATAAGAAAATAAGAAAGAGACAATTGATGAATTGGGCTTGTAAACCTGGCTACCTCAGACTGTGGACTAAGTGCAAGTGGTGCAAATAAGAGCTGGTCACCACAGGAGTTGGGCTTGTATCCGGTAGGGGCTGGTTGAGGCTCCACAGAATTTCCACTTCGCAGATGCCCACCCACACTTTCGTGGCTTGGTTCTCTCAGGCTGCTCAAAGAAGAAGAACTAGCTCGCTCAGGTGGGTTCGGGTTAGGGCGCAATAGGTGCAAAGCAGAAAGGGGCATGGGCTGGTTCTCCTACTTCCCTCATTCTTCTTAACATGGCACGACTTGTGGTCCGTGCTTTCTTGCCAAAGTTGTGAGGAGTGAGTACCTCAAAGGGCTCTTCCTATCAATGTCAAACTTGGCTCTTAAGAGGGTCAGAATGAGTCTTCCAAAGGGGAGGCCAAGAATCTGCTCCTTTTTACCTTGGCACTCACATCACCATTGCTTTCAGATCGGATGGGGGCATTGAAGAATTGCCCTTAGAGAAGTGAAAGAGGGCTTCTAAGATGGGGTTCGCCTTGGTGTGCCCAAGAACATAAAAAACTCCTCGAGTATGGAATCCATCAAGAATATTACAAGCATCTCTTCTCATTATTGATTGCCCGAACCCACCATGCCCTCGTGTCAAATGGGCACCATATCTCTGAAAGAGGCAACTTCAGAGCAAATCAAGGGTCCATCAGATTGAATTGAAAAGGTATCCCTAGGGCATGTCCAATGTCCTCATCCTGATTAAGTCACGCTTGTCTATAAAATAACTAGGGTTGGCACATCAAAGATGTTCCTCTGTGACTGTGGTGAGGTTCTCGATACCTGACTTTGCCATCCTTGGGTAAATTTTCTCAGGTAATGGAGTGAGGATGGTGCTGAGGGAAGAGGGCAGCAAAGGTACCTTGGTAACTTGTGGAAGAGGGAGAGGAGCAGGTCTCCAAGAGAGAGAACTTGATGACTGTTGGTGAGTGCCTTGCACAAAGCAAACTCCCTTTGAATTTGATCTCCCTTTTCCTTCTTTCTCAGGGAAGCAGGTTCACACACAGTTGAGACCCATTTATGATGAAGAAATCTCAAGGAAAATAAAATTAGTGAGTCCATTGAATATTCAAAAGCCTATGATTCACTACTCATTATCCTACATGATTCCAAAAAAAAAAAAAAAATGATCTCAAAGAGTCCAGATGGGAAAAGTGGATGCAAATGGAGAAAAACATCCGGAAGATATCTATATTGTTTTATAATTTTCTAATTTTTATTATAATTTTTTTTTTTTTTTTACTTGTTTTGATCACCTGGCTCAACAAGAGCCCTTATTTACTATCAAAAATAATGAGAAACAACTCGTAGATTTTCTATTTGTGTTTCACTTCTTTTATTTTGTATTTGGTTTTGTAAAAAAATCAAGATGCCTAAAAGGAGAGAAATTATAATCAAAACAAACATTAAACACAAGAATCGCCGGTTCTCAAGAATTTAAAATAGAAAATGAATGCCAAGGAGAAGGATGCAAACTCAAGCGATCTGCTTCAGCTTTTGGTCCAGATGCTCCTTGTTGGACTGCTCCAGACCGCAAACATCCAAAAGCTAGAAGACCTTATTCAAGTATTGACAAAAATAAAAAGAAAACTCGTGGTAATCGCCCAAATTTGACAAAAGACAAAAGAGTGGCAGCAAGATTTATTCAAATAACTAGAAGGCAAAGAATAAAAACTAAAAATAAAAAAAATAAAATTTCAAAAGAAACAAAGTTTTCTATACAAAATCAGAGACATTTAATCAAGCACTTGGAATGCAAAGTGTGTTTAAAGCAAAAATTAAAATAAATGAAAATAAACATAGGTTTATCTATTTTAGAACAAACTTCAAGAACGGCGCCAAAAACTTGTTGTCGCTCAAGTGTGCCAAAAATGTGTGCAAAAATTAAAGAATTAAAGAATGCTAAATTATATGGATGTTAACTTATGAAAGGGATATCAAGACATTGGGGCTAACATCGCCTGCAAGATCGGGCCAATTGTAGCAAGTTTTAAAAGTAAGTATTTCAAGATCGCCCACAGAGAAGTTTGTCTAAAATGAGAGATAAACCTCAGATCGTGCTACCAGATCCGCTCTATAATTATCTAAAATAAAGAATAGATAAAAGAGAGTGTTGGGTTTTGTCAGCTTAACTAAAAGCAAATAAAGAAAAGAACTAACTACGTGATCCGATCCGAGTTGTGGAGGTGTTTAAAATAAGACAAATGCGTAAATAATAGCTTCATGTATTTTAGCCTTTGAATTTTAATGGAGAATCAGAGTTCAACGTAGCAGATTCAATCTTCATCGGCTACCGGCCAGATGTAAGAGAAATAAATCCGAATTAAGGAATAGGTTTAGACTTATGGCTGTGATTTGTCACGGATCATCGCTAGTCAGTGGCCTATTCTTTAGTTCGAAACATGAACATCATCAGAATGCCGCTTGAATTAGGTTACCAACGCTAATTCGCAGGATGATGAATTAAGGGAAGTTGGATGCGGATGAGTGAATCTAAAGAAGTCTAATGCACTAAGGTGAACATTCGAACCCTCGACATGACTCCAATGGAGAAGACACAAATTACAAAGAACCTTTTAAAATCCAACGTTACAATTACGAGCACGGCTTTAGAGAGCCCTCGACTTCTGATCGAGCTTCTCGAGAGCCCTCGATTCTGATCCTTGAATCCGAACTTGGAAGTACAAATCACTCACAATGGCTCTCAAAGGTAAACTACAAGAAGGGATTACAGGGGGTTCAGATAAGCTATCTGACCGAAATGAGGGAAACAGAGATGAAAACTCTAAAATCTGGATGCCACAATTGGGCAAATGTCTTCTATTTATAGCTTTCCTTGATCCGACATGAATTGACCAATCGAAGTGTTCGACCGGATTGCCCAATGGCGCTTGAGCACGGGATCCAGATCTGTTTCGCCAATGAAAATGCTCGATCCGTTCACCAATCAGCGCTTAGAAGCATCAATTGCTATGGAATTCAAAAATCTGTTTGAGTTCTAGAAGTTCACGCCAAGTGATTTCATCTTTGAGCGCTCACATGGGTTGGAATATGCTTTTGGATCTTGATTGGAATCTTCCAAATGTCCTGGCCGTTAAATGCATTGGGGCGCGTGCAGAGATTATCGAAATGCCCTTTAAACAAGTCGTAATTCCCGTAATGTCCTTTCAGAGAGTTTAAGTGCCTTTTCGCAAAGTGTTTTGGCTCCGAAGTTCTTTTCGCAAAGCAATTTGGCTTCGAAAGTCTTTTCGCAGGACTTCTCCCGGATCTTCTATTTAAAAGGAAATTTCAACTATTCAATGTAACATGGTTCTTTCGAGTAGTTCATTACAGACTCCGTAATCAATTCAACAGAACTTTGACCTTTTCGAAAAGTACTTTTTACTTTGCGATTTGAACTTTTAACTTGATTTCTTCTTTGCGAATGGATCCTTCTTCTTCTTCAGGTCTTTTCTTGCTCTTTTAGGACCTTTTTAGCCATTGCTGAGGCTATTTCTTCACTCCCTCTTTGAGCTTGACATGAGTTGTCAGCTTTTTGATCATTTCAGGATGCTTTTCGGACTTGGACCTGTCTAATTGGTTAGCTGTAAAATGCACACTAAAGCACTTATTTAGTCTTCTCAAGGGTCTTTCAAAGCTCATGTTTAGGGGTGAAAAATGGTATTTTTCACTACTTAACAACCATGAGGGTATCACCCTTCTGGGGTTGGCTGACATCATCTTCTACTTCCCATTTTGGGTGCTGCGTCAGTTCGGCTGCACTCAGCAAGTGCCTTGCCAGGCAAAACCTCCTCTATGTGACTTGATCTTTTCTAGAGGGTCCTCTGGGGACATAGATCAGATCACCGCTCTTTGGGAGACACGTTAGTCGACGTTGATGTGCGATATGGAGCAGGGATATTGGGTTCAGTCTTCTCCTGAGTACGAGGCCTAGCTATTGACTGAGCAACCTATTGCTAATTGTTTGGACTCAGTGGAGAGTATTGACACTGGAGGCCCCTGGCCAAAGAAAGAGATCGAGCCCGCATTGAGTTGTTAGTGGATGAGAAGAGGGTCCTGCACGAGCTTTTAACGCAAGAAAAGTTAGAGCAGAGATAGTAGAGAGCGAGGTTCTTCGTCTGAAAGGATCCTTGAGTGTAGCCCTTGGGGCCACTGATACCTCTCGGAAGAGGTAGAAGAGCTTGCATGGTCGTTGGTTGACCGAGCGGAATGTCTGAGAAGATGATTTTCATGCTGAGATTAGTGCCTTGAAACGCGAGCTGGGCCGCTGATTCCTTCCTACCCACATAACTTTTTGCACAGATCGGATACACAGAAAAAGGGGCGTAAGAAACTCCTTTACAGATACACACATTTTTTGGGACACATTTTCTTTATGTTTTTTTTCTTTTGTTTTTTTTTTTTTTTGCTATTCGTAAGAAGGGAAGGATAGAAAGCTAGTTATTACACTAGCTATTTTTTGGGATGTGGTATAAGCGGTGCATTTTGTAAAAGAAGGGAGGTTTATTATATATATCTACATAGACTTTTTTGTTCTTTTTGTTTCATTTTAGGGATGGAAGTAAGATGTTGTAACTATGTACATGAGAAAGAGCATAAATATATACATACATTTTTTTTATATTTGGATTTTTCTTGATTTTTTGTTCTCTTTTTCTAGATTTTTTTTTTTTTGTTTTTTTGATGATGCCTTATCAGTGAGGTGAAGTCACGGGTTCCATTTTGAGCATAGTCGAACCTGAGTGAGTTTCCAAATTTTATCAAGGTCGGAACGTTAATCCCTTTGGATTGAGTCAAACCTTTCTCCTTACCTTGGGTCATACGCTTAATAAAGCAATTTCACAAAGAAAATTCTGGTCGGGACCCATCTTGAACTAACATGAGCGGTCCAGCCGAAAAAACGGTATCAAAGAGAGTAACCAAGAGGGCTCCTCATGCATCAATCTTCTCAATCAGTGCAAACCTTTCTTTTCTTTTTTTTCTTCTTTTTTATTTATCTCCTTTTTTACCTGTCGCGCCCTTTCAAGTTTTCACCACGTCCATGGGTTTAGCTCTCTACCCCAAGCGCCCTTTCGGGTTTTCACCTGGTCCGCACAAACTCGTTGTTTCTACTCGTTGCACCCTTTCGAGTTTTCACCACATCCATCTTGCTTTGAGCTTGTATTTTTATTTTATTTTATTTTTTTTTCTCATTTCTTTTCAACAGCCATGACATAGACGTCGATTCCATCATAGTCGGCTTGATGGGATTTTGGTGTCATTTCACAACTCAGCTTGTGTTGACTTAACAGATATTATGACTGCTTATAAACCTAAAAGAGGGCTTTCTTCAGGGTGTAGTTTGGCCATGGGTTAGGTTAGGATTTGAAGGTATGCTAGGCTAAAAATGGTTTCCTTGATACGGCTTCAATTTACTCAACATACTTTCTTCCTTAAGGGTTTTTACTAGACATGCCCCGTGATTCTTCTATATTTTTTTCTTCTTTTTGCTCCATTTCAGACAATCTCTTTTTGAGGTTTTGCTTTTTTTATTTTTTGGATTTTGATAGTAACTTTACTTCCCTTTTTTTGTATATGTGCACACACATTTTTTTTGGGAAGGGGTTTATTGAAAGAAAGGCCCGAGCTCAAAATGGGGTAGCAAAGGATATCATTTTTAGGGATACTTTTTGGCTATTGTGCTTAGAATGATAGCCTCTTTGGGGTGGTCCTTAAGCAGTCACATATCTGTTTCACCAATACTTACCTTATCACGATAGACTATGAGTAGAATAGTCAGACATATCCAGCGTTGATGGGCTCAGGAAGATGATCTCCGTCCATGGTGGTGAGACAGATGGCGTATCCTGGTAGCACCCCTCGAACGACATAAGATCCTTCCCAGTTTGGCTTGAACTTTCCTCTCGAATCAGCGTGGAGGGATGGGAAGATCTTCTTCAGTACAGTATCTCCTACCTTTAGATCTCGACCGCGAACATGTTTATTGTAAGTGCGTGCGATTCGCCCCTGGTAAACTTGATTGTGACACAAGGCTAAGAGTCTCTTCTCGTTCAATAAGTTCAGTTGTTCGAAGCGGGATCTCTCTCTCTCTCTGCTTTGAGTATGTTTGATTCCATAAGGATTTGGAGTGAGGGTACTTCAACCTCAACTGATAGGACGGCCTCACTTCCATACAAAAGAGAGAATGGTGTGGCCCCTGTAGCAGTACGGATCGATGTTTGGTAGGCCCACAAAGCAAACAGTAGCATTTCGCTCTAATCTTGGTAAGTGACGACCATCTTATAAAGGATGCGGACGACCATCTTGTTCACAGCTTCTACGGCTCCATTAGTTTGAGGTCAATAAGGTGATGAGTGATGGTGCTTGATCTTGTATTGCTCGCAGAAGGATCGGATGCACTTATTTGTAAAGTTTATGCCGTTATCTATGATAATATCCTTGGAAACTCTGAATCAAAACATAATATTGTTCTTGAGGAACTTTTCGACGTGACTGGTCGTGATGTTGGCATATGGCACCGCTTCTACCCATTTGGTGAAGTATTCAATGGCGATGAGGATGAACCGATGTCCATTTGATGCTTTTAGATTAATCATTCTGACGATGTCAAGGCCCTAGGTAGCAAATGGCCAAGGAGTAGTCATGCAATGAAGATCGATGACAGGAGCGTGTATCAAACTGGAGTGTTCCTGACCCTTGTAGCATTTTTGAACATGTTTACAGCAATCTGATTCCATAGTGGTCCAAAAGTATCTCTGCCGTAGAATTTTCTTAGCGAGCATGTGACTGCTGATGTGGACTCCGCATACTCCCTCATGGATCTCCTTCATGATATTGATCGCCTCACCTTCTGTAAGGCACCTGAGCAGGATGTTATTATATGATCACTTGTAAAGGCATTCCCCACAAATGACGTAGCCTATCGCTAGACGTTGGATGGTTCGTCGATCCGTCTTGGATGTACCCTCAGGGAAAGTTAGTGTCTCGAGGAAATTCTTGATATCTGAGAACCAAGGTGGCTCATCATCGGGCTTGGTAGGTTCCTCAATCTGGAGGTAGAAGGCCGACTCATTCCTTTGCTCGATCATGATCAGCTTCATCTCAGTACCATATGGGATTTCTATCATTGATACCAGCGTTGATAGTGCATCAGCAAAGTGATTCCTTATCCGGGGGACATATGACAATGTCACATCTTGAAAGCAAGCTATCAGATCCTCGAGGTGTTTATGATAGGGGATATGTTTCTCGTCTTTCATCCTCTAGTCGCCATTCATCTGACATATGATTAACTGTGAATCACCAAAAACTCAGAGGTGAGTTACATTCAGATCGAGAGCTGCCTGCAAACCTGTTGCACAAGCTTCGTACTCGGCCATGTTGTTAGTACAAGGGAAGTTGAGCTTGATAGAGACAAGTATGTGGGATCCTTTTGGTTAAATCAGAATGGCACCAACTCCTTGACCTTCAGAATTTGCCACCCCGTCAAAGTGCATTACCCATGATTCTTCTGCTTCCATAGTATCGTCTTCCATTATGAACAGAATGTCTTCATCGAGAAACTCCATTCTCAAAGGTTCATAATCTGGCAAAGGATTGTCGACAAGATGATCGGCAAGTGCCTACCCCTTAATCGACTACTGAGTGACGTAAGTGATGTCAAACTCAAATAATAAATGCTGCTAGCACGCGTCCGTCTAGTGAGGGTCGGCTTCTCGAAAAGGTACTTCAATGGATCCATTCGGGCTAAGAGTAGAATGGCTTGAGATAGCAAGTAATGGTGGACCCTCTGAGTAGCTCATACAAGAGTCTGGCATGCCTTCTCTAGATGAGAATAGCATGTCTCATAATCAATAAATTTCTTGCTCAGATAGTAGATGGCCTGCTCTCTTCTTCCCGTCTCATCATGCTGACCTAAGACACATCCCATTGAAACTTCTGTCGTGGAAAGATACATCAAGAGTGGTCTCCCTGGCTCGGGTGGTACCAAATCAGGTGGATTAAGGAGGTAGTTTTTGATTTTATCGAATGGTTCTTGACAATCGTCGTTCCATTCAACGGGCGAGTTCTTCCTTAGTAGCTTGAAGATTGGCATGCAGATTGGAGTTAGTTGCGTAATGAACCGACTGATATACTGTATTCTGCCCAAGAACCCTCTAACATCTTTCTTAGTAGACGGTGATAGCATTTTAGTGACAGCTTTGACTTTGACTGGGTCAACCTCGATCCCTCTCCTGCTGACGATGAATCCCAATAGTTTCTGAGACATAGCACCAAATGCGTACTTTTGTGGATTCAGACATAGTCGATACTTTCTTAACCTCTCAAACAGCTTCTGAAGGTTTACCAAGTGATCGCTTCACTCTGGTGATTTGGCTATCATATCATCGGCATACACTTCAATTTCTCGGTGCATCATGCTGTGAAACAACGCAGTCATAGCTCTTGGGTACGTTGAACTAGAATTCTTTAGCCCAAACGGCATGACTCTGTAGCAAAAGGTTCCCCAAGGAGTGATAAACGCAGTCTTCTCTCAATGTGCCTCTGCCATCTTAATCTGATTGTATCCTGAGAATTTATCCATGAAAGAAAGCATCCCGTGCTTTGCAGTATTATTGACCAAGATGTCGATGTGCGAGAATGGGAAATCATTCTTCAAGCTTGCCTTATTCATATTGCAAAATCTGATACACATGCGGACCTTCCCATCTTTCTTCGGTACAGGCACAATGTTGGCTAGCCACTGCGAGTACTTGGATATCATGAGAAACCCTGCATCATACTATTTGATGACCTCGTCTTTGACTTTCAACATCCACTCGAGTCGGAGACGTGTCATCTTCTACTTAACTGGCTTCATAAAAGGGTAGAGAGGCAACTCATGCTCAACCAAATCGGTGTTCAGACCAGGCATGCCCTCATAAGACCAGGCAAAAATGTCTTGGTATGACCGAAGGAAATCGATCATGCTTTTTCTTTCTTCAGGAGATAGTGACATTCTGATCTTGGTTATTCATGGAATCTCCTCAGTCCCTAGATTAACGTCCTCAGTTTCCTCAACAATGGGGGTAGGTCCATGCTCAAAGTCGGCAAACCGGTGAAGGAGCTCATTGGGGAGCTCCTCAAAAGGAACATCCTCGTCTAGACTTGTGATTCCTACCTCTTCTTGTATTTCTACAGGAAAGGGGTCGATTTCACGTGGGATGGGTATTCCGATTAAGGCATATTTTGTGGGATTTTATCTAGAATCTTAAAAGATAATATTTTTAGACTTTGTACCTTTTCAATGTTTTTGAGGTTTTGTATTTTGTCAATGTTTTTGAGATTTTTCATGTTTGGCATGTTTCTAAGATTTTTATTTCTTCAAAGACGAGCCCTTGGCAGCATGAGTCTGTGTATATAGAAGGTATTGTCTGCTAAGGACTTATCTCACTTTTTATAGGTAGTTTCTCTTTGGGAAACATGTGTCAAACTTTAGGCCACTCCCTGCTTCCAGAGTTTGGGGCAAAGATGCCCAGTTGCGTATCTGAGGGGCTGCTCCTTTTCCTGATTGGATGGAGGTGCTGACTGATATGGCTTATTAGTGTCAACCTCAATCATCTTAATCCCCATTTCATCTAAGATGATATCCTCAAATGTTAACACAGTTTTGTGGTGATTCACCACAGGGAGAGTTTGTTCAGGTACTGGCCGTCGTTCTTTGAAGAGGGATAACATGGCCAAGTCTATCTCTAGGCTTGGAAGAGTGATATTGGGATTGGTGAACTGGTGCTTTAGGTTTGTACGGGGTTAATCGGGTTTCCCCATTCCGGTCAATTTTTATAACCCCGACACTTATGAATGAATTCCGAATGTGAGGCCTGGGATGGGGTTTTTCTTCTATGTGGATCCCCTGGCTTTTACAGCTGCCGTCGCACGGGCTTTCTCCTTAGCCGCTCTTACTTCTTCTTCCGTGGGCTAATAACCTAGCCAAAACCTAACTTTCTGACTGCCCTTAGTAGTGACAGGCTCCTTCTTCCCTTGTAATCTAGGTCTCAGACCCCTTCCTTTCTGATAGCCCCACTTTTGGAGCATGGCCACCACTGCTACCATTTCGCCTCCAGTTTTAGGAATGATGCCCTCAATGGGCTCCGGGAGTATTGCCGATACTTCATACTTGAAATTGTGGAGGTCGACTACCTCAACGGTGTGTGGTATATCTAGCATATTGGGTTTCTCCACGCTGTTGGCGGCCTTCTCTTTCTCACTATGTCCCTCACTGATGATCGTGATGATCTTATGCCCAGATGTAAATTTGAGTTTCTGGTGCAATGTGGAAGGTATGGCTCCGACTTCATGCAGCCACAGGTGCCCCAACAATAGATTAAATGAGGATTTAATCTCCATTACCTGAAATAATATGGAAAAGGTCATTGGCCCAATTAATAGCTCAAGATCAACTTCTCTCATTATTTCTCTCCTGGTATTGTCAAAACCTCTAGCACTAGTTCTTATGGGTCTCAACATGCATGGATCTACTCTGATCTTTGTGGCGGTTCTTAATGGGCATATATTTAATGCGGGCCGATTATTGATTAAAACCAAGGGGATTACCATATTTTCAGACTCAACGATTATATTTAAAGATTTTGAGTGGCTACTTCCTTCCTTTGGTAAGTCAGCATCAGAAAACAAAATGGCATTGGGAGCCATCACTTGGCCAATTATCTGCCCGACTTCTTCTGGGCTAACTTGAAGTGACACATGCGCATTCTTTAATGCCCCTATTAATGCTTAGAAATGAAGTGGGGATGTCATCAACAGATCCCATATAGTTATATGGGCAGGCATTCTTCTTAGCTGAGTCTCTAGTATATGCTCTCAACTCATTTTCTTAAATGAGTTCACTGTGTTATCTTTCTTCCCCTCTGGTTGGGCTTGTGCTCCCGCTGGTGCTTCTGACTACTTTGATAACCTTCCAGATCATGTGACAAAGTCCACTGCCCCTTCTCTATGGCTGCCAGCATTGACATCTGTTTGTTCATAACTCAATGGGACCTAGTGAGGATCATAGGTCGATCCCAATATCTGAAACGGTATAGCCGGTACCAGAGGCACTTGCACTGCTGGCCCAAGAGGTGCGGGTAACACTTGATTTATCTCAGTAATAGCTAGTTGAGTCACCAAATTGGGCCAAATGGGGGTGATGCGGCTTAAGGGTGGTGGTACTGGGAGAAAAGGGGTACAGGTAGGCCATTGGTATCTAATAGGTGCTGGAGGAGGATCGGGGGTTTGATGGGCCATTAGACAATTGATGGGGGTGGTGGAGTTTGTGGGTGGTTGAACTGGTGGTAATGGGGTGGGCTCAAGCCATTTGTAGTTTATTGGCGGTGGAGGATTAGGGGCCTGTTGGTTCATTGGGTAATTGATGGGGGTGGTGGTGTATGGTTGATATGCATTTATGTGCACATAATTGATGGGTGTGGGTGATGGAAAGTATGCACTGAGATCCAAGGGTTCAGTTTGTGGAGTCAGGTTGGGGAAATAATCTGACAAATTCAGGGGTTCAATCACCCTGATATTCCATTCTTCAATATTTCTCGACAATGGTGCTACATAACTCTCCCGATCACTAATGTAATCCAATGGGTCAAACTCAAACTCCTCATTTTCCTCTACCATCTCGATTGTGGGTCTGGGGCCTGCTCCTCCAGTAGGATGTGGGGCAACAAAACTTGATGGATGTTTGCATGTTGGTTTGCTTGAGAAGGTGCTGGGGTAATGATATTCCCAGCGTCGATTAAATCTTTAATCGCATGCTTCAATGGGAAGCAGTGATCAGTCGGGTGACCTGGACCCTGATGAAAATTATAGTGGGTATTCGAGTCATATCGGGCCCTTTTCTATTAATAAAGGTAAAAGTACACTTAGTGATTGTCCTAGAGGCATAAATACTCGGTCATAGCGGGCCCTCCTTTGTTCCTCTATATCACTACTTGGAATTGGAACAGGGCTACATTATTGTTGCTGGGTCAGGTGTTTGTAACATTTTGCACCTCTGCCCCTGTTCTCCTATCATTCTTCTGTTCGATGGATTTATGCCTATTTACCGAATAGAAGAATGATAGGAGAATAGGGGCAGAGGTGCAAAATGTTACAAACACCCGACCCAACAATAACAATGTAGCCCACTTCCAAGTTAAAGTAGTGCAACCAGCTCCCGTCAGGACAGGGCCATCTTTTCAATTATTATCCTGGACTCACTTTGGGCTGCCAGGGTTGGGGTAATCACAGGTGGAGGATTGGCATTGGTTGTTGCCCCGACATAGGCCCCACTCTTTCTGATCTCGTCCTCCTCATTCTGCTGGTCTACATAGGGTGCAGCAAGGGCGAGATTTTCATACTGATGTGTGGGCTAGATGGGATTAGACTAGATAGGCCCCTTGAATGTAAGGGAGGTGTTGTGGGGTGGTGGGGTAGGTGGTAGCTTGGTTTAGGGGTGGCGCCTGATGAGGCCATTGGGTATGGGAGAAAGTTTGGAGATGGTCTTGGGATATGGGGCCATGAGAAAATAGGGTTTGAGGTATGGCATGGGTTTGACCTGGGTGTGACGATTGGGGGTGGGTGAAATTTTGAGGGTATTGTTGGGGGTATTGGTGCAGGGTTCTAAGGTTTTGGGCTTGGGTTTGGGCCATGAAGCCTTAGGAGGGTTGGGCCATGAAGCCTTGGTTATTATAGGTTTGGGCCATGATGCCTTGATTATTATAGGTTTGGGCCATGGGCCATTGATTGGTTTGGGCCATGGGCCCTTTGTGGGTTTGAGCCATGGTCCCTTACTAGGTCTAGGCCATGGGTCCTTGATGGTTCTGGCCCATTGGGCCTTGGTGGGTCTGAGTCATTGGGCCTTGGTGGGTCTGGCCCATTTGGCCTTGATGGGTCTGGGCCATGGGCCCTTAGTGGGTATGGCCCGTTGGGCCTTGATGAGCTATGAGGTTTTGGGCCATGGGGCCTTGAGACATGTGGGGAATGAAGGTTTAGGCCATGGGGCCATGAAGCATGTGGGAAATAGAGGTTTGGGCCATGGGGCTTGGGGTATGGGGGTGATGGGGGTTTAGATGGTGTGGATTATGGAGGGTTGATAGGGGTCATGGGGGGATGAGGCATGGAGATTGGCTAGGGTATGGGATGGGTTCATGGATGTGGGGTGTGGAGGAGGGGAGGAATTTTGGGAAGCCTTCCACATGGAGTAGGCTTGGAACATCTCCTCCATCATGGTCATGGAAGGAGGGTCGAATGGAGATGGTGGATTTAAGGGGTGATGAGGTATGGATGGGATGCATGTGGAGGACAAATTGGGCATGGCCCTGATAAAATCGGGCATGACCCGGGTAAGTGATTGAATATGGGATGGATTGGAGGGATGAGGGGATGTATTGGGTATGTTTTGGGATGAAGGGGGGTATGGTGTGGAGGGGTGAGAAAAATCTGGCATGGCCTCGATAAAAATGGGCATGACCCGGATAGATGGGGGGATTTGTGGGGGTTTGGATAAGGTGGAAGTGGTGTACGTGAATGTGGGTGGATCGGGCCTATAGGGGGAAGATGGGAAATGGGGCATGGATGTGGATTGGGAGAATGGGTTTGGGTTTGTCATGAATGTGGATGGGAAATGTGTTAGATTTGGCATGGGCATGGTTTGGGCAAAAGATGGGGAGTTGGGGGTTGGACTTTGGATGTTTTGGGAGGTAGCGGTTGGAAAAATGGGGGCGCCAAACGGGCCGGTAACAGTAAAGGGTGATTTGGGTGAGGGGGATGGTGGAAAAGACTTGCCCCGAATGGGAACGAGTTGGAGAATGTGGCGGGGATGAGTCGGGATTGGCATAAGCTGGGTCTACTATCCACGACATTCTACGGGAATGGGTTGGGTAAGGGTGCCTTAAATAAGGCCCAAAAAATCCTCTTCCTTCTTCCCCTATGGGACGACGGAGGGCAAGATGATGTCGTTGTGCTGACACTACAAGAATTCTATTTTTTTATTTTTAATTTTTTGGAAATTTTTTTTTTTGAAAACAAAGGTTCAGAGGCCTTGGAATTCCCTTCTCGGGTGGCTTTCGTACCCTAACTTGAGACCCACCGTGACGATTTCGAAGCACTTCTGAAGAATCAAAGGAAAACCTTTACTCTATGGAAGGCACGAAAACTAAGGCAAACGACCCGATCCCCCGAAATGAGTAAAAAGGAAGTTACCTTCTTTTGACTGGCAGGGGCATATTGGCTATCGGAGATGGCGGGGCCCAATCAGAGGTACTAAACACACTAATCGGGGGACTCGTGATGTGAAAAAAGGCCACAGATTCAAACTGGGCTGCTCAGAATTGCATTGGCACAACTAATACATGCGCGAGGCCAAAAGTGCCAGATTTAAAGCTGACGCAACTAATAGTTGCGCGATTGTACTATTGGGACAATTTGCATTGGCGCAACTAATAGTTGCGCCAGAGCAATTTGGCTCTCCAGCTTGTTTGACAGCAGCCACTTTAGTCTGAGGTTGGTCTCTATTAAGTAGTGAAAAATACCATTTTTCACCACTAAACATGAGCTTTGAAAGACCCTTGAGAAGACTAAATAAGTGCTTTAGTGTGCATTTTACAGCTAACCAATTAGACAGGTCCAAGTCCTAAAAGCATCCTAAAATGATCAAAAAGCTGACAACTCATGTCAAGCTCAAAGAGGGAGTGAAGAAATAGCCTCAGCAATGGCTAAAAAGGTCCTAAAAGAGCAAGAAAAGACCTGAAGAAGAAGAAGGATCCATTCGCAAAGAAGAAATCAAGTTAAAAGTTCAAATCGCAAAGTAAAAAGTACTTTTCGGAAAGGTCAAAGTTCTGTTCGAATTGATTCTGGAGCTGTAATGAACTACTCGAAAAGTACCATGTTCTGTTCGAATAGTTGAAATTTCCTTTTCGAATAGAAGATCCGGGAGAAGTCCTTTGCATAAAAGACTTTACGAAGCCAAATTGCTTTGCGAAAAGAACTTCGGAGCCAAAACACTTTGCGTAAAGCCACTAAAACTCTACGAAAGGACATTCTGGGGAATTACTGCTTGTTTAAAGGGCATTGCAGTAATCTGTGCACGCGCCCCAATGCATTTAACTGCCCAGGGACATTTCGGAAGATTCCAATCAAGATCCAAAAGCATATTCCAACCCATGTGAGCGCCCAAAGGTGAAATCACTAGGCGTGAACATCTAGAAGCTCAAACAGATTTTGAATTCCATAATGTAATTGATGCTTCTAGCGCTGATTGGTGAACCAGATCGAGCATTTTCATTAGCGTAACAGATCTGGATCCCGTGCTCAATCGCCATTGGGCAATCCAGATCTGAACACTTCGATTGGTCAATTCGACTGTGCAGATCAAGGAAAGCTATAAATAGAGAAGACATTTGCCCAATTGTGGCATCCAGATTTTGAGTTTTCATCTCTGTTTCCCTCCTTCCGGTCGGATAGTCTATCTGCACCCTTGTAATTTCTTCCTCTGTTTGCTTTTGAGAGTTGTTGAGAGTGATTTGTAACTCCAAGGAGATCGGATTCAAGACGCAAGTCCGAGGGCTTTCTAAAGCCGTGCTTTGTAATTGTAATTTTGGATTTTAAAAGGTTGTAATTTGTGTCTTCTCCATTGGAGTCATGTCGAGGGTTCCGAATGTTCACCTTAGTGCATTAGACTTCTTTAGATTCACTCACCCGCATCCAACTTCCCTTAATTCATTGTCCTGTGCGAATTAGCGTTGGTAACCTAATTCTAGCAAAGACTTACTGATGATGTTCATGTTCAACTAAAGAACAGGCCACAACTATTGGATGATCTGTGACCATTGGATGATCATAGCCATAAGTCTAAACCTATTCCTTAATTCAGATTTATTTCTCTTACATCATCTGGTAGCCGATGAAGATTGAATCTGCTCTATTGGAATCTGATTCTCCATTAAAATTCAAAGGCTAAAATACATGAAGCTATTATTTCGCATTTGTTTTATTTTAAACACCTCCACAACTCGGATCCGGATCACGTAGTTAGTTCTTTTCTTTATTTGCTTTTAGTTAAACGTGACAAAACCCAACACTCTTTTTATCGCTTTCTAGATAATTATAGAGCGATCTGTAGCACAGACCGGAGGTCTATCTCATATTTCGCATAAATTCTCTCGTGGACGATCTTTAATATACTCACTTTTAAAACTTGCTACAATTGGCCCGATCTTGCGGGCTATTGTTAGCCCTCAATGTCTGATATCTCTTTCATAATTTAAAATTATGTAACTTAATATTCATTAATTAGTCATTCAAAACACATTAATTGTCATTCAAAACACACATAAATCGTGCACATGTGGAGCAACAACAAGTTTTACACCGGGAATTTGTTCTAAAATTGGTAGACCTAAGTTTTTTTTTTAATTTTATAGATTTGATTTTCATTTTAGTTTTGCTTTAAACGCACTTTGTATTCCAAGTGCTTGATTAAATGTCTATGCAGTTTTGTATAGAAAACCTATTTCATCGCAGCAGAATTTTTTTTTTTTTTTATTTTCTAAGTTTTTATTCTTTGCCTTCTAGTTGTTTGAATAAATGTCACCGCCACTCTTTTGTCTTTTGTCAAATTTGGGCGAGCTAGTTTTTCTTTTATTTTTGTCAATATACGGAATAAGGTCTGCTGCAGTTTTGGATTTTTGCAGATCCGAGCAATAGTCCAACAAGGAGCATCTGGACTAAAATGGAGCAGAGATCTGCTGGAGTTTGCATCCTCTTCTCCTTTGCATTCATTTTCTATTTTAAATACTTGAGAACGTGATTCTTGTGTTTATTGTTTTTCGATTATAATTTCACTGCATCTTTTAGGCATGCCGATTTTTTTTACAAAACCAAATACAAAATAAAAGAAAATGAAAACACAAATAGAAAATCTCTTAGTTGTTTCTCATTATTTTCAGCGAGTAAATAAGGGCTCTTGTTGAGCTGATCCAAAACAAGTAAAAATAAAAAATAGAAAATTATAAAAATAAAAATATATATATATCTTCAGATAATGCTTTTTCTCCATTTGCATCCACTTTTCCCATCCGGACCTCTTGAGATCAATTTTTTATTTTTAGGAATCATGTAGGATAATGAGTAGTGGATCATAGTCTGTTTTGAATATTCAATGGACTCACCGATTTTATTTTCCTTCAAGATTTCTTCATCATAAATGGGTCTCATTGTATGAACTCTGCTTTTAATATGTGCTCCCATGCTTCATTATTATTATTTTTTTTTCATACACATCATCAACAAAGGGTCAGTCTTATGAATCTTGCTTTTCACCGTATTCTGCTAATCATTTTTCACTCAGATTCATAAGTATCTCAGCTTTTGGCCTTAGATTTTCTGCTTGGGCTTAGGATGTATCATTTTTTCTCTTTGGGCTTAGGATGTATCCTTTAGATTTTCAAATTGCTTTTTAGGAATTTTAGTATTCATTTTTTAGATTTTCAAATTGCTTTTAGGAATTGTAGTTTCAAATTGTTTTTAGGAATGTTAGTTTCAAATTGCTTTTAGGAATTTTAGTTTCAAATTCTGTTTTTAGATTTTCAAATTGCTTTTAGGAATTTTAGTATACGCTTTTAGATTTTAAATTCTGTTTTAGGAATTTTAGTATTCATTTTAGGAATGTTAGTTTCAAATTCTGTTTTTAGATTTTCAAATTCTGCTTTTTAGGAATTTTAGTATTCGCTTTTAGGAATTTTAGTTTCAAATTGTTTTAGGAATTTTAGTTTCAAATTGCTTTTAGAAATTTTAGTTTCAAATTCGCTTTTTAGATCAGATTTTTTTTTTCTTTCTTAGGTTAATGTGTCCTAGTTTTACTAGTTTTCGTCATTTTTTTGTGAGTATAGTTAGTTTCTAACTTTGTTTTCCTATTTTGCATTCACAAATTCTGTTTTGTATCAACACTTTTCTAATTTTTTTAAACTTTGTATGCATTCCTTACCTTGTTTTTCTTGTTTCTCTATTATTAGCATTAGTTTCCTTCCATTTGCCTGCTATTTTTTTTTTTTTTTTTTTTCTTGTATTTGTATATCATGTTTTCCATTTCCTTGCTCATATATTCAATTTTACATTTTTATTTTCTCACATATAGTTTAGATTTTTTCTGTTTCTTAGTTTTTTCTTTCTTCTTTATCCTCGCCTATTTCTTTGAACCCATAGCACTGAGCCAGAGCTAGTTCTTGCTTGAGCATGACAGAGAACCAAGCCCCGAAAGTGTGGGTGGGCATGTCAGAAGTGGAAATTGCTTGTGGCCCTCAACCAGCCCCTACCATAAGCCCAACTCCTGTGGTGACCAGCTTTTAGTTGCACCACTTCTGACTTAGTCCACACAGCCCCGAGGTAGCCAGCTACGCACCTCCCATGACCTGAGATGGCTGGTTCCCTATTCCTCCACACCTCCCCAATCCCTCTAGGCCAATCTCCCCACACCGCCTCCCTACACCAGATCCTCACCTACCTCCAAAATATCCAAGCCCAAAACAAATGCGCATACAATCACCGCTACATAGGAGCTCATCCAATGTTAATCGCCCCATTACCACCTACCCCCATTACCCCTGCTCTCCATTTTGCCTCACAGGCAACCCAAATGCACCTGTAAGTCCTAGTGCTTCTCCACTACCACCCACTACCCAAACCACCCTCAACTACCTATGGCCTCACTTCCCTTGTTGTTGAGTTAGCTACCCAAGCAGACACTCTATCACCACCTCTGCGCTAACTTAACTACCCAAAACACAACCTTCCTCCACCTTCCCCGCCTCTCCCTTAATCCAGTCCCCCTCTGTCTTTAATTTTCTTTTTCTTCTGTAATGTTTCTAGTCAATAAATTTTGCTTTCTCCAATGCTCATTGTCATGTTTTACTTTCATTGCTTATGATTTCCTTCATGTTTTTCTGAATAATGGGACCATGCCACCTTTGAACCAAAGGAGGACACTTTGCTCCTCATAGGTTTGGGGGTGGAGAGATCTGCCTCTGGACAACAAAGATAAAGGCGTAAAAATCACCTAAGTAAGGGAAAGAATTTAATGTACTTAAGAATCAAGTTAACTAGGAAATTTTAAATATTCTTTGCAAAAATTTAGACATTCTAAACCTTGCGATAGTCTACATTTCCATGATGATTACACCATAAAAACATACCGTATCGCACGTAGTAAGTCAAAAGGAAGAGAAAAGGTAAAGATATACTTAAAAGCTCAAGAAAAACCATAACCAAAGTGAGAATTGAGCCCATATATTTTCCATCTCGTTGAAGAGTGACGAGGCAATTTTTTCGATTCAAAGGATTGGCTGAGGCATTAGATCCACTAGAAGTTAGGAAACTCCAAATTGAAACAAGTGACGACTCATGAGACAAGAAAAGATCAAGGCCTTCTTTGGACTGAACCTAACAGAACCAACCAAGAAAAATCTGCCCTGCTTTGTACCCCATTTGAGCAGAATCCTACAATCCTTCATCAAAATACCCAAAAGTACTTGCAGAACCTATGGAACCAATTCAGCCTTCCCTCACTCTAAGAATTCAGGAGGTAAAGGAGAAAGAATCAAGATGGCCCATTTCGGGCAACATCAAGAAAATGAAGAGAAAATACCTCAAAAAGCAGGCAATATGGTGACCGAGAAAGAAGAGACAAACAATATGAAAAAGTTGCAAGCAAAAAGGCAAAAAGGGACCTTATGTTAAAAAAAAATGCAAGATCAAAGAAAGAACTGATCACGTGAATGTGAGAATCTCGAAAAGAAGAAGAAAGAAGCTAAACTCAAAAAGGTGGAGTCATGAACCATCTCCTGCACTTCACGAGTTCTCAAATTCAAACCCCTGCTCAAACCGCCTTTCCTTGAAACTTCACTCCATAAGCCATACAAACAAACCTAGATTAAAAGTCCTTGTGATCCAAAGTTGAGTGAGCTGTCATGTAGAGATAAGAAGTTCCCCAATCTATGGTGAGGAGATGTCAATGATGCCAAGACACGAGAAGCAGGCCTATGCTCATGCTTACGATCCATTTGGGAGATGTAACTGCTCTTGAGCTTGAGTGAAAACGAACCCCTCAACAAAAACAACGATGAGAGTATACCACGGTGAGTGTTTGGGTTGGAACTTGAGCACATTAAGTATGACTTATAACCTAATTTTTATCCATAGGATGAGCTACACGGCACATTTGTATGATTTTCTATGACTGTTTCATGATTGGAAATATTGAAACATTCATGAGGTTTATAAATGTTGAAATCTCCTTGCAAACAATACAACTAAATTTGTGTAAACATGGATTCAAGAGTAACTAATTTCGATCTTTGATTGCTCATGAGATAACGGTGCACTAATGCCAAGCTGTCCCATGGAGAAGTTTGTAGGGTACCTTCATGAAAACCCTCGGGAGACTTCACTCCTCCTCTAGGGATCACCTAGGGGTTGAAAAGGCTTGTTGCATATGCTAAATGCACTGTGCTTCCTACAAAAGTGGCTCTTTACTTTGTTTTTATGTTTCTTTGCTCGGGGACTAGCAAAGCTTAGGTTTGGGGTGTGTTAAGTAGTGAAAATACCATTTTCACCCCTAAACATGAGCTTTGAAAGACCCTTGAGAAGACTAAATAAGTGCTTTAGTGTGCATTTTACACTAACCAATTAGACAGTCCAAGTCCTAAAAGCATCCTAAAATGATCAAAAGTCGACAACTCATGTCAAGCTCAAAGAGGAGTGAAGAAATAGCCTCAAAGAATGGCTAAAAAGGTCCTAAAAGAGCAAGAAAAGACCTGAAGAAGAAGAAGGATCCATTCGCAAAGAAGAAATCAAGTTAAAAGTTCAAATCGCAAAGTAAAAAGTACTTTTCGGAAAGGTCAAAGTTCTGTTCGAATTGATTCGAGCTGTAATGAACTACTCGAAAAGTACCATGTTCTGCTGAATAGTTGAAATTTCCTTTCGAATAGAAGATCCGGGGAGAAGTCCTGCGAAAAGACTTTACAAGCCAAATTGCTTTCGAAAAGAACTGGAGGCAAAACACTTTGGGAAAAGGCACTTAAACTCTACGAAACGACATTGGGAATTACTTGTTTAAAGGGCATTTCGGTCATCTCGCGCGCCCCAATGCATTTAAACCCGAGGACATTTCGGAAGATTCCAATCAAGATCCAAAAGCATATTCCAACCCATGTGAGCGCTCAAAGATGAAATCACTTGGCGGGAACTTCTAGAAGCTCAAACAGATTTTTGAATTCCATAATGAATTGATGCTTCTAAGCCGATTGGTGAACCAGATCGAGCATTTTCATTGGCCGTAACAGATCTGGATCCCGTGCTCAATCGCCATTGGGCAATCCAGATCTGAACACTTCGATTGGTCAATTCATACTGGCAGATCAAGGAAAGCTATAAATAGAGAAGACATTTGCCCAATTGTGGCATCCATTTTGAGTTTTCATCTCTGCTTTCCTCCTTCCGGCCGATAGTCTATCTGCACTTGTAATTTCTTCCTCTGTTTTGCTTTTGAGAGTTGTTGAGAGTGATTTGTAACTCCAAGGAGATCGGATTCAAGACCGCAAGTCCGAGGGCTTTCTAAAGCCGTGCTTTGTAATTGTAATTTTGGATTTTAAAAGGTTGTAATTTGTGTCTTCTCCATTGGAGTCATGTCGAGGGTTCTGAATGTTCACCTTAGTGCATTAGACTTCTTTAGATTCACTCACCCGCATCCAACTTCCCTTAATTCATTGTCTTGAATTAGCGTTGGTAACCTAATTCTAGCAAGACTTACATGATGTTCATGTTACAACTAAAGAGGCCACAACTATTGGATGATCTTGACCATTGGATGATCATAGCCATAAGTCTAAACCTATTCCTTAATTCAGATTTATTTCTCTTACATCATCGGTAGCGAGATGAAGATTGAATCTGCTCTATTGGAATCTGATTCTCCATTAAAATTCAAAGGCTAAAATACATGAAGCTATTATTTACGCATTTGTTTTATTTTAAACACCTCCACAACTCGGATCGGATCACGAAAGTTAGTTCTTTTCTTTATTTGCTTTAGTTAAACGTGACAAAACCCAACACTCTTTTTATCCGCTTTCTAGATAATTATAGAGGTAGCACAGATCTGGAGGTCTATCTCATATTTCAGACAAATTCTCTGTGGACGATCTTTAATATACTCACTTTTAAAACTTGCTACAATTGGCCCTGATCTTGCAGGCTATTGTTAGCCCTCAATGTGCTGATATCTCTTTCATAATTTAAAATTATGTAACTTAATATTCATTAATTCGTCATTCAAAACACACATAAATCAGGCACATGTGGAGCAACAACAGTCTCCAAACTAGTTTTTTGTGGAAGCTGGGCTTCCGAGAACTGACTAATTTTATATGATCGATCCTCTCCTTACCAAATCCTTAAGGTTTGAGTTTGGTATAACTCGCTAGCGCACTCCCCAAGGGTTTTAAGCTTTGAAATAAGAACCCACCCGATATACCTCCGGCGCGAGCGCCTTCTCAGATACTAGGTGGGCTGGGACTTTTCTAGATCATCACCACTAGGGGTTGCTGCCATACTAAGACCCAAGTGGTTGTATGTGTGTCTAAACCCAACCCTTTTAAAATCTATCCCGTAAAAACAAGTTAATTAAGCTCCCTATTCTTGGTTCAATTTTAAATTTTTTCAAAGACCCTTTTTTTATGATAGTTTTCTTTAGTTCAAAGACCCCGTGCTGCCACTACGGGCTGGTGTCCAAGGGAAATATGTTTATACAAGTAGGCCCGCCAATCGGCTAAGGCACTTTAAATGTCAAAAAATTGAAGAAATTGAAAGACGATGCTCAAGTAGGCCCGCCAATCGGCTAAGGCACCTAAAATAACATAAATATAAGGAAAAATAAAGACAATGTGCACGTAAGCCCGCCGATCAGCTAAGACATGTAAATGACGGAAAAGTAGGGGTGAGAAAATAATAAAAATAGTAAAAAAAATAGCAAAAATGGTTAGTAAAATAAAAAGAAATGGCCAAATTTCAAAGAGAAGCTCTAAAAGTTATCCCTAACAGAGTTGCCATCTATGCAACCGTGGGATTTGTGATGATCCCGTCACGGCGATGCACTCGCTAGTAAAAACATAGAGTCACCACCCGGAGCTTTTGGTGTCCCGGGAAACCTAGTTTATTTTTATGAGCACCGAAGTGTTAAAAATATTACTCTGAATCCAGTCCACACCAAAGGCTCTTGGGTAGGGGCTTCGGTTATCAATTAGGAAGGTGTTAGGTACCCGATCAACCACCTTAATGCGGTGTCTACTAATGGCCAAAATAAAAATAAAGTAAAAGAAAAGAAAATGGCTTCCTCTTGCCCAAATGGGCCTTAAATCCTATTTGTGCCCCTCCGTTCCTACCAAAAATTTGGCGGCGTAATGGCACAAATGGGAGGATGGGGAGAGCTAAGGAAGACATAGGAGAAGAAAGGGGAGAGCTGGAGCCCTCAAGCCCTTGTAGCGTCATAGGAGAGCCTTGCGTTGGCTTGCTTTGATGAGCTTTCAAAGGCTTTTATGGTAGAAATAGGAGTTCTAAGCTCTAAGGCTTGCTAGCTAAGGGGTAGAGACGGTAGGTAAATGGGTAGCTTACACCTAAACTAAGGGATCTAAGGTAGAAAATATCACTCAAAGGGGGTTTTGGAACTCTGGAATTTGTAAGAGCAATGGTGCACCAAAGGGAGAAAGATCTTCTCACTTTAAGCTCTTTCTCTCTTAGGTAAAAATTCTCAACTTTAATCTAAGGGGAGGGGGGCTCTATTTATAAGAAATGGGTGGATTAGGAGGCTACTTAGATGCTAATTTGGTTTAGCAATTAGGTAATCTCACATCTAAGGTTTCCTAGGATTTTAAGAACTTGGAAAGGTGTGAAGGTGGTTCTAATAGTTGATGATAGAGTGGGGCCTTAAGTCACTTAAGAGGTTGCAAATAGAGTGCAAAGGGGGGCAACAGAACCATCAAAATACACCCCAAAGACCCAGGTGGTCAACAAGTCAAATCCTAGACACAAAATTTGGGGCAAAACCAGAGGCCACTGTTCATAAGCCTGGTGCAACTATTAGTTGCGCCAAGCCATTTCTAGGGAAAAATGGCCTGGCACAACTATTAGTTGTGCCAAATCCCTAGGGGGGCCACTTGAGATTACTTTTTTGCCCTCCGGGTTCGGACCGCCATATCATCCGACGTACAACTCCGATTGGGGCGATTCTTAGCTTGTTGGAAAGCTGACGACTTCTACTTTTCAAAAGTATGAGATTTAATTATAGTAGAAGGCTATAGCTGGTCCCGGTGCACCCCTCTTCATCGGTGGCTCGGAGAGGCTAGGTTTAGATTCAAAACGGGTTCTAAGGGTTCAGGAAGGTTCCTAAAGGTTTGAAAAAGTATCTAAGGGTACCATACATGTCATCAAAAAGCTCAGAGGCGTGCCTGTCTCGAAATGTGTCTCGATTGGGCCTTGGGCCAAATTTGGGTGTCTACACACAACATCTACAATAGCTTACCTATTCTAATCAAGATCATTGAATTAGAACAATATTTGGGATAACTTGTGGCCACTCAAATGGATAGATCATATCCTTAGGATCGTCCCAATTCTTTGATTGAGAATAGATTCTTATACCTTGCATCTGAGCTTCTAGCTAGATGAAAGATTGTAGCAAATCTTTCCTATGTAATGCCTTTGATCCAATTGATTTGCAATGAGAACCAGTCCTTGGCAGCCTATTTCTCACCATTTCCTATTTTATTTTACCATCCACCTTCTTCCACCTATTAGAATTAGTTTTATATTTCAGTTTTGTAGATTAATTAGATCTAGTGACACCTGAAAAGTTCTCTTTCTTCTTAGAATTTCCAGATCTGTAGCCAGATTTGGAGGTCTACTATACACCTTCTAGGTTTAGATCACTACTCCCTGTGGGACAAACTCTTACTTATTAAAACTTGCTACAAATTGACCCTTTATCTTGTAGGTCTAGGATAATTTTAGTGTGCTAAATTCATCCCCTGTTTTACTTTGATTTTATTTTCCTTTATAATAAATCAACACCTGAAAAATCCCCAACAAGTTTTTGGTGCCGCTACCAGGGAGTTTTGATCTAGTTAGTAGATCTGAGTTTTTCATTTTTGTAGATCTATTTTTTTTTTAGTTTTATTGCTATTTTTATTTTAAACATGCACATTGCATTCCAAGTGTTTGATTAAATGTTTACTGCAGTTTTTGTATAGAAAACTTGTTTTGTACTGCAGTAATTCTGAATTTTCTGAGTTTTTATTCTTTGCCTTCTAGCTATTTGACTAAATGTTGTTGTAGCCTTTTGCATTTTTTACAGAAATGAGGCTATGGCCTGAGTTTTTCTTTTTGTTTTTGTCAATATGATTGAATAAGGTACTGCTACAATTGTTAGATTTTTGCAAATCTAAAGCAGTGGCCATAAGTGGAGCCTATGGATTGGAGCTAGAGCTGATTTACCTGAGTTTGCATCCCCTTCTCCCTTGCTTGCATTTTCAAATGTTTAATTCTTTAAAACTAGCAGTTCTACTGTGTTTTCTATTATTTTTGTTCTTATTTTCTGCCATCTTTTTGCTTATATTTTTATATTTGCTAATTTTATTTTTTAAAAATAACAAAACCAAATAAAAAAAATAAAAGAAAATATAAACACAAATAAATAATTTTTTTGATTTGTTTTTTATTATTTTTCAGCAATAGTATATAAAGGCTCTTGAGAGCCTGGGCTGATCAAAAATACATAAAAAGTAGAAAATTATAAAAACATAAAAAATTTCTCCAGATGGGCTGCCTTCCTTTGCCTACATTCATATACCCCATCTGGAACTGCTGAGATCATGGTTTTTAATTTTAAATCATGGAGGTTAATGACCAGTGGCTCATATTTCTGCTTTTAAAATTCATTGGAGCCTCTGCATTCATTCAATTTCAAGATTTTTTTAGCATAAATAGGTCTTAGCTATGTTTGAATCCTTTTTTTAACTGTGTACAGTCAGGCTTACATCACTTTGAAATTCTTATTGATTCATACACATTCTCAGCAGGTTCTCCGTGCTATACACACACAACAACACATGTGACTTAGGTTTTGTCTTAGGATTTTTTGTTTTAGGAATTTTAGTTTAAATTCTATTTTTAGATTGTTGATTTTCTTCTTTGTTAGGTTAATATGTGTCCTAGTTTTATTGTTTTTCTTCATTTTTGTAGTTTTGTATTCAGATCTTTGCTTTGTTTTGCTATTTTTTTATTTTTAGTAGTAATGTTCCTACATTTCTATATCATTTTTCACCCATTTTTCAGTTTGTATCTTCAGTTTTGCATTTTTCTTCTTTGCTGCATATAGTTTTTATTTTTCTGTTCATTATTGATTTGTCCTCCTACCCCTGGTTACTTAGTGTGTAAACATTGAGGACAATGTTCATCTTAGGTTTGGGGGTATGGCAGGTGTGCCAATGAAATAAGTAAATGCTAGTGCAACTATGTTGAAATTTTTTTGAAAATAAAGTGATTTCCCACCTGATTTTTTTAAAAAAGGAGGAAATTAAAAAACTTTTTGAAACTGAAATGTGTTGTAGCTCTAACATTTCTCATGAAGCAAATGTCAAGAGTTTTCCCAAAATTAATGCTTAGTGAACTTGAAAGAGAGAAAACTGTGAGGATACACCCCAGAAATTTAAGGGAAGACCATACCCAGTGAGATTTGGACTTGAATAAAATTTCTTTGAGGAGTGTCTTGGGAATTTTTTTTTGCTCCAAGGACTGATTGGATCTAGTTTTGCCCAGTAGAAGTTAGGCAAATCCAAATTGAAACAGTTGGACAGTACTCAAGACATTGAAGACATGAAGTAGGGCCATCCTTTGGACAGTTTGAGCTTAAAAATTCCCCACCTTTGAACTGCCCTTGATACACACCATTTTGAGCCTTGACAATTCAAGCTTTTCTTTGATAAAAACTAGAAAATGTGAACCCAAAACTCGGTGACCTGATACAACTTGACCCTCACTCTGAGATTTCAGAAGGTAAAGGTGAAGGAGTTGAAGAAGGTAGAGTTGGTTTGATATTTGGTTGAAGGAGAAGAAAACATTTTTAATGACAATTGTGTAGCAGATGTATAGTTGTGGCATTCCAACCCGTAAAAAGAAAAATGGAGAAAAATACAAAAAGATTACAAAAAGAAAAAAAGAAAAAAAAAAGAGAAAAGCAGAACAAAAAAATGAGAAAGAGAAGTCATTTCATTGAAAGATTGAAAAGAGGATTAGAAACTGATTACTTCAAATCTAAAAATTCAAGAAATAGATGGAATTTATGCTGAAATGAAGAAGGTGTGCATGTCACCTCCTTACCTTGTTGATTTCTCAAATTTGAATCCTTTTGTTCCCTTTTATTATTTATAAACCTCACCCATAAGCCACATTACAACCCAATAAAAAGACCCTACTGATTTGAAAATTGATTGAACTGTCATGTGGAGATGAGGATTTGTGTAATCTACGGTGAAAAGAGTTAGAAAATTTCAGAAATTAGAGCTATGCCTATGCTCATGCTTGCAGTCCTATTTTAGGGCTGTAATTACTCTTGAGCTGTGTGAAATGATGCACCCTTCTATTTTTGTTGTGAGTGACAGCCCTGGTAAGATTTAGGTCTGAAATCCAATTTGTTTGGGGCAATATCAAAACAGCATTCTCAAATGAAGGGTGAACTCTGCATTAATTTTCATGCACAATGCCTTGATATAAGCTGATTGATGGTGAAGGAATTGCAACAGAATTTCAGGTTTAAACTGATGTTTTTCTACTGAGAATCCTCTAAAATTATATAAACAAGGTGTGGAATGAATTTTATTTTACTTACACTCTGTCTTAGCATGTTGCATTAGTATTAATTGATTTTATTGGAGAAGTTTGTGAGTACCTTCACTGGAAACCCTCAGGAGACTCCACTCCTCCACTAGGGCTCACCTAGGGGTTTAAAAGGCTTGGTGCATGTGCCAAATGCACCCGTGTTCCCTACGAAAGTGGCATTTAATTTGGTAGGTTAGTTGTTTTAAATTTCACTTTGCTTGAGGACTAGAAAAGGTTAGGTTTGGAGGTGTGTTGAGTGTTATTCACTGAAAAGTACCACTTTTCACCTCTTAACCTAGCCTTTGCTGGACCTTAAAGCTGACAAATAACTCCCTTTTAGCTTGTTTTGTAGTTAGTAATAAATTATGCAGCTTAACACAAAGTCTATGCTATTGGTGCCAAGAAGAGAGAGAATTCAAGTAAGAGATGACAGCTGAACCAGAAAGTTATGAAACACCATGGTGGAACATGCCATGGTGACTATTTTGCATATCACAATGGACCAAGAAAGTCTAGCAGATGAATGAAGTAAAGGTGAGAGTGGAGGAAGCTATAACAGAAGCATGTGCATAGCAACGGAGGAGCTAAGGACCTATCTCGCACAGCTGAGGTGTTGCCTCAAGTTGTTCAATTCACTAGCGGAGCTCCCTCACATATCTAAGGCATGCAGCATAATAGAGCTCGCAAAGAAGTCACACAACTTAAAGAAGGGGTTATCACAAAGCAGCTCTTGCACAGCAATCGCATAGTTTAGCTGCAATCTACATGTGAAGAAACTCACAAAGCTCTTGTGCACTAAGCCTCCAGAAATACACCTCGCGAAGCTCTCACGAGGATCCAACCGTAATGCAACTGTGCACATTACCTTGCAAGACCAATTGGCGCGAACAACAACAAAGACCTCGCGAAGTTCTCGCATGGTTCTAGAAGAGAGAGATGCCCAGAAGTTCCCTCGCATAGCTCTCGCGTGCCTAAAAGTTTAAATCTGTACCGAGCAAGATGCAAAGGCATCTGCGTGAGTACCTCGTGAATGAAGTTTCTGAAACTCTTCTGCATGAGCAAGACTGGCACTGAAAATCCTTTAGCGCAAGTGCATTCAGAGCTAAAACAACTGCGTGATCATCCAAAGATCTACTGCGCGAGACAGCAATATTTAAAGCTAAACTCTACCCCGCAAACACTCTACAGCTATGCGACAGAAGTGACATGCAGAAGCCAGCCTTGCAAAGCTCGAGCTCTCCACTTCTCAATCTTAACTCAAGGACCATTTGGGGATTTCCCCAGGTCTAAGGCACACATCTCGAGGCATGAATTCTGATGCATGCATCCGAAGACATCCAAAGGTTGTAATAGTGCCACATCTGCTTGAAAAATTAGGATTTACTCTTCTTTCAGCCACAGTATTAGGACTAAGTATATAAGCTGCGCTTGTGACTTAGAAACAATCATTCACTTTCTCCTTCAACCTCTGTCAGTTGAGAGCTCAAGCAGACTAGGGTTAGGGTTAGGGTTTGATCACCTCTTTTTTCATTTTTTTTCTCTCTCTTAGCCTAGCACTTGCTGGCTAAATCTTTGGTAAGCACTTAGGTGTAGTTTTATTTGGTTTTGTAATAGGTTATTTAAACATTGGGATTTTCATTTGAGCTGTTGTGCACAAGGCTGTTGCCTTAAGAAATTTCATTGTTGGTAACATCAGATCAATGGAATTTATGTTGTGACTCAGATCACATCAAATCTGTTATTTTTCTATTTTTCCATAATTCTGTTCAGGCTATAGCATACATTTAAGATTTGAGCTTATTGAAAGACCCATGGAAGCTTGAGCTTGTAGCATGGAGACCATGGTGGTAGCAGCAGTTTTCATGTTCTGTCTCATCATTTATGGGTAAGGGAGCCTCTGTGGATAGCCTGTGACCATTAGAGTGGACAGACTATAGCCCTAAGGCAATCTTGGTCACAGATCTGAGATGGATTCTTTTTCTCTGCACTAGAGCTTGTAGCCTGGTGAAAGATTGTGTAGGAAGAGGCTCCCCTCTGTTTCACTTGACGGCTATCATATGTTAAATCTGACTTCTTTGTAGTGATTGTGACTATGAGGACATTATATTGCAAGTTATTTTTAAGCAATAAATTGTTGATTTAAAGTCTATTTAAATCTATAGGTTTTTCGGTTCTATTAGATTATCGATTGGATTTGTGTATTTAGGATTTGCCCATTCGCTTAAGCTTTAGATCTTTTAATTGCCATCTGATCTTCCTAGGTTTAATACCCTTATGAATGCCAGCCAGATCTGTGCGCAGATCTGGGGAGCTCAAAGCATTGGCAGACATAGTGTCTGCAATGGTATTCATGGCCTGATTTGATTCATTAGATTAGGTTTAATCAACCCACTCCTTTGGATTAGGTTAGCTTTTCTGGCTTAATCAATAGGATTTGACAGACTCTATTGGATAGACTGACCATTTGAGTGGATAGACTATAGCCTTAAGAGCACCCCAAATGGAATGAGTTAATTTGGATTCTTCTACCTTGCTGAGGTTAGTGATAACATTTCTGCATGGATTTGCTATAGAGAGAGGACTAAATCTGAGTTACATAACTGAATGAACTTTAACCTAAACTGTTTACTTCTCATTCTTTTATCTTTATTTTAACACACCATCACCATCTTCTTCATAATCCTTTCATAGGATAGGATTGCACTTTATTTCATTTCATTTAGTAGGTAATTTAGTGTAGTTGTGACACCCAACTCCCTTTCTTTAGAATTGTCAGATCTATAGCCAGATCTGGAGGCCTACTATTATAGCCCATTTTGGGTTCTAGATCAATTTCTCTGTGGGACAAACTCCTATCAAAACTTGCTACAATAGCCCTGTATTTTGTAGGCTTAGGATTACTTTAGTTGTGCTATTTCCATCTTTTATTTTACTTTGATTTTTAATTTGTTCTCACCACACAATAAAATCAGCACACTGGTAGTAAAACACCAACCACAAGTTTTTGGCGCTATTGCTGGGGATATTGATCTTTTTAGTAGACCTGAGTTATATTATATTGTATTTTAGAAAATTCATTGTAGTTGTGCCATAGTAGAATAAAAGTACTACTAATTCTTTTTAGAATCTTGCAGAATTGGACAACAGCAAAAGGGAAAATCTAGAGCGGCAGCTGGAGTCTAGCAAGCTCTGTTTGTACTTCTTTTACCCTGAAACCTAGTTGTTTAATGTTGAATTCCCTGTAATTAATTTAGTGTAAATTTGTTTAGTTGTTATTTTAGTTTAGAAATTCTTTGAGTACTGTAAGCATTTTCCTTACTTGCTGAGTTTGTTGGTGTATGTTTGGAAGAAGGTCCCTAAACCCTAAGTTGGAACCTTGATATCCTGAGGTTGAAAGGATCCTTAGACCATGAAACACCACACAAGGCCCTACTGTTGAAACTGAGCAAGCTAACATGGCTGAGAGGCAAAGAACCTTGAAGGAATACAATGCAGCAAGGGATTACACATCTCCCTTCTACATACAATTCCCTTTAGTGGAAGGAAACTATGAAATCAAGTCCTCCACCATCAATATGCTTCCATCCTTCCATGGGCTTAGTAAGGAAGATCCTTACAAGCACATTGACCAATTTTTGACACTTTGCACCACCTTCAATATTGCTGGCTTGGGACCTGAAGCCACCAAACTGAAGCTTTTTCCTTTTTCCTTAAAGGACAAAGCCAGCACATGGCTCTCTAAACTCCCAACCAACAACATACAAACATGCAGTGACCTCCAAAGCCAATTCCTGACTAAATTCTTTCCCATGAACAAGACCAACCAGATGAGGACAAATATTTTTTCATTCACACAGTCATCAACTGAGGATTTTTATGAAGCATGGGAGAAATTCCAGGAGATGTTAAAACAATGCCCCCACCGCCAAATTCTAATGTGGCAATTAGTGCAAGTAATTTATCAAGGAATTAATCCCAAGAGTAGGGATATGGTGGATGCCTCATGTTGTGGTAGTTACCTCCACAATATAGCTGATGAGGCTTGGGAGCTATTTAACATTATAGGGAAAAATTCCATACATCAGGAGTCACTGTCTCGCAATGACAACCAGACCCCTGCTAGGTTGGTGAAAGAGTCTACTCCTAGAGGTGGAATATTTGAAGTAAAGGTGCAAAGTGAGTTGGAGAAGAAGGTAGATAATTTGAGCTTAAAGTTTGACAAATTGATGAATGTGATGTAGCCTAGAATAGTTGCACAAGTGGAGGAGAGGAGACATGTCTGATATGCTAATCTCCCACACATTCACTACATGATTGTCCATCAGCCAACCAATTCCTTGATTTTGTTATGGAGTAAGCCAATGCTGCCCAAGCATTTAGGCAGCAACCTACTAGGTACTCATGGAGGAACCACCCAAATTTTAGGTGGAGGCAAGATAATTACCCTCAACCCCAGCAACAGCAGTTGGTAGCTCCATATAGACCTTAGCACCAGTTTAACCAGGGATACCCACCTCGGCAGATTTTTCAGTTGCCTGCCCCACAGCCCAACCAGTTTGCCTTGCCCCCACAACAGCCCAGATCCTCTTCTTTTGAAGAGAAAATGATGGCATTCATGTAAAATTTGGGGAGCTTAGTCCAAACTGTGAACTCTCATGGGCAAAGCGTTAAGAAAATAGAGGACCAGCTAGGTCATATCTACAATGTTTTGAACAAAAGAGAGGAGTGTAGATTGCCTAGTCAACCATTAACCAACCCCAAGGGGCAGTGCATGATTGGTGAAGCATCCTCCAACCATGTGGATGATGGTTTAGTAGGACCACGCAACTGAGGAGGTCATGAAAAGTGAAGGTGAATGGTGAAGAACCAAAGGAATGTGTGTACCATATGTATTGACTGTGTGTTTTGCTTTGAGTTACTTAGAAATTTTTTATTTACTACTTTAAAATAATGATTTGCTTGTGTGCCTGATTATGTTTTTTGATTATTGTTTTGAGTACTTGTGCATGTATGTCATTTGAATTTTGATGCTCATGTCTGTTGGTGAAAGTTGAGATACTCTCATAATACATTTCTTGAATTTGATCTGAATTATTATCTTTGGAATTTTGAATTTGTGATGTTTCAATGTTGATAGAGAGTAGCCTAACAGTCATGATGAATTGGAGTACATGTCATGTAGTGGTGCTGATGCACACTGCAATGGGTGCATGATAGTGTACATGCACAGGCCGGGGCACCAACTCAGAGAATAGCCTAAATTTCAAGCTCGCGAGCCCCCTAAAGCTTTCTCACAGAGTTCTGATGAATATTTTGTTCCATGCGAGAGCTTCGTGAGCATAAGGGCATATGCTACAGCCTGATAGCGAGCCTCGTGAGATGCTTGAGACTCACATTTTAATGCTCCCGAGGCTTCGCTACTCTAGTTGCACGAAATATGAGCAATTGCTTCGTGCACTTAAGCCTGAATGTAACTCTACGAAGAGCCTCGTGAGACACTTGAAGCTTTTAAATTTGTCTTCACGAGGCTCTACTTTTCTTTGTGACTGAACCTCTTGCAAGGTTAGTTGTGTAATGCACGAGGAATGTGCTCTGTGAGAACTTATCGACAGTTACGCGAAGCACTGGTTAAGCCCTATAAACCTAGTGATTTCCTCATTTTCTCCATTTTATTTCACTTTGCCCTAGTTTTCCCTGCGCTCTGCCAAGCTCCCCCTTTTCTTCTTTCTTCTATACTACCCTTTCAACTAAACCTTAGCTAGTTCCCTCATACATTTTTGCTCCCCATCACCTCCTGATCACTTTGAGCTAGGTTTGGGGCGATTTGAGCATCTGTGTAACGTGTGGAGTGAAACCCTAGCTATCATTCAGAAAGATTTCTCACTCTCTCTCAGTTGATTTAATTGGACATCACTTTAGTATAAGTAGAGAGAAATTTGGGGCCTATTTTATTTGTGAAGAGGGCATTATAGTTGCTGGGATTTTGAAACCCTAATTTTGAGAAACTGAATAGTTATGGCCACGGATTAATTCTCAGACACCTTGTCGGGAGCCCTGTGGCCACTCGAAAATATGCAAGGATTGTAGAGGCCTCCAATGTGGAGACTCCTGTAGTAACTGTACCCTCTGAGGAGCCCCAAATGGAGAAAACTGTGAAGCAAGGCCAAGGTGTGACCTCTGTTGCCTAGGGTGCCAAAAAGAAGTATGCCCCAAAGAAGAGGGCCAGAGAGCACCCTCCATCTAAGAGCCCTGAGAAATCAAAGAAGAAATAGAAAATGAGCAAGGAAGTAGCCATTGAGATCCTTGAGGATGACGAGGAAGAAGATAATGAATACCTTAGGGTCCCATCTGATTTTGTTATAGCAATTAAGGAAGAATCTGAGACAATATTTGATAAGGCTTTCTTTGAGGAGCTATCTGAAACAGCTTCCTCCATGGAGTACCTCACCAAAGCCTCATTGCTGCCCCTACTAAGACCTCCAATGCAACTAGTCTTTCCTAAACTAGTGCACTTGTTTTACCATAATATCAGAGTCAAAACTAGGGATGATGGAAACCCAACACTGCTGGTACTCATAAACAAATTTGAGATGTTGTTCAATCAAGCTACCATTGCTAGGATCCTTGGGATACCAGCCAGGTAAAGCCCTGAATGTGGCTTAGGACCCTCTTTGATAGCCACTATCTTAGAGATTGCTAAGGAGTTGATTGGAGGGATCACTGCATCTGGAGCATCAATCAGGAAGAGAGATCTGCACCCCCACCTCAAATTTATGGATGGGGTGCTAAGGAAAATTGTATAATTGCTCTGGACATGACCAAGAGAGAAGGTTTCCTATTGCTGATGCAATATTCTCCTTCAACAAGGGCCATTACTTAGATGTTGTCAAGTTAATTTTTGAGGGGATGACTCACATTGTGGAGAAGATGAAACCTAAGAAGAAATCTCATTCCCTTCCCTACTGTAGGCTTATTACAGCCTTGCTGAAGCTTGAAGGGTATCAATTTCAAATGAATGAAGAGACCATTGCCCTGAATCCTAAAAATTGTGGAGAAAAGCAATGGGGGATCAATGGTACTCTCATTGAGAAGAAGAAGAAGAAGGCTAATGTAGGAGCAACCTCTGATGCTACTGTTGTTGCTGTCTCTGTGGCGCCAAGCTCCGCGGCCCTCTATCAGGTAATCCATTCATTTGTGTCAGTCAGCACTACCACCACATCTATAGCCATTACCTTACCAGCCACCCCTTCACCTTCCATAGCAACCACTACCCCAACGTCACAACCTTCCATAATCCCATTACCCTCATCCCAGCTCACTTTATCCATCCCCACAGCCTCCATACCTGCTGCTACCTTAACCATACCATCACCCATCACATCAGCCACACGAAGCTCACCCATCCATTCCACATCTGAAGCAACCATACCAATCCCTCAGCCATCCTTACCTGTGCTGACAACCTATACAAAGAAAAGAAGATCAACCAAGGCATAGAAGCAACCCCAACCTCCCTATACCCGCAAACCCTCCCAATTCCTGCAACCTCCACTATCCCAGACCCAACCATTGACCTACCACCACCCTCACCAGCCAAGGCCTTTGAACCTGAGCCTCCCACCCTTGAAATCCCATATAGCTCCCCACTACACCCCACCCAGCCCATTGAAACCTCCACACCTTTTCCACGTGAATTCCTTCAACCCTTAGGCCAATCCATTCTAGTTCCACGTACCCATGGCCAAATCCCTCTTTCAGATGAGGGATACTTAGCCATGATGTCCTCTATCATAGAGGACATCAACTATGAGTTTACACCTCTCCCGAACTCACCTTCCCCTCCCCATTTCACCCCTCCTCCACAATCCCCCAAAGCCACCACTTTCACTCATGCACCCACTTCCCTTTTTCAACCAATTCCACCCCCACACCTGATTTCCTACCCCATATCTTTAACCTACTACTTTTCATCCAAGTCCAAGTATCAGTCGATACCCAATCCCAATCATCAATTACAACCAATCTGTAATCCATGAACTCCACCCTCCAAAACAAAGCCTCCATTCAAACCAGCTTACATGCCATTCAATCCACACTGTCACTTTTAACCCAACCTTCCCAACAGCCATTTGGCCCTTTACCTTGCCATTGGCCTACCCCACCCCAATCTCTCCCTCCCTTTCCCATAACAGCAACACCTGATGTTGCTACCCCAGTTGAACCTATTCCCCTAACTCCCCCCCCCATTTCCTTTAAAAATGCCTCCACCCAAACTGACCCTGAGGTGATAGAACTCACACTACCACCTACTCCCACCCCAACCATGCAACCACCCATACCTTCATCATTACTGGCTGGCCCTTCGTTCAGTGAGGCCCAGCCCATAGCACCAGCCTCTTTCAACCCTCGACCTCCATACTACACACTCCTTCGAGCAATGAAGAAAAATGCTTACATCAAGAGAGATGTGGTAAAAGGAATGGCTGACCTCCGAGCATCAGTATGACAGCCCCTTCTTGATAAACTCTGAGCAATGCTGCTATCCCACATGTTAGATAAAAAGAAAATCAAACATTATTGGCAAGAAATAATGATACAATACAATGAAGAAAAAACTAGGGCTGAGGGGATGGAGGATGTAATAAAGAAATTACAGGCAGACCTGAGAGTAGCAGAGGCCAAGGCCTATGATTATGGAGTGACTATTGTTGTACTACAGAAGAACTTAACTAAATGTAGTGACCGGGAGTTAGGTGAGGCTGTTTCCAAACAATTAAACCCTGATGTACCTCACCAGGAAACAACCTCTCCACCCAAGGAGCCTAGCAAAGTTAAGCCTGGAATCAAAATCCAGGAACCTACCTCAAAACCAAAGCCCACTCCCAAAAAGAAAGGCCCCTCCAAGCCAAGAAGTACTACTTCCAAAAGGTCACAGTCTGCTGCTGCTTTGAGGCAAGCAAAGGACAAAGGAATTCAAGATCCACCTGCTGTGGCAGAGGATTCAAATGATTAGTTTTGCACATGTACTTAGTTAGGACCTACCCTTTGTAGCTTACTTCTCCCGTACATTGTACAGATTTTGTCTGCATTAATGAAATTCTTTTTTGTTATGTTCTGTTTGTTACATTTTTGCTTCATAATTAGTTTATTTTTTTTAGTTATTTGTGTATGCCTTGTTTTCTTACTTTTATATGCTTTACTTAGTTATTTTTATTTTAGCTGTTTGTTTTACTATCAATTTTGTCTTTGCTCCTTGCTGCACTTGCCCTCTTCTCTTTGAATCAGCGAGAACACTACTCCTCATAGGTTTGGGGGTGTGGCAAGGATTACCAATGATCTAGTTAACCTAAGCGCAGTAGTCTTAACTAAGGAATAAATAGAATGAATTTCACCTAAGCAATGTTGAAAGTGAGGAAATTTAAATATTGTGAAGACCTTTTTAATACTAAAATCATTTAAAAATCAATACTTCTATGAGGTGAACATCTAGAAATTTTTAGATAAACAGTAGATAGTAAACCAGTAAGGAGAGAAATAGGTGAAAGCATACCCCTTTGAGTTCAATTGAAGACCATACCCAGTGAGCTTTGAGCCTATAAATTTTTTTTATTTAGGAGTGTCTATGGTAACTTTTTCCTCTTCTAAGGACTGACTAAGGCAAGCCCTTTTTACTAGAAGTTAGACACCCCAAGTTGAAGCTGTTTAATAGTAATCATGACACTAAGGAAAGGATCAATGCCATCATTTAAAAAGTTTGAGCCTAAAAGATCAAATCTGTGAAACTACCCTTGTGCATACACTTGTTGAGCCTTAAAGTCCTTTTTTGTTCAACAAACACCAAAGTACTTGAACTTGAACCTCTTAACCTGATTCAGCCCTACCCTCACTCCAAGAATTCAGAAGGTAACGGAGAATATGTTGAAGATAAGTGAGTAAAGTGTAACACTTGGTGAAAGGAAAATAAGAGAGAAGGAGATCTGTAAATAACAGTGTAGTAGTTGTAGATATGTGGCAGCAATCATCATTAAAAAAAAATATATAAATCCAAGAAACAAAAAAAAAATAAAAAGAAAAAAGAAAAAGAAAAAGAGAGAGAAGTCAAAAGAAGAATTCCTTGGAAATGTTGAAAAGAAGAGAAGAAGTTGGCCACTTTAGCTCTGAAATTTAAAAAAAAGATGGAGTTGTGCTGAAATGAAGAAGGTGAAGTCATGAATCATCTCCTATCTGTGTTGATTTCTCAATTTTGAACCACTCTTTACCCCTTTTATTCTTTACAACCCTCACCAATAAGCCACATTACAACCCATGAAATGCCCTTGTTGATCCAAAGTCAATTAAAATATCATGTGAAGATGAGGGAATGTCTAATCTATGGTGAGAGTACTTTATGATGTCAGAAATTAGAAGAAATGCCCATGCTCATGCTTGCAAACCCATTTGGGGTATGTAACTGCTCTTTAGCTTATGCGAAATGATACACCCTTAAATTATTTTATGAGAGACAGCCCTGGTAAGCATTAGGTCTGAGATTGAAATCCTTGGGGCATTGTTTGAACCTGAATTTTGATGTACTGGTAAGCTCAGTACTGTTTTGCACATTTTATTTTCTTGGTGTCAGCTGATTGGATGTCATGAGCATGCATGCATGACTGAGGTGTTCAATTATTTGCGTATACTACTTTGGGACTCCTCTAATTTTGACAGAGCAAGGGTGAAATGAACTGTATTTATTTCAAACTAATTAACCACTATTTGGACTTTTGTTAATTGTTTCATTGAGAAGTTTATGGGTACCTTCACTGAAAACCCTCAGGAGACTTCACTCCTCCACTAGGGATCACCTAGGGGTTTAAAAGGCTTGATGCATAACCTAAATGCATCTGTGCTCCATACGAAAGTGGCATTTACATTCTTAGAGTAGCTCTTGAAATTTTGCTTTGCTCAGGAACTAGCAAAGATTAGGTTTGAGGGTGTGTTATTCACTGAAAAATACCACTTTTCACCTCTTAACCTAGCCTTTGTTGGACCTTGAAGCTGACTAATAACTCCCTTTTAGTTTGTTTTATAGTTAGTAATAAATTGTGCAACTTAACACAAATTGTATGCTTTTGGTGACAAGAAGACAGAGAATTTAAGTAAAAGATGACAGCTGAACCAGAAAGTGATGGAACACCATGGTGGTATACGCCATGGTGACTATTTTGCATGTCACAATGGACCAAGAAAGTCCAACAGATAAATGAAGTATAGGTGAGAGTGGAGGAAGCTGTAACAAAAGCATGTGCATAGCAGTAGAGGAGCCTAGGACCTATCTCGCACAGCTGAGGTGCTGCCTCGTGCTGTTCAATTCACTGGCGAAGCTCCCTCACAGAGCTAAGACATGCAGCATAATAGAGCTCGCGAAGAAGTCACGCAGCTCAATGAAGGGGTTATCATAAAGCAGCTCTCATGCAGCAGTTGCACAGTTCAGCTGCAATCTACATGTGAAGAAACTCGCGGAGCCGTCACGCACTAAGCCTCCAAAAATACAACTCGCGAAGCTCTCGCGAGGATCAAGCCTTAATGCATCCGCGCGCATTACCTCATAGGACCAATTGGCGTGAACAACAGTAAAAACCTCGCGATGTTCTCACATGGTTCTGGAAGAGAGAGAAGCCCAGAAGTTCGCTCGCGCAGCTCTCGTGCAACTCTCGTGTAGCTCTCGTACGCCTAAAAGTTTAAATCTGTATTGAGCGAGATGCAAAGGCATCTGCACGAGTACCTCGTGAATGAAGTTTCTGAAGCTCTTCTGCACAAGCAAGACAAGCACTTAAAATCCTTCTGCGTGATCATCCAAAGCTCTATTGCGCGAGACAGCAATATCCAAAGCTAAACTCTACCCCGCGACCACTCTGTAGCTATGCGACAGAAGTGATATCCAGAAGCTAGCCTCGTGAAGCTCAGGATCTCCACTTATCAATCTTAACTCAAGGACCTTTTGGAGATTTCCCCAAGTCTATGGCACACATCTCGAGGAATAAATTCTGATGCATGCATCCCAAGACATCCAAGGGTTGTAATAGTGCCACATCTACTTGAAAAATTAGGGTTTACTCTTCTCTCAGCCACAGTATTAGGACTAAGTATATAAGCTGCGCTTGTGACTTAGAAACTATCATTCACTTTCTCTTTCAACCTCTGCCAGTTGAGAGCTCAAGCAGACTATGGTTATGGTTAGGGTTTGATCACCTATTTTTACATTTTTTTTCTGCTCTCTTTCCCCAACACTTGCTAGCTAAATCTTTGGTAAGCACTTAGGTGTAGTTTTATTTGGTTTTGTAATAGGTCATTTAGACATTGGGATTTTCTTTTGAGCTGTTGTGCACAAGGCTACTGCCTTGAGAAATTTTGTTATTGGTAACATCAAATCAATGGAATTTATGTTTAAATGCTTACTCAATCTGTTATTTTCCTATTTGTCTGTAGTTCTATTCAGGCTATAGCATACATTTAGGATTTAAGCTTATTGAAAGGCCCATAGAAGCTTGAGCGTGTAGCCTGGGGACCATGGTGGTAGCAGCAGTTTTAATGTTCTGTCTCATCATTTGTAGGTAAGGGAGCCACTGTGAATATCCTGTGACCATTAGAGTGGATCGACTATAGCCCTAAGGCAATCTTGGTCACATATCTGAGATGGATTCTTTTCCTCAGCACTAGAGCTTGTAGCCTAGTGAGAGATTGTGTAGGAACAGGCTCCCCTTTGTTTCACGGTACCGCTATCAGACATTAGATCTGGCTTCTCTATAGTGATTGCAGCTGTGAGGACATTGTATTGTAAGCTATTTTTAAGTAATAAATTGTTCATTTAAAGTCTATTTAATCTATAGGTCTTTTGGTTCCATTAGATTCTTGATCGGATTTGTGTATATAGGATTTGCCCATTCACTAAACCTTTAGATCTTCTGATTGCCATATGATCTTCCTTTGTTTAATACCCTTATGAATGCCAGCCAGATCTATGCACAGATCTGGGGAGCTCGAAGCACTGACAGATATAGTGTCTGTAATGGTATTCATGGCCTGATTTGATTAATTGGATTAGGTTTGATCAACCCACTCCTTTGGATTAGGTTTGCTTTTCTAGCTTAATCAATGGGATTTGACAGACTCTATTTGATAAACTGTGACCATTTGAATTGACAGACTATAGCCTTAAGAGCACCCCAAATGACATGGGTTAATTTTGATTCTTCTACCTTGCTGAGGTTAGTGAGAGCACTTCAACAAGGATTTGCTGCAGAGAGAGCCCTAAATCTGTGTTACATAACTGAATGAACTTTAACCTAAACTTCTTACTTCTCATCCTTTTATCTTTATTGTAACACACCATCACCATCTTCTTTATAACCCTTTCTTATGATAGGACTGCACTTTATTTCTTTTCTTTTTAGTAGGTAATTTAGTGTAGTTGTGACACCCAACTCCCTTTCTTTAGGATTGTCAGATCTGTAGCCAGATCTAGAGGCCTACTATTATAGCTCAATTTGGGTTCTAGATCAATTTCTCTGTAGGACAAATTCTTACTTATCAAAACTTGCTACAATAGCCCTGTATCTTGCAGGCTTAGGATTACTTTAGTTGTGCTGTTTCCATCTTTTATTTTACTTTAAATTTTAATTTGTTCTCACCACAAAAAAATCAGCACACTGATAATAAAACACCAACAACATTGAGCACTGATTTTTACCACTTTTTATCCCTTTAACCTGGCCTTTGCTAAGCCTTAAAGTATTTAATAATTGTTTTTAAGATTGTTTTGCAATTAGGAGGGAGTTGTATCCCAAATACAGTTTTTCAGTTAAAAGAGCCCAATAAGGAGTTTTAAAACATTTAGGAGCAAAGAGGGAGAAATGTGTTTGGACAAGTTGTGTAAACATTCTTTGTGGTCCACCATCTCAAGCTACAACAGTTGCATCGGTCTCAACAAAGAAGATGTACACATTTCAGCAAGTGCAAAATGTCAGTTGATTCACCATTTACTATAGCAGTAGTACATCTACTCTGATGTACTTAAATCTCAAGTGAAAGAGCCCTTGCACCAATCAGCCATGTAGCCTAATAGCCATGGACTCAAGCAGCTGAGAAGCTCAGCGCCCAGCAGCTGCACACTTCAGCATGTGCATGCACATGAGCTACACACATGCAAAGCTCCAATTCAGCATCTTCTTAAAGTGAAAGCTGCCAACTCAAACCACTTGGATTAGTGCTGAAACAGATGGACTGTAAAGGATCATCTTGTAGCTGCAACCATCATACAGAGCTATAGAATGCAGCTCCCATAACAAACTCTACAAGTGCAGCAACATTCTCTCAAAATTAGATGGTAACCAACATGGTGACTGTAGCAAGCTAAGCCTCCAAGCCATGCAATCTGAACACCTTCAACAACCCTCATCCAAACCTTTCGAGCTGCAGTCCAAGCCTTGCAACCCTCCTAAAGTAGCAGCATTAGCAACACTTTGGAGAATACAACAATATAAACCTGCAGAACCTATCGACCATTTGCCTTGGAAATTGGAGAAGCTATCGAGTGGATCTGCATGCCTGCAGCCATCTCTTCGAGCTGTACTGAAGGCCCCAGCCAACATGTCGACTTTAGCAAACTGCCTCTCAGTCAACTTGTTGACGTGTGGCCTCCAAACTCCCAATATCTCTCGACATCTACTTCAGCAAGCACTAGAACCTGTCGACACCTATTTGGAGTTTGAAGCTCATGACTAGCAGCTGCTCCATCCTCCCATCAACCTATCGACTAGTGCAACCCCTAAACACACATCCTGTCGACACCTTGCTGCAGCCCTATACTCAATCCTCTCGACCAGCAAGCCCTTGAACCTCTCGAAATACATAGCAAATCCCTTAAACCTGTCGACTTGTGAGCAGTAGCCTTACCCTCCAACTTGTCGACCGGCAAGCTTCACATTCACTCAAACCTGTCAACATCTTACAGCCCCACTCTCAAACCTATCGAGTTTTAGTTCAATCCTCTCAACAACACACCTGAAGCTACAACACTCAGACCCCATTCAACCATCCTTTCGACTGCTTGTGCCACAACCTGTTGAGTTACACATTCCACCTTTAGTTCCTCTCGACACCTTACCTCTATACACAGCCATCCTCTCGAACAACAACTGCACTTCAAGATCCCAAGCCACTAACCTATCGACTTGTGTTCTAAAGCCAGCAATCTTGTCGAGCGCTTCAACCATGCAGCTTCAACACCTCTCGACATCTTCAGCTATACCTTCAGCATCCTCTCAAAAACCACTCTCATCCCCACGAAGAGGTGCTTCAAGCTGCTACCCTTTGTACTCCTCAACATCCAATCATCTCGAGCTTCATCTTCTCCACTGCACTGATGGAATTGCAGAGTTTAGTAAAGCAACATATCTAAACCCTCATCAGCCCATAGTTTTTCAAGCTAATCTAACTTGGGCCCCATTGAGTTTCAACCATCAAAACTGTTGTGCAGCCACGACAATGAGCATTGTCCATTGGAGGGATGTTTGGAAATAATAGCACCAGGGGTATTTTGGGGCAGCCAATAGGATGGTAAATTTAGGAATATTCTCAGCAGTTCGGGCAAGTATTTTAGGTGTGCAGCTGAAGCTATTTTTTGGGTTTCATAGACAAGATTAAATGGACAACATGGGCAGATTTGGAAACTCCAAAATAAAAGAGAGGTGTGCACATGGACAATAACTGATTTCTAAATATTTGGCAGGAAGCTTCAGCTGATCACAACAGAACTAAATCTCTCTTTTCTCTAATTGGTTGAAATGCTAAAACAGGGATTAAGCATAAATTGAAATCAAATCCTCTCCTCTGATTGGTTGCAATCCAAAGCACTTGGATCACTGCAATTGTATAAATAGAACTCCTTGTTGTTGTAATTTCTCATCAAGGAATCCACAGAATAACTTTGGTCCTCCTTAGCTCATTTAGGTTTAGTTTTAGGCTTGATTTTTCTATTTTCTCTTCCCCCTTCTCTCTCTAATTCAGCCTGTTGGATTAGATCTAGATAAGCAGTCCAGATCTGATTTGTAATTGTAAATTGAGAGTTTCAACAACATTTGCAAATGGATTGGAGGTTGCACAGATTGCAGATCTGAGCTCAATAAGCTAAAAGATGTTATTACAATAATTATAGATTTTAAAGGCGATTATGATCTAAATTTTACTTTTTCATATTTGATTTCTCTGGAGTAGATATTCCTGTGGATGCTTGAGCTTGTAGCCCGGCACCCACAACATCTGCAATAGCTTGCCTATTCTAATCAAGATCATTGAATTAGAACAATCTCTGGGATAACCTATGGCCACTCAAATGGACAGATCATATCCTTAGGATTTCTCCAATTCTTTGATTAAGATTAGATTCTTATACTTTGCATCTGAGCTTATAGCCAGATGAAGGATTGTCGCAAATATTTCCTATGTAATGCCTTTAATCCAATTGATTTGCAATGAGAACCAGTCCTTGGCTGCCTATTTCTCTCCATTTCCTATTTTATTTTATCATCCATCTTCTTCCACCTATTAGAATTAGTTTTATATTTCAGTTTTATAGATTAATTAGATCTAGTGACACCCGAAAAGCTCTCTTTCTTCTTAGAATTGCCAGATCTGTAGCAAGATCTAGAGGTCTACTATGCACCTTCTAGGTTTAAATCACTACTCCCTGTGGGACAAACTCTTACTTATTAAAACTTACTACAAATTGACCCTGTATCTTGCAGGTCTAGGATAATTTTAGTGTGTTGAATCCATCCCCTGTTTTAATTCCATTTTATTTTTCTTTACAATAAATCAGCACCAGAAAAATCCCCAACAGTCGGTAGCTCAACAGGTGCTAGAGGAATTCAATTTAAATAAGAGGGAGTTGATGTGACTCCCATAAGTATATGTCCTCTAAATGTACCAACTGCATGTGAAGGAAATAAGTTACTCTCTCTCTCTAAAAGGTTAACTACTCAATTTGAGTTTATAACCTTACAACAGATTGCCGAAGGTTATTGAGTAACTGTATCTGGATACGACTATGTTGCACCCAGCTGTCAGCTATTTGTAATAAGGCATCCTCTGTAGCAGTGTGGTTTTGGGTTTTCTATGACATAAGGAGAAACAATCGGAGGTTGGGAAACTGCCTAAGTTAGGCCATGATTAAGACCACAGGTTTTTCCTTTTTGAGATGATGGGTACAATTTATACCCACCAGAGATTGAATTTTTACTTTCCAAAGCTTCATCTTTGGAAAACTTTTTATCATTGACTTTAATTTATATAATCCTCCTTGCTTAGGAAGTATATTTGTTAAAGTCTTTGAATCAATCTCGCCCGATGAGTGGTGTTGCACCGATTCCTTATTAAGGGTCTCAAATAGTTCCCATGCTTCTTCTGTTGTCAATGTACGAAACATACTATCACAAGCCACATCAATCATATGCCAATTTGCATCTTCAAGGCCTTCATAGAAAGTGAGCACAAGTTTCTAGCGCGTAACCCCGTGGTGAGGGAACTTGTGCAGAAGATCCTTAAGACGGTTCCAACATTCCTGCAGAGACTCATCTGGGAATTGGTGAAATGTTATGATAAGATGCTAAATATTATTCATCTTACAGATTGGAAAGAATTTTGTAAAAAACATATGTTCCAGACCATCCCAATTAGCAATCGAATTATGAGGCAAAGAGTTTATCCACCGCTTTGCTTCATCTCTGAGGGAATCTGCAAACAGCCTTAACCATATGGATGCTTTTCTCAAGTTTTTAATTTGAATGATAGTGCACACTTTTACGAACTTGTTTAAATGCAAATATGGATCCTTGTCCATTAGCCCATGAAAAGTAGGGAGCATTTGAAGCACATTGGGCATAATCTCAAAAGTCCTATTACCGGTTGTAGGGTGTATTTGAATACATGGGGGAGGCGTAAGAGGTGTCAATGCGTAATACTCCCCAAATGCTTTAGCCACATATTGGCCTTTTCTTGGCATTCTGAATTGAGTTAGCGCAGAGCAGGGTGGCTAAAACAGTTATTGCAAATGTCTATTTTATTTTTAGCTTTATCTAATTTTTTATTCTCGAAAGCAGGGAGAGAAACAAATCTTGGCCTCGAGCTTCTCTGATCAGGGGAAGTTTGAAACTCTGATTCGTCCCTCCGAATAAACCTGTAAAAGATTTAAGAAGTGATCAAAGAAAATTAAAAATATAAAGAAATATAAAAAGAGAAAGAAAAATATTTGTTTTCTTAAATTAATATAAATACAAAATAGGACGATATCCCCAGAAACGGTGCCAAAAACTTGAGTTGGCTGATTATATGTATCTCTTAGTTAAGTCTTAACCTAATGCAAGCGCACAATAGAAATTGAAGAGCTAGTATAGGATTGTTCCCACGAAGATAGGTTTATATTGTATTTATATATATATATATATTCTAAATACTTATACTTATCTTTTAAGTTTCTAAACTACTTGAGAAATATGAATAAAGAATGATTTGTTAAACTAAATTGCAGAAAATAAATCCTTAATCCTCCTATTGCAGATTATGGTCGTTAATCAAATCTTCAGCTATCAGATGTTTACAATTTTAAAATACCGTTATACTATATTTCAGTCTTCTAGAATTTGGGTGTCAATAAAAAACTAGCATCCTTTAATATAGATTTATACTAATATCTAATCTACCAGAATTTGGGCATCAATCAAACTCTAGGAAATTAAAGAAGGAAAATAAAAACCATTACACTAATCTACAAATTCTAACCTGAGTCGTCAATTAAAATCAAAATCTGAAGATGTTTACAAAGTAGTAAATTGCAATAAAATAAATCTAAACTAGAAAGCAAAAGTAGAACCATCCAAAGGGCTGATCTTTCAGCTTCCTCAGCCTTGGTTGTCAGGCAAGACCTTAGAGAACTATGGATGATGTTACTTTGTAAATCCTAAACTAATTTGATCAGGAGAAAACATAGACCTCAGTTGTCTATTAATGCTATGAAATTCTTCGATGGCTTATTCTATGTGCCGAGCCTCTTATTTATAGAACATAATGGTTGGTTTACAAAACTCCTAATTCTAATAAAAGAAATTACTAAGGAAAAACTATCCTATTATAACTCTACTTCTAATTTTATCTTTCCTTGCTTTCAATCCATTGATGTACTTCTAGATATTCTCCTTTATTTCAGCAGCAAAGTCCTTTAAGAGTCTTCTTCGTCAGTCTCCTTAGATCCGTTATTGGCCAAATTTCTAAGTCAAGAATTCTTCTAATTTTGTGCATGGTGATGTTCATTCTCACGTGATCAACAACTTTGGAAGTTGTTCTTTTATAAAATTGTAAATCACAATTTTCTTCTATTTTAGCTTTCGCTGGAACATCGTAAATCATGATTTTCTAACATAGCTTCCTATGAACGATTCTTGATTACGATTTATCGTCTTCTCTTGTATCGTATTCTTTTGAAGAACTTTTCTTTTGAAGAATCATAAATTACAATTTCTGCTTTATATTTCCATTGTTCCTTAAAATTGGAATGCATGAGTTTTCATCTTTCAGTAGGTGATGATTCGTCTTTTGGTTCAATCGTCGTTTTATAGCTTTATGAGTTCATTTTCGTGATTATCAACACTTTGATTCTCTTTTATAATTTTTCCTTAATATCTGCACATCAGTAACTTATTAGTAGCAAACTAAGTCCTAGCATTACTAAGTTAGCTGATTATATGTATCTCTTAGTTAAGTCTTAACCTATTGAAAGAGCACAATGGAAATTGTAGTGCAAGTATAGGAACGTTCCCAGTAAGATAGGTTTATATTTTATTTATATATATATATTTTCTAAAAACTTATACTTATCTTTTATGTTCCTAAACTACTTGATAAATATTAATAAAGAATGATTTCTTAAGCTAAATTGCAGAAAATAATTTCTAAATCCTCCTACTTTAGATTATGGCCGTCAATCACAATCTTCAACTATTGGATGTTTACAATTTTAAAATACCGCTACACTATATCTCAGTCTTCTAGAATTTAGGTGTCAATAAAAATCTAGCATCTTTTAATATAGACTTATACTAATCTCTAATCTACCAGAATTTGGGCATTCATCAAACTCTAGAATATTAAAGAAGGAAAATAAAAATCATTAAACTTATATGCAAATTCCAACCTGAGTCGTCATTCAAATTAAAATCTTAAGATGTTTACAAAGTAGTAAATTGCAATAAAATAAATCTAAACTAGAAAGTAAAAGTAGAACCATCCAAAGAGTTGATCTTTCAGCTTCCTCAGCCTTGGTTGTCAGGCAAGACCTTAGAGAACTGTGGACGATGTTACTTTATAAATCCTAAACTACTTTGATCGGGGGAAAATACAGAGTCAATTATTAATTGATGCTATGAAATTCTTCAATGGTTTATTCCTATACCAAGCCTTTTATTTATAGATCATAAGAGTCAGTTTCCAAAACTTCTAATTCTAATGAAAGAAATAACTAAAGCAAAACTATCCTAATATAACTCTACTTTTAATCTTGTCTTTCCTTGCTTTCAATCTGTTGATGTACTTGGATTTTCTCCATTATTTCAGCAGCAGAGTCCTTTAAGAGTCTCCTTCATCAATCTCCTCAGATATGTGATTGGCCAGGCTTCTAAGTCAAGAATTCTTTCAATTTCATGCATGGCAGAATTAATTCTTCATGTGATCAGCATCTTTGGAAGGGGTTCTTTTATGAAAAATCTTAAATCTCAATTTTCTTCTTCTATTGTAGCTTTATCTGGAAACTCGTGAATCATGATTTTCTTTCTTTCAACATAGCTTCCTATTGAACAATTCTTGATTATGATTCATCATCTTTTCTTATATCGTACCCTTTTCTCTCGGAAAAATCTTAAATTACGATTTCTACTCTGTATTTACATTATTTCGCAAAAATTGTAGAACACGATTTCAGTAGGCGATGATTCATCTTTTGGTTCAATCATCTTTTTATTACTTCATGAGTTCATTTTAACGAATATTAACACTTTGGTTCTCTTTTGTTGTTTCTCTTTAATATCTGCACATCAGTAGCTTATTGTTGTGTAGCACACCTTGTGTTTATTAAAGAGTTAAAACCAGCCAAATAAAAAGGAAAAAATCACAGAGAAATGAAATCAAGGCGAGCAGCCTGTCCTGCAAGATTCAGGGCTGTTATAGCAAGTTTTAAAAGGTAAGTAAGGGTATGTCCACAGGAAAATATGTTCTAAAGGATGGTAAATCTCCAGATCCATAGCGGATCTGACACTCTATCCTAATTTAAACTAAACTAAAGCAAAAAAGAGGAGAGGTTTTGTGGTTTTGTCACTTTAACTATAGACTATAGAATTAAATGCTATTGATCCAGATCTAGTCCAACACAGAGAATAGAGGAGATATAGAAGAGCTGAAACATTCAAAAGGCGAGAATAGCAGCTAGGGGTATTGGTCTCTCACTAAAAATCAATGGAATCAAAGAACTTGCATAGTTCTGATTTGCTACAATCCTCTTTTCTGGCTCCAAGCTTCCCAAGTTACACTGACAGAGGTGAGGTATAAGAAACTAATCTTAACCAGAGAATTGAAGCATTGAAGCAATCTTAAGGCTATGATCTGTCCACTTTAATGGTCACAGACAATCCAAGAGATTGTTCCAATCCTTTGATCTTAATTAGAACAGGAAAACCATTACAGATGTTGCAGATGCTAGGCTACCAGCTCCCCATTTCTAGCTGGCATCCGCAAGAGTATCCAATCCAGGGAAATCAAATACAAAAAAGTGAAATGTAGATCAGGATAACCTTTAAATTTTACAATTATATTGCAAGCTTATAATATTATTGTGCCCAAATCTATAATCTGTACAGTATATAGTCTATTACAAGCCTTTCAATCTCTCAATTTATAGCTTAAGTCCTAACCCTAACTACTGAGAAGAGTTTAGCCACTCATGATTGGCTAAAGAGAGAATAGGAGAAGAAGGAAGAAGGGAGAGTTTGGAGGGAAAAATGGATCTCGCTCTAGGCTCTGGTTCTCTCCAATTCAGGATCGATGTTCTATATTTTCTTCAATCTTCTATACTCTCCTCTATCCTCAGATCCATTTCAACCAATCAGAGCGCAAGGGAATAATTCTATTATTCTGGGCTATTGATGTGGCCAATTTCTCTTCTGGAAGCTTTCTTCCCATTGGCTCTCAACTGTAAAAGACATGTGAAGTAGTTAGGGTTTCCATGCCTACCCAACCAAGCGCCAAAAATATCCCCATGGGTTTCTGAAGTGTTTTGGAACTCATGCACAGAAATCTAGAATTGGAAGCTATTGAAGGAAGACGCTGAGAAATTGTCAAATCAAGTGTCGAGAGGTTCATGGGATCCTCTCGACAGGTTCTGAATCTACATTATAATCACATCGATAGGTTACATTGGCTTCCGACAGCTTTACAAACTTCTCGATAGGATTGAAGTACTAGTCGATAGGTTTGGCAGTAACTCGATAGGTCTGAAATGGCTCTCGATAGGTTTGAGTACTTCTTGACAGGTTGATGAAGATCCTGTTGTTAAGTGGTGAAAAATGCCACTTTTCACCCTTTAACTTGACCATTGATAGACCTGTGAGCACACTAATAAGCCTCTGTCGAGTGCATTTTGTAGACAACAATAAAAAAATGACACTAATGAAGAAAATCAATCAAGAATGCCTAAAAAGGGGCCATCTCTCAGCACAGGACAAACCCAGCAATAGCACACCAGAGGGTAGCACATCACTGTACCCTTGGAGTGCATGGCTACAATAGGGCAAGGCAAAGGAAGTGAAAATAAGTTGAAAACATCCTATCGAGAGGTCACCTGAAGACTTCAATAGGAGTTGAAAGCAAAGAAAGGAGGAATTCGTGCAGTTGAAAAGGTTTCGATAGGATCTGAAGGCAGAAGAAAGATGGATTCATGTGGATTGAGGGGTTCAATAGGATCCAAGAACCTATCGAACAGCTGAAAGAAAGGAAGAAGCCATCCTATCGAAAACCCGGTTGAGGTGTAAAAGGAACCTATCGAATGGTTTCCTGAACCTATCGAGATGGGGGCGCTAGAACAAAACCTATCGAAGGGTGCTTGAAACTTTCGATAGGAGGGAGAGCAACCCTATCAAAATGATGACATGCAGAATGGAACCTATCGAAATGGTTCTCCAACCTGTCGAAAAGCTTCTCCAACCTGTTGAATGCTCCAAGCCAAGGGCTAAGAATGTTGAAGCTCTAAGAGAAGGCTCATCCTATCGAAACCTATTGAAGAGATCTACGAACCTAGCGAAAGGACCAAAAAGCTCCATTCCAACCTATCGAAAGCTTCCTGAAGCTGTCAAAATTGTGATCAGAACTTCTCAGAAATTCAGCTAGGCACACACTGTGACTTGGTGACCTGCTGCACGCAACCCGAGGAACTTGATGACCGACACAACGGCTCTAAAAGATGCCCTAGGAAACCCTAACTGACCCACGTGCTCTAACAAAACCCTAACAAACTCTGAGGTCCTTCTAGAAGGGATTTTTGGCAGGAAAAATAGAGGAGAAAACTATATGTATAGACCCCCAATTACAATTGGAGGGAGATCGAGATCTGAGCCAAATTCTGGAGATTAGAGCTTGCAGAGAAATTCTAGTTTCCCACTTTTAGCCCAACAATGGTTGGCTAATCCCCTTGGAGTAGCGAGGAGAGAGGTTAGATCTGCAATTGGGTAAGGTTAAGAGTGCTATTGTGGGTTCCCAGCTACATAGACTACAGATCTGAGAGTATTTCCATTGTAGAGAGATTTTGATTATAATGTAAATATTGTTTTTAATGCTTTAATTAGATTTAAAGTTCCTTTGGTTTCATTTGGTGATCGATCGGATTTGTGTAGAGGAGTCTGTGGATTAGCTCACCCACTTAACTGGTAGACCTCTTGGATACCATCCGATCTCCCTGGATCTGATACTCCTGTAATTTCCTGAGTCTATGACCTTAGAATTGTAGCATCTGTAGTGGTTTTAATTGTTCTAATTAATGCTTTAGCTTTGGAGGAGATCCCTTTTATGGCCTGTGACCATTAAAGTGGACAGATCATAGCCTTAAGATTAGTCTAAGCTCAGGCTCCAATTGGATTCGCCTGCTACAAATCCATGGATCAGATAAAGTCTATACGATGGTTTGTGACCATTTAAGTGGATAGATCATAGCCTTAAGACCAGGTGGATCCTATGATTTGGAGTGGAGCCTTTTACCGTGCAGCTGTGCTTAGAGCCAGTTGAGGGAATTGTGTACTATGAACCATTGTGGCATGATTAATCGAACCTAATTTCAGTGAGACCAATCTCCAAGCTATTCTTCTCCATTTTCTACTTTTTACTCTTTTCCCCTGCAAGATCTAAGTTCCCAAACTCGATCCAAGATAGCCTTTGTTTAATTTTAGCTTAGCTTAAGTGACAATTCATTTTAAACCTCTCCCCTATCTTTTAGCTAACTTAGCATTAGTTAGGGTGCCAGATTTCTCACAGATCTATAGATTTATTATATTTTTAAGCCAACCTCCCTGTGGACATTCCCTTACTCACCATCTTTTTAAAACTTGGTACAACGGACCCTGATTACTTGCAGGTCTATGTGAGTGTGCTCTACCTAGTTTTATTAATTATTTTAGACCCTCTTTGGAGGGAAGGCAAGCACCCCAACAAGTTTTTGGTGGTGCTGCCGGGGAGGTGTGTATAGAAACTGGTAGATCTAAGTTTTTGTAGTTGTTTGTTTAATTTTACTAATTGCATTTGTATGTTTTGTTTATTTTTAGTATTTTGTGTGCATTTCATCAGATCTAAGGGTGCCAGTGAGAGGAGAATTATGCTGGAGACTGCGCTATAGTTTGCATCCCTCTACTCCCCTATTATTTTCTAGATCTGTTGATATTTTTGTTAGAGTAATTAGAAAGTCTGGTTTATTCTACTTGTTGTGTTGAGAATCTATTCTGCATTCAGACTCTGAGTGTTGTATGTTTGGTAGGAGAACTCTCCAACCTTAGATTATTCCACTAAATCCAGAGGTTGAAAGACTTCTCAGATTCAGACCAACTACACCCACATCTGTTGCAATTGACTCTGTAGAAATGGGTGAGGAATAACAGCCTAGAACTCTCAAGGAATTTAATGCACCAGGGGTTTATAATTCCCCCTTCTGCATTCAATTCCCAGTTTCTCAAGGAAACTATGAGATAAAATCATCCATAATTTAAATGCTGTCCCTATTTCATGGCCTGACTAAAGAAGACCCCTACAAGCACATTGACGAATTCTTGGGACTCTGCACTACATTTAATATCACAGGTTTGGGAGAGGAGGCCACCACAACACCATCAATGGAGGCCTACTTTGCAACCTCTCCCACCGCCCTCTAAGGCACCCCTATTGTCCTCCCTCATCAGTCCCCCAGAGGTGGAGTTAAAGAAACTCCCAAAATCTTTGAAATATGCCTTTTTAGGAGACAACACTAAATTGCTTATGATAATCTCTTCTTCCCTCGCCCTTGAGCAGGAAAGAGAACTACTTTGTGTACTAAAAAGGCATAAGAAGGCAATAGGGTGGACCATTGCAGACCTTGGGGGAATCAACCCTACTGTGTGCATGCACAAAATTCATCTTGAGGAAGGCTCCAAACCTTCCAGAGAGATGCAGAGAAAACTCAACCCACACATGCAGGAGGTTGTGATGAAGGAGGTTGTTAAACTCCTAGATGCTGGGATAATTTACCCCATCTCGGATTCTCAAGGGGTAGCACCCACCCATGTAGTACCCCAAAACTCCAGCATTAGAGTGGTTGAAGTAGATTCAGGTGAGCTAATGTCAACCAGACAGGCCACTGGTTGGAGGGTATGCATAGATTACCGAAAACTCAATGAAAAAACCAGTAAGGATCACTTCCCTTTGCCCTTCATAGACTAAATTTTGGACAAGCTGGCAGGCAAGGCCTATTACTGTTTTCTTGACGGATATTCAGGGTACAACCAAATCCCTGTATACCCCCAGGATCAAGAAAAAACCACATTCACTTGCACATTTGAAACCTTTACATATAGAAGGATGCCATTTGGGTTGTGTAATGCACCTGCCACGTTCCAAGGATGCATGTATGCTATCTTCTCCGACATGATTGATAAGTTTTTGGAGATTTTTATGGATGATTTCTCCATTTATGGAGATGATTTTAGCCAATGCCTACACCATCTTCGCTTTGTGCTACAAAGATGTGAGGAGACCAACCTAGTTTTGAGTTGGGAGAAGAGTCACTTCATGGGGACTCAAGGCACTGTTCTAGGACATGTTGTCTCTCACAAAGGAATTGAGGTTAATCAGGCTAAGATCGATCTAATTGCTCATTTTCCCCCCTAAAAAACTGTCAAACAAGTTAGGTCATTTCTGGGCCATGCTGGGTTTTATAGGAGGTTCATCAAGGACTTCAACAAAATCTCAAAACCTCTTTATCACCTGTTATGCCAGGATGTTTCTTTTGACTTTAATGATGAATGCCGAGTGACATTTGAACTGTTAAATACTTGTTTGACCATAGCTCCCATCTTGCAAGCCCCTGATTTCTCTCTGCCATTTGAGCTGATGTGTGATGCATCAGACTTTGCCATTGGGGCAGTTTTAGGTTAAAGAAAAGATAAGGCACCTTCTTTGGTAGCTTATGCTAGTAAATCAATGGTTGATGCTCAACTGAATTATACTACAACTGAGAAAGAGCTATTACCTATTGTCTTTGCCTTAGAAAAATTCAGGTCTTATGTGCTGGGATAAAAAATTATTGTTTTCACTGACCACTCAGCTCTGAAATACCTCTTGTCTAAAAGGTAAGCCAAAGCAAGATTAATCAGACGGATTCTTCTCTTGCAGGAATTCAATTTGGAGATTAAAGAAAAGAAGGGAGTTGAGAACGTGGTGGCGGACCATGTGTCAAGGATCCCAACAACTAAAATTGAAAGCTTGCCCATTAATGACTTCTTCCCATATGAGCAGCTTTTTACTGTTCAGATAAGTATGCCCTGGTTTGCCAATATTGTCAATTACCTTGTTGTGGGTAGGATCCCTCCACATTGGAACAAGGATGATAAAAATTTGTTCTCTGCACAGATTCGATATTAAATATGGGAGGATCCTTACCTCTTTAAGCATTGTGCAGATCAAGTGATCAGACGTTGTCTGCCGAAAACTGAGTTTCAAAACATCCTAACCATGTGCCATGAACAGGCTTGTGGGGGCCACTTCAGTGGTAACAATACTACGGCCAAGGTTCTTCAGAGCGGTTTCTACTGGCCTACCCTATTCAAAGATACCCGAAAGCACTGTCAAGCTTGTCATCGATGCCAGCAAATGGGCAGTATTACAAGGAGAAACTCCATGCCCTTGCAACCTATACTTGTTGTCAAACTATTTGATATTTGGGGAATCGATTTCATGAGACCTTTTCCCCCGTCTGCTAGATACAATTTCATCCTTGTAGCTGTGGACTACGTATCCAAATGGGTAGAGGCCATAGCTAAAAGGACAAATGATCACAAAGTCGTCATTCAATTCTTGAAAGACAACATCTTCTCAAGATTTGGTTTTCCTAAAGCTATCATTAGTGAGGGGGAAGCCACTTCTGTAATAAACCTTTTGACAAACTGATGGAAAGATACTCTGTTACCCACAGAGTAGCCACTCCCTACCACCCACAAACCAGTGGGCAAGTAGAGATTTCCAACAGGGAAATCAAGCATATTCTTGAGAAAATTGTGAGAATTGACAGAAGGGATTGGTCCAGTAAATTGATGGATGCCTTATGGGCTTATAGAACAGCCTATATAATCCCCATAGGCATGTCCCCATTCAGACTTGTATATGGCAAGGCATGTCATTTGCCTGTTGAATTACAAGACAGAGCATACTGGGCCATTAGAGCAGTAAATTCTGACTTACACTCAGTTGGTATTCACAGGAAATTCCAGTTATCTGAGCTGGATGAGTTGCGACTAGAAGCTTATGAAAATGCACGGAGTTACAAGGAGAGGACCAAAGCCTTCCATGACAAACATTTGCTCCGAAAAGAGTTCAAGCCAAATGACAAGGTATGGATGTTCAATTCCAGAATGAAATTCTTCCCAGGAAAGCTGCAGTCCAGATGGGATGGCCCTTTCATAGTGGTTCACGTTTCTCCATCTGGAGCTATAGAAGTCATGCATCCCACAGATGGCAGAATTCTTAAGGTCAATGGTCAGAGGCTGAAACTTTGGGTCAACCACATTCGCGAGCCTGAAGAGACCATTGATCTTCAGGATCCTCCAGTTTAATTCCTGACTCCGATTGGTATCATATATATTTTATTTGATTTTTACCTTGATTCTTTCCCATGATATTTTTTCTGCAATAAAAGGGCCATGTTAAGATCCAGCTTCATGTCATTAAACTAACTAGTAGCACAACAAATGAGTTGTTGGGTGCTTAGGCTAAAGCCCTGTGTACCACAGGCCATGATTGGTGAACTCATAGGACCTATCGATAGGTCATTAGGACATTTCGTTAGGTCAGCTATTGCCGACGATAAGATTGGTGCAGATTTTGATAGGTGCTTCGCCTTCTCGATAAGTGAGAACAACCTTGCGATAGGTTCTGGACTCTTACCTGGACCCAACCTATCGAAAAGCTGTCTTCACCACTCGGCATCCTAACAAATTGAATGTTTTGTCTTCCCAGCATTCGACAGGACACCGACCTATCGAAAGCAGCCATCCCAGCCTATCGAATGCAATGTTTATTCTTTTCGATAGGATGAGTTGAACCTATCAATAGCATTCAACTGCCAGCCCCATACTTGTGCGACTTCGATAGGTAGCCTTAACTTGTCGACCTTTTCCACTCATCCTATCAAAATCGCCCCCACTCCTTCCATGCTTGTTGTGCACCTGCGCTGTGCAGAAATTTTACCCCACGTGTACCTTGTACAACTGTGCACAGAACGGGCCTTACACTCTGCACCCCCCCTGGGTTTCCGCACCACATCGTAATTCCCAGCGCTAAATATAGGCTGCCAGTTAATGCACGATTTCATTCCCCATGCCGATTGGTGGAATTACCCATTCATTCTTTCTCATCGACGGCGGCGATATTGAATGAGCCGCTTCATATTCTATCTTGCATCCACCTTAAATAGATGCAGATGGCTCGACTTCGCCCCATTCCTCTCCGTCTACCCTCTGGCCTCCTCCTCTTAACTATGGCCGACGACAAGCCCACCTTCACTCCTGCTCAACTCTACCTCTTCTGGCTGGAGCCACTACCGCCCAAGGAACCAGACCCATTGCAATTCCTCTAGGACGAATACGAGGAGGTACAACGGATCCTCGCTAAGGAGGAAAAGCAAAAAGATATGACGAAGAAGAAGCAGAAAACTGAGCCACCGGTTTCTCCGCCCCCATCCTCCTCCACCACCCCTCCCCCTACCCCCTGAACCTGCTCTTTTTCCTTTTCTTCCTCCCCCACATTGCGGTTCCCCTACCACCTCTGGTGAGGATATCCACAGCAGGAAGGCTTTTCATTTTCCAAGGATGTTTTACCCATATGAATGTCATACTTTTCGCATCCTTGGGCTTGACCATTATATTAACTGTAATAAAATGCTCTGTTTATACTATGTTTAGTCTCTTTTCAATAAATTGCTATGTTTATGCCATTTTTTTTTCTCCTGACCGCACAGCTATACCCACGATGCGGTACAATAGTGAGGACACTGCTTAGTTTAGGTTTGGGGGTGTGGCATGTATGCTAATAAATTAGTTAATCTCAGTACAGCTAGGCTAAAAAGGAGTGTTGGGAATTAATTAGAGTAAATTCTCACTTGAATTTGTTCGAAAAAGAGGAAATTAAAAAACTGTTTGAAACTAAAATGTGCTATGGTCCAATAGGCTTCATGAGGCAAATGTCAACAACTGTTGAAAAATAACTTTGATGTGTAGTAAACCTGAAATGAGAGGAAACCGCAAGGATGCACCCTAGAAAATTGGATGGAAGGCCATACCCAGTGAGACTTGGGCCTGAAAACCTTTTAATTTCTTTGAAGAGTGCTTTGGCAATTTTTCTACTCTGAAGACTTACTGGACCTAATTCTGATCACTAGAAGTTAGACAAATCAAAGTTGAAACAACTTGACAACATTCATGACATTGAGGACATGAAGTAAGGCCATTCCTTAGACAGTTTGAGCCTAAAATTTACCCACCTTTGAACTACCCTTGATACACACCACTTGAGCCTTAAAAGTCCCAGTTTTCTTGATAAAGACCAGAAAATTTGAACCCAAAACTCCCTTTGACCTATTTCAGCTCACCCTTAATCTGAGGAATTCAAGAAATAGGAGGAGAAGTGAGGTCCGAGGTGTAAGGTTCTATGTTTGGTTAAAAGAAGAACAAAGTATATGTGAAGTCTAGTGTGATGCATAGTTGTGGCACTCCAAGCTATATAAAAAAAAAAAGAAAAAAAAAAAACCGAGCAGAAGGATGAGAAAGAGAAGTCACTTCATTTGAAAATCTACAAGAAGAGAAGAAGCTGATCACTTCAAGTCTGAAATTCGAAAAGAAAGTGAAGAGGTGCTGAAATGAAGAAGGTTGAGCTGCAGACCACCTCCTTACCTTTATTGATTTCTTAATTTGAATCCCTTGTACCGTTTCACTCTATTGCAAACCTCATCCCTAAGCCACATTATAACCTAATAAAAAGACCTTACTGATCTGAAAAAATGATTGAGCTGTCCTGTGGAGATGAGGATTTGTTTGATCTATGGAGAAAAGAGTTAGAAAATTTCAGAAACCAGAGCAATGCCTATGCTCATGCTTGTAGTCCTATTTAAGGGCCGCAACTGCTCTTGAGCTATGTGGAATGCTGCACCCTTCTATCTTTATTATGAGTGACGGCCATGGTGAGACTTGGGTCTGGAATCCAATTTGAGGGGGGGGGTAGTATCAAAACAGAATTCTCAAGTGAAAGGTGAGCCATGCATTCATTTTTAGGAGAAAGGCCTTGACATAAGCTGAGTGAGGGTGAAGGATTGCAACAGACTTTCAAGTTTTGAACTGATTTGTTTTTTTCTTAAAATTCCTTTAACGAATTGAAAAGGATGGTGTGAATGTATTCTATGTACTGAAACTCTGTTTAGCAGGATGCACTGTGCTTAACTAAATCTAATTGGAGAAGTTTGTGGGTACCTTCACTGAAAACCCTCAGGAGACTTCACTCCTCCACTAGGGATCACTTAGGGGTTTAAAAGGCTTGATGCACATGCTCAATGCATCCATGATCCCTACGAAAGTGGTATTTTTAATTCCTTTTAATTCTCCTTTGCTCAGGGACTAGCAAAGCTTAGGTTTGGGGGTGTGTTAAGTGGTGAAAATGCCACTTTTCACCCTGTAACCTGACCATTGATAGACCTGTGAGCACACTAATAAGCCTCTGTCGAGTGCATTTTGTAGATAGCAATAAAAGATGACACTAATGCAAAAAATCACTCAAGAATGCTAAAAAAGGGGCCATCTCTCAGCACAGGACAAACCCAACAACAGCACACCAAAGGGTAGCACATTACTGTACCATTGGAGCGCGTGGCTACAACAGGGCAAGGCAAAGGAAGTGAAACAAGCTGAAAATATCCTATCGAGAAGTCACCTGAAGACTTCGATAGGAGCTGAAAGCAAAGAAACGAGGAATTCATGCAGTTGAAAAGGTTTCGATAGGATCTGAAGGTAGAAGAAAGATGGATTCCTGTGGATTGAGGGGTTCGATAGGATCCAAGAACCTATCGAACAGCTAAAAGAAAAGAAGAAAGCATCCTATCAAAAACCCGCCTGAGGTGTAAAAGGAACCTATCGAATGGTTTCCTGAACCAATCGAGATGGAGGCGCTGGAATAAAACCTATCGAAGGGTGCTTAAGCCTTTTGATAGGAGGGAGAGAAACCCTATCGAAATGATGACATGCAGAATGGAACCTATCGAAATAGTTCTCCAACCTGTCGAAAAGCTTCTCCAACCTGTCGAATGCTCCAAGCCAAGGGCTGAGAACGCTGAAGCTCTAAGAGAAGGCTCATCCTATCAGAACCTATCAAAGAGATTTGAGAACCTAGCGAACGGACCAAAAAGCTCCATTCCAACCTGTTGAAAGCCTCCTGAAGCTGTCGAAATCGTGTGCAAAACTTCTCAAAAATTCAGCTATGCACATGCTATGACTTGGTGACTTACTGCATGCAACCCGAGGCATTTGGTGACCGGCATGACGGTTTAAGAAGATTCCCTAGGAAACCCTAACCGACCCACGTGCTCTAACAGAACCCTAACAAACTCTGAGGACCTTCTAGAAGGGATTTTTGGCAGGAAAAACAGAGGAGAAAGCTATATATACAGACCCCCAATTATAATTGGAGGGAGATCAAGATATGAGCCAAATTCTTGAGATTAGAGCTTGCAGAGAAATTCTAGTTTCCCTCTTTTAGCCCAACAATGGTTGGCTAATTCCCTTGGAGTAGCGAGGAGAGAGGTTAGATCTGCAATTGGGTAAGGTTAAGAGTGTTATTATGGGTTCCCAACTACACAGACTACAGATCTGAGAGTATTTCCATTGTAGAGTGATTTTATTGTAATGTAAATGCTATTTTTAATGGTTTAATTAGATTTAAAGTTCCTTTGGTTTCATTTGGTGATCGATCGGATTTGTGTAGAGGAGTCTGTGGATCAGCTCACCCACTTAACTAGTAGACCTCTTGGATACCATCCGATCTCTCTGGATCTGATACTCCTATAATTTCCTGAGTCTGTGACCTTGGAATTGCAGCATCTGTAGTGGTTTTAATTGTTCTAATTGATGCTTTAGATTTGGAGGAGATCCCTAGGATGGCCTGTGACCATTAAAGTGGACAGATCATAGCCTTAAGATTAGTCCAAGCTTAGGCTCAGATCGGATTCGTCTGCTACAAATCCATAGATCAGATAAAGTCTATAGGATGGTCTGTGAACATTTAAGTGGATAGATCATAGCCTTAAGACCAGGTGGATCCTGCGATTTGGAGTGGAGCCTTCTACCCTGAAGCTGTGCTTAGAGCCAGTTGAGGGAATTATGTACTCTGAACCTCTGTGGCATGATTAATCGAACCTAATTTCAGTGAGATCAATCTCCAAGCTATTCTTCTCCATTTTTTGCTTTTTACTCTTTTCCCCTGCAAGATCTAAGTTCCCAAACTCGATCCAAGATAGCCTTTGTTTAACTTTAGCTTAGCATAAGTGACAATCCATTTTAAACCTTTCCCCTGTCTTTTAGCTAACTTAGCATTAGTTAGGGTGCCAGATCTCCCACAGATCTGAGATTTATCATATTTTTAGACCAACCTCCCTGTGGACATTCCCTTACTCACCATCTTTTCAAAACTTGCTACAACGGACCCTGATTACTTGTAGGTCAGTGTGAGTGTGCTCTGCCTAGTTTTATTAATGATTTTAGACCCTCTTTGGAGGGAAGGCAAGTACCCCAACACCTGTCGACAGCTTGGGAGAAGGTCTCGAGAGGTTGGTTTGAACTTGTCGATAGGATTGCAAGCTTATTTCTTCATTCTGCTTAGTTCCACACTCATCCTCTCGACAGGTTATAGACAATCCTATCGACGATTTATACAGTCTTCAGTGAAGTGTTCGACAAGTTGGCTCAATCCTCGCGAGACTGAACGTTGCTTCCGGTAAGTTATCGACAGGTTGTCTTGCACTTCTTGATAGGTTCAGTTGAACCTCACACTAAGTGACTGGATCTGCTCGAATTCATCTGTACCTTGAAGTATCCTCTCAATAGGTTCATTTACAGATGTTCAACCTCTCGACTGCTTCATTCTTTGCTCGTAGGACTTCTCGACAAGTGCTAGGAAACTCTCGATTGCTTCATGGAACCTCTCGGCAGCTTATTTTCAGTGCTTCCACAGCTGGCACACCTCTTGGGTGTGCTGTTCTTCCTTTTTTCAGCACTTGCCAACCACTCAGTAGGTTCAACCTTTCTTCCTTGCCGCTGGACTTGGTCTCAGGCCTTTCCAATTAGGTAGTACAGTGATTCTTGGGCTCTTTTAAGTGGAAATATGTATTAAGCTAGCAATTTATTGCTTAACTACAAAACATACTTAAAACACATTATTAGTTAGCTCAAGGGTCCAACAAAGGTTAGGTTAAGAGGTGAAAAATGGTATTTTTAACTACTTAAAACACCCCCAAACCTAAGCTTTGCTAGTCCTTGAGCAAAGGAGAAAGTAAAAACAATTAATCTACAAAATTAAATACCACTTTCGTAGGGAACACAGGCGCATTTGGAACTTGCACCAACCCTTTTAAACCCCTAGGTGATCCCTAGTGGAGGAGTGAAGTCTCCTGAGGGTTTACAGTGAAGTTACCCACAAACTTCTCCAATAAAGTCAGTTAATAACAGTGCAGCATGTTTAACAAAATTTAAGTAATCTAAAATTCATTCCACACCTTGTCCATTCAGTTTTAGAGGATTCTCAGCAAAAATAAGACAGTTTAAAACTAAAATTCTGTTGTAGTTCCTTCACAATCAATCAGCTCATGTTAAGATATTTTGTATGGAAATTAATGCACAACTTACCCTCAAATTGAGAATCTTGTTTTTATAATGTCCCATCAATTCTAATTTAGACTCAAAACACACCAGGGTTGTCACTCTCAATAGAAGTAGAAGGGTGTATCAATTCACACAGCTCAAGAGCAGTTACCCAAATAAGACTGTAAGCATGAGCATAGGCATTGGTCTAATTTCTAAAATTTTCTAACTGTTTTCACCATTGATTAAACAAATTCTTATCTCCACATGACAACTCACTCAATTTTAGATCTGTAAGGAATTTTTATTGGGTTGTAATGTGGCTTATGGGGGAAGTTTATAAAGAATAAAAAGGGTGGACTTGGATTCTAAATTGAGAAATCAAAAAGGTAAGGAGGGGATTTGTAACTTCACAGCCTTCATTTCCGCATAGTTTCATCTACTTCTTGAATATTCAGACTTGAAGTGATCGATTTCTAATCTTCTTTTCAATCTTTCAATGAAATGACTTCTCTTTCTTATTCTTTTGTTTTACTTTTCTATTTTTTTCTTTTCTTTTTGTATGCTTTTTGTATTTTTCTGCAATTTTCATTTTCTAGGTTGGAATGCCACCATTGTGCTTTTGATACACAATTGCCTTTCAATATGTTTTCTTCTTCTTCCACCAAATGTTGAACCAGCTCCACCTTCTTCAACTTCTTCTCCTTTACCTTCTAAAATCTCAGAGTGAGGGTCAGGCTGAATCCGGTCACTGAGGTTTGGGTTCAAGTACTTTGGATTTTGTGAAAGAAAGTTTGGATTTCTAAGGCTCAAAGGGGGTGTATCAAAGGCAGTTCACAGGGTAGGAAAATTTTAAGCTCAAACTGTCCAAAGGATGGCCTTACTTCATGTCCTCAATGTCATGAGTGCTGTCAAGTTGTTTCAATTCGAATTTGCCTAACTTCTAGTGAGCAAAGCTAGGCCCAATCAGTCCTTAGAGCAGAAGAAAGTGCCCAGACACTCTTCATGAAAAATTTTCTCAGGCCCAAATCTCACTGGATATGGTTTTTCATTAGACTTCTAGGGTATATCCTCACAATTTCCTCTCTTCTCAAGTTCACTAAACATCAATTATTTTTTTGAAAATTCTTAACATTTGCTTCATGAAGGTGTTAGACCTATAATATGTTCTAGTTTTAAAAAGTTTTAATTTCCTCTCTTTCAAACAAAAATCAGGTGTGAAATTATTTCATTTCCTCAATTTCTATTAAAAACCTTGCTGCACTATGATTAACTATCCATTGGCAAACTGCCACACCCCCAAACCTATGAGGAGCAGTGTCCTCACTGCTTGAAAGATAGGGAAATGTGCAGCAAGAGAAGAAGATAAACAGAGAAGCAAGAACAAGTAAAATGCAGCTAAAAAAATAACATTAATACACAAACAAGAGAAGAACAAATGGTAATTGAACAGAAAGAGGAAAAGAAAGCTCAAAATGAAATAGAGAGAAAGCAAGAAAAGCAGAGTAAATGACTAAATAAACAGTGTGAAGGAAAGTGTTATACAAGAGAGTATGCAAGAAAAAATATCCTAAATGTATAACTCTAAATGTGACTATATATACCCTACTCAGAATCAGGATCTGAGTCAGAGCTAGATGGGGGCTTTGGCTCCCAACCATATTTGGCAGCTATCTCATTATAATCAGCTCTCATCCTCTTCTTCCTTTGTAATTTTTTAGCTCTCTTCTCGGCCTTGGTCTGCTCTTTGGGAGTGGCTACCTCCTCAAACTGGGCAGCTGTCTCTCCTTCCACCTATAAGGCAGGCTTAGCTGCTTGGGCAGGTTGGCCAACAGTCAAGTTAGCAAGTTTTCTTTCTAGGATTTCAATCTTCTTAGCAGACAGTGCAACTTCGCTGCCATATAATTCCTGGGCAGCCTTGTTGCGAGCTCTGGATGCAGCCAACCTCCCCTCTAATCCATCAGCTCTTGATTTCTCAGAGGCTGAAATGAGCTCTTCAGCTTCATAATGGAGTAAAATAGTTTCCCAGCCCTTGGAGATCTTCAACATTTCCCAGTTGTAATCCACAATAATTTGCTCAATTTTTGCTTTATAAGGTATCTCAATTGATCTACGGAGGGCAACAATTCCTTGCACAACATCCCTCATGAGGTAAGGATTTTATTTCATGTTATAGAGGAGGGTAGCGTATAATGGGGGATGGGGAAAAGAGGAGGCAGGGAGTATAGGCTAAGTGGATGTAGGTGTCGGTTCAGGGTCAGTGTGGGTGGGAAGAAGGTCATCCACATCTGTGGCAGCATTAGAGGTAGCTACACCAGGTGGGAGAGGGGGTTGGATAGGAGCAGGCTAGGGTTCTGGTTCTGGATCAGTTTGAGTAGAGTGGTCCTTATAGGTAGGAGAAGGGAGGGCTGGTTGTTGGGGAGGTTGGGTTAAAAGTGTCAAGGTGGAGTGGATGGCTTGGAGGCTAGTAGGCAGGGAGGATTGACTTTGGCGGGTGAGGTGTATGGCTTGAAGTGTGGCCTCAATTGATGATTGGGTTTGGTTATTAGCCATCACTTGGGATTGGCGGGAAAGTATGAGGCCTAGGATTTGAGGTAAGGGGTCAGGTCTGACAGGGGCTGTGGGTTGGGTTGGTGGAATTTGTGGGGTAAATGAGTGGGTAGGTTGTGGAGTGGTAGGATGTGGAGAATCTGGTAAGGGAGTGTAATCATTCCTAATATTCTCCACAATAGATTTTATCAGTGATGAAAAACTCTAAGTGGTCAACTGGTCCTAGGTGTGTGGAGGTGAGATGGAAAAAGTGGAATCAAAGTCAAAGGGAACAGATGGAGGGGAAGAAGTGGCTGGGCCAGTTTATGAAGTTGGTGCAGGGCTCAAAGGTGGGGTAGTTAATATGGATGGGTTGACTGAAATGGTCGGTGAAGGTAAGGTAGGGATTGGATCAATGGTAAAAGGGATGGATAGAGGTGTGGGTGTGGTGATCGTGGAAAAGGAGGCTAAGGTGCTGGGGGGTAAGGAGGTTGGAATGGAAGGTAGGGAAACTGAGATGGAAGGCAAAGGAAATGAGGTGGGTGGTTGAGAGGCTGATGGGATGGGGAAACTAAGGATATCAGCTATAACGGAGAGAATGACTGCAGGTGCTGAGGGAATCAAAGGAACATCTGCAGAGCTGGCCACTTGAGGTGCCTCCCTTTCAGGACTCTCCACAGATTTGCTTTTACTTTTCCCAATCTTAGTCCTATTGGCAGACCAAGCCTTCTTCCCAAATATTTTAGGGGTCACCTTCTCCACTTCTTCCCCCTCCTTGAAAACAAATTCTTTTCTCTTAAGCAGGACAGTAATGAGCCTGCTGTAGGGTAGCCCTAGTAAGGCTTGGGCCCTTCTACACTTGTCATTCACATCCACCATTGCTTCAAAAACTAGTCAGGCAACATTCAAAAACTGGCCCTTTGAGAAGGCATATAGGGCATTCACTATTAGCACTCTCCTCTTTTGTTGGTGCCCACTCACATAGATATTTTTCCTAAAAATTGCATCAAAGAAGAGCATGCTGGGGTGTAAATCTCATCTCATGATTGAGTCTCCAGACCCCACAATGCCTTGAGTGAGGTGCCTGGCCATTGCTTTGAAAGAGGTACTCTCAGGTGCAGGCAATCCATAAGATTGGTCAAAAACAGAAGGGATTCCCAATATGATCCCTATATCCTTGTAATCCACCACCAATTTTACATGATCAACCAAAATTATCAAACAGGGCTCAAGGGAATCAAGCTTGGTTTGTTTCTTGAGATTCTGATACTACAACTTAACCAGCCTTGGGTAAGACATTTCATTCAATGGGCTCATCATGGGTGCCAAGCCAGCCTTCACCAAATAATTCAAAGTACCCTAACACTCCTCAACCTTAGAGAAATAGGGGGTGTCAATAATAGTTTTTGGGATCAAATCTAATTTATCTACAAATTCATTAGGTGTGGATCTGAGCGAAGGGGCTTCAGGCTCCAATTCAGGGTTAGGCTCAGCCTCAGGGATTACAGGCTCAGGGTTAGGTTGTGTCTCAGGGGCCTCCTCCACAATGTCTGTACTGATTTGGGCCCTCTTAGATTTCTTGGATTTCTTAGATTTCACAGTTTTCTTAGCTTCCTCCATGACAAGCTTCCATTTTGCAGGGTGGGTGTCCTTAGGCTTTGTGGTCTGCCTACTGGACTTCCTAGTGGCTTTACTAGTAGATTTGGTGGTGGATTTAGAATGCACTTTGAACAGATTAGCCAAGGTATCCTTGTTGAAGTATTTTAAGTGCTTGCTACTAACTTTATTGGAGATGGTGATAAGAATGGGGTTAGTAAAAATGAATCAAAGGTTGATTGAATAGCAGCCAGCCTAAAAATACACAGTCCTACAAGATACAGGGCCTGTTGTAGCAAGTTTTAATAAGTAACAGTTTGTCCCACAGGGAAAGTTGATCTAAAGCTCCAAGGGAGCTATCTTTAGTAGGCCCTCCAGATCTGGCTACAGATCTGGTAATCCTAAATGGAAGGGGATTTATGGTCACTATAGTCTAAATCCTAAGGTAACTACAGAAAGGGTTGAGAAGAATGGTGGAGTGTAAGAAAATAAATATAAAAGGGTGAGAAGTATGCTATTAGGTACAGATCTGATGGGTCTGATAACTCAAACTCAGATCTGCTGCTATAGAAATCCTGTTCAGTGGCTACATTATCACCAAAGATGAGAAAGGATCCAAGTCACCCCTGTGCCATGATCCAATCCCTTATGGCTATAACCTGTCCACTTAAATGGTCACAAACTATCCAATAGGGGAACCACAATCCAGATATGGGTCAGAACAAGTTAATCATTGTAGGCACTACTTCATCTAGGCTACAAGCTCAAGAATCCATAGGAACCTCAACCTCTAAAGTTCTGTGTGTGGGGCTAGGCCTACAACGTGCACTAGCCTGGACACACAGAACCAACAAGAGCTTGAGTACTAGCTTTTAAGCTTAGCTGTTCACTGCTTTAGAAAGACAGCAGTGATCCAGTCACAAGCCTACAATCTCTTCAGCCAGATCAGATTTGCCATCTGATAGTGAGTCTATACAAATGCAGGGGAGTCTGTCTCTGCACAATCTCTCACAAGGCTACAAGAACAAGTGCAGAGAAGAAGAATCTATCTTAGATCTGTGAATTGGCCTCACCTAGGGCTATAATCTGTCCACTTGAATGGTCATAGACTATCCACAGAGGCTATCCTCCTCACAGAGGTCTAAGACAAAACAAGAACATTGCATCCGCCACCATGTTCACAAGACTACCAGCTCAAGCTCCCATGGGGATTCAGATTTAGTGGGTCCTGTGGTGGGGCTAGGCCTACAATGTGCCTAACCTAGACACACAGGTCACTTAGATCTAAGTAAAACATTAAAGACAATCCTCCATTGCTTACAATACAACTTAGCAATGGAGGATCTCAAGGCACCAGCCTTGTACAGAACAACTTACAAAACACCAATCCCATACATGCAATAGATCCTATTACAAAATTCTACTAAAACTATACCAAATAATCATACAAAGGCATAGCCAGCAAGTACTGGACTATGGAGAGAAGAAAAGAGGAAAAAGAAAACTCCTAACCCTAACCTTAGCCTACTGTAATTCTACAGTTGATTTTAAGAAGGAGTAGAGAAGTCAAGTCCAAGTCCCTTAAACCTAAGCTAGGCTTAGGCTTATATAGCAGTCGGCTCTCTATGAATTAGGGTTAGGAAAACCCTAATTTATCAATGCTAACATGGCCCATTTTTTTTCCTTGGATAGCTCAGGGTGCGTGCATGGAGATTGGAGCATTGGAGTGCGTGCCCTAATTACCGAAAGTTCCCAGATTACCCCTACAAAAGTGGGGAGAAGTTAAGAACCAGAGCCTCCCTAGGTAGAAAGGCTTTCTAGGTCTTATCGCGTGATAGAATTGGTGTCGTGGGGTTGCCTTGACTTGAAGCTCTTGCAGTCACGAGGTTGGTACTTTGGTCATCACGGGGATGCTCTGGTTGTCGCGGGATTGGTCTTTCCATTTGAATGGCACGGGAATTGCGCGCGTAGTTCATTCCTTGATGAATCCCGTAGCAATCCTCACGAAGAAAACAATGTACATGGGCTTCTGGATCGCGTGAGCAGTTCCTTGAAAGTTTGTATCCTGCGACAACTGCGCGACAGCTGCGCGTAGGAATGCCTGGAGCTCTTTATTTAGTGAATCACGCGAAGGTTGAAGACTCATCTCTTCAGCTGCGTGAGTGCTTTGTGAGCGCTTAAGACTGAACCTCGCGAGAACCGCATTAAGTATGCTTTTTACTCCCTGCTGACATCCATCTGCGCGAGAACGGTGCAAGGACTGCACGACCAGTTGGTGTGCTCCCTTCAGAAGCCTGTGACAACTACGTGACGCATTCTTTCTGGTTCAATTGAGCCCTGCGACATCTGCGCGAGGCATTCTTCTTGATTTGTTTCTACTTTGCTGTGCCTATGCTGCAGCCAATTCTCTGTCTGGGTTCAACCTTCTTTCTTCTGAGGAACTTCTGGGGCAACAGTAGGCTTCTTGGCATGGTTAGGGCTTATTTGCAGCTGCTGCTTATTACCTATAGGATAGACGTAAAGCACATTTATTAAGTGATTAAGGGTCTAACAGAGATTAAGTTAAGGGGTGAAAAGTGATACTTTTTAGGTCTTAACACACCCCCAAACCTAATCTTTGCTAGTCCCTTAGCAAAGCTGTAACTAATTAAATGCCACTTTCGTAGGAATCATGGGTATATTTAGCATATGTACCAAGCCTTTTCAACCCCTAGGTGATCCCTAGTAGAGGAGTGAAATCTCCTGAGGGCAGTGAAGACACCCACAAACTTCACTATTGGAACAGTTAAGTATAGTGCAGTTAATGACAACACAGATTTCAATCTACAAAGCTTCATTCCACACCCATTCTTTAACACTTAGAGGAAACTGCAGCAGTGTTGCAGACCATTTAAAACTTAAAAGTTAACATGTGTTTGCATCACCACCATTCAGTTTACATTAGAAATTCAATGTGTATAAATCAGTACCCAGCTTGCCTTAAATTCAAAATTCATGTTGGATACAACTCCAATGAAGTCAAAATTTTGACCTAATTCTCACTAGGGCTATCTCTCAACATTAATAATCTGAGGGTGTTCACATTCAAAACAGCTCAAGAGCAGTTATAGACCCCAAATGGTCCTGCAAGCATTAGCATAGGCAAATTTCTAATTTCTGACATCCTCATGAATTTTTACCATAGATTGGACAACTCCTCATGTCCACATGACAGCTCATTTTCCTTTGGATCCATAAGGTCTTTTTGAATGGGTTGTAATGTGGCTTATGGGTGAGGGATGTAAAGAATCAGGGGTAAAAAGGGAATCCAAATTAAGAAATCAGCAAGGTAAGGAGTGATTCATGACTTCACAACCTTCATTTCAGCAAAACTTCATCTTACTTGATATATTCCAGAATCAAAGTGGCCAGCTTCTCCTCTTCTTTTCAATTTTCAGATGATGTTCCTCCCTAGACTTCTCTTTCTTTTTCTCTTTTTATTTTTATTCAATCTTTTTATAATTTTTTTATGATGAACTGCCACACAAATACCATGGATACACTGTTGTTCATAAGTTGCTTTTCTTCACCTTCCAAAGAATGTTGGACCATTCTCAGTATCTTTAACTCCTTCTCCTTTACCTTCTGAATTCTCAGAGTGAGGGGGTGAGGTTGAATCAGGTCATGAGGTTAAGGTGCAAGTATTCTGGTGTTTGTGAAAGAAAAGTATGATTTTAAGGCTCAACTAGTGTATGAAAAAGGGCAGATTTTAAAAGGTTGGATTTTCAGGCTCAAACTATCCAAATGAAGGCCTTGGATCATTTCCTTAGTATCATGAGTGCTATCAATTAGTTTTAATTTAGAGGTGCACAACTTCTAGTGAAAAAGTCTTGATTCAATCAGTCCTCAAAGCAGAAATAATGCCAAAAACACTCTTCAAAAGAAAATGATGGGCCCAAATCTCACTAGGTATGGTCCTCAAATTAACCCATGGGGCATATTTTCATCTGTTTCTCTCCTCCTAGGTTCACTGAGTATTAACTGAAATTTTTTTGATATTAGCTTCATGGTGGTGTCAAGATTTTAACTTTTTCAATTTCGAAAAGTCTGTAAAAATATTTTATTTTTTTACAAGTTTCGTCATTGTATCAAGTTAAGTGGAAATTGACTTTATTCATCCCAGTTATACCACCATTACTGCACTAAAATTAACTATTCTATTGGCTGACCTCTCCTGCCACCCCCCCAAACCATGAGGAGGAGTGTCCTCACTAGTTCAAAGGCGAGACTGGATGTGCAGTAGATTGAATACAGAACAAAGAAACATAGAAGAAGGCAGAGAAATAGAAATAGTCAAAAATGCTAAACTGAACAGTATAGAACCAAAAGAAATATTCAATATAATAAAAAGAAAATATTACAAAAAGATGTAAAAAGAACAAACAAAATGGGGGGGAGAGAGGGATCAAGGGGAAGTCGGTGGGGGAGGGTTTGAAGAAGATGGTGGGGGAGATGCAGGTGGTTCAAGTTTTTTCTTCTTTTTCTCTCTCTTCTCCTTTTTCTTCTCCTCCTTTGCCAGGATCCACTGGACTTCTTCATACTCATCCCACAGAAATTGTAACGGGTCCGGCTCCTTAGGCGGTGGGGGGTCCAACCACATGGGATATAATTTCTTGGGGAACTCGTTGGATTTGTCATTCGCCATGGTTGTGAGGAGGGCCGGACTGCTAGGTTTAGAAGAGGAAGGATGAGGTGAAGAGGAACTAATGGCCTATTTAAAATACTTGGACGGTGGAAAATGAATCGGCATAATAAAGTTTTATCCCTTTCCAAGCTTGGAAATAAATTATTATTGTGTGGGGAATGAAGAATCGCACAACCGATTATGGGAAAAGAGAGCGCACAATAAATGAAGGTCTAAAGAAAGGCTTGGGGGCACCTCCTTGGTAGCAGGGATAGACCTTGTTACAGCTGCCTCGTCTGCTTGCTTAGGAAGGTCCTGAGCCTTAGCTTTCTTCTTGCTTAGGAAGGGCCTGAGCCTTAGCTTTCTTCTTCTTCTGGGCCTCCATCAGGCTCCTGTTGATTCCCCATTGACTCTTAGTAAAAGTAGTAGGGGCAAGGGTGGTAATCCCTTCTATTTTTTCTATCTTGTACCCCCCTTTTAACAGTAGCTTGGTAATGACTTCTTAAGACCTAAAAAGTATCACTTTTCACCCCTTAACTTAACCTTTGATTAGACCCATAGCCACCTAATAAGTCCTTGTAAAGTGTTTTATGTAGGTAATAACCAGCAGTGAAATAAGGTCAGGAATCCTGCTAAGGAGCCTGTTTTGGCACCAGAAGTCCCTCAAAAGGATGGACTCTGAATCTAGACCTGAAATGAGCCTCGCGCAGTCCAGCTGAGCTTCCCAGGACTCTACAACAACTTCTCGCACAGATGATTGATTGAAGAGCTTCAGAAGCATAAACTCACGCAGCTCTCGCGAAGCTCAAGAGTAGAACACATCGCGCAGTCTCACACAGTTCAGAGCAAACCTCTCTCAACCTCGCGCAGTTTGCTCAGAATGGCTGAGAAGAGAGAGCCTCAGAAGACTCCTCGCGCAGCTGTCGCACAGTCGCCGCGGGATGCAATTATCAGAAGAGAACTCCTCGTGCAGTTCTCGCGCCATTCTAGAAGAGAGCATCCTTGCGAAGGTAAAGCCACCCTCGCGAAGATCAGTTAAGAAATGGAACCTCGCACAGTTTAGAACTCATTAAAGCCTCGCGAGGTAACTCGCGAAATCCAGTGAAGAGAAGTGTTCGCGAAGTTCTCGTGCTATTCAAATCTGTCCTTGCAAAGATCAACCCAGTGACTGCTTGAACTCCAACCTCGCGACAGCCTGAAGAGCAAACCAAGCCAACCTCGTGATGGTTGAAGTTTCAATTTCAAATTATCCTAGCGAAGAGTAAAAGCTACCATGCAACAGGTTTGGGAAACAATGGCTACCTAGCGAAGCTCTAAACCTCAAACTTCCATCTCTTCAGTAGAGGACTTTCTAGGAATTTCCAGTGATTAGGGCATGCACTCACATGCTCAAATCTCCGTGCACGTGCCCCAAGGCATCGAAGGATCACTATTCGGCCATGTGGCATCATTAAAATTAGGGTTTCCTAACCCTAATGCGCCGCCACACCACTGCTATAAATACCCATACTTAGCTTAAAAAAAAAAGAAAGCTTAGACCATCCTTCCTTTCTACATCCTGGAATAGCTGGGAACACATCTCATTTCTTGGAGACTTGATTTGAGATCGTTTTGTTTTTCTTTTTATAGTTGTAAGTAGTTTTCTTTTTCTTTTTCCTTCTCTCCATAGTCCAGCACTTGCTGACTATGTCTTTGTATGCATTTTGAACTAGATTAATGGAAGTTCTGTAATAGGATCTGTACTTTGTGGGATTTGTGTTTGAATGTGAGATGCTCTGTGCAAGGTTGCTGCCTTGTGATCCGCCATTGCTTTGGCTATGTTTTAAAGTAATGAAGGACTGATTCTAAGGGCCATTCAGATCCAAGTGACCTGTGTGTCTGGGCTATCATGGTCCTATACAGCCTTACCCCACCACAGGACCCACTAGATCTAAAATCCCCATGGGAGCTTGAGCTGGTAGCCTTGTGACCTTGGTGGTGGCAGCGATATTCTTGTTTTGTCTTGGGCTCGATGAGGAGGATAGCCTCTGGGATAGTCTGTGACCATTCAAGTGGACAGGTTATAGCCTTAGGGTGATTCTAATTTATCGATCCAAGATGGATCCTTCTTCTTTACACCTGAGCTTGTAGAAGCCTGGTGGGGATTGTACAGAGGCAGACTCCCCTATATTTGTATAGATCTGCCATCAGATGTTGGATCTGATCTGGTTATAGAGATTGTAGGCTTGTGACTAGACCATTGTAGCCTCACTCAAGCAATAGACAGCTAGATCGAAGGTTGTACTCAATCGCTTGCTGGTTCTATGTGTTTGGGCTATCATGGTCCTATACAGCCTTAGCCCCACACATAGAGCTTTAGAGGTTGAGGTTCCCTATGGATTCTTGAGTTGCTAGCCTAGATGAAATAGTGCCTGTAATGATTAACTTGTTATGTTTTGACCCATCCCTGGATTGTGGTTCCCCTATGGGATAGCCTGTGACCATTTGAGTGGACAGGTTATAACCTTAAGGGATTGAATCATGGCAGAAGTGATGGGTTGAATCCTTTCTCCTCAATGGTGATAATTAGCCATTGGACAAGATTTCTATAACATCAAATCTGAATCTGAGTTACAAAACTCCTCTGATCTGGGCTCAATAACATACTTCTCACCCTTTTATATTTATTTTCCACACTCCATCCATCCTCTCAACCCTTTCTGTAGTTTAGACATTAGGATACCTTAGAATACTTAGAATAAGTGACCTTAAACTCCCTCCTTTAGACTGCCAGGATTCAGAGTCGATCTGGAGGGACTACTAGAGATGGCTCCTTTGGAGCTGTAGATCACCTTTCCCTGTGGGACAAACTCTTACTTATCAAAACTTGCAACAATGGACCCTGTATCTTGCAGGTCTAGGATTTCTTAGTTGTACTGATTCCATCCCCTGTTTTACTCTTTCTTTGATTTTAAATTGTTTTTATCACCAACCAATAAAGCAAGCACACACTCAGAAATCCGCCAACAAGTTTTTGGCGCCACTGTCGGGGAACGATGATCTATTAGTAGACCCTTAGTTTTTATATTCTTAGTATTCTTTGCAAATGTGAATAATTGATATTGCTGACATAATTTTGAACCTTTCTTGCAGATCTAGACAACAGCAGTGAAGGATAGTTGGACTGCAATTGGAGCTTAGCTACCTCTGCTTGCAAACTTGCTGACTTTTAAAACTCTGTCTATCTTTCTTAAAAAAAATTTCTAGCAGTCTCTAGGATAGTTTTAGATGTATTGTTTGAATAGCAGTAAACTAGTTAGATAAATTTGTTAATTGTACAGATATTCTTTTGCAATGTGCCTCCAAGAAGCTTTCCTTGCTGTTGGTGTGCTTGTATGCTAGGGAGGAGATCTCTCAGCCCTGCTCTAGAGCCTCTTAACCCTAAGTTAGAAAGGGGAAGGAGACTTAGAAGAGACAGGCACACCACAGGAGAGCCCCCAAGTGAATCTGTGACAACAATTATGGGTGAAGAACAACCCAGAACCCTCAAGGAGTTGAATGCTCCGGATGACTATAACTCCCCTTTTAGCATTCAATTCCATGATGTTCAAGGGAACTATGAAATAAAAACTTCAATCATCCAGATGCTGCCCTCTTTCCATGGGCTTAGCAAGGAGGACCCTTACAAGCATATTGACCAGTTCTTGGCCTTGTGCACCACTTTTAATATCACTGGTTTGGGACCTGAGGCTACTAGGCTTAGAATCTTTTCCTTCTCTCTGAAGGATAGGGCTAGTACCTGGTTGACCACTCTTCCCAACAATAGCATTGCTTCATGGAAAGACCTGCAGACCAAGTTCCTGACCAAGTTCTTCCCTGAGACCAAAACTAGGCAGTTGAGGAAAGAGATTCTTGCTTTTGCTCAATCCCCAACTGAGGATTTTAACCAGTCCTGGGATAGGTTTAAAGAAATGCTCAAACAATGCCCCCACCACAAGATCCCAGAGTGGCAGCTTGTACGAAGCTTCTATAATGGGATTGATGAAAAAATAGAGATATGGTCAATGCCTCTTGTGGTGGATCCTACATGCACATGACTGCTGAGGAGGCATGGGAATTGTTTGAGGTGATTAGTGAGAATGCTTTTCAAAAGCCATCCCTGGCAAGAACTAGTCAGGACTCTGAGTCAAAGGTGGGGCCTGCTGCTGGATTAAGAGGAAAAGTTTATGAGGTGTTTGGGAACAATGACCTACAGCTGCAGATGGCAAACCAATCTATGAAGTTTGACAAATTACTGACTGTGATGCAACCTAGAAGGGCTGCTCATGTGGCGGAGGCATGTCTGATATGCCAGTCTCCACAGCACACAGTGGAGGAATGTCCATCTGCAAGGCAATTTTCTGAATTAGTTTTGGAACATGCTTCTACTGCTCAATCTTATGGCCAGCAACAATCTGGGGGCTACAATAGACAGCCATATGGATACCAGCACCAAAATGCTGGTTACCAATGGAGAGACCACCCAAATTTGAGGTGGAGGCAAGACAACTACATGCAGCCCCAGCAGATGTTGGCCTTACCACAAAGGCCACAACAGCAGTTCAATCAAGGGAATGCCCCTAGGTCTAACTTCCAGTACCATCAGCAGCCCCATCAACAATAAAATTAATTGGTCGTACCCCCATCCCAACCCAGAAATACTTCTTTCGAGGACCAGGCCTTGACCTCACTGCAAAACCTGGGTTCCTTGGCTCAGATTGTGAATTCTCATGATCAGAGCATCAAGAAGATGGAAGAGCAGATTGGCCAACTAGCGAATACCTTAGCCAAAAGAGAAGAGGGAAGGTTGCCCAGTCAACCAGTGGTTAACCCCAAGGGCCAATTTTTGATTGGTGAAGGATCCTCAAACCCTGAAGGGGATCTTTCATTGAATTGATGATAAGAACTGTGCACCTTTGTATGATATGTACTTTACAGTTTAGAGGAATTTGTAGTGATCTTGTTGGAATCTGAGTTTAGTGCTTTATGCCTACTTTTATTCCTGTTCCCCTTGTTTGCTAATTTCAAGTGATTGAATGATGATGGTATTATTTGAATGCTTTTCATGATGTGTGAATTTAATGCTTTGAGAGTATGGAAATTTTTTAATGTTTTATAATGCTTATGGGTGTCCCTGGAAGAGAGCCTGTGAGAGAATCCACCCACAAAATGAAGGTCTAAAGGCTGACTAGTGGGTGTGTGAATTCTGACTCTGTTAAGCCATCGCGGGGTTCTGAAAATTTGGTTTGGTTTCCTCTCTTGCAGTTCATAAAGAAACACTTTGCTTTGCTGTCGCGAGTTTCAGATATAGCTGGGTGGGCTGCCTCGCACAGTTTAAATGAACATCTAATCTTGCGACCCATTCATGCCTATCCAGCAAGCAGATATTTTCAAAGCGCGCCGAGCCTCGTGATATTTAAAATCCCACCCCGCACTGCTTCTCTTTATTGCTTTCTCTTACCTCTCCTGCCAGCGAAACCCTAGCTCCCACTCCTCTCAATCTCTCTCCTCCAGCATCCTGTCTACAGTTCATTGCTCACTTTGAAATTCTGGATGTTTGTTCTTAAAGCTTCCATCAACAGGTGCCTCGTGCTAGGAGCTCTTGCGATCTACCATGCATCAAATTGAACAGAACCCTAACTTTTAGGGTAAGACTCAGCTCTTAATCGTTTCTTTTAAAATTTCAACTGCACACTCACCAAGGAGAATCTTGATGGCTCCTAAAAGTGCACCTGTGAAGAGAGCTAGGGACCAGGCCACCGTGGAGCCTGCCCCTAAGAAAGCCAAGTCCTCTACGACACAACAAAAAGGGAAGGAGGTGGTTCCTGAGGTGGCTGCAAAAGTGCCTGATTACTCCACACCCTTTGAGATCCTCACTTCCATTCCTTTAGAGCCTGAAGCCATTTTTGATATATCTTTCTTTGAATCTGAGCCGTTGGCAGCCCCTGCCATTGAGTTCTTGCGCAAGGCTGGTTTGTTCCCCTTGATGCAAATGATTCCTGCACTAGCCTATCCTAGGTTAGTGCAACTCTTTTACCAGCACCTTAGGGTCAGACCTGACACACATGGGCAGCCAGGCCTCCTTGTGTTAGTTGACAATTTTGAGATGCTGCTTAACCCAGAGTTGATTGCTGAAGTCATAGGCATCCCTGCCATTTTTTATCCCAACTGTGGTTATGGTTCCCCTGTGAGTGCCTCCATTGACACAATTGCACAGGCCATTACTAGAGGTTTGAAGGCCACAGGGGACTCCATCAGAAGAAGAGATTTGGATCCCAAACTGTTGTTCATCGATCAAGTGCTAAGGAAGAATATCTATTGCTCGGGACATCAGCAAGAGAGGAGGACACCAATTGCTGATGCTCTCTACTCCTCTCTGGGCCATAGATTTAATGCTACATGGTTGATTTTTGAGGCCATGAAGGATATGATGGTGAAGCTCGGGCTGCAAAAGAAGATCCACACTCTCCCCTATGGAAGACTCATCACCAAATTACTTCTGAGGGGAGGATACAAGATACCAGTGGGTGAGTTATCTGCTGACCTCACTCCCACCACTTTTGCCAAAAGACAATGGGGGATCAGCAGAAGTCTAATGGATCCCCAGAAGAAGAAGAAGAAGGTTGAAGCTCAGGTTGTTTCTGAGCAGGGAGAGGGAGCTGTTGTGGAAAAGGCCACCCCTGCCCCCAAAAAGAAGGCTAAAGCCCCTGATCCAAAGAAGGTGGCGCGAGCTTCTGTCACCTCTGCTTCTGCAGCAATCCCTCCATCCACCACACTTGTCTCTCCATTAGTTTCTTTGCCTATTCCATCTCTCCCCTTCCCTCTCTTATCTCCCTTTTCCATTCCACCCCCCACTGTGATTCATTCCTGGGTGGAAAGTGTTGAACCCCATGACAACACTCCCCCTTCACCCACCTTATCTCAATACACAGCCCCAGTAACTCCAACATCATTTGACCACAACCCTAACATCCCTCCCTTGATAACATACCTTAAAAAGAAAACCTCTCATACAACCCCTGCCTTATCTTTACCTACTTCCACCTCCCCAGTCATTCCAACAGACACACCCCATATCGACCAACCCTTAGTCCAACCTCTCCCAACTACATCGCCACTCCACGATCTTGACTTTAACCTAGCCACCACTTCAGGGTATCAAGCCTTCATGACTACCTTGCTTGACACCCTGCCATCCTATGATACCCCCCTCACAGATTCCCCACTCCCTTCCCCACATCACTCACCAGACCTTTCATCTTCTCCCCCTACAACTTTCTATCATGCCCCCACTTTCCCTTTCCAACCTGTTCCCTCCTATCCTCATACTCCACCCCAACCAACCTCAGATATCCTTACCCATATCCTTTCCCTCATACATGACATCCAAACCCAACTCTCCAACACCACATAGACCCAAGCCCAAATGTAAACTGACATTACCAACATACAATCCACCCTTCAAACATTGACAAACCCACCCATCTCTACACAACCTCCTACCACCCCACTCATTCAGCCCCCCTTCAACCTCTGAGTCCACAGTGCACCCAGACCTCACCCCAATTGACTTACCTACACCCTTCACCCTCCAAGAAACCATACCCCACCACTCCTTCCCCACTCTACCTATCCTTTCCCCACAAATATTACCTCCACCACAATTTACCAACACTTCTACCCAAACAGACCCCATTCCCTTCCCATCCACCTTTCTCATTCAACCCCACCTATTTGCAACCCCACCCCTTCCATTTCGGCCCTTCACCATTCCATTCTTCCCTTACCCAGAACCATCCACATCCACTGACCTTCCTTCATTTCACTTTCCACCCATACCTTCCATTCCACCTCTTCTCCCACCCCCTCCTCAATTCACTGACCATTCAACACAGACTACCCCAGCCACTTCCACCCCTCCTCTTGACTTCATCCCTACAACACCCACTTTGCCCCCCCAGGATCAATCACCTTCTCCTTCTTCCACTCCATTTCTACCCATCTTACCCAGACACTCCTATTACACCGCTCCCTACTTCACCCTCCTCCATGCCATGAGGGACAACTCCTATATCAAGAGGGATGTTCTCAATGGCATGGCCCAACTCCGACAAGTCACCAAATACCCCTTGCTACTAAAAATGAGTGACTTAAAGCTTGCTCACAGCGAGCAGCTGAGAGATATTTCTAAGGGGTGGGAGGCAATTTTGGAGACACTCAATGCGAACAAGGCTGCGGCAACTTATTACAGAATGACTACTGAACAATGCAGCCAATGCAAAAAGGGCAAAAAAGTACAATCGATTATTAGAAAGGAAACTGAACAATGCTCAAGAGATCAACCGACTCAGTAAGGAGCTTGCAGATACCAATCTCCTATGGGCTAACAAGAAAATTGAGATTTTGGAACAGAGGGTTGCCTTCCTACTATCCCAACCAATCCAGGCCACCCCTCTCGCCACAGCACCCCCTGAGGCCCCATCCTCTTCCACACAACCAGGCCCATCTTCTTCCACTCCCCCTGCCCCTACACCTACACAACCTGTTCCCCCTCCCCCTACAGCCCCAACTCATGTACCTCCTCCTGTTCCTACTCAAGTTCCTGCTCCTGCTAAAGACCCTACTCCAGCTCCTGCTCCTGTCTCAGTGCCTCCCCCTGTTCCCTCTCCACCTTTAAAAGAAGCGGCTCCTTCCAAGAAACCTCCCACTTCCAAAAGAGCCACTGCAGCCCAAAAAGGAAAAAGGCCAGCCCCTCCATCCCCACATCCAAAGGTCACCAGAGCTTCTGCTCAGGATGATCCCCATGGTCGCCTACTTTCCAAAGAGGAACGCAGACAGGCTACTGCTGCCCTTGGATTGGATCCTACTGAGCTTTTTCCTTCTGACTCAGACTCTGATTCTGCACCCCCTAGGGATCCCAGTGCCCATACTACTGTTGTTGCTCCTTCATCAAGCCCTGCTGAACAAACTTATCCTTAGAGAAGGAAGGTTGCTGCCAAGAGGACTACTCCCCCAACTGCCTCTTTGAAAATTGGAAAAGACAAATCTGCCCAGTCTGAGGAGGCACCACCACTAAGCCAGCCAGTGAAAGGGAAGAGCCCTGCCATTCTTGCAGCAAAAGAACAAGACAAATCTTCTGTGGTTCCCCCTATGCTTGCAAAAGGGAAAAGTCCTCTCCTACCTCAGGTGAAAGCAAAAGATACATCCCCTATTGTCCCTCCTGAGCCAGCACAAGCCCAATCCCCTCTTATTCCCCCTCCGACTCAGCAAGGGCAAGCCTCCAAAGGGACGAGCTCCAAAGGTAATGGCCCCAAAGGAAAATCTCCCACCAAACCCCCGGAGCCAATCATTGATAAATCTTTCGAGATCCCTCCTGAACCAAAGAGGAGAAAAATGAGGGTCAAGGCTCCAACAATACCCCAAACTGCCGACCAAAGAAAGGCAGAGAGAGAACTAAAGGAGAAAGAGGAGGAGGCTTACCTTCAAGAACATGCCAAGAAGAAGACCCTGCCAATGGAATAGTTAACCTAAGTGCAGCAGACTCATCTGAGTAATATGGAAATGGATATATGTTCACTTAAGAATCATGAAAATAAGAAATTTTAAATTTCTGCAAACTTTTGATATTATAAACTTTTAATATTCCACATTTCCATGATAATATCACCAAGGAAACTTACTTATATCAGCACTCAGTGAATCATTAGAGAGAGAAAAAGGTGAGGACATAATTAAAAGTTCAAAGGAAGACCATAACCAGTGAGAAAATTTTTTCCATCCTTTAAGGAGTAACCAAGGCAATCTCTTCTAGTTCTAAGGACTGGCTGAGTCACTGTGCTCACTAGAAGTTAGGTAACTCCAAGTTGAAACAACTGACAGTACTCATGAGACTTAGGAAAGGATCAAGGCCTTCTCTTGGACAGTTTGAGCCTAAAAGGACCAACCCTAAAGCATCTGCCCTTGTCCATACCCCTCTTTGATCTTTATATCCTAAATTTCTTCAAAATACACCTGAGTACTTGAACCTGAACCTATGAACCTGCTTCAGCCTACCCTCACTCTGAGAATTCAGAAGGTAAAGGAGAAAAGGTTGGAAATGGACTAGCTATGGTCAACATTCAGTGAATGGAGAAGAAGCATCTCAAAAATTCTGGCAGTATGGTAACTGAGAACATGGTGGCATTTCTGAAATGCAAAAACAAAAAATAAAAGAAGAAAATTTCATCAAAAGGAAACAAAAATAATAATGAAGAGGAGTAAGGGAGGAATCAAGAGGAACTTTCATTGGAGAATCAAAATCAAGAAGAGAAACTGATCACTTCAAATATGAAAATCTCAAAGAAGATGAAGGGAGCTGAATTCAAGAAGGTGAAGTCATGAATCACCTCTGTCCCCTACTGATTTCTCAATTTGGAACCCCTTTTCAACCTTTCATTCTTTCAACCCCACTCCATAAGCCACATTACGACCTAGTTAAAGCCCTTGTGATCTAAAGTTGAGTGAGCTGTCATGTGGAGATAAAGAGTTATCCAATCTATGGTGGGGAACTGCCAATGATGTCAACACTTAAGAACTCTGCCTATGCTCATGCTTACAGACCCATTTGGGGGATGTAACTGCTCTTGAGCCTGTGAGAAAATGAACCCCTCAACAAAACCTTTATGAGAGTATGCCCTGCAAAGTTTTTTGGGTTTGAACTTGAATGCATTATGTATGACTTATAACCTAATTTTTAATCTGATGATGAGCTCAGTGCTAGCACAGACTTGTGCAGTTTTCTGTGGTTGTAAACTGATTGGAAATGTTGTTCATTCATGAGAAGTTTATGCTGTTTAAATTACTATGCAACCAATGGATTCAATTTCTTTTATGATTATTGATTCAAGAGTAAACTAAGTCTTCCCCTTGACTGCTCACTGGATGATATTGCACTTTTGTTAACTGTTTCATTGAAGAAGTTTGTGGGTGTCTTCACTGAAAACCCTCAGGAGACTTCACTCCTCCACTAGGGATCACCTAGGGGTTTCAAAGGCTTGGTACATATGCTAAATGTATCCGTGCTCCCTACGAAAGTGGCATTTAATTTTTGTAGTAGATTTAATATAGCTTTGCTAAGGGACTAGCAAAGATTAGGTTTGGGGGTGTGTTAAGACCTAAAAAGTACCACTTTTCACCCCTTAACTTAACCTTTGATTAGACCCATAGCCACCTAATAAGTCCTTGTAAAGTATTTTATGTAGGTAATAACCAACAGTGAAATAAGGCCAAGAATCCTGCTAAGGAGCCTATTTTGGCACCAGAAGTCCCTCAGAAGGATGGACTCTGAATCTAGACCTGAAATGAGCTTCGCGTAGTGCAGCTGAGCTTCCCAAGACTCTACAACAACTTCTCGGGCAGATGATTGACTGAAGAGCTTCAGAAGCATAAACTCGCGCAGCTCCCATGAAGCTCAAGAGTAGAACACATCGCGCAGTTCAGAGCAAACCTCTCTCAACCTCGTGCAGTTCGCTCAGAACGGTTGAGAAGAGAGAGCCTCAGAAGACTCATCGTGCAGCTATTGCGCAGTCGCCACAGGATGCAATTATCAGAAGAGAAGTCCTCGCGCAGTTCTCGCGCCATTCAAGAAGAGAGCATCCTTGCGAAGGTAAAGCCACCCTCGTGAAGATCAGTTAAGACATGGAACCTCGCGTAGTTCAGAACTCATTAAAGCCTCGCAAGGTAACTCGTGAAGTCCATTGAAGAGAAGTTCTCGCGCTATTCAAATTTGTCCTCACGGAGATCAACCCAGCGACTGCTTGAACTCCAACCTCGCGACTGCTTGAAGAGCAAACCAAGCCAACCTCGCGATGGTTGAAGTTTTAATTTCAAATCATCCTAGCGAAGAGCAAAAGCTACCATGCGACAGGTTTGGGAAACAATGGCTACCTAGCGAAGCTCTGAACCTCAAACTTCCTTCTCTTCAGTAGAGGACTTTCTGGGAATTTCCAGTGATTAGGGCATGCACTCACACGCTCAAATCTCCATGCACGTGCCCCAAGGCATCGAAGGATCACTATTCGGCCATGTGGCATCATTAAAATTAGGGTTTCCTGACCCTAATGCACCGCCACACCACTGCTATAAATACTCATACTTAGCTTAAAAAAAAAAGAAAGCTTAGACCATCTTTTCTTTCTACATCCTGGAATAGCTGGGAACACATCTCATTTCTTGGAGACTTGATTTGAGATCGTTTTGTTTTTCTTTTTGTAGTTGTAAGTAGTTTTCTTTTTCCTTCTCTCCATAGTCCAACACCTGCTGGCTATGTCTTTGTATGCATTTTGAACTAGATTAATGGAAGTTCTGTAATAGGATCTGTACTTTGTGAGATTTGTGTTTGAATGTGAGATGCTCTGTGCAAGGCTGCTACCTTGTGATCCGCCATTGCTTTGACTGTGTTTTAAAGCAAAGGAGGGCTGATTCTAAGGGCCATTCAGATCCAAGTGACCTGTGTGTCTGGGCTATCATGGTCCTATACAGCCTTAGCCCCACCACAGGACCCACTAGATCTGAAATCCTCATGGGAGATTGAGCTGGTAACCTTGTGACCATGGTGGTGGCAGCGATATTCTAGGTTTATCATGGGCTCTGTGAGGAGGATAGCCTCTGGGATAGTCTATGACTATTCAAGTGGACAGGTTATAGCCTTAGGGTGATTCTAATTCACCGATCCAAGATGGATCCTTCTTCTTTACACCTGAGCTTGTAGAAGCCTGGTGGGGGATTGTACAGAGGCAGACTCCCCTATATTTGTATAGATCCGCCATCAGATGTTGGATCTGATCTGGTTATGGAGATTGTAGGCTTGTGACTGGACCATTGTAGCCTCACTCAAGCAATGAACAACTAGATCGAAGGTTGTATTCAATCGCTTACTGGTTCTATGTGTCTGGGCTATCATGGTCATTTACAGCTTTAGCCCCACACATAGAGCTTTAGAGGTTGAGGTTCCCTATGGATTCTTGAGCTGGTAGCCTGGATGAAATAGTGCCCGTAATGATTAACTTCTTATGTTTTGACCCATCCCTGGATTGTGGTTCCCCTATGGGATAGTCTGTGACCATTTGAGTGGACAGGTTATAACCTTAAGGGATTGAATCTTGGCAGAAGTGATGGGTTGAATCATTTCTCCTTAGTGGTGATAATGTAGCCATTGGACAGGATTTCTTTAACATCAGATGTGAATCTGAGTTACAAAACTCCTCTGATCTGGGCTCAATAACATACTTCTCACCCTTTTATATTTATTTTCCACACTCCATCCATCCTCTCAACCCTTTCTGTAGTTTAAACATTAGGATACCTTAGAATACTTAGAATAAGTGACCTTAAACTCCCCTCCTTTTTAGGACTGCCAGATCTGTAGTCAGATCTGGAGGGACTACTAGAGATGGCTCATTTGGAGCTGTAGATCACCTTTCCCTGTGGGACAAACTCTTACTTATCAAAACTTGCTACAATGGACCCTGTATCTTACAGGTCTAGGATTTCTTAGTTGTGCTGATTCCATCCCCTGTTTTACTCTTTCTTTGATTTTAAATTGTTTTTATCACCAACCAATAAAGCAAGCACACACTCAGAAATCCCCCAACATGACTCTGGCATAGGAGAGTGTGTGAGGCTTCTTGTTCTGCCCTATCTTCTCCACTAGGTCTTTCATTGCCTCAAAGATGAGCCAGGCTGAATGGAAGCCATGGCCTAGAGAAAGAATAGACAGCATTCGCAATGGGAGTTCTCCTCTCCTACTGATGTCCTGAGTAGTAAATGTTCTTTAGCAGGACTTGGTCAATGAAGAGGAGTTGAAGCTCCAATTCTCTTCTTCTGATCGAATCCCCTGAGGCCTTTAATCCTCTAGTCAAAGCCCTTGCAATTGTATCAATGGAGGTGCTCAGGGGGGGGGCATATCCACAGCTAGGGTCGAATGTGGCTGGGATGCCCAATACTTCTGCAATCACTTTGGGGCTCACTAACATCTCAAAATCGTCAATCAGCACCAGCAAGCATACTTGTCCATCCTTTTCCTTTTTTACTCTAATGTGCTGGTAAAAGAGTTGCACTAGCCTAGGGTAGGCTAGTGCTAGAATTCCTCTCATCAAGGGTGTCAGACCCGCTTTGCTCATAAACTGCATGGCAGGGGTAGAGAGAGGCTCCTTCTCAAAGAATGGCAGGTCAAAAGCTATTTCAGGCTCTAATGGGATCGAAGTCATGAGCTCTGAAGGAGTAGAAAACTTAAGGGTTGGCTCCTCCGCCTCCTCAACCACTTCCTTCCCTTTTTTAGGTGCCTTTGAAGTCTTGGCCTTCTTAGGGGTGGCCTCAACAGGGGCCTTATCCTTGCTCCTCTTCTTTGGTGCACTCTTGGGGGCCATTACAACTTCTACCTTTGAATATGAGAAATGGAGACTGATATCTAAGTGCTTACCCTAAAATCCTAGGGTTTGGTTTGATCTGACGCACAGGGCACCGTGAGATCTCTGAGCAGAGGGCAATAGATGGGGGTGATGCTAGGAAAAAATCTGTTGATTCCTAGTGTGAATGATAGGTTGTAGAGTGGATGCTGGAGGAGAGAGGTAGAAGAGCACCAGAAGCTAGGGTTTCACAGAGGGAAGAAGGAAGAAAATACTGGAAAGGGAGACAAGCACGGGATTAAAATACTTATCGCGAAGCTCAGCGCGCTTCAGAACATCTGGTCGCAGGATTGGAAATGAACCTAGCGAAGGTGTTATTCAACTTGGATTGCGCGACAATCTCCCAGGTTGACCTTGGAGCACGCGATAGTATGTGAAGAATTCATGTGAATTGCGCGAGCGGCTCCTAGGTCTCCATTTGGATTGCGCGAAAAGCTCTGAGGTTCACTTTGAATCTCATGATAGCCTTAGAATCTCATGACAGCTAATGAAGTATTCCTATTGAATTGTGCGAGAGTCTCCCAGGTTTCCTGCTGAACCACGCGTCAGCCTCTGAATCATACGACAGTTGATGAAGTATGCTCTTTGTATTGTGCGAGAGTCTCTCAGGCTTACCTTTGGACCCAGCGACAGCAAAGTATGAGACAGAGAGCATGTGCTCTCTGTTCTGCCCTTTCCATGTGCTGTGGTTTGATCCTAGGCATGACTCTCACCATGGGTACCTCTAGACACATTAAAAATCAACCATTCAAGCAAGGACAACAAAAATCACCCTCCCACATTATGCATTTAATAAAAAACAATCAATCCAAGAGCAGTAATCATTACACCAAGCATAAAAAAAATTCAAATCAGACAGGTCCAGATTCAAGTGGGGCCACTAACATTTCCTAGAGAATTTGAACAAAAGAAAGCAAGATAAATCTACCAAAACCAAAGCACATATGATACAATAATGACACACCTGTGGATCAGTTTAAAGAAGGATCCCCTTGAAAGTGAATGTTGTCCATGGGTTTGGCAGGTTTTTCAAAACAGGGCTTAAGCCTCTGACCATTCACCTTCAAGGTTCTCCCAGACTTAGCATCCTTGATTTCCACAGCACCAGATGGGGAAACATGCATGACAATGTAGGGACCTTCCCATCTGGATTTCAATTTGCTAGGAAAAAATTTAAGTTTAGAGTTAAACAACCAAACCTTGTCACCAGCTATGAAACTCTTTCTCAACAACCCCTTGTCAAAGAAAGCTTGGGACCTTTCCTTGTAGATCCGGGCATTGGCATACGCATCCATCCTTAGCTCTTCCAATTCTGACAGCTGCAGCAACCTGTGATGACCAGTAGAAGTTAGGTCTAGATTAAATGTTTAATGGCCCAATAGGCCCTGTGTTCTAACTCCACTGGGAGATGACAAGCCTTGCCATAAACCAGTCTGAATGGGGACATACCAATGGGAGTCTTATAGGCAGTCCTATAAGCCCACAGTGCATCATTATGCTTGTCAGCCCAATCTTTCCTGTCAGTCCTCACAGTCTTCTTAAGGATGAGCTTGATCTCCCTATTTTAAATTTCAACTTGCCTACTGGTTTGTGGGTGGTAGGGAGTAGCAATCCTATGGGTGACAGAATATTTCTTGAGCAAGCTCTCGAAATTTCTATTGCAGAAATGGCTACCCCCATCACTGATAATGGCTCTAGGGGTGCTAAATCTCGAGAAGATATTCTGCTTTAGAAACTTGAGGATAACCTGATTATCATTAGTTCTTGTGGCAATGGCTTTTACCCATTTGGAAACGTAATCCACTTCCACTATAATGAAATGAAAACTATTTGAAGGAGGAAAGGGGCCCATGAAATCAATACCCCAGACATCAAATAGTTCCACAACAAGGATGGGCTGCAAAGGCATTGAGTTTATTTTGGACAACCCTCCTAATTTTTGACATCTTTCACAGGTCCTGCAGTGTGTATTGGCATCTCTGAATAAAGAAAGCCAATAGAACCCACATTGCAAGACTTTGTCAGCTATTTTTCTTCCACTAAAGTGGCCTCCACAGGCATTTTCATGGCACATGGCCAGAATACTGTGGACATCACTTTCTGGAACACATTTCCAAATGATTTGGTCTGCACAATACTTATATAAGCAAGGTTCTTCCCAGAAAAGAATTTGACCTGTGAGAAAAATAGGTCTTTGTCTATTTTTGTCCAATAGGCAGGAATCATGTCTATAACTAGATAATTGATAATATGTGCATACCAAGGAATCAAGGATTGGATGGCAAACAATTGCTCATCCGGGAAGACATCATTTATAGCAAGGTCATCAACACCTTTTTCCAAAATAATTCTGGACAAGTGGTCAGCCACCACATTTTCTACACCCTTTTTGTCCTTGATTTCAATGTCAAACTCCTGTAACAGGAGTATCCATCTAATCAACCTAGGCTTCGCATCCTTCTTGGATAATAGGTATTTCAATGCTGAGTGGTCAGTGAAGATTATAGTTTTAGACCCAAGTAGGTAAGGTCTAAACTTGTCCACAGCAAAAACCACTGCCAGAAGCTCTTTCTCAGTTGTTGTGTAATTCAACTGAGCTTCAACAAGTGATTTGCTGAGATAGGCAATGACTACAGGCAGCTTATCTTTTCTCTGGCCCAAAACAGCACCTATTGCCAAGTCGGATGCATCACACATCAACTCAAAGGATAGGGTATAGTCAGGTGTTTGGAGTACAGGGGCAGAGGTGAGGCAAATTTTTAAAGTTTTAAAAGCCTCAAGACATTCAGCAGAAAAGTCAAAGGGCATATCCTGGCAAAGCAGGTGGCACAATGGTTTAGCAATTTTACTGAAGTTTTTGATGAACTTCCTGTAGAATCCAGCATGTCCAAGGAAAGATCTGATTTGTTTGACCATTCTTGGAGGGGTTAAATTTGCAATGAGGTCAACTTTGGCCTTGTCTACCTCAATTCCATCTTTAGAGACTACATGGCCCAACACAATACCTTGTGTTACCATGAAGTGGCTCTTTTCCCAACTTAGGACCAAATTGGTCTCCTCACATCTTTGTAAGACCAGGTGGAGGTGTTGCAGACATTGGCCAAAACTATCCCCATAAACAGAAAAATCATCCATAAATTTTTTAAAGAATTTGTCAATCATATCAGAAAATATGGCATACATACACCTCTGAAAGGTGGCTGGGGCATTACACAGCCCAAAAGGCATCCTTCTGTAAGCAAGGTGTCAAAAAGGCAAGTAAAAGTAGTTTTCTCTTGATCAAGAGGGTGCACAAGATCTGGTTGTACCCTGAGTGCCTACCAAGAAAATAGTAAAAAGCTTTCCCAGCCAACTTATCCAAAATTTGATCAATAAAGGGGAGAGGGAAGTGGTCTTTTCTGGTCTTAGAGTTGAGTTTTTGATAATCGATGTAAACTCTCCAGCCAGTGGTCTCCCTGGCTGGTCTCAGCTCTCTAGACTCAGTTGTGATCACTGTTATGCCAGATTTCTTGGGCACCACTTGGATAGGTGCCACCCATTAAGAATCAGAAATAGGGTAAATCACCCCAGCATCCAGCAATTTAATGATTTCTTTCAGGACCACTTCCTGCATGTGAGGATTCAATTCCTCCAAATGGATCCTATGCATACAGATTGATGCACCAATCCCTCCTAGATCAGCAATGGTCAAGCCAATTGCCTTCTTGTGCTTCTTCAAAACTGTTAGTAATTCCTCCTCTTGCTCATTGGTAAGAGAAGAGGAGATAATTACAGGAAGTTTTTCATCTTTCTCAAGGAAAACATATTTCAATGTCTCTGGAAGCTTCTTGAGTTCCAGATCAGGGACTTGTTGGATGGATGGTAGGGTTGGTGCTTTGTTGGTTTGAAGAAGGGGCAGCAATGTAGGTTTTCAAATGGAATGCTGCACTAAGCCCACAGAAGACTTCAATGTGGACATGTCTTCTGGCATTAAAGTTGGGCTTCCTTCCTCTACCATTTTCCAAACTTCAGTTAAATTTGTGACAATGTTGCCCCACTCCAGCAGAGTGGGCAGTTCTTCTTCAACAACTTCTTCTAGTACATCCACTGCAAAGCATTCCTCATTATCCAGCTGAGGGTACTGTGCACTGTTGTACACATTAAGCTCAACTTTCATATGTCCGAAAGTTACCTCCATGATCCCAGACCTGCATTGAATGCATGCATTGGCAGTGGCCAAGAATGGTCTGCCCAAAGTAACAGGTATCGGGGATGTACTCTTGTTGTAGCCCATGTCCAAAACAAGGAAGTCTGTAGGGTAGAAGAACTTGTCCACCCCTACCAAGACATTCTCAACCACTCCCATGGGTCTCCTCTCAGACCTATCAGCCATCAACAGCACAATGGGGGTGGGTTTAAGCTCCCCTAAACCTAGCTGCTGATACACACTGTATGGCAGCAGGTTAACACTAGCTCCAAGGTCTAGAAGGGCCCTTCCAATTGTGTGGTCTCCAATTATACAGGGGATAGTGGGTATCTCTGGGTCTTGCAACTTCTCAGGCATTGTCATGTTTAATACAAAATTAACTGTATCAGTTGTAAAGACCTTTTTGGACAAATGGCCTCTGGCCTTCCTTTTCTAAGTACAAAGGTCTTTCAGAAATTTTGCATAGGCTGGGACCTGTCGGATTGCATCAAGCAGGGGCAAATTGATTTTTACCTGTTTAAAGATCTCCATCATTTCCTCTATTTGTGCATTCCCTTATAAAAAGGGGTAGGGCCACTCAAAGCATGAGGAAATGGCAGCTGAGGTACTGCTGGTTCCTCAGCTGCAAGCCTATGACTGAACTTTTATTTTTTTCTTTTTTCTTCTTTTATCTCCTACTAAGGCTCAACTACAACCTCTTTATTTTTCCCTTATTGCAGGGTAGCAGGCAACTCCTGGCTCTGTGCTCTAACAAAGTCTCTTTCACTTTCACTCCACAGTTCTTTGGGAATGACCTCTCCTTGTTCCTTTCCCACCTGATTGTCTACCAGCCTGCCAGACCTTAGGGCTGTGATGGCATTAGCCCTCTCAAAATTTGGGGATCCTTCTCCAATCGAATATTGGCCCTTAGGGTTGGCTACTGGCTGGCTTGGCAACCTGTCCTCTTCTCTTTTGGCCAAGGCATTAGCTATTTGGCCTAGCTGCTCTTCTATTTTCTTTATGCTTTGACTGTGAGAAGTCACAGTCTGAGTCAAGTGTCCAAGGCTCTGTAATTGGGTCAAAACTTGGTCCTCGAAAGAAGCACTTCAAGGCTGAGGTGGAGGAACTACCAACTGATTTTGCTATTGGGGCTACTGCTGATGTTGGAAATTTGACCTTGGGGCATATCCCTGGTTAAACTGCTGCTATGGCCTTTGAGGTAAGGCCAACATCATTTATGGCTGCATATAATTGTCCTGTCTCCACCTCAAATTTGGGTGGTCTCTCCATTGGTAACTAGTATTTTGGTGCTGGTATCCATATGGCTGCTTGTTGTAGCCACCAGATTGTTGTTGTCCAAATGATTGGGCAGCAGCAGCTTGTTCCATCACATACTCAGGGTATTGCCCTGCAGATGGGCACTCTTCCACTGTGTGTTGTGGAGATTGGCATATCAGACATGCCTCCATCACTTGTGCAGCCATTCGGGACTGCACCACAGTTAAAAGTTTATCAAACTTATCAGAGAGATTGGCCATTTGCATTCTCAGGTCTTCATTTCCCCTAACTTCAAACATCTTTCCTTTGAAAGTTTCAGCAAGCCCCAGCTTAGGAGAAGGCTCTTGAACAGTTCTAAATGAGGACACCTTTTGGAAAGCATTTTCACTGATGACCTCGAACAAGTCCCATGCCTCATCAGCTATTTTATGCATGTATGTTCCACCACAAGAGGCATCTACCATGTCTCTGCTTTTCTCATCAATCTCATTATAGAAGCTCTGGAAAAGCTGCCATTCCGGGATCTTGTGGTGGGGACATTGTTTGAGCATCTCCTTGAATCTGCCCCAGGATTGATTAAAATATTCAGTTGAGGATTGGGCAAAAGTAAGTATTGCTTTCCTCAACTGGCTGGTTTTGGTCTCTGGAAAGAATTTGGTCAGAAATCTTGTCTGGAGGTCTTTCCAAGTAGTGATATTGTTGTTTGGGAGAGTAGACAACCCGGTGCTGGCCCTGTCCTTTAGGGAGAAAGGAAAGAGCCTTAGCATGGTGGCATCTGGTCCCCAACCAGCAATGGAGAATGTGGTGCACAGGGCAAAGAATTGGTCAATTTGCTTGTAAGGGTCTTCCTTGCTAAGCCCATGGAAAGAGGGAAGCATTCGGATGATTGAGGTTTTAATCTCATAGTTTTCCTGAATATCTGGGAATTGAATGCTGAATGGAGAATTATAATCATCAGGAGCATTCAATTCCTTCAATGTTCTGGGTTGCTCTTCACCCATGACTGCTATCTCAATTTCAGTAGGGGGCTCGACTGTGGTGTGTCTGTGCCTTCTCGGTCTTCTATCCCTTTCTATCTCAGGGTTAGGAGGCTCTAATGTAGGATTGAGGGATCTCCTTCCTAACATTCACACACACCAACAGCAGGGAAGACTACTCACAAACACATTACACTTAACAAAATTACACTATCCTAATCAACTGCTATGGAATTTTCAAAGGAGAAATAAACTGAGGTTTTGAGGGTTAGAGAAGTGCAAACAGAGGTAGCTAGACTCCCAGTGCAATTCTACTCTCGTTCTCTGCTACTGTCCAGGTCTGTAAGAAAAATTCCAAATGTAAATCAACAGTATCAATAATTCACAAGTACAGCTACCAAAGAATAAAAAATACAAAAATCTAGGGTCTAATAATAGATCAAGATTCCCCGACAGCGGCGCCAAAAACTTGTTGAAGTATTTTAAGTGTTTGCTACTAACTTTATTGGAGATGGTGATAAGAATGGGGTTAGTAAAAATGAATCAAAGGTGGATTGAAGAGCAGCCAGCCTAAAAATACACAGTCCTGCAAGATATAGGGCCTGTTGTAGCAAGTTTTAATAAGTAAGAGTTTGTCCCACAGGGAAAGTTGATCTAAAGCTCCAAGGGAGCTATCTTTAGTAGGCCCTCCAAATCTGGCTACAGATCTGGCAATCCTAAATGGAAGGGGATTTATGGTCACTATAGTCTAAATCCTAAGGTAACTTAATGCCTAAACTACAGAAAGGGTTGAGAAGAATGGTGGAGTGTAAGAAAATAAATATAAAAGGGTGAGAAGTATGCTATTAGGTACAGATTTGATGGGTCTTAGAACTTAGACTCAGATCTGCTGCTATAGATATCTTGTCCAATGGCTACATTATCACCAAAGAGGAGAAAGGATCCAACTCACCCCTGTGCCATGATCCAATCCCTTATGGCTATAACCTGTCCACTTAAATGGTCACAAACTATCTAATAGGGGAACCACAATCCAGAGATGGGTCAGAACAAGTTTATCATTGTAGGCACTACTTCATCCAGGCTACAAGCTCAAGAATTCATAGGAACCTCAACCTCTAAAGTTCTGTGTGTGGGGCTAGGCCTACAACGTGCACTAGCCTGGACACACAAAACCAGCAAGAGTTTGAGTACTAGCTTTTAAGCTTAGCTGTTCACTGCTTTAGAAAGATAGCAGTGATCCAGTCACAAGCCTACAATCTCTACAGCCAGATCAGATCTGCCATCTGATTGTGGGTCTATACAAATGCAGGGGAGTCTGTCTCTGCACAATCTCTCACAAGGCTACAAGCACAAGTGCAGAGAAGAAGAATCTGTCTTAGATCAGTGGATTGGCCCCACCCTAGGGCTATAATCTATCCACTTGAATGGTCACAGACTATACACAGAGGTTATCCTCCTCACAGAGGTCTAAGACAGAATAAGAACATTGTTGTCGCCACCATGTTCACAAGGCTACCAGCTCAAGCTCCCATGGGGATTCAGATTTAGTAGGTCCTGTGGTGGGGCTAGGCCTGCATTGTGCCTAACCTGGACACACATGTCACTTGGATCTAAGTAAAACCTTAAAGACAATCCTCCATTGCTTACAATACAACTTAGCAATGGAGGATCTCAAGGCAGCAGCCTTGTACAGAACAACTCACAAAACACCAATCCTATACATGCAATAGATCCTATTACAAAACTCGATTAAAACTATACCAAATAATCATATAAAGGCATAGCCAGCAAGTGCTGAAGTATGGAGAGAAGGAAAAAGATAAAAGAAAACTCCTAAACCCTAACCTTAGCCTCTTGTAATTCTACAGTCGATTTCAAGGAGTACAGAAGTCAAGTCCAAGTCCAAGTCCCTTAAACCTAAGCTAGGCTTAGGCTTATATAGCAGTCGGCTCTTTGTGAATTAGGGTTAGGAAAACCCTAATTTATCAATGCTAATGTGGCCCATTTCTATTCCTTAGATGCCTCGAGGCGTGTGCACAGAGATTAGAGCATTGGAGTGCATGCCCGGATTGCTAAAAGTTCCCAGATTGCCCTGCAGAAGTGGGGAGAAGTTAAGAACCCAAGCCTCGCTAGGTAGAAAGGCTTTCTAGGTCTTATCGCGTGATAGAATTGGCATCGTGGTGTTGCTTTGACTTGAAGCTCTTGCAGTCGTAGGGTTGGTACTTTGGTCATCGCGGGGATGCTCTGGTCATCGGAGGATTGGTCTTTCCATTTGAATGGCGCGGGAATTACACACGTAGTTCGTTCCTTGATGAATCCCGCGACGATCCTCGCAAAGAAAATAATGTACATGGGCTTCTAGATCACGCGAGCAGTTCCTTGAAAGTTTGTATCTCGTGACAACGGCGCGACAGCGGCGCGCAAGAATGCCTGGAGCTCTCTATTCAGTAAATCGTGCGAAGGTTGAAGACTCATCTCTTGAGCTGCGCGAGATTGTGTGAATGCTTCGCGAGCGCTTAAGTCTGAACCTCGTGAGAACCGCATGAAGTATGCTTTTTACTCCCTACTGACATCCAACTGTGTGCGAACGGCACGAGGACTGTGCAACCAGTTGGTGTGCTCCCTTCAGAAGCCCGTGACAACTGCGCGACGCATTCTTTTTAGTTCAATTGAGCCCTGCGACATCTGTGCGAGGCATTCTTCTTGATTTATTTCTACTTTGCTGTGCCTATGCTGCAGCCAATTCTCTATCTGGGTTCAACCTTCTTTCTTTTGAGGAACTTCTGGGACAATAGTAGGCTTTTTGGCATGGTTAGGGATTATTTGTAGCTGCTGCTTATTACCTACAGGATAGACTTAAAACACATTTATTAAGTGATTAAGGGTCTAACAGAGATTAAGTTAAGGGGTGAAAAGTGGTACTTTTTAGGTCTTAACAATCCTCTTGACCCACCGTTACTAAATTAACACAATATCAATAAGCACTAATTCAATAGCAATCACCGCAAAGACCTCTTGAATGCTCATGCCAAGCTTGAAAATCACAAAGAAGAGTTTAGAAGAAGTCTTACCAACAAAATCCTAGGGTTTTTGAGATCATGCTGTGCACAGCACCAAATCAGCTCAGAGTAGGTGTAAAATGTAGCCCTGAAGATGTTGAAGCAATTAGAGAAGTGGAAAATTGTTAAGAGTAGCACCTAGTGAAGTAGAGAGAGAAATAGAAAAATGGAATAATCACCAGAGCAAACTCAAAGCGCAAAGGGAAGCTGTCGAATGGCAAAAATGAAGTTGTCGTTAGGTTTAAAGCAGTGGGAAACAATTCTTGATAGGAATGGGGCAAGGTGTAGACAAGTTGATGCAACCTGTCGAAGAGTAGATAGTAAATGATCCTCGCGAGAGGTGCATGCAATCCTGTCGAAGAGTCTAAGAAGACTGAAATAATCATTCCGAGAGGTTTACAGAACCTCTCAACAGGTTCTTTGGAATCAATATGCAATCCTCTCGATAGGTTCTAGGCATAAGATAAATCATGTTGAGGAAATCAGAGAACCTCTCGGTAGGTACCATTAACATGTCGAGAATTTAACCAAAAGTCTTCAAAACCTTTCGAAGTGATCCTGGATCCTATCAACAACTTATTTTTACATCTTCAAACTTGTCAAGGATTAGTTCACACTTCTCGACAACTTCTAAATCTTGTCGAAAAGCAGACTGAGAACACTCAGAACCTATCAACATGTTCATAAAACCAAGCGACAGGTTATATTTCAATTCAAATAAGCTTGAAATCAATCCTTAGTTCATTTCCCAACATATTTGACACTCCAGCTCTGCTCACTTCATACTCTGACTCATTTTCCTACCTGAGGTACTAACATACATGGCAAATTTATGTACAATGCCTAACAGAAAAAATCAATAAAAAGAAATAACCAAATACATAAGTTACTATACATAATATACATTTGTTGAAACTCAGCCATGACATGGAGGATCATGATAACGGATGGTCGACAAGCTCCTCCAAATTTTTAAAAACATTCCCAACATCGTCACAAAGAACATTACAGTGCATTAGCTTAGGCAAAGCCTCTTTCACAAGCTCATCACAAACATCAATTAAAAAACAATCCTCACTATCCAAGTGAGGTTGATTTGCTGCCTTGTACACATTCAATTTAACTTTCATGTTGCCAAAAGAAACCTCTATTTCTCCTGATCTACACTGAATACAAGCATTGGCAGTGGCCAAGAAGGGCCTACCCAACATTACAAGAATAGAGGTGGTGCAGTTGCTTGGTTCTATGTCAAGAACTAGAAAATCTGCTGGGTAAAAGAATTTGTCAACTCTAACTAACACATCCTCTATCATTCCCACAGGCTTCCTTTCAGATCTGTCTGCTAGTTGTAGCACCACATGTGTGGGCTTCAATTCTCCCAGGCCTAACTTCTCATAAACAGAATATGAAAGTAGGTTTACACTAGCTCCCATATCTAATAGGGCCTCCTCAATGGTATGATCCCCAATGATGCAGGGGATTGTGGGAACTCCAGGGTCTTGAAGCTTGGTTGGAGTTGTAATAGATAGCACTTGGTTCATTTTCTCAGCACAAAAAACCTTCTTGGATAGGTGTATCCTAGACTGTCTTTTGTAGGTGAACAATGATTTTAAAAAATTTGCATAGGCTGGAACTTGCTTGATGGCATCAAGTAAAGGAAAGTTGATCTTTACTTGTTTGAAAGTTTTCATCATCTCTTCAACTTTAGCATTCCCCTTGTCAAAAGGAGAAGCTGCTTTCATTGAATTAGGAAATGGCAAGTAAGGGACTGCTCCTTCATTTGCTGCCTTAGCCAATTCATCACTTTTCTTTTTGGTTTCATTTTTTATTGGGGAGCATCAACATTCCCCTTATTCAGGCTATGTTGTTCCTGCTGCCTATATTTTGGGGCTATTTCTTTTCTTTATCTTTTTCTGTATTTTTCTCGAGCTCAATACCAACTTGATTGTCAAATGTCCTCCCACTTCTCAAAGTAGTGATAGCTTTAGCTTCTTCATGTGAGGAAGAAACTTCACCCACCACATAATTCTTCTTTAGATTATCCATGGGTTGACTAGGCAGCCTCCCCTCTTCTCTCCTTATCAAGGCATTAGATAGCTGACCAAGGTGGTCTTCCATCTTTTTAATGCTTTGGCTATGACAGTGGACTGTTTGGGATAAAGAACCCAAGTTCTGCAATGAGGCCATAACTTGCTCTTTAAATGTGAGGGACCTAGGGAGTGCTGGGGTTGGTGCACTTTGAAGAACAGGCTGGAGCATTGGCTGGGCCAAAGGCTGAGCCATAGGCTATTGGTATTGGGGCCTTAGAAAATAATTATGCTGATATGGTTGGGCATTCCTATAGGGCATGGATTGCTGTGGCTGCTACTGCTGCTGGTTTTGAAAATTGTCTTGTCTCCACCTCAAGTTTGGGTGATTTCTCCAATGATAACCAGCAGTAGGCTGTTGTCCATAGGACTGAACAATGTTCACATGCTCCATCACAAGATCTAGAAATTGGGCAGCTGAAAGACATTCCTCAATGGAGTGAGTGGGGGACTGGCATATGATACATGCCTCCTCCACTTTGGAAACAATTGGAGACTGCCTTGCTCTCATCATTTTCTCCAACTGTCAAACTGTCCACTTTCCTCTCCAACCCATTATGTCCACTCACCTCATACATCTTCCCTCTGGTAGTATTTTCTTTCACCAACCTAGGGGTCTCCAAATCACTTGCCCAGGTTTCCCTTTGCATTGAGTTTTTACTGATGATATCAAATAACTCCCATTCCTCATCAGCAGTTTTGTTGAGGTATGTACCACCACAAGAAGCATCAACCATATCCTTACTTTTAGGATCGATTCCTTGATAGAAACTCTAGACAAGTTGCCATTTAGGAATCTGATGATGGGGACATTACTTAAGGAGTTCTTTAAATCTCGCAGCTTGGTGATAATCTTCAGTTGGGGCTTGAGCAAAAGAGATAATGCTCTTCCTCAACTGACTTGTTTTAGACATGGGAAAAAACTTGGCCAAAAATTGACATTGAAGATCATTCCAGGACTAAATACTGTTGGTTGGGAGCATTGACAACCAAGTTCTAGCTCTATCCTTTAGTGAAAAAGGAAAAAGTCTCAACTTGGTTGCTTCCTCCCCCAAACCTATAATATTGAAGGTAGTGCACTGTCCTAAAAATTTATCAATATGCTTCTATGAATATTCTTTGCTCAGGCCATGGTGTGAGGGTTACATTTGGATGATAAAAGACTTGATATCATAGTTTCCTTGGACAACAGGGAATTAAATGTAGAAGGGGGAATTGTAAACCCCTGATGCAATGAATTCCTTTAAAGTCCTAAGTTGCTCACCCATTGGAGAAATCTCCGAATCAACTAAAAGTGTGTGTATGATTTTCTTAGGTCAAAGAAGTCTTTCAACTTTAAGATCTAAGGGAGCAATCTCAGGATTAAGAGATCTCCTCCCAAGCATACACGACACAAAAACCAAATACAAAGCAGAAAATCATAGCACAAAATTCAATCACAACAATCACAAAATAATCAAATACAAAACTGCAGATCTACTCCACTCTAGATCTAAGAATGTAAACAGAGTTAAGAGATGCAAACCTAAGCAATGCTTGTTCTTTCAAGTGATACAGAGCTCCTCTTAGCTCCACAAATCCAGATCTGAAATAGAGTAAAACTACAACAAAAACTAAAGTAGAAATTAATCAAACACTTAACAGTCAATGAAAAATCTAAATCTAAAAATGAGAAAACTTAGATCTATCACTTTTAAAAACACAGCTCCCCGATAGTGACGCCTAAAACTTGTTTTGTAGCCCACCTTGTGATTATTAAAGAGTTAAAACCAGCCAATTAAAACGGTAAAAATCACAGAGAAATGAAATCAAGGCGAGCGGCTAGTCCTACAAGATCCAGGGCTGTGGTAGCAAGTTTTAAAAGGTAAGTAAGGGTATGTCCATAAGGAAATGTGTTCTAAAGGATGGTAAATCTCTAGATTCAGAGTGGATCTGGCACTCTATCCTAATTTAAACTAAACTAAACTAGGAAAGATGAGAGGTTTTGTGGTTTTGTCACTTTAACTACAGACTACAGAATTAAATGCTATTGATCTAGATCTAGTCCAACACAGAAAGTAGAGGAGATATAGAAGAAATGAAAATTTCAAAAGGTGAGGAAATCAGCTAGGGGTATTGGTCTCTCACTAAAAATTAAAGGAATCAAAGAACTTGCATAGATCTGATTTGCTACAATCCTCTTTTCTGGCTCCAAGCTTCCCAGGTTACCCCGGCAGAGGTGAGGTATAAGAATCCAATCTTAACCAGAGAATTGAAGCAATCCTAAGGCTATGATCTGTCAACTTTAATGGTCACAGACCATCCTAGAGATTGTTCCAATCATTTGATCTTAATTAGAACAGGAAAACCATTGTAGACGTTGCAGATGCCAGGCTACAAACTTTGCATTTCTGGTTTGCATCTGTAGGAGTATCCAATCCAGGGAAATCAAATACGAAAAAGTGAAATGTAGATCAGAATAACCTTTAAAATCTATAATTATATTACAAGCTTCCAATACTATTGTGCCAAGATCTACAATCTGTAGAGTATACGGTCTATTACAAGCCTTTGAATCTCTCAATTTATAGCTTAAGTCCTTACCCTAACTATTGAGAAGAGTTTAGCCACTCATGATTGGCTAAAGAGACAATTGAAGAAGGAAGAAGGAGGGAAAATTTGGAGGGAAAAATGGATCTCGCTCTAGGCTCTGGTTCTCTCCAATTCATGATTGATGTTCTATATTTTCTTTAAGCTTTTATACTCTCCTCCTCTGTCCTCAAATCTGTTTCAGCCAATCAGAGTGCAAGGGAATAATTCTGTTATTCTGGGCTGTTGATGTGGCCGATTTCTCTTCTAGAAGCTTTCTTCCCATTGGCTCTCAACTGGAAAAGACACGTGAAGTAGTTAGGGTTTCCATGCGTGGCCAACTATGTGCCAAAAATACCCCCAGGGGTTGCTAAAGTGCTTTGGAACTCATGCACATAAATCTGGAATTGGCAGCTGCTGAAGGAAGACACTGAGAAGTTGCCAAAATGAGTGTCGAGAGGTTAAGGGGATCCTCTCGACAGGTTCTAAATTTGCATTATAATCACATCGATAGGTTGCATTGGTTTCTGACAGCTTTACAGACTTCTCGACAGGATTGAAGTACTAGTCGATAGGTTTGGTAGTGTCTCAGCAGGTCTGGAATGGCTCTCGATAGGTTTGAACACATCTGAACAGGTTGATGAAGATCTTATCGACAGATTGGGAGAACGTTTTGAGAGGTTGGTTTGTACTTGTCGATAGGATTGCAGGCTTATTTCTTCATTCTGCTTAGTTTCACACTCATCCTCTTGACAGGTTATAGACAATCCTGTCGACAATTTATACAATCTTCAGTGAAGTGCTCGACAAGTTGGTTCAATCCTCGCGAGATTGGACATTGCTTCCGATAAGTTATCGACAGGTTGTCTTGCACTTCTCGATAGGTTCAGTTGAACCTCGTGATAAGTGACTGGATCCTCTCAAATTCATTTGTACCTTGAAATATCCTCTCGATAGGTTTGTTTACACATTTTCAACCTCTTGACTACTTCATTCCTTGCCCTCAGGACTTCTCGACAAGTGCTGGGAAGCTCTCGATAGCTTCATGGAACCTCTCGGTAGCTTATTTTCAGTGCTTCCACAGCTAGCACACCTCTTGGGTGTGCTGTTCTTCCTTTGTTCAACACTTAGCAACCCCTCAGTAGGTTCAATCTTTCTTCCTTGCCGCTAGACTTCTTCTCATGCCTTTCCAATTAGTATAGTGCTTCTTAGGCTCTTTTAAGTGGAAATCTGTATTAAGCTTGCAATTTATTGCTTAACTACAAAACATACTTAAAACACATTATTAGTTAGCTCAAGGGTCCAACAAAGGTTAGGTTAAGAGGTGAAAAATGGTACTTTTCACTGCTTAACACTTATTACTAGCAAACTAAGTTCTAGCATCACTAAGTTTATGGTGGTAAAATGGTATAATATGTGACTGATCAGCCGCCACCGTCTACCGAAAAAAGAAGTCAGAGGTTTCTTGGGCAGAATACAGTACATCAGTCGGTTCATTGCACAATTAGCTCCTATCTGCATGCCGATCTTCAAACTATTAAGGAATGACTCACCCATTAAGTGGAACGATGATTGTTAAGCCACACTTGATAAAATTCAGGGTTATCTCCTCAATCCTCTAGTTTTGGTACCACAACTACCCGAGAGGCCAGTCTTAATGTATCTCTCCATGACAAAATTCTGGATGGGATGCATCTTAGGGCAATATGATGAGACTGGAAGAAGGGAGCAGACAATTTACTACCTGAGCAGGAAGTTTATCGATTATGAGACACGTCATTCTCATTTGGAGAAAGCATGCCTGACTCTCATATGGGCTACCCAGAGGCTTCGTGACTACTTGCTATGTTAGGTAGTTCTCCTTCTGGCATGAATGGATCCGTTGAAGTACTTATTCGAAAAGCTACGCTCACTGGCCGAACTGCACGCTGACAGCTTCTCTTATCAGGGTTCAACATCACGTATGTCACCCAAAAGTCAATCAAGGGGCAATCACTAGCTGATCATCTTGTCGAGAATCCCTTACCCCATTATGAAACTCTAAGAATTGGAATTTCCTAACAAGGACATCCTGTTCATGATAGAAGATGACATAGAGGAGACAAAAGAGTCTTCGAAAATGCACTTTGATGGGGCATCAAATGTTGAAGGTCAAGGTGTCAGTGTTGTTCTAATCTTGCCAAAAGGGTCCCACATACTGGTCTCCATCAAGCTCAATTTCCCCTGCACCAATCATATGGCTGGATACGAAGCCTGCATAGCTGGCCTAATAGCAGCTCTCAACCTAAATGTAACTCACCTTAGGGTGTTTGGCGACTCACAACTGATCATATGTTAGACCAATGGAGACCGAAAACCGAGGATGAGTAGTTAATCCTTACCATGAACAACACCTTGAAGATCTGATAGCATGCTTCGACGATGTCACTTTCTCCTATGTCTTGCGAGCAATAAATCGCTTTGCCGATGTCTTAGCAACATTGGCATAAATGATCAAAATTCCATCTGGTGTTAAAATGAAGCCAATCATGATCGGACAAAGAAACGAGCCTTCTTTCTGCCTCTAGATCAAGATATCCACAAAGACAGATGATGAACCTCTATAGTGCTCACATATCAAGTTGAAATGAAGCCACTCATAATCGGACAAAGAAACGAGCCTTCTTTCTACCTCTAGATTAAGATATCCACAAAGACAGATGATGAACCTCTATATTTCTCACATATCAAGAATTTCCTCAAAACTCGTGCTTTCCCAAAAGGCACGTCCAAGATCGACAGGCAGACCATCCAACATTTAGCAGTGAACTATGTCATCTATAGTGAATGCCTTTACAGGCGGTCATATAATAATATCCTATTCAGATGCCTAACTGGAAGTGAGGCAGCCAACATCATGAAAGAGATCCATGAGGGAGTATGCAGGGCCCATGTTGGTTTAAAATTGCTTGTGTTGTTATTTTATTATTGAAAATGTGATAAAAATAGGGCAATAAAATAAATCAGAAAAAGGGGGACAAAATTGAATAAAATAGTATAAAGATAGTAATCTATACTAACAATCTTGCAAATCAAGGGCTATTGTAGCGAGTTTTGATAAGTAAGAGTTTCTCCCATAGGGAAATTTGATCTAAGAACACAAGGTTGAATAGTAGACCTCCAGATCTGACTACAGATTTGGCATCCTTAACCTGTACTATGAAAGCAAACATGAAGAAAGGGAGTTTTGGGGTGTCACAAAACTAAAATAAAATAGAAGATAAAATTACAGATCTACTTTACAAGAAAGGGGTTTAGAAAAGGAGGGAAATGAATTTGGAAAAATATATGGAAAATGGGTGAGAAGTAATAATATAAGGATTGATTTTTCACTGAAAAAGGGCTGGTGAAGCAGAGCAAGGATTTGATCTATAACTATCCTTCATTTGGCTACAAGCTCAAATGCAAGGAGGAAAAATCCAATCCAACCATGAGATATGGACTAGGCTTAGGGATATAACCTGTCCACTTGAGTGGTCACAGATCATGGGGTTAAATTTAGAACATAAAAACTACTACAGCCACTATGTTTGTAAGGCTACAAGCTCATGCATCCATAGGTGCAGAAAACTTATAAACTATATGCAAGCACAAGAGATTATAGATTCAATGGATCAAGAAAAATAGCTTTCATTACATAAAAAGTACTTTAAGGCTATGATCTGCAGAACTCCAAGACCCTTTACAAGCTTACTCTTTTTACAAAGATGAAATCAGTCCTAACTATTACCCAAGGACTTACCCAGCAAATGCTGAGCTAAGGAAGAAAAAGGGAAAAGAAGACCTAACCTTAGAAATGACCTAAGCACACACTATCCTCTTGGCTTAGTTCAGATTAGGTTTTTTAGATGCCTATTTTGGCTATTTTTATGGCTTATATACAATCCTCACAAAATATATCTGTGCCTTGGCCAATCAGAAAAAGAAAAGAAATAACATGTTTTTTGAGCTACTGTTGTGGCCCATTTGTGGCTAAGTAATGCCTCGAGATGTGTGTGATAGTTTAGCACATTGGGATGTGTGCCCTAGATGCTATGGAATACTAAAAATTTCCTTAAAGTTTGAATACAACAGCTGGAATCCGAGCCTTGAGTAGATGGGCTTCAAAATTTTTATCTCGGGAGGTTCTCAAGAGGCTGGTGGCTTCAGGCATTATAGCTCGACAAGCTATTTCTTCAGCATTTGAAGCCCAATAGGTTGAATTACAGTTGTTCTCAACTGCTCGAGATCCCCTCGACTATGAGTTTTTTAAGTTGTTCTTCTCGAGAACTGCTCAAGAAGATATTTTTTTATTCTTGTAACTGCTCGACAGTTGCTCAAGCCTGCACTGCTGGAGGTTTAATGTGCTCGAGAGCTTCCCAGGCTATATTTGCTAAAAATTTAACTACTCGGGAACTACTCGAGCCTTCATTTCTAAATGTCTGCTGCTGTGCACAGCCTGGTGTAGCACTCCTCACCGCTTGGGTCCACCTTTTTTTCATTGTAGGACTTCTAGGGCCCCCAGGCATGATAAATGGCCCCTATGGTGTGGACCACCATGGTGCACTCTCTGTTCTTCCATCAGCTTCAAGACTTGACTTCGAAATTCTCTCTTCTTGGCATCCATTATTTGGACTATTGCACTAAGTTGTGATTTATTTCTTACTATAAAAACATACTCAATTGACAATTATTAGATGCCTCAAAGGTGTAGTAAAGTCTAGGTTAGGAGGTGAAAAGTGCATATTTTAGTGATTAACACACCCCCAAACCTATTCATTGTAAGTCCTCGAGCAAAGGAAAATTTAAACAATTACTCTAAAAAATTTAAATGCCACTTTCATAGGGAGCGCATATGCATTTAGCTTAAGCATCAAACCTTTTAAACCTCTAGGTGATCCCTAGTGGAGGAGTGAAGCCTACTGAGGGTTTTCAATGAAGGTACCCACAAACTTCTCAATAAAAATAGTTAAACCAAGTGCACACAGTGACAAGTTAAATTTTACATATAAAGTTTCATTCCACACCTTGATCTTTCAAATTAGAGGAGTTTAAAATAGTGGATGCAAACAATTCAATACCGAAATCATCATGTATGCTCATCACAACCAATCAGTTTACATCAAGAGTGTACTGTGTTCAAATAAGTATTAAGCTTACCATTAATTAAAATATAAGGTTTAAATAGTGCACCAATAAATTCAACCTCAGACCCAATCCTCTCTAAGCCTGTCTCTCTCACAAATGAATTGAAGGGTTTTCCATTTCACTCCAGCTCAAGATCAATTACAGACCTCAAATAGGCCTGCAAGCATGAGCATAGGCATTTATTTCTATTTTCTGACATCCTCATATTCTCTTCACCATAGATCAGACATCCCCTCATCTCCACAAAGCAACTCAATTCACTTTGGGTCACTAAGGACTTTTATTGGGTTGTAATGTGGCTTAGTTTAAGGTTTTTTTTTTTTTTTTTAAAGAATGAAAAGGGTAGAAAGGTTTAAAACTAAGAAATCAATCAAGAGGTAGGAGGTGATTCATGACTTCACCTTCTTCACCCAGTAGTGCTTCATCCTCCGACAGGTTTTTCAGATCTAAAGTGGCCAGCTTCTTCTCTTATTTCCAATTCTTTTTAAATGAAGTTCTTCTTTTCACTTCTCTTTCTTTCTCTCTTTTTTTTTTTCTTTTCAGTTTTTATTTTTTTATTTTTATGATGGTTGCCACAACCATATAACTGATACACTGCTTCATACAGAGTTTTTCTCTTCTCCTTCTCCTTCCACCAAATGTTAAACCTTGCTCACCTGTCTTCAACATCTTCTCCTTTACCTTCTAAATTCTCAGAGTGAGGGTAAGGCTGAATCAGATCAAGAGAATTAGGTTCAATTACTCTGGTGTTTTTTTTTCAAAGAAAAAAGGATTTTTTAAGGCTCAAAGAGTATATACAAAAGGAGGCAATTCAATGGGTAAGACTTTCAAGCTCAAAATGCCCAAATGATGGCCTTAGATCATCTCCCTAATGTCATGAGTTCTGCCAAGCAGTATTAATTTAGGAGCGCCTAACTTCTAGTGAAAAGATTTGAATTAATCAGTCCTTAGAGCACAAAAAATTGCTAAAGACACTCGTCAAAAGAACAAATTATGTATGGGCCCAAATCTCACTGGGTATGGTCTTCAATTAAACTCATGGGGCATGCCCTCACCTTTTTCTCTCCTTACTGGTTCACTATATACTAATTGTGAACAAATTTCTTGATGATCACTTCATGGAAGTGTTGAATTTTTAAAAGATTCCAGTATTAAACAGTCTACTATACATTTTAATTCTGCTTTTTCAAAATTTCCTAGATGGAACTTTCACTTTATTTGTATCAATATTGACTAATACTGTTGCACTTAGCTTAACCATCTTGACTAACACTGCTGCACTTAGCTTAACCATCTCATTAGTCTACCCTGCCATACCTCCAAACCTAAGATAAACATTGTCCTCAATGTTTTAATAGACATGTATAGGGGCAGCAAGGTCTTAAGACAAATTAAACTATAACAGACAATTAAAAGATAATTAACTAACAATAGTTTGCAGAAAAGGAAGAGACAATCATGCTAATTAATCTGAAATTTATTTGCTCAAATATAGATTGGATTACAAAAGATTGTACAAACTAACAAGTAATTACATCATGCTATTGGAAAACAAAACAACACAAAACAGGAAAACTCCTAAACACACTCCTAGAAACAAAAAATATCTACAAATGTAACTAGTATGAATCTGAGTCTATGGTCTCCTGCAGTCTTTCCCTTTCTTCACAGTATAAGTTTATGTAGCACCAGCCTTGGTTTTTGTTGCAGCTGGTTTCTTGGGCTTGGTGCTGCTCTTCTCTTGGGAAGGCTCCTTTATTGACACTCCCTTGGACAAAGTTGGGTCATTACTGAAAGGGTGGAGGCGAGTGTCTCCACCAGCTGTGAAAAGTGGGCTGCCCTCTGCTCAAAGAATTTATACAAGGACAATGCATTGTCCAATTGCTACTGCATTACCTTCTTCTCCTTCTGATGATCTAGCATGGCTTTCTCTATCAGCTTCCAATAATCAAACTTCATTAGGGAAATTTGGTTTTCATATGCCCTCTTGAACCATTTCATTGATAGAGTCCACAACTATATGTACATCCCTCTGCACATATGGGTTGGCATTCATAGACTTACCGAGGGTGTAAAATATGGGTATGGGGATGGCTTCCGCAGGTACAATAACCCAGTACCTATGTTTGGAGATGATGTTGGGCTAGATGGAAGGATAAATTATCAGCTCCTCCTATGGGGGTTCAGTCTGGGGGAAGGTTGAGGTGGAGGTAAATGGGGTTAAGGCAAGCTCTTCATTTTCAAAATTGGTCTATGTGGTAGCATCAGCTATTGCCACTGAAGTTAAAGACTGATGTGTAGGAGGAGGGGTAGGTACTGTGTAGGTGGTTAGGCTGTTGGGATAAAGGTTTGAAGGGTTGTCTGAATGGATTGTAGGTTGTTTTGTATGGTGGCTTGGTTTTCAGTATTGGTTTGGAGTTGGGTTTGGAGAGAGGTAAGGAGGGAAATTATTTGAGATAAGGGGTCTAGTATGGCTGGGGTTATAGGATGGGTAGGTGGGATTGGTTGCAAAGGAGAAGTAGGGGCATGGTTGAAATGGTAAGGTTGTGGGGAGTCTGGGAGGGGTGTGTACTCATGCTTGATATTCTCCATAATGGAGTCTATCATGGCTGAGTACCCCTCAGTGGTGAACTGTTCTTGGTTATGGGTAGGTGTAGGTGGGAATGAATGGGTAGGAGAGGTAATTGGGTCCATGGGTTCACAGGTGTCAATGGGGATGGGTATTACAATGTCAGTGACCATTGGTTCACTGACATCGTAGGTGAATGGTGTTGGTGGGTTTGGTGTGGGGCTTGATATAGTAGTGGCTTATGGGCTTGGAATGGGTGTAGGTATGGTAATGGATAGGCCAAGTTTAGTGGGTTCTGTGGTTGGTTGATGGGTTTTCTTTTGGTATTTTATTTTGATGGTGGGAGTGGGTAGGTTAAATGGGAAGGTGGTTTAAGTTGGAGCTGGCACTTAGATGGTAATGGTGGTGGTGGGTGGTGAGGATGGAATGGTAGGCATGGTAGTAGGAAGTGGATATGGTGGTACAGAGGCTCCTGCTGTAACTGCTATGGGTAATGTGGCTGAGCTATTAGCAGAGGGAGTTGCAGAGATGGCAACTATTGAGTCTTTTTCAGGGAGGGCTGCTGGTGGCTCCTTAGATACCTTCTTCTTCTTCTTCTTCCCCATCAAAGTAATGCTGATGGTTCATAGCTTCTTCCTAAACACTACTGTAGACAATTTCTCAGTTGGGTCTCCCATCTTTCATACACAACCTCCTTGTTTGAGCAAGGTTGTCATCAGCCTGCTGTAGGGGAGTCCATGTGGCTTCTGCTTCTTTTGGACTCTAATGTCAGTGTCCTTCATCCCCTCAAAAATTAATTGGGCAACATTGAAGCAATGCCCTTCGGAGGAGTATAGGGCATCTACTATGGGGTGCCTCCTTTCCTATTGGTGCCCAGCTATAAATATGTTCTACCTGAGAACACTATCCATGAAGAGCAAGCTGGGGCTGAAGTCACTCATCATGAGTGAGTCCCCAGAGGCTTTCTTTCCATTGGTCAGCTTCTCTATAATCTCTGAGATGGAGGCATTAAGTGGTGCCCCAAATTACAAGTTGGGTCATACGCAGCTACAATGCTCAGAGCCTTTGCAATATCAGTTGTGTCCACAACTGTTGTAAAATCATCTAGTAGAATGACCCGCTCAGGGTCTTCTTTGTTAGGTCCATCCCTAGAATTCTTCAGTCTAATGTTTTGGTACCAAAGCTTGACTAGCCTAGGGGACACCAACTCCTCTAAAGGCATCAATAGGGGATCCAGGGAAGCCTTGGTCAAGAATTCCATTGCTTAAACAGCCAAGGCTTACTTTGTAAAAAAATTCCTTATCAAAGGCAGTTTTAAGCTCCAAACCCAGTGCAACCATAAATTCATTGGGTATGGTCAGTGGATCAGATTCTGGGGTGGCTTCCTCATGTTGTTTCTGCTTCTTGGGCTTGATGAATTTTGGGTCTTTGGTGGCAGTCCTTGCCCTTTTCTTAGGAACAACCTTCTTCTTAGGTTTTTCCCATGGAGATTCTATGGCTTCTAGGGTGGAGGATCTAGCAACCCTCTTGGATTTTCTAGTGTGAGTGTGAGGGTTTGTTTGGGCAGGGCTCAACACCCCCTATAGGGTTTCTCCAATTTTTGAATTATCAACCATTAAAACCCTATATTTGATCTCTTAAACTTCAAACCCTAGATTGCCTACAACTCCAATGAATGAACCCAGTAAATACTCCTCAACAAAAACTAAATCATCCCAGTACAAGTGTCTTGACAACTAACAGCTGAGAAGAGTTTTGAAACTTACCCCTAAAAGCTAGGGTTCTACAACAGAAAATGCATTGTGGACCAACTAGCACTTTGCCAGGTGCAAAATACTCTATTTGTGTTGCTTAGCAAAGTAGCAAAAGCAAGGTTGAATGAGGGAGCCAAAAGATCAGTGAGTAAAGAAGAAGAAAAATTCGATTGAGGCTGTGCTCTGAGTGTTTTATCAGGAAATGAAGATGAGAGAACTGTTGGTCGAGAGGTTTTAAAAAAAGGAAACCCGAGCCTCGAGAGGCTAATTTCTTAGAATATGGAACTCGAGAGGCTCTTGAGTAGATGAGTTAGCTGGAAATTAGCCTCTCAAGCAGATAAAATCATGGGAAATCAGCCTGTCGAGCAGTGAATTTGAACTGCTCGACAGGCATACTTGTTGAAAGTCCAAGTCTCGATAGGCTTAGCTTCAGGTGTTTTTGCTGCAGAGGATCTCGAGCAGATACTTTTTATACATTAGAGCCTGTCGAGGGCTACATTCTCCTTAGGTATTAGGGCTCGAGAGGCTCTTATGCAATGCCTTAGCCTATCATGCAAGCCAAATGTCCATTTACAATGGCTCGAGAGGATGCCCGATCCTCTCGAGCAGGCTAAAAATAGTGCATTTTCACACGTGCTGTCAGGCCCACTGCCATGCTACACATGCATGCTGTCATTCCTAAAAACAATATATTCCTATGTTAGACACATCCTCACACCATAGTAGAGCAAGATTCATACACCTAGATCAAGATTCACACACATAGATCACACAAAACACAGTAGATGACAGAATTTAAAACAATGAAAACAACTATGTTACACAATGTACAAGGTTGGAGATCACTCAACATTGGGAGGTTCCTGGAAGCGCATGGTTTTAGAGGATTCCACAGTATTTTCCACACAAGGTTTGAGCCTCTCACCATTTACCTTCATGATCCTTCCAAAAGTGGGGTCCATGATCTCCACAGTGCTCGATGGGAATGCATGGAGTACAATGAAGAGTCCATCCCAACTAGATCCTAATTTTCCTAGAAAGAACTTGAGTTTTGAGTTAAAAAGCCATACTTTTGCTCCATCAGCAAAGTCCTTAGAAGGTTCTTGTTAAAGAAGGCTTTGGCTTTCTCCTTATAAATTCTGGCAATGGAATAGGCATCCAGCCTCAGTTCTTCCAGCTTAGACAACTGCAATTTCTTCTTTGCACTAGTAGAAGTTAGATCCATGTTTAAACTCTTAATGGCCCAAAAGGCCTTGTGCTCAAACTCCACTGGGAGGTGACATGCTTTGCCATAAATCAGTCTAAATGGGGACATTCCAATTGGAGTCTTAGAGGCTATCCTATAAGCCCCCAATGCATCATTTAAGTTAAATGGCCAATCCTTTCTATTAGTCCTAACTATTTTCTCTAGGATATGCTTGATTTCTTTATTAGAAATCTTCACCTTCCCACTGGTTTGTGGGCGGTATGGAGTAGCAATCCTATGTGTAACAACATACTTTTTGAGCAGGCTCTCAAAGTGTCTATTACAGAAGTAGCTTCCCCCATCACTAATGATGGCTTTAGGGGTGCCAAATCTAAAGAAGATATTTTCTTTGACAAACTTGAGGACAACTTTGTGATTATTTGTCCTTGTGGCAGCAACTTTCACCCATTTGGAAACGTAGTCAACAACCACGAGGATAAAGTTAAAGCCCATAGAAGGAACGGGCCCATAAAATCTATCCCCATACATCAAATAGCTCCACAACAAGGTTGGGTTGCAGTTACATTAAATCCATTTTTGATATGCCACCCATCCTTTGACATCTTAAACAGGTTTTGTAGTGCTCAAAGGCATCCTTAAATAAGGAAGGCCAGTAAAGCCCACATTGCAACACCTTGGCTGCTATCTTTTTTCCTCCAAAGTGTCGCCCACAGGCATTTTCATGACACACGATTAGAATACTATGAGTGTCACTTTTAGGGGCCCATTTTCTGATTACCTGGTCTACACAATACTTATATAGGTATGGATCCTCCCAAAAAAAATATTTGACTTGTGAAAAAAACAAGTCTTTGTCCATTTTGGACCAGTAGTGGGAAGGGATCCTACCTATAGCAAGGTAGTTTACTATATTGGCAAACCAGGGTACACTTGAGTTGATGGCAAATAATTGCTCATAAAGGAAGGTGTCTTTCAATGGTGTTGCACCACAATCTTTACTTAAGATCCTTGACAAGTTGTCAGCAACCACATTCTCTACCCCTTTCTTATCTTTGATTTCAAGATCAAACTCCTGTAGGAGTAAAATTCATCTAATCAGCCTTGGTTTTACATCTTTCTTTGCTAGCTGATATTTTAGGGCAGAGTGGTTAGTAAAAATTATAATTTTAGACCCTAATACATAAGGTCTAAATTTTCTAAAAAGACAACAGATAAAAGCACTTTCTCAGCTGTTGTATTGTTCAACGGAGCTTCTGTGAATGTCCTGCTAGCATTGTGAACTACATAAGGCAGTTTTTCTTTTCTCTTTCTTAACACAGATCCAACAGCAAAATCAGATGCATCACACATCAGTTCAAAGGGCAGGACATAATCAGGTGCTTAGATCACAGGGGCAGAGGTTAGACATTTCTTCAAAATCTCAAATGCTTCAAGACATTCAACATCAAACATAAATGGCACATCATGATAAAGCAAGTGGCATAGAGGTTTGGAGATCTTGCTGAAGTCTTTGATAAACATTGTATAAAATCCTGCATGCCCTAAAAATAATCTGATTTGTTTGATTGTTTTTGGTGGGGACAAGTGAGAAGTCAGGTCAATTTTTACCTTATCAACCTCAATGGCTTTTTGGGATACCACATGGCTAAGCACAATTCGTTGGGTGACCATGAAATGACTTTTCTCCCAACTTAAAATCAAGTTAGTTTCTTCACACCTTTGAAGTACAAGGAAGAGGTGATGCAAACATTGACTAAAATCATCCCCATAAACTAAAAAATCATATGTGAAAATTTTTAAAAACTTATCAATCATATTCAAAAAAATTATATACATGTACCTTTGAAAGGTTGTAGGAGCATTGCACAGTCCAAATGACATTCTTCTATAAGCAAAAGTGCCAAATGGATAAGTGAAAGTGGTCTTTTCCTGGTCTTATGGATACATTGGTATCTGATTGTAACCAGAATATCCTTCAAGAAAGTAGTAATATGCTCTGTCTGCTAGCTTATCCAAAATCTGATCAATGAAGGATAATGGGAAGTGATCTTTTTTTGTCTTGGTGTTTAGTTTTCTATTGTCTATGCACACTCTTCAACCAGTGGTCTCTCTAGTTGGTACCAATTCTCCAAACTCATTTGTTGTGACAGTGATGCTAGACATCTTGGGGACCACTTGGATAGGTGAGACCCAATCAGAATCAGAAATGGGGTAAATGACCCTAGCATCCAATAATTTTACAATTTCCTTCATGACTACTTCCTGTATATGAGGGTTTAGTTTTCTCTGCATTTCCCTAGAGGGTTTGGAACTATCTTTGAAATGAATTTTATGCTTACAAATATATGGGTATATTCCTCCTAAATCAGTAATGATCCAGCCAATTGCTTTCCTATGCTTCCTAAGGACCCTAAGTAATTCCTCCCCCTGCTCCACAGTGAGAGAGGAAGAGATAATCACAGGCAGCTTTTCATTCTCTCCTAGGAAAGCATATTTCAAAGATGCTGGAAGCTGCTTGAGCTCCAAATCTGGTGGACTAACTATTGAAGGCAGCAAAGGTGCCTTAGAGGGTTGAGGTAGGGTCAACAATGTGGGTCTCCATGTAGAGTGTTGCACTAAGCCCACTGAAGAATCCAATGTGTTCCTTTCTTCCGCAATGGAACTTTGGGCCTCCTGCTCAACAACCTCAGTCCACACATCTTCAAAATCATCAGACATTTTATCCCAATCCAGTAGATTGGATAAATTCTCTTCCACCAATTCCTCTAGTACATCAACTATAAAGAAATCCTCATTGTCTAGCTGAGGTTGCTTGGCAGTATTGTACACATTAAGCTTCACTTTCATATTTTTGAAAGAGACTTCCATCACCCCAGACCGACATTGAATGCAAGCATTGGTTGTGGCCAAAAATGGTCTGCCCAGGATAATAGGGATTGGGGTGTTACATTTGGAAGGTTCCATGTCTAAAACCAGAAAGTTAGAAGGGTAGAAAAATTTATCCACCTCCACCAGAACATCTTCTACAATTTTCATAGGCTTCCTCTCATACCTGTCAACCAATTGGAGAACTACAGGTGTTGGTTTTAGTTCCCCCAAACCCAGTTGTTCATACACTGAGTATGGCAGTAGATTTACACTGGCTCTCAAGTCTAAAAGAGCTCTGCCTATGGTGTGATCACCAATAATGTAGGGAATAGTAGGAACCCCTGGGTCCTGAAGTTTAGTTGGTGTAGTTATAGATAAAAAAGATTTGACTTTCTCAGTTGCAAAGACTTTCTTAGACAAATGAATCCTTGCCTATCTCTTTTGGGTACACAACCCCTTAAGGAATTTAGCATAAGCTGGGACCTGTTTAATGGCATCAAGAAGTGGTAAATTGATTTTAATTTGCTTGAAGGTCTCTATCATTTCCTCCATTTTGGCATTCCCCTTGTCAAAAGGGGAAGGGTCATTGAGAGCATGAATATGGAAGCAAGTTTACACTGGCTCCTAAGACTAAAGAGCTCTACCTATGGTGTGATCACCAATAATGCAGGGGATAGTAAGTACCCCCGGGTCCTGAAGTGTAGCTGGTGTAGCTATAGACAACTGAGATTTGACTTTCTCAGTTGCAAAGATTTTCTTAGACAAATGAATCCTTGCCTTTCTCTTTTGGGTACACAAGTCCTTAAAGAGTTTAGCATCGGCTGGGACCTATTTAATGGCATCAGAAAGTGGTAAATTGATTTTAACCTGCTTGAAGGTCTCCATCATTTCCTCCATTTTTGCATTCCTATTGTTTGAAGGAGAAGGGTTGTTCAGTGCCTGATATTTATCTGATCTCAACCTCAGATTGGGGTGGTTCCTCCATGGATACCCAGTAGGCTGCTGCCCATATGATTAGGCAGTATTAGTATGCTCCATAACTAGCTCAGGGTATTGACCAACAGATGGACAGTCCTCTAAGGAGTGTGTTGGTGATTGGCATATCAGACATGCCTCTCCAACCTGTGTAGCAGTTTGGGGCTACAAAACACAAAGAACTTTGTCAAATTTCTGGGAAAAACTGTCCACTCTCTTTGCCAGGTCATTATACACATTTAATTCATACAACTTTCCTTTAGAAGTGGGTCTTATCACTCTTGCAGCAAGCTCAATGTCACCTCTTGACAGAGTCTCTTGTTTCATAAATTTTTCACTGATTACCTCAAACAGATCCCAGGCTTCTTCATTAGTTTTACTGAGGTAAGTTCCACCACATGAAGCATCAACCATATCTCTACTCTTAGGATCAATCCCTTGGTAGAAGCTCTGGACAAGCTGCCACTTAGGGATTTGGTGGTTTGGACATTGCCTCATCAGCTCTTTAAACCTTTCCCATGCTTCATAAAAATTTTCAGTTGGGAATTGAGCAAAGGAAATTATGCTCTTTCTCAACTAGTTGGTTTTGCTCATGGGGGAAATTTAGCCAAGAACTGGCACTGTAGGGCATTCTAAGATGTTATGCAGTTTGGTGGGAGCATGTTCAGCCAATTCCTGGCTTTGTCCTTCAATGAAAAAGGAAAAAGCCTCATTTTGGTGGCTTCATCTCCCAACCCAAAAAGTTTAAATGTTGTGCACAAAGATAAAAACTCATCAATATGCTTGTAAGGATCTTCCTTACTTAACCCATGGAAGGATGGCAGTATTTGGATGGCCTGAGGCTTTATCTCATAATTACCCTCAACATTGGGGAATTGAATGCAAAAGGGGGATGAATATACCCCTAGTGCATAGTAATGCCTCAAAGTCTTGGTTGCTCTCCCATCTCAAATGGCTCTATATTATCAACAAAGGTTTGTGTGGTCTGCTTAGGTCTAAGGACTCTTTTTATCTCAGGATTTAGAGGTGCTAATTCGGGACCAAATGACCTTTTATCCAACATACAATATAGAAAGTAAACATGCACTTACAACAACAATAAAAGAATGCTAAAAAATACTGCAAAATATAACTGCTGAAATTAAGACACAACAGAAGCGAAACTAAAGCAAGGGATTAAGGGATGCAAACTAAGGCGAACAATGCTCCAGCTGTAGCTATCAGCTCCTCTCTTTATTGTCATTCTAGATCTGCAGGAAACCACAATAAATTTAGCAGTACCTTTATTCAAACACAGGAACTGTAATAAATAAATTTATAGATAGACAAATAAAAACTAAGATCTACTATTTAGATCAAATATCCCCGATAGTGGCGCCAACAGTTGAAAATTGCTTGTATTGTTATTCTATTATTGGAAATGTAGTAAAAATATGGCAGCATAATAAATCAGAAAAAGGGGAGCAAAATGGAATAAAATAACATAAAAATAGCAATCTATACAAACAATCCTGCAAGATCCAGTGCTGTTGTGGCAAGTTTTGATAACTAAGAGTTTGTCCCACAGGAAAATTTGATCTAAGAACACAAGGTTGAATAGTAGACCTCCAAATCGGGCTATAGATCTGGCATCCCTAACCTATACTATGAAAGCAAAGGTGAAGAAAGGGAGTTTTGGGGTGTCACAAAACTAAAATAAAATAGAAGAGAATATTACAAATCTACTTTACAAGAAAGGGGTTTAGAAAAAGAGGGAAATGGATTTGGAAAAATAAATGGAAAATGGGTGAGAAGTAATAAGCTAAGGATTGATTTTCATTGAAAAAGAGCTGGTCAAGCAGAACAAGGATTGGGTCTACAGGTATCCTTCATTTGGCTATAAGATCAAATGCAAAGAAGAAGAATCCAATCCAACCCTGAGGTATGGACTAGTCTTAGGGATATAACCTGTCCACTTGAGTGGTCACAGATTATCCTAGAGATATACTCCAGTCATGCGGTTAAAATCAAAACATAAAAACTATTGCAGTCACTATATTTGCAAGGCTACAAGCTCATGCATCCATAGGTGTAAAAAACCTATAAACTATATGCAAGCACAAGAGATTTTAAATTCATTGGATCAAGAAAAATAGCTTTCATTGCATAAAAATTACTTACAATGGTCAACCCTTAAGACTGCAGTCCTGCATAACTCCAAGACCCTTCACAAGCTTACACATAGTCATTTTTATAGCATTAAATCAGTCCTAACTATTACCAAAGGACTTAGCTAGCAAATGCTGATCTAATGAAGAAAAGGGAAAAAGATGACCTAAACCTAAAAATGACCTAAGCACACACTATCCTCCTGGCTTAGCTCAGATTAGGTTTTGTTAGACGCCTATTTTTAGCTATTTTTATAGCTTATATATAATCCACATAAAATATATCTGTGCCTTGGCCAATTAGAAAAAGGAAAGAAATAACATGTTTTTGAAGTTGCTGTTGTGGCCCATTTATGGCCAAGTAATGCCTTGGGATGTGTGTGAAAGCTCAGCATATTGGGATGCGTGCCCTAGATGCTGTGGAATACCAAAAATGTCCTTGAAGTTTGAATACAATAGTTGGAACTCGAGCCTGAAGTAGATGGGCTTCAGAATTTTCATCTTGAGGGATTCTCGAGAGGCTGAAATGCTTCAAAAAATAGTAACTCGAGAGATTGATGTTTCATCTTTAAACCACTCGACTGGTTGTTGGCTTCAAGTCTTCAACTTGTGGGGTTTAGATCTGCAGCTCGACAGGCTGGTTCTTCAACATTTGCTGCCCGACAGGTTGAATTGCAGTTGTTCTCAATTGCACGAGATCCTCTCGATTGTGAATTTTTGAAGCTATTCTTCTCGAGAACTGCTTGAGAAGATATTTTTTTATTCTTGTAACTGCTCGACAGCTACTCGAGCCTACACTTTTGGAGGTTTAATGTGCTCGAGAGCTTCTCGAGCTATATTTACTAAAAATTTAACTGCTCGAGCCTTCATTTCTGAATGTCTGTTGATGTGCACAGCTTGCTGCAGCACTCCTCACTACTCTGGTCCACCTTTCTTTTCACTGTTGGACTTCTAGGGCCCCGAGGCATGACAAATGGCACCTATGGTGTGGACCACCATGGTGCATTCTCCGTTCTTCCATCAGCTTCAAGACTTGACTTCAAAATTCTTTCTTCTTGGCATCCATTAGTGGACTATTGCACTAAGCTGTGATTTATTTCTTACTATAAAAACATACTCAATTGACAATTATTAGATGGCTCAAAGGTGTCGTAAAGGCTAGGTTAGGAGGTGAAAAGTGACATATTTCAGTGATTAATAACCCACGTCAATGGGCACTGCTAGCCAAGAAGATCATACGGCAAGGGTATTTTTTGAACCACCATGGAAGTGGACTGTTGCAAGCACGTTCAAAAGTGCTACAAATGCCAAGAACACTCTAGTCTGATACATGCTCCCGCCATAGATCTGCACAGCATGACCACTCCATGGCCATTCGCCACATGGGGCCTTGACGTCATCAGAAAGGTCAATCTAAAAGCTTCAAACGGACATCAATTCATCGTCGTCGCCATTGAATACTTTACCAAATGGATAGAGGCAGCATCCTATATGAACATCATGGCCAGTCACGTTGAGAAGTTTATTAAGAACAACATCATATGTCGATCTGACATGCCCAAGGATAATATCATAGACAACAGCACCAACTTTGCAAAAAAAGCCCATCAAAACCTTCTGCGAGCAGTACAAGATCAAACATCATCGCACGTCATCATATCGGCCCCAAACTAACGGGGCCGTCGAAGATGCCAACAAGATAGTTCTCTACATCCTTGAGAAAATGGTTGTCACATACCGAGCTGGAGCGAGATACTACCTTTCATACTATGGGCTTATCAAACTTCATTCTATACCGCTACAGGCTATTAAGACATGAAAAGTACCACTTTTCACCCCTTAACTTAGCCTCTGTTAGACCCTTAGCCATCTAATAAATGTGTGTTAAGTCATTTTCGTAGGTAATAAACAGCAGCTATAATAAAGCCTAAACCCAGTTAAGGAGCCCACTTTTGCCCCAAAAGCCCCTCAGAAGGATGAAAGATGAATCTAGACAAGAATTGAACCTCGCGTAGTCCTCACGAGTTTACCAAGGCTTCACACCAATTGTCCGCACTGTTCTCGCACAGTTCAGTGACAAAAGAGTTTCAAAATCATGTCTCGCACAACTCAAGAAAGCAGCTCTCAAACCTCGCGTAGTTTACTTAGATCAACCGAGGAGAGAGAGCTCAACGCATTGCGTAGCTGTAGCTATCGGCATGTATGGGATGCAAAACTTCAGAAAAAAAACCTCTCACGCAGTTCAGAGACCAATGCACATCACGTCCTCATGAGGATCCTCATGAAGAACCATTAAGAAACAAACTGCTTGCGCGATTCTCGCGCCATTCAGAAGGAAAGTGCAATCCCGCGAAGACCAGAGCAATCCAGCGAGAATTTAATGCTCTATCGCGCGACTGCTTCAGCTGTAACTAAGACAATCCCACGATGGCTAGAATTTCAAGTTCATTCAATCTCACGAAGACCATACTACCACACGACAGTCTTGGAAACCAGTGCTACCTGGCGAGGCTCTGAACTCTAACTCTCCCTCACTTCTATAGAGGACATTCTGGGAACTTCCAACAATTAGGGCATGCATCCCAATGCTCTAATTCCCATGCACGCACCTCGAGGCATCCAAGGAACAGTATTAGGCCACATGACATCGTTAAGATTAGGGTTTCATAACCCTAATGCACCGCCGAGCTTACTACTATATAAACCTAAGCCTGGTTTAGGTTTAGGGGAGCTTTTACTCTCTTAGAATAGAATTTTGTTCATTTTTCTTCTGGCAGTTGCAGTAGATCTCCAGTAAGTTTAGGCTAGGTTTAGGTAGTTTTATGTTTAACTTTTTGTTCTCTCCATAGTCCAGCATTCACTGGCTATGCCTCTGTATGCTTATTTGGTTTAGATTTAATGGAATTTCATGATTGAGTGTTTTACATGTATGGGATTGATGTTTGAGATTGAGCTGTTCTGTACAAGGCTGCTACCTTGAGATCCTCCATTGCTAGGATGTATTGCAAGCAATGGAGGACTGATTTTATGGTTTAGTTAGATCTAAGTGACCTATGTGTCTGGGCTAACATGCTCCCATACAAGCCTAGCCCCACCACAGGATCCACTAGGTCTGAAATCCCCATTGGAGCTTGTGCTTGTAGCCTTGTGAACATGGTGGTGACAGTAGTGTTCTTGCTCTGTTTTTGTTCTCTGTGAGGAGGATAGCCTCTGGGATAGTCGGTGACCATTTAAGTGGACAGGGTATAGCCTTAAGGTGAGGCCAAACCACAGATCCAAGACAGATTCTTCTTCTCTGCACTTGTGCTTGTAGCCCCGTGAGAGATTGTGCAGAGACATACTCCCCTGTATTTGTATAGACCAACCATCAGATGGCAGATCTGGTTTGGTTATAGAGATTGTCAGCTTGTGACTGGATCATTGCAGTCTTTCTACAATAGTGGACAGCTGGACCTAAGGCTGTACTCAAACTCTTGCTGGTCCTATGTGTCTGGGCTAACATTCTCCCATACAGGACTAGCCCCACACATAGCACTTTAGAGGTTGAGGTTCCCTATGGATTCTTGTGCTTGTAGCCTGGATGAAGTAGTGCTTACAATGATGGATTCGTTCTGACCCATCTCTGGACTGTGATTCCCCAATTGGATAGTCTGTGACCATTTAAGTGGACAGGCTATAGCCATAAAGGGATTGGATCGTGGCACAGAAATGAGTTGGATTCTTTCTCCTCAGTGGTGATAATGTAGCCATTGGACAGGACTTCTATAGCAGCAGATCTTAATTTAAGTCACGAAACTCATCAGATCTGAACCTACTAGCATACTTCTCACCCTTTTATATTTATTTTCTCATTCCATCTTCTTTCTTAACCCTTTCTATAGTTTAAACATGAGGATACCATAGAATTTTGATTTTTGTGACCCTAAATCCCCTTCCATTTAGGATTGCCAGATCTGTAGTTGGATCTGGAGGGCCTACTAAATATGTATCCCTTGGATCTTAAGATCACCTTCCCTGTGGGACAAACTCTTACTTATCCAAACTTGCTACAATAGGCCCTGTATCTTATAGGACTGTGTATATTTTAGGCTTGCTGCTCCATAATTCTCACTTTATCTCTCATTCATTTTTATTCATCCCATTCTTTTCACTGTCATCAATAAAGTTAGTAGCAAGCACTCAAAATATCCTAACAAGTTTTTGGCGCCGCTGCCGGGGATCTTGATCTTTTAGTAGACTCTAGAATTTTTTATTCTTTATTCTTTGGTAGCTGCACTTGTGAATAATTGATACTGCTGATTTACATTTAGTAGATCTAGATCGTAGCAGAGAAGGAGACTGGAATTGCATCGAGAGTCTACTACCTCTGTTTGCACTTCTCTAACCTTTAAAACCTCAGTTTACTTCTCCTTTGAAGATTCCATAAGCAGTTGATTAGGATAGTTGCAATTTTTTTTTTCTATTAAGTGCAATGTGCCTGCGAATAGTCTTCCCTGCAGTGGTATGAGTGCATGTTAGGAAGGAGATCCCTCAGTCCTACATTAGAGCCTGCTAACCCTGAGATTGAAAGGGGTAGAAGACCAAGAAGGCATAGACACACCACAGTTGAGCCCTCAATTAAAATAGAGATAGCAGTTATAGGAGAAGAGCAACCCAGAACATTAAAGGAATTAAATTCTCCGGATGATTACAATTCTCCTTTCAGCATTTAATTCCCAGATGTTCAGGGTAATTATGAGATAAAAACTTCCATCATCCAAATGCTTCCCTCTTTCCATGGGCTTAGCAAGGAAGACCCTTACAAGCACATTGACCAGTTCTTGGCCCTGTGCATGACATTCTCCATTGTTGGTTTGGGACCAGAAGCCACTAAGTTAAGGCTCTTTCCTTTCTCCCTAAAGGACGAGGCCATGACCTGGTTATCTACTCTCCCAAACAACAGCATCACTTCCTGGAAAGACCTCCAGACAAAATTTTTGTCTAAATTTTTTGCAGAGACCAAGACTAGCCAGTTGAGGAAAGGCATACTTTATTTTGCCCAGTCCCCAACTGAAGACTTTAACCAATGCTGGGATAAATTTAAAGAGATTCTCAAGCAATGTCCCCACCACAAGATCCCTGACTGGCAGCTTGTCCAGAGCTTCTACAATGGGATTGATGAGAAGAGCAGATACATGGTAGATGCCTCGTGTGGTGGAACATACATGGATAAAACAGCTGATGAGGCATGGGACTTGTTCGAAGTCATAAGTGAAAATACTTTCCAGAAGATGTCTTCTTCTAGAACTGTTCAAGAACCTTCTCCTAAGCTGGGACTTGCTGAGACCTCTAAAGGAAAAATGTATGAAGTTAGGGGAAATGATGACCTGAGAATGCAGATGGCCAATCTTACTGAAAGATTTGACGAACTTTTAACTGTGGTATAGCCTAGAATGGCTGCACAAGTGATGGAGGCATGTCTGATATGCCAATCCCCACATCATACAGTAGAAGAATGTCCATCTGCGGGGTAATACCCTGAGTTTGTAATGGAACAGGCTGCTGTTGCCCAATCTTTTGGACAACAATAATCTGGTGGCTACAATAAACAACCATATGGATACTAGCACCAAAATGCTGGTTACCAATGGAGAGACCACCCAAATTTGAGGTGGAGGCAAGAAAATTATATGTAGTCACAGCAGATGTTGGCCTTACCTCAAAGGCCCCAACAGCAGTTTAACCAGGGTTATGCCCAAAGGTCAAATTTCTAACAACAGCAGCCCCAGCAATAAAATCAATTGGTAGTTTCCCCACCTCAGCCCCGAAGTGCTTCTTTCGAGGACCAGGTTTTGGCCCAATTGCAAAGCCTTGGACCCTTAAATCAGACTGTGACTTCTCACAGTCAAAGCGCCAATGCTCTGGCTAAAAGAGAGGAGGGCAAGTTGCCAAGCCAACAAGTAGCCAACCCAAAGGGGCAGTATTCCATCGGAGAAGGATCCTCAAATTTTGAGGGTGCCAATGCCATTACAGCCTTAAGCTCTGACAAGCTGATTGACAACCAGGTGGGAAAAGAACATGGAGAAGTCACCCCAAGGAAATGTCAAATGAGAGTAATAAGGATTTTGTTAGGGCACAGAGTAAAGAACTGCCTGCTACCCTTCAACAAGAAAAAAATAAAGAGGTTGTAATTGAGCCTCAGCAGGAGATAAAAATAGAAAAAAGAAAAAAACAAAAGTTCAGCCATAGGATTGCAGCTGAGGAACCAGCAGAACCTCAGCTGCCATTTCCTCAAGCTTTGAGTGGCCCTGCCACTTTTGATAAGGGTCAGGCACAGATCGAGGAAATGATGGAGACCTTCAAGCAGGTCAAAATAAATTTACCCCTGCTTGATACAATCTGACAGGTCCCAGCCTATGCAAAGTTTCTGAAGGACCTCTGTACTCTGAAAAGGAAGGCCAGAGGCCATTTGTCCAAAAAGTTCTTTGCAATTGATCTGATTAATTACTGTATTAACAATGATAATACCTGATAAGTTGCAAGACCCAGGGATACCCACTATTCCCTGTATTATTGGTGACCACACGATTGGAAGGGCCCTTTTAGACCTTGGAGCTTGTTAACTGCCATAGCTTTATATCGTGATTAGGTTTGGGGGAGCTTAAGCCCACCCCCATTGTTTTATTGATGGCTGATAGGTCTAAGAGGAGACTCATGGGAGTGGTTGAGGATGTCCTAGTGGGGGTAGACAAGCTCTTCTACCCTACAGACTTCCTTGTTTTGGACATGGGTTATAACAAGAGTACATCTCCAATACCTGTTATCCTGGGCAGACCATTTTTGGCCACTGTCAATGCATGCATTCAATGCAGGTTAGGGATCATGGAGGTCACTTTGTAACATATGAAAGTTGAGCTTAATGTGTACAACAATGCAAAGTACCCTTAGCTGGACAATGAGGAATGCTTTGCAGTAGATGTACTAGAAGAAATTGTGGAAGATGAACTGCCCACTCTGCTGGAGTGGAGCAACATTGTCAGTGATTTAACTGAAGTTTGGAACATAATGGAGGAACGAAGCCTAGCTTTAATGCCAGAAGACATACCCCTAGTGTGGTCTTCTGTGGGCTTAGTGTAGCACTCCAATTGGAAACTTACATTGCTGCCCCTTCCTCCAACCAACAATACACTAATCCTGCCATCCATACAATAAGCCCCTGATCTGGAGCTCAAGAAGCTGCCAAAGACATTAAAATATGCTTTCCTCGAGAAAGAAGAAAAACTTCCTATGATTATCTCCTCTTCTCTTACTAGTGAGCAAGAGGAGAAATTGCTAACAATTCTGAGGAAGCATAAGAAAGCAATTGGCTGGACCATTGCTGATCTGGGAGGGATTGATGCATCCATCTGTATGCATAGGATTCATCTGGAGGAGGGCTCATCACCCTCTAGGGAAATACAGAGGAAATTTAATCCTCACATATAGGAAGTGGTCCTGAAAGAAATCATTAAGTTGTTGGATGCTGGGGAAATTTACCCCATCTCTGATTCTGAATGGGTGGCACTAATCCAGGTGGTACCTAAGAAATCTGGCATAACAGTGATCACAAGCGAGTCTGGAGAGTTAAGACCAGCCAGGGAAACCACTGGCTGGAGAGTTTGCATCGATTATCGAAAACTCAACACCAAGACCAGAAAAGACCACTTCCCTCTCCCTTTTATTGATCAAATTTTGGACAAGTTGGCTGGGAAGGCTTTTTATTATTTTCTTGATGGGCACTCAGGGTACAACCAGATCCCTGTGCACCCTTTGGATCAAGAGAAAACTACCTTTACTTGTCCTTTCGGCACCTTCGCTTACAAAAGGATGCCTTTTAGACTGTGTAATGCCTCAGCCACCTTTCAAAGGTGTATGTATGTCATTTTTTCTGATATGATTGACAAATTCTTGGAAATTTTCATGGATTACTTTTCGGTTTAGGGGGATAGCTTTGACCAATGTCTACAACACCTCCATCAAGTCCTATAGAGATGTGAAGAGACCAATTTGGTCTTAAGTTGGGAGAAGAGCCACTTGATAGTAACACAGGGAATTGTGTTGGGCCATGTAGTCTCTACAGATGGGATTGAGGTAGACAAGGCAAAAGTTGACCTCATTCAAAATTTGCCCCCTCCAAGAACAGTCAAGCAAATCAGATCATTCCTTGGGCATGCTGGATTCTACAGGAGGTTTATTAAAGATTTCAGCAAAATTGCCAAGCCATTGTGCCACCTGCTCTGCCAAGATGTGCCCTTTGACTTCTTTGCTGAATGTCTGAAGGCTTTTGAAACTCTAAAATCTGCCTCACCTTTACCCCTGTACTTTAGACACCTGACTATACCCTGCCCTTTGAGTTGATGTGTGATGCATCTGACTTGGCAATAGGTGCTGTCCTGGGCCAGAGAAAAAACAAGCTGCCTGTGGTCATTGTATATCTCAGCAAATCACTTGCTGAAGCTCAATTGAACTACACAATCACTGAGAAAGAGCTTATGGCAGTGGTTTTTACTGTGGACAAGTTTAGACCTTACTTACTAGGGTCTAAAACTGTCATCTTCACCGACCACTCAGCATTAAAGTACCTACTATCCAAAAAGGATGCAAAGCCCTGATTGATTAGATGGATACTCCTGTTGCAGGAGTTTGACATCAAAGTCAAAGACAAGAAAGGTGTAGAAAATGTGGTGGCTGACCACTTGTCCCGAATTATGTTGGAGAAAGGTGTTGATGACCTCACTACAAATGATGTCTTCTCGGATGAGCAATTGTTTGCCATCCAATCTTTAGTTCCCTGGTATGCACATATTGTCAATTATCTAGTTATAGGTAAGATCCCTTCCCATTGGACAAAAATGGATAAAGACCTGTTTTTCTCACAGGTCAAATTCTTTTTCTAGGAGGAACCTTGCTTGTACAAGTATTGTGTAGAGTAAATTATTTGAAAATGTGTTCCCGAAAGTGATATCACTAGTATTCTGCCCATGTGCCATGAAAATGCCTATGGGGGTCATTTTAGTGGGAGAAAAACAACTAACAAAGTGTTGCAGTGTGGTTTCTATTGGCCTTCTCTTTTCAGAGATGCTCATACACACTGTAAGGCCTGTGAAAGATGTCAAAAATTAGGAGGGCTATCCAAACGAAATTCACTACCTTTACAACCCATCCTTGTTGTTGAACTATTTGATGTGTGGGGTATTGATTTTATGGGCCCCTTTCCTCCTTCAAATGGTTTTCATTTCATCTTAGTGGCAGTGGACTATGTTTCCAAATGGGTAGAGGCCATTGCCACTAGAACTAATGATAATCAGGTTGTCCTCAAGTTCATAAAGCAGAATGTCTTCTCCAGATTTGGCACCCCCATAGCCATTATCAGTGATGAGGGGAGCCATTTTTGTAACAGAAATTTCGAGAGCTTGCTCAAGAAATATTCTGTCACCCATAGGATTGCTACTCCCTACCACCCACAAACCAGTGGGCAAGTTGAAATTTTAAATAGGGAGATCAAGCATATCCTTGAGAAGACTGTGAGGGCTGATAGGAAGGATTGGGCAGACAAGCTTAATGATGCACTGTGGGCTTATAGGACTGCCTATAAGACTCCCATTGGTATGTCCCCATTCAGAATGGTTTATGGCAAGGCTTGTCATCTCCCAGTGGAGTTAGAACACAAGGCCTATTAGGCCATCAAACATTTAAATTTAGATCTAACTTCTGCTGGTCATCGCAGGTTGCTGCAGCTGTCGGAATTGGAAGAACTAAGGATGGAGCATATGCCAATGCCAAGATCTACAAGGTCTAAAGCTTTTTTTAACAAAGGGCTGTTGCGAAAGAGTTTCAATGCTAGTGACAAGGTTTGTTTTTTTAACTCCAAACTTAATTTTTTTTCAGGCAAATTGAAATCCAGATGGGAAGGTCCTTACATTGTCATGCATGTTTCCCCATCTGGTGCTGTGGATATCAAGGACCCAAAGTCTGGGAGACTCTTGAAGGTAAATGGTCAGAGGCTTAAGCCTTATTTTGAAAAACCTGCCGCATGAAGTATGCTTTTTACTCCCTACTGACATCCAACTGCGTGCGAACGGCACGAGGACTGTGCAACCAGTTGGTGTGCTCCCTTCAGAAGCCCGTGACAACTGCGCGACGCATTCTTTTTAGTTCAATTGAGCCCTGCGACATCTGTGCGAGGCATTCTTCTTGATTTATTTCTACTTTGCTGTGCCTATGCTGCAGCCAATTCTCTATCTGGGTTCAACCTTCTTTCTTTTGAGGAACTTCTGGGACAATAGTAGGCTTTTTGGCATGGTTAGGGATTATTTGTAGCTGCTGCTTATTACCTACAGGATAGACTTAAAACACATTTATTAAGTGATTAAGGGTCTAACAGAGATTAAGTTAAGGGGTGAAAAGTGGTACTTTTTAGGTCTTAACAATCCTCTTGACCCACCGTTACTAAATTAACACAATATCAATAAGCACTAATTCAATAGCAATCACCGCAAAGACCTCTTGAATGCTCATGCCAAGCTTGAAAATCACAAAGAAGAGTTTAGAAGAAGTCTTACCAACAAAATCCTAGGGTTTTTGAGATCATGTCGCGACACCAAATCAACTTCGAGTAGGTGTAAAATGTAGCCACAAGATGTTGAAGCAATTAGAGAAGTGGAAAATTGTTAAGAGTAGCACCTAGTGAAGTAGAGAGAGAATAGAAAATGGAATAATCACGAGCAAACTCAAAGCGCAAAGGAAGTCATGAATGGCAAAAATGAAGTTGTCGTTAGGTTTAAAGCAGTGGGAAACAATTCTTGATAGGATTGGGGCAAGGTGTAGACAAGTTGATGCAACCTGTCGAAGAGTAGATAGTAAATGATCCTCGCGAGAGGTGCATGCAATCCTGTCGAAGAGTCTAAGAAGACTGAAATAATCATTCCGAGAGGTTTACAGAACCTCTCAACAGGTTCTTTGGAATCAATATGCAATCCTCTCGATAGGTTCTAGGCATAAGATAAATCATGTTGAGGAAATCAGAGAACCTCTCGGTAGGTACCATTAACATGTCGAGAATTTAACCAAAAGTCTTCAAAACCTTTCGAAGTGATCCTGGATCCTATCAACAACTTATTTTTACATCTTCAAACTTGTCAAGGATTAGTTCACACTTCTCGACAACTTCTAAATCTTGTCGAAAAGCAGACTGAGAACACTCAGAACCTATCAACATGTTCATAAAACCAAGCGACAGGTTATATTTCAATTCAAATAAGCTTGAAATCAATCCTTAGTTCATTTCCCAACATATTTGACACTCCAGCTCTGCTCACTTCATACTCTGACTCATTTTCCTACCTGAGGTACTAACATACATGGCAAATTTATATACAATGCCTAACAGAAAAAATCAATAAAAAGAAATAACCAAATACATAAGTTACTATACATAATATACATTTGTTGAAACTCAGCCATGTCATGGAGGTTCATGATAACGGATGGTCAGTACAAGCTCCTCCAAATTTTTAAAAACATTCCCAACATCGTCACAAAGAACATTACAGTGCATTAGCTTAGGCAAAGCCTCTTTCACAAGCTCATCACAAACATCAATTAAAAAACAATCCTCACTATCCAAGTGAGGTTGATTTGCTGCCTTGTACACATTCAATTTAACTTTCATGTTGCCAAAAGAAACCTCTATTTCTCCTGATCTACACTGAATACAAGCATTGGCAGTGGCCAAGAAGGGCCTACCCAACATTACAAGAATAGAGGTGGTGCAGTTGCTTGGTTCTATGTCAAGAACTAGAAAATCTGCTGGGTAAAAGAATTTGTCAACTCTAACTAACACATCCTCTATCATTCCCACAGGCTTCCTTTCAGATCTGTCTGCTAGTTGTAGCACCACATGTGTGGGCTTCAATTCTCCCAGGCCTAACTTCTCATAAACAGAATATGAAAGTAGGTTTACACTAGCTCCCATATCTAATAGGGCCTCCTCAATGGTATGATCCCCAATGATGCAGGGGATTGTGGGAACTCCAGGGTCTTGAAGCTTGGTTGGAGTTGTAATAGATAGCACTTGGTTCATTTTCTCAGCACAAAAAACCTTCTTGGATAGGTGTATCCTAGACTGTCTTTTGTAGGTGAACAATGATTTTAAAAAATTTGCATAGGCTGGAACTTGCTTGATGGCATCAAGTAAAGGAAAGTTGATCTTTACTTGTTTGAAAGTTTTCATCATCTCTTCAACTTTAGCATTCCCCTTGTCAAAAGGAGAAGCTGCTTTCATTGAATTAGGAAATGGCAAGTAAGGGACTGCTCCTTCATTTGCTGCCTTAGCCAATTCATCACTTTTCTTTTTGGTTTCATTTTTTATTGGGGAGCATCAACATTCCCCTTATTCAGGCTATGTTGTTCCTGCTGCCTATATTTTGGGGCTATTTCTTTTCTTTATCTTTTTCTGTATTTTTCTCGGGCTCAATACCAACTTGATTGTCAAATGTCCTCCCACTTCTCAAAGTAGTGATAGCTTTAGCTTCTTCATGTGAGGAAGAAACTTCACCCACCACATAATTCTTCTTTAGATTATCCATGGGTTGACTAGGCAGCCTCCCCTCTTCTCTCCTTATCAAGGCATTAGATAGCTGACCAAGGTGGTCTTCCATCTTTTTAATGCTTTGGCTATGACAGTGGACTGTTTGGGATAAAGAACCCAAGTTCTGCAATGAGGCCATAACTTGCTCTTTAAATGTGAGGGACCTAGGGAGTGCTGGGGTTGGTGCACTTTGAAGAACAGGCTGGAGCATTGGCTGGGCCAAAGGCTGAGCCATAGGCTATTGGTATTGGGGCCTTAGAAAATAATTATGCTGATATGGTTGGGCATTCCTATAGGGCATGGATTGCTGTGGCTGCTACTGCTGCTGGTTTTGAAAATTGTCTTGTCTCCACCTCAAGTTTGGGTGATTTCTCCAATGATAACCAACAGTAGGCTGTTGTCCATAGGACTGAACAATGTTCACATGCTCCATCACAAGATCTAGAAATTGGGCAGCTGAAAGACATTCCTCAATGGAGTGAGTGGGGGACTGGCATATGATACATGCCTCCTCCACTTTGGAAACAATTGGAGACTGCCTTGCTCTCATCATTTTCTCCAACTGTTGGGTCAAACTGTCCACTTTCCTCTCCAACCCATTATGTCCACTCACCTCATACATCTTCCCTCTGGTAGTATTTTCTTTCACCAACCTAGGGGTCTCCAAATCACTTGCCCAGGTTTCCCTTTGCATTGAGTTTTTACTGATGATATCAAATAACTCCCATTCCTCATCAGCAGTTTTGTTGAGGTATGTACCACCACAAGAAGCATCAACCATATCCTTACTTTTAGGATCGATTCCTTGATAGAAACTCTAGACAAGTTGCCATTTAGGAATCTGATGATGGGGACATTACTTAAGGAGTTCTTTAAATCTCTCGCAGGCTTGGTGATAATCTTCAGTTGGGGCTTGAGCAAAAGAGATAATGCTCTTCCTCAACTGACTTGTTTTAGACATGGGAAAAAACTTGGCCAAAAATTGACATTGAAGATCATTCCAGGACTAAATACTGTTGGTTGGGAGCATTGACAACCAAGTTCTAGCTCTATCCTTTAGTGAAAAAGGAAAAAGTCTCAACTTGGTTGCTTCCTCCCCCAAACCTATAATATTGAAGGTAGTGCACTGTCCTAAAAATTTATCAATATGCTTCTATGAATATTCTTTGCTCAGGCCATGGTGTGAGGGTTACATTTGGATGATAAAAGACTTGATATCATAGTTTCCTTGGACAACAGGGAATTAAATGTAGAAGGGGGAATTGTAAACCCCTGATGCAATGAATTCCTTTAAAGTCCTAAGTTGCTCACCCATTGGAGAAATCTCCGAATCAACTAAAAGTGTGTGTATGATTTTCTTAGGTCAAAGAAGTCTTTCAACTTTAAGATCTAAGGGAGCAATCTCAGGATTAAGAGATCTCCTCCCAAGCATACACGACACAAAAACCAAATACAAAGCAGAAAATCATAGCACAAAATTCAATCACAACAATCACAAAATAATCAAATACAAAACTGCAGATCTACTCCACTCTAGATCTAAGAATGTAAACAGAGTTAAGAGATGCAAACCTAAGCAATGCTTGTTCTTTCAAGTGATACAGAGCTCCTCTTAGCTCCACAAATCCAGATCTGAAATAGAGTAAAACTACAACAAAAACTAAAGTAGAAATTAATCAAACACTTAACAGTCAATGAAAAATCTAAATCTAAAAATGAGAAAACTTAGATCTATCACTTTTAAAAACACAGCTCCCCGATAGTGACGCCTAAAACTTGTTTTGTAGCCCACCTTGTGATTATTAAAGAGTTAAAACCAGCCAATTAAAACGGTAAAAATCACAGAGAAATGAAATCAAGGCGAGCGGCTAGTCCTACAAGATCCAGGGCTGTGGTAGCAAGTTTTAAAAGGTAAGTAAGGGTATGTCCATAAGGAAATGTGTTCTAAAGGATGGTAAATCTCTAGATTCAGAGTGGATCTGGCACTCTATCCTAATTTAAACTAAACTAAACTAGGAAAGATGAGAGGTTTTGTGGTTTTGTCACTTTAACTACAGACTACAGAATTAAATGCTATTGATCTAGATCTAGTCCAACACAGAAAGTAGTGGAGATATAGAAGAAATGAAAATTTCAAAAGGTGAGGAAATCAGCTAGGGGTATTGGTCTCTCACTAAAAATTAAAGGAATCAAAGAACTTGCATAGATCTGATTTGCTACAATCCTCTTTTCTGGCTCCAAGCTTCCCAGGTTACCCCGGCAGAGGTGAGGTATAAGAATCCAATCTTAACCAGAGAATTGAAGCAATCCTAAGGCTATGATCTGTCAACTTTAATGGTCACAGACCATCCTAGAGATTGTTCCAATCATTTGATCTTAATTAGAACAGGAAAACCATTGTAGACGTTGCAGATGCCAGGCTACAAACTTTGCATTTCTGGTTTGCATCTGTAGGAGTATCCAATCCAGGGAAATCAAATACGAAAAAGTGAAATGTAGATCAGAATAACCTTTAAAATCTATAATTATATTACAAGCTTCCAATACTATTGTGCCAAGATCTACAATCTGTAGAGTATACGGTCTATTACAAGCCTTTGAATCTCTCAATTTATAGCTTAAGTCCTTACCCTAACTATTGAGAAGAGTTTAGCCACTCATGATTGGCTAAAGAGAGAATTGAAGAAGGAAGAAGGAGGGAAAATTTGGAGGGAAAAATGGATCTCGCTCTAGGCTCTGGTTCTCTCCAATTCATGATTGATGTTCTATATTTTCTTTAAGCTTTTATACTCTCCTCCTCTGTCCTCAAATCTGTTTCAGCCAATCAGAGTGCAAGGGAATAATTCTGTTATTCTGGGCTGTTGATGTGGCCGATTTCTCTTCTAGAAGCTTTCTTCCCATTGGCTCTCAACTGGAAAAGACACGTGAAGTAGTTAGGGTTTCCATGCGTGGCCAACTATGTGCCAAAAATACCCCCAGGGGTTGCTAAAGTGCTTTGGAACTCATGCACATAAATCTGGAATTGGCAGCTGCTGAAGGAAGACACTGAGAAGTTGCCAAAATGAGTGTCGAGAGGTTAAGGGGATCCTCTCGACAGGTTCTAAATTTGCATTATAATCACATCGATAGGTTGCATTGGTTTCTGACAGCTTTACAGACTTCTCGACAGGATTGAAGTACTAGTCGATAGGTTTGGTAGTGTCTCAGCAGGTCTGGAATGGCTCTCGATAGGTTTGAACACATCTGAACAGGTTGATGAAGATCTTATCGACAGATTGGGAGAACGTTTTGAGAGGTTGGTTTGTACTTGTCGATAGGATTGCAGGCTTATTTCTTCATTCTGCTTAGTTTCACACTCATCCTCTTGACAGGTTATAGACAATCCTGTCGACAATTTATACAATCTTCAGTGAAGTGCTCGACAAGTTGGTTCAATCCTCGCGAGATTGGACATTGCTTCCGATAAGTTATCGACAGGTTGTCTTGCACTTCTCGATAGGTTCAGTTGAACCTCGTGATAAGTGACTGGATCCTCTCAAATTCATTTGTACCTTGAAATATCCTCTCGATAGGTTTGTTTACACATTTTCAACCTCTTGACTACTTCATTCCTTGCCCTCAGGACTTCTCGACAAGTGCTGGGAAGCTCTCGATAGCTTCATGGAACCTCTCGGTAGCTTATTTTCAGTGCTTCACTAGCACACCCTCTTGGGTGTCTTTGTTCTTCCTTGTCCACCACTTAGCAACCCCTCAGTAGGTTCAATCTTTCTTCCTTGCCGCTAGACTTCTTCTCATGCCTTTCCAATTAGTATAGTGCTTCTTAGGCTCTTTTAAGTGGAAATCTGTATTAAGCTTGCAATTTATTGCTTAACTACAAAACATACTTAAAACACATTATTAGTTAGCTCAAGGGTCCAACAAAGGTTAGGTTAAGAGGTGAAAAATGGTACTTTTCACTGCTTAACACTTATTACTAGCAAACTAAGTTCTAGCATCACTAAGTTTATGGTGGTAAAATGGTATAATATGTAAATGCCACCTAAAAAAAGAAGTCAGAGGTTTCTTGGGCAGAATACAGTACATCAGTCGGTTCATTGCACAATTAGCTCCTATCTGCATGCCGATCTTCAAACTATTAAGGAATGACTCACCCATTAAGTGGAACGATGATTGTTAAGCCACACTTGATAAAATTCAGGGTTATCTCCTCAATCCTCTAGTTTTGGTACCACAACTACCCGAGAGGCCAGTCTTAATGTATCTCTCCATGACAAAATTCTGGATGGGATGCATCTTAGGGCAATATGATGAGACTGGAAGAAGAGAGCAGACAATTTACTACCTGAGCAGGAAGTTTATCGATTATGAGACACGTCATTCTCATTTGGAGAAAGCATGCCTGACTCTCATATGGGCTACCCAGAGGCTTCGTGACTACTTGCTATGTTAGGTAGTTCTCCTTCTGGCATGAATGGATCCGTTGAAGTACTTATTCGAAAAGCTACGCTCACTGGCCGAACTGCACGCTGACAGCTTCTCTTATCAGGGTTCAACATCACGTATGTCACCCAAAAGTCAATCAAGGGGCAATCACTAGCTGATCATCTTGTCGAGAATCCCTTACCCCATTATGAAACTCTAAGAATTGGAATTTCCTAACAAGGACATCCTGTTCATGATAGAAGATGACATAGAGGAGACAAAAGAGTCTTCGAAAATGCACTTTGATGGGGCATCAAATGTTGAAGGTCAAGGTGTCAGTGTTGTTCTAATCTTGCCAAAAGGGTCCCACATACTGGTCTCCATCAAGCTCAATTTCCCCTGCACCAATCATATGGCTGGATACGAAGCCTGCATAGCTGGCCTAATAGCAGCTCTCAACCTAAATGTAACTCACCTTAGGGTGTTTGGCGACTCACAACTGATCATATGTTAGACCAATGGAGACTGAAAAACCGAGGATGAGTAGTTAATCCCTTACCATGAACAACACCTTGAAGATCTGATAGCATGCTTCGACGATGTCACTTTCTCCTATGTCTTGCGAGCAATAAATCGCTTTGCCGATGTCTTAGCAACATTGGCATAAATGATCAAAATTCCATCTGGTGTTAAAATGAAGCCAATCATGATCGGACAAAGAAACGAGCCTTCTTTCTGCCTCTAGATCAAGATATCCACAAAGACAGATGATGAACCTCTATAGTGCTCACATATCAAGTTGAAATGAAGCCACTCATAATCGGACAAAGAAACGAGCCTTCTTTCTACCTCTAGATTAAGATATCCACAAAGACAGATGATGAACCTCTATAGTTCTCACATATCAAGAATTTCCTCAAAACTCGTGCTTTCCCAAAAGGCACGTCCAAGATCGACAGGCAGACCATCCAACATTTAGCAGTGAACTATGTCATCTATAGTGAATGCCTTTACAGGCGGTCATATAATAATATCCTATTCAGATGCCTAACTGGAAGTGAGGCAGCCAACATCATGAAAGAGATCCATGAGGGAGTATGCAGGGCCCATGTTGGTTTAAAATTGCTTGTGTTGTTATTTTATTATTGAAAATGTGATAAAAATAGGGTAATAAAATAAATCAGAAAAAGGGGGACAAAATTGAATAAAATAGTATAAAGATAGTAATCTATACTAACAATCTTGCAAATCAAGGGCTATTGTAGCGAGTTTTGATAAGTAAGAGTTTCTCCCATAGGGAAATTTGATCTAAGAACACAAGGTTGAATAGTAGACCTCCAGATCTGACTACAGATTTGGCATCCTTAACCTGTACTATGAAAGCAAACATGAAGAAAGGGAGTTTTGGGGTGTCACAAAACTAAAATAAAATAGAAGATAAAATTACAGATCTACTTTACAAGAAAGGGGTTTAGAAAAGGAGGGAAATGAATTTGGAAAAATATATGGAAAATGGGTGAGAAGTAATAATATAAGGATTGATTTTTCACTGAAAAAGGGCTGGTGAAGCAGAGCAAGGATTTGATCTATAACTATCCTTCATTTGGCTACAAGCTCAAATGCAAGGAAGAAAAATCCAATCCAACCATGAGATATGGACTAGGCTTAGGGATATAACCTGTCCACTTGAGTGGTCACAGATCATGGGGTTAAATTTAGAACATAAAAACTACTACAGCCACTATGTTTGTAAGGCTACAAGCTCATGCATCCATAGGTGCAGAAAACTTATAAACTATATGCAAGCACAAGAGATTATAGATTCAATGGATCAAGAAAAATAGCTTTCATTACATAAAAAGTACTTACAATGGTCAGCCCTTAAGACTGCAGTCCTGCAGAACTCCAAGACCCTTTACAAGCTTACACACAGTCTTTTTTACAGCATGAAATCAGTCCTAACTATTACCCAAGGACTTACCCAGCAAATGCTGAGCTAAGGAAGAAAAAGGGAAAAGAAGACCTAACCTTAGAAATGACCTAAGCACACACTATCCTCTTGGCTTAGTTCAGATTAGGTTTTTTAGATGCCTATTTTGGCTATTTTTATGGCTTATATACAATCCTCACAAAATATATCTGCGTCTTTGGCCAATCGAAAAGAAAAGAAATAACATGTTTTTTGAGCTACTGTTGTGGCCCATTTGTGGCTAAGTAATGCCTCGAGATGTGTGTGATAGTTTAGCACATTGGGATGTGTGCCCTAGATGCTATGGAATACTAAAAATTTCCTTAAAGTTTGAATACAACAGCTGGAATCCGAGCCTTGAGTAGATGGGCTTCAAAATTTTTATCTCGGGAGGTTCTCAAGAGGCTGGTGGCTTCAGGCATTATAGCTCGACAAGCTATTTCTTCAGCATTTGAAGCCCAATAGGTTGAATTACAATTGTTCTCAACTGCTCGAGATCCCCTCGACTATGAGTTTTTTAAGTTGTTCTTCTCGAGAACTGCTCAAGAAGATATTTTTTTATTCTTGTAACTGCTCGACAGTTGCTCAAGCCTGCACTGCTGGAGGTTTAATGTGCTCGAGAGCTTCCCAGGCTATATTTGCTAAAAATTTAACTACTCGGGAACTACTCGAGCCTTCATTTCTAAATGTCTGCTGCTGTGCACAGCCTGGTGTAGCACTCCTCACCGCTTGGGTCCACCTTTTTTTCATTGTAGGACTTCTAGGGCCCCCAGGCATGATAAATGGCCCCTATGGTGTGGGCCACCATCTCTCTGTTCTTCCATCAGCTTCAAGACTTGACTTCGAATTTCTCTCTTCTTGGCATCCATTATTTGGACTATTGCACTAAGTTGTGATTTATTTCTTACTATAAAAACATACTCAATTGACAATTATTAGATGCCTCAAAGGTGTAGTAAAGTCTAGGTTAGGAGGTGAAAAGTGCATATTTTAGTGATTAACACACCCCCAAACCTATTCATTGTAAGTCCTCGAGCAAACGAAAATTTAAACAATTACTCTAAAAAATTTAAATGCCACTTTCATAGGGAGCGCATATGCATTTAGCTTAAGCATCAAACCTTTTAAACCTCTAGGTGATCCCTAGTGGAGGAGTGAAGCCTACTGAGGGTTTTCAATGAAGGTACCCAAACTTCTCAATAAAAATAGTTAAACCAAGTGCACACAGTGACAAGTTAAATTTTACATATAAAGTTTCATTCCACACCTTGATCTTTCAAATTAGAGGAGTTTAAAATAGTGGATGCAAACAATTCAATACCGAAATCATCATGTATGCTCATCACAACCAATCAGTTTACATCAAGAGTGTACTGTGTTCAAATAAGTATTAAGCTTACCATTAATTAAAATATAAGGTTTAAATAGTGCACCAATAAATTCAACCTCAGACCCAATCCTCTCTAAGCCTGTCTCTCTCACAAATGAATTGCAGGGTTTTCCATTTCACTCCAAACTCAAGATCAATTCTGAGACCTCAAATAGGCACTGCAAGCATGAGCATAGGCATTTATTTCTATTTTCTGACATCCTCATATTCTCTTCACCATAGATCAGACATCCCCTCATCTCCACAAAGCAACTCAATTCACTTTGGGTCACTAAGGACTTTTATTGGGTTGTAATGTGGCTTAGTTTAAGGTTTTTTTTTTTTTTTTTAAAGAATGAAAAGGGTAGAAAGGTTTAAAACTAAGAAATCAATCAAGAGGTAGGAGGTGATTCATGACTTCACCTTCTTCACCCAGTAGTGCTTCATCCTCCGCAGTTTTGGATCTAAAGTGGCGACTTCTTCTCCTATTTCCAATTTTTTTAAGATGAAGTTATTCTTTTTACTTCTCTTTCTTTCTCTCTTTTTTTTTTTTTCAGTTTTTATTTTTTATTTTTATGATGGTTGCCACAACCATATAACTGATACACTGCTTCATACAGAGTTTTTCTCTTCTCCTTCTCCTTCCACCAAATGTTAAACCTTGCTCACCTGTCTTCAACATCTTCTCCTTTACCTTCTAAATTCTCAGAGTGAGGGTAAATGAATCGCATCAAGAGAATTAGGTTCAATTACTCTGGTGTTTTTTTTTCAAAGAAAAAAGGATTTTTTAAGGCTCAAAGAGTATATACAAAAGGAGGCAATTCAATGGGTAAGACTTTCAAGCTCAAAATGCCCAAATGATGGCCTTAGATCATCTCCCTAATGTCATGAGTTCTGCCAAGCAGTATTAATTTAGGAGCGCCTAACTTCTAGTGGAAAGATTTGAATTAATCCTTAGAGCACAAAAATTGCTAAAGACACTCGTCAAAAGAACAAATTATGTATGGGCCCAAATCTCACTGGGTATGGTCTTCAATTAAACTCATGGGGCATGCCCTCACCTTTTTCTCTCCTTACTGGTTCACTATATACTAATTGTGAACAAATTTCTTGATGATCACTTCATGGAAGTGTTGAATTTTTAAAAGATTCCAGTATTAAACAGTCTACTATACATTTTAATTCTGCTTTTTCAAAATTTCCTAGATGGAACTTTCACTTTATTTGTATCAATATTGACTAATACTGTTGCACTTAGCTTAACCATCTTGACTAACACTGCTGCACTTAGCTTAACCATCTCATTAGTCTACCCTGCCATACCTCCAAACCTAAGATAAACATTGTCCTCAATGTTTTAATAGACATGTAAAGCAAGGTCTTAAGACAAATTAAACTATAACAGACAATTAAAAGATAATTAACTAACAATAGTTTGCAGAAAAGGAAGAGACAATCATGCTAATTAATCTGAAATTTATTTGCTCAAATATAGATTGGATTACAAAAGATTGTACAAACTAACAAGTAATTACATCATGCTATTGGAAAACAAAACAACACAAAACAGGAAAACTCCTAAACACACTCCTAGAAACAAAAAATATCTACAAATGTAACTAGTATGAATCTGAGTCTATGGTCTCCTGCAGTCTTTCCCTTTCTTCACAGTATAAGTTTATGTAGCACCAGCCTTGGTTTTTGTTGCAGCTGGTTTCTTGGGCTTGGTGCTGCTCTTCTCTTGGGAAGGCTCCTTTATTGACACTCCCTTGGACAAAGTTGGGTCATTACTGAAAGGGTGGAGGCGAGTGTCTCCACCAGCTGTGAAAAGTGGGCTGCCCTCTGCTCAAAGAATTTATACAAGGACAATGCATTGTCCAATTGCTACTGCATTACCTTCTTCTCCTTCTGATGATCTAGCATGGCTTTCTCTATCAGCTTCCAATAATCAAACTTCATTAGGGAAATTTGGTTTTCATATGCCTACTGAACCATTTCATTGATAGAGTCCACAACTATATGTACATCCCTCTGCACATATGGGTTGGCATTCATAGACTTACCGAGGGTGTAAAATATGGGTATGGGGATGGCTTCCGCAGGTACAATAACCCAGTACCTATGTTTGGAGATGATGTTGGGCTAGATGGAAGGATAAATTATCAGCTCCTCCTATGGGGGTTCAGTTTGGGGGAAGGTTGAGGTGGAGGTAAATGGGGTTAAGGCAAGCTCTTCATTTTCAAAATTGGTCTATGTGGTAGCATCAGCTATTGCCACTGAAGTTAAAGACTGATGTGTAGGAGGAGGGGTAGGTACTGTGTAGGTGGTTAGGCTGTTGGGATAAAGGTTTGAAGGGTTGTCTGAATGGATTGTAGGTTGTTTTGTATGGTGGCTTGGTTTTCAGTATTGGTTTGGAGTTGGGTTTGGAGAGAGGTAAGGAGGGAAATTATTTGAGATAAGGGGTCTAGTATGGCTGGGGTTATAGGATGGGTAGGTGGGATTGGTTGCAAAGGAGAAGTAGGGGCATGGTTGAAATGGTAAGGTTGTGGGGAGTCTGGGAGGGGTGTGTACTCATGCTTGATATTCTCCATAATGGAGTCTATCATGGCTGAGTACCCCTCAGTGGTGAACTGTTCTTGGTTATGGGTAGGTGTAGGTGGGAATGAATGGGTAGGAGAGGTAATTGGGTCCATGGGTTCACAGGTGTCAATGGGGATGGGTATTACAATGTCAGTGACCATTGGTTCACTGACATCGTAGGTGAATGGTGTTGGTGGGTTTGGTGTGGGGCTTGATATAGTAGTGGCTTATGGGCTTGGAATGGGTGTAGGTATGGTAATGGATAGGCCAAGTTTAGTGGGTTCTGTGGTTGGTTGATGGGTTTTCTTTTGGTATTTTATTTTGATGGTGGGAGTGGGTAGGTTAAATGGGAAGGTGGTTTAAGTTGGAGCTGGCACTTAGATGGTAATGGTGGTGGTGGGTGGTGAGGATGGAATGGTAGGCATGGTAGTAGGAAGTGGATATGGTGGTACAGAGGCTCCTGCTGTAACTGCTATGGGTAATGTGGCTGAGCTATTAGCAGAGGGAGTTGCAGAGATGGCAACTATTGAGTCTTTTTCAGGGAGGGCTGCTGGTGGCTCCTTAGATACCTTCTTCTTCTTCTTCTTCCCCATCAAAGTAATGCTGATGGTTCATAGCTTCTTCCTAAACACTACTGTAGACAATTTCTCAGTTGGGTCTCCCATCTTTCATACACAACCTCCTTGTTTGAGCAAGGTTGTCATCAGCCTGCTGTAGGGGAGTCCATGTGGCTTCTGCTTCTTTTGGACTCTAATGTCAGTGTCCTTCATCCCCTCAAAAATTAATTGGGCAACATTGAAGCAATGCCCTTCGGAGGAGTATAGGGCATCTACTATGGGGTGCCTCCTTTCCTATTGGTGCCCAGCTATAAATATGTTCTACCTGAGAACACTATCCATGAAGAGCAAGCTGGGGCTGAAGTCACTCATCATGAGTGAGTCCCCAGAGGCTTTCTTTCCATTGGTCAGCTTCTCTATAATCTCTGAGATGGAGGCATTAAGTGGTGCCCCAAATTACAAGTTGGGTCATACGCAGCTACAATGCTCAGAGCCTTTGCAATATCAGTTGTGTCCACAACTGTTGTAAAATCATCTAGTAGAATGACCCGCTCAGGGTCTTCTTTGTTAGGTCCATCCCTAGAATTCTTCAGTCTAATGTTTTGGTACCAAAGCTTGACTAGCCTAGGGGACACCAACTCCTCTAAAGGCATCAATAGGGGATCCAGGGAAGCCTTGGTCAAGAATTCCATTGCTTAAACAGCCAAGGCTTACTTTGTAAAAAAATTCCTTATCAAAGGCAGTTTTAAGCTCCAAACCCAGTGCAACCATAAATTCATTGGGTATGGTCAGTGGATCAGATTCTGGGGTGGCTTCCTCATGTTGTTTCTGCTTCTTGGGCTTGATGAATTTTGGGTCTTTGGTGGCAGTCCTTGCCCTTTTCTTAGGAACAACCTTCTTCTTAGGTTTTTCCCATGGAGATTCTATGGCTTCTAGGGTGGAGGATCTAGCAACCCTCTTGGATTTTCTAGTGTGAGTGTGAGGGTTTGTTTGGGCAGGGCTCAACACCCCCTATAGGGTTTCTCCAATTTTTGAATTATCAACCATTAAAACCCTATATTTGATCTCTTAAACTTCAAACCCTAGATTGCCTACAACTCCAATGAATGAACCCAGTAAATACTCCTCAACAAAAACTAAATCATCCCAGTACAAGTGTCTTGACAACTAACAGCTGAGAAGAGTTTTGAAACTTACCCCTAAAAGCTAGGGTTCTACAACAGAAAATGCATTGTGGACCAACTAGCACTTTGCCAGGTGCAAAATACTCTATTTGTGTTGCTTAGCAAAGTAGCAAAAGCAAGGTTGAATGAGGGAGCCAAAAGATCAGTGAGTAAAGAAGAAGAAAAATTCGATTGAGGCTGTGCTCTGAGTGTTTTATCAGGAAATGAAGATGAGAGAACTGTTGGTCGAGAGGTTTTAAAAAAAGGAAACCCGAGCCTCGAGAGGCTAATTTCTTAGAATATGGAACTCGAGAGGCTCTTGAGTAGATGAGTTAGCTGGAAATTAGCCTCTCAAGCAGATAAAATCATGGGAAATCAGCCTGTCGAGCAGTGAATTTGAACTGCTCGACAGGCATACTTGTTGAAAGTCCAAGTCTCGATAGGCTTAGCTTCAGGTGTTTTTGCTGCAGAGGATCTCGAGCAGATACTTTTTATACATTAGAGCCTGTCGAGGGCTACATTCTCCTTAGGTATTAGGGCTCGAGAGGCTCTTATGCAATGCCTTAGCCTATCATGCAAGCCAAATGTCCATTTACAATGGCTCGAGAGGATGCCCGATCCTCTCGAGCAGGCTAAAAATAGTGCATTTTCACACGTGCTGTCAGGCCCACTGCCATGCTACACATGCATGCTCTCATTCCTAAAAACAATATATTCCTATGTTAGACACATCCTCACACCATAGTAGAGCAAGATTCATACACCTAGATCAAGATTCACACACATAGATCACACAAAACACAGTAGATGACAGAATTTAAAACAATGAAAACAACTATGTTACACAATGTACAAGGTTGGAGATCACTCAACATTGGGAGGTTCCTGGAAGCGCATGGTTTTAGAGGATTCCACAGTATTTTCCACACAAGGTTTGAGCCTCTCACCATTTACCTTCATGATCCTTCCAAAAGTGGGGTCCATGATCTCCACAGTGCTCGATGGGAATGCATGGAGTACAATGAAGAGTCCATCCCAACTAGATCCTAATTTTCCTAGAAAGAGCTTGAGTTTTGAGTTAAAAAGCCATACTTTTGCTCCATCAGCAAAGTCCTTAGAAGGTTCTTGTTAAAGAAGGCTTTGGCTTTCTCCTTATAAATTCTGGCAATGGAATAGGCATCCAGCCTCAGTTCTTCCAGCTTAGACAACTGCAATTTCTTCTTTGCACTAGTAGAAGTTAGATCCATGTTTAAACTCTTAATGGCCCAAAAGGCCTTGTGCTCAAACTCCACTGGGAGGTGACATGCTTTGCCATAAATCAGTCTAAATGGGGACATTCCAATTGGAGTCTTAGAGGCTATCCTATAAGCCCCCAATGCATCATTTAAGTTAAATGGCCAATCCTTTCTATTAGTCCTAACTATTTTCTCTAGGATATGCTTGATTTCTTTATTAGAAATCTTCACCTTCCCACTGGTTTGTGGGCGGTATGGAGTAGCAATCCTATGTGTAACAACATACTTTTTGAGCAGGCTCTCAAAGTGTCTATTACAGAAGTAGCTTCCCCCATCACTAATGATGGCTTTAGGGGTGCCAAATCTAAAGAAGATATTTTCTTTGACAAACTTGAGGACAACTTTGTGATTATTTGTCCTTGTGGCAGCAACTTTCACCCATTTGGAAACGTAGTCAACAACCACGAGGATAAAGTTAAAGCCCATAGAAGGAGGGAACGGGCCCATAAAATCTATCCCCCATACATCAAATAGCTCCACAACAAGGTTGGGTTGCAGTTACATTAAATCCATTTTTGATATGCCACCCATCCTTTGACATCTTAAACAGGTTTTGTAGTGCTCAAAGGCATCCTTAAATAAGGAAGGCCAGTAAAGCCCACATTGCAACACCTTGGCTGCTATCTTTTTTCCTCCAAAGTGTCGCCCACAGGCATTTTCATGACACACGATTAGAATACTATGAGTGTCACTTTTAGGGACCCATTTTCTGATTACCTGGTCTACACAATACTTATATAGGTATGGATCCTCCCAAAAAAAATATTTGACTTGTGAAAAAAACAAGTCTTTGTCCATTTTGGACCAGTAGTGGGAAGGGATCCTACCTATAGCAAGGTAGTTTACTATATTGGCAAACCAGGGTACACTTGAGTTGATGACAAATAATTGCTCATAAAGGAAGGTGTCTTTCAATGGTGTTGCACCACAATCTTTACTTAAGATCCTTGACAAGTTGTCAGCAACCACATTCTCTACCCCTTTCTTATCTTTGATTTCAAGATCAAACTCCTGTAGGAGTAAAATTCATCTAATCAGCCTTGGTTTTACATCTTTCTTTGCTAGCTGATATTTTAGGGCAGAGTGGTTAGTAAAAATTATAATTTTAGACCCTAATACATAAGGTCTAAATTTTTCTAAAGCGAAGACAACAGACAAAAGCACTTTCTCAGCTGTTGTATTGTTCAACGGAGCTTCTGTGAATGTCCTGCTAGCATTGTGAACTACATAAGGCAGTTTTTCTTTTCTCTTTCTTAACACAGATCCAACAGCAAAATCAGATGCATCACACATCAGTTCAAAGGGCAGGACATAATCAGGTGCTTAGATCACAGGGGCAGAGGTTAGACATTTCTTCAAAATCTCAAATGCTTCAAGACATTCAACATCAAACATAAATGGCACATCATGATAAAGCAAGTGGCATAGAGGTTTGGAGATCTTGCTGAAGTCTTTGATAAACATTGTATAAAATCCTGCATGCCCTAAAAATAATCTGATTTGTTTGATTGTTTTTGGTGGGGACAAGTGAGAGGTCAGGTCAATTTTTACCTTATCAACCTCAATGGCTTTTTGGGATACCACATGGCTAAGCACAATTCGTTGGGTGACCATGAAATGACTTTTCTCCCAACTTAAAATCAAGTTAGTTTCTTCACACCTTTGAAGTACAAGGAAGAGGTGATGCAAACATTGACTAAAATCATCCCCATAAACTAAAAAATCATATGTGAAAATTTTTAAAAACTTATCAATCATATTCAAAAAAATTATATACATGTACCTTTGAAAGGTTGTAGGAGCATTGCACAGTCCAAATGACATTCTTCTATAAGCAAAAGTGCCAAATGGATAAGTGAAAGTGGTCTTTTCCTGGTCTTATGGATACATTGGTATCTGATTGTAACCAGAATATCCTTCAAGAAAGTAGTAATATGCTCTGTCTGCTAGCTTATCCAAAATCTGATCAATGAAGGATAATGGGAAGTGATCTTTTTTTGTCTTGGTGTTTAGTTTTCTATTGTCTATGCACACTCTTCAACCAGTGGTCTCTCTAGTTGGTACCAATTCTCCAAACTCATTTGTTGTGACAGTGATGCTAGACATCTTGGGGACCACTTGGATAGGTGAGACCCAATCAGAATCAGAAATGGGGTAAATGACCCTAGCATCCAATAATTTTACAATTTCCTTCATGACTACTTCAGATATGAGGGTTTAGTTTCCTCTGCATTTCCCTAGAGGGTTTGGAACTATCTTTGAAATGAATTTTATGCTTACAAATATATGGGTATATTCCTCCTAAATCAGTAATGATCCAGCCAATTGCTTTCCTATGCTTCCTAAGGACCCTAAGTAATTCCTCCCCCTGCTCCACAGTGAGAGAGGAAGAGATAATCACAGGCAGCTTTTCATTCTCTCCTAGGAAAGCATATTTCAAAGATGCTGGAAGCTGCTTGAGCTCCAAATCTGGTGGACTAACTATTGAAGGCAGCAAAGGTGCCTTAGAGGGTTGAGGTAGGGTCAACAATGTGGGTCTCCATGTAGAGTGTTGCACTAAGCCCACTGAAGAATCCAATGTGTTCCTTTCTTCCGCAATGGAACTTTGGGCCTCCTGCTCAACAACCTCAGTCCACACATCTTCAAAATCATCAGACATTTTATCCCAATCCAGTAGATTGGATAAATTCTCTTCCACCAATTCCTCTAGTACATCAACTATAAAGAAATCCTCATTGTCTAGCTGAGGTTGCTTGGCGATATTATTACACATTAAGCTTCACATTCATATTTTTGAAAGAGACTTCCATCACCCCAGACCGACATTGAATGCAAGCATTGGTTGTGGCCAAAAATGGTCTGCCCAGGATAATAGGGATTGGGGTGTTACATTTGGAAGGTTCCATGTCTAAAACCAGAAAGTTAGAAGGGTAGAAAAATTTATCCACCTCCACCAGAACATCTTCTACAATTTTCATAGGCTTCCTCTCATACCTGTCAACCAATTGGAGAACTACAGGTGTTGGTTTTAGTTCCCCCAAACCCAGTTGTTCATACACTGAGTATGGCAGTAGATTTACACTGGCTCTCAAGTCTAAAAGAGCTCTGCCTATGGTGTGATCACCAATAATGTAGGGAATAGTAGGAACCCCTGGGTCCTGAAGTTTAGTTGGTGTAGTTATAGATAAAAAAGATTTGACTTTCTCAGTTGCAAAGACTTTCTTAGACAAATGAATCCTTGCCTATCTCTTTTGGGTACACAACCCCTTAAGGAATTTAGCATAAGCTGGGACCTGTTTAATGGCATCAAGAAGTGGTAAATTGATTTTAATTTGCTTGAAGGTCTCTATCATTTCCTCCATTTTGGCATTCCCCTTGTCAAAAGGGGAAGGGTCATTGAGAGCATGAATATGGAAGCAAGTTTACACTGGCTCCTAAGACTAAAGAGCTCTACCTATGGTGTGATCACCAATAATGCAGGGGATAGTAAGTACCCCCGGGTCCTGAAGTGTAGCTGGTGTAGCTATAGACAACTGAGATTTGACTTTCTCAGTTGCAAAGATTTTCTTAGACAAATGAATCCTTGCCTTTCTCTTTTGGGTACACAAGTCCTTAAAGAGTTTAGCATCGGCTGGGACCTATTTAATGGCATCAGAAAGTGGTAAATTGATTTTAACCTGCTTGAAGGTCTCCATCATTTCCTCCATTTTTGCATTCCTATTGTTTGAAGGAGAAGGGTTGTTCAGTGCCTGATATTTATCTGATCTCAACCTCAGATTGGGGTGGTTCCTCCATGGATACCCAGTAGGCTGCTGCCCATATGATTAGGCAGTATTAGTATGCTCCATAACTAGCTCAGGGTATTGACCAACAGATGGACAGTCCTCTAAGGAGTGTGTTGGTGATTGGCATATCAGACATGCCTCTCCAACCTGTGTAGCAGTTTGGGGCTACAAAACACAAAGAACTTTGTCAAATTTCTGGGAAAAACTGTCCACTCTCTTTGCCAGGTCATTATACACATTTAATTCATACAACTTTCCTTTAGAAGTGGGTCTTATCACTCTTGCAAGAAGCTCAATGTCACCTCTTGATGAGTCTCTTGTTTCATAAATTTTTCACCGATTACCTCAAGCGGATCCTGTGCTTCTTCATTAGTTTTACTGAGGTAAGTTCCACCACATGAAGCATCAACCATATCTCTACTCTTAGGATCAATCCCTTGGTAGAAGCTCTGGACAAGCTGCCACTTAGGGATTTGGTGGTTTGGACATTGCCTCATCAGCTCTTTAAACCTTTCCCATGCTTCATAAAAATTTTTAGTTGGGAATTGAGCAAAGGAAATTATGCTCTTTCTCAACTAGTTGGTTTTGCTCATGGGGGAAATTTAGCCAAGAACTGGCACTGTAGGGCATTCTAAGATGTTATGCAGTTTGGTGGGAGCATGTTCAGCCAATTCCTGGCTTTGTCCTTCAATGAAAAAGGAAAAAGCCTCATTTTGGTGGCTTCATCTCCCAACCCAAAAAGTTTAAATGTTGTGCACAAAGATAAAAACTCATCAATATGCTTGTAAGGATCTTCCTTACTTAACCCATGGAAGGATGGCAGTATTTGGATGGCCTGAGGCTTTATCTCATAATTACCCTCAACATTGGGGAATTGAATGCAAAAGGGGGATGAATATACCCCTAGTGCATAGTAATGCCTCAAAGTCTTGGTTGCTCTCCCATCTCAAATGGCTCTATATTATCAACAAAGGTTTGTGTGGTCTGCTTAGGTCTAAGGACTCTTTTTATCTCAGGATTTAGAGGTGCTAATTCGGGACCAAATGACCTTTTATCCAACATACAATATAGAAAGTAAACATGCACTTACAACAACAATAAAAGAATGCTAAAAATATCGAAAATATAACTGCTGAAATTAAGACACAATAGAAGCGTTTAAACTAAAGCAAGGGATTAAGGGATGCAAACTAAGGCTAACAATGCTCCAAATTTGTAGCTATCGGCTCCTCTCTTTATTGTCATTCTAGATCGCAGAAACCACAATAAATTTAGCAAAGACTTTATTCAAACACAGAACTGTAATAAATAAATTTATAGATAGACAAATAAAACTAAGATCTACTATTTAGATCAAATATCCCCGATAGTGGCGCTATTGAAAATTGCTTGTATTGTTATTCTATTATTGGAAATGTAGTAAAAATATGGCAGGATAATAAATCAGAAAAAGGGGAGCAAAATGGAATAAAATAACATAAAAATAGCAATCTATACAAACAATCCTGCAAGATCCACTGCTGTTGTGGCAAGTTTTGATAACTAAGAGTTTGTCCCACAGGAAAATTTGATCTAAGAACACAAGGTTGAATAGTAGACCTCCAAATCGGGCTATAGATCTGGCATCCCTAACCTATACTATGAAAGCAAAGGTGAAGAAAGGGAGTTTTGGGGTGTCACAAAACTAAAATAAAATAGAAGAGAATATTACAAATCTACTTTACAAGAAAGGGGTTTAGAAAAGAGGAAATGGATTTGGAAAATAAATGGAAAATGGGTGAGAAGTAAGCTAAGGATTGATTTTCATTGAAAAGAGTCGGTCAAGGTAACAAGGATTGGGTCTAAGTTATCCTTCATTTGGCTATAAGATCAAATGCAAAGAAGAAGAATCCAATCCAACCCTGAGATATGGACTAGTCTTAGGGATATAACCTGTCCACTTGAGTGGTCACAGATTATCCCAGAGATATACTCCAGTCATGCGGTTAAAATCAAAACATAAAAACTATTGCAGTCACTATATTTGCAAGGCTACAAGCTCATGCATCCATAGGTGTAAAAAACCTATAAACTATATGCAAGCACAAGAGATTTTAAATTCATTGGATCAAGAAAAATAGCTTTCATTGCATAAAAATTACTTACAATGGTCAACCCTTAAGACTGCAGTCCTGCATAACTCCAAGACCCTTCACAAGCTTACACATAGTCATTTTTATAGCATTAAATCAGTCCTAACTATTACCAAAGGACTTAGCTAGCAAATGCTGATCTAATGAAGAAAAGGGAAAAAGATGACCTAAACCTAAAAATGACCTAAGCACACTATCCTCCTGGCTTAGCTCAGATTAGGTTTTGTTAGACGCCTATTTTTAGCTATTTTTATAGCTTATATATAATCCACATAAAATATATCTGTGCCTTGGCCAATTAGAAAAAGGAAAGAAATAACATGTTTTTGAAGTTGCTGTTGTGGCCCATTTATGGCCAAGTAATGCCTTGGGATGTGTGTGAAAGCTCAGCATATTGGGATGCGTGCCCTAGATGCTGTGGAATACCAAAAATGTCCTTGAAGTTTGAATACAATAGTAGATGGGCTTCAGAATTTTCATCTTGAGGGATTCTCGAGAGGCTGAAATGCTTCAAAAAATAGTAACTCGAGAGATTGATGTTTCATCTTTAAACCACTCGACTGGTTGTTGGCTTCAAGTCTTCAACTTGTGGGGTTTAGATCTGCAGCTCGACAGGCTGGTTCTTTAACATTTGCTGCCCGACAGGTTGAATTGCAGTTGTTCTCAATTGCACGAGATCCTCTCGATTGTGAATTTTTGAAGCTATTCTTCTCGAGAACTGCTTGAGAAGATATTTTTTTATTCTTGTAACTGCTCGACAGCTACTCGAGCCTACACTTTTGGAGGTTTAATGTGCTCGAGAGCTTCTCGAGCTATATTTACTAAAAATTTAACTGCTCGAGCCTTCATTTCTGAATGTCTGTTGATGTGCACAGCTTGCTGCAGCACTCCTCACTACTCTGGTCCACCTTTCTTTTCACTGTTGGACTTCTAGGGCCCCGAGGCATGACAAATGGCACCTATGGTGTGGACCACCATGGTGCATTCTCCGTTCTTCCATCAGCTTCAAGACTTGACTTCAAAATTCTTTCTTCTTGGCATCCATTAGTGGACTATTGCACTAAGCTGTGATTTATTTCTTACTATAAAAACATACTCAATTGACAATTATTAGATGGCTCAAAGGTGTCGTAAAGGCTAGGTTAGGAGGTGAAAAGTGACATATTTCAGTGATTAATAACCCACGTCAATGGGCACTGCTAGCCAAGAAGATCATACGGCAAGGGTATTTTTTGAACCACCATGGAAGTGGACTGTTGCAAGCACGTTCAAAAGTGCTACAAATGCCAAGAACACTCTAGTCTGATACATGCTCCCGCCATAGATCTGCACAGCATGACCACTCCATGGCCATTCGCCACATGGGGCCTTGACGTCATCAGAAAGGTCAATCTAAAAGCTTCAAACGGACATCAATTCATCGTCGTCGCCATTGAATACTTTACCAAATGGATAGAGGCAGCATCCTATATGAACATCATGGCCAGTCACGTTGAGAAGTTTATTAAGAACAACATCATATGTCGATCTGACATGCCCAAGGATAATATCATAGACAACAGCACCAACTTTGCAAAAAAAGCCCATCAAAACCTTCTGCGAGCAGTACAAGATCAAACATCATCGCACGTCATCATATCGGCCCCAAACTAATGGGGCCGTCGAAGATGCCAACAAGATAGTTCTCTACATCCTTGAGAAAATGGTTGTCACATACCGAGCTGGAGCGAGATACTACCTTTCATACTATGGGCTTATCAAACTTCATTCTATACCGCTACAGGCTATTAAGACATGAAAAGTACCACTTTTCACCCCTTAACTTAGCCTCTGTTAGACCCTTAGCCATCTAATAAATGTGTGTTAAGTCATTTTCGTAGGTAATAAACAGCAGCTATAATAAAGCCTAAACCCAGTTAAGGAGCCCACTTTTGCCCCAAAAGCCCCTCAGAAGGATGAAAGATGAATCTAGACAAGAATTGAACCTCGCGTAGTCCTCACGAGTTTACCAAGGCTTCACACCAATTGTCCGCACTGTTCTCGCACAGTTCAGTGACAAAAGAGTTTCAAAATCATGTCTCGCACAACTCAAGAAAGCAGCTCTCAAACCTCGCGTAGTTTACTTAGATCAACCGAGGAGAGAGAGCTCCAGGCATTTCTGTGCGTAGCTATCGCGCAGTGGCCGCGGGATGCAAAACTTCAGAAAAAAAACCTCTCACGCAGTTCAGAGACCAATGCACATCACGTCCTCATGAGGATCCTCATGAAGAACCATTAAGAAACAAACTGCTTGCGCGATTCCCGCGCCATTCAGAAGGAAAGTGCAATCCCGCGAAGACCAGAGCAATCCAGCGAGAATTTAATGCTCTATCGCGCGACTTCTTCAGCTGTAACTAAGACAATCCCACGATGGCTAGAATTTCAAGTTCATTCAATCTCAAAGACCAAAACCAGTGCTACCTGGCGAGTCTCTGAACTATAACTCTCCCTCACTTCTGTAGAGGACATTCTGGGAACTTCCAACAATTAGGGCACACATCCCAATGCTCTAATTCCCATTCATGCACCCCGAGGCATCCAAGGAACAGTATTAGGCCACATGGCATCGTTAAAATTAGGGTTTCCTAACCCTAATGCACCGTCGAGCTGCCTGCTATATAAACCTAAGCCTGGTTTAGGTTTAGGGGAGCTTTTACTCTCTTAGAATAGAATTTTGTTCATTTTTCTTCCGGCAGTAGCAGTAGATCTCCAGTAAGTTTAGGCTAGGTTTAGGTAGTTTGTTGTTTCACTTTTTCTTCTCTCCATAGTCCAGCATTCGCTGGCTATGCCTCTGTATGCTTATTTGGTTTAGATTTAATGGAATTTCATGATTGGGTGTTTTACATGTATGGGATTGAAGTTTAAGATTGAGCTATTCTGTACAAGGCTGCTACCTTGAGATCCTCCATTGCTAGGATGTATTGCAAGCAATGGAGGATTGATTTTATGGTTTAGTTAGATCCAAGTGACCTGTGTGTCTGGGCTAGCATGCTCCCATTCAAGCCTAGCCCCACCACAGGATCCACTAGGTCTGAAATCCCCATTGGAGCTTATGCTTGTAGCCTTGTGAACATGGTGGTGACAGCAGTGTTCTTGCTTTGTTTTGGTCCTCTGTGAGGAGGATAGCCTCTGGGATAGTCTGTGACCATTTAAGTGGACAGGGTATAGCCTTAGGGTGAGGCCAAACCATAGATCCAAGACAGATTCTTCTTCTCTGCACTTGTGCTTATAGCCCCGTGAGAGATTGTGTAGAGACATACTCCCCTGTATTTGTATAGACCCACCATCAGATGGCAGATCTTGTTTAGTTATAGAAATTGTCGGCTTGTGACTGGATCACTGCAGTCTTTCTACAGCAGTGGACAGCTGGACCTAAGGCTGTACTCAAACTCTTGCTGGTCCTATGTGTCTGGGCTAACATGCTCCCATACAGGCCTAGCCCCACACATAGCACTTTAGAGGTTGAGGTTCCCTATGGATTCTTGTGCTTGTAGCCTGGATGAAGTAGTGCTTACAATGATGGATTCGTTCTGACCCATCTCTGGACTGTGATTCCCCAATTGGATAGTCTGTGACCATTTAAGTGGACAGGCTATAGCCATAAAGGGATTGGATCGTGGCACAGAAATGAGTTGGATTCTTTCCCCTCAGTGGTGATAATGTAGCCATTGGACAGGACTTCTATAGCAGCAAATCTAAATTTGAGTCACGAAACTATTCAGATCTGAACCTACTAGCATACTTCTCACCCTTTTATATTTATTTTCTCATTCCATCTTCTTTCATAACCCTTTCTATAGTTTAGACATTAGGATACCGTAGAATTTAGATTTTTGTGACCCTAAATCCCCTTCCATTTAGGATTGCCGGATCTGTAGTTGGATCTAGAGGGCCTACTAAATATGGCTCCCTTGGAGCTTAAGATCAACTTACCTATGGGACAAACTCTTACTTATCAAAACTTGCTACAACAGGCCCTGTATCTTACAGGACTGTGTATATTTTAGGCTTACTGCTCCATAATTCTCACTCTATCTCTCATTCATTTTTATTCATCCCATTCTTTTCACTGTCTTCAATAAAGTTAGTAGCAAGCACTCAAAATATCCTAACAAGTTTTTGGCGCCGCTGCCGGGGATCTTGATCTTTTAGTAGACTCTAGAATTTTTTATTCTTTATTCTTTGGTAGCTGCACTTGTGAATAATTGATACTGCTGATTTACATTTAGTAGATCTAGATCGTAGCAGAGAAGGAGACTGGAATTGCATCGAGAGTCTGCTACCTCTGTTTGCACTTCTCTAACCTTTAAAACCTCAGTTTACTTCTCCTTTGAAGATTCCATAAGCAGTTGATTAGGATAGTTGCAATTTTTTTTTTCTATTAAGTGCAATGTGCCTGCGAATAGTCTTCCCTGCAGTGGTATGAGTGCATGTTAGGAAGGAGATCCCTCAGTCCTACATTAGAGCCTGCTAACCCTGAGATTGAAAGGGGTAGAAGACCAAGAAGGCATAGACACACCACAGTTGAGCCCTCAATTAAAATAGAGATAGCAGTTATAGGAGAAGAGCAACCCAGAACATTAAAGGAATTAAATTCTCCGGATGATTACAATTCTCCTTTCAGCATTTAATTCCCAGATGTTCAGGGTAATTATGAGATAAAAACTTCCATCATCCAAATGCTTCCCTCTTTCCATGGGCTTAGCAAGGAAGACCCTTACAAGCACATTGACCAGTTCTTGGCCATTGTTGGTTTGGGACCAGAAGCCACTAAGTTAAGGCTCTTTCCTTTCTCCCTAAAGGACGAGGCCATGACCTGGTTATCTACTCTCCCAAACAACAGCATCACTTCCTGGAAAGACCTCCAGACAAAATTTTTGTCTAAATTTTTTGCAGAGACCAAGACTAGCCAGTTGAGGAAAGGCATACTTTATTTTGCCCAGTCCCCAACTGAAGACTTTAACCAATGCTGGGATAAATTTAAAGAGATTCTCAAGCAATGTCCCCACCACAAGATCCCTGACTGGCAGCTTGTCCAGAGCTTCTACAATGGGATTGATGAGAAGAGCAGATACATGGTAGATGCCTCGTGTGGTGGAACATACATGGATAAAACAGCTGATGAGGCATGGGACTTGTTCGAAGTCATAAGTGAAAATACTTTCCAGAAGATGTCTTCTTCTAGAACTGTTCAAGAACCTTCTCCTAAGCTGGGACTTGCTGAGACCTCTAAAGGAAAAATGTATGAAGTTAGGGGAAATGATGACCTGAGAATGCAGATGGCCAATCTTACTGAAAGATTTGACGAACTTTTAACTGTGGTATAGCCTAGAATGGCTGCACAAGTGATGGAGGCATGTCTGATATGCCAATCCCCACATCATACAGTAGAAGAATGTCCATCTGCGGGGTAATACCCAGAGTTTGTAATGGAGCAATTGCTCTTTGGACAACAATAATCTGGTGGCTACAATAAACAACCATATGGATACTAGCACCAAAATGCTGGTTACCAATGGAGAGACCACCCAAATTTGAGGTGGAGGCAAGAAAATTATATGTAGTCACAGCAGATGTTGGCCTTACCTCAAAGGCCCCAACAGCAGTTTAACCAGGGTTATGCCCAAAGGTCAAATTTCTAACAACAGCAGCCCCAGCAATAAAATCAATTGGTAGTTTCCCCACCTCAGCCCCGAAGTGCTTCTTTCGAGGACCAGGTTTTGGCCCAATTGCAAAGCCTTGGACCCTTAAATCAGACTGTGACTTCTCACAGTCAAAGCGCCAATGCTCTGGTTAAAAGAGAGGAGGGCAAGTTGCCAAGCCAACAAGTAGCCAACCCAAAGGGGCAGTATTCCATCGGAGAAGGATCATCAAATTTTGAGGGTGCCAATGCCATTACAGCCTTAAGCTCTGACAAGCTGATTGACAACCAGGTGGGAAAAGAACATGGAGAAGTCACCCCAAGGAAATGTCAAATGAGAGTAATAAGGATTTTGTTAGGGCACAGAGTAAAGAACTGCCTGCTACCCTTCAACAAGAAAAAAATAAAGAGGTTGTAATTGAGCCTCAGCAGGAGATAAAAATAGAAAAAAGAAAAAAACAAAAGTTCAGCCATAGGATTGCAGCTGAGGAACCAGCAGAACCTCAGCTGCCATTTCCTCAAGCTTTGAGTGGCCCTGCCACTTTTGATAAGGGTCAGGCACAGATCGAGGAAATGATGGAGACCTTCAAGCAGGTCAAAATAAATTTACCCCTGCTTGATACAATCTGACAGGTCCCAGCCTATGCAAAGTTTCTGAAGGACCTCTGTACTCTGAAAAGGAAGGCCAGAGGCCATTTGTCCAAAAAGTTCTTTGCAATTGATACAGTTAATTCTGTATTAACAATGATAATACCTGATAAGTTGCAAGACCCAGGGATACCCACTATTCCCTGTATTATTGGTGACCACACGATTGGAAGGGCCCTTTTAGACCTTGGAGCCAGTGTTAACCTGCTGCCATACAGTTTATATCAGCAGTTAGGTTTGGGGGAGCTTAAGCCCACCCCCATTGTTTTATTGATGGCTGATAGGTCTAAGAGGAGACTCATGGGAGTGGTTGAGGATGTCCTAGTGGGGGTAGACAAGCTCTTCTACCCTACAGACTTCCTTGTTTTGGACATGGGTTATAACAAGAGTACATCTCCAATACCTGTTATCCTGGGCAGACCATTTTTGGCCACTGTCAATGCATGCATTCAATGCAGGTTAGGGATCATGGAGGTCACTTTGTAACATATGAAAGTTGAGCTTAATGTGTACAACAATGCAAAGTACCCTTAGCTGGACAATGAGGAATGCTTTGCAGTAGATGTACTAGAAGAAATTGTGGAAGACGAACTGCCCACTCTACTGGAGTGGAGCAACATTGTCAGTGATTTAACTGAAGTTTGGAACATAATGGAGGAACGAAGCCTAGCTTTAATGCCAGAAGACATACCCCTAGTGTGGTCTTCTCTTATTAGTAGCACTCCAATTGGAAACTTACATTGCTGCCCCTTCCTCCAACCAACAATACACTAATCCTGCCATCCATACAATAAGCCCCTGATCTGGAGCTCAAGAAGCTGCCAGAGACATTAAAATATGCTTTCCTCGAGAAAGAAGAAAAACTTCCTATGATTATCTCCTCTTCTCTTACTAGTGAGCAAGAGGAGAAATTGCTAACAATTCTGAGGAAGCATAAGAAAGCAATTGGCTGGACCATTGCTGATCTGGGAGGGATTGATGCATCCATCTGTATGCATAGGATTCATCTGGAGGAGGGCTCATCACCCTCTAGGGAAATACAGAGGAAATTTAATCCTCACATATAGGAAGTGGTCCTGAAAGAAATCATTAAGTTGTTGGATGCTGGGGAAATTTACCCCATCTCTGATTCTGAATGGGTGGCACTAATCCAGGTGGTACCCAAGAAATCTGGCATAACAGTGATCACAAGCAAGTCTGGAGAGTTAAGACCAGCCAGGGAAACCACTGGCTGGAGAGTTTGCATCGATTATCGAAAACTCAACACCAAGACCAGAAAAGACCACTTCCCTCTCCCTTTTATTGATCAAATTTTGGACAAGTTGGCTGGGAAGGCTTTTTATTATTTTCTTGATGGGCACTCAGGGTACAACCAGATCCCTGTGCACCCTTTGGATCAAGAGAAAACTACCTTTACTTGTCCTTTCGGCACCTTCGCTTACAAAAGGATGCCTTTTAGACTGTGTAATGCCTCAGCCACCTTTCAAAGGTGTATGTATGTCATTTTTTCTGATATGATTGACAAATTCTTGGAAATTTTCATGGATTACTTTTCGGTTTAGGGGGATAGCTTTGACCAATGTCTACAACACCTCCATCAAGTCCTATAGAGATGTGAAGAGACCAATTTGGTCTTAAGTTGGGAGAAGAGCCACTTGATAGTAACACAGGGAATTGTGTTGGGCCATGTAGTCTCTACAGATGGGATTGAGGTAGACAAGGCAAAAGTTGACCTCATTCAAAATTTGCCCCCTCCAAGAACAGTCAAGCAAATCAGATCATTCCTTGGGCATGCTGGATTCTACAGGAGGTTTATTAAAGATTTCAGCAAAATTGCCAAGCCATTGTGCCACCTGCTCTGCCAAGATGTGCCCTTTGACTTCTTTGCTGAATGTCTGAAGGCTTTTGAAACTCTAAAAATCTGCCTCACCTTTACCCCTGTACTTTAGACACCTGACTATACCCTGCCCTTTGAGTTGATGTGTGATGCATCTGACTTGGCAATAGGTGCTGTCCTGGGCCAGAGAAAAAACAAGCTGCCTGTGGTCATTGTATATCTCAGCAAATCACTTGCTGAAGCTCAATTGAACTACACAATCACTGAGAAAGAGCTTATGGCAGTGGTTTTTACTGTGGACAAGTTTAGACCTTACTTACTAGGGTCTAAAACTGTCATCTTCACCGACCACTCAGCATTAAAGTACCTACTATCCAAAAAGGATGCAAAGCCCTGATTGATTAGATGGATACTCCTGTTGCAGGAGTTTGACATCAAAGTCAAAGACAAGAAAGGTGTAGAAAATGTGGTGGCTGACCACTTGTCCCGAATTATGTTGGAGAAAGGTGTTGATGACCTCACTACAAATGATGTCTTCTCGGATGAGCAATTGTTTGCCATCCAATCTTTAGTTCCCTGGTATGCACATATTGTCAATTATCTAGTTATAGGTAAGATCCCTTCCCATTGGACAAAAATGGATAAAGACCTGTTTTTCTCACAGGTCAAATTCTTTTTCTAGGAGGAACCTTGCTTGTACAAGTATTGTGTAGAGTAAATTATTTGAAAATGTGTTCCCGAAAGTGATATCACTAGTATTCTGCCCATGTGCCATGAAAATGCCTATGGGGGTCATTTTAGTGGGAGAAAAACAACTAACAAAGTGTTGCAGTGTGGTTTCTATTGGCCTTCTCTTTTCAGAGATGCTCATACACACTGTAAGGCCTGTGAAAGATGTCAAAAATTAGGAGGGCTATCCAAACGAAATTCACTACCTTTACAACCCATCCTTGTTGTTGAACTATTTGATGTGTGGGGTATTGATTTTATGGGCCCCTTTCCTCCTTCAAATGGTTTTCATTTCATCTTAGTGGCAGTGGACTATGTTTCCAAATGGGTAGAGGCCATTGCCACTAGAACTAATGATAATCAGGTTGTCCTCAAGTTCATAAAGCAGAATGTCTTCTCCAGATTTGGCACCCCCATAGCCATTATCGCGATGAGGAGCCATTTTTGTAACAGAAATTTCGAGAGCTTGCTCAAGAAATATTCTGTCACCCATAGGATTGCTACTCCCTACCACCCACAAACCAGTGGGCAAGTTGAAATTTTAAATAGGGAGATCAAGCATATCCTTGAGAAGACTGTGAGGGCTGATAGGAAGGATTGGGCAGACAAGCTTAATGATGCACTGTGGGCTTATAGGACTGCCTATAAGACTCCCATTGGTATGTCCCCATTCAGAATGGTTTATGGCAAGGCTTGTCATCTCCCAGTGGAGTTAGAACACAAGGCCTATTAGGCCATCAAACATTTAAATTTAGATCTAACTTCTGCTGGTCATCGCAGGTTGCTGCAGCTGTCGGAATTGGAAGAACTAAGGATGGAGCATATGCCAATGCCAAGATCTACAAGGTCTAAAGCTTTTTTTAACAAAGGGCTGTTGCGAAAGAGTTTCAATGCTAGTGACAAGGTTTGTTTTTTTAACTCCAAACTTAATTTTTTTTCAGGCAAATTGAAATCCAGATGGGAAGGTCCTTACATTGTCATGCATGTTTCCCCATCTGGTGCTGTGGATATCAAGGACCCAAAGTCTGGGAGACTCTTGAAGGTAAATGGTCAGAGGCTTAAGCCTTATTTTGAAAAACCTGCCGACCAGTTGGACACCATTCACTGTCAAAGGGATCCTTCTTTAAACTGACTCCACAGGTGTGCCATTGATGTAGCATATGTACTTAGTTCTTGGTTGATTTATCTTGCTTTCTTTAGTTTCTATTCTCTAGGATTTGCTAGTAGTCTTATCTGAATTTTGCCTTATCTGTTTTGAACTTTTGATGCTTGGCTTGCTTCTTACTGTTGTTGAATTGATATCTTATGTTGAATGCCTAATGTGGGAGGTTGTTTTTGCTGATGTAAAGGGGCAGAATAGAGAGCACATGCTCTCTGTTTTATACCTTACTGTCGCTGGGTCTAAAATGGACGCCTGGGAGACTATCGTGAGCTTCAACATCTCTTGTAAGGTTCAAAAAGGAAACCTGGGAGAAGTTCATGCGGTTCACCTAGACACATTCTATGTACTGTCGTGAGATTCATGTGTACCTAAAAGCCTCTCGCGCGATTCATATACTCCAGTGAACCTCTCGCACCATCCCCATAAAGATTCAAAGGCTGTCGCGAGGTTCACAATGTAATCTGGGAGACTCTCGTGCAATTCAACAGATCTACTTCATTTCCTATCGCGAGATTCTAAGTCTGTCATGAGATTAAAAATGAACCTCAGAGCTTTTCACGCAATCGAAATAAAGCCTTAGGAACCGCTCGCGCAATTCACATAAATTCATCTCACTCTGTCGCGTGCTCCAAGGACAACTTTAGAGATTGTCGCGCAGTCCAGATTTAATCCAAACCTTCGCTAGGTTCATTCCCAACCCCGTAAACAGAGGATCCAAAGCGTGCCGAGCTTCGTGATAGGTATTTCAACCCCGCGCTTTGTCCCTATGATTCATTATCTGCTTCCTTTCTTCCCTCTGTGAAACCCTAGCTCCTGGCACTCTCCCCCTTCTCTCCTCCAGCATCACTCCTACAGATCATCATTCACTCCACAAATCTATACAAGTGTTCCTAGCATCCTCCTCATCCATTACCCTCTACTCACAGATCTTGAGGTGCCCTGTGCGTCAAATCAAACTAAACCCTAGATCTCAGTCTCCATTTGCTCACACCCAAAGACAGAGTTAGATATGGCTCCAAAATTTGCACAGAAGAGACAAGGGAAGGACAAGGACCCTGCAGAGACCACCCCTAAAAAGGCTAAGACCTCAAAGTCTCCCAAAAGAGGAAAGGATGTGGTATGTTAGTGGGCCCTAAGATGAGTGTTGGGCATCCCAGCAGCATTCAATCCTAGCTGTGGCTATGGCCCCCCTCTGACTGCATCGATTGACACAATTGCAAGGGCCCTAACTAGAGGAATCAAAGCCACAGGGGACTCAATCAGAAGGAGGGAACTAGACCCTGAACTGTTGTTCATTGATCAAGTCCTGGGGAGGAACATATATTGCTCAGGACATCAGCAGGAGAGGAGGACCCTAATTGCGGATGTTATCTACTCCTACTACATAGGCCATGGCTTCCATGCAGCTTGGCTAATTTTTGAGGCTATGAAGGACGTGGTGGAGAAGTTAGTGTCCAACAAAAACCCTCACACCCTACCCTTTTCAAGAATCATCACCCTGTTGCTGATCAAGGGGGGCTACAAGATAGGGCGAACTAAAGAAAACACCACCCTTACCCCTACCACATTTGCGAAGAGGCAATGGGGCATCAGCAAGAGCTTGATGGGGGGTCAGAAAAAGAAGAAAGCTGAGGCTCAAGCCCAGCCCAAGCATGCAGATGCAGCTACATCAGGGTCTATCCTTGCTATAAAGGAGGTGCCTCCAGAGACAATCACTTCCATCCCTGTAGCAGCACCCACTCCCCCTCCACCTTTTATTCCTGCATCCACTACTCCTTTTGCATCCATCTCTCATTCCCCTCTGTTTCCACTCTCCATGCCCACTCCCCCTTCCCCTGTGCTTGGTCCATGGGAGGACTCACCATCCCCTACCTTACCTCAGTTCACAGCCACACTTCCTCCCTCATTTCCACAACAGCCTGCCAGCCCCCCACTCATCTCATATAAGAAACGCAAAACCACTGAAACCATTCCAACCATCTCCCCGACACCACCCTCAATTCCTTCTATCCCCATTGACCCACCCGACCTTGAAGAAACCACCACCCCAGCCATATCCACTACAGTTCCTCTCCCCGACATTGACTTAACCCTCAACACATCCATAGGCTTCCAGGCCTTCATCTCCACCTTCCTTGACACCATGCCCACCTACTACACCCCTATGCCAGACTCCCCAACTACCTCACTGCCCCATTCCCCTCCCTCCACTTTCCATCATGCTCCCTCCTCCCCCTTCCAACTAGTACCCTCTTCTTCCCAAACCCAACCTCCTAACTTTGACACACTCACCCTCATCCTACCCCTAATCCAAGACATACAGACCCAATTATCCACTAATACCCTAAACAGAGGATCCATCCAATCCACCCTACGCACCTTAACCACTCCCCCCACCACCCACTTCACCCCCCCTGGTCCTGTCCACTGACAAACCCACCCAAACAGACTTCCCTCTTGAATCATTACCCCCCCACCATCACCATTACCTCCTTCCCACCCATTCCCTTTACTCCCTTTCACCATTCCAATTTTCCATCCCCCATCACCCCCACCTCCTGTTGAGCCTACACCCTTCACCTTTCCCCCAATTCCCTCAATCCCCCCTCTTATCCTACCCCCTCCCACCTTCTCTACCAAATCTACACAAACAGACCCAGAACCTGACCCCATTCCCCCACCAATTGACTTCCCTACTATCATCACCCCTCCTCCCCTCCAGGACCAAGCACACTCTGCTCCTTCCCCCTCTTATCTTCCCATTACCCCAAAACATCATTTCTATAGTCCCCCTACCTCACCATCCTCCACCATATGAGAGATAATGCCTACCTAAGGAAGGATGTACTGAGGGGCATGGCCAAGCTGCGACAATCTATAGAGACCCCCCTGCTGGAGCAGATTGATGAGATGACGGAGGCCCACAGAAAACAAATACTGGGCATCTCCTTGGGGTGGTAAAATATCCTGGAGGAATATCAGAAGACTAAGTCTACAGCTACATACTATCAGATCAATTGGGAGTATGAGAAATCCAATGCCACTACAGCGGCTGCCAAGGCACGAATGCTTGAAAAATGCCTTAACAATGCCCAGGAAATCCAGAAAATCCAAAAGGAGGTCCATGAGACTGACACTCAAATTTCAAATCAAGATTGCCACCTTAGAATTCGCATTGGTTGCTGCTTGCAATGAACCTTACCATCCGACTCCCATCAATGTTCAAGTGCCTGCACCTTCTACTACCCCAGCTCCACCTGCCCCCACTGAGAGATCCCACCTCAACCCCAGAAAGACAAAGGTAAAGCTCCTGCTTCACCTCCTAAGGAGCAGCCCACACCTACTGAGTAGCCTCCACCTCCAAAGGCCTCTGCTGCACCTCCACAAGAATAAACTTATCCTCAGTGGTGGAAAGTCACAGCCAAGAGGTTTGCTCCAAAAGCTGTCCCTTTAAAAATCAGCAAAGAGCCTGCTGCCCAGTCTGAAGAGGCACAGGCCCCTGCCAAACCTGAGTCCACTTGAAAAGGAAAGGCACCAGTGATCCCCACTGAGGAACCCAAAGCTAAAGGAAAAGAGAAATCCCCAGTGGTCTCCCTTGCAGAAGCTGAAGCTAAAGGCAAAGGCAAAGGCAAATCCCCTGCCACCCCCCCTGCTAAGCGTAAAGGTTAAACCCCTCAAGAACCCAAGGAACCAAAAGCTCCTAAGGTACCAAAAATGAGGGTGAGGGCACCTAAAGCTCCATCTGCAGCGAAAACACCAGCTGAAAAGAAAAAGGAGAGAGAGGAAAAGAAGAAACAAGACAGAGCTACCCTTAAGGTGCAGGCTAAGAAGATGGGTTGGGATTTCCTTACAGATTCTGATTCAGATTAGATCCTAGCTTCTAGATTATATCTTAGGTTTTTCTTTATGTAATGCCACTTGTAACTATTTTTCTTCCACTTTAATCGAATCTCTAATTTTATCTATTGCTTTGTTCTGTCTGTTTATTTCTGGTTGTTTGGTCTTTTTGTTTTTATTCTTTTTGCCATTTCTGGGAGAACAGTTTTTGGGAGGTTATTTTTCTTTGCACCTGTGATCCATGTGGCGGACAGATGTCGTTGGTGGATGACTATAATTTGTGCACTATCTGCTTAAGGAATTTCAATGGCTTCCTCTTCATAGTGATGTGCCATGTTAAGTGTACCTCGCGAAGATCCTCAGCTCAGCTGTGCAAGAAAGGACCTTCCCTCATCACTTATTGCTCTTCGCGTGGATCCCCGCGAGATACACTTACCTCTTTAAAATTCCATGCCTATCTTTAGATATTCATTTAATGCCACTTCTCTTTTCCAAAGAGCCAGTTGTGTATTCTCTTCTTTCCCCACACAGCCTGCATTTATTGCCCGATTTGAAAAGGGGCGCAATTTCAACTACGCCGCTTCATGTTCCCTCGTCCCTTTCTTTTTAAGTGGCCATCAATCCCTTTTCATCGCACTCCTCCTCTTCTAACCCTAGAAGTCCATACCTCCTCACCCAAATGGTGGATGACGGCCCCTTCGGTTTCCCAATCAAATTTTTCCTCATCTAGGACGATCCACCACCGCCCAAGGAGCCGGACCCCTTGCAATTTCTCTGGGATGAGTATGACGAGGTCTAGTGGATCCTAGCCAAGGAGGAAAAGAAAAAGAAAAAAAGAGAGAAGAGAAATAAAGGGAAGAACAAAAAAAAGGCACCACCTGCATCTCCCCCTCCATCTTCCTCAAACCCTCCCCCGGCTACACCTTGACCCCCCCCCCCATTTTGTCTTTTCCTTTTCCCTCTTTTCATCTTATTTTCCTTTTCTAATAATGAAAGTTTTCTTTTAGTTCCATACTATTCAGTTTTGCATGTTTATTTCACTCTTCTTCTGTGATTATATCTGTATATTTCCCTGGATTCTACCATCTATCTCCCCCCTCTGAACCAGTGAGGACACTGCTCCTCATAGGTTTGGGGGTGTGGCAGGTAGGTCTGCCAATAACATAGTTAACTTAAAGTGCAGCAGAATCATGTGAGTAACATAGAAATGGAGCTGTGTTCACTTATGAATTATGAAAATTAAGGAATTTTAAACTTTTTGCAGATCTTTAGACATTATAAATTTCTAAAATTTTACATTTCCATGATGTGAACACCAAGAAAACTCACTGGTATCAGCACTTAGTGAATCATTGAAGAGAGAAAAAGGTAAGGACATACTTAAAAGTTCAAAGGAAGACCATAACCAATGAGAATTGGGCCTACAAAATTTTTTATTTTGAAGAGTGATTGAGGCAAAAATTTCTTCTAGCCTTAAGGACTAGCTGAGTCAATGTGTTCACTAGAAGTTAGGTAACTCCAAGTTGAAACAACTGACAGCACTCATGACACTTAGGAAAGTATCAAGGCCTTCTCTTGATAGCTGATTTCCTAAACCAAACCCTAAAGCAACTGCCCTTGTTCATACACTCTTTGAGCTTCAAAGTCTAATTTTCTTCAAAACACACCTGAGTACTTGTAGCTGAACCTATGGATCTGATTTACCCTTACCCTCACTCTGAGAATTCAGAAGGTAAAAGAGAAAGAGTTAAAGATGGACTTGCTACGGTCAACATTGAATGATTGGAGAAGAATTACCTCAAAAGTCTAGCAGTATGGCAACTGAAAAAAAGGTGGCAATTCATCAAAGCAAAAACAAAAATAAAAAGAAGAAAACTACATCAGAAAGAAAAGAAAACAATAGTAAGAGAAGAATCAAGAGGAAACATTCATTGTAAACAAAGTCAAACAAGAGGAGAAACTGATCACTTCAAATCTGAAGATTTCAAAGAAGATGAAAGGAGCTGAATCAAAGAAGATGAAAGGAGCTGAATCAAAGAAGATGAAGTCATGAATCACCTCTTTCACCTATTGATTTCTCCAATTTCGAACCCCTTTTTCAACCTTCCAATTCTTTTTACAACCCAATACCATAAGCCACATTACAGCCCAGTTAAAGCCCTTGTGATCCAAAGTTGAGTGAGCTGTCATGTTGAGATAATGAGTTGTCCAATCTATGGTGAAAATCTGCCAATGATGTCAGAACTTAAATGCTATGCCTATGCTCATGCTTACAGACCCATTTGGAGGATGTAACTGCTCTTGAGCTTGAGAGACAATGAAACCCTCAAAAGTTCTTTGTGAGAGTATGCTCTGGAGAGCTTTGGGTCTGATATTGAATGCATTGGGCATGACCTACAACCTAATTTTTAATTTAATGATGAGCTCAATGCTAACACACATGTGTAGTTTCCTCTCTAGAAATTGAAATACTGCTATCATGTAAAGTTTATGTTATTAAATATCTCTAAAACAATGTATTTAATTTCCTATATTTTTAGATCAAGGGTGAATGTGGTACTCTCATGCTAACTTGATAATCTTACACCTCATAATGTTTATTGAGAAGTTTTAGGTATCACCAAAGAGACTTCTCCTCCACTAGGATCACCTAGTTTAAAAATTTGGTACATATGCTAAATGTATTCGTGCTCCCTATGAGTGGCATTTAATTTCAGATATTTTTAGTAGCTTGCTAAGGACTAGCAAAGATGTTTTTGTGTTAAGACATGAAAAGTGCCACTTTTCACCCCTTAATTTAGCCTCAACTTTAATATCTAATAAATGTGTTAAGTCATTTGTAGGAAAAATAAGAGCTATAATAATGAAATCAAGAAACCCATTTTTGAAAAGCCCTTCGTATATGAAAGATGAATCTCATAAGAATTGCCTCTATCTCATGAGTTTACCAATTTCACACCAATTGTTTGCACTATTCTCATTCCAAGGATGAAGATTTCAAAATCATGTCTGTAGAGAGTCCTCAAAACTCTGACTTCAAGATGAGGAGAGAGAGCTTGCATTCTACTAATGCTCATTCGCAGGATGAAACTTCAAAAAATCTCCATTCTCAGCTTAAATGCCCATCACTCCTCATGAGGATCTGAAAGAACTATTGAAATAAATCATTGTGCATTAGGCCATTCATGAAAGGCAATCCAAGACATACCAATGAGTTTTGCTTCATCTCTTTCTGAATAAGATAATCTTTTGATGGCTAGAATTTAAGTTCATTCAATGAAGATGTGTTTATACCACGCCATTTAATAGATCCTGGTTTAACTATAATCTTCATGAGGAGACATTGGGAATTAACAATTAGTGCACATCCATGCTCTAATTCCCATTCATGCAAGGATCCATTGACAAAAGATTAGGCCACATGGATCTAAAATTAGGGTTTCTAACCCTAATGACCACGATCCCTATATAAAAAGCCCTGTTTAGGTTTGACTCTTAGAATAGAATTTGTTCATTTTCTCCCAGAGTGAGATCTCCAAGAAGTTTAGTTAGGTTATAGTTTCTTGTTTCACTTTTTCTTCTCTCCATAGTCAAAGATGCTATGCCTCTAGACTTATTTGTTTAGATTTAATGGAATCATATTGGGTGTTTTATACAAGGGATTAGTTTAAGATTGAGCTATTCTCATAAGGTCTACCTTGAGATCCTCCATTGCTAGATGTATTGCAAGCAAAATGGAGGATTGATTTTATGGTTTTTGATCCAAACTGGCTGATAGTGCTCATTCAAGCCTACTCACCATGACCACTATTCTATCCCCTTAGCTTTTGTAGCCTTGTGAACATGGGATGCAGAATTTTCTTTTTTGTCCTTCCTAGGAGGATAGCCTGGGATAGTCTGTGATCTACTTGGATTATACTCATGACCAAACCATAGATCCAAGACAGATTCTTCTTCTCTCCACTTATAGATCTTAGATTTTAGAGACATATCTCATTATAGACCCACCATTATGGTGATCTTGTTTATTATAAAATTGTTCACCAGGATCATCATCTAGTTTCACAAACTATGTAACTTATCATCTTCTCAAGGAAGCTAACATGCTCACATGTGTATCACACATAGCACTTTAGAGGTGAGGTTCCCATGGATTCTCACTAAGCCATAAGTAGTGCTACAATGAGATTCGTTACCATTTAAAGGATCTCAAGGAAGTCTCGCTATAGGGATAAATAAGCCATAAAGGGATTGGATCGTCATGTAAGATATTTTCTCTCCAAGAAGGATAATGAGCCATTGAAGATTCATAAAGAAGAGATAATTTAAGTCATTTAAACCCATGATAACTTAATCTTCTCACCTTTATATTTATTTTCTCATTCCATCTTCTCTTAACCCTTTTCTATAGTTTAAACAGAGTGCATTTAAATGATTTTTAGACCCAAATGCCTCAAGGAGCTTTCAGAGTGGACCAGGCCATAAATAGACCGGATCAAGAAGTGACAAATCCTCACACAATAACAAAGGCAATCTAAGATCGGAAGGCTCGCTCCATAACTCACATCTCCTCATTCAATTCAAAATCTTTTTCGATCACTCAAGAGAGCAAGATCAAAAATCTAACAAGGCAAGCACTCGTGATGGAAATCCTATCGCCGAGGATCCTCCTAACGCCAAATCCAAATCCTGCGAATTTAAAGTCAATCAATCAAGACAATCTCCACGAATCCAAGAAAAGACCCAATCTAACTGGCTCATCTATAGAAGATTCTTCATTCATCAACCACCACTTTAATTTAACATGCCCAGGCACGAATAAATGTTATCTTTTAGGGATCCTCAACAAGAGGCTTTAATCTTTAGCCTAGTTTAGGTTAAGACTCCTTTTCTCACAAGCCTAAATTTTTAGGTTAGGTTTCTTTTCTCCCTCTCTCCATAGTCCAACATTTATGGCTATGCCTTTTTGTTTATTTATAGTTATTGGGTGTTATATGTATGTTGGTTTTGTGAGTTGTTCTATACAGGGCTGCTGCCTTGAGATCCCTCATTGATAAGTTGTATTGTAAGCATTGAAGGATTGTTTTTAAGGTTTTATTTAGATCCAAGTGACCTGTGAGTTCAGGTTAGGCACATTGCAGGCCTATGCCCCACCATAAGATCCACTAAATCTGAATCCCCATGGGAGCTTGAGTTGGTAACCTTGTGAACATGGTGGTGGCAGCAATCTTCTTGTTCTGTCTTAGACCTCTGAGAGGAGGATAGCCTTTGTGGATAGTCTGTGACCATTCAAGTGGACAGGTTATAGCCCTAGGGTGAGGCCAATCCACAGATCTAAGACAGATTCTTCTTCTCTGCACTTGTGCTTGTAGCCTTGTGAGAGATTGTGCAGAGACAGACTCCCCTATATTTGTATAGACCCACCATCAGATGGCAGATCTGATCTGGCTGTAGAGATTGTAGGCTTGTGACTGGATCACTGCTGTCTTTCTAAAGTACTGAACAACTAGATTTAAAAGCTAGTACTCAAACTCTTGCGGGTTCTGTGTGTCCAGGCTAGTGCACATTGCAGGCCTAGCCCTACACAGAACTTTAGAGGTTGAGATTCCTATGGATTCTTGAGCTGGTAGCCTGGATGAAGTAGTGCCTACAATGATAAACTTGTTCTGACCCATCTCTGGTTTGTGGTTCCCCTATTGGATAGTCTGTGACCATTCAAGTGGACAAGTTATAGCCATAAGGGATTGGATCATGGCACAGGGGTGAGTTGGATCCTTTCTCCTCTTTGGAGATAATGTAGCCATTGGACAGGATTTTTATAGCAGCAAATCTGAGTCTGAGTTATAAGACCCATCAGATCTGTACCTAATAGCTTATTTCTCACCCTTTTATATTTATTTACTCACACTCCATCATCTTTCTTAACAATTTCTGTAGTTTAGGCATTAAGTTATCTTAGGATTTAGACTATAGTGACCTTAAATCCCCTTCCATTTAGGATTGTCAGATCTGTAGCCCGATCTGGAGGGCCTACTAAAGATAGCTCCCTTGGAGCTTTAGATTAACTTTCCCTGTGGCACAAACTCTTACTTATTAAAACTTGCTACAACAGGCCCTGTATCTTGCAGGTCTGTGTATTTTTAGGCTTGCTGCTTTGTAGTTTTCAATCCACCTTTGATTCATTGTCACCAACACATTCTTATCACTGTCTCCAATAAAGTCAGCAGCAAGCAACTTAAAATACCTTAACAAGTTTTTAGCGCCGTTGCCGGGGAATCTTGATCTATTAGTAGACCCTAGATTTTTGTATTCTTTATTCTTTGATAGTTGTACTTGTGAATAATTGATACTGCTGATTTACATTTGGAAATTTTCTTACAGATCTAGACAGTAGTAGAGAAGGAAAGTAGAACTACACTGGGAATCTAGCTACCTCTGTTTGCACTTCTCTAACCCTCAAAACCTCAGTCTATTTCTCCTTTGAAAATTCTGTAGCAGTTGATTGGGATAGTGGTAATTTTGTTAATTGCAATGTGTCTGCAAGTAGTCTTCCCTGCTGTTGGTGTGTGTGCATGTTAGGAAGGAGATCTCTCAGTCCCACATTAGAGCCTCCTAACCCTGAGATAGAAAGGGGCAGAAGACCAAGAAGGCCCATGCACACCACAGTTGAGCCCCCTACTGAAACTGAGACAGCAGTCATGGGTGAAGAGCAACCCAAAACATTGAAGGAATTGAATGCTCCTGATGATTATAATTCTCCATTCAGCATTCAATTCCCAGATGTTCAGCAAAACTATGAGATTAAAACCTCCATCATCCAAATGCTTCCCTCTTTCCATAGGATCAGCAAGGAAGACCCTTACAAGCACATTGACCAATTCTTGGCCCTGTGCACAACATTCTCCATTTTTTATTTGGGACCAGAAGCCACTAGATTAAGGCTCTTTCCTTTCTCCCTAAAGGACAGGGCCAGCACCTGGTTGGCTACTCTCCCAAACAATAGCATCACTTCTTGGAAAGACCTCCAGACAATATTTCTGACCAAATTCTTCCCAGAGACAAAAACTAGTCAGTTGAGGAAAGCAATACTTGCTTTTGCCCAATCCCCAACTGAGGATTTTCATCAAGCTTGGGACAAATTTAAGGAGATGCTCAAACAATGTCCCCACCACAAAATCCCTGACTGACAGCTTGTCCAGAGCTTCTATAATGGGATTGATGAGAAAAGTAGAGACATGGTAGATGCCTCTTGTGGTGGAACTTACATGCATAAAATAGCTGATGAGGCATGGGACTTGTTCGAGGTCATTAGTGAAAATGCTTTCCAAAAGATGTCCTTGTCAAGAACTGTTCAAGAGCCTTCTCCTAAGTTGGGGCTTGCTGAAACTTTCAAAGGAAAAATGTATGAAGTTAGTAGAAATAATGACCTGAGAATGCAGATGGCCAATCTCTCTGATAAGTTTGATAAAATTTTAACTGTGGTGCAACCCAGATTGGCTGCACAAGTGATGGAGGCATGTCTGATATGCCAATCTCCACAACACACAGTGGAAGAGTGTCCATCTGTAGGGCAATATCCTGAGTATGTGATGGAACAAACTGTTGCTACCCAATCATTTGGCCAGCAATAATCTTGTGGCTACAATAAACAATCATTTGGATATCAGCACCAAAATGTTGATTACTAATGGAGAGACCACTCAAATTTGAGGTGGAGACAAGACAATTATATGCAGTCACAACAGATGTTGGCCTTACCTCAAAGGCCACAGCAGCAGTTTAACCAGGGATATGCCCTAAGGTCAAATTTCTAGCATCAGCAGCAACCCCAGCAGCAAAATCAGTTGGTAGTTCCCCCACCTCAACCCCTAAATGCTTCTTTCGAGGACCAGGTTTTGACCTCATTGTAAAGCCTGCGAGTCTTGACTCAGATTGTGACTTCTCACAGTCAGAGCATAAAGAAAATAGAGGAGCAGCTAGGTCAAATATCCAATGCCTTGGCCAAAAGAGAAGAGGGCAGGTTGCCAAGCCAGCCAGTGGCCGACCCTAAGGGCCAATATTCGATTGGAGAAGGTTCCTCAAGTTTTGAGGGAGCTAATGCCATCAGAAGCCTAAGGTCTGGCAGGCTGGTAGACAACCAGGTGGGAATGGAACAAGGAGAGGTCATTTCCAATGAACTTTCAAATAAAAGCGAAGAAGAATTTGTTAGAGCACAGAACCAAGAATTGCCTGCTACCTTGCAACAAGGGAAAAATGAAGAAGCTGTAGTTGAGCCTCAGCAGGAAATAAAAGATGAAAAAAGAAAAAAATAAAAGTTAAGTCATAGGCTTGCAGCTGAGGAACTAGCAGTACCTCAGCTGCCATTTCCTCAAGCTTTGAGTCGCCCTGCCCCTTTTGATAAGAGGAATGCACAGATAGAGGAAATGATGGAGACCTTTAAGTAGGTAAAAATCAATTTTCCCTTGCTTGATGCAATTCGCCAGGTCCCAGCCTATGCCAAATTTCTGAAAGACCTTTGTACCCAGAAAAGAAAAGCTAGAGGCCATTTGTCCAAAAAGGTCTTTGCAACTGATACAGTTAACTCTGTATTAAACATGACAATACCAGAGAAGTTGCAAGACCTAGGGATACCCACTATTGCCTGCATAATTGGAGACCACACAATTGGAAGGGCCCTTCTAGACCTTGGAGCCAGTTAACTCACATACGTGTATCAAGAACTAGGTTTGGGGAGCTAAAACCCACCCCCATTGTCTATTTATTTGATAGGTCCGGAGACCTATGGGAGTGGTAGAGGATGTCTTAGTGGGGGTAGACAAGTTCTTTTACCCTGTAGACTTCCTTGTTTTGGACATGGGCTGCAAGAAGAGTACATCCCCTATACCTGTTATTTTGGGCAGGCCATTCTTGGCCACTGCCAATGCTTGCATTCAATGCAGGTCAGGGATCATGGAGGTAACTTTCGGACATATGTAAGTTGAACTTAATGTGTACAACAGTGCAAAGTACCCTCAGCTGGACAATGAGGAAATCTTTGCAGTGGATATACTAGAGGAAGTTGTTGAGGAAGGATTGTCCACTCTGCTGGAGTGGGGCAACATTGTCACAAGTTTAACTGAAGTTTGGGACATGATAGAGGAAGGAAGCGCAGCTGTAATGCCAGAAGACATGACCACATTGAAGTCTTCTGTGAGCTTAGTGCAGCATTTCATTTGGAAACCTGCATTGCTACCCCTTCCTCAAACCAACAAAGCACCAATCCTGCCATCCACCTAACAAGCCCCTGAACTAGATCTCAAGAAGCTTTCAGAAACATTGAAATATGCTTTCCTTGAGAAAGATGAGAAACTTCCTGTAATTATCTCCTCCTCTCTTACCAATGAGCAAGAGGAAGAATTACTAACAGTCTTGAGGAAGCACAAAAAGGCAATTGGATGGACCATTGCAGATCTAGGAAGGATAGATGCATCAATCTGTATGCACAGGATCAATCTAGAGGAGGGCTCAACACCCTCCAGGGAAATGCAGAGGAAGTTGAATCCTCAAAGAAATCATTAAATTGCTAGATGCTAGGGTAATTTACGCCATTTCTTATTCTGAATGGGTGGCACCTATCCAAGTGGTGCCCAAGAAATCTGGCATTACAGTCATCACAACTGAGTCTGGAGAGCTGAGACCAGCCAGGGAGACCACTGGCTGGAGAGTTTGCATAGATTATCAGAAGCTCAACTCTAAGACCAGAAAAGACCACTTCCCTCTCCCATTCATTGATCAAATTTTGGATAAGTTAGCTGGAAAAGCTTTTTACGATTTTCTTGATGGGTACTCAGGGTACAACCAGATCCCTGTGCACCCTCATAACCAAGAGAAAACTACATTTACTTGCCCTTTTGGGACCTTTGCTTACCGAAGGATGCCTTTTGGGCAGTGTAATGCCCCAGTCACCTTTCAGAGGTGTATGTATGCCATATTCTCTGATATGATTGACAAATTCTTAGAAATTTTTATGGATGATTTCTCTGTTTATGGGGACAGTTTTGGCCAATGTTTGCAACACCTCCACCTGGTCTTGCAAAGATGTGAGGAGACCAATCTGGGCTTAAGTTGGGAAAAGAGCCACTTTATGGTAACACAAGGTATTGTGTTGGGCCATGTGGTCTCTAAAGATGGGATTGAGGTAGATAAGGCCAAAGTTGACCTCATTACAAATTTGCCCCCTCTAAGAACAGCCAAACAAATCAGATCTTTCCTTGGACATGCTGGATTCTATAGGAGGTTCATTAAGGACTTCAGCAAAATTGCTAAAGCATTGTGCCACCTGCTCTGCCAGGATGTGCCCTTTGACTTTTCTGTTGAATGTCTTGAGGCTTTTGAAAATTTGAAGATTTGCCTCACCTCTGCCCCTGTACTCCAAACACCTGACTATGCATTGCCCTTTGAGCTGATGTGTGATGCATCCGACTTGGCAATAGGTACTGTTTTGTGTCAGAGGAAAGATAAGCTGCCTGTGGTCATTGCCTATCTCAGCAAATCACTTGCTGAAGCTCAGCTGAATTACCCCACAACTGAGAAAGAGCTTCTGGCAGTGGTTTTTGCTGTGGACAAATTTAGACCTTACTTACTTGGGTCTAAAACTATAATCTTCACTGACCACTCAGCATTGAAGTACCTATTGTCCAAGAAGGATGCTAAGCCCAGGCTTATTAGATGGATACTCATGTCGTAGGAGTTTGACATTGAAATCAAGGAAAAAAAGCGTGTGGAAAATATGGTGGCTGACCACTTGTCCAGAATTGTGTTGGAGAAATATATTGATGACTTTGCAACTGATGTTTTCCCAGATGAGCAACTGTTTGCCATCCAATCCTTGGTTCCTTAGTATGCACACATTATAAATTATCTAGTTATAGGCAAGATTCCTGCCCATTGGACCAAAATGGAGAAAGACCTATTTTTCTCACAGGTCAAATTCTTTTTCTGGGAGGAACCTTGCTTATACAAGTATTGTGCAGACGAAATCATCCAAAAATGTATTCCAGAAAGTGATGTCCCTAGTATTCTGGCCATGTGCCATGAAAATGCCTGTGGAGGCCACTTTAGTGGAAGAAAAATAGCTGACAAAGTCTTGCAGTGTGAGTTCTATTTGCCTTCTTTATTCAGAGATGCCAATACACACTACAGAACCTGTGAAAGATGTCAAAAATTAGGAGGGCTGTCAAAAAAAAACTCAATGCCTTTACAGCCCATTCTTGTTGTGGAACTGTTTGATGTCTGGGGTTCATGGGCCCCTTTCCTCCTTCAAATGGTTATCATTTCAACTTAGTGGCAGTAGATTATGTTTCGAAATGGTTAGAAGCTATTGTCACAAGAACCAATGATAATCAGGTTGTCCTCAAGTTTATAAAGCAGAATATCTTCTCAAGATTTGGCACCCCTAGAGCCATTACCAGTGATGGGGGTAGCCATTTCTATAACAGAAATTTTGAGAACTTGCTCAAGAAATATTTTGTCAACCATAGGATTGCTACTCCCTACCACCCACAAACCAGTGGGCAAGTTAAAATTTCTAATAGGGAGATTAAGCACATCCTTGAGAAGATTGAGGACTGACAGGAAGGATTAGGCTGACAAACTAAATGGTGCACTGTGGGCTTATAGGACAGCCTATAAGACTCCCATTAGTATGTCCCCATTCAAACAGGTTTATTGCAAGGCTTGTCATCTCCCAGTAGAGTTAGAACACAGGGCCTATTGGGCCATTAAACATTTAAATCTATACCTAACTTCTGCTGGTCATCACAGGTTGCTACAGCTGTCAGAATTGGATGAGCTGAGGATGGATGCATATGCCAATGCCCGAATCTACAAGGAAAAGTCCAAGGCTTTCTTTGACAAGGGTCTGTTGAGAAAGAGCTTCATAGCTGGTGACAAAGTTTGGTTGTTTAACTCCAAACTTAAATTTTTTCCTGGCAAACTGAAATCCAGATGGGAAGGTCCCTACATTGTCATGAGTGTTTCCCCATCTGGTGCTGTGGAAATCAAGGATCCCAAGTCTGGGAAAACCTTGAAGGTGAATAGTCAGAGGCTTAAGCCTTGTTTCGAAAAACCTGCTGAACCCATGGACACCATTCACTTTCAAGGGGATCCTTCATTAAATTAATCCACAGGTGTGTCAATATTGTATCATATGTACTTTGGTTTTGTTAGATTTGTCTTGCTTTCTTTTGTTCAAATTCTCTAGGAAATTTTTGTGGCCCCACCTAAATCTGGACCTGTCTGGTTTGAATTCTTTATGCTTGGTTTGATGATTACTGCCCTTAGATTGATGGTTTTTGCCTTAATGCACAATGTTGGATGGTGATTTTTACTGTCTATGCTTTAAATTTTTGATTTTAATGTGTCTGGGGGTACCTATGGTGGAGAGTCATGCCTAGGATCCAGCCACAACACAAATGGAAATGATAGAACAGAGAGCACATGCTCTTTTTTTACTACTTTGCTGTCGCTGGGTTCAAAAGGAGGCCTGAGAGTCTCTCGCACAGTTCACATAGAACCCTTCTATAGCTGTCGCGAGATTCAAGTAAACCTGGGAACCTCTCGCGCGATCCAAATAGAGCATTTCACAGGCAGTCGCGAGGTTCAGTAGGAAGCCTGGGAGACTCTCGCGCAATTAAAAAAGAATACTTCATTAGCTGCTGGGAGATTCAAAGGCTGTCACAAGATTCCAAGTGAACCTCAGAGCTTTTTGTGTAATCCAAATGGAGGCCTGGGAGCTTCTCGTGCAATTCACATGGAATTCTTCACATGCTGTCGCCACTCCAAGGTCAACCTAGGAGATTGTCACGCAATCCAAGTTAAATAGCACCTTCATTAGGTTTCATTTCCAATCTCGCGACCAGATATTTCCAAAGCGCGTCAAGCTTAGCGACAACTATTTTAACCCCGCGCTTATCTCCCTTTCTAGTACTCTCTCTTCCTTCTTCATCCAGTGAAACCCTAGCTTCTGGCGTTCTTCTCCCTTCTCCTCCAGCATCCATCCTACAAACCCTCATTCACACTAGGAATCTATAGAGTTGTTCCTAACTTCATTCGCATCAATTGCCCTCTGCTCAGAGATCTCGTGGTGCCCTGTGTGACAGATCGAACCAAACCCTACAATTTTAGGGTAAGCACTTAAATCTTAGTCCCCATTTCTCATATTCAAAAGTAGAGTTTGGAATGGCCCCTAAGAGTGCACCAAAGAGAAGGGGCAAGGATAAGGCCCCTGTTGAGCCCGCTGCTAAAAAGGTCAAAACTTCAAAGGCACCGAAAAAAGGGAAGGAAGTGGTTTTGGAGGTGGAGGAGCCAACCCCTGAGTTTTCTACACCCTCTGAGCTCATGGCTTCAATCCCCTTGGAGCCTGAGACAATTTTCGACCTGCCCTTCTTTGAGAAGGAGCCTCTCTCTGCCCCTGCAGTGGAGTTTATGAGCAAGGCTGGCCTGACACCCTTGATGAGAGGAATTCCAGCACTAGCCTACCCTAGGCTAGTGTAACTCTTTTACTAGCACATCAGGGTCACCAAGGATAAAGATGGACAAGCAGGTCTACTAGTGTTGATTGATGACTTCGAAATGTTAGTTAGCCCCAAGGTGATTGCAGAGGTATTGGGCATCCCAGCCGCATTTGACCCTAGATGTGGATATGGCCCCCCCCTGAGTGCCTCAATTGATACAATTGCAAGGGCTTTGACTAGAGGATTAAAGGCCTCAGGGGATTCTATCAGAAGAAGAGAGTTGGAGCCTGAACTCCTTTTCATTGACCAGGTCCTGAGAAAGAACATCTATTGCTCGACCATCGAGAGAGGAGAACTCATTGCGATGCTTTATCTTTCTCTCTAGGCCATGGCTTCCATGCAACTGGCTCATCTTTGAAGCAATGAAGGATCCTAGTGGAGAAGATTGGGGTAGAACAAGAAGCCTCACACTCCCCTATGCCGTAATCATTACCAAGCTACTAAAATAAGATAGCAAAACAGAGGGACTACCACCCTTGCCCTACTACTTTTGCCAAGAGCCTGATGGAAGCTCAGAAGAAAAAAAAGGCTGAGACTCAGGCCCTTTCCAAGCAATCTGAAGAGGCAGCTGTTACAAGGCCCACCCCTGTTACTACACAAGAGATTCCAGAGCCTGTCACCACCACCACTGCAAAGAGCCCCACTTCCCCCACCATTTATTCCAAAGACCCTATCGACACCCCCTCCCATTCAACCATCAACATCTCTCCCTTCCTCCCCTTCACTCCTTTCTCCTGTGATTGGTACCTGGGAGGACACCACCCCCCATTTCAGCCCCACACCATCCCCTACCATACCTCAATACACAACCCCAATACCCCCATCATCTTCACATAAACCTGACAGCCCTCCACTCATTTCCTATAAAAAAAGGTAAACCACTAAGACAACCTCCACCATCTCCTAGACACCACCCATAATTCCTTTTATCCCACTAACACACCTCACATTGATGAAAACACCACTCCAGCCATGCCTACTACATCCCCATTCCCAGACATAGACCTCAACCTTAACACAACCACAGGATTCTAAACCTTTATGGCTAGTTTCCTTAACACCATGCCCACCCACTACACCCCCCTCCCGGACTCCCCAATTATATCACTACATCACTCACCAGAACCCCAATCTCCCCCGGCTTCCATGTTTCATCATGCACCTTTCTCACCTTTTCAACCTGTGCCATCTTCTACACAAACTCAACCCCCCAGCCCAGACACACTGACACTCAGCCTCTCCCTCATCCAAAACATCCAATCCCAACTATCCACCACTACACACACCCAGGACCAGTTGCAGACAAAACACACATCCATTAAATTCACACTTCACACTTTGACAAACCCACCCATCCCTCAACAAACCACTCCAACCCCCCTGGTCCTTTCCCCACCCAACCCTGTCCCCACAATCCCACCATTCTCTTTCATACCTTTCACCATTCCCTTTTTCCCTCCCCCATCACCCCCTACTCCTAGTGAGCCTACCTCATTTTCATTCTCCCCCATGCCTTCGATCCCACCTCTTATCCTACCCCCTCCAACATTAACTGACAAACAGACTTAAACAGACCCAGAACCTGTTACCCTCCCTCCACAACTAGACTTACCCACTGTTATCTCCACTTCCTCCACCCAGGACCAATCACAGTTTGCCCCTTCCACTTCTTCTCTTCCTATTGCACCCAAACACTCCTTTTACATCCCTCCATGCCATGAGAGACAATCCCTACCTTAGGAGGGATGTCCTGAGGGGCATGGCCCAACTTAGGCAGTCCATTGAGACCCCACTGCTGCAGCAAATTACTGAGATGGAGGAAGCCCATAGAAATCAATTACTGGGTATCTCCCTGGGGTGGACTAACATCTTAGAGGCCTATGAGAAGGCCAAATCTATGGTTGCTTATCATTAGTTGAATGTGGAGCTGGAGAAGGCTAACACCAATGTAGAGAGGATGAAAGTCAGGATGTTTGAAAAGAGGCTTAACAATGCCCAGGAGATCTTCACTCTCTAAAAGGAAATCCATGAAACTGACCTCCTCAAAGCCAAAATCCAGATAGCCTCATTGGAGGTTGCATTGGCTGCTGCCAGAACTGCAGCTTAGCAGCCCACCCCACTCTCTATCCGCATGCCAAAACCTGAGCCTAAAGTTATCCCAACCTCAGCTGCCCAGTTTGAGGAGGCACAACCAATTTCCCAACTAGATAAAGGGAAGGCCCCTGCTGCCCCTCTTTCATCACCTCCTACAGAGCAGCCCCCAGCTACCCAAACCCCTGCTGCACCTCCAACTGAGCAAACTTATCCTAAACAGAGGAAAGTCACTGCTAAGAGGACTGCTTACATAACAGCCTCTATTAAAATTAGCAAAGAGCTAGCTGCCTAGTCTGAGGAGACAAAACCCCCTAGCCAGCCTGAGTCCAAAGAAAAAGTGAAGTTCCCAGTAGCCCCCACTGAGGAAGACAAAGGAAAATCACCTATGATCCATCCTGAACCCAAAATCAGAAAGATGAGGGTGAGGGCATCAAAGGCTCCAACTATGAAGAAACCACCAGCCCAACCAAAGAAACCAAGGCAGCAGAAGAAAAAGAGCCCAACTGAGAAGAAATCCCGGAAGAAAAAGACTAAAGCTCCCTCAGATAGAACCAAGTCCAAGCCCAGTTTTGAGAGCAAAGCTGAAATGAGGAAACATGCCAAATAGATGGGTTGAGACTGGTTTACAGATTCGAATTCTGATTCCTGCTCCTCTTAGACTAGATTGTACTTAGGCTCTTCTTTCCTTTCCCTTCTTATCTTCTCATTGTAATTACAGTTGTACATATCTTCTCAGTTAATAGAATTTTTCGTCTTTTTGTATATTGATTTATGTGCCATATATGTTCTGTGTGCTTGTTTATTTTTTAAATTAGTCTTAATATTATTCACTTTTGTCAGTAACATGGGAGAGAATTTTGAGCAAAGTACTAGCACTATACTATTTCGACTCTGTTTGCATCAATGTGTTTTATCATTTGTGATTTTGTATGCGCAGAGCAATGATTCTTCTGCACGCTTTTCCTTCTCATAAATGTACAGTTATACTGTGCGAGAATATTGGTCCGCGAATACCACTGTGCAGCTGCGCGATACACAGGATTACCTTAATTACCAAGGCTAAAATTAGACCATCATTTAGTGTGAGCTCTCTTTTCCCATAATCAGTTGTGCAATTTATCATTCTCAGAACAATCACAATTTATTGCCATGCTTGGAAAGAGATAAAACTTTAATATGTCGATTCATTTTCCACCGCCCAAGTATTTTAAATACGCAGTTAGTTCGTCTTCATCTCCTCCTTTCTCTTCTAACCCTGGCAGTCTGGCCCTCCTCATAACCATGGCGAATGACAAACCCAACGAGTTCCCAAACAAATTCTATCCTATGTGGTTGGACCCCCCACCACCTAAGGAGCCGAACCCATTACAATTTCTTTGGGATGAATATGAAGAGGTCCAGAGGATCCTGGCCAAGGAGGAGAAGAAAAAGGAGAAGAGACAAAAGAAGAAGCAAAAAATTGAACCACCTGCATCTCCCCCACCATCTTCTGCAAACCCTCCACCACCTCCTCCCCCGTGATCCCTGTTCTTTGCCCCCCTCCCAACATGCACCAGGTTGAGGGTATCCCTCGGCCAGGGGGGAAGAACTATTTTGTCTGTTCTTAGGATGCTATTTTTTCTCTTTTTGTAAATCTTTTTGTAATATTTTTATATTATAATGAAATTTTCTTTTTGTTCTATACTGTTCAAATTTCCATCTTTGCTTAGTTCTATTTGGCTGCTCTTATGTATTTTTGTTTGTCTTCTTGTGTGTTTATTTGTTCTGTATTAAATCTACTGCACTTTCTCACCTTTGAACCAGTGAGGACACTACTCCTCATGGTTTGGGGGTGTGGCAGGGTAGGTCTGCCAATAGAATAGTTAACTTTAGTGCAATAATGGTGGTGTAACTGGGATGAATAAAGTCAATTTCCAACTAACTTGATATAATGAGGAAATTTGTGAAAAAATTAAAATATTTTTGTAGACTTTTCGAAACTGAAAATGTTAAAATCTTGACACCACCATGAAGCTAACATCAGAAAAATTTTCAGTTAGCACTCAGTAAACCTAAGAGGAGAGAAACAGGTGAAAATACACCCCATGGGTTAATTCGAGGACCATACCTAGTTAGATTTGGGCCCATCATTTTCTTTTGAAGAGTATTTTTGGCATTATTTATGCTCTGAGGACTGATTGAACCAAGACATTTTCACTAGAAGTTAGGCGCCTCCAAATCAATACTGATTGACAGCACTCATGATACTAAGGAAATGATCTAAGGCCTTCATTTGGACAGTTTGAGCCTGAAAATCCAACCTTTTAAAATCTACCCTTTTGCATACACTAGTTGAGCCTTAAAAGAAAATCCTACTTTTCTTTGACAAACACCAGAGAACTTGCACCTTAACCTCATGACTTGATTCAACCTCACCCTCACTCTGAGAATTTAGAAGGTAAAGGAGGAGTTAAAGATAGTGAGAATGGTCCAACATTCTATGGAAGGTGAAGAAAAGCAACTTATGAACAGCAGTGTATCAATGGTATTTGTGTGGCAGTTCATCATAAAAAATCATAAAAAGATTGAATAAAATTAAAAAGAGAAAAAGAAAGAGAAGTTTAGAGAAGAACATTATCTGAAAATAAAAAAAAAGAGGAGAAGCTGGCCACTTTGATTCTGGAATATATCAAGAAAGATGAAGTTTTGCTGAAATGAAGGTTTTGAAGTCATGAATCACTCTTTACCTTGCTGATTTCTTAATTTTGATTCCCTTTTTACCCCTTGATTCTTTATTTCCCTCACCCATAAGCCACATTACAACCCATTCAAAAAGACCTTGTAGATCCAAAGTAAAATGAGCTGTCATGTGGAGATGAGGAGTTGTCCAATCTATGGTAAAAAGTCATGAGGATGTCAGAAATTATAAGCTTTGTCTATGCCCATGCTTGAAGACCCATTTGGGTCTGTAACTGCTCTTGAGCTGTTTTGAATGTGAACACCCTCAGATTGTCAATGTTGAGAGATAGCCCTGGTGAGAATTGGGTCTGAATTTAAACCTCATTGGGGTTGTATCCAACCTGAATTTTGAATTTAAGGCAAGCTGGGTACTGATTTTTACACATCGAATTTCTAATGTAAAATGAATGGTGGTGATGCAAACAATTGCTAAATTTTGAGTTTTGAATGGCCTGCATTACTGCTGCAGTTTCCTCTAAATATTAAAGAATGGGTGTGGAATGAAGCTTTATACATTGAAATCTGTGTTGTCATTAATTGCATTATACTTAACTGTTCTAATGGTGAAGTTTGTGGGTATCTTCACTGAAAACCATCCGGAGACTTCACTTCTCCACTAGGGATCACCTAGGGGTTTAAAAGGCTTGGTACATATGCTAAATGTACCCGTGATCCCCACGAAAGTGGCATTTTATTTGTTAAAGCTTTGCTAAGGGACTACTAAAGATTTGGTTTGGGGGGTGTGTTAAGACCTGAAAAGTACCACTTTTCACCCCTTAACTTAATCTCTGTTAGACCTTTAATCATTTAATAAATGTGTGCTATGCCCATTTTGTAGGTAATAAGCAGCAGCTGCAAATAAGGCCCTAACCATGCCAAGAAGCTTATCTTTTTGCCCCAAAAGTGCCTCAGGAGAAAGAAAGTTAGACCCAGACAGAATTGGCTGCAGCTTAGGCACAACAAAGCAGAAACAAGTCAAGAAGTGAGCCTCGCACAGATGTCACAGGGCTCAATTGAACCAGAAAGAATGCTTCACATAGTTGTCACGTGGCTCAGTCATAAGCTCTCGTGAAGTCTCGAGCAGCTCAAGAAAGGCGCCTTTAATCTTCGCGCGATTCACTGAGGAGAGAGAGCTCCAGGCATTCCTGCGCGCAGTTGTTGCACAGTGGTCGCAGGACACAGACCTTTAGGGAACTGCTCGTGCGATCTAGAAGCCCATGCACCTTGCTTCTTCGCGAGGATCCCCGCGAGATTCACCAAAGAACGAACTGCGTGCGCAATTCCCACACCATTCAAATGGAAAGAGCAATCCCGCGACGACCAGAGTATCCCTGCGATGACCAAAGTACCAATCCCGCGACTGCAAGAGCTTTTAGTCAATCCAATCCCACAACACAAATTCTATCACGCGACAAGACCTAGAACTCAATTCTACCTAGCGAGGCTCAAGATCTTAACTTCTCCCTACTTCTGCAAGGGCAATCTGGGAACTTTCAGCAACTAGGGCACGCACTCTAATGCTTCAATCTCTGTGCACACTCCCTGAGGCATCCAAGGAACAGAAATGGGCCACGATAGTATTGATAAATTAGGGTTTTCCTAACCCTAATTCTCACACAGCTGACTGCTATATAAACCTAAGCCTAGTTTAGGTTTAAGGGACATTTGTAATCCTTCTTGAACCAACTGTAGAATTGCAGTAGGATAAGGTTAGGGTTTAGGCACCTTCTTTTTCTCTTTTCCCTCTCTCCATAGTCCAGTATTTGCTGGCTATGCCTTTGTATGTTTATTTGGAACAATTTTGATGGTGTTTTATAGTTGGGTGTTATATTTATATGGGATTGGTGTTTTGTGAGTTGTTCTGTACAAGGCTGCTGCCTTGAGATCATCCATTGCTAAGTTGTATTATAAGAAATGGAGGATTGTTTTTAAGGTTTTATTTAGATCCAAGTGACCTGTGTGTCTAGGTTAGGCACATTGCAGGCCTATGCCCCACCACAAGATCCACTAAATTTGAATCCCCATGGGAGCTTGAGTTGGTAGCCTTGTGAACATGGTGGTGGCAGCAATCTTCCTATTTTGTCTTAGACCTCTGTGAGGAGGATAGCCTCTGTGGATAGTCTGTGACCATTCAAGTGGACAGGTTATAGCCCTAGGGTGAGGCCAATCCACGAATCTAAGATAGATTCTTCTTCTCTGCACTTGTGCTTGTAGCCTTATGAGAAATTGGGCAGAGACAAACTCCCCTGTATTTGTATAGACCCACTATCAGATGGTCGATCTGATCTGGCTGTTGAGATTGTAGGCCTGTGACTGGATCACTGCTATCTTTCTAAAGCAGTGAATAACTAGATTTAAAAGCTAGTACTCAAACTTTTGCTAGTTCTGTGTGTCCAGGCTAGTGCACATTGCAGGCCTAGTCCCACACACAGAACTTTAGAGGTTGAGATTCCTAAGGATTCTTGAGCTGATAGCCTGGATGAAGTAGTGCCTACAATGATAAACTTGTTCTGATCCATCTCTGGTTTGTGGTTCCCCTATTGGATAGTCTATGACCATTCAAGTGGATAGGTTATAGCCATAAGGGATTGGATTATGGCACAGGGGTGAGTTGGATCCTTTCTCCTCTTTGGTGATAATGTAGCCATTGGACAGGATTTCTATAGCAGCAGATCTGAGTCTGAGTTATAAGACCCATCAGATCTGTACCTAATAGCTTACTTCTCACCCTTTTATATTTATTTACTCACACTCCATCATCTTTCTTTACCATTTCTGTAGTTTAGTCATTAAGTTATCTTAGGATTTAGACTATAGTGACCTTAAATCCCCTTCCATTAAGGATTGCCAGATCTGTAGCCAGATTTGGAGGGCTTACTAAAGATAGCTCCCTTGGAGCATTAGATCAACTTTCCCTGTGGGACAAACTCTTACTTATTAAAACTTGCTACAACAGGCCCTGTATCTTGCAGGTCTGTGTATTTTTAGGCTTGCTGCTCTGTAGTTTTCAATCCACCTTTAATTCATTGTCACCGACACATTCTTATCACTGTCTCCAATAAAGTCAGCAGCAAGCAAGTTAAAATACCTTAACAGATACATGCAACGATTGTACTCCTAGTCTCTCGCAGCAAGGTAAGTATTGATAAAAATGGATACTTGACTACTTAAGGACCACATAAAAGAGGTCATCATTTCAAAGTCAAGCAGCTAGAAACGTCCTTGAATGCTCATACCCTTTGCTACCCAGTTGAGCCCTTTTAGCCTTTCTTTCATAGCCCCCTGCCAGAGAAAGAAAAAGTGTATATACCAAACAAAAGAAAAGAGAGAAAAAAAGTTACCATCAAAATCCAAAAAAATCCCAAAAAGAGGATGTCCAAAAGAAAAAGGGAAAAAGAATAAAAAAATTGAAAAGAAAAAAAAAAAGATAGAAAATCATGAGGCATGTATAATAAAAATCTCCCAAGAAGAAGTGTATTATGGCAGTTAGAACCCAATCAAGGAAACCTTTTAAGTCGAGAATACCTTAAAAATTCCACACCTATCCCATGGCCACAATACCTCCCGAGAGAAAGCCCTCTATAAAGTCTAAGAGTAGTCACAATATCCATTAAGCCAGCGCAAGCCATGCTGAGAGATAACACAGAATTCCATCCAGTCGGTTATGACGGAATTGACGTCCGTGTCGTGACCTTTGAAAAAAGAAAAGAAAAAAATATATACAAGCTCAAAGCAAAATGGGCGTGATGAAAACCCGAAGGGCGCCACGGGTAAAACGAGTGAGCTTGTGCGGGCTAGGTGAAAACCTGAAAGGGCGCCTGGGGAAAAAATGCCTACCCACGAACGTAGTGAAAACTCGGAAGGGGGCTACGGGTAAAAAAGAGGGTAACAACGGACATGGTGAAAACCTATGTCGGGCGCTATGAGTAAAAATGTTCAAAAGGGAAGAGAAAAATCGGTCACTCTGTTGCTTACATTTTCGAGCTCTGGGCTTTATCTAGGGCACTCATGTTAGTTCAAACCAGGTCTTGATTAGGTAGATATTTAGACCACACCATCAAACTCTTGGCCCAAGGTAAGGATAAAAGATTGGTTCAATCCAAAGGGATGGACGTTCCAACCTTGGTAAAGGTTTTGAACCTCACTTAGGTCCGACCGCATGAACAGGTTCGACTTTGCTCAAAATAGAACCCGCCACCTCGTGTCGTTATTGAGACATCAGAAAAGAGAAGAAAATAACACTTATATAAGACAATAAATGTTCCTTTCCCATTTTCATGTCTATACTCTGCTTGCACACATCTCAAAAAAGATAATCAGTGTGACACCGTATTTTGAAAGGAGAAGCAACAAAAACATCAAAAAAGAAGAAGATAATAAATTTCCATTTCCCATTTTCATATCTATATTTTGCTTGTACCACATCTCAAAACGATAATTGGTGTGACACCTTGTTCCTCCCTTTACAAATTTGAAAAAGAAACAAAAATAAAAATATATATATATATACTAAAAAGATATCTGTCAGGGGTTCTTATGCCCCTTCCTATGGTGTTTGATTTGTGCAAAAAGTATGTGCGGGACCAGGTCAACGACCCAACTTGCACTTCAGGACACGGATGTGTGCACGCAAGGCATCCTCACGAGCATTCCAGGCAGTCATCAAACAACCATGGAGGCCCCTATATCACTTCTGGGAAGCATCAGTCCTACCTCACACTCTACAACTTTGGATCTTATTTTGGCAGCATCAGTTCTACCTTATTCTTTCTCTAAACGCTCGTGTAGGACCTGCTTCGCATCTACTAGCAACTCAATCTGAGTTTGAAGCCCCAACTCTTTCCTTAGCTAAGGCTCCTCTGAATCGCTGCTATCTACCTGATCAATCGACGAGCATAAGGAGTCTTAGATAGTAGCCAAGCTTCATACTCTGGAAAAGTCAAAACAAAGGTCCCTTTTTCCAGATCGCACATATGCATCAACTAAAGCATTTCTCAAAGAGTGGCTATCCCTAGACACCCCCATTTTGCCTACTCGGAGTATACAAACTTTTTCGATCAACCTTTGACCCCTTTAACTTGCAGTGTGGGGACATGCAATAGTACATGGCTAAACACAGACTGAAACAATAGCTCTGTGGCAAAGATCCTAGCGTAGGGAGACTATATACTGAAATAACAGTATATAGCTAGAATGCAGACTGAAATAATAGCCTTGCATTTCACTCTAGAGACCATACCCGGACAACCCTGAATTACGCGCGTAAAACCCCACACACAATCAGATCGCCTGCAAAACCACAAGCGTGTGATTATTCCACCTTTCAGACCAAATTTCCTCTCCCAGACTGATTCGAGACTCGATTATGCACCTGAAACAGGACGCGTGATCAGATTGATTGCTACAACACGAGCGCGTAATTAGCCTACACCCGACCTAGTCTTACTACCCTTGACCCCTAACTTTCCTTGATTAACCGCTTCAGGTCAAATGCTTAATCAGATTGAGCTCATGATAACATGCACGCAATTAGCCCTAATTTGTTAGGACTAGGTGACTCACTGAACAAGTCAGGGGGTCGCTCACTGAGTAAGTGACTGACTCAAAGCGACTAAGCGTCGGAATCCAGGCATGCAATTCAATTAAATGCCCATAAACAGGTGTGTAATTGAAGGAAAACCTATAAAAGTTTTTTCTCGAAGAGAGAAAAGGGGGGACTGTAAATTTTGAGAGAGAAAATAGTAAATTCTGAAACCGGAGAACTTTGAGCACGAAGCTACATAACCCAACCATGATTTCGAGATTCAAACGCCTGAACTTTCGAGGATTATCTCCGTAGTCTCGACCCCCTTAGGTAAGGATTTAATATTTTAGTTTCCGACCATAACTTATAATCTCTAGATTTATTAATTTTTAATTTTACTTTCAGTCTTAGACCGTAGCACCCTTTTCGGACCGAATCTTCTATTTCTGGTTCTAGTTTTCTGTTTCTAGAGCCAATCCTTAATTTAACGGTTCGATACACCGACCCCTAAGACCAAATTCTACTCTAAAATCACAATTTATAGTCCTATCATTAATTTTTGGTTCTAACCCTCAAAGTTCAGAACCAGTCCTTAATCATACAATCTGATATTCTGATTTCAGACCTAAATTCAGTCCTAAAAGTTTTTTTTAATTTCAATTTCTTTGTTTAATCTCTCCAAAAATATTAATTTTCATTTTCTTTTCATAATTCTAGTTTATAATTCAATTTGCTCTTATTGTTCCGAAATCAACTCTGAAAGGCTTAAAAATATTACTTTACCATCGAAAATTTAATTTTTTTTCTTTTTAATCTTAGCCACCCGATTTGCCCAAGGGAGCTTATAGAGGGTACTCGAGAACGAGGCCAATCCTCCTTAGCATAGCGGGCCCAAAACCCCTTTTTTTTAAGAGTTTTCTTTTATTACTTAGGCATTTTTAGGTTCTGACATAGATTTTTTTAAGATCTAGAAACCCTTTTAATTTATGTTGAACCTGCATTTGTTGTTGATGAGTGTGTATCCATGCATCATCTTTGTATCTAGTTCTAGGACATGTTTATTTTACTGTTCTGTCTTAATTTTATCATGTTTTACATGCTTATCTTAGATTATTGTTTACATTTATTATTGCTTTATCTCATTATCATTAAGTTTATTTGTTGCTTGTGGTTGTCGTTAGTCTTAGCATAGTTATAGGTGTTAGTCTTACTTTACTCACATTTATTACATTATTTGTTAGGAGCCTCCGGTGCTAGCCATCAGCACTGCGTGGTCTAAGTCCCACACTTGGTACCATGCCTAGCCTGAGTTTCAGTGGGCACGATTGGTATCTTTCGACTTTGGGCCGATTCTAGAGTTGGAGCCCTTCCAGGTCGATCGGGGCTTGATTGGGGCGATCTTGGAGAGGTGGAGGGAGGAGCAGTAGGCGCTGCTTTCCCAGTCACATATCGACACAACGGATCCAAGCCAGGGGTGATCCAGGTCACCTGGTTCTTTGATACATTTGCTAGTGGATTTGTCCCTCAGAGACGTCACTCGGAGTAGAGGGCGATATTTCAGGCGTGTTGTGAGGCGATGGCACACCGAGAGCTTGTGCTGGAGCCAAGGGTGGTAGTAGATCGACTGCTTCGGGCGTTCTTGAAGCACTTCCTTGGGGCAGTGCTATTTTCTTCCTCAACTAGGGGGTGCATCATCGAGTTTTTTCTGATGCTTCTCGGGGATTTGGACCGAGTATCCACCTACGCTTGGGGTGCGATGGTGTTGGCACACCTCTATGAGTAGTTATATCGTAGAGGGAGAGGTGTTGCCACTATCAGAGGTTTCCTCCCTTTCCTTCAGGTAAGTTTTAGTTTATTGTTGGCATGTATGCTGTCTTAGTTGTCTTGTCTTTCATTTTAGTGATGTGTATTTATTTATTTATTTTTGTTCTTCCAGTTCTGGGCGTATGACCATTTTGCGTTCCTATGCCCGTGGGTCTCGACAGAGATCAATTTCACATTTTTACGAATGCATGTGCGCTATCTTTGTTGTTAAAATCATAGTTTTCTGGTTTTAGGATTTACTAATGATTGTTTCATTCGTTTCTGGCTATAGGTGATTTGGAGGCCCTATTCAGTCGGGGAGGATGTCGAGCAATCGGTGATTTTGTCCGGCCAACCCTTCTTTCACATGGATATCTAGGTCCATTGCTTCAAGAAGAGTTTCCACCTATCTCGTGTGGCACGACAACTGGGGCTCCCTCAAGGAGTCCCCTTGGAGATTCACCATCGGGTGGCAAAGAGGATGATTGGTCCCCCTGGTCCAGACTTTGAATTGAGGATTGGGGCTCAGATTGTTGACTTTAGAGTCAGAGGGACCAGGGTGACAGAGGCATACGATGAGGTCGACACAAGGGAGTTTGTGAGATGGTTCCAAGACCTTGGCAGCGGCCAGCTCTTCATGCATCCCTTCCATGGGAGCGATTATTTCATTGTTGGCAGTCCTTAATCTGCCTCTACATTGAGGGAGAGGCTGACTGTATTGGAGTAGGGCCATCTGGGTGCTGGCGTTCGCGGAGCGATGAACACCCATCACAGGGCGATGGAGCACACGGGATGTGCTCCTCGGCTTGATGAGGAGATGTTGCATTCTCTGACGACCTCAGTCTTCCAAGCTAGGGCATCAGAGGATGAGTTAAGGGTCCGGCTGGCAGAGACTCGATGTTCTTTGGTGAGTTGGTTCATTTTTTCTAGTTATCGGTCTATTGATTTTATTTGGTTAGTTTAATATGATTGTTTGGTTTCGCTCTTTTCTGTCTGCTAGACTTAGAGGGAGAGCGAGGCCGCCCATTAAACGACACTGGTGGAGCTGCTTAGGAGTCAACAGCAGGCTAGTCGGGAGGTAGAGGCCAGCCTAAGTTCAGAGATTGACCAACTGGTGAGTATTTATATTGATTTGGTCTTATTAATCATTAACGTTATTCATTTTGTTGTTTCTGATATGTTTGTTACGTGTTATGTTTGCAGTGGTCAGAGTTATCTACCGTTAGGGTTTTCACTCTAGCATTCGATCTGTCTTGGGCTGCTTCATCCAGTCAGGAGGATCCAGTGCTAGCCTAGCTTCAGGCTAAGCTAGAGCATTGGGTTAGTTTCTTCAGCCTTTTGAGTTATTTTGTTTTGTGTTGCCTAGCAACTTGCTAATATTGTGTTGTGTATTTTTAGCGTCGGGTTGCCGAGGATCTCCAGGCGAGGGAGGCGATGACCACCTCTCTGCGCTCTGAGAGTCTGGTATAGTGTGTGTATGCAGGTTTGTGTTACTCTTATTGATTGGTTTATCTGACATGTTTTGTGTTTATTTGTTCTATTATTGTGCAAGTCATACCCAATTCTGCTCTCGAGGCTCCCCCTCAACTGTCTACTCCTGCTCCTACTCAAGTATGTCTTAGTTGATGTAGTTATATTTCAGTTTCGATTTTTCTAATAGTAATATTATCTTATGTGTTTTCCTTTTCTATTTTATGTTGCAGCCATCTACTTCTAAGGCTCCTCCGCCGCCTGTCAATCCAGTGACTATTGCGACTGTCGAGCGTCTTCTTCGGGAGAGGGCGGATTTTGTATGCTTCATTACTCTTTTTAGCTTTCCTTCCTTTGCGAGTATACTTGGCTCTTGACTTTGTGTGATCATGCAAGCTCGTCAGCTTGAGGAGTCACCTCTAGAGGCAGTGTGGGCGCAAGCACATCAGAGGCAAGGCGGGTTCTCATAGATGAGCACAGTCGTGACGACCTGCTCTTTGATATGCTCATCGCACAGGGGACTCTAATCAAGGCAATAGAGTTTGCTCGTCAATCGGTGCGGGCAGAGATGTAGGTCATCATAGATCAGTTGTAATACCAATTGGCGAGGAGTGAGCGAGGGGTGCATGGGATGGTTGGTCCTCTTGCCCGATCAAAGTTGGTGGCCACTGGCTCCCTAGCTGGCCAACCTCATCCTACGACACATGATCATGTGAGGGATTATGTTCACGAGGACCCGATTATTCGGGAGTTACTCGCTGAGGGTCCTTCACACTCACAGTCTAGATGGACTTTTAGTCAGGCGAGCGAGGGGGGCTCAGTTGTTGGGCCTTCCATCCCCAGGGCATGCCCACCTACTCTAGGGGCTTGGATGGACACTTCGGAGGACCAGGCTCCTGATCAACGGGTCGATGACATAGGGGATAACGACCTGCCATCCCAGTAGGGTGTACACCTATATCATCTTGCATTCTCTAGTTCATTGTATATATAACTGGTGATAGATGTAAAGAAAATTTTTGATATATATATAAAGAAAATTTTTGGTTTAGATGTACCTGTGCTCGCCTTTTTTTTTTTTCCTTTACCTTCCATGTTTCAGCCGCTTGCTTTTAGTGTCGTGGCCAATTATCAAGACATGGGATGCTCTTTGAGTTGGCCCAGTAATTGTCGAAGGTTACTCTCTTTATGCACATGAGGATAAAAGTTATTAGTAATTTTATCTTCCCCCTTGCTGATTGTCAAGGAGGGAGGTGTCCCAGACCGAAGTCTAGTAATAAAGGATGGATCATTATATCATTTATTTTTCCTTTTTTTTGTGCTACTATTTTTTATTACAAGAAAAGGAAAATAATGCAACAAGGAAAGCAAATAACTGACAGAGAAATTCTAAAACTAAGAAAAATGCCCCAGTGTAGGTGCGTGATGGAATGGGCAGTGCGGTATCTTCAACAGTCCTCCTGAGGTGATGACTTCATTATTCTGCACCTGTCCGTGAACAAGCAAGGGTCTCAAGGTGAGTGCTTTTCCAAAATAAAAAAATGCCCCAATGTCAAGGTGTAATGGAGCTTTCCAATATTTTTTAGCACTGGCCGATGAAGAGTCTTGAGTGTTTGGCGAGTTAGTGTCAAGAAAAGTCCTTTGACACTGTCACTGAACTGGGGGAGGTCGTTTGGTCATATAAGTCGTATACTGGGGTTCTACCTTCGACGATAATCATCCTATCCCGCAGCCAGTATTAGGGGGTGTGCAATAGATAATAGGTGGTTGCATCAGTCGTCATTTACGATTTTTCGGTTTCATTTCTGGGGATATCTTAGGAGGGTTCTGACTCACTATCCGAAAATAGAGATTAAGGGTGAAAAAGGGGATAGGGATCAATGTCATGGGGATTAGTTTGTACTTAACAACTTCTAAAAGGTATAAGTAATAATATTTTTCTCGGGTGGTATGGGGTGCCATGATTGAGCCCTTGGACATGCATCGACACCATCAAAATCTCACATTCTATGGTTAGCAAGAGTTTGTCCTCCTCTTGCCACCTTATGACGATATCTAGTAGTATCGGGACACCATGGATGCCCTCGTGGCTTGCTTTTACTTTTCTAGAAAGGTTACTAGGAATGTCCTCACGATCTGCTTATGCTTCCCTGGGCTCATTAACTTGTTCACCTTCGTATTGCTCTCACTCAAGTATGTATATATATATATATATATCTCTTTTTGAAAGCAACCTGCTGACATAAGAATGGTGAGCTTTGATTAAGCCTAACATCTATATTTTTTTTGTGTTCTAACATCTCCTCCATGGCGGGGGAAAGGGGAGAGAATTGGATGTTACTTATACTTTTAGAAGAGTTCAGGTGTTCCGCTAGCCCTTTTGATCAAATTACCCGAAAGAGAACGTGGGCAATGAGTCTGAAGCCTTCAAGGATAATCTAGGAAATGAAGGCGTACAACTAATGGATGAGTCTTATTGACTGCGGGGGCGGTAGATATAGGTATCTAATTATGGGATACGACAATTAAGACGCTAAGGGTAGTATTTCCTGAGGTACGTGGCATTCCATGGACTAGGGAGTTCTTCCCTGTCCTGGTTCACCAGCTTGTATGCATTCCTTGGATATGCAACTACTATAACATTTGGGCCCTCCCAGTTCGGTTTCAGTTTTCCTTTCGGATGGGTATGTTTGGAAGGCATGATTTTCTTCAAGATTAACTCTCCAATTTTGAAAGTTCGCTCAACGACTTTCTTATCAAAGGCTCTGGCCATCCTCCGCTTGTATACTTGAGCGTGATCGCCTGCCTTTAGATGCGTCTCATCGAGTTGTTCTAGCTCAGCAAGCAAGGCAACTCTCCTTTCATCTAAGGATAACTCATCATCAAGTTTGATCCGTAGGGATGGTACTTCAATTTCATAGGGCAGGACTGTTTCCATCCCATATGTGAGGAGGTAAGGAGTTTGGCCAGTGGTCTTGTGAATAGAAGTCTTATAGGCCCAGAGTACTTCTGGTAATCATTCAGGCCAGTCGCCTCCATTGCTCGTCTCCACTTTTTATTTTAAATTCTGGATTATAGTTTTATTGGTAGCCTCTGCTTGTCCATTTCCCTGGGGATAGAATGGTGATGAGTGATGCAAGTCGATGCCGAATCTTTTGCATAGTCTCTTCGTCTTCTTGGCGATGAACTGCGGTCCATTATCGGTGACGAACATCCTGGGTACTCCAAACCAGGCGAAGGAGTAATTCTGACATAAGAGTTAGCTTCTGCTCACTTGGTGTAGTATTCGATTGAAGTGAGTATAAATGTGTGCTTGTGAGTATTCCCGACTGTGCCTGTGAAGGGTCTGATTATATCGAAGGCCCACATTGAGAATGACAATGGTGAGGTTATGGGATTCAATGCAACCGATGGGGCTTTGATGAGCATAAATTATTGGCATTGTTTGCAGCATTGGGCGTAGAGATGGCAATCCCTTATCATCGTTGGCCAGTATTAGCCTTGTCGTATGACCTGATATGTGAGTCTCTATCTATAAACGTGGGCGCTACAAGCACTGTCTTGTGCTTCTCAAATGATATATTGTCCTTCGGCTATCATGACACACTGCAACACTACTCCTTTGGTGAGGGCTTCTATGTATAATGTCTCACCCAGGATGCAGAACCCTGGGCATCGATTCCTAATTATTTTTCACTCGATCCTGGTAGCATAAGGAGGGACATGGCGATGCTTCAAGAAGTTCCATATATTGAAGTGCCATGGTTGTCCTTCGTTGGTCGATGATTTCTCGAATCTGAAGGTTGTCACATCGGGTTTTTTCTTTGTGGAGTCTCTCATGGGAGGTGGCCCTTCATTCATGATGGCTTTTGGTTCACTTGGCAGTTCCAATTTCACTTTGTCAAGCGACTTCGTGTGCTGACGTTGTTAATCTCTCAATGAAGAAAGATTTTGTGTTCTGGCCGACTGGTATTTATATGACTGAGGCTAACATAGCAAGAGAATCTACGAGCTCATTTTCTAATCTCCAAATGTGTGTGAAAGAGATTATTTTAAACTTCTTTATTAGGAACTGAGCAATTTATAAGTATGCCATCAGTCTTCTTTCTTTGGTCTTCCACTTCCCAATGACTTGTGATATCATAAGCTTGGAGTTGCCGATTGTTTTCAACTGCTTGATACCCAACTATAGCACTGCTCATAGTCTCACAATGAAGGCTTCGTATTCTGCCATGTTGTTAGTGACCGGGAAGTCGAGTTGAAAGGCTTTTGGAATGACAACTCCTTCTGGGATTAGTAGGACTATCCTGATGCCTTTTCCTTTGTGATTAAGAGCATCGTCAAAGTAGAGGGTCCATGAAGTCTTGTCGGGCTCTTCATTGTGAATCAATAGTCTTCGTCGGGGAAGTCTTTGTGTATGGGCTCATTGCCTGAGAATGGAAGGTTAGCGAGGTAATTGGCCATATCCTGTCCTTTGATGGACTTCTGTGTGATATAGGTGATGTCGAACTCTTGTAGGAGCATATGCCAGCGAGCGATCTTTTCGAATGTAGAAGGCTTCTCAAATATATACTTCAGACAGTCTATATTTGCTAACACTAGTATCTCATGTGCTCTAAAGTAGTGTCATAATTTTGTCGAGGCCCACACTTGTGTGAGGCATATCTTCTCCATTGACGTGTATTTCCATTCATACTCGACCATCGTTCTGCTGAGGTAGTAGATAGCCTTCTCTCTCTTGCCGTCTTCTTGATATTATTTGAGAATTACTCCCATTGCTATGTTGTTTGTTGACACAAAGAATCACGGGTCTTTCGAGAACTTGCAGTGATAATATTGGCGGGTTGAGAAGGTACTTCTTGATATTGTTGAAGGTTCGTTGACATTGATCATCCCATATGTACTCGGCTCCTCCTTTAAGTAGTCTATAGAAAGGGTGGCATTTGCTTGAGTCTTGGGAGATGAATCTCCTGATGAATTGCAGTCTTCCTATCAGGCCTCGTAATTCTTTGATGTTGCTGGGAGGTGGCATCTCAAGAATGGCTCTGACCTTTATCGGATCGACCTCGATTCCTCGCTTGCTAACTATGAATCCTAGTAGTTTTTCGAAGGTCACTCCAAACACGCATTTCTTTGGATTCATTTTTAGTCGATACTTTTCAGATCTCTGTAATACCAGTCGTAATGCTTCAGCATGTCCTGCTCGCGTTTGAGACTTTACTAATATGTCATCGACATAGACTTTCACGCATTTATGCATCATGTCATGAAAGATAGCCATCATGGCGCGTTGATATGTGGCTCCCTCATTCTTGAGCCTGAAAGGCATGACATGTTGAATCATTGCGACTAGTGCTGAGCGTTGCACTGATTAGCAGCTTCATGGGCTTCTCCTTGGTACCAAAATTGATTCTTTTAGTGGGTTCCATGACAGCTTGAGTTTGCTCATCGAAGCGTTTGATGACCCGTTGGAAGTCTTGTGTCTCCTCAGCGGCTGGTGCTCCTTCATCATTTGTAAGTTTGTATAGTCTACAATGGCTACACTGGGAGGTTAGTTTTACGGGAGGTAACCCTCCATTGTGCAATTTATGACAGCGACATCCATAGTTAGGTGTAAGTTGAGGCTATTCATCCTCCACTTGAAGTCGTGGAGGATCTCGTCAGGTATGATTACGAGGTCATCGCTTGATCAGGATGCTTTGCGCCTTCGTGAGGGAGAGGTGGTAGGATTGTTTTGAATGGAATCGAGGCAGGGCTCTTTGATGTTAAGGGTAGGGTGATGACCATGTGTGATCATGTCAGTTATTTCCTCCTTGATTCCGGTGGGCTGACCGCTACTAGTAGCCTTTGGAGAAGAGTCTCCTTGTTGGTCGTTGAATGGGTCCGGGATGAAGGGCGCCCTCCCTTTTCCGAGGTTATCTAATTTTTTTGGGACTTTGGGTTTTCTAATTTTTTAATTTTCGATAAGAAATATGATACAGGGTCAGTTGCCTGGAGAGGAACCGACGGAGTTCCTTCTTCTAGTTGGGGAAGTTGGACGGTTGCTGAAGTCATTCTTATGAGTCTTCGGATGACGTGCACCCATTTGGAATTTGGCATTTGGCATTTTTTTTATAGTCCCCGTCTGGGTGATCCTCCTAATGAGTGATGGTGGTGATGGTCCGGCTGATGTGCCACTTTCCACTATGTAAACTACTTCTTCGTCGAAAATGGTAGGGAGGCAGTAGTCTTCTAAACTCTTGTCCTCGAAATCGGACTGAAGATATCCTCGTCACTGAGGTTGTTCGTTGGGCGAGTCCAACTGACATTCTTCTGGGCTAGTGAGCTCTCAGCTTTGTACCTCGTAGTATGCTATGATGAGTATGCATGCTAGATAGAGAGGCTGATAAGGGTAAGAGATACAAGGATCCCCCCAAGGGCACTCCCACCCTTCGTTATCGGGGGTGATGTTGCCATCTCTGAGGTCAAGATCATCTTCTTCGTCTGACTGCTCTTGGAAGTCTTGGCCTAGCTGTTCTGCTAATTCAAGCATCGAAAGGTATATCAAGTAGTCTTCATCATCACTCAATGACGGTTGCCATTCTTCTTCCAGCAAATTCCAGAATATATGAAGTTGTGGTGCATCCGAAGATTGGGGTGCGTTGAGCTCTAGTTCCTCTTGGACTTCTATAAAGCCAATGTTAAACTCTTTTGTGCTAATGGTCTGCCAGATTTTGTCCATGACAGCCTTTTGACACCGCAACATCATAGTGGGACACTGGCCACAATAAGGTTGTTTCGGGTAAGGGCATTGACGTGGGATAGCCAATTGTCGAGCATGTGCTGATAAACAAAGTCATCGTTGTGATTTAAAGTCTTTTCTTGAGATCGATTATCTTCTTCAAACCAATCTAGGTGATCAGCCCTTAGGAGGTCTTTCAGTTCTATATCAGTAAGATTGTTCCAGTAATCTTCTTCTTCGCTTGACATTGTAAGCTAGTCTTCTCCTTCCGATTCGTGAGGCTGGGATGACTCTTTTTTTTCCTCATTTCCTAAAGCGGCGATGTGAAAATCTTCTACGTCAATTGACTCCCAGTCTTCTATGTACAGCCCAGGTTCTGGAGATTCCATTCTTTTGGCGGCACAGGGTTTCTCAGTCTCGAACAGCGGTCTGACGCCCTCAAGTGGTTTATCAATGCCATCGTCATCTTGGTTCAAGTTCGTCAGGTCCACGAAGGCTTTAGAGACCTGCTCGATTTTAGTTGCCTGTGATTCCGTGAGGGATGTTTCCTTTCTTCTCGGCATGTCGGCCTTTTCGATGGTTCTATAGACAAAATGGTCATAGAGTGACCATTTAGGCGAGGTAGCCAGGAGGTCAGCTTGCCTGCCATCTTATTGGTAACCCAATCCTATATGTTTATGAACTTTCTTCGGAATGACTGGCCTTATTTGCCCCTGCCTATTCTTGTTGAGCCCAATATGCAGGATGTATCTGAGCTGGGGCATGAGGTCCCACCCCTTTATTACAGTTGGGTTTATATCATACAATCGAGTGAGGTCAGGCCCTGCTCTCTCTTTGTTAATCTTTGTTGGTAGGTGGGGAGGAACGGGGGATTACTGATTTCTCCTACTGAGGTGTTGTCGGGACCTCCCACCTTTTGGATGTGGCCAGTGTTTAGCACAGACTCATGTACTATTGGAATGCTTGCCATGCAATCAGTATCTACTTCTTTGAGAGGTGCATCGGCGTATATCTTAACAATAAAGTCCTTATGCGGGAACTTGATGCATTGGTGTTATGTGGACGCGATGCATCAGCATCTTCCTTCATGGATTCTAACCACTTTCTCCCTAGTATTAGGTTATAAGTTCTTGAGGAATCGGAGACGTGGAATGTGATGTCTTTAGTGACCGGCCCAAGGCAGACTTGCAACTTGATAGTTCCTTTAATGAAGCGTCGAGAACCATCATATGCAATGAGGGACAAGGACGACAACCTTATGTCCTATTCGGAATATTCAAGCGTCTTGAGCATCGTTATGGGGCAGATTTTTATCCCTGCTCCTGTGTCGACTAGTGCAGGCGGTATTGAGAAGCCTCTAATCCTAATGGTCAGGTATATTGGGACAGAGCTTTCGCATAGCGATTCCTTAGGCATAACAGCCTCAGTGAAGTGACTGTCGGGGGTTGTGCCATAATCGAAGCAATCTCACGTAGCTCATCTAGGTGGTATCTTCATTCACATGTGTCTCATCTAGCGTCTCTATCAAAAGTCGGTGGTGTTCTGGCAATTTCTTGATGAGCTCAAGGATCGATATTTATGCTGGTACCTTCCCGAGGTGCCACAGAAGGTCATATTCCTGGCCTATTTCTTGAACTAGTTCTTTGACGGGGCAGTGAGCTTTTCTTATGTTTGGCTGAGTCGGTGGAGGCATCGGTTTTAGGATCAGAGGCAGAGGGATCATATGAGGCGGTGGAGGTAGGTTCACTACTCGTTCCCTTGCTATCCTTTTCGACGAGTGTGAAACGTCCTTTTGCTTTCTCGGGGGAATGGTGGTGGAGGGTAGTTGGTTCCTAATTTTAGAATCGAGCATGTCGATCATTGATACTTAGGCTTTGACGAATCGATTGCAGTGCTTATCGTGAATGTGGTGAAATTTTAAAAGGGGATACGTAGTGGAGCTATACCGTTCCATGGTGGGAGATACTGAGTGTAATCTTCCTCTTCTAGAAAGGTGGAGATCAGGGCTTCCTCCTTGACAGATTCTTCGCTCTACTGACTTGTCTTAGCATCTGAGTGGTGTTCCACCGTAGCCCCATGTTGTTGACTTGAAGTATTTTGTGTGACATTGTCCACCCACACCACAATTTGCTTCGTAGTTTGAAGGATATTGTCATTGTTTTCAAGCTCGAAGTCATATAGGGGAAGCGGTGGTGGAGTTATCTCAACATTTGGTGGTGTAGTGGGTCCCACAGGCTAGAATCTTGGTCTGCGAGTTCTAAATGCTTGAACTCGAACCTGAGCAAAGGTGGGATGGGATGGAGATTTCCTAGGAACAATCCGGGTGATCAGAGACGAAGGGTGTGGGCGAATGGTTGGGGGTGTCTTTGAGAATCACCTGGATGGGTTGAAGCGTCTAGAGAGCTAACATTGGTAATGAGGGTAGAGGGATGAAAAGGGAGTCGGCTCAGAGGATCTAGTGTAGTGATATGGGCGATGGGTCCTTGGTTATGATTAGGCATGGGATTATTGATAATCCCTAACTTGGGAGGTGGCTGGTTGTTGTTTTGGTTGGAGTTTCAAAGGGATTCCCAATTGATCTGGTTTGGATCATTTAGGTCATAAATCATATCTCGCAGCACCTAGCAGTCTTCCATATTGTGTCCTACATATCAATGGAAAGTGCAGAACTTACTATGATTAAGGTTGGCGGGCCAGAGTCGTGGCCATTCGGGCGAGTATCGGATAAGGTTTTAATGACTAAGAAGGCATAATATATTAGGGATGGTGTTAGGCAGTGGAGGATAGTGATCATGTTTGGGTTGATAAGGACCTTTGACTTGTTGGTTGAAGTTCTGAGGCGGTGGTACATTATGATAGCCCTGGGGGTTGACTAGCCAATTTCGAGCAACATTCTGGTTCTAGTGAGCATTCTTATTAGGGTATTGGTTTCGGTACTGGTTCTAATTCTGATTGAAATTCCACTGTTGCTTCTAATTTTGGTACTGACCCTGGCCAGAATTCCTTGGTTGGTAGTTTTCATTCTTGGAATTCTGACCCTGGTTGGTGATAGTGTTGACTTGCTCCAAGTCAGAGGCTTTCTTATTATTCCTCTACTTTGAATCACTAAAAGCAGCGACCTTTGATGTTACTATCGAAAAGGCAAGGTCTCCTCCCTTTATATGTCGGTGGATGCAGCTAGCACGCGAATGAAGAGTACCAAAGCTCGGGCAATCGCTTATGACGAGAGCGCCTCAGAGAGGTTCTTTGACGTTGTCTATAATGATGTTGATCACATCCTTTTCCTTCATCTGGCTTCTGGTGCGGGCAGCCAGCTTCCTCCAACGTGCTACAAAATCCTTGGAGTCTTCCTCAGGTTCTTGCTTGGTCGTCATTGATCAGTCACATAATATACCATTTTATCACCCTTAACTTAGTGATGTTAGGACTTAGTTTACTACTAACAAGTTAATGATGTGCAGATATTAAAAATAATCAATAAAAGAGAGCCAAAATGTTAATCTTTATCAAAATGAACTCCAAAAGAGCAGCAGAAGACAATTAAGTGTAAAAAGATGATTCGCTATACACTGAAGACTAGAAAATAGTGAAAAGACAATTGAGCGCTGCTACTAAAGAAAGAAAATGAGAAATCATAATTTATGATTCCCTAAACGACGTTCAAGAAGTTGAAGCAATATAGAATGAAAAGTGATGAATCGTAATCCAGAGAATCGTCCAATAAGAAAGCCATGAAAGAAAATCATAATTTATGATTTTTCAGAAAAAGAAAAGAAAAGAGATAATCGTGAATTACGATTACGATTATGAAGCTTTCCTATTGACTAGCACTACTACTAATCATGTGAAGATTCCATCGCCATTAATAGAATTAGAAGAACTCTTAAATTAAAAGTTTGGCTGATCACAGATCTGAGAAGATTGATGAAGATAGATTTCATAATATCTCTAATACGAAACAATCCAGAAGTATATCAACTAAATGAAGCAAGGAACTATAAAATTAGAATAAAAGTTTTTAGGATAGTTTTATATCTTTTATTAGAATTAGAAGTCTTGTAAACTGACTCCTTATGATCTATAAATAAGAGAGCCCGGTATAGGAATAATCATCGAAGAAATTCTTAGCATCAATTGATGACTGAGGTTGGGTTTTCTTCTGATCAAATTTAGTGTAGATTTTTATTGCTTTATAGTTTAGATATCCAAGGTTTCTTAAGAGCAATTGACGACTGGTATTGAGAGCTGAAGATTAGAGTAGATATCTGTAGTTTATCAGAAGTAATTGACGACTGCGGCTGAGGAGTGAAAGATATAATTTCTTTTGCTTTCTAGTTTAGATTTTATTTTTTTATTTCCTGCTTTGTAAACATTTTCAGATTTTAATTTGAATTGACGACTCAGATTGAGGTTTGTAGATTAGTGTAACGATTTTTACTTTTCCATCTTCAATTTTCTAGAATTTGATTGACGCCCAAGTTTTAGGAGATTGTTGATTGGATTAAATCTGTATTGATAGGATTTTAGTATTGATTGACGAACAACGCTAGAAAACTTGATATATAGTTCAACGGTACTGTTTAATTTCATAAATATCAGATAGCTGAAGATTGAGATTGATGACCATAATCTGAAGAAGGGGGATTAGGATATATTTTCTGCAAACTTATTTTAAAACAAATTCTTTTATTCATATTTCTCCAGTAATTTAGGAACTAAAAAGATAAATATATATTTTCATAAAAATTAAGTTAATATAATTTAACCTATCTCTGTGGGAATGATCCTTTGCTAGTACTATGATTTCCATTGTGCACTTACAATAGGTTAAGACTAAATTAGATACACATACAAATAGTAGCCTAATCATGTTTTTGGCATCATTGTCTGGGATAAGTGATTTATATTAATTTAAGAGAATAAGTATTTATCTTTCTCTTTTTATATTTTCAATTTTCTTTGATCTCTTCTTAAATCCTCTACATGTTTATTCAGAGTGACGAATCTGAGTTTCAACTTCCCCTGATCAGAGAAGCTCGAGGCTTAGATTTGCTCTCTCCCTGCTTTCTCAAATAAAAATCAAATAAAGCTGAAAATAAAATAGATATTTAAAATAATTATTTTAGCCATCTTGTCCTGATTTCATTATGGCAGGAAGGGACCAATACTTTGCTAAGGCATTCAGAAAATATTATGCTTTAACACCTCTTACACCTCTATCATGTATCCAAATACACTCTCAAGCCGGTAATAGGACTTTTGAAATTACGCCCAATGTGCTTCAAATACTTTCAACTTTTCATGGGCTAATGGACGAAGACCCCTATTTGCATTTAAATAAATTCGTAAAAGTATGCACTATCATTTAAATTAAGAACTTGATAGAAGAATCCACTCGATTGAGGCTATTTGCATATTTCCTCAAAGATGAAGCAAAGCAGTGGATAAACTCTTTTCCTTATAATTTGATTGCTAATTGGGAAGGATTAGAACGTATGTTTCTTATGAAATTCTTCCTAATTAGCATAAATAAAATCCAGCATCTTATCATAGCATTTCATCAATTCCCGGATGAATCTCTTCAGGAGTGTTAGAATCATCTCAAGGATCTTTTGCATAAGTGCCCTCACCACGGGGTTACGCGTTGGCAACTTGTACTCACTTTCTATGAAGGCCTTGAAAATGCAAACTGCCATAGGATTGATGTAGCCTGTGGCAGTATGTTTCATAATTTGACAGTAGAAGAAGCTTGGAAACTCTTTGAGACCCTTAGTGAGGAACTGGTGCAAAGCCACGCATCGGGGGATTGATTCAGAGACTTTAACAAATATGCTTCCTAAGCAAGCTAGATTATATAAATTAAAGTCAATGATGAAAGATTTTCTAAAACTGAGGTTTTGGAAAACAAAAGTACAATCTCTTAAGGGTATAAAATCGTACCCAACACTCAAAAAGGAGAAGCCTATGGTCTTAACCATGGCCCAACTCAAGCAGTTTTTCAACTTCCAGCTCTTCATCCTTACCCCATAGGAGCCAAAAATGACATTGCTAATGAGGATGCCTTGTTGCAAATAGCAGATAGCTGGGTGCAACATAATCACATTTAGACACAGTGACTCAATCATTTGCGGCAATCTGTTGTAAGCTTAGAAATTCAAATTGAGCGGTTAACCCTTTTTGAAAGAGAGAGTAACATACTACCTTCACATACAGTTGGTACATCTAGAGGATCTATCTTTAAGGGAGGCACGTCAACTCTCTCTGCTTTTAATTGAACTAATCTAGAACTCGTCGAGCTACTGACTCACCCGTAGCAAATACCTATAACATATGTATATAATTTAGAAGAGTATTCTATGATTTACTATATAAAAAGGTACACTCAATCGTAAAGTCTCTTATGTATAGTCACAAGCACTTTACTCATATGTATTTACGATGTCTCATGATACGTAGAGTCAAATCGTAGCGAGTACGATTTGAAGCGTCATAGAGTTTAGAATTGTAAACGACAATTCTGAGGAACAGTCGACTCCAGTGATCGATCTTATCTATTGCATTTGAACTCAAACCCATTTAATTCATAGAGAAAGTGCACACGCATCGCATTCAATATCTCCACTTGCCAACCACCCAAGCCTATAAGCTTATACATTGACACGTGAACCCTTCCCCTTCTCTATAAAACTAGCCTTCACCTTCCCAAAATCTCATCTCCTTCGTCTTCCTTTCATACCCAAACCTTAATGGTGAAAGAAACCTAACAAAGGGATTTTAGTAAGCAACTGGATAGAATCCTTGAAATACATAGAGCTGAGCTCCTGGCTGCAGAATAAAGAGTTGAAAACCTGAAGCGCCAGCGACCTATTCAAGATGTTGAATCGTCCTCTGAAACTACCCTTGACCCTAAACCTAACCCAAATTGGACATCACATTCTAAGACCCCATTTTGCCCCACTTCATAACCTTTATACCATCACAACTCACCCCGAATGCGAGCTCCTATATGATGATGGTGGGTTGAGCCATCCCTCGCCACCCCTCTCCATTGCTTATACTTTCCCTACCAACTGTGTACATTCTCTTCACATAGTCTTCACAAGGGAGCAGTATAGGTGGAAGGTGATCTAGAGATGTGTTAGGTTCCTACTCTTCAAAGGACCTCCACAGAGGGATTGCATTTCTTTCACGGAAGGAATGTGAGGTGCCCTTTTTGTGGGAAGCGGGAGAGGTGTCAACTTCCATCACAACTTCTTCGCTCACCAACACTGAGGGTACAGTTGATGAATTAGGGGGGATGTTAGATCAAGGAGGGCATAGAGAAGTGTTTAGACAGCTCTTGGAGTGGTGACCCTACCAATACTCCTCTGGTAGGAAGGAATGAGAGACTCTATTGAAGCGATTAGAAGCCGAGGACCGATCTTTATCGAAAACTTCTCTTGGATGTTGCTGCCGGTGTAATGTCTAAATTAGTCCATGTCTAGATTTTCTTAGGTTTATTTTCATTTATGTAATTATTTTAATTCTTATATTTTTCTTTCATGTTCAATGTAAATATTCAGTTAATATATAAAATTTTCTTTTTTTTACTAACTTTTATTTTTGCTAACTTTTTTTATAATTTTTACTAACTCCACTAACATTTTTGTTATTGACATTCCAAGACTAAGCTACGGTTATTTTCTCTCAAGTTTGGGGAAAAGTATATATCTGGTGAGAGATTTTTTTTCTGTAACTAATCAGAGTTCTCAACAATTTGCAGGTAGTTTTTTTTTTCTCCTATTTTTGTGCCGATGAGGGCATTGTCTGATTTAAGTTTGGGGGATACACAATTTCTGTGTACAGTAGTAGTATAAAAGTAAGTAGTTTTAGTTAATTTGTTTTTGTAGAAATTTTTTCAAAAAATTTTTGAATTTTAATTGATCATTACATAGGAATTATGATAGAAAAAAATTATAATCCTTGAAAACTTACGATTCATTATAGTAGAAATCCAATAATCAGAAAAAAAGAACAGTTACAATTCATGCCTAGCTTGTTGAACACTCTAATAGAATGGATGTTTGAAACAATAATCAAAATTATAAATCAATGAGCATTTGAGCCATATTTCCTCTTTTATTCAAAGAGACTATTTCTTTTATTCAAGTCAGAAATTCTCTTTGAACTTCTATAATGATATGAAATCTCATATTGCTGAATGTAGAATCAAAATATTCTATGATAAACTGATTTTTTTGTCCTTAACTATCTGTAGAAATATCAAAACAATAAGGCATCTATGTTAGTAAATCACAAAGATGATTAAAGGTCATCTTTTGTTAAACCAGAACCAAAAAGCCAAAATCCCAAAATAAATCTATCCATTGAACCCATATTAGAAGCCTAAAACCGAATTTCTTTGTACCAAAAATCATATAAACCTTTAACCATATGTACTACCCAAAGCTTTCAACCTTTAACCCTTATATTTTCTGAGATTCTAGAATGCAAAGAAGGGAAAAAGAGGGAGTGGCAGGAGTAAAAAGAAAAAATAGATAAAGGGAATGCTAAAAAGAGTGCAACTAAAGAAATGAAAAAGAAAAAAATATGGGAAAGAATGACAAATTGTGAAGAACGATTTCTGAAGAAGATTACAATTTTCAAGTAAAAAGCTTTCAAAGAGAAAAATCATAAAATATGATTTTGCAATTGAAGAAATGGGATATATAAAAAAAAAATGGGAAGAACTATCCAATTTATGGATACTTATTGAAGAAAAGAAGAAGAAGCTGAAAAGATAGGAGAAAGAAGAGCTAAATTCTCAGAAAGCTTTGAATCCTTTTCTAGCTTTCTTTGAAACCTTCCAAAACCCAAAGTCCCACTACAAGCTGCAGGAAAGACCTTTCTGATTTATGATTTGCAAAAGCATAAGCCTAGTAGAGATATGGATACTAGATACTATGGATTGTACAGGGATTCATATGAATAAAGTATATTATCCTCTTCTATGAGATTAACCATTTTATCTTTGATTAAATTTTTCTGAAAAATATATTGAGAGAATCTAAAGAGTTTCGATATCTTTTTAAGAGTTGTCAATAGTGAGTTTTTGAGTGAAAATATTTTCTAAATCTACAGTTTAGAAAAATTTATGAAGAATAAACTGTTCACTAACGCATATATCTCCTGCTTGTTATGAATTAAAATTGTTAAAGTTCTAATCAAGAATAACTGTTGTAATGAAAAGGAAAAAGATTGGTAATTTTAGAAAATCGCAATAAACTATGTAGTGACCAATTTAGCCACTTAGGTAATTTAGTTAATTTAATTGGTGTACAAAATTAGTTTAGAATTTTATTATATTTTTGAAAAATATTTTCAAAAATTCAAAAATATTTGAAGTGTGTAGGTAACTTCACTAAAAACCTTTAGGAGACTACAACTCCTCCACTAGGGATCACCTAGGAGTTTTAAAGGCTTGTTGCATCTGTTAAATGCAATCGTGCTCCCTATAAAAATTGTAATTTAATTTTTAATAAAATATTTTATGTTTCCTTGTTTGCTAGGGACTAGCAAAATGTAAATTTGGCGGTGTGATCAGTCACATAATATACTATTTTATTGCCACTTAGTTTACTACTGACAAGTTAATGATGTACAGATATTAAAGATAATCAGTAAAAGAGAGCCAAAATGTTAATCTTTATAAAAATGAATTCAAAAAGAGCAGTAGAAGACGATTAAGCATAAAAAGATGATTCGCTATATACTAAAGATTGAGCGTTGCTACTAAAGAAGATTGAGCGTTGCTACTAAAGAAAGAAAATGAGAAATCGTGAAAATAAGATTGAGCGTTGCTACTAAAGAAAGAAAATGAGAAATCGAAATTTATGATTTCCTAAAAGACAGTCAAGAAGCTGAAGCGATACAGAATTAAAAGCAATGAATCGTAATCCCGAGAATCGTCCAATAAGAAATCTATGAAAGATAGAAAATCATAATCTACGAGTTTCCAGAAAAGGAAAAGAAAAGAGAGAATCGTGATTTACAATTACGATTACGATTATGAAGTTTTCCTGTTGGCTAGCACTGCTACTGATCACGTGAAGATTCCACCGCCATGAACATAATTAGAAGAAATCTTAAATTAGAAGTTTGGTTGATCACGGATCCGAGAAGATCGATGAAGATAGATTCCAGAAGATCTCTACTACGGAATAATCCAGTAGTACATCAACTAAAGGAAGCACGAAACTATAAAATTAGAATTAGAGTTATATTGAGATAAATTTATTTCTTTTATTAGAATTAGAAGTCTTGTAAATCGACTCCTTATGATCTATAAATAAGAGAGCCCGGTATAGGAATAATCATCGAATAATTTTTCAGCATCAATGGACGACTAAGGTTGGGTTTTCTTTCGATAAAATTTAGAGTAGATTTTTATTTCTCTGTAGTTTAGATATCCAAGCTTTCTCAAGAGCAATTGACGATTGCTATTGGGAGCTGAAGATTAGAGTAGATATCTATAGTTTCTCAGAAGGAATTGACGACTGTGATGAAAGATATAATTTCTTTTGCTTTCTAGTTTAGATTTTATTTTTTTATTTCCTGCTTGGTAAACATCTATAGATTTTAATTTGAATTGACGACTCAGGTTGAAGTTTGCAAATTAGTGTAACGGTTTTTACTTTTCCATCTTCAATTTTCTAAAATTTGATTGACGCCTAAGTTTTAGGAGATTGCTGATTAGATTAAATCTGTATTAATAGGATTTGAGTATTGATTGACGACCAATGCTAGGAAACTTGATATATAGTGTAACGGTACTATTTAATTTCATAAATATCTGATAGTTGAAGATTGTGATTGATGGCCATAATCTGAAGGAGGATTAGGATTTATTTTCTGCCAACTTAGTTTAAAACAAATTCTTTTATTCATATTTCTCCAATAGTTTAGGAACTTAAAAGATAAATATATATTTTCATAAAAATTAAGTTAATATAATTTAACCTATCTTTGTGGGAACAATCCTTTGCTAGTATTATGATTTCCATTGTGTACTTACAATGGGTTAAGACTTAATTTGATACACATATAAATAGTAGCACAATCAGTCATCAGGTCACTGAGACTAACCGTCTCTTATATCAGATGCCTATACCAGTCCAAGAATTGTCTGGCCAAATCATCGAACATATCGATTTTTTGAAGTGGGAGTTCGACGAACCAGTTGAGAGCTTCCCCTTCTAACAATCTCTGGAAGTAATGTATTAGGAACCCTTGATTATCGTGGATGGATCAACAATCATTGCAGGAAAGCGCCAAATGGGGGTTTGGGTTTCCTGTACCATTGTATTGGTTAAACTTGGGTTGATTGAACCCTGCAAGAAAGGTGAATTCCAGGTATTGGCAGAACTTATCAAACCCAAATGAGCAACTAAAGCGCTCTCTCTTAGTCATGTATTCGTCGAGCATCATGGGAAGATCCTCTTCTCTTACGGTGGCATCTTTCTGGGTAGCTCAGGGGTGAGTTCTGTCTTGGCAATCGTTGTTGAAAAGGGTGCGGGCGGCCCATCCTAATGGTGATACATGGGCAGATACAGTGCTCAGCGTAGGCGGTAATTTTTCTTGTCTTTGTCATTCTTACTCTTCTCTATCTTTCTGTTCTTTGATAGTCTCGTACGTGGCTGCCAGGCCTCGAAAGTAGTTCTTCGGTGTCATTGCCTCCATTTGCTAACTTCTGGACACTGAGTTCCACAAGTTGTCGGGCGGTTAAATTCGGCTCGGTACTATTGCCTTTTCTGCCGTGGTTATTGCTAGTGCATGAAGGGGTGCAGGGGTTTTCTTGATCGCCAGTCATGCTAATCTCGAGATAGTGGTGAGCGGACTCATCAGACAGATGCTCGCCATTTGAGGTACCCAAATTTGGCCCAAGGCCCGATCGATAAATAATTCGAGAAGGGCACACCCCCGAGCTTCCGAAAACATTTCTCAAACCCTTAGGATTCATCCCAAAACCTTTAGAACCCCTCTCGAACCCTTAGGAATCAACTCTTACCTTCCCAAACCCATTAGTACCCTTTCTAGGACCAGTTTCGACTCTTGAGCAGTGGTCAAAGAGAGGAGTGCCAAAATTTATACAAACCTCTTCTGGAGCTAAGTCATATAAAATTGGAAAGAGGAGTTTCCCAACGAGTCAAGAATAGCCTCAATCAGAATTATATATCAAAAGTTATGGCGATTTGAAAATCAGACAGTTTCACAGGATCTTGCCTAGCGTGTATAATACATATGCTAGGCAAAAACTGGTCTTCTTCCCCCTGAATAGAGCCTCTTGACGGGCTCTGAACTTGTCGAGGTACTGTACACATGCTTAGTGTTTGTAATACACATGCTAGGCTTAGCTACAATAATCCTGGGTTTTAGCCCGAAATTCACTTTTAGGGTTTGACTTGTTGACCATCCCAATGTTTAGGGTGGGTTTCATTCGGAGTGTTGCACCCCCATGAACCCTATTTGTAACCCTCTAACCTTTTGAAACCCCACCCTATCATCTTCCATTAAACCTCATTCACACCTTTCCATAACCTTGAAAAACCCAAAAACCTTAGATTAGGATTACCTAATTGCTAATCTCATTAGCATTTAAGTACCCTCCCTAACCTACCCTTTCTCTATAAATAGAGAGTCACCCCTCTTATTTAGGGGTTGAAAATTTTCCAAAGAGAAAAATATCTCCTCCCTTGCCTCCACTAAACCCTCAACATTCTAGAAATTAGTTTTGCCCTTTGGACCTCATTTTCCACCATCAAGCTTTGAGTTCTAGCTAGAACTGGCCCCTAGCTTTCTTCCCTTACCTCTTAGCTACCAAGCATTAGAGATTCAAACCCATTCCAACACCCATTTGCTTTCAGAAGTTCACCGAAGACGCTCTCGTGCAAAGATCCACATCGGTGCTACAAGGGCCCGAGAGCTCCGGCTCTCCCCTCTATTTCTCTACCTTCTTTGCTTTTCATCTATCATAGAATTGAGTCATTACACTGCCCAAATTTTGACAAGCGGGAAGGGCTCAATAGGATCGGTGTGCCTTCAGGCAGGGGGAAGCGCCGCTCATTTTGTTTATATATATATATATATTATATAAATCATCCACACATAGAGCTAGCAATAGTAGAGATCACTTACGAGCGGGTTGATCGGGTGCCTAACACCTTCTTGATTAATAACCGAAGCCCCTACCCAAGAGCCTTTGGCGTAGACCGGAATCTGAGTCATATTTTTGCACCTCGGTGCTTTCAATATTGATTTAGGTTTCCCGGGACACCAAAAGCTGTGGGTGGCGACTCTATATTTTTCATAAGGGCACATCATCACGATGGGTTTGATAAAAATCCACGGTTGCACAGATGGCGACTCTGCTGGGGAGTAGCTAGTAGAGCTTCCCCTTGAAACTTGGCCTCCTTTTTGTTATATTTATTTTGTGTTTACTAACCTCTTTTGTCTCTTTTCATACTCACCCCTACAATTTCATCAATTTTTCTCACCCCTATGATTTCATCTATTTTTACTTACCCCTACTTTCCCGTCATTTACGTGCCTTAATCGATTGGCGGGCCTACTTGAGTACTATATTTACTTTCTTTTAATTTTCTGTCATTTACATGCCTTAGCTGATTGGTGGGCTTACTTGCACATTTACACCCCTTAGCCATTTGGCGGGCCTATGTGAGCTTTTATTTTCTCACACTCATATACCACCAGTGGATGTTGGCCCAATGAGGTAGTACGGGATCATCACAATCCATTTTTGGACAATAAGCAAACCCCCTTTTAAAATTGAAGGTAAAACTGAACCTTAAAATTGAATTAAGGGACTTAACTCATTTTTACGGGGGTAGCTTTTAAAGGGTTGGGAATTTAGGTAGCGATACAAACACCCAGTTCTTAGTACGGCAATAGCCCCTAGTGGTGATGATCCAGAAAAGTACCACCCCATCTAGTATCTGAGAAGGCGCTTGCGCCGGAGGTATATCGGGTGGGTAACTAATCTTGTTACAAAGCTTAAAACTTTGGGGAGTGCATTTATTAGCCACAAATCAGTCTTGTATCCCTAGGTTCGGAAAGGAGGGACCCGAAATAACAAAGAAAATCAGTCCCAGGAAGTATCGCTTCCAGAAAACCCCAAAAAAGAAACTAATCTAGGGCTTGCTGTTTGCTATCAAAATATAAGTATATACCCTATTTTGCTTGGCGTGTGTAATACACGCGCTAAGCCAACTTTTCCCAGATTTTATCTAGCGTGTGTAATACACACGCTAAGCCAACCTTCTTCAGATTTAGTCTAGTATGTGTAATACACATGCCAAGCCAAAATCTCCAGAATATGGCCTAGCATATATAGTACACATGCCAAGCCTACTCTAGGCTGGGTAGGCCAAATTTGAGGCCTTTATTCACTTCCCTGAGTCCCCCGCCTAGCGGTTTAGTGCCTCCAAGAAATCCCCACATGTCCTGACACCTAATATGCTCTCGCCGGTCAAAAGAGGTCACCCTCTTATTGACCTTTTTCTAGGGATCGGGTTGTCGCGTGGATTCTCGTGCCTTCACATAGAACAAAGGTTCTCCTTTGTTTCTTCCGAAGTGCATTAGGATCCCGCCATGGGAATTATTTGGGGTGTGAACACCGCTCGAAACAGGTATTCCAAGGGCCCATAATCCATCATAGGAAGGTTCATTTTTCTAAAATATCAAAATCAAGAAAAAAATCAAATAATTAAAAAAAAAAAAGAGACTTGTGTTGTCGGCACAACGACATCACCTTACCCTCTGTCATCCCGTAGAGGGAGGAGGAGAAAACTTTACAGGGCCCATCCGAGGCATCCGTACCCAACCCGCCAACAAACTATGTCGTAGGCAGTTGATTCAGCTTATGCCTATCCCGATTCATCCCCACCACGTTCCCCAACACATTCCCATTTGGAAAAGATCCCTATCTCACTTTCGTTTACCCAACCCCCATTTACCACCCCCGGACCCTTCGGTGCACCCATATTTCAATCCACATCCTCCACATCAACTCAAACTCCACCCCATTTTTTCCACACATCCACCCAAGCTAAGTCCCAATTTCCCCAATCCAATCAAGCCATATCTAGTTCTCCCCCATCCATACAAACCATGCCCATAACCTATTAAGTGGTGAAAATTACCACTTTTCACCCTTTAACCTGACCATTGAAAGACTTCTGAGCACACTAATAAGCCTCTGTTGAGTGCCTTTTGTATATAGCAGTGAAAGCTGGTAATAATGCAGAAAACCACTTAAGAATGCCCACAAAGAAGCCATCTCTCAACACTATGCAGACCCAACAACAGCACACCAGAGGGCAGCACATCACTGAGCCCTTGGAATGCGTGGCTGCATCAGAACAAAGGAAAGGAAGTGAAGATAGGTCTTAAAACAACCTATCAAAAGGGCATCTGAAAGACTTCGATAGGAGCTGAAGGATAAAAGAGAAGAATTCGTGTAGTTGGAGAAGGGCTCGATAGGATCTAAAGGCAGAAAGAGGAAGACATGTGTGAAGTGAGGGATTCGACAGGATCCCTGAACCTATCGAGCAGATGAATGAAAGAGAAAGCTCATCCTATCGAAAGCTTGCCTGAGGAGAAAAAGAGAACCTGTCGAAGGCTTCCTGAACCTATAAAAAATGAAGATGCTAGAATTAAACCTATCGAAGGATGCTTAAGCCTTTCAATAGGAATGACAGACAACCTATCGGGATGACGACATGCAGAGTTGAACCTGTCAAAAAGGACCTGTGGACCTATTGAACTACTCAGCCAACCTATCAAATACTCCAGATAATGGGCTGAGGACCCTGAAGCTTCAAAGAGAAAACTCATCCTATCGTTACCTATCGAAGAGACCAGGGAACCTATCGAAAGGGACTACAAGATTACTTTTAACCTGTCGGAAGCTTCTTCAACCTGTCAAAATTGTGTGCTGAACTTCTCAGAAATTATGCTATGCACATGCTGAGACTTGCTAACTTGCTGCATGCAAATTGAGGCACTTTGGTGATCGGCGCGAGGTTCTAGAAGATGCCCTAGAAAGCCCTAACCGACCCACGTGCTTTAACAGAACTCTAACAAACTCTGACGACCTTCTAGAAGGGATTTTTGGTAGGAAAAAAGAGGAGAAAGCTATATATATAGATCCCCAATTGCCATTGGGGGGGATCAAGATCTGAGCCAAAATGCTGGAGATTAGTGCTTGCAGGGCAATTCCATTTCCCTCCTTTAGCCCAACCATGGTTGGCTAAATCCCTTGGAGTAGTGAGGAGCGAAGTTAGATCTGTAATTAGGTGAGGTTTAGAGTGCTATTGTAGGTTCCTAGCTGCACACACTACAGATCTGAGAGTATTTCCATTGTAAAGTGACCTTGTTTGCAATGATAATGCTATTTTTCATGCTTTAATTAGATTTAAACTTCCTTTGGTTCCATTTGGTGATCGATCAGATTTGTGTAGATGAGTTGTAGATCAGCTCACCCACTTAACTGGTAGATCTCTTGGATACCATCTGATCTCCTTGGATCTGATGCTCCTGTGATTCCTTGAGTCTTTCACCTGGGAATTGCAGCATCTGTAGTAGTTTTAATTGTTCTAATTGAGGCTCTGGCTTTGTAGGAGATCTCTAGGATGGTCTGTGACCATTAAAGTGGACAGATCATAACCTTAAGATAAATCTAAGCTCAAGCTTCAATTGGATTCATCTGCTACAATCCATGGATTTGATAAAGTCTATAGGATGGTCTGTGACCATTAAAGTGAACAGATCATAGCCTTAAGACTAGGTGGATCCTGTGATTTGGAGTGGAATTTATACCCTGCAACTGTGCTTATAGCCAGCGAGGGAATTGTGTGCCCTGAACCTTTGTAACATGATTAATTGAATCTGATTTCAGTGAAAACCAACCTCCAAGCTACTCTTTTCCATTTTCTGCATTTTTACTCTCTTCCCCTGCAAGATCTAAGCTCCCAAACTCGATCCAAGATAGCTTATGTTTAAATTGTAGCTTAGTTTAAGTGACAACTCATTTCAAGCCTCTCCCCTGTCTTTTAACTAAATTAGTGATAGCTAGGGTGCCAGATCTGACATAGATCTGGAGATTTATCATATGTCTAACCAGCCTCCCTGTGGACATTCCCTTACTTACCATTCTTTTAAAGCTTGCTACAACAGATCCTAAATACTTGCAAGTCTGCATGAGTGTGTTTGCCTAGTTTTATTGTTTATTTTAGACCCTCATTTGAGGGAAGGCAACACAACCAACATTACCCCATCAACATCCACTCCAAATCTCCCTAATTTTCTCCCCACCATTACCCAAAATCCATCCCATTTTCTCTCCACTTACAATCCACCCCATTTTCCATCTCATTTTCCATCGACATCCACCCAAAATCCGACCCAATTTTCCACCTTTTCAAAACAAGCAATGCCCAATTCTCCCCAATCCCCTCAAAGTATGCCACATTTTCTCCCATCCACATCCAATCCAATGCCCACCTTTACCCAAGTCTTGCCCAATTTTCCCTCATCCATATCCAATCCAATTCCCACCTTTACCCAAGACATGCCCAATTTTTCCCAATCCCATCCATCCAATTTTCGCTCATCGACATCCAATCTAAATCCACCACATTTCCCCCCATCTACCGAGGTCATGCCCAATTTCCCTCACCCTTCTTCCCAGGTAATGCCCATTTTCTCCCATGCAACCCCTCATTAGGTGAGCCATTCACTTTCAATCCTGTACCCTTCCCAACCCATCCCATATACTCCAAAATCTCCATACCTCATTCCCCCCAAAATCCTAATCAACCTCTCATTGTCCATACCATCCAAGGCTCCCATCAATATTAGGGCCATCCAAGTGGGCCTCAGGGCCCACTGCCCTATACCCAAGCCCATCAAGGCCCAATACCCCAAGCCCATCAAGGCTCAATACCCAAAGCCCACCAAGGCCGAATGTCACAAGCCCATCAAGACCCAATACCCAGACCCAAGCCCATCAAGGCCCAATATCCCAAGCCCATCAAGGCCCAATGACTCAAGCCCATTAGGGCCCAATACCCCAAGCCCATCAAGCCCATTGCCCTATACCCAAGCCCATCAAGGCCCATTGCCCTATACCCAAGCCTATCAAGGCCCAACATCCCAAGTTCACCAAGGCCCAAACCTGATAGCCCCATTAACAAACCCTTCATCATTCCCTCAATATCCCACATTTACCTATACCCAATAGGCCCCCATTCCCCTTCAGATAATACACCCCTATCATCCAATTCGTCAACCTGGCCTGTGCCCTATTCCTCCACCGTATGTTGATCAACAACATGAGGAAGATGAGGTTAGAAATAGTTGGGCCTATGCGGGGGCATTTGCCAACTTTAAACCCCCACCACCCACACTTACAAATCCTCTGGCCATCCAAAATGAAGGGAGGCAGCCTCTTGTGGGAACAACCCCAGCCCCACCATCTAGAGAATTCGAGTAGCTAAAAGAACAAATGGGTAAAATCCAGAAGCAGCTGATGAAGATGGGTGGAGCTGAAATCCATCCACTGACTTTTCTAACTTATGCCTATACGCAGAGGTCCCTTTGCCCCCAAAATTTAAAGTTCCAATCTTTGATAAATACAGTGGCACCGACAATCCCATTGCACACCTCAAGTTCTACTACATGGATATGTGCCAATACGGCGAAGATGAACGACTCCTCATCAAAGTGTTCCAAAAGAGCCTCACAGGCCTCATTTTAAGATGGTTCACGCCCCTTGAACCATCTATGATTAAAACTTGGAAAGATCTGACCCACTTGTTCCAGGAGCAGTATGTCTACTATATGGACATCCAGCCCCGCAAATCTGATCTAGCTCGCCTAAAGTAGAAGTTCGATGAGATGTTCAGCAACTATCTGGGGAGATTCAAAACCAGAAGAGTTAAGACTGAATACCACTTTTCACCCCTTAACTTCAGTTTGATAAGACCATCACCATCTAAGCCATAGGTTTGACTCAGCAGCCAACCACAGTCACCAAACGCCAGTGATCCATAACCCAGATTCACAGTCCCTCACCAGTCCAGCCTGTACAAGATCATCCCACACTCATGATTAGAGCTTTGTCTTTTGGGTCACCTAATTCATGTTCTTCAGCATTCCCTGATGTTTAGTCTGATGGACAGGTCAGAGCTTCATTGTTTTATCAAAGCTTCACTGATCAGATCAGGAGACTTCTCAGATCCATTTTCAATCCTTCTTTGCAATGGACCTCAGTTCGATTTTTGCATTTATCATTATTTTACTTTGATTTTAAATTGCCTTTACCACCAACAAATAAATCAGCACCTGAAGCAATTTAAAATCAAAGTAAAATAGGGGATGGAATCAGCACAACTGAGAAATTCTAGACCTGTAAGATACAGGGTCCATTGTAGCAAGTTTTGATAAGTAATAGTTTGTCCCACAGGGAAAGATGATCTATGGCTCCAAGGGAGCCATCTCTAGTAGTCCCTCCGCATCCGACCATGACCGGCACCTAAAAGGAAGGGAGTTTAGGGTCACTTATTCTAAATATCCTAAGGTAGCCTAATGAATTTACTACAGAAAGGGTTGAGAAGATGGATGGAGTGTGGGAAAATAAATATAAAAGGGTGAGAAGTATGCTATTGGGTCTAGATCAGAGGAGTTTTATAACTCAGATTCAGATCTGATGTTATAGAAATCCTATCCAATGGCTACATTATCACCACTGAGGAGAAAGAATCCAACCCATCTCTGTGCCATGATCCAATCCCTTAAGGCTATAACCTGCCCACTCAAATGGTCACAGACTATCCCATAGGAGAACCACAGTCCATAGATTGGTCAAAACAAGTTAATCATTGTAGGCACTACTTCATCCAGGCTACAAGCTCAAGAATCCATAGGGAACCTCACCCTCTAAAGCTCTATATGTGGGGTTAGGGCTGTATAGGACCATGTTAGCCCAGACACATAAAACCAGCAAGAGATTGAGTACCACCTTAGAACTAGCTGTCCATTGCTTTAGAGGAACTACATTGGTCCAGTCACAAGCCTACAATCTCCATAACCTGATCAGATCTAACATCTGATGGCGGGTCTATACAAATATAGGGGAGTCTGCCTCTGTACAATCTCCCACAAGGCTATAAGCACATGTGCAGAGAAGAAGAATCCATCTTGGATCCTACGGATTGGCTGCACCCTAAGGCTATAGCTTGTCCACTTGAATGGTCATAGACTATCCCAGAGGCTATCCTCCTCATAGAGTCCAAAACAGAACAGTAATATTGCTGCCACCACCATGGTCACAAGGCTACTAGCTCAGGCTCCCATGGGGATTTCAGATCTAGTGGGTCGTGTGGTGGGGCTAAGGCTGTATCGGACCATGATAGCCGAGATACACAAGTCATTTGGATCTGAATGGATCCTTAGAATTAGTCCTCCATTGCTTTGAATCACAGCCAAAGCAATGGCAGATCACAAGGCAGCAGCTTTGCACAGAGCAACTCTCATTCGCACACATCCCATAAAGGTACATATCCTATTACAAAACATCCATTAAACTAGTTCAAAAATACATACATTAGTAGCGTTAAGTGCCGGACTATGGAGAGAAAGAAAAGAAAAGGAAAACTACTTACAACTATAGAAGAAGAAACAAAATGATCTCGATCCCCGTGACGTTGATAAAGTTCCGAGCTCCTAAACCAAACCAAGTTTGGTTTATATAGAAGCAGGTGGAAAGCACATTAGGTTAGGGAAACCAATTTTAATGATGCCACGTGTCAACATCTCCTTAGATGCCTTAAGTGTACATAGATTTGAGCATGGAGTGCGCCTAATCCTTGAAATTCCTGTAAGTCCTCTCGCCGATGAAAGGTTAAAGTTCAGAGCTTTGCTAGGTAGCCATCGTTTCCCTGACTCGTCGCGTGGTAGCTCTGTTCTTCGCGTGGTTGAGTTTAACTCTGAAGCTTTAGCTGTCGCGAGGTTGGTGCACTCTCACTGGATTGAGCTTCGCGAGGCTTTAATGGTTTCTAAGTTGTGCGAGAGTCCATTTCTTGATAGATCTTTGTGAGAATCCTCGTGATAGCTTTGAGGCTTTTCTGAACTACGCGACAGCTATGCGACTCAAGGCTTCTGAAGCTCTTCTGTCACTCCACTACGCGAGAACTTCTCATGAAGTCTTGGGGAACATAGCAAGGACTGTGCAAAGCCTAAATTCTTGAATCCTTTGGAGCTTTGTCAGCTGCGCGAGGCTTACCTCAGGTCTGGATTCATGGCTTATTCTTCTGAGGGACTTTTGGTGCCAATCATGGGTTCCTTAATAGGATACCTGGCCTTATTGTACTGTTGTTTATTGCTTACAGAAAACACTTAACAAATCTTTATTAGATGGCTAAGGGTCTAATCAAAGGCTAAGTTAAGTGGTGAAAAGTGGTACTTTTCAGGTCTTAACAATAGCCCAAGTGAGAAACCAAATATCCAACGATAAGCAAATTGAGATGATCTTAAAAAATACTCTGCCAGTCATCTCAGACTTCTTGGTATACCAACAGCAGTTCAACTTCACTGATTTGGTAAGAAATGTCAACTGTTGTGGGGACGCAATTAATTAGAGAGGGACATTTGAGCAAGAATGTGTCAAGTGGGGCCAGTGGGGTCAGAAAGTTCATCAAAAGAGGACTGGAAGAGGCGCAGGGGAAGAGGTACAAAATATATGAACACACAGCCCAACACCAACATAGTCCCCTTTCAGTTTGCGGCAGCCCAACTAGAAGAAACACCAACAAATTAGTCTCTAAGGCAGAACAATGTCCTCTGGGGGTAAATGACCCCTGAGAAGATAAGGGCCCGATATGACCGAGTATGCACTCCCTTAGGACAATCCCTAAATGTCCTCTTGTCGTTGCTAATCGAGAAGGGTTTGGTTACTCAGCTTCAACCAAGACCCCTACCAAATCGAATTCTAAAGAATTATGATCCTAGCACATATTGTAATTTCCAATAAGAGTCGGGACAACCAACTGATTGGTGCTTTCCTTTGAAACACGTGATAGAGGATTCGATAGAGGTAGGAAAACTCATCCCCTCAGCACTCGCCAGGCTAATCGGCACACTAATATCGTGTAGGCACCGTTACCGTCGCATCCGCAGGGAAGCATGGGCCCAAGGGCAACCATTAACATGTTGGAGGAAGTGACAAAAAAATTCAATCCCTCTGAATCCATCACTAAAAAAAGGAGTTTCATGCAACCCGGGCAACAGGTTCATAAGAACGAGATCATAGGGGTTATCAAGCCTTTAAATTTAGCCGATTATTTCCGAAACCCTACACTGCAAGTAGCAACCTTGAATTTGAGGATGTATTTTCCCTACACTCGCACCTGTCAACCATGTGGAGCCTAATTTTTACTCACCCTAGATATATCAGCCATTCCCAATACCAATAGTCGATCACTATGTGTCACCTAATCCATCGCCAGAACAAATCCAATACAGTGGGCCCAATTTTGCTCCACCCCCAATCAATCCACCTCTAGTACCACTCCATTACAATGGGCCCAATTTTTCCATACCCCACCAGTCTACCCATCTCCAACACCAGTCAACTAGATTTGGCCCAGTTTTGTCGTGCCATCAATACAGGCATCTCCAATACCCTCACCCACCCCATTTCAGATCCCAGGGCCAACATACAACCCCCATCAAGTCCCACTTAGCTATAAACAGACGGACATCAATACAGGCAACAATAGAGAAGGGGCAGTTAATTTTATTACCCGATCAGGAAGAATCTCTAAACAACCTGAGGTATCAGTACCAACCCGGCCAGAAGAGAAGAAGGAATCTACGACTGTAAACCCCTTTGAGAAAATGAGTCGAGAGCATATATTGGAAACACAATTGAAGAGGATTCCTGCCCACAGTACGGTCTGGGACCTGTCAATGCAATCCCCCCTCCATTTTCAAGCTCTTATGGGAGTGTTAAAAGATGCACATGTGTCTATTCAGGTAATCCCAGACGAGGTGGGACAAATCATCGGGCAGGTGTTGGCTCCTAATGCCATCTATTTTTCAGATATTGATTTACCGGATGAGGGAAATAATCACTCCAAACCCTTGAACATCACAATGGAAGTCGAGAATTTGGTGATCCCATTGGTATTAATAGACAATGGATCGGCCTTAAATATGCCCCCGCTCAGAATCACAACCAAGATAGGAATGGACCCTTTTGCATTCAGACCAGCCAGAATAATTATAAGAGGGCTTGATAATACCAGGAGGGAGGTAATAGGAGAAGTCGATCTTGAGCCCACCATTGGGCCAATGACCTTCTCAATTCTGTTCCAAGTCATGGACATCAAGTCCGCCTTCAACCTGTTGTTATGGTGTGTTGGTTATAATTCGGATTACTGTCTTGTTATTGGTGAGAAAATAGTGGGAGAAATATAAATAAAAAAGGGCAAGAATAAAAATTGGTTAAAATAGCAAATTTAAAACACACTCTGCCTGTAAGATACAGGGCTATTGTAGCAAGTTTTAATTAAGTAAGAGTTTGTCCCATAGAGAAATTGATCTAGAACCCAAAATGGGCTATAATAGTAGGCCTCCAAATCTGGCTACAAATCTGACAATCCTAGAGGAAGGGAGTTGGGTGTCACAACTAGACTAAATTAATATTAAAAGAAGAAAATAAAGTGCAGTCCTATCCTAAAGAAAGGGTTATAAAGAAGGTGGTGATGGGGTGTGTGAAAATAAAGATAAAATTGATGGGAAGTAGGAAATTAAGCTAAAGTTAAGTCAGTTATGTAACTCAGATTTAGGGTTGTGTCTGCAGCAAATCCCTCAGATGGCTACAAGAACATCTATAAGGAAGAAGTATCCAACTCAACCCTTATAGCTTGACCTGATCTCTTAAGGCTATAACCTGTCCACTTAATGGTCATGGACTATCCAATAGAGAGGATCAAACCATATGGACTAAATCAGAAAACCAATCTGATCAAATGGAGTAGACTAATCTTAAGGCTATAACCTGTCCACTTAAATAGTCACAGACTATCCAATAGATGTCCTCCACCCAATGGCTCAAATTAGAACATAAAAACCATTATAGACACCATGTATGCCAAGCTACAAGCTCAGGCATCCATGGGAGCAAATAGTTCTTGAAAAACTAGTGAAGACCACAATTTTTCAAGGGCTATTTGGAGACTTAAATGCAACTGATCATTGCTTCAAAGGACCTACAATGACCTAGCTCACAAGCTTGCAGTCAGTATAGAGAAATCAGATCTAATATCTGATATTGGTCAAGTAAAATAGAGGGGAGCCTGTTCCTGCAACAACCTCTCACAAGGCTACAAGCTCAAGTGCAGAGGAGAAGAACCCTTCTCCAATCTATAACTTGGAATCACCCCAGGGCTATAGTCTGCCCACTTAAATGGTCACAGGCTATCCATAGAGGTTATCTACATCACAGAGGTCTAAGAAGGAACATGTAAATTGCTCCTGCCACCATGGTCCCAGGGCTACAAGCTCAAGCTTCCATGGGCCTTTCAATTCAGCTCAAATCCTAACTGCATGCTTGGCCTGAACAAAACTATGGGTAAATAGAAAAATAACAGATTTAATCAACCATTAAAGTATAATTTTTGTTGCTCAATATAATACTTACAATGAGATTTCTCAAGGCAGCAGCCTTGTGCACAACAGCACTTCACAAAAATTATAAAGGTTATAAGACAGCAAGTGCTGTCTTATAACTAGACCTAATTACTTACAGGGGATAGAGCCAGCAAGTGCTGGGCTAAGAGAGAAGAAAAATGGGAAAAAGAGGTGATCAAACCCTAACCCTAGTCTGCTCAAGCTTTAAGCCGACAGAGGTTGAAGGAGGGATGATAAAATTGTATGTTACATTGACAGCTTAAATACTCAGTCCTAATGCCTTAGCCAACAGAAGATTAATCCTAAATTTTTAGGGAAGATGTGGCACTGTTACAACCCTTGGATGCCTAGGGATGTGTGCTTTGAGATCTAGGCCTCGAGATGTGTGCGCTAGACCTAGGGAAATCCCCAAAAGGTCCTTAGGTAGAAACTAAGAAGTGGAGAGCCCGAGCTTCGCTGGGCTGGCCTTGGTGCATTAATCCATTCGCGCGGTTAGCAAAGTGCTTGCGAGGTAGCATTTGGCTTGGGAAGCTTCTTGCTCACGGAGAAGACTTTAGCTTGTCGCACAACTAATTTGGCCTAAAATGCACTCTCAAGAATGAATTTGCCTTGATGTCTCGCTCACGCAATATGCCTTTGAAAGGTTACACAGTTGCTCTAGCATTTAATGCATTCGCGAGGATAGATTAACAATCTATCTAGCTCGCGCAGTGGAGCTTCTGGTATCTTCTATCGTGAGGTTATCATCTGGAAGATCTTCTCTCTCGCTCGATTTCTTGTTGAAGGAATAACAAAGCTCGCCTGGTAGATGGTGAGTTATTAAATGTGTGAGAACTGAATGAGGGCATTTATGGGGCTCTCTCTCCTCTTCAACCACGTGAAGACTTCGCGAGTTTGTTATTGTTCTATGTGCAGATTAGCATTGCGAGATAGCGCATGTGGCTGACATGAAACTTGTTCCTCGCGAGAGCTTCATGAGCTGGATTTCTGAAGACTTAGTGCACGAGAGCTTCGCAAGGTCATTGAGTGTTGAAAGTAGATCAACTGTGTGACTACTACACGAAGTAGTTCTATGAAGTCCATTCCTCCACTAGGTGTGTGAGTTCTTTGCGAGTTCACTTATGCTGCATGTAACAGTTGTGCGAGATGGCTTTGTTGTAGCTTTAAACTATGCGAGATTACAACTCTTCTGCTTCTCTGCTATGCAGTTGTTGCTGTTGCAGTCCTCTCCACTCACATCTAGATTTCTCACATCTGTTGAACTTCTTGGGTCCACTTTGACATGAAAACTAGTCACCATGGTGTGTACCACCATGGTGTTCCATCAGTCTTTGGCTCAGCTGTCATCTCTTGCTTGGATTCTCTCCTCTTGGCTCCAAAGGCATGAACTTAGTGTTAAGCTGCACAAGTTATTATTAACTACAAAACAAGCTAAACAAAAGTTATTAGTCAGCTTCAAGGTCCAACAAAGGATAGGTTAAGAGGTGAAAAGTGGTACTTTTCAGTGAATAACACGCCCCTAAACGTAATCGTTGCTAGTCCCTGAGCAAAGGAAAAATTAAAACAACTATTCTAAAATTCTAAATGCCACTTTCGTAGGGAGCACAAATGCATTTAGCTTATGCATCAAGCCTTTTAAACCCCTAGGTGATCCTCAGTGGAGGAGTGAAGTGTCCTGAGGGTTTTCAGTTAAGATACCTAGAAACTTCTCGATGAAAATAGTTAACAAAAGTGCAACATCCCCAAATCAGTATTCAAAAATTAGAGCATCAGTTCACCTTTGATTCTATTCAAAAAGTGAGGAAATTGAACAAATAAAATGCACAGACCATTTAATCATTAAAAATTCTTACATGTATGCACAACATTTCCAATCAGCTTACATAAAGAAAAATAGCAAATGCATGTCAGTATTGAGCTCACCATCAATTCAAAAATTAGGTTTTAGGCAACGCCCCATACATTCAATGTCAGACCCAATGCTTACAAGGGCAGTCTCTCACAGAGAACTTTGAAGGTTTTCATTTTCACACAAGCTCAAGAATAGTTACAGCCCCCAAATGGGTCTGCAAGCATGAGCATAGGCAAGGCCAAGTCTGGCATCAATGGCTATTCTTCACCATAGATTGAATAGCTCCTCATCTCCACATAACAACTCGTTCAACTTAGGATCACAAAGTCTTATGACTAGGTTGTAATGTGGCTTATGTGTGTAGGTTATAAAGAATGGAAGGATGAAAAGGATGTAAAATTGAGAAATCAGCAGGTGAAGGAGGTGATTCATGACTTCACCTTCTTTAGTTCAGCACATTTCATCCTCTTTGACATTTTTCATACTTGAAGTGGCCAGCTTCTCCGCTTGCTGTTACTTTTCGAATGAAATTCCCTCTTGACTCCTCTTTATCCTTTTCATTATTCTTTTTCTATTTTTCCTTTGAATACATTTTCCTTTTCTTTCTTGTTTTTATTTTTTCTGAAATGCCACCCTCTCCTTCCCAGCTGTGACACTGCTATCTTCCTTTTGTGTTTCTCCTCCATTCACCAAATATTGACCCTAGCTTGTCCATCTTCAACTCCTTCTCCTTTACCTTCTGAATTCTGAAAGTGGGGGTAGGTTTGAATCAGGTCCAAAGGTTTAGGTGAAAGTATTCAGGTGTATTCTAAAGAAAACTACAAATTAAGGCTCAAAAGGTGTATGCATATGGGCAGTTTATTGGGTTTGATATTTTAAATTGTCCAAGAGAAGGCCTTGATCCTTTCCTAAATGTCATGGATACTATCAGCTATTTCAACGTGGAGATGCCTAACTTCTAGTGAGGACATTGACTCAGCCAGTCTTTAGAGCAAAAAGAATTGCCTAAGACACTCCTCAAAGAGAAAAAAAATAAAATAATTTGTAGGCACAAATCTCACTAGGTATGGTCTTTTATTGAGATCATGGGCATGTCCTTACCTTTTTTTCTCTTTAACGGTTCACTAAGTTCTGACACAAGTGAGTTTTCTTGATGCTCACCTCATGGGAATATTAAAATTTAAAGGTGTTAATGTCTAAAGGTCTGCAAAATTTTAAATTTCCATATTTTCAAAGTTTCTTAGGTGAACTTAGCTCTATTCCTATCTTACTTCATTGGTTCTGCTGCACTTAGGTTAACTACATCATTGGCAAACCTTACCACACCCCCAAACCTATGAGGAGCAGTGTCCTCACTGATTCAAAGATAAAGTACTACGGAAATAAGGTATTTTGGGATAATAAAACACAAAATAAAGCAAGTACAATAGCAAACAAAACACACACAAACAGATAAAATAAAAACATACATAAATGAAAACAAACAATATCAGGCAAAGAGAATTTTCATTTATAACACAGGAATTTATACAATGCAAGGGAAAATAACTACAAAAAGATTATATAAAAACATCCTAACTAACTACATGTATAAATCTAATCATCATAATTGTCGGGTGTATCTGCTTGGTCCTAGAGGGGTAGTAGCAGGAGGGGTAGTCTCATCTGCTTGTGCAGGCTGTCCGGCAGTCATTTCAGCAACTCTCCTTTTGAGTATTTCTGCCTTCTTTTCAGTAAGTGCAACTCTGCTCTCATACAGTTCCCGAGTGGCCTTTGTTATCTCTTTGGAGGCAGCTAATCTTTTTTCTAGTCCATCTGTTCTCATTTTCTCAGTTGCTGCAATATGTTGTTGAGCTTCAAATAGCTTCAACATTTGTTTCCAGCCCTTTGATATTTTCAGCATCTGAACTTTGAAATCCAGCTCTATTTGATGTATCTTTGCATCATAGGGCATCTTGATGGAGGTTCTGAGGTTTGTCATGCCTCTAATGGCATCCCTTTTTAGGTATGGGTTCTGTTGCATGGCATGGAGGAGGGTTAAGTAAGGAGGTATGTAGAAGGAAGAGGCAGGTAAAATGGGTTGCTCAGCACTGGAAGAAGGGCTAGGCTACAATGGAGAGGAGATGGATGATGGCATGAGTGGGGTGGAGATTGAGGGTAAAGGGTGATGGACTTCAAGGTTTGGCTCAGTGAGGTCCAATATCTCAGGGTCAGTTTGGGTTGGAATTGAGGAGGTAGGGATTAGGTTGATCACATCTGTGGCAGCATCAGATGTTGCTACTGCAGGTGGGGTTTCAGGGTGGGGTTTTAGTTCAGGTTCTGCTTGGGTGGAGGCATTTGTAAGTGTAATTGGAGGGATAATGGGAATAGCTAAGGTCAGGGGTTGGGGGGAAGGGGGTAGAGTAGGTAAATGGGTGGGTGTAAGGATAGGTGGCTGTTGTGATGGATGGGTTAAGTTGGATAAGGTTGATTGGAAGGCTACTAAATGGTTAGGAATGGAGACTTGGTTTTGGAGGGTGGAGTTTATGGTTTGAAGGGTGGCCTCCTTTGATGTTTGGGATTGGGTGTTGGTCATCACTTAGGATTGAAGGGATAGTAGTAGGTTAAGTATTTGAGATAGGGGGTCAGGGGTGATAGGGGATGTGATTTGGATGGTTGGGATTGGTTGAAATTGGGAGGTGGGTGCATGGTGAAAGTTTGTTGGCTGTGGGGGATCTGGAAACGGGGTAAAATAGGGAGGGTGTGGTGAGTCTGGGAGAGGGATGAACTCATAATTGTTATCCCCTATGATAGAGGGCATCATAGCTGAGTACCCCTCAGATGCAAAGGGGTCATGGGAAGGGCAAAAAGTAATGGAATGGCCCAAGGGATTAAAGGTATCAAGTTCAAAGGGTGCAGTGGGCTGATGTGAGGAAGTTGGAGAGCTGTGAGGGATTTCAAGGGTAGGGTCTAGTGTGGCTGTGGTTTCTGGGGTAGGGATAGTCTGGGAAATATAGGTGGGTTGGGGCTCTGTGTGGGCTTTGGATTTTTTTCTTTTTCTATATGTAGTGTTCACAGGTGGGCTAGGGTGAGTTGGGTAGGAAGTTAAGGGTCAATATATGGGTAAGGATAAAGGAATGGTCTCAGTAGGTATGGTGGATGTAGGAGATGTAGTGATGGCTGAGGTGGTGGGTAAAAGTGGTTGTGGTAGTGGTTATGGAACTATGGGGGGTTGTGAGGCTTGGGTTGATGTAGGAATTGGCATGGGAATGGGCATGGTTATGGATGATGAGGTAATGTGATGAGATGGTAAGGTGATACTGGCTAACACACTTGAGTGGACTGCCTGAGAGAGGGTAGCAGAGCTGGCAATGGCAGAGGCAGCAGTAGCAGCAGCTACTACTTCTTAAATTGTGGGAGCTGCTTGAGCTGGTAGCTCCTTCTTTTCTATGAGAGTTCCACTAATCTGCCACTACTTTTTACCACATTTTCTAGGGTTCAAAGGGAGGGTCTCCTCATTCATCTGAAATTGGTAACCCCCTAATCAAGTTCAAAGTAATCGAGAGGTGATGCAGAACACACTTGCAGGAGACTTCCTGAGTTGGGGTTGTTTTGGCAGTAGAGAAGGAAGGAGGGAGGAGGGAGCTCGGGGGTGCTTAGTGAGATTTAGCACAAATGGAGATGAAATGAGGAAAATGAAAAATTGTAGGGTTTAAATGCAAGAACCCGCGCTTCGCACAGCTGTCTCCAGGTACTCGCGAGGTACATTTCCTCTCACAGTTGATGTAGATCTCGTGAGAAAGGTCTCTATTGCGGAGAATAAAGCCTCGCGAGGTGATCGCGGGGTAAAATTTTCATTTCATGCAATTATTTGAGACCTCATGAGGTCTGCTTTAAAGGACTTAAATACATCGCGAGCTCATTCGTGAAGCTGATGTTGTAGTTGAGCTACGCGAGAGGGCAGGTTTATCACTTGTGTAGTTGAAGCAAAGAACCTTGCGAAGAAAATATGTTCAGTGAGCCTCAGAATTCGCTCGCGAGGATCTCGTGAGGTACCACGTGCTTGATTTTCGTTCTTCGCGTAGCTCCATGTTGCTGCCAAGGTAAAGACTCGCGAGGCTCAATATCAGGCTTCAGCAGGTGCCTATTTACTTGCGAAGCTTTTGCGAGGTACAAATGGGCTAAGAATTTGCTCGCAAAGCTCTCACGAGATACAACATTACTATTAGAACTCCACGAGAAAACCTTCAAGTGGCTCACGAGCATGACATTGAGGCCATAGAGCCTTGCAAGAAAGCACAATTTAACTTTTTTCTCAGTGCTGCACATTGGCTAGTGCATCCATACTAACATGCACCTATCCATTATGCATCTGCACCAACCCCTTCACATGAAATCCATTTTATCGTGATATTCTCAGTGCCCATTATCAACACATGTACATCAAAAATTCATAATGCTAAAAAATTTCAATTAAATTAGATTCATGACATTTATAATGACAACACTTCAACCATACAGCAACAACAGACATGCACACCAACATCAGGTCTATGCACATTCAATTCCAATGACAAACATGCACATGACATCACAACACACAACACTAAAACAAAACAGAACAAAACTTGCAAACCAACACATAATGAAGACACTACATGATAGATTTTTAAGCAAAGTGAAACAAAACAAAACACAAATTCAATATATATGATACACATTTTACAAGGCTGTAGATCACTAAGCAGTGGGAGGTTCATGTAGGTTAATGGTCTGAAGAGGCTCCACTAAAATTTCTACACAAATTTTTAGCCTTTGACAATTCACTTTCATGATCTTCCCAGACAAGATCCAAAATCTCCATAGCACCAGATGGGGAGTCATGGATGACAGTGTAAGGTCCATCCCATTTGGATTTTAGCTTCCCTGGAAAGAATTTTAGTTTGGAGTTGAAAAGTCAAACCTTGGTACTAGCATTAAAGTCCTTCCTCATTAGCTTCTTGTCAATGAATCTCTTTGATCTCTCCTTGTAGATTTTGGCATTTGTATCGGCCTCCATTCTCAACTCATCTAGCTCTGACAATTGCATTTCCTATGAGAACCAACAATAGTTAGCTCAACATTCAGTGTTTTGATAGCCCAATAGGTTCTGTGTTTAACTCCACTGGCAAGTGACATGCCTTGCCATAGACCAGCCTAAATGGAGACATGCCAATAGGGGTCTTATAGGCAATCCTATAGCCCACAAAGCATCATTCAGCTTTTATGCCCAATCCTTTCTATCTATCCTCACAGTCTTCTCCAAGATATGCTTGATCTCCCTATTAGAAATTTCAACTTGCCCACTAGTCTGTGGGTGGTAGGGAGTTGCAATTCTGTGTGTAACAGAATACCTTTTGAGGAGATTATCAAAAGGCCTGTTACAGAAATGACTCCTCCCATCACTAATAATAACTTTGGGGGTGCCAAATCTAGAGAAGATATTGTCCTTTAAAATTTTTAGGACAACTGTGTGGTCATTTGTCCTTGTGGCAATGGCTTCCACCCATTTGGACACATAGTCCACTGCCAAAAGTATGAAATTGAAACCCATAGAAGGAGGAACGGGGCCCATAAAATCAATACCCCAGATGACAAAAAGTTCTACCACAAGGATGGGCTACAATTGCATTGAATCTTTCTTGGAAATGCCTCCCATCCATTGACATCTCTCACAAGCTTTGCAATGTATATATGCATCTTTGAACAAAGAGGGCCAATAAAACTCATATTGCAAAACTTTTGCAGCTATCTTTTTTCCACTAAAGTGACCTCCATAGGCTTGCTGATGACACATAGAAAGAATGTTGTGGAACTCACTTTCATGTACACATCTCCTAACAACCTGGTCTGCACAATGCTTATATAGGTATGGATCCTCCCACAAAAAATGTTTGACCTAAGAGAAAAATAGGTCCTTGTCCATCTTGGATCGGTGAGGGGGATCCTACCAATAGCAAGAAAATTCACAATGTGTGCAAACTAGGACACACTAGACTGTAGAACAAATAATTGCTCATCAGGGAACACCTCATTAATAGGTGCTGCAACACATTCCTCTAAAACAAATCTAGAGAGGTGGTTAACCACCACATTCTCAACTCTCTTTTTATCTTTGATCTCAAGATCAAACTCCTGTAATAGGAGGATCCATCTGATCAGCCTTGGTTTGGCATCCTTCTTGGCCAACAGGTATTTCAGGGCTGAGTGATCAGTTTACACAATAATTTTAGATCCAAGCAAGTAGGGTCGATATTGGTCTACAGTAACACAACAGCTAGCAGCTCCTTCTCAGTAGTGGTGTAGTTGAGCTAAGCTTCAGCTAGTGTTTTACTAGCATAATAGATCACTGCAGGCAACTTATCTTGCCCCTGTCCTAAGACAACACCTATGGCCAAGTCTGATGCATCACACATCAGCTCAAAGGGGAGTGGGTAATCTGGGGCCTAGATTACAGGAGTAATAGTAAGACACTTTTTTAAGACCTCAAAGGCCTCAAGACATTCAGCAAAAAATTCAAATGGCACATCCTGACAAAGAAGGTGGCACAATGGCTTTCCAATTTTGTTAAAGTCCTTAATGAACCTACTGTAAAATTCAACATCTCCTAAGAATGATCTTATTTGCTTGATAGTCCTTGGTGGGGACAGGTGTGAAATCAGGTCCACTTTAGCCTTGTCAACCTCTATTCCTCTTTGAGAGACCACATGGCCTAACACAATTCCTTGTGTTCCAATAAAGTGGCTCTTTTTCCAGCTCAAGACTAAATTTGTCTCTTCACATCTTTGTAAAACCAGGTAAAGGTGACTCAAGCACTAGCTAAAGTTGTCCCCATAACTTAAGAAATCATCCATGAAGATTTCTAGGAACTTATCAATCATATCAGAAAAAATAGCATACATGCATCTTTGAAATGTGGTTGGGGCATTACACCGTCTAAAAGGTATCCTCCTGTAAGAAAAGGTGCCAAAGGGACATGTGAAAGTGGTTTTTTCTTGATCTTGAGGAAACATAGGGATTTGGTTATACCCTAAGTATCCATTAAGGAAGTAGTAAAATACCTTCCCAACCAATTTATCTAGAATTTGGTCAATGAAAGGGAGAGGGAAATTGTCTTTCCTGATCTTGGAGTTGAGTTTCCTATAATCAATGCAGACTCTCCAGCCAGTGGTGTCCCTGGCTAGTATCAACTCCCCAGAATCAGAAGTAACAACTATTATGCCGGACTTTTTGGGTACCACCTGGATGGGTGACACCCACTACGAATCTGAAATGGGGTAAATCACCCCTGCATCCAATACTTTCACTATCTCGTTCATGAATACCTCTTGCATGTGAGGATTAAGTTTCCTCTGCATCTCCCTTGAGAGTTTTACACCCTCTTTGAAGTAAATTTTATGCATGCAAACTGAGGCATCAATACCTCCTAGACCAGCAATTGTCCACCCCATTGCCTTTGTGTGCTTCTTGAGAACACTCAATAATTCCTCTTCTTGCTCACTTGTGAGAGAGGAAGAGATAATTACTGGAAGCTTTTTGTTTTGCCCTAAGAAGGCATAATTTAATGTGTCTGGGAACTGTTGCAGCTCCAGCTCAGGAGGACTTTCAATGAATGGCAGGAAAGGTGCCTTTGTGGTTTGAGGAAGGGGCAACAATGTAGGTTTTCATCTGAATGCTGCACTAGGCCCACAGAAGACTCTACTTTGGTATTGTCTTCTGTCATGATAACTTGGGCTTCCTTCTCAGCCAAACTCCAAATATTTTCTAGGTCATCAACAATATTATCCCAATCCAGTAGATTGGATAATTCTTCTTCCACAAGGCCATCTAGTATATCTATTGCACAATAGTCCTTAATGTCTATCTGAGGTTGCCTAGCAGTCTTGTACACATTTAATTAGGCCTTCAAATTCCCAAAGGCCACCTTCGTCACCCCTGACTTGCATTGTATGCAAGCATTTGCAGTGTCCAAGATTGGCCATCCAAGGATGATAGGAATTGGGGTTTTACTTTTGCAAGGGTCCATGTCCAAAACTAGGAAATCAGCAGGATAGTAGAACTTGTCCACCCCCCCAAAACATCCTCCACCACACCCACATGCTCCTCTCAGACCTATTAGCTAGTTTGAACACAACTGATGTGGGTTTGAGCTCCCTAAACCTAACTCCTCATACACAGAATATTGGAGCAGGTTCACATTGGCCCCTAAGTCTAAGAGGGCTTTACCAATGGTATGGTTTCCAATTATCCAGGGGATAGTAGGTACCGCTGAGTCCTGTAATTTCTCAGGTGTGGCAATGGATAGAACTGACTCAACATGCTCAACAGTAAAAACCTTTTTGGACAATTGTTATTCACTAAAAAGTACCACTTTCCACCTCTTAACCTAGCCTTTGATGGACCTTGAAGCTCACTAATAATCATTCATTAAGTGTGTTTTGTAGTAAGTAATAAATTGTGAAGCTAAATACAATATCCTTACTTATTGGTCCAAAGAAGAGAAAAAAAATATGCAAAGATGATAGCGGAACCAAAGCCTAATGGAACACCATGGTATGCTCACCATGGTGACTCATTTGCTAGTCATCATTAACCAAACGTCTAGCAGATGAAAGAAGTTAGCTGAGAATGGAGGAAGCTGCCATAACAGCAAGTGTAATGCATCAGAGGATCAAAAGGCTCATCTCGCAGAGTTGAGGAGCTCCCTCACGGAGCTAAGGATGCAGTGAAAACTGCCCTCGAACAGATAGGACATGCAGTCAAGAGGAGAGTAGTAAAGAAATCATGAAGAGCTCGCATCTTAAAACCCTCAGAATTTGTGCTCGCGAAGCTCTCGTGGAGATCGATCCTTAAAGCAGCCACGCGTAGAACATACATATGCATAAAGAATAATTTGTCACGTCGCAGAGTTCTCGTGAAGCCCTGAAAGAGAGAGACACCCAAAATTTTTCTCGTGCAGCTCTCGTGCACTTTGAAGTCTAACCAGTTACTATGCGAGCACAGGAGAATACCTACATGAGTATCTAGTGAGAGAGAACTTCTAAAGCTCTACTGTGTGAGAAATCTTGGCATTCTAAATCAACTCAATGATAGCATTATAGTGCAAAGCAGCTACGCGATCAACTGAGAATCTATCACGCGAGTGAACAGTCCTCCTAAGCCAAATGCTCCTCCATGAAGGCTCTACCACTGCTTGAGTGAATTAATGTCGATGCTAGCCCAACGAAGCTCGGGCTCTCTACTTCTCAGTTTTAAGTCAAGGACCTTTTGGAAATTTCCCATGGTTAGGGCACACTTCCTGAGGCATAGATTTTGAGGTGCACATCTCAAGGCACTCAAGGGTTGTAACAGTGTCACGTCTGCTAGAAAAATTAGGGTTAATCTATTTTGAGCCAAGGCCTTATGGACAGAGTATATAAGCTATACTTAGAGTTTAATATTATCATCTTTCCTTCATCCTCTATTGGCTGAGAGCTCCCGCAGGTTAGGATTTGGGTTTAATCATCTCGTTTTCTTATTTTTCTTCTCTCTTAGCCCAACATTGGCTGGCTAATCCTTTTATAAGCAGCTAGGTTTAGTTTTATTTTAATTTTTTAATAGGCATTGTATACATTGGGATCTTTTGGATGAGCAGTTGTGTACAGGCTACAGCCTTGAGATAGTTCATTGTAAGTTTTGCTTTTATCAATGAATTGTTGTTTTAATGACTAATGAAATCTATAGATCTTATGGTTTCCTTAGATGTCTATAGGATCCATATTTTTGGGACTAGCCCATTCAGTTTCTAGTAGGTCTATTATTTATCATCTGATTTCCCTTGGTTTAATAGACCCATGGATAGCAAGTCGGATCTATAGCCAGATCTGGAGAGCTTGTAGCCATTGAACTCAATGGTGGCAACAGTAGTTTATATGTTCTTTCTCAGATCTCTGTGGTATGGACAGACCTATCGGATACCCTATGACCATTTGAGTCGATAGAGTATAACCCTAAAGTGGTGTCCAGCCACATGTCTGAGAAGGATTCTTCTCCTCTGCACATGACCTTCTAGAGCCTTGAGAGGAGGTTTGTGCAGGAATTGGCTCCCCTCTGTTTTACTTGACCGATATCAGATGTTAGATCTAATTTCTCTATAGTAATTACAGCTTGAGGCTAAGTCATTGCAGACCTTTTATAGCAATGACCAGTTGAATCTAAATCCTTATTCAACCTGTTGATGGTCCTTTGTGTGGGCACATTGAGCCGTTGGCCTTAGCAAAGCACATAGGATATTATGGGTTGAAATACTTATGAATGTCTGCCAGATCTATGTGCAAATCTGGGGAGCTTGTAGCACTGGCATTACATAGTGTCTGTAATAATATTCATGGCCTGATTTAGTCCATTGGTTGGGGAAATGATCAGTCCACTCCTTTGGATTAGGTTAGAATTTCTAGTTTAATCAATGGGATTTGATAGACTCTATCGGATACTCCGTGACCATTTGAGTGGACAGAGTATAACCCTAAGAGCACCCCAAATGGCATGGGTTAAATTGGATTCTTCAACCTTGTTGAGGTTATTGATATCATCTTACCAAGGACCACTGTAAAGAAAGTCTAAATCTGAGTTACATTACTGCATTAACTTTGGCTTAACCTGCTTACTTTCCATCATTTTTATATTTTATTTTACCACACACCAACTCCCTTTATTTAGGATTGTCAGATCGGTAGCTAGATCTTGAGGCCTACTATTATAGCCCATTTTGGGTTCTAGATCAATTTCTCTATGGGACAAACTCTTACTTATCAAAACTTGCTACAATAGCCCTGGATCTTACAGGCTTAGGATGTTTTAGGATTGCTGTTTTAACCATATCACTTTTATCCTTTGTTTTACTTTGGTTTTAATTTTCTTCCAACACCACATAATATATCAGCATATCCTCAGACAGACCCGAATAGACAAGTTTTTGGCACTGCTACCAAGGATATTGATCTTTTTAGTAGACTTGAGTTGTACTACAATTTAGACTTCCAAATTCTTTGTAGCTGTGCCTAATCTCGAATAAAGTACTACTGATATTTTTTAGAATTTTACAAAAGTGGGCAGCAGAAGAAGGGAAAAGCTAGAGTTGCAGCTAAAGTGTAGCTAGCTCTATTTGCACTTCCTTTCCCCTAAATCTCAATCCATTTATGTTTAATTCCTTGTTATTTATTTAGTGTAAATTTATGTAGTTGTTAATTTTTGTTTGAAATTTTTTGTGTGTGCTTGTGAGCATTCCCTTTACTAATTGTGGCTGTGAGTATATGCTTAGTAGAAGGTCCTTAAACCCTGAGTTGGAACCTCCAAATCTAGAGGTTGAAAGGATCCTTAGACCTAGACACACCACATAAGGCCCTGCTGTTGAAACTGAACCAGCTATCATGGCTGAGAGGCAGAGAACATTAAAGGAGTACAATGCACCTGGGGAGTACACCTCCCTTCCCCATTCAATTTCCCTTTGTTAAGGGGAATTATGAAATTAAATTCTCCACCATTAATATGTTGCCTTTATTTCATAGGCTTAGTTAAGAAGATCCCTATAGGTATATCAACCAATTTTTGGCACTTTGCACTACTTTCAATATTGCTGGCTTGGGACCCGAGGCCACCAAACTGAGGCTTGTTCCTTTTTCACTAAAGGACAAAGCCAGCACATGGCTATCAAAGCTCCCAGCCAACAACATTCAGTCATGGAGTAACAAAACCAGCCAGATGAGGACAAATATTTTGTCATTTACTCAATCCTCAACTGAAGATTTTTATGAAGCTTGGGAAAGATTCTAAGAGATGTTAAAACAATGCCCCCACCACCAAATTCTAATGTGGCAACTAGTGTAAGTATTCTACCAAGGATTAATCCCAAGAGATGGGATATGGTGGATGCTTCCTGTGGTGGTAGCTACCTCCACAAGACAGCTAAGGAAGTTTGGGAGCTGGTTGACATAATACGAGAAAATTCCATACAGTAGGAGTCTCTTTCACGTAATGACAGCCAGACCCCAGCTAAGATGTGAAAGAGGCCACCCCTAGAGGTGGAATATATGAATTTAAGGTGCAAGGTGATTTGGAGAGGAAGGTGGACAATTTGTCCTTAAAATTTGACAAATTAATGAATGTGATGCAGCCCCGGACGGTTGCATAGGTAGAGGAAGCATGTCTGATATGCCAATCTCCCACACATTCTATTCATGATTGTCCATCTGCCAACCAATTTCCTAATTTTGTTATGGAGCATGCCAATGCTGCTCAAACTTATGGGCAGCAGCTGTTGTTGCTTCTTAGTGTGCTTGATTTATGTGTGTTTTGAATTTGTCTAAAATGTAAGATAAACCTCCAGATCTGAGCTACCAGATCTGGCTTCTTATCCTATCTAGAAAACTGATAAGATGAGAGGTTTGAATTTGTCACGTTTAACTAACTAAAAACAAAGAAAAATTTAAACTAAATGATCCAGATCCGAGTTGGGGGAATGATTGAAACAAAGATGGAGAAGTAATATCTAAATCTGATTTGGTATTTGAAATCTAATGAGAATAACTGCAGCTCAACAGAGGTGATCCAATCTTCATCTGGCTACAAGCACAGATGTAAGAGAGATAAATATAATTCAAAGATTAGGCTTACACTTATGGCTATGGTCTGTCCACTTTAATGGCCACAAACCATCCAATAGTCTTTAATCCAAATCCTCAATTTAGAACAAGAAACATCACTACAAATGCTGTAAGAGATTAGGTTACAAACACTAATTCTCACAGGATTAATGAATCAAGGGAAATTGCATGCAAAACAATGAATCTAAAGGAGTCTAATGTACTGAGGAGATCAGAGGGAACCCTTGACATGAGTCCAATGGAGAATGCATAGTTTATAGCAACCTTTTAAAATTCATCCTTACAATTTACAGAGCACGGCTTAACAACTCTCGGATTTGCAGTCTTGGATGCAAACTCTCCTTTGAGTTACAGCAGTATCTCACAGCTCTCAAATGCAAGTACAAAGTAGGCTATTACAAGGATTGCAGACAAGCTGTCTAGCTGGGAAATAGGGGATTAGAAATGAAACTCAAAATCTGGATGCCCCAATTTGGCAAATGCTTCGTCTATTTAAAGGTTTCCCCAGGTCCAGCTCAGATGTGTATCAACCAATCAGAGGTTCTCATATCTGTATTGACCAATGGTAGTCGAGCACGGGTATCCAGATCTGTTTTGGCCAATCAGAATTCCTCGATCTGGTTCAGCCAATCAGGTGAAAAAGGCATCAATTCTGTTATGCATTTTGAAAGTTTTGTTAGAGTTTCTAGAAGTTCCCGCCAAGTTATTCCCTCTCTAGGTGCGCACGTGGGGTGAAATATTCCTTCGCTTCATGCTTAGAACCCTCAGGAATGTCCCTAGGTTTTAAAATGCATTGGGATGCGTGCAACAGATTACTGAATTGCCCTTGTTAAAGCTGCGAATCTCCAGAATGCCTCTTCGCACAGCTTAGGGGCCTTTTCGCAAAGTGTTGTGACTCCTGAAGCTCTTTTCGCAATGTTCTGGTTATGCTCGAATTGTGTTTTCTTCTTTTCGCAAAGTTCAATCCTCTCTTCGAACAGTTCAGATGCTCTTCGAATGCTATGCCTGGAGTTTTATTCCTTTTCGCAGAGTTTCAGGTTCTTTGCCAAAAGTACAGGTGGTTTGCGAAAAGGACACTGTAGTGCATTTTTATGTTCGAATTGTTCCATACTTCTCTTCCAGGTCTTTGCTTCTTCTATTCAGACCTTTCAACAGCTGATGAGGTTGTTTCTTCACTTTCTTCCTTTCGATTGACATGGATTGTCATCTTATTGGCACTTTTAAGCTGCTTTTATGGTTAAGCTTGTCTTTATTGTTAGCTGCAACATAAGCAGTTAAAACACTTATTTAGTTCTCTCAAGGGTCTACCAAGGCCCAGATTAAGGGGTGAAAAATGGTATTTTCCAGTTCTCAACACACCCCCAAACCTAAGCTTTGCTAGTCCCTGAGCAAAGACAAAATTTAAAAATAGAATGAAAAGTCATTTTTGTAGGGAGGACAGTTGCATTTAGCATATGCAACAAGCCTTTTAAACCCCTAGGTGATCCCTAGTGGAGGAGTGAAGTCTCCTGAGGGTTTTCAGTGAAGGTACCCACAAACTTCTCCAATAAATCAGTTCAGATCAATGCAGTTCTGTTAAAGCAAACTTTTATCCAATCAGATTATTCACACCTGCATCAGTCAGGTTGTAAGAAGATTTTCAAGAAAACATTAGTTCAAAACTAAAATTCTGCTGTAATTCCTTTACCATTCACTCAGTTGGTGTCAAAAAGTTTTTACAAGAAATATTAATAAACAGCTAGCCTTTGATTTAGGAATCCAGCTTCGATGTTGCCCTAATCAGTTGATTTTAAACCCAATTCTCACCAGGATTTTCACTCAATAAGCAAATGAGAGGGTTGTACTATTTCACCCAAATTAAGCGATTCTGACCCTCAAATAGGACGTAGCATAGGCATTGCTTTTAGTTATAAATTCATTGCTCCTTTCACCATAGATTACACAAATTCTTATCTCCATGTGATAGCTCAATCCATCATTGATCAGTAAGGACTTTAACTTGGGTTTTATTGTGGCTTATGGGTGAAATTTCTCAAAAGGGTTGGAATGGTGTTCATATTTGAGAAGTCAGTCAAGGTCAGGAGGTTATATACAAACCCACTCTTCTTCAGCATAGTTTCATCTTCTTCTTTTGAATTTCCAGAGCCAAAGTGGCCATCTTTTTCTCTTTCTTTTTCAAACTTCCAATGAAAATGCCTTCTTTCTGTTGTCTTGCTCAAATATTTTTCTTTTCTTTTTGAATTAGCATTGGCAGCATGCCACATTCCTCTCTTTGTTTCATCATTGCCTTCAACTTTTACCCTTCTTTTGCTATTAAATTGTTACTCAATTCTCCTTCCTCAGCTTCCTTCCCTTTATCTTATGCCTTCTCGGGGTAGGGTTAGGCTAAATGAGGTTGATGAGGTTTATTGGGGGAGATTTCAAAGGTATCATAGATTTATTTAGCTCAAATGGTGTGTATCAAGGGCAGTTTCAAAAGGTGGGGCTTTGTAAGGTTCAAACTGTCCAAAAGGAGGCCTTACATCATGTCTTTAATATCATGAGTGCTATCAAATTATTTCGATTTGGATATGTGTAACTTCTAGTGTAAGTAAGTAGATTCACATAGTCCTAGAAGCAGAAAAGATTGCCAAAGCATACCTCCAAAGAATACATTTCAGGCCCAAACCTCACTGGGTGTGGTTTTATATCAACTTCTTGAGGTATATCTTCACTGTTTTCCTTCATTTTAGGTTTACTAAAACATCAATTTTCTTTTGGAAATTTCCTGACATTTACTTCATGAAAGTCTTTTAGAATTACGCAGGAAAGTAATTTTAAAGAGCATTTTCTTTTTTTTTTTTCTTAATATATTTCAAAACAAAGTGTGAAAATATATAAAAAAATTGCGATCCAAAACTGTACTGATGTTAACTCCTTTATTGATTATTGCTATTTCTGTCACACCCCCAAACCAAAGGGTAGCAGGGTCCATACTGGTCCAAAACAGAGGAAAAATATATGCAAGAAAGAAAAACAACAAAAGTAATGATGGCAAGAAGACAGACAGAAATGCACAGTAGTATACACAAAACAGGATTTTCTATTACAACTTTATAACACAAAAAGTACAATGAGAGCTAATAACTGGGGTCAAAATTTGTATCATAGGTTGGTTCAAGTGGCTCCGAACTGGAGTCACTGTCAGAATCAAAGCTAGAGTCAGTGTTGGAGTTCGAACTTGATTGAGCTTTCTCCGGAATGGTGTTTTGTAGCTCAGTATACTCCTCAGATTTGATCTTTTGGTGAAGCCAAGGTATTTGCTAAGCCTAGTGGTCTTCAATTTTTCTTGGTCAAGTTGGGCTTGCAACATGGACACCTTGTGTTGCTCAATCCTCACCAGCTGAAATGTTTAACCCATCAGGTCCTTCATTTTCTCTCTTTCAAATTTCATAAAGATCTCCAACTTTCGAATCTGGTTTTCATAAGGGGTATGGATGTAAGCTTGTAAATCAGCTAGCCCCTTTTGAACATCTCTGTGGATATAGGGATTATCTTCCATGGCTTTGATGAGGGTGGCGTATTGGGGGAGGGGAATGGGATGGTAGGGGACCAAAGGTGTCCCAGCTGTGGGAGGGGGGGAAGAAGTGTCTAGAAGGTTGGACGAGTGCGAGTGGCTTGCCTGGAGAAAATGGGAGTGGTGGAGGGATGCAACCAAGGGGACTTGAGTTGGGTTATGCTTGCATGGGCGGTAGTGGTGGGGGTGGTCAGATCAACCAATAATATCTCTGGGTCAGTTTGGGTGGCCTGGGAATCAACAATAGGTACAGGGGTAATGGTGGTTGTTTGGGATGTGGAAGCTAAGGTTTGGAGCAGTTCATTGGTTCTGTGGTTATGCATGTTGATTTGGAGTTGGGCTTGGATGGATTGGAGGTAGGTAAGAATTTGGGAAATGGATGCAGGTGTGGGAGAGGTGGGCATGGCATGGACTGGGACAACTGATGTGGAGGGTGGAGGTGCAATGGTCAGAAGGAGAGGAAGGGAAGTAAGTGAAGTGATGAGGAGCAGGTATAGGGGTAGGTTCAAGTTCCATGGATTCAAAAATAGAACCCATTAAGGAAGAGTAGGCCTCTGTAGTGAAGGGCGCAGGTTCAGGTGTATGGGAGACCTCAGGTGTGTGGGCTGAATGAGCAGGGGAAGGTGAGGGGCTTTGGAGCAAAGGAGTGCAGGGAGATGGGTCAATAAAATTTGCAGCTAACTCCTCTAAAACCTAGGCATTGGAGGGCGAAATTGGTGGTGTGAGAATGGTTGGAGTGGTTGGTGTAGAAGGGGAATCCACAATTGGAATGATGGAGGGTGTGGGAGATGGGACAGCTGGGATAGGTGGAATGTCGTAATGGAGTAGGGAGTAGGGTGCAAGGCCAACGCCCTCCGTGAGTAGGTGCACCAAGAGCCGTCACAAAGGAAGGCGATTTTATCAACAATGGGTGCAAACTAAGGAGCTGGTCACCACAGGACAGCAGAGTTGGTTCAAGAAGTGGTGCAAATAAAGAGCCGGGTCACCACAGAGTTAGCAAACCGGATCTCGCAAAGTTGATTCTCGGACAATATTGGATCTAGAAAATTGAAGGGCGCTCAGCTCTCTTTCAATTGCAGGATGGGTTCAGTGTGCTCATCTCAGAGGGATGGGTTCAGTGCTCATCTATAGGGATGGGTTCTGCTCATTCACAACAGTAGGATAGGTTCACTCACAAGCAGTTCAGCAGAGGGCATGTGCGGTTCACCGCCTCTCATCCTTCTTTGCATAGCCTGGCTTGTAGTCCAAGCCTTTTTCCCAAAATTGTGAGGGGTAATGACTTCAAATGGCTCCTCACTATCAATGTCAAATTTGGCTCTGAGGAGGGCTGTGATCAATCTGCCAAATGGTAGGCCAGCTAGCTTCTGCTCCTTTTTCAACTTGGCACTAATGTCAGCCATGGCTTTGAAAATTAGCATAGGGGCATTGAAAAACTGCCCCTTGGAGAAATGAAAGAGGGCCTCTAAAATTGGTGTTCTCCTCTCTTGGCTGTGCCTAGTGACATAGAAGCTTCCCCTTAAAATGGAATCCATTAATAGAAATTGGGGGGCAAGGTCTCTTCTCATGATGGACTGCCCAGTGCCCACAATACCCTGATTTAAATGTGCAGCCATCTCTCTAAAGGAGGTCATTTGAGCACCAAAGGACAGGGATCAAATTGGAATGGTATCCCTAAAGCATTCCTATGTCTTCAAATGCCACAGTAAGATCGCAATCATCAATGAAAATGACTAGGGTAGGGACATCAGCATCTCTTTCAGTGACCTTGATTAGGTTTTGGTACCATAACTTCACCATTCTTAGGTAAATTTTCTCTGGCAAGGGGGTAAGGATATTGCTTAGTGAAGCCTCTCTAATGTATCTTAAGGATGGTAAGCAATCTGGTTTGGTGACGAAAAAAGTTTCGTCCACCATCAGCTCAAGTATTAGTTTCTGAGCTTCAATGAAGGGGTTAGGTAAGACCAAATGAATGGGCAGAGGAGGAAGCTCAGGCTCAGGGCTAGTAGCAGCAAGGATGGGTTCCTCATGTCTAATTTTCTTTCCTTTCTCCACCCTAGCTGCTTATCCATAGATAGTTTCGGTTTAGCTAAAGTTTTGGCTTTTCCTTTTGCTTTTGGGGTCAATTTGCTCACTTTCTTAGCAGAGGATTTGGGGAACATAGCAGCCAATGATTTCTCTGCTTTTCCCATTCTAGATTGATGTATAAAAATGCCCAAAATAGATGCTGACACAGAATCAAATTACTAAATGCTAACCAGAGAGAATGGGCAGAGAAATATCGAGATCTAGGGTTTATGTTTGAACGAGTTGTTTGCTTATAGAAATCCCCCAGATTAAAAGCTGAAATCCTTCTCGCAAACGCAAATGATCGAACAATGAGACAAAAGTGTAGTAAGCTTCTTAAATCGTGCAAGGAAAGAACGAAGTAGGGTTTCATGGAAAGAGTCGCTCTGCGAGAGAGTTTGAAATGAAACCCCACCGTGAAAGGTTTAAATATACTCAAAGTTAATATCGCAAAGTGCCTTTAAGTTTTTGAAAAGTTCCAAAAGAGACCTTTTTACAATTGTGAATGGCATCAGTACCATTCGACAAGTTAACTGCTTCAAAAACATTATTTCGCAAAGGAATTAGCTTCAGAACTATCTTTTCGAAAAGAAAATGGCTTCAACACCAACTATTCGGACAGCAAATTCTTGCTTTTAGCTTCATTACAGATCCGAGTCTATTCAAAAGTAAATTGGACTTTGCGAAAGAGAATTATTACTTCGACTTAACTTTGAGCATGTTTAAACTATGCGAAAAGAGATAAAAGCGAACAGAAAATAAGCAAAAACTATGATATACAAACATAATATACAGTTTTCTACCATCAGATTTTTGGAGATTCGTGATGATAGATGGGCAACACAGGCTCCTGGGTATTTTCAATGCATGGTTTGAGCCTCTGACCATTTACCTTTATGATTCTTCCATTACTTTGATCAAGGATGTCAGACTCGAAGAAGGCATCAATGACAGTATGGCCCTTCCCACGGATCTCGGTTTTCACAGGAAAATCTTGAGTTTTGAGTTAAATAACCATACCTTAGAACCAGCTGTGAACTCTTTTCTCAATAAATTTTTATCATGAAAAGTTTTGAGTTTCTCTTTATACAATCTTGAATTTGTGTATGCATCCATTCGCAGCTCTTCTAACTCAGCAAGTTGCAATTTCCTGTGATTACCGGATGTTAGATCCATGTTCAATGTTTTAATGGCCCAAAAGCTTTATATTCTAACTCTCTTTGGTAAATGGCATGCTTTGCCATAGACCAACCTAAATGAGGGACATACCAATTGGGGTTTTATAGGCATCCTATATGCCCACAATGCATCATTAAACAAGGACCAATCCTTTACATCCTTCTTCACGGTCTTTTCAAAATATGTTTGATTTCTCTATTGGAAATCTCCACTTGTCCACTGGTTTGTGGATGATATGGAGTGGCTACTCTATGAGTCACAGAGTATTTCTTCAACAAAGTTTCAAAATGTCTATTACAAAAATGGCTTCCCCCATCACTGATAATGGCTCTAGGAAAACCAAACCTGGAAAAAATGTGATCCTTAAGAAATTTCAGAACCACTTTGTGATCATTTGTTTTAGTAGTTGTGGCTTCAATCCATTTGGATACATAATTCACAGCTACTAAAATGAAGTTATTCCCATTGGAAGGAGGGAAGGGACCTATGAAGTCTATCCCCCAAACATCAAACAATTCTACTATCAAAATAGGTCAGAAGGCATTGAGTTTCTCTTGGAAATCTTGCCTAATTTACGATTCAAGCGGGACTTTACAATCTTTGAGGCATCCTTGAAAAGTGTAGGCCAATAAAATCCACATTGTAAAACTTTTGCAGCAGTTTTATTCCCACTAAAATGACCTCCACAGGCCTGCTCATGACACATAGAAAGTATTCTACGAAATTCTTGGTCAGGGACACATTTCCTTTTTATTTGATCTGCACAACTCTTAAACAGATAAGGATCCTCCCAGATGAAGTGGTTAACCTTTGAGAAGAAAAGATCTTTATCCATTCTATTCCAATGTTGAGGAATTCTTCCAGTAGCCAAAAAGTTGACTATGTTTGCAAACCAAGGAGTGTGTACACTAATGGCAAAAAGTTGCTCATCAGGGAAAGATTCATTGATAGGCAACCTATCAATCTCAGCAGTTAAAATTCTGGAGAGGTGATCAGCCACCACATTTTCCACCCCCTTTTTATCTTTAATCTGTAGATCAAATTCCTGTAATAGGAGAATCCACCTGATTAATCTTGGTTTAGTGTCCTTCTTAGACAGAACGTATTTCAAAGCAGAGTGGTCAGTGAACACCATTATTTGTGAACCCAAGACATATGACCTGAATTTCTCTAAAGTAAAAACAATTGCCAGCAGCTCCTTCTCAGTTGTTGTGTAATTGAGCTGTGCATCAATCATTGATCTACTGGCATAAGCTATGACATGAGGCAGCTTATCTTTTCTCTGTCCAAGGACAGCTCCCAAAGCATAATCTGATGCATCACACATCAGTTCAAAAGGTAATGAATAATCTGGAGACTGCAATATTGGAGCTGAAATCAAACAGTTTTTTAGGAATTCAAAAGCCTTCATGCATTCATTATTGAAAACAAAAGGGACATCTTGGCACAACAAATGACAAAGAGGTTTGGTTATTTTACTGAAGTCCTTGATGAACCTTCTGTAAAATCCAGCATGTCCTAGGAAACTTCTGATTTGTTTAACAGTTTTGGGAGGTGGTAAATGTGCAATTAACTCAATTTTTGCTTTGTCCACCTCAATGCCCTTGTGGGAAACAACATGGCCAAGGACAATGCCCTGGGTGACCATGAAATGGCTCTTTTCCCAGCTCAAAACCAGATTGGTTTCTTCACATCTTTGTAGTACCAATTTGAGATGGTGTAAACACTGGGAAAAATTGTCGCCATAGATTGAAAAATCATCCATAAAAATCTCCATAAATTGGTCAATCATATCAGAAAAAATGGCATGCATGCATCTTTGGAAGGTAGCAGGAGCATTACAAAGACCAAAAGGCATTCTCCTATAGGCAAAAGTGCCAAAAGGGCAAGTGAATGTGGTCTTTTCCTGATCTTGTGGGTACACGAATCGGTTGTAACCAGAGTAACCATCAAGAAAACAAGAATAAGCTTTTCACGCTAGCTTATCTAAGATCCGATCAATGAATGGGAGGGGAAATGGTCTTTTTACGGTCATTGCATTTAATTTTACGTAATCAATGCAGACTCTCCATCCAGTTGTTTGTCCGGTTGACATAAGCTCACCGTAATCTGAGGTTACTGATGATTCCAGATTTCTTAGGTACCACGTGAGGTGCCTAGTGAATCTAAATGGGGTAAATGGCCCCTGCATCCAACAACTTAACAACCTCTTTCATGACCACTTCTTGCATATGAGGGTTCAACCTCCTTTGCATTTCCCTAGAAGGCTTTGCATCTTCTTCCAAGTGGATTTTGTGCATGCAAACAGCTGGACTGATTCCTCCAAAATCAACAATAGTCCAATTGCCCTTTTATGTTCTTTCAAGACTATCAACTTCCTCTTGCTCCTTTGTGAGAGAGGAAGAAATAATGGCGAGCAATGATTTATGATTACCTAAGAACACATACTTCAAATTTTTCGGCATGCTTTAGTTCTAAATCGTTGAGAAAAGAAGGTAACAAAGGTACCTTAGACGTTTGTGGAAGGGGAGAGTAGCAGTTTCAAGAAGAGAAACTTGTGATTGATTAAGAGTTCCTTGCACAACATTTATTTCCTCGAATTTGAGATACAACTTGCTTTTTTCATATCCCCAAGCATCTTTAACATCTGTGGTGAAGTCTTCACCGAGAAATTGTTGTAAAGTCCCTTCCACAAGTTCATCCAATAGATCAACATGAAAATATTCTTCAGAGTGAATTGAGGTCAGTGACTGCATTATAAACATTTAATTTTACCTTCATGTTTCCAAATGATATTTCCATAATACTGCGGACTGCATTGAATGCAAGCATTTGTCAGAGCTGTGAATGGTCTTCCCAAAATGACATGTGGATGGAAGTTTTGCTTTTGGTTGGTTCCATATCCAAAACTAGAAAATCGGCAGGATAGAAGAATTTATCTACTCCCACCAATACATCTTCAATCATCCCTCGGCTTTCTTTCGGATCATGCGCTAGTTGTAACACCACATGAGTGGCCTTTAATTCTCCCAAACCTAGTTTCTCATATACAGAATATGGAAGTAGGTTGACACTAGCACCCAGATCTAATAAAGCCTTTTCAATGGTGTGTTCCCCAATAATGCAAGGGATTGTGGGGATTCTAGGATCTTGAAGTTTAGGAGGTGTAGCAATGGATAACACCTGATTAATTCTTTCCACAGCAAAGACCTTCTTGGACAAGCTGTATCCTAGGTACATCTTTTGTGAGTCTGAAACATCTTCTGTCTTTTGTGAGTGCAAACATCTTTCAAAAATTTTGCAAATGCTGGAATTTGTTTGATTGCCTCAAGCAAAGGTAAATTTATCTTGACTTGCTTGAAAGTCTCCATCATGTCATCTATTTTTGTGTTCCCTTTATCAAAAGGGGATACAGATTTCATTGCATGAGGAAATGGTAAATGAGGAACTAATCTTTCATCTACAGCTTTAGAAGTATTTTCAGAAATTTTTTTAATTTTCTGTTTTTCATTATTTTGGTTTTTCTGAGGTACATCAGCAACCCCACAGCTATCACTATGTCGCTTCACGCATATCTTTATCCTCTCTCATTTCTTTCTTCTTCAGTACCTACTTTGTTATCTATCATTTTTCCACTTCTCAAAGTGGTGACAATTTTTACTTCTTCATGTGAATTAGAAGCTTCTCCAACCATGAACTGTCCTTTGGGATTGTTCAAAGGTTGGCTGGGTAACTTTCCTTCCTCTCTTTTGCCAAGGTATTTGAAAGTTGTCCCAATGTTTCTTCAATCTTCTTTATGCTCCGTGAAAGTTCATAGTCTGAGTTAAAGATCCTAAATTCAAGTGAATTTAGGACTTGATCTTCAAAAGAAAGGGACCCGGAGGGGTTTGAATCGGCAAATCGTTGCATGTGTTGTTGTGGAATGGGCCAATGAAAGTTTGGTTTGACATAAAAATTTCGCTTGATAAGGCCGTGCGCTTTGAAAGGCATTTGATTCTTTGGTTGTTGGGATTGGTAATTCTTGGTTCCACCTCAAATTGGGGTGTGCCTCCATGGCTAATCATTTGACTGCATCTGTCCAAATGATTGAGCAACATGAGCTTGTTCCACCATTAAATCTGGGAACTGTGATGCAGCAGGACATTGGTCAATTGAATGAGTAGGGGACTGGCATATCAGACATGCCTCCTCTACTCTTGAAACATTTGGATTTTTAAGTGAGTCCATCAATCTATCAAACTTTGTGGTTAGATTGTCCATCTTTCTTTCCAACTCATTCACCTCATAGATCTTCCCTTTGGTGGGTTGGTGATTGTTCAACCTAGCAGGATTTTCAATTTCTCTTGACAGAGATTCCTGCTGAGTTGAGTTTTCACCAATCACTTCAAATAAGTCCCAAACCTCTTCAACTGTTTTTTGCAAGTAAGTGCCTCCACAGGAGGCATCCACCATATTTTTGCCTTTTTGATCAATTCCTTGATAGAAGCTTTGAACTAGCTGCCATCTAGGAATTTGATGATGAGGACATTGCCTTAAAAGTTCCTTAAATCTTTCCCATGCTTCATGGAAAGTTTCAGTTGAGTTTTGGGAGAATGAAATGATACTTTGTCTCAATTGGCTTGTTTTAGACATTGGGAAATATTTGGCTAAAAATTGACACTGCAAATCATTCCAAGAAGTGATACTGTTTGGTGCTAACATGGATAACCATGCTCTAGCTTTATCCTTTAATGAAAAAGGAAAGAGCCTAAGCTTGGTTGCTTCTGGACCAAGTCCAGCTATGTTGAATGTGGTGCAAAGAGCCAAGAATTCATCCACATGTTTGTATGGGTCTTCCTTACTCAACCCATGGAAGGAAGGAAGCATTTGGATAGTTGATGATTTGATCTCATAATTTCCTTCAACAGTAGGAAATTGAATGCAAAAGGGAGAATTATAAGCACCCGTGCAAAAGTAATCCTCAAAAGTCGAGGTTCTTCACCCATAGTAGCGTAATTCGTGTTGTTTGTTTGGTTCAGTAGCCTTTCAACTTAAATTCAAGGGGACAATCTCGTAATGAGAGTCCTCCTACCAAACATACAACTGTAACAAAAAACTGATTATTCACAGCGAACCTTCAGAATTTCTTTTTATGTAGTTTCCCTTCTTCAAAAATTGGACATGAATATCTGCACAGGTATAAACAATAGAATAGTTTAGTAATGATATAAAAAATAAAGGCAAAAAACTTAGGTCTACCTATTTTAGAACAAATTTCAAGAACGGTGCCAAAAACTTGTTGTTGCTTCTTAGTGTGCTTGATTTATGTGTTTTGAAAATGATTTATAAAGCTAAATTACAGTGGCTCTAGACTATATAAAAAAAATAAAGAAATATCAGCACAGTTAGAAGAGAATTAGCCTACAAGATCAGGGCCAATTGTAGCAAGTTTTAAAAGTAAGTGAGTGAAAGATTGTTCACAGAGAATTTGTCTAAAATGTAAGATAAACCTCCAGATCTGAGCTACCAGATCTGGCTTCTTATCCTATCTAGAAAACTGATAAGATGAGAGGTTTGAATTTGTCACGTTTAACTAACTAAAAACAAAGAAAAATTTAAACTAAATGATCCAGATCCGAGTTGGGGGAATGATTGAAACAAAGATGGAGAAGTAATATCTAAATCTAATTTGGTCTTTGAAATCTAATGAGAATAACTGCAGCTCAACAGAGGTGATCCAATCTTCATCTGGCTACAAGCACAGATGTAAGAGAGATAAATATAATTCAAAGATTAGGCTTACACTTATGGCTATGGTCTGTCCACTTTAATGGCCACAAACCATCCAATAGTCTTTAATCCAAATCCTCAATTCAGAACAAGAAACATCACTACAAATGCTGTAAGAGATTAGGTTACAAACACTAATTCTCACAGGATTAATGAATCAAGGGAAATTGCATGCAAAACAATGAATCTAAAGGAGTCTAATGTACTGAGGAGATCAGAGGGAACCCTTGACATGAGTCCAATGGAGAATGCATAGTTTACAACAACCTTTTAAAATTCATCCTTACAATTTATAGAGCACGGCTTAACAGCTCTCGGATTTGCAGTCTTGGATGCAAACTCTCCTTAGAGTTACATCAGTATCTCACAGCTCTCAAATGCAAGTACAAAGTAGGCTATTAGGTATAAAATTTGGCCGGGAAATGGGGATTAGAAATGAAACTCAAAATCTGGATGCCCCAATTGGGCAAATGCTTCGTCTATTTATAGCTTTCCCGTGTCCAAATTTCGGATGTGTATCAACCAATCAGAGGTTCTCAGATCTGTATTGACCAATGGTAGTCGAGCACGGGGATCTAGATCTATTCTGGCCAATCAGAATTTCTCGATCTGGTTCAGCCAATCAGGTGAAAAAGGCATCAATTCTATTATGCATTTTAAAAGTTTTGTTAGAGTTTCTAGAAGTTCCCGCCAAGTTATTCCCTCTCTAGGTGCTCACGTGGGGTGGAATATTCCTTCGCTTCATGCTTAGAACCCTCTGGAATGTCCCTAGGTTTTAAAATGTATTGGGACGTGTGCAATAGATTACTGAATTGCCCTTGTTAAAGCTGTGAATCTCCAGAATGCCTCTTCGCACAGCTTAAGAGCCTTTTCGCAAAGTGTTGTGACTCCTGAAGCTCTTTTCGCAATGTTCTGGTTCTGTTCGAATTGTGTTTTCTTCTTTTCACAAAGTTCAATCCTCTCTTCGAACAGTTCAGATGCTCTTCGAATGCTACGCCTGGAATTTTATTGCTTTTCGCAGAGTTTCAGGTTCTTTGCAAAAAGTACAGGTTCTTTGCGAAAAGGACTCTGTAGTGCATTTTTCTGTTCGAATTGTTCCATACTTCTCTTCCAAGTCTTTGCTTCTTCTATTCAGACCTTTCAACAGCTGATGAGGTTGTTTCTTCACTTTCTTCCTTTGGATTGACATGGATTGTCATCTTATTGGCACTTTTAAGCTGCTTTTATGGTTAAGCCTGTCTTTATTGTTAGCTGCAACATAAGCACTTAAAAAACTTATTTAGTTCTCTCAAGGGTCTATCAAGGCCCAGATTAAGGGGTGAAAAATGGTATTTTCCAGTTCTCAACAGTAGCCTGCTGGGTATTCTTGGAGGAACCTCCAAAACTTGAGGTGGAGATAAGATTCATATCCTCAACCCCAGCAGTAGCAAGTGGTTGCTCCTTACAGATCCCAGCACCAGTTTAACCAAGGGTACCCACTAAGGTAAAATTTTCTGCTACCTACCCCCCAGTCTAACTAGTTGGCCCTGCCCCCACAATAGTCCAGATCCTCTTCATTTGAAGAGAAAATGCTGGCTTTAATGTAAAATTTGGGAAACCTGGTACAGACTGTCAATTCTCATGGACAGAGCATTAAGAAGATTGAGGACTAGTTGGGTCAAATTTGTAATGCTTTGAACAGACAGGAGTAAGGAAAATTGCCTGGTCAACCCCTGACAAATCCAAAAGAGCAGTATATGATTGGAGATGCATCCTCCACTCATGAGGAAGCTAGTGCTCAATGATCCAAAGATTGGTAATAAGTAAACCATATGTATGAAAGTATGTTCTAATATGTGTTGTTTCGAAAATTTTCAATTTCTGTTGTTAGTGTGGTATTGTTTTATTTGTTTTGCTTTTTCTGTTTTTGAAATTTGTATTGAATTCCATGTTCAATACATGTGCATTTTTGTCATTTGAATTTGCTGTGTATGTTTGTTGATAAATGGATGAGGTGCTCTCTTCATAATTGCCATGAACTTGAACTGAAAAACTATCTTTAAGATTTTTCAATTCTGATGAATTGATATTGTTAAGGGGTACTTAATTATCATGTTGAAATGAAGTACATGTGAGAGGTTTGGTACTGATACTCTGTGGTCAGGTGCACAATAGCATGGATGCACTAACCAATGTGTAGCACTAAGTTAAAAGATTAAAGAATGAGAATACTGCATTCTCGCAGGCCTTAAAGGCTTCAATCAATTGCGCGAGCCCATTTTTGGCTCTCCCGCATGCTAAAATGCCCGAACAAAAGGCTGAAATCCTGGAAAGGCAACTTGCTCTATTAACTATGGGAGTACCTTCCAATACTGTTGGACCTACTTAAGACGCTGCTGCTGTGAAGAAAGATAAAGAAAAGGGAATAAAATTTAAGAATGAACAAGCAGATAATTAGATGATTTAATTTTTGCACATGTACTTAGTTAGGAAGTAGTGTGTAGTTTCTTTATTTTTGTTTGTCTATTTATTGTTTGTTGTGTGTTGTTTATTTTTCTTTCCTGCTGCTTCTTTTCTTTTAATATCTCTGTTTTCACCCTGCTGCACATCCACATGTACCTTTGAATCAGTGAGGACACTGCTCCTCATAGGTTTGGGGGTGTGGCAAGGTTTGCCAATGAAATAGTTAACCTAAATACAGCAGAATCAAGTGAGTAAGATAGAAATGGAGCCATGATCACTTAAGAATCATAAAAAAATGAGAAATTTAAAATTTTTGCAAACCTTTAGGCATTACAAGCTTTTAAATTTTAACTTTTCCATGCTGTGACCACCAAAAAAACTCACTTGTATTAGTACGTACTTAATCATTAAAGAGAAAAAAAGGTAAGGACATGCCTAAGAGTTCAATGGAAGACCATAACTAGTGAGATTTGGGCCTACAAAAATTTTCTCCTTCCTTTGAGGAGTGACTAAGGCAATTCTTTTAGCTCTAAGGACTGACTGAGTCAATTCCCTCACTAGAAGTTAGACACCTCCAAGTTGAAACAACTAACAGCACTCATGACACCTAGGAAAGTATCAAGGCCTTCTCTTGCACAGTTTGAGCTTAAACAGACCAAACCCTAACCAACTGCCCTTATGCACACACCTTTGTAGACACCCAAATTTGGCCCAAGGTCCGATCGAGATACATTTCAAGACAGGTGTGCCTCTGAGCTTTTTGATGACATGTATGGTACCCTCAGATACCTTTTCAAACTCTTAGGAACCTTCTAGAACCCTTAGAACCTGTTCTGAATCTAAACCTAGCCTCCCCAAGCCACGGATGAAGAGGAGTGCACTGGAACTAGCTATGGGCTTTTACTTCGATTAAATCACATACCTTTGAAAAGTAGAAGTTGTCAGCTTTTCAACAAGCCAAGAATTGCCCCAATCAGAGTGGTACATTGGAAGATATGGCGGTCCGAACTTGGAGGGCAAAAAAGTAATCTCAAGTGGCCCCCCTAGGGATTGGGCGCAACTAATAGTTGCGCCAGTTATATTTTAACCTGGCGCAACTATTAGTTGCACCAAGCTACTTTCCTCAGATTTAAGCCTAACGCAACTAATAATTATGCCAGCATTGAGGTGGACCCCACCTCGGGAAGCCAACTTCCAGGCTACTGTGCTACACTATTTCACTATACAAATGCCTGGCGCAACTAATAGTTGCGCCAGGCTTATTAACAGTGCCCTCTGGTTTTGCCTCGAATTTTAGGTGTGTTTTAATAGTTCTGTTGCACCCCTTTGCACCCAATTTGTAACCCCTTCAGTGACTTAAGGACCCACTCTATCATCCACCATTAGAACCACCTTCACACCTTTCCAAGCTCTTAAAATCTTAGGAAACCTTAGATGTGAGATTACCTAATTGCTAAACCCAATTATCATCTAAGTAGCCTCCTAACCCACCCATTTCTTATAAATACAGCCTCCCTCCCCTTGGATTAATGTTTGAGAATTTTTACCTAAGAGAGAAAGAGCTTAAAGTGAGAAGATCTTTCCCCCTTTGGTGCACCATTGCTCATACAAATTTCAGAATTCTAAAACCCCCTTTGAGTGATATTTTCTACCTCAGAACCCTTAGTTTAGGTTTATGCTACCCATTTACCTTCCCTCTCTACCCCTTAGCTAGCAAGCCTTAGAGCTTAGAACTCCTATTTTCACTATACAAGACTTTGAATTCTCATCAAAGTAAGCCAACGCAAGGCTCTCCTACAGTGCTACAAGGGCCCGAGGGCTCTGGCTCTCCCCATCCTCCCATTTGTGCCGTTACACCGCCGAATTTTTGGTTAGAACAGAGGGACACAAATAGGATTCAAGGCCCATTTGGGCAAGAGAAAATCATTTTCTTTTCTTTTACTTTATTTTTGTTTTTGTCATATTTTTAGTACTTCGGTGCTCATAAAAATGAACTAGGTTTCCCGGGACACCAAAAGCTCTGGGTGGCGACTTTATATTTTTGCTAGCAAGTGCATCGCCGCGACGGGATCATCACAAATCTCACGATTGCACAAATGGCGACTCTGCTAGGGATAGCTTTTAGAGCTTCTCCTTGAAATTTAGCCATTTCTTTTTATTTTACTAACCATTTTTGCTATTTTTGTTATTTTCTCACCCCTACTTTTTCGTCATTTACATGCCTTCGTCGATCGGCAGGCGTACTTGTGCATTATCTTTATTTTTCCTTACATTTCCATCATTTTAGGTGCCTTAGCTAATTGGTGGGCCTACTTGAGGATCGTCTTTCAATTTCTTTAATTTTTCATTATTTAAAGTGCCTTAGCCTATTGGCGGGCCTACTTGTACAAACATATTCCACCAGTGGACCTCGGCCCGTAGTGGCGGCATGGGGTCATCACCCCCAGTCTTTGAACTAAAGAAAACTTCTATGAAAAAAAAGGCTTTGAAAAAATTTAAAATTGAACCAAGAATAGGGAGCTTAATTAACTTGTTTTTATGGGGTAGAGTTTTAAAGGGTTGGGTTTAGGCACACATACAATCACCCAGGTCTTAGTATGGTGGGCAGCCCCTAGTGGTGATGATCCAAAAAAGTCCCAGCCCACCTAGTATCTAAGAAGGCGCTCACGCAAGAGGTATATTGGGTGGGTTCCTATTCCAAAGATGAAAACCCTTGGAGAGCGCGCTAGCTAGTTATACCAGACTCAAACCTTTAGGATTTGGTAAGGAGAGGATCGATCATATAAAATCAGTTAGTTCTCGGAAGCCCAGCTTCCACAAAAAACTTGTTTGGAGACCAACCCCGGACTGAAGTGGATGCTGTCAAACAAGCTGGAGAGCCAAATTGCTCTGGCACAACTATTAGTTGCACCAATGAAAATTATCCCAACAGTACATTGGCGCAACTATTAGTTGTGCCAGCTTTAAAACTAGCACTTTTGGTTTTGCACATATATTAGTTGCGCCAGTGGAATTCTGAGCAACCCAGTTCGGAACTATGGCCTTTTTCCACATCCCAAGTCCCCCGATTAGTGTGTTTAGTACTTCTGATTAGGCCCCGCCATCTCTGACACCCAATATGCCCCCGTCCGTCAAAAGAAGGTAACTTCTTTTTGACTCATTTCTGGGGATCGGGTTGTTCGCCTTGGTTTTCGTGCCTTCAATAGATCAAAGGTTTTCCTTTGATTCTTTCAAAGTGCTTTCGAGTCATCATCGCGAGTCTATAGTTAGGGTACGAAAGCCACCCGAGAAGGGAATTCTAAAGCCTCATAACCTTTATTTAAAAAAAAAAAGAATTTCCAAAAAATTAAAAATCAAAAAACCTAAAAATAGAGTTCTTGTGGTGCCGGCACAACGTCATCATCTTGCCCTCCGTCGTCCCGTAGGGGAAGAAGGAAGAGGACTTTTGGGCCTTATCCAAGGCACCCTTACCCAACCTGTTCCCGTAGAATGTCGTGGCTATTAGACCCGGCTTATGCCGATCCCAACTCATCCCCGCCATATTCTCCAATCCGTTCCCATTCGGGGGAAGTCTTTTCCACCATCCCCTTTACCCAATCACCCTTTATTGTTACTGGCCCGTTTGGCGCCCCCATTTTCCCAACCGCTACCTTCCAAAACATCCAAAGTCCAACTCCCAACTCCCCATCTTTTACCCAAACCATGCCCATGACAACCCCAAACCCATTCTCCCAATCCACATCCATGCCCCATTTCCCATCTTTCCCCTATAGGCCTGATCCACCCACATTCACATACACCACTTCCGCCTTATCCAACCCCTCATAAATCCTCCCATCTATCCGGGTCATGCCCATTTTTAATGAGGCCATGCCTGATTTTTCTCACCCTCCACACCATACCCCCCTTCATCCCAAAACATACCCAATACATCCCCTCATCCCTCCAATCCACCCCATATTCCATCACTTACCCGAGTCATGCCCAATTTTACCAGGGCCATGCCCAATTTATCCCCCACATGCATTTCATCCATACCCTATCACCCCTTAAATCCACCATCTCCTTCCGACCCTCCTTCTATGACCATGATGGAGGAGATGTTCCAAGACTACTCCATGTGGAAGGCTTCCCAAAATGCCTCCCCTCCTCCACACCCCACATCCATGGACCCATCCCATACCCTAGCCAATTTCCATGCCTTGTTCCCCCATGACCCCTATCAACCTCCCATAATCCACACCATCCAAACCCCCATACCCCAAGGCCCCATGGCCCAAACCTCCATTTCCCACATTCCTCATGGCCCCATGGCCCAAACCTTCATTCCCCACATGTCTCATGCCCTAGACCCATCAAGGCCCAATGGGCCAGACCCACCAAGGCCCAATGATCTAGACCCATCAACGCCCAATGGCCTAGATCCATCAAGGCCTAATGGGCTAGACCCACCAAGGCCAAATGGGCCAAACCCATCAAGGCCCCATGGCCCATACCCACCAAGGGCCCATGGTTCAAACTAACTAGGGGCCCATGGCGCAAACCAATCAATGGCCCATGGCCCAAACCTATAATAACCAAGGCTTCATGGCCCAACCCTCCCAAGGCTTCATGGCCCAAACCCAAGCCCAAAACCTTGGAACCCCGCACCAATACCCCCCACAATACTCTCAAAATTTCACCCACCCCCAACCGTCACACTCGGGTCAAACCCATGCTGTACCCCAAACCCAATTTCCTCACAGCCCCATATCCCATGACCATCTCCTAACTTTCCCCCATACCCAATGGCCTCATCAGGCCCCACCCCTAAACCAAGCTACAACCTACCCCATCACCCCACAACACCTCCCTTACATTCAAAGGGCACACCCAACCCACATCCAGTCCAATCCCATCCAGCCAACACATCAGTATGAAAATCTCACCCTTGTGTCACCCTATGTAGACTAGTAGTATGAGGAGGACGAGATAAGAAATAGTAAGGCCTATGCCGGGGCAGCAACCAATGCCGAAGGAATCAGAACAGCCGAAAGAGCAGTTGGAAAAATCCAAAAGCAATTACAGAAGATGGGTGATGGTGAAATCCACGCCACAGACTTCACGGATTTATGCCTATTTGCTGAAGTCCGCCTGCCCCTAAAATTTAAAATGCCGGCATTCGATAAATATAGCGGCGCAGGCAACCCGATCGCACACCTCAAGTCCTATTGTGGGGACATGTGCCAATACGGGGGGGACGAGAGACTGCTAATAAAAGTCTTTCAGAATAGTTTGACGGATCCGGCCCTGGATGGTTCACATCCTTGGAACCATCCATGATGAAGACATGGAAAGATCTTACCCACCTATTCTAACAGCAATATGTCTACAACATAGACATTGAGCCCCGCAAGTCAGATTTGGCCCATTTGAAATAAAATCCCAATGAAACCTTCAGCGACTATTTGGGGCGTTGGAGAGCATTGACAGCTCAAATCAGAAATAGAATACCAAACGATGAGTAGATAGAGATGATTTCAAAGAATACCCTACCAGTGATCTCAGATTTTCTTGTATACCAGCAGCAGTCCAGTTTTACTGGCCTGGTAAGAAATGCTAACCGCTGTGAGGACACCATCATGGAAGGACGGTTGAACAAGAATGCACCCGGGGGGCCCAGTGGGGTTAGGAGATTTACTGAACAGAAGAATGATAGGACAACAGGGGCAGAGGTGCAAAATGTTGCAAACACCCTGCCAAACAATAACAATGTAGCCCCGTTCTAATTCTAAGTAGCGTAGCTAAGGCCATTTAGAACTGAGCAGATACAGAGGACAGGAAATGGGCAGGGAATACAGATGACTCATGAACAAAGGAGGGCCCACTATGACCGAGTATTTACGCCCCTAGGGCAATCACTAAGTATACTTTTGCCTTTATTAATAGAAAAGGGATTAGTTACTATCCGTCAACCACAACCTCCTCCTCACCCAATCCCAAAGAATTATGACCCGAATACCCACTACAATTTTCATCAGGTTCTGGGTCACTCGACTAATTACTGCTTCCCATTGAATCATGCGATCCAAGATTTAATCGATGTTGGGAAGATCATTCTCCTGACACCTTCTCAAGAAAACTAGCACATAAACATCCATCAAGTGTCGTTGCCCCCACATCCTACCGAAGGAGTAGGTCCCAGATCCACCATCGGGATGGTAGAGGAAAATGAGGAGTTTGAGTTTGACCCGTCCGATTATATCAGTGATCAGGAGAGCTATGTAGCACCATTCCCGAGAAATATTGATGAAAGGAATATCGGGGTGATTGAACCCCTAAATTTGTCAGATTATTTCCCCAACCCAACTCCACAAACTGAACCCTTAGATCTCAAGGCATACTTTCCATCACCCACACCCATCAATTATATGCACATAAATGCATATCAACCATACACCACCACCCCCATCAATTACCGAATGAACCAACAGGCCCCCAATCCTCCACCGCCAATAAACTACCAATGGCCTGCGCCCACCCCATTACCCCCAATTCAACCACCCACAAACTCCACCACCCCCCGTCAATTGCCTAATGACCCATCAAAACCCCAATCCTCCGCCAGCACCATCAGCTACCAATGGCCTACCTTTACCCCTTTTCTTCTAGTACCACAACCCTTAAGCCTCATCACCCCCATTTGGCCCAATTTGGCCATTCAACTAGCTATTACTAAGGTAAATCAAGTGTTACCCGCACCACCTGGACCCACAGTGCAAGTGCCTCTGGTACTGGCGGCTATACCATTTCAGATATTGGGACCGACCTATGATCCTCAACAGGTCGCGGTGAGTTATGAACAAACAGATGTCAACGCTGGCAGCCATAGAGAAGGGGCAAAGGGGAAGAAATATAGCACAGTGAACTCATTCGAGAAAATGAGTCAAGAGCATATACTAGAGATTCAGCTGAGAAGAATGCCTACCCATATAATTGTATTGGATTTATTGATGATGTCCCCACTCTATTTCCAAGCATTAATGGGGGCGTTAAAGAATGTGCTTGTGTCACTTCAAGTTTGCCCATAAGAAGTTGGGCAGATAATTGGCCAAGTGATGGCTCCGAATGCCATTTCATTTTCTGATGCTGACTTACCAGAGGAAGGAGGTAGCCACTCGAAATCTTTGAATATAACCGTTGAGTCAAGAAATATGGTAATCCCCTTGGTTCTAATCAATAATGGGTCTGCATCAAATATATGCCCATTAAGAACCGCCACAAAGATCGGAGTAGATCCATGCATGTTGAGACCCACAAGAACCAGTGCTAAAGGTTTTGACAATACCCGGAGAGAAATAATGGGAGAAGTTGATCTTGAGCTGTTAATCGGGCCAATGAACTTTTCCATATTGTTTCAGGTAATGGACATTAAATCCTCATTTAATCTATTGTTGGGGCACTTGTGGCTGCACGAAGTCGAAGCCATACCTTCCACATTACACCAGAAACTCAAATTTGCTTATGGCATAAGATCATCACGATCATCGGTGAGGGGCATAGTGAGAAAGAGAAGGCCGCCAACAGCATGGAGAAAGCCAATATGCTAGATATACCACACACCGTTGAGGATGTCGATCTCCATAGTTTCGAATATGAAGTATCGGCAATACTCTCAGAGCCTATTGAGGGCATCATTCCTAAAACTGGAGGCGGAATGATAGCAGCGGTGGCTATGCTCCAAAAGTGGGGCTATCAGAAAGGAAGGGGTCTGGGACTCTGATTACAAGGGAGGAAGGAGCCCGTCACAGCTAAGGGTGGTAAGAAAGTTAGGTTTGGGCTAGGTTACAAGCCCACGAAAGAAGTAAGAGAGGCTAAGAAGAAAGCCCGTGCCACTGTAGCTGCAAAAGCCAAGGGGATCCACATAGAAGAAAAACCCCGTCCTAGGCCTCACATCAGGAATTCATTCATAAGTGTCGGGGTTGTGAAGATTGACCGGAATGGGGAAACCCAATTAACCCCACACAAGCCGACAACACCAGTCCACCCCACCAATCCCTACATCACCCTTCCCGGCCTTGAGATAGATATGGCCTCGTTATCCCTCTTTGAGGAATGACGACCTATACCTGAACAAACTCCCTCTGTGGTAAATTACCACAAAACGGTGCTATCATTTGAGGATGCCATCTCAGGCGAAATGGAGATTAACATGATCGAAGATGACTCCAGTGAGCCATATCAGTCAGCCCCCTGTTAAGCACTAATTTTTGCCACTTTCTACACCTTTAAACCTGGCTTTTGCTAAGCCTTAGAGTATTTAATAATTATTTTTAGTGATGTTTTGCAGTAATGGGGTTAATTACATCCTTAGTGCAGTTTTCAGTTAAGAAGTACCAATAAGAAGGAGTTTTCAACCATTTAAAAGCAGTTTCAGAATTTCACTCCCGAATAGCTACAATTTTGATGCACCTGAGCAGATTTGATGTTGGGTAGTTGCACTTGATGAAGAGTAAACCTCTTAAGTTGGAACATGAGAGCATAAAGGATTTGGCTGCACACCATATAGCTGCGTGCACACGAAAGCATACTCAAGCAGACCAAAGCGCCCTCTGCAGCTATCTATTGTGCACTTGTGCGGAAGAGGATCCTCAGCTGGTGCACATGGTTCAAGAACATTCATCAGCAATAGAGACTTGAGCAGGCCAATATTCAGTCGAGCATGCAAGTGCAAAAATACAGAGGAGCAGTGGCGGTTTTGCTACATGGTTCACTAGTAGCACTAGTGTTTCCAACTGCAGTGGCACTCGCTCAAAATGGTGATCAACACGTCAACTCATAGCGGCTGAACCTCAAGCTGCAGCTCAAGGCATGCACCTTGCACCAACCAAACTAGCGGTCAACCTCCCTTTACAGCCATTAAATCTGCAGTTTCAAACCTGTCAAGTTTAGCAAAGATGCACCTTGCACCTATCGAACTTACCATCTGATCCTATCGACTGCTAAGGCCATCTTCCCATGCCTGTAACCTGTCGATAACCTCAGCTCATTATGCATCCATCCTATCGAATGGTTCACAGTGCTGCAATGTGTACAATTCGAGCAGTTCATATAGTTGCACAACTGCACCTGTCGAAAGGTGCTGAAGCTGAAGGAGAGTACCTATCGAGCAGCACTCCTCCACCCGCCAACCTGTCGAACAGTTCTTATTGCTGCCTCTAACCTATCGAAATAACTAGCTGCAGCCCAATTTTCCATCCTATCGAATTCTGCAATTTTGAACCTATCGATTACATAGTGAAATTACTATTGCACAACAGCTGGAGTTCCAACCTATCGATTGGTTGCTCAGCTGCTGCCCTGCACTTATCGAAACCTACAGCTGCATCTCCCACCTTCAAACCTATCGAATACTAAAAGCAAGTAGCAGCCTTCTACCAAACCTACATGCAAGTTTCAGCAGCAATCCAGCCCACAGCACCCATTAACCGCCTTGATATCTCAATCCGTTGAGATGTCCAACCTCCGGCTTTCTCCAATCGGCCGATGTGCAGTCAAGATCCTATCCAACGATCGATTTCTCAGAAAGCCTCTCAAATCTGGCATCTTATGTACAGCTGCATATGCATTTATATATATATGCTTCTTGCTTCAGCTAAAAAACCAGACCATAGCAGCCTTTGACCGCTTAGATCTCTTAACCTGTCGAGAAGCCCAACCTCTAGCTTGCCTCAAATCTTTCAAGATGCAGTCAAGATCCTATCTAACCATCGAATTCAAGGACCCCTCAAACCTGGAGTTTTAAGTGCAGTTGTAGTTACATCTATATATATACTTCTTGTTTCTACCTCCCATTGCAACCTGTTGAAGGGTTCTTTAGATTGCAGGGATTGGGGATATTTTGGTGGCAGCCAAGAACAATTATGTTTTAGGCAAGCACTTGAGGTGTGAAACTGGAAAAGGTTCTGGATAACGATCGGAACCTATCGAAATGACAAATCGCGTCAAATTCCAACCTATCGAAAGGAAGTTTCCACCTATCGAGAACCTATCGAATGATACCCTTTATAAGATTGCCAAGCCTTCGATAGGACACATCGACCTATCGCCACCATTCTCGTCATCCTATCGAAATCATAGTTCCCACCCTTATCGATAAGGCAATCTTGTTCTGTGCATCTCCCAAATTGCTAACCCTCTCCTCGTGCTTCAGCATTTATGGCGCATGCCGCCTTAACTTAATCTTTCCTCCTAAATTTAGTACATCATGCAGTCCACGCTCCATTCCCCACCCAGCGCCCGCGACTCCCGCCACTCCCTGTATTCCCGCTTTTCATTTTTTTTAATTCCCACACCTCGACGAATGTGACACTTTTATTGCATCGTTTCATATTCCAACACCCATGCACCTTAAATATTCACTTCGTCTATTCCTTCCACATCCATCCCACCCTAACTTGCCCAATTCTTCCAGCCCCCACTCATGGCCGACGACAAACCTCCAAAGTTACCTATCAAGTTCTTCCCAGTCTGGCCACCACCACCTCCACCGGTCGTAGGATGAATATGACGAGGTCCAGCGAATCCTCGCCAAGGAAAAAAAGGAAAACCTAAAGAGGAAGAAGAAGAGGCAGAGGACCGAGTCACCAACCGCCTCCCCTTCGTCATCCTCATCATCATCCACCACCCCACCCCCTGCCCCCTGACCCCACTCTTTTTCCTTTTGTTTCCCCCCCTGGCTTGCAGTTCCTCTTCCACCCGACACCGGCTGAAGATATCCCTGAGCCAGGGGGGAAGTTTTCTTTTCACAAAGAAATGTTGTCCACATGTCTGTTTTCAAAATTTTTATAATAAAATGCTTTGTTCATTTCACTTGCTGTTTCTCAATTTATTTCTTGTTCAATTTATTTTCTCTGGATGTCTGCATAACTAAATCCATTCTGCTCAAAACAGTGAGGGCACTGTTTAGTTTAGGTTTGGGGATATGGCAGGTGTGCCAATGAAATAAATTAATACTTTGTGCAACTATGTTGAAAAAGTTTCTAACAATAAAGTGATTTCCCACCTGATTTTTTTGGAAAAGAGGAAATTAAAAACTTTTTAAAACTAAAATGAGCTGTAGTTTTAACATTTTTCATGAAGCAAATGTCAAGAATTTTCAAAAAAAAATTGATGATTAGTGAACCTGAAATGAGAGAAAACTGTGAAGATACCCCCCAGAAATTTTGATGGAAGACCATACCCAGTCAGATTTGGGCCTGAAAATTTTTAATTTCTTTGAAGAGTGTCTGGGTAATTTCTTCTGCTCTAAAGACTGATGGGATCTAATTCTAACCACTAGAAGTTAGGCAATTCCAAGTTGAAACAGCTTGACAGCAGTCATGACATTGAAGACATGAAGTAAGGCCATCCCTTGGACAGTTTGAGCCTAAAATGCCCCACCTTTGAACTGCCCTTGATACACACAATTTAAGCCTTGAAATCACAATTTTTTCCTTGATAGAAACCAGAAATGCAAACCCAATACTCTTTAACCTGATGCAATCTGACCTCACTCTGAGATTTCAGAAGGTAAAGGTAAAGGAATGGAAGAAGGTAGAGCTGGTTTGAGAAGTGGGTACAAGAGGAGAAAAACACAGTTGGTGGCGTTGTGGCATTCCAGCCTACTAAAATTAAAAAAAACAGGAAGGCAAAATAAAAGGTTGAGAAAGAGAAGTAATTTCATTGAAAGACTGAAAAAAGGATTAGAAATTGATCACTTCAAATATGAAAATTCAAGAAGTTGATGGAATTATGCTGAAATGAAGGAGGCATTATCTAGACACCTCCTTACCTTTACTGATTTCTCAATTTTGAACCCTATTTTTCCCTGTTATTTCTTTTGCAAATTTCACCCATAAGCCACATTACAATCCAATAAAAAGACTCTACTGATCTGAAATGGAGGCAGCTGTCATGTGGAGATGAGAATTTGCTTAATCTATGGAGAAAAGAGTTAGAAAATTTCAAAAATTAAAGAGATTTTACTATTATTAACTAAGTTTATTGGAGAAGTTTGTGGGTACCTTCACTGAAAACCCTCTGGAGACTTCACTCCTCCACTAGGGATCACCTAGGGGTTTAAAAGGCTTGATGGATATGCTAAATGCATCTGTGCTCCCTACGAAAGTGGTAATTTTATTTCCTTTTAATTCCCCTTTGCTCAGGGACTAGCAAAACTTAGGTTTGGGGGTGTGTTAAGTGGTGAAAAATGCTACTTTTCACCCCATAACCTGACCGTTGATAGACTTGTGAGCACACTAATAAGCCCTTGTCAAGTGCATTGTGTAGATGTTAAGTAGTGAAAAATACCATTTTTCACCCCTAAACATGAGCTTTGAAAGACCCTTGAGAAGACTAAATAAGTGCTTTAGTGTGCATTTTACAGCTAACCAATTAGACAGGTCCAAGTCCGAAAAGCATCCTAAAATGATCAAAAAGCTGACAATTCATGTCAAGCTAAAAAAGGGAGTGAAGAAATAGCCTCAGCAGTGGTTAAAAAGGACTGAAAAGAAAAAGCAAAGACCTGAAGAAGAAAAAGGATCCATTCGCAAAGAAGAATGGAAGCTAAAGCTCAATTCGCAAAGTAAAAAGTACTTTTCGAAAAGGTCAAAGTTCTGTTCGAATTGATTACGAGTCGTAATGAACTACTCGAAAAGAACCATGTTACTCGAATAGTTGAAATTTCCTTTTCGAATAGAAGATCCGGGGAGAAGTCCTTGAAAAGACTTTACGAAGCCAAATTGCTTTGCGAAAAGAACTTACGGAGCCAAAACACTTTGCTAAAAGGCACTTAAACTCTATGAAAGGACATTACGGGAATTACGGCTTGTTTAAAGGGCATTTCAAGAATCTCACGCCCCCTAATGCATTTAATGCCTGTGGACATTTGGAAGATTCCAATCAAGATCCAAAAGCATATTCCAACCCATGAGCGCTCAAAGATGAAATCACTTGGCGGGAACTTCTAGAAGCTCAAACAGATTTTTGAATTCCATAATGAATTGATGCTTCTAGCGCTGATTGGTGAACGGATCGAGAGCATTTTCATTGGCGAACAGATCTGGATCCCGTGCTCAATCGCCATTGGGCAATCCAGATCTGAACACTTCGATTGGTCAATTCAAATTATGCGAGGATCAAGGGAAAGCTATAAATAGAGAAGACATTTGCCCAATTGTGGCATCCAGATTTTGAGTTTTCATCTCTGTTTCCCTCCTTCCGGTCGGATAGTCTATCTCTCACTTTGTAATTTCTTCCTCTGTTTTGCTTTTGAGAGTTGTTGAGAGTGATTTGTAACTCCAAGGAGATCGGATTCAAGACGCAAGTCCGAGGGCTTTCTAAAGCCGTGCTTTGTAATTGTAATTTTGGATTTTAAAGGTTGTGTAATTTGTGTCTTCTCCATTGGAGTCATGTCGAGGGTTCCGAATGTTCACCTTAGTGCATTAGACTTCTTTAGATTCACTCACCCGCATCCAACTTCCCTTAATTCATTGTCCTCATGCGTAATTAGCGTTGGTAACCTAATTCTAGCAAAGACTTACAAAGGATGTTCATGTTCAACTAAAGAACAGTGCCACAAACTATTGGATGATCTGACCATTGGATGAGATCATAGCCATAAGTCTAAACCTATTCCTTAATTCAGATTTATTTCTCTTACATACATGTTGGTAGCAGATGAAGATTGAATCTGCTCTATTGGAATCTGATTCTCCATTAAAATTCAAAGGCTAAAATACATGAAGCTATTATTTCGCATTTGTTTTATTTTAAACACCTCCACAACTCGGATCCGGATCACGAGTTAGTTCTTTTCTTTATTTGCTTTTAGTTAAACGTGACAAAACCCAACACTCTCTTTTTATCCGCTTTCTAGATAATTATAGAGCCGATCCGTAGCATGTATCCGGAGGTCTATCTCATATTTTAGACAAATTCTCTGTGGACGATGTTTAATATACTCACTTTTAAAACTTGCTACAATTGGCCCTGATCTTGCAGGCTATTGTTAGCCCTCAATGTGCGATATCTCTTTCATAATTTAAAATTATGTAACTTAATATTCATTAATTGTCATTCAAAACACACATAAATCGTGCACATGTGGAGCAACAACAAGTTTTTAGGCGCCGGGGAATTTGTTCTAAAATTGGTAGACCTAAGTTTTTTTAATTTTATATATTTGATTTTCATTTTAGTTTTTGCTTTAAACCCGCACTTTGTATTCCAAGTGCTTGATTAAATGTCTCTGCAGCTTTTGTATAGAAAACCTATTTTACTTGTAAAATTTTTTATTTTTTTTTATTTTTCTAAGTTTTTATTCTTTGCCTTCTAGTTGTTTGAATAAATCTGCTGCCACTCTTTTGTCTTTTGTCAAATTTGGGCGTAGCTGAGTTTTTCTTTTATTTTTTGTCAATATCTTTGGAATAAGGTCTGCTTAGCTTTTGGATTTTTGCAGATCTGAGCAATAGTCAACAAGGAGCATCTGGACTAAAGTCTGGAGCAGATCTGGAGTTTGCATCCTCTTCTCCTTTGCATTCATTTTCTATTTTTAAATACTTGAGAACCAAAGATGCTCAGTGTTTATTGTTTGTTCGATTATAATTTCTCATTGCCTTTTAGGCATGCCGATTTTTTTACAAAACCAAATACAAAATAAAAGAAAATGAAAACACAAATAGAAAATCTCTTAGTTGTTTCTCATTATTTTCAGAAGAGTAAATAAGGGCTCTTGTTGAGCTGAATGATCCAAAACAAGTAAAAAATAAAAAATAGAAAATTATAAAAATAAAAATATATATATATATCTTCAGATGTAATGTTTTTTCCATTTGCATCCACTTTTCCCATCTGGACTCGAGATCAATTTTTTATTTTAGGAATCATGTAGGATAATGAGTAGTGGATCATAGGCTGTTTTGAATATTCAATGGACTCACCGATTTTATTTTCCTTCAAGATTTCTTCATCATAAATGGGTCTCAGTGTATGAACTCTATTTTAATATGTGCTCCCATGCTTCATTATTTTTTTTTTTCATACACATCATCAACAAAGGTGTCTTATGAATCTTGCTTTTCGTATTCCTTTAATCATTTTTTCACTGATTCATAAGTATCTCGTGCTTTTGGCCTTAGATTTTCTGTTTGGGCTTAGGATGTATCATTTTTCTCTTTGGGCTTAGGATGTATCCTTTAGATTTTCAAATTCTGTTTTTAGGAATTTTAGTATTCTGCTTTTTAGATTTTCAAATTGCTTTTAGGAATTGTAGTTTCAAATTGCTTTTAGGAATGTTAGTTTCAAATTGCTTTTAGGAATTTTAGTTTCAAATTTTTTTAGATTTTCAAATTGCTTTTAGGAATTTTAGTATTCTGCTTTTAGATTTTAAATTCTGCTTTTAGGAATTTTAGTATTCTTTTTAGGAATGTTAGTTTCAAATTCTGTTTTTAGATTTTCAAATTCTTTTTAGGAATTTTAGTATTACATTTTTAGATTTTCAAATTCTGTTTTAGGAATTTTAGTTTCAAATTGCTTTTTTAGGAATTTTAGTTTCAAATTCGCTTTTTAGAAATTTTAGTTTCAAATTCTGCTTTTAGATCTTGATTATTTTTTTTCTTTCTTAGGTTAATGTGTCCTAGTTTTACTAGTTTTCGTCATTTTTTGTGAGTATAGTTAGTTTCTAACTTTGTTTTCCTATTTTGCATTCACAAATTCTTTGTATCAACAATTTTCTAATTTTTTTAAACTTTGTATGGTCCCTTACCTTGTTTTTACTGTTTCTATTATTAGCATTAGTTTCCTTCCATTTGCATAGCAATCCTGCTATTTTTTTATTTTTTTTCTTGTATTTGTATATCATGTTTTCCATTTCCTTGCTCATATTCAATTTTACATTTTTATTTTTCTCAGCATATAGTTTAGATTTTTACATTCTTAGTTTTTCTTTCTTCTTTTATCCTGCTTGCCCTCATTAACCCATAACTTTTGAGCGAGCTAGTTCTCTTGCACGAGCATGACAGAGAACCAAGCCTGAAAGTGTGGGTGGGCATCGCGAAGTGAAATTGTCAGGCCCTCAACCAGCCCTCGAGCCTCCACCCCTACCACATAAGCCCAACTCCTGTGGTGACCAGCTCACCACTTGTAGACTTAGTCCACACAGTCCCGAGGTAGCCGGCTCTTGGTGCACCTCCTCTGACCCTGATGGCCTGGTTCCCTATTCCTCCACACCCTCCCCAATCCCCTCTAGGCCAATCTCCCCACACCGCTCCCTACACCCAGGATCCTCACCTACCTCCAAAATATCCAAGCCCAGCTCCAAACAAATGCATAATCACCTGCTACATAGGAGCTCATCCAAATAAGTTAATCGCCCCCATTACCACCTACCCCCATTACCCGCTCTCCATTTTGCCTCACAGTAACCCAAATGCACCTGTAAGTCCTAGTGCTTCCCCTCCACTACCACCTGGACTACCCAAACCACCCCGAACTACCTATGGCCTCACTTCCCTTGTTGTGAGTTAGCTACCCAAAGACCCCTCTATCACCACCTGCCTCGCTAACTTAACTACCCAAAACACAACCTTCCCTCCACCTTCCCTGCCCCTCTCCCTTAATCCCAGTCCCCCCTCTGTCTTTAATTTTCTTTTTCTTCTCTGTAATGTTTCTAGTCAATAAATTTTGCTTTCTCCAATGCTCACTGTCATGTTTTACTTTCTGCTGTTTATGATTTCCTTCATGTTTTTCCTGGATAATGGGACCATGCCACCTTTGAACCGTGAGGACACCGCTCCTCATAGGTTTGGGGGTGTAGACATCCCGCCTCGGGACATACAAGATAAAGGCGTAAAATCACCTAAGTAAGGTGAAAGAATTTAATGTACTTAAGGAACAAGTTAACTAGGAAATTTTTAGATATTCTGTGCAAAAATTTAGACGTTCTAAACGTTGCGGTAGTCTACATTTCCATGATGATTGCAGCATAAAAACATACTGGTATCAGGACGTAGTAAGTCAAAAGGAAGAGAAAAGGTAAAGATATACTTAAAAGCTCAAGGAAAACCATAACCAGTGAGAATTGAGCCCATATATTTTCCATCTCCGTTGAAGAGTGATCGAGGCAATTTTTCTCGATTCAAAGGATTGGTGAGGCATTAGATCCACTAGAAGTTAGGAAACTCCAAATTGAAACAAGTGACAAGACTCATGAGATCAAGAAAAGATCAAGGCCTTTGGACATTTTGAACCTAACAATGTAACCAACCAAGAAAATCTGCTTGTTGTACCCCATTTGAGTCAGAATCCTACAATTCTTCATCAAAATACCTAAAAGTATTCTGAACCTATGGAACTAATTCAGCCTTCCCTCACTCGAGAATTAGGAGGTAAAGGAGAAAGAACTCAAGATGGACCATTTCTAGGCAATATCAAGAAAATGAAGAGAAAATACCTCAAAAGCAGGCAATATGGTGACCGAGAAAGGAAGAGACAAACAATGTGAAAAGTTGCAAGCAAAAAGGCAAAAAGGGACCTTATGTTGAAAATGCAAGATCAAAGAAAGAACTGATCACTGTGAATGTGAGAATCTCAAAAGAAGAAGAAAGAAGCTAAACTCAAAAGGTGGAGTCATGAACCATCTCCTGCACTTCTGAGTTCTCAAATTCAAACCCTGTTCAAACTGCCTTTCCTTGAAACTTCACTCCATAAGCCATACAAACAAACCTAGATTAAAAGCCCTTGTGATCCAAAGTTGAGTGAGCTGTCATGTGGAGATAAGAAGTGACCCAATCTATGGTGAGGAGATGTCAATGATGCCAGACCGAGAAGCAGGCCTATGCTCATGCTTACAGATCCATTTGGGAGATGTAATCGCTCTTGAGCTTGAGTGAAAACGAACCCTCAACAAAAACACCGATGAGAGTATACCCAGTTAGTGTTTGGGTTGGAACTTGAGCACATTAAGTATGACTTATAACCTAATTTTTATCCATAGGATGAGCTATCAGGCACATTTGTATGATTTTCTATGACTGTTCACTGATTGGAAATATTGAAACATTCATGAGGTTTATAAATGTTGAAATCTCCTTGCAAACAATACAACTAAATTTCGTAAACATGGATTCAAGAGTAACTAATTTCGATCTTTGATTGCTCATGAGATAACGGTGCACTAATGCCAACTGTCCCATGGAGAAGTTTGTGGTACCTTCTTTGAAAACCCTCGGAGACTTCACTCCTCCTCTAGGATCACCTAGGGTTTAAAAGGCTTGTTGCATATGCTAAATGCACTGTGCTTCCTACAAAAGTGGCTCTTTACTTGGTTTTTCTATGTTTCGTGTTTTATGTCTCCTTGTTTTTATGTTTCTTTGCTCGTGGACTAGCAAAGCTTAGGTTTGGGGGTGTGTTAAGTAGTGAAAATACCATTTTCACCCCTAAACATGAGCTTTGAAAGACCCTTGAGAAGACTAAATAAGTGCTTTAGTGTGTGCATTTTACATTAACCAATTAGACAGTCCAAGTCCGAAAAGCATCCTAAAATGATCAAAAGTCGACAATTCATGTCAAGCTAAAAAGGAGTGAAGAAATAGCCTCAAAGATGGTTAAAAAGGATTTGAAAAGAAAAGCAAAGACTCAAGAAGAAAAAGGATCCATTCAAGAAGAATGGAAGCTAAAGCTCAATTCGCAAAAGTAAAAAGTACTTTTCAAAAGGTCAAAGTTCTGTTCGAATTGATTACGAGTGTAATGAACTACTCGAAAGAACCATGTTCTGCTCAATAGTTGAAATTTCCTTTCGAATAGAAGATCCGGAGAAGTCCTGCGAAAAGACTTTACGAAGCCAAATTGCTTTGCGAAAAAGAACTTCGGAGCCAAAACACTTTGCGAAAAGGCACTTAAACTCTACGAAAGGACATTCGGGGAATTACGACTTGTTTAAAGGGCATTTCGGTAATCTCGCCAGCTCTAATGCATTTAATGACCCGAGGACATTTCGGAAGATTCCAATCAAGATCCAAAATATTCCAACCCATGTGAGCGCTCAAAGATGAAATCACTTGGCGGAACTTCTAGAAGCTCAAACAGATTTTTGAATTCCATAGAATTGATGCTTCTAGCGCTGATTGGTCGAACCAGATCAAAGCATTTTCATTGGCCGTAACAGATCCGATCCCCGTGCTCAAGCGCCATTGGGCAATCCAGATCGAACACTGATTGGTCAATTCACTCGCAGATCAAGGGAAAGCTATAAATAGAGAAGACATTTGCCCAATTGGCATCCAGATTTTGAGTTTTCATCTCTGCTTTCTCCTTCCTACGGATAGTCTATCTGCCCCTTTGTAATTTCTTCCTCTGTTTTGCTTTTGAGAGTTGTTGAGAGTGATTTGTAACTCCAAGGAGATCGGATTCAAGACCGCAAGTCCGAGGGCTTTCTAAAGCCGTGCTTTGTAATTGTAATTTTGGATTTTAAAAGGTTGTAATTTGTGTCTTCTCCATTGGAGTCATGTCGAGGGTTACGAATGTTCACCTTAGTGCATTAGACTTCTTTAGATTCACTCACCCGCATCCAACTTCCCTTAATTCATTGTCCTGTCGAATTAGCGTTGGTAACCTAATTCTAGCACACTTGATGATGTTCATGTTCGAACTAAAGAACAAAGCCATTAACTATTGGATGATCTGTGACCATTGGATGGATCATAGCCATAAGTCTAAACCTATTCCTTAATTGATTTATTTCTCTTACATCGTCTTTGGTAGCGGATGAAGATTGAATCTGCTCTATTGGAATCTGATTCTCCATTAAAATTCAAAGGCTAAAATACATGAAGCTATTATTTACGCATTTGTTTTATTTTAAACACCTCCACAACTCGGATCTGGATCACGTAGTTAGTTCTTTTCTTTATTTGCTTTTAGTTAAACGTGACAAAACCCAACACTCTCTTTTATCTTTCGCTTAATTATAGAGCGGATCTGGTAGCACAGATCTGGAGGTCTATCTCATATTTCAGACAAATTCTCTGTGGACGATCTTTAATATACTCACTTTTAAAACTTGCTACAATTGGCCCTGATCTTGCAGGCTATTGTTAGCCCTCAATGTGCTGATATCTCTTTCATAATTTAAAATTATGTAACTTAATATTCATTAATTCGTCATTCAAAACACACATAAATCAGGCACATGTGGAGCAACAACAGTAGACAACAATAAAAGAAGATACTAATAAAGAAAAGCACCCAAGAATGCCCAATAAGGAGCCATCTCTCAGCAAAGGACGAACTCAGCAATAGCACACCCAAAGGTAGCACATCATTGAACCCTTGGAACGCGTGGCTGCAGCAGGACAAGGTGAAGAAAGTGAAAATAGGTTGAAATTGTCCTATCGATGGGTCACCTGAAGAGTTCGATAGGAGTTGAAAGCAAAGAAAGGAAGGATTCATGCAGATTGAGAAGGATTCGATAGGATCAGAAGGCAGAAGAAGGATGAATTCGTGTGAAAAGAACAGTTCGATAGGATCCAAGAACTTATCGAGCAGCTAAAAGGAAGGAAGAAACCATCCTATCGAAAGCCTACTTGAAGTGTAAAAGGAACCTATCGAAATGGTTCTCCAACCTATCGAAGGCTCCCTGAACCTATCGAAATGAAGGTACTGGAACTGAACCTATCGACGGATGCTAAAGCCTTTCGATAGGATTGAGAGCCGACCTATCGGGATGACGACACACAGAGCTGAACCTGTCGAAAAGGACCCCTGGACCTATCGAACTACTCAGCCAACCTATCGAATACTCCAGACATTGGGATGAGGACCCTGAAGCTTTAAAGAGAGATCCCATCTTATCGGAACCTATCAAAGAGACCAAGGAATCTATAGAAAGGAACTACAAGCTTACTTTGAACCTGTCGGAAGCTTCCCCAACCTATCGAAATCGTGTGTTGAACTTCTCAGAAACTATGCTATGCACACGCTGAGACTTGGTGACCTGTCGCACATAAACCGAGGCACTTTAGTGATCAACGCGACATTCTAGAAGACGCCCTAGAAAACCCTAACCGACCCATGTGCTTTAACAGAACTCTAACAAACTTTGACAACCTTCTAGAAGGGATTTCTGGCGGGAAAAACAGAGGAGAAAGCTATATATTGAGACCCCCAATTACCATTGGGGGGATCAAAATTCTGAGCAATTTTCTAGAGATCAGAGCTTACAGGGAGATTTCATTTCCCTCCTTTAGCCCAACTATGGTTGGCTAAATCCCTAGGAGCAGCAAGGTGTGAGTTAGATCTGTAATTGGGTAAGGTTAAGAGTGTTGCTGGGGTTAATTGCTGCACAGACTACAGATCTGAGAGCATTCCATTGTAAGAGTGACCTTGTTTGCAATGTAAATGTTGTTTTTAATGTTTTAATTAGATCTAAAGCTCTTTTGATGCCTTTTGGTGCTCGATCAGATTTGTATAGAGGAGTTGCTTGATCAGCTCACCCACTTAACTGGTAGACCTCTTGGATGTCATCTGAATTCCCTGGATCTGATATCACTGTAATTTCCTGTGTCTGTGACCTGGAAATTGCAGCATCTGTAGTGGTTTTAATTATTCTAATTGACGCTCTGGCTTTGTAGGAGATCTCTAGGATGGTCTGTGACCATTAAAGTTGACAGATCATAACCTTAAGGTGAATCTGAGCTCATGCCTTAATCGAATTTATCTGCTGCAATCCATGGATTCGATAAAGCCTATAGGATGGTATGTGACCATTAAAGTGGATAGATCATAGCCTTAAGGCCAAGTGGATCCTGTGATTTGAAGTGGAATTTATACCCTACAACTGTGCTTGCGGACAGTGCCTGTGGCCAGCTGAGGGACTTGTGTGCTTTTGAACCCCTATAACATGCTTAGCTCAACCTAATTGCAGTGAAGACAATCTCGAAGTTGTTCTTCTCCATTTTCTGAGTTTTTAAACCATTCCATCTGCAAGATCTGAGGCTCCAGATTCGATCCAAAATGATCTGCATCTTATTTATAATTTAGTTTAAGTGACAACTCATTTCAAAACTCTCCCCTGTCTTTTAACTAAAGTAGAGATAGCTAGGGTGCCAAATCTCTTACAGATCTGGAGATTTATCATATTTCTAACTAGCTTCCCTATGGACATTCCCTTACTTAACATTCTTTTAAAGCTTGCTTCAAAAGACCCTATATCTTACAGGTCTAGGATATTTCAGATGTGCTGAATCCATCTCTATTTTCTCCTGACTTTTACATCATAAATCAGCACACTAGAAATCCACAACACCCTTCGAAAATGTCTAGAATCCTATCGAAATCATCAGCCCTCTTAGCAAAAAAGTTCTAAAAGCTAAAAGTTAGATAAATGAGTGTAGGGCTCAGTTTCAGCACCTTAAAAATTTTCCTGCTAAGCTAGCCTATCTTTGTTGATACAAATAAATCACGTATATTCCATATGATACAAGCCAAAGTCAGCTATCAACCTGGAGGGTCTTGAAGATCAATGCTCTCCTCAGGCTCACAAATCTTATCCACACACATTTTGAGCCTCTGGCCATTGACCTTCATGACTCTACCATCTATAGGGTCCCTGACTTCAACAGCTCCAGATGAGGAAACATGTACAACTATGAAGGGTCCATCCCATTTGGACTGCAACTTACCTGGAAAGAATTTTAATCTAGAATTGAACATCCACCTTATCATTGGGTTTGAATTCTTTCCACAGCAAATGTCTATCGTGGAAGGCTTTGGTCTTCTCTTTGTAGATCTGAGCATTGGCGTATGCTTCCAATTTGAGCTCCTCCAGCTCAGCTATCTACAATTTCCTGTGTATACCAGCAGAGTTGAAATCAGAATTAAGCTTTAATAGCCCAATCTGCTTTGTGTTCCAATTCCACAGGCGAATGGCATGCCTTGCCATAAACTAGTCTGAATGGAGACATACCTATGGGGGTCTTATAGGCAGTCCTATAAGCCGATAGGGCATCTGTCAATTTCATGGACTAGTCCCTCCTATCTCTTCACACAGTCTTCTTTAAAATGTGTTTGATTTCTCTGTTGGAAATCTCTACTTGTCCACTGGTTTGTGGGTAGGAGGAAGTGGCTACCCTGGGGGTCACAGAGTGCTTTTCCAACAGCTTATCAAAAAGTTTATTACAGAAGTGGCTTCCCCCATCGCTGATGATGGCTTTGGGGATGCCAAACCTGGAGAAGATGTTGTCTTTGAGGAATCTAATGACAACTTTGTGGTCATCTGCCCTTGTAGCTATGGCTTCTACCCATTTGGACACATAATTGTTAAGACCTGAAAAGTACCACTTTTCACCCCTTAACTTAACCTTTGATTAGACCCATAGCCACCTAATAAGTCCTTGTTAAGTGTTTTATGTAGGTAATACCCAGCAGTGAAATAAGGCTAGGAATCCTGCTAAAAAGCCTGTTTTGGCACCAGAAGTCCCTCAGAAGGATGAAGTCTGAATCCAAACCTGAAAATGAGCCTCACGCAGTCCAGCTGAGCTTCCCAAGACTCTACAATAACTTCTCGCATAGATGATTGACGGAAGAGCTTTAGAAACATAAACTCACGCAGCTCTCACGAATCACAAGAATAGAAAACCTTGCATAGTTCAAAGTAGACTTCTCTCAATCACGCGCAGTTCACTCAGAACGGCTAAGAAGAGAGAGCTTCAGAAAACTCCTCGCGCAGCTGTCGCGCAGTCGCCACGGGATGCAACTATCAAAAGAGAACTCCTCGCGTAGTTCTTGTGCCATTTAAGAAGAAAGCATCCTTGCGAAGGCAAAGCCACCCTCGCGAAGATCAGTTAAGACATGGAATCTCGCAATGTTCAGAACTCATCAAAGCCTCGCGAGGTAACTCGCGAAGCCCAGTGAAGATAAGTGCTCGCGAAGTTCTCGCGCTATTCAAATCTATCTTCGCGAAGATCAACCTCGTGACTGCTTAAGCTCCAACCCCGTGACATCTGAGGCTCTGATGTCCACTCAACCTCGCGACTGCCTGAAGAGCAAACCAAGCCAACCTCGCGAAGGCAGAAGCTTCAACTTCAAATCATCCTAGCGAAGAACAAAAGCTATCACGCGACAAGTCTGGGAAACAATGGCTACCTAGCGAAGCTCTGAACCTCAAACTTCCATCTCTTCAGCTGAGGACTTTATGGGAATTTCTAGCGATTAGGGCACGCACTCCCATGCTCAAATCTCTGTGCACGTGCCCCAAGGCATCGAAGGATCACTATTCGGCCATGTGGCATCATTAAAATTAGGGTTTCCTAACCCTAATGCGCCGCCACACCACTGCTATAAATACCCACACTTAGCTTAGGTTAAGGAGCAGAGACTTTCTTTTCTTTCTGCATCCTAGAATAGCTAGGAACCCATCTCATTTCTGGGAGACCTGATCTAAGATCGTTTAGTTTTTTTTCTTTTTGTAGTTGTAAGTAGCTTTCTTTTTTTTTTTCCTTCTCTCCATAGTACAGCACTTGCTGGCTATGTCTTTGTGTGTATTTCGAACTAGATTAATGGAAGTTCTGTAATAGGATCTGTACTTTGTGGGATTTGTGTTTGAATGTGAGATGCTCTGTACAAGGCTGCTGCAATGGAGGACTGATTCTAAGGGCCACTCAGATCCAAGTGACCTGTGTGTCTGGGCTATCATGGTCCTATACAGCCTTAGCCCCACCACAGGACCCACTAGATCTGAAATCCCCATGGGAGCTTGAGCTGGTAGCCTTGTGACCATGGTGGTAGCAGCGATATTCTTGTTTTGTCTTGGGCTCCGTGAGGAGGATAACCTCTGGGATAGTCTGTGACCATTTAAGTGGATAGATTATAGCCTTAGGGTGATTCTAATCCACCGATCCAAGATGGATCCTTCTTCTTTACACCTGAGCTTGTAGAAGCCTGGTGGGAGATTGTACAGAGGCAGACTCCCCTACATTTGTATAGATCCGCCATCAGATGTTGGATCTGATCTGGTTATATAGATTGTAGGCTGGTGACTGGACCATTTTAGCCTCACTCAAGCAATGGACAGCTAGATTGAAGGTTGTACTCAGTCTCTTGATGGTTCTATGTGTCTGGGCTATCATGGTCCTATACAGCCTTAGCCCCACATATAGAGCTTTAGAGGGTGAGGTTCCCTATGGATTCTTGAGCTGGTAGCTGATCGGTGCTGAAATATGACTATATTTCATACCTTAAATCCTACACTTAGCCGTTCGATGAAAGTATTTGATGGTTGTTGTGAGGTTTTGATGATAACAGGTGTTTCTGACCTTGGATCTTCCAAGTGCATAAAAGAAAGAAATTAGAGGTTACAAAAGAACTATGGACAAAAAGGTTTAAAGAAGCACTGAAATCTGTGAAGGGAATCAAACTCCATCAAGGGAAAGAAAGATATTGAACCCCGCGAAGCGCATAAAATCTAACCCAGCGAGCACCTGAGTTCTTAAAGTACAATCAACCTCGCGACAAGGAAAGTCTCCTTATCCAGTCAACCACGCGAAGAGCAGAAAACCAACCTAGCGACTGTTGCTGCTGAGGGCATATTGGAGATTTCACCAAAAAGGGCATTTACTTCCAACTAGTGTCAATCGATTGAGACATGAATTTCAATCGATTGAGACAAAAAGGCAAAAGTGTCTTAAAGGAGGTTAAATTCAAAGTTCAATCGATTGAGATCTAAGCCTCAATCGATTGAAGCAATTATTCAAAGTTCAATCGATTGAGATCTAAGCCTCAATCGATTGAGGCAACTAGGGTTAGTTTGAATCGGTTATTATAAATAAGAGGCCCACAGCTTTGTAAGGGGGGGGAGCTTTTTGAATAGAGAGTTTTAGTTTTGAGACAAATTGGTGTAATAATTAGAGACTTTTGTAAGAGAGTTTTCTTAGAGTAATAAAATTGTGTTGAGATTTTCCGAGAACATATTTTTCTTTTACACCTTCTTTGCTCTTTCCTTTGGGAATGGTTTTGAATACAATTGAAGATCTTGCACCAAGGATGAGAGGCTAAAGGCTGTAGATCAAGGAGGATGCGATCCCCAGATAAGTACCTATATTTTATGTTTAATGCCATAGTTTGATAATTTCATCATCAAATCGTTTTTCTCAAAGTGTAGTGATCATGTTTTTAGTGTTTTGATCTAAAATACCATGAGATACGCTATGCTTTTCACATGATTCATACCGCGATTAGGCTGAGTCATTGTTTTTAGATAGGGTATGCCGGGTTAATGATCACGCTTAATTACTAGTCATGTTTCTCTTAGAATGATGGTGTGTTTGATGTTAATAAAATTGTGGGTTTAAAAATAGAAAAGGGTATAAATCTGGGGTAGCAAATTCCTTGATCTTGTTTTTAAAATTTGTTCTTAGATTTCTCATTACATAATTTTTAGATTAATTTATTTTCTTTCTTGCAATTAGAAAAGTGTTAATTTTTGGTAAAAATTAAATCTGCCCCTTGGTACTTCCTCGGGGATATTTTCTACATCTCTAGGAAGAATTGAATAAGATTTCAGATTTCCCTGTGGGTTCGACACCCTTGTTCTTGCCTCACTAGAACAGATCTTGTACACTTGCAAGGGTTTATTTAAAATTTGATCAGTAGCCTGGATGAAATAGTGCCTGCAATGATTTACTTGTTATGTTTTGACCCATCCCTGGATAGTGGTTCCCCTATGGGATAATCTGTGACCATTTGAGTGGACAGGTTATAGCCTTAAGGGTGGAATCATGGCAGAGTGATGGGTTGGATCCTTTCTCCTCAGTGGTGATAATGTAGCCACTGGACAGGATTTCTATAATATCAGATCTGAATTTGAGTTACAAAACTCCTCTGATCTGGGCTCAATAACATACTTCTCACCCTTTTATATTTATTTTCCACACTCCATTCATCCTCTCAACCCTTTCTATAGTTTAGAGATTAGAATACTTAGAATAAGTGACCTTAAACTCCCCTCCTTTTAGGACTGCCAGATCTGTAGTCAAATCTGGAGGGACTACTAGAGATGGCTCCTTTGGAGCTATAGATCACCTTTCCCTGTGGGACAAACTCTTACTTATCAAAACTTGCTACAATGGACCCTGTATCTTGCAGGTCTAGGATTTCTTAGTTATGCTGATTCCATCCCTTGTTTTACTCTTTCTTTGATTTTTAAATGACTTCCACCACCAACCAATAAAGTAAACACACACTCAGAAATCCGCCAACAAGTTTTTGGTGCCGTTACCGGGGAGAGATGATCTATTAGTAGACCCTTAGTTTTTGTATTCTTAGTATTCTTTGCACATGTGAATAATTGATACTGCTGACATAATTTTGAATCTTTCTTGCAGATCTAGATAGCAGCAGTGAAGGATAGTTGGACTGCAGTTGGAGCTTAGCTACCTCTGTTTGCAAACTCTCTGACTTTTAAAGCTCTGTCTATCTTTCTTAAAAAATTTTCTAGCAGTATCTAGGATAGTTTTAAATGTATTCTTTGAATAGCTGTAAACTAGTTAGATAAATTTGTTAGTTGTACAATTATTCTTTTGCAATGTGCCTGCAAGAAGCTTTCCTTGCTGTTGGTGTGCTTGTATGCTAGGGAAGATATCCCTCAACCCTACTTTAGAGCCTCTTAACCCTGAGTTAGAAAGGGCAAGGAGACTTAGAAGAGACAGGCACACCACAGGAGAGCCCCCAAGTGAATCTGTGACAGTAATTATGGGTGAAGAACAACCCAGAACCCTCAAGGAGTTGAATGCTCCGGATGACTATAACTCCCCTTTTAGCATTCAATTCCCTGATGTTCAGGGGAACTATGAAATAAAAACTTCAATCATCCAGATGCTGCTAGCTTTCCATGGGCTTAGCAAGGAGGACCCTTACAAGCATATTGACCAGTTCTTGGTCTTGTGCACCACTTTTAATATCACTGGTTTGGGACCTGAGGCTACTAGGCTCAGACTCTTTCCCTTCTCTCTGAAGGATAGGGCCAGTACCTGGCTGACCACTCTTCCCAACAATAGCATTGCTTCATGGAAAGACCTGCAGACCAAGTTCCTAACCAAGTTCTTCCCTGAGACCAAAACTAGCCAGTTGAGGAAAGAGATTCTTGCGTTTGCTCAATCCCCAACTGAGGATTTTAACCAGTCCTGGGATAGGTTTAAAGAGATGCTCAAACAATGCCCCCACCACAAGATCCCAGAGTGGCAGCTTGTACAAAGCTTCTACAATGGGATTGATGAGAAAAATAGAGATATGGTCGATGCCTCTTGTGGTGGATCCTACATGCACAAGACTGCTGAGGAGGCATGGGAATTGTTTGAGGTGATTAGTGAGAATGCTTTTCAAAAGCCATCCCTGGCAAGAACTAGTCAAGAATCTGAGTCAAAGGTGGGGCCTGCTGTTGGGTCAAAAGGAAAAGTTTATGAGGTGTCTGGGAACAATGACCTGCAGCTGCAGATGGCAAACCTCTCTATGAAGTTTGATAAATTATTGACTGTGATGCAACCCAGAAGGGCTGCTCATGTGGCGGAGGCATGTCTGATATGCCAGTCCCCACAGCACACAGTGGAGGAATGTCCATCTGCAGGGCAATTTCCTGAATTGGTTTTAGAACATGCTGCTGCTGCTCAATCATATGGCCAGCAACAATCTGGGGGCTACAATAGGCAGCCATATGGATACCAGCACCAAAATGCTGGTTACCAATGGAGAGACCACCCAAATCTGAGGTGGAGGCAAGACAACTACATGCAGCCCCAACAGATGTTGGCCTTACCATAAAGGCCACAGCAGCAGTTCAATCAAGGGAATGCCCCTAGGAATACCTTCCAGCACCATCAGCAACAAAATCAATTAGTCTTACCCCCTTCTCAACCTAGAAATACTTCTTTCGAGGACCAGGTCTTGACCTCACTGTAAAACCTGGGTTCCTTGGCTCAAACTGTGAACTCTCATGGTGAGAGCATTAAGAAGATGGAAGAACAGATTGGACAACTAGCGAACACCTTAGCCAAAAGAGAAGAGGGATGGTTGCCCAGCCAACAAGTGGTTATTCCCAAAGGCCAATTTTTGATTGGTGAAGGATCCTCAGACCTCGAAGGGGATCTTTCATTGAATTGATGATAAGAATTGTGCACCTTTGTATAATATATACTTTACAGTTTAGAGGAATTTGTAGCAATCTTGTTGGAATCTGAGTTTAGTGCTTTATGCCTACTTTTATTCATGTTCCCCTTGTTTGCTAATTTCAAGTGATTGAATGATAATGGTAGTATTTGAATGCTTTTCATGATGTGTAAATTTAATGCTTTGAGAGTATGGGAATTTGTGAATGCTTTATAATGCTTATGGGTGTCCCTGGAAGAGAGACTGTGAGAGAATCCACCCACAAAGTCAGGTTCAAAAGGCTGACTAGTGGGTGAGTGAATTCTAACTCTGTTAAGCCATCGCAGGGTTCTGAATAATGGGTTTGGTCCCCTCTCGTGCAGTTCATAAAGAACTACTTTGTTTTGCTGTCGCGAGCTTCAGATATAACTTGGTGGGCTGCATCGCGCAGTTTAAATGAACATCTAATCTCGCGACCCATTCATGCCCAGCCAGCGAGCGGATATTTTCAAAGCGCGCCGAGCATCGCGATATTTAAATCCCACCCCGCACTACTTTTCTTTACTGCTTTCTCTTTCCTCTCCTTCCAGCGAAACCCTAGCTCCCACTCCTCTCAATCTCTCTCCTCCAGCTTCTTGTCTACAGTTCATTGCTCACTTTGAAATTCTAGATTTTTGTTCTTAAAGCTTCCATCAACAGTTGCCCCCTGCTAAGAGCTCTTGCGATCCACCGTGCGTCCAATTGAATTGAACCCTAACTTTTAGGGTTAGACTCAGCTCTTGATCTTTCCTCTCAAAATTTCAACTGCACACTCACCAAGAAGAATCTTGATGGCTCCTAAAAGTGTACCTGTGAAGAGATCTAGGGACCAGGCCATCGTGGAGCCTGTCCCTAAGAAAGCCAAGTCCTCTACGGCACAACAAAAAGGGAAGGAGGTGATTCCTGAGGTGACTGCAAAAGCACCTGATTATTCTACTCCCTCTGAGCTCCTCATTTCCATTCCCTTAGAACCTGAAGCCATTTTTGATATATCGTTCTTTGAATCTGAGCCGTTGTCAGCTCCTGCCACTGAGTTCTTGCGCAAGGCTGGTTTGTTCCCCTTGATGCAAATGATTCCTGCGCTAGCCTATCCTAGGTTAGTGCAAGTCTTTTACCAGCACCTTAGGGTCCGACCTAACACACATGGGCAGCCAGGCCTCCTTGTGCTAGTTGACAATTTTGAGATGCTGCTTAACCCAGCGTTGATTGCTGAAGTCATGGGCATCCCTGCCATTTTTGATCCCAACTGCGGTTATGGTGCCCCTGTGAGTGCCCCTCTCGATACCATTGCTCAGGCCATTACCAGAGGCTTGAAGGCCACAGGGGACTCCATCAGAAGAAGAGATTTAGATCCCAAGCTGTTGTCCATCGATCAAGTGCTAAGGAAGAATATCTACTGCTCCGGCCATCAGCAAGAAAGGAGGACACCAATTACTGATGCTCTCTATTCCTTCTCTCTAGGCAACGGATTTAATGCTGCATGGTTGATTTTTGAGGCCATGAAAGATATAATGGTGAAGCTTGGGCTGCAAAAGAAGGTCCACACTCTCCCCTACGGAAGACTCATCACCAAATTACTTCTGAAGGGAGGATACAAGATACCAGTGGGGGAGTTATCTGCTGACCTCACTCCCACCACTTTTGCCAAAAGACAATGGGGGATCAGCAGAAGTCTAATGGATCCCCAGAAGAAGAAGAAGGCTGAAGCTCAGAATGTTTTCGAGCAGGGAGAGGGAGCTACTATGGCAAAGGCCACCCCTGCCCCCAAAAAGAAGGTTAAAGCCCCTGCCCCAAAGAAGGTGGCGCGAGCTCCACCTCTCGCTCAAGCAATCCCTCCATCCACCACACTTGCCTCTCCACTAATTTCTTCACCTATTCCATCTCTCCCTTTCCCTCTCTCATCTCCCTTTTCCATTCCACCCCTCACTGTGATTCGTTCCTGGGTGGAAAGTGTTGAACCCCATGACAACACTCCCCCTTCACCCACCTTACCTCAATTCACAGCCCCAGTACCTCCGACATCCTCTGACCTCAACCCTGACAGCCCTCTCTTGATAACCTACCTTAAAAAGAAAACCTCTCACACAACCCCTGCCTTATCTCTACCCACTTCCACCTCCACTGTCATTCCCACAGACACACCCCATATTGACCAACCCCTAGTCTAACCCCTCCCACCTACATCTTCCCTCCATGATCTGGACTTTAACCTAGCCACCACTTCAGGGTATCAGGCCTTCATGACTACCTTGCTTGATACCTTGCCCACCCATGACACCCCTCTCCCAGATTCACCACTCCCTTCACCACATCACTCCCCAGCCCTTTCACCTTCTCCCCCTACCACTTTCCATCATGCCCCCACTTCCCCTTTCCAACCTGTTCCCTCCTATCCTCATACTCCACCCCAACCAACCTTAGATACCCTTACCCATATCCTTTCCCTCATACATGACATCCAAACCCAACTCTCCAACACCACACAGACCCAAGCCCAAATGCAAATGGACATCACCAACATACAATCCACCCTTCAAACATTGACAACCCCAATCATCCCTACACAACCTCCTACCACCCCATTGACCCAACTCCCTTCCACCTCTGACTCCACAGTTCCAATAGACCTCACCCACATTGACTTACCTACACCCTTCCCCCCCCCCCCACACCATACCCCACCACTCCTTCCCCTCTCTACCACTGCACCTCTAATACTACCTCCACCTCAATTTACCAACACTTGTACCCAAACTGACCCTATTCCCTTCCCTTCCACCTTTCCCATTCAACCCTACTTATTTGCAACCCCATCCCTTCCATTTCAACCCTTCACCATTCCATTCGTCCCATACCCAGACCCATCCACATCCACTGCCCTTCCTTCATTTCACTTTCCACCCATACCTTCCATTCCACCTCTTCTTCCACCCTCCCCTCAATTCACTGACCATTCAACACAGACTACCCCAGCCACTTCCACCCCTTCTCTTGACTTCATCCTTACACCACCCACTCTTCCCCCCAAGGATCAATCCCCTTCTACTTCTTCCACTCCATTTCTCCCCATCTTACCCAGACACTCCTATTACACCCCCCCTACTTCACCCTCCTCCATGCCATTTGATAATGCCTATATCAAGAGGGATGTTCTCAATGGCATGGCCCAACTCCGCCAAGCCATCGAAACTTAGAGACTTGAAGCTTGCTCACCGCGTGCAGCAGAGAGATATTTCCAAAGGGTGGGAGGCAATTTTAGAGACCCTAAATGCGAACAAGGCTACGACAACGTATTACAGAATGACTACTGAGATTGAAAAAGCCAATGTAGAAAGGGCGAAAAAGCACAACCGATTATTAGAGAAAAAATTGAACAATGCTTAAGAGATCAACCGACTCAGTAAGGAGCTTGCAGATACCAATCTCCTGTGGGCTAACAAGAAAATTGAAATCTTGGAACAGAGAGTTGCCTTCCTCCTTTCCCAACCCATACAGGCCACCCCTCTCACCACAGCTCCCCCTGTGGCCCCATCTTCTTCCACCACCCCTACCCCAACACCTACACAACCTGTTCCCCCACCTCCTACAGCCCCACCTCAGGTACCTCCTCCTGTTCCTCCTCAAATGCCTACTGTAGTTCTTACTGTAATACCTACACAACCTGTTGCTCCTGCTCAAGTCCCTACTGTAGCTCCTGCTCCTGTCTCCGTACCCCCCTGTTCCCTCTCCTGCTCCTAAAAGAAAATGCACTCCTTCCAAGAAAACTCCCACTTCCAGAAGAGCCACTGCAGCCCAAAAAGGAAAAAGGCCGGCCCCTCCATCCCCACCTCCAAAGGTCACCAGAGCTTCTGCTCAGGAAGATCCCCATGGTCGCCTACTTTCCAAAGAGGAACGCAGACAGGCTGCTGCTGCCCTTGGATTGGATCCCACTGAGCTTTTTCCTTCTGACTCAGACTTTGATTCTGCACCACCTATGGATCCCAGTGCCCCCACTACTACTGATGCTCCTTCATCAAGCCCTGCTGAACAATCCTATCCTCAGCGAAGGAAGGTTGCTGCCAAGAGGACTACTCCCCCAAGTTGCTCTTTGAAAATTGGCAAAGACAAATCTGCCCAGTCTGAGGAGGCACCGCCACTAAGCTAGCCCGTGAAAGGGAAGAGCCCTGCCATTCTGACCAAAGTACAAGAACCATCTGTGGCTCCCCTAAACCAAAGGAGAGGAAAAGTCCTCTCCGCCTCAGTGAAAGCAACAAACTAAATCCCTTGTTGTCCCTCCCGAGCCAAAGACCACCCAATCCTCTTATTCCCCTTCACTGACAAGGAAAGCCTCCAAAGGTAAGGGCCCCAAAGGAAAATCTCCCACCAAACCCCCTGAGCCAACCACTGATAAATCTTCAGAGATCCCTCCTGAACCAAAGAAGAGAAAAATGAGGGCCAGGGCTCCAACCATACCCAAAACGGCAGACCAAAGAAAGGCAGAGAGAGACCGAAGGAAGAAAGAGGAGGAGGCTTACCTTCAAGAACATGCCAAGAAAATGGGTTGGGACAAGTTTTGAGCCAGATTCTGACTAGATTGTCCATAGGATTTTATCTATTTTTCCACTCTTTTGCTTCTATTTTCTTGTAGTTTGTACACTTCTCATTTTTAATAAACTTTATTCTCTTATCATTACTATTTTGCTTTGTATGTTGTGTGTTTGTTTCTTGTTCGGGTCTTTTATGCTGTAATAACTTTGCTGCACAGACACCTTTGAACTAGTGAGGACACTGCTTCTCATAGGTTTGGGGGTGTGCCAGGCAGACCCTGCCAATGGAATAGCTAACATAAGCGCAACTGACTCATTTGAGCAATATGGAAATGGACCTCTGTTCACTTAAGAATCATGAAAATAAGAAGTTTAAAATTTTTGCAAACTTTTGACATTATAAACTTCTAATACTCCACATTTCCATGATAATATCACCAAGGAAACTCACTTGTACCAGCACTCAGTGAATCAGTAGAGAGAGAAAAAGGTGAGGACATACTTAAAAGTTCAAAGGAAGACCATAACCAGTGAGAATTGGGCCTATATTTTTTCCATCTTTTGAGGAGTAACCAAGGCAATCCCTTCTAGTTCTAAGGACTGGCTGAGTCACTGTACTCACCAGCAGTTAGGTAGTTCCAAGTTGAAACAACTGACAGAACTCATGAGTCTGTGGAAAGGATCAAGGCCTTCTCTTGGACAGTTTGAGTCTAATAAGACCAACCCTTAAGTAACTGCCCTTGTCCATACCCCCTTTGAGCTTTAAATCCTAAATTTCTTCAAAATACACCTGAGTACTTGTACCTGAACCTATGAACCTGCTTCGGCCTACCCTCACTCTGAGAATTCAGAAGGTAAAGGAGAAAAAGTTAAAGATGGACTAGCTATGGTCAACAGTAGGTGAATGGAAAAGAAATACCTCAAATCTGGCAGTATGATAATTGGGAGCATGGTGGCATTTCTGAAAAGTAAAAACAAAAAAAATAAAAATAAAAATAAGAAAATTCCACAAGAAGGAAACAAAAATAACAATGAAGAGAAGTAAGGGGGGAGTCAAGAGGAACTTTCATTGGAAAATCAAAATCAAGAAGAGAAACTGATCACTTCAAATCTGAAAATCTCAAAGAAGATGAAAGGAGCTAAATTCAAGAAGGTGAAGTCATGAATCACCTCTGTCACCTACTGATTTCTCAATTTTGAACCCCTTCTCAACCCTCCATTCTTTCAACCCCACTCCATAAGCCACATTACAGCCCAGTTAAAAGCCCATGTGATCCAAAAGTTGAGTGAGCTGTCATGTGCAGATAAAGAGTTATCCAATCTATGGTGAGGAACTGCCAATGATGTCAACACTTAAAAACTCTGCCTATGCTCATGTTTACAGACCCATTTGGGGATGTAACTGCTCTTGAGCCTGTGAGAGAATGAACCCCTCAATAAAACCCTTATGAGAGTATGCCCTGCAAACTTTTTGGGTCTGAACTTGAATGCATTATGTATGACCGTAACCTAATTTTTGACCTAAGGATAAGCTCAGTGCTGACACACACTAGTGCAGTTTTCTATGATTGTAAACTAATTGGAAATGTTGTGTAATCATGAAGAGTTTATGCTATTTAAGTTACTGTGCAACCAATGAATTAAATTTCTTTTATGCTTAATGATGCAAGAGTAAACTAAGTCTGCCCCTTGATTGCTCATTGGATGATATTGCACTTTTGTTAACTGTTTCATTGAAGAAGTTTGTGGGTGTCTTCACTGAAAACCCTCAAGAGACTTCACTCCTCCACTAGGGATCACCTAGGGGTTTAAAAGGCTTGGTACATATGCTAAATGTACCCGTGCTCCCTACGAAAGTGGCATTTAATTTTTATATTAGGTTTAACGTAGCTTTGCTAAGGGACTAGCAAAGATTAGGTTTAGGGGTGTGTTAAGACCTGAAAAGTATCACTTTTCACCCCTTAACTTAACCTTTGATTAGACCCATAGCCACCTAATAAGTCCTTATTAATTATTTTATGTAGGTAATATCCAGCAGTGAAATAAGGCCAGGAATCCTGCTAAAAAGCCTGTTTTCGCACCAGAAGTCCGTCAGAAGGATGAAGTCTGAATCCAGACCTGAAAATGAGCCTCGCGCAGTCCAGATGAGCTTCCTAAGACTCTACAGCAACTTATCGCGCAGATGATTAACTGAAGAGCTTCAGAAACATAAACTTGCGCAGCTCTCGCGAAGCTCAAGAATAGAATACCTCGCACAGTCTCACATAGTTCAAAGCAGACTTCTCTCAACCGCGCGTAGTTCACTCAGAATGGCTGAGAAGAGAGAGCTTCAGAAGACTCCTCGCACAAATGTCGCGCAGTCGCCACAGGATGTAACTATCAGAAGTGAACTCCTCGCGCAGTTCTCGCACCATTCAAGAAGAAAGCATCCTTGCGAAGGCAAAGCCACCCTCGCGAAGATCAGTTAAGACATGGAACCTCACACAGTTCAGAACTCATCAAAGCCTCACGAGGTAACTCATGAAGCCCAGTGAAGATAAGTGCTCGCGAAGTTCTCGCGCTATTCAAATCTATCTTCGCGAAGATCAACCTCGCATCGCTAAGCTCCAACCCATGACATCCGAGGCTCGATGTCCCGAACCTCGCATCTGAAGAGCAAACAAAGCCAACCTCGCAAAGGCAGAAGCTTCAATTTCAAATCATCCTAGCGAAGAACAAAAGCTACCACGCGACAAGTCTGGGAAACAATGGCTACCTAGCGAAGCTCTGAACCTCAAACTTTCATCTCTTCAGCTGAGGACTTTCTAGGAATTTCTAGCGATTAGGGCACGCACTCCCATGCTCAAATCTTCATGCACGTGCCCCAAGGTATCGAAGGATCACTATTCAGCCACATGGCATGGTTAAAATTAGGGTTTCCTAACCCTAATGCGCCGCCACACCACTGCTATAAATACCCACACTTAGCTTAGGTTAAGGAGTAGAGACTTTCTTTTCTTTCTGCATCCTGGAATAGCTAGGAACCCATCTCATTTCTGGGAGACCTGATCTAAGATCGTTTAGTTTTTTTTCTTTTTGTAGTTGTAAGTAGCTTTCTTTTTCTTTTTCCTTCTCTCCATAGTCCAGCACTTCCTAGCTATGTCTTTGTGTGTATTTTGAACTAGGTTAATGGAAGTTCTGTAATATGATCTGTACTTTGTGGGATTTGTGTTTGAATGTGAGATGCTCTGTGCAAGGCTGTTGCCTTGTGATCCCCCATTGCTTTAGCTATGTTTCAAAGCAATGGAGGACTGATTCTAAGGGCCACTCAGATCCAAGTGACCTGTGTGTCTGGGCTATCATGGTCCTATACAACCTTAGCCCCACCACAGGACCCACTAGATCTGAAATCCCCATGGGAGCTTGAGCTGGTAGCCTTGTGACCATGGTGGTAGCAGCGATATTCTTGTTTTGTCTTGGGCTCCTTGAGGAGGATAACCTCTGGGATAGTCTGTGACCATTTAAGTGGACAGATTATAGCCTTAGGGTGATTCTAATCCACCGATCCAAGATGGATCCTTCTTCTTTACACCTGAGCTTGTAGAAGCCTGGTGGGAGATTGTACAGAGGCAGACTCCCCTACATTTGTATAGATCCGCCATCAGATGTTGGATCTGATCTGGTTATAGAGATTGTAGGCTGGTGACTGGACCATTTTAGCCTCACTCAAGCAATGGACAGCTAGATTGAAGGTTGTACTCAGTCTCTTGATGGTTCTATGTGTCTGGGCTATCATGGTCCTATACAGCCTTAGCCCCACATATAGAGCTTTAGAGGGTGAGGTTCCCTATGGATTCTTGAGCTGGTAGCCTGGATGAAATAGTGCCTGCAATGATTTACTTGTTATGTTTTGACCCATCCCTGGATAGTGGTTCCCCTATGGGATAATCTGTGACCATTTGAGTGGACAGGTTACAGCCTTAAGGGTGGAATCATGGCAGAGTGATGGGTTGGATCCTTTCTCCTCAGTGGTGATAATGTAGCCACTGGACAGGATTTCTATAATATCATATCTGAATTTGAGTTACAAAACTCCTCTGATCTGGGCTCAATAACATACTTCTCACCCTTTTATATTTATTTTCCACACTCCATCCATCCTCTCAACCCTTTCTATAGTTTAGACATTAGAATACTTAGAATAAGTGACCTTAAACTCCCCTCCTTTTAGGACTACCAGATCTGTAGTCAGATTTGGAGGGACTACTAGAGATGGCTCCTTTGGAGCTGTAGATCACCTTTCCCTGTGGGACAAACTCTTACTTATCAAAACTTGCTATAATGGACCCTATATCTTACAGGTCTAGGATTCTTAGTTATGCTGATTCCATCCCTTGTTTTACTCTTTCTTTGATTTTTAAATGATTTTCACCACCAACCAATAAAGTAAGCACACACTCAGAAATCCGCCAACAATAATCCACAACTACAAGGATAAAGTTATATCCACACGAGGGGGGAAATGGTCCCATAAAATTAATACCCCAGACATCAAACAGTTCGATCACCAGTATGGGCTGCAAAGGCATGGAATTCCTCTTAGTAATACTTCCCATCTGCTGGCATCGAGGACAAGCTTTGTAATGTTGTCGGGCATCTCTGAACAGAGTAGGCCAATAGAAACCACTCTGAAGCACCTTCGCAATAGTCTTGTTACCACTAAAGTGGCCCCCACAAGCCTGCTCATGACTCATGGTTAAAATGTGGTAGAACTCTATTTCTGGTACACATCTTCGAATTAATTGCTTTAAATAATGCTTAAAAAGGTAAGGATCTTCCCATATATAGTGTTTGATCTGAGAGAAAAATAGGTTTCTATCGTTCTTGCTCCAATGTGGAGGGATCCTTTTTACAGCAAGGTAGTTCACGATATTAGCAAACCAAGGCATATTGATCTCCACGGCAAACAGCTGCTCATCTGGAAAAGAATCATTGATGGGTAGGCTCTCTGTTTCTGCAACTTGGATCCTTGATAGATGATCAACCACCACATTCTCCACTCCCTTCTTGTCTTTAATCTCCAAATGGAATTCCTGCAAAAGGAGAATTCATCTGATTAATCATGCTTTGGCATCCTTCTTAGACAAGAGGTATTTCAAGACTGAGTAGTCAGTGAACACAGTGATTTTGGAGCCCAACACATAAGATCAGAATTTTTCTAAAGCAAAGACAATGGCTAACAGCTCCTTCTCAGTTGTGGTGTAATTCAATTGGGCATCAACCATTGATTTACTAGCATATGCCACGCCACCACACATGGTGCCTTGTCTCTTTTTTGTCCCAAAACAGCCCCCATAGCAAAGTCTGATGCATCGCACATCAGTTCAAATGGTACAGATAAATCAGGGGCTTGTAGAATCGGGGCTGTAGTCAAGCATGTTTTTAGCTGCTCAAAAGTAGCCAGGCAGTCATTATTGAACTCAAAGGGTATCTCTTGGCACAGAGGTTTGGTGATTTTGCTGAAGTCCTTAATGAATCGCCTATAAAACCCAGCATGGCCCAGAAAAGACCTGACTTGTTTGACAGTTTTGGGAGGGGGCAGATGGGAAATTAAGTCAATCTTAGCCTGATCAACCTCTATTCCCTTGTGGGAGACCACAGGTCCAAGGACAGTGCCTTGAGTCACCATAAAATGACTCTTTTCCCAGCTTAGGACCAGGTTGGTCTCCTCACACCTCTGCAACACAGAACTGAGATGGTGCAGGCATTGCCCAAAATCATCTCCATAAATGGAGAAATCATCCATGAAGATCTCCAAAAAATTTTCAATCATGTCAGAAAAAATGGCATACATGCATCTTTGGAAAGTGGCAGGTGCATTACACAGTCCAAATGACATCCTCCTGTATGCAAAGGTCCCAAATGGGCAAGTGAACGTGGTTTTTTCTTGATCTTGGAGGTAGATAGGGATCTTATTGTACCCTGAATATCCATCAAGAAAATAATAGTATGCCTTGCCTGCCAGTTTGTCCAAAATTTGGTCTATAAAGGGCAATGGGAAGTGGTCCTTGCTAGTCTTTTCATTGAGCTTTCTGCAATCTATGCATACTCTCTAACCAGTGGTCTGTCTGGTTGGGATTTGTTCCCCTGAATCAACTTCAACAACTGTGATGCCAGATTTCTTGGGCACTACCTGGGTAAGTGCCACCCATTGGGAATCTGAGTTAGGGTATATGATGCCAGCATCAAGGAGTTTGACTACCTCCTTCATCATAACTTCCTGCATGTGAGGGTTAAGTTTCCTCTGCATCTCTTGAGAAGGTTTGGCACCTTCCTCAAGATGAATCTTATGCATGCACACAGCAGGATTAATCCCCCCTAAGTCTGCAATGGTCCACCCTATTGCTCTCCTATGCCTTTTTAGCACAACAAGTAGTTCTCTTTCCTACTCAATGGTGAGGGAAGAAGAAATTATCATAAGTAATTTGTTGTTGTCTCCTAAAAAGGTATATTTCAAGGCTGACGGTTGTTGCTTTAACTCCACCTCCGGGGGACTGATGAGGGAGGGAAATAGGGGTGTCTTGGAGGGGGGTGGAAGAGGCAACAAGGCAGGCATCCATGGATGGAGCTTTGTTGGTTCTACTCTGAAAGAGACAAGTTGCACATGCTCAATTTTTGGGGTGAAAGTCGTTTCTATATCAGGTTCCTTCCATACTTCAGTTATCTCATTAGACCATTCCTTATCATGAAACATCATATTCACATTTTCTTGCACAACCTCATCTATTATGTCTAGAGAAAAACAATCCTCATCAGGATGAGGTTGATTGGCTGCGTTGTAGACATTCAACTTGACCTTCATATTTCCAAATGACACTTCTATTATTCTAGACCTGCATTGAATACAAGCGTTAGCTGTGGCCAAAAAGGGTCTGCCTAGGATCATAGGTATGGAGGTGGCATTCCTTCCTGATTCCATATCCAGCACCAAAAAGTCAGCAGGATAAAAGAATTTGTTAACTCCCACCAAAACATCCTCAATTATCCCCACAGGTTTCCTTTCAGATCTGTCGGCCAACTGTATAACAATATGTGGGGGCTTTAATTTTCCTAAGCCCAGCTTCTCATATACTGAATGGGGAAGCAAATTTACACTGGCTCCCAAATCTAATAGGGCTTTGTCAATGGTATGGTCCCCAATGATGCAAGGGATGGTGGGGAGTCCAGGGTCTTGAAGTTTAGGAGGAGTTGCAATGGACAGTACATGCTTGACTTTTTCTGTTGAAAAGACTTTCTTGGATAGGTGTATCCTGGATTGTCTTTTACGGGTGCATAGGTCTTTTAAGAGTTTGGCATAGGCTGGGACTTGTTTAATGGCATCAAGTAAAGACAGATTGATCTTTACTTGTTTAAAGGTCTCCATCATTTCCTCAATTTTGCACTGCTCTTTGTCAAAAGGGGAGGGTCCTTGCAATGCCTTGGGAAGTGGCAAGTGTGGGGGTGTTCCCTCACTTGCAGCCTTAGCCAACTAGGCTTCTTTCTTTTTTATTTTTTCTTTTCCTTGAGGATACATATCATCCTCTTTATTGACACTGGGTTGTTCCTGTAGGTCCACCACTGGTGGCCTCTGTTGTGTCCTTGGAAAACTCCTTCCATTATCTTCCTTCAGACTTCTCACAGGCTCACAGCCCACTTGATTGTCCACTTGATTGTCCACATTATCCTGTGGTTGGCTAGGTAACCTTCCTCCTTCTCTCCTAGTCAGAGCATCAGATAGCTGACCAAGCTGGTCCTCTATCTTTTTGATGCTCTGGTTGTGAGAGTGCACAGTTTGGGTTAAGGTGTTCAAGTTCTGTAATGAAGATAAAACTTATTCCTCAAAAGATGGTGATCTCACAGTTAGAGTAGGTGCAGCTTGCTGCATAGGAGGAGCTACAGGTTGGGCCATGGTTTGCTGATATTGCGGTCTTGGGGCATAACCTTCTCGATAGGGCTAAGCATTTATATAGGGCATGGGCTGTGTTGATTGGGGTATCCATCTTGTCTCCACCTCAAATTGGGGTGGTTTCTCCATTAATACCCAGCAGCAGGCTGCTTCCCATAGGCTTGAGTTGCAGCCACATGTTCTGTTATGAAATCAGGAAATTGGGCAGCTGATGGGCATTCATCTAGGGAGTGAGCAGGGGACTGACATATAGCACATGCCTCCTCCACTCTAGCAGCCACAGGTGGCTGCATTGCTCCCATCAGCCTATCAAACTTCAGAGTTAAGCTGTCCACTTTCCTTTCCAAGTCACTTGGCACGCTCACTTCATATATCTTTCCTCTTGGGGTATTCTCTTTCATCTATTTAGAAGGCTCTAGATCTCTTGCTAAGGTTTCCCTTTGCATAGAGTTTTCACTGATGATGTCAAAGCTCCCATGCCTCCTCAGCAGTTTTATAAAGATAAGTGCCTTCACAAGAGGCATCTATCATGTCCTTGCTCTTTGAATCAATTCCCTGGTAAAAGCTTTGAACCAGTTGCCATTCAGGGATTTGATGGTGGGGGCATTTCTTGAGTAGTTCTTTAAATCTCTCCCAAGATTGATGAAAGTCTTCAGTTGGATCTTGGGTAAAAGAGATGATACCCTTCCTCAACTGACTGGTCTTTGACATGGGAAAGAATTTGGCCAAAAATTGACATTGGAGATCGCTCTAGGACTATATACTGTTAGGAGGAAGCGGAGATAACCAGGTCCTGGCTCTGTCCTTTAATGAAAAAGGAAAGAGTCTCATCCTGGTGGCCTCCTCCCCCAAACCTGTGATGTTGAAGGTGGTGCACAGTCCTAAGAATTCATCTATATGCTTATAGGGATCCTCCTTGGTTAGGCCATGAAATGAGGGCAACATTTGAATGATGGATGATTTGATCTCATAGTTTCCTTGAGCAGCAAGAAATTAAATGCAGAAGGGAGAATTGTAGATCCCTGGTGCATTAAATTCCTTGAGAGTTTGAGGCTGCTGCTGCTCACCCATTTCGACAGATTCAGATTTAACAGCTGTGGATGCAGTTGGTCTGGTTCTGGGAAGTCTTTCAACCTCTGGATTTAGTGGAATAATCTCAGGTTGCAGAGTTCTCCTACCAAACATACAACACCCACAACTGAATGTAGAATAAATCCTCACACAATTGATTAATTAATCTAAAAAATTAACATATCTGAAAATAAATAGGGGAGAAGGGATGCAAACTATATAGCAGCCTTCAGCACAACTCTCCTCTCATTATGTACTCAGATCTGGTGAAATAGACACAAAAATAATGCTGAAAAACAACAAAACTCACAAATGCAGTTAGTAAAATCAAACAAAAATTACCAATCTATGATCAAACCATAGATCTATCAATTTCTAAACTGCTTTCCCGATAGCAGCGCCAAAAACTTGTTGTGGATTTCTAGTGTGCTGATTTATGATGTAAAAATCAGGAGAAAACAGAGATGGATTCAGCACATCTGAAATATCCTAGACCTGTAAGATACAAGGTCTTTTGTGGCAAGCTTTAAAAGAATGGTAAGTAAGGGAATGTCCATAGGGAAGCTGGTTAGAAATATGATAAATCTCCGGATCTGTAAGAGATCTGGAACCCTAGCTATCTCTACATTAGTTAAAAGACAGGGGAGAGTTTTGATATGAGTTGTCACTTAAACTAAACTACAAATAAGATGTAGATTGTTTTGGATCGAATCTGGAGCCTCAGATCTTGCAGATGGAATGATTTAAAAACTCAAAAAATGGGGAAGAACAACTTGGAGATTGTCTTCACTACAATCAGGTTGAGCTAAGCATATTACAGGGGTTCAAAAGGACACAAGTCCCTCAGCTGGCCACCGGTACTGTCCGCAAGCACAGCTGTAGGGTATAAATTCTACTTTAAATCACAGGATCCACCTGGCCTTAAGGCTATGATCTGTCCACTTTAATGGTCACAGACCATCCTATAGGCTTTATCGAATCCATGGATTGCAATAGATAAATCCGATTAAGGCTTGAGCTCAGATTCACCTTAAGGTTATGATCTATCCACTTTAATGGTCACAAACCATACTAGAGATCTCCTACAAAGCCAGAGCCTCAATTAGAACAATTATAACCACTACAGATGCTGTAATTTCTAGGTCACAAACACAGGAAATTACAGGGATATTAGATCAAGGGAATTCAGATGACATCCAAGAGGTCTACCAGTTAAGTGGGTGAGCTGATCAAGCAACTCCTCTACACAAATCCGATCGAGCACCAAAAGGCATCAAAAGAACTTTAGATCTAATTAAAATATTGAAAACAACATTTACATTACAAACAAGGTCACTCTTACAATGGAATGCTCTTAGATCTATAGTCTGTGCAACAATTAACCCCAGCAACACTCTTAACCTTACCCAATTATAGATCTAACTCAGTCCTTGCTACTCCTAGGGATTTAGCCAACCGTAGTTGGGCTAAAGGAAGGAAATGAAATCTCGCTGCAACCTCTGATCTCTAGAAAATTGCTAAAAATTTTGATCCCCCCAATGGTAATTGGGGGTCTCAATATATAGCTTTCTCCTCTATTTTTCTCGCAAAAAATCCCTTCTAGAAGGTTGTCAGAGTTTGTTAGAGTTTTGTTAAAGCACATGGGTCGGTTAGGCTTTTCTAGGGCATCTTCTAGAACATCGTGCGCGTCACCAAAGTGCCTCGGTTTGCATGCGATAGGTCACCAAGTCTCAGCGTGTGCATAGCATAGTTTCCGAGAAGTTCAGCACACAATTTCGACAGGTTGGAGAAGCTTCCGACAGGTTCAAAGTAAGCTTGTAGTTGCTTTCGATAGGTTCCCTAGTCTCTTCAATAGGTTCTGATAGGATGGGATCTCTCTTTGAAGCTTCAGGGTCCTCAGCCCAATGTCTAGAGTATTCGATAGGTTGGCTGAGTAGTTCGATAGGTCGAGGGGTCCTTTTCGATAGGTTCAGCTCTGTGTGTCGTCATCCCGATAGGTCGGCTCTCATTCCTATCAAAAGGTTTTAGCATCCGTCGATAGGTTCAGTTCCAGTATCTTCATTTCGATAGGTTCAGGGAGCCTTCGACAGGTTGGAGAACCATTTCGATAGGTTCAGGGAGCCTTCGACAGGTTGGAGAACCATTTCGCTTCAGGTAGGCTTTCGATATGATGGTTTCTTCCTTCCTTTTAGATGCTCGATAAGATCTTGGATCCTATTGAACTGTTCCTTCCACACGAATTCATCCTTCTTCTACCTTCTGATCCTATCAAATCTTTCTCAATCTGTAGGAATCCTTCCTTTCTTTGCTTTTAACTCCTATCGAACTCTTCAGGTGACCCATCAATAGGGCGTTTTCAACCTATTTTCACTTTCTTCACCTTGTCCTGCTACAACCACGTGTTTCAAGGGTTCAATGATGTGCTACCCTTGGGTATGATATTGCTGAGTTCGTCCTTTGCTGAGAGATGGCTCCTTGTTGGGCATTCTTGGGTGCTTTTCTTCATTAGTATATTCTTTTATTATTGTCTACACAATGCACTTGATGAGGGCTTATTAGTTTGCTCACAGGTCTATCAATGGTCAGGTTATGGGGTGAAAAGTGGCATTTTTCACCACTTAACAGCAGCTTGGGCCCATTTTGCGGACAATAAGTATAGGGATGAGTAGCTGAGTATTTGTGGCTAAGCAAGGGCAAATTGGGAATTCCAATGCACAGAAAATGCTGCACATGGGTAGGAGCTAATTTTTGGCGAGAATGCAACTGAAGCACAACAGAAGGAATCCATCTCTGCTCTCTGATTGGCTGAAACCCAAGGCACAAGGATCAAGGCATATGTATTAATACCCATCTATTTTGCTATTTTTCTTGAGCAAGGAAAGTAGGAACGAAGGAATAGCCTGGGTTCTCCTTAGTTCATTTAGGTTTAGTATAGGTTTTTATTTTCCTTTTTCTTTTCCCCCTTCTCTCTCTAATCCATCTTGTTGGATTAGATCTAGATAGCAGCTCAGATCTATTTTGTAATTGTAAGTTCGACATGAAGAAATGTGGATCGATGCACAGACTACAGATCTGAGAATATTTTCATTGTAAGAGTGACCTTGTTTGTAATAATAATGCTATTTTTAATGCTTAGTTAGATCTAAAGATCTTGTGGTCCTATTAGATTCTCGATCGGATTTGTGTAGAGGAGCTTGTTAATCAGCTCACCCACTTAACTGGTAGATCTCTTGATGACCATCTGATTTCCATGGGTTTGGCATGCCTGTAATTCCCTGAGTCTGTGACCCTGGAATTACAGCATCTGTAGTGGTTTTAATTATTCTAATTGAGGCTCTGGCTTTGTAGGAGATCTCTAGAATGGTCTGTGACCATTAAAGTGGACAGATCATAACCTTAAGGTATATCTAAGCTCAGGCCTCAATTGGATTTATCTGCTACAATCCATGGATTCGATAAAGTCTATAGGATGGTCTATGACCATTAAAGTGGATAGATCATAGCCTTAAGACCAGGTGGATCCTGTGATTTGGAGTGGAATTTATACCCTACAGCTGTGCTTATAGCCAGTTGAGGGATGGGTGCATATCCTCAGATCTTGATCTGTTTTGCAATAAGAACCAGGTCCTGGCTGCCTATTTCTCACCATTTGATCTTTATTTGTCCATCCATCTTTCTCCATCTTTTAGTTTAGTTTTATTTCAGTTTTGTAGAATTAGATCTAGTGACACAGAAAAACTCTCTTTCTTTTCCCTGTTTTCATAGAATTGCCAGATCTGTAGCCTGACCTAGAGGTCTACTATACTCCTAGGTTTAGATCACTACTCCCTTTGGGACAAACTCTTACTTATTAAAACTTGCTACAAAGGACCCTGTTCTTGAGGTTTAGATCATTCTCTGTTTTATTTTGATTTTATTTTGCTTTTACCATTACACAATAAATCAACACACTGAAAATCCCCAACACCCCGTCCATCCAATCAGGTAATGGAGCGACCCTCATCTTTGCCTCAAACCTGGAAGCGGGGAGTGGCATAATATTTGGCACCTGTTTCCCTAAAAAAAATAACTTATAAAAAGTGAGATAAGCCCTTGGCTAGCAATACCTTGTGTATACACAGACTCGCGCTACCAAGGGTCCGTCTTCAAAGAAAACAAAAATATAAAAAAACATTAGAGAAGTACAAAACCTCAAGAACATTGAAAAAATACAAAATGCCAAAAACATAGAAAAAATACAAAAACTAAAAATATTATCTTTTAAGATTCCAGATAAAATCCCATAAAAAGAAGCCTTAATTGAAATACCTGTCCCACGTCAAATCGACCCCTTTCCTGTAGAAACACAAGAAGAGGTAGGAATCACGAGTCTGGATGAGGATGTCCCTTTTGAGGAGCTCCCCAATGAGATCCTTAACCAATTTGCCGACTTTGAGTGTGGCCCTACCCCCATTATCGAGGAAACTGAGGGCGTTAATCTAGGGAATGAGGAGATTCTTTGAATAACCAAGATCAGAACGTCACTGTCTCCTGAAGAAAGAAAAAGCATGATCGATTTCCTTTGGTCATAACAAGATATTTTTGCCTGGTCTTACGAGGACATGTCAGGTCTGGACACCGATTTGGTCGAGCATGAGTTGCCTCTCTACCCTGATATGAAGCTGGTTAAGCAGAAGCTAAGATGTCTCCGACCTGAGTGGATGTTGAAAGTCAAAGATGAGGTCATCTAGAAGTATGATGCAGGGTTTCTCATGGTATCTAAGTACCCGCAGTGGCTAGCCAACATTGTGCCCGTACTGAAGAAAGAGGGGAAGGTCTGCATGTGTATCGATTTCCACAATTTGAACAAGGCAAGCCCGAAGGTCGATTTCCCATTGCCGCACATCGATATCTTGGTCGATAATACTACCAAGCACGGGATGCTTTCTTTCATGGATGGATTCTCAGGATATAATCAGACTAAGATGGCAGAAGCAGATTGAGAGAAGATTGCGTTCATCACTCCTTGGGAAACCTTTTGCTACAGAGTCATGCCATTCGGGCTAAAGAATGCCAGTGCAACGTACCAGAGAGCTATGACTGCGTTGTTTCACGACATGATGCATTGAGGAATTGAAGTGTATGTCGATGATATGATAGCCAAATCTCCAGAGCGAAGCGATCACTTGGTAAACCTTCAGAAGCTATTTGAGAGATTAGGAAAGTATCGACTATGTTTGAATCCACAGAAGTTCGCATTTGGCGCTATGTTCGGGAAACTATTGGGATTCATTGTCAACAGGAGAGGGATCGAGGTTGACCCAGTCAAAGTCATAGTTATCACTGAATTGCTGCCAGCGTCTACTAAGAAAGAAGTTAGACGGTTCTTGGACAGTATACAGTATATCAGTCGACATCACATATGTCACTCAAAAGTCGATTAAGGGATAGGCACTCACCGATCATCTTGCCGATAATCCTTTGCCAAATTATGAACCTTTGAGAATGGAGTTCCCTGATGAAGATATTCTATTCATGACGGAAGACGATACTAAGGAAGCAGAAGAATTATGAGTAATGCACTTTGACGAGGCGGAAAATGTCGAAGGTCAGGGAGTTGGTGCCATTCTGATTTCACCAAAAGGATCCCACGTATCGTCTCTATCAAGCTCAACTTCCCTTGTACTAACAACATGGCCGAGCACGAAGCTTGTGCAGCAGGTCTATAGGCGGCTCTCGATTTGAATGTAACTCACCTCCGAGTTTTTGGTGATTCACAGTTAATCATATGCCAAATGAATGGTGACTAGAAGATGAAAGATGAGAAACTGATCCCCTATCATGAACATCTCAAGGATCTGATAGGTTGCTTTCGAGATGTGACATTCTCATATGTCCCCCAGAAGGAATCACTTTGCTGATGTACTAGCAACGATGGCATCAATGATAGAAATCACATATGGTGTCGAGATGAAGCCAATCATGATCGAGCAAATGAATGAGCCGGCCTCTTGCCTCCAGATTGAGGAACCTACCAAGCCCGATGATGAGCCACCTTAGTTCTCAGATATCAAGAATTTCCTTGAGACACTAACTTTTCCTGAGGTACATCCAAGACGGATCGACGAACCATCCAACGTCTAGCGACAGGCTACGTCATTTGTGGGGAATGCCTTTACAAGCGATCATATAATAACATCCTGCTCAGGTGCCTCGCAGAAGGTGAGGCGATCAATATCATGAAGGAGATCCACGAGGGAGTATGTGGATCCCACATCAGTGGTCACATTCTAGCTAAGAAAATTCTACGGCAGGGATACTTTTGGACCACTATGGAATCAGATTGCTGCAAACATATTCAGAAATGCTACGAGGAACACTCCAGTCTGATACATGCTCCTACCATCGATCTTCACTGCATGACTACTCCTTGGCCATTTGTTACCTGGGGCCTTGACGCCATCAGAATGATTAATCCAAAAGCATCAAACGGATATCAGTTCATCCTCATCACCATTGAATACTTCACCACATGGGTAAAAGCGGCGTCATATGCTAACATCACGGCTAGTCACGTCGAGAAGTTCCTCAAGAATAATATTGTGTGTCGATTCGGAGTTCCCAAGGATATTATCATAGATAACGGCATAAACATTGCAAATAAGCGCATCCAAGCCTTCTGCGAGTAATACAAGATCAAGCACCATCGCTCGTCACCTTATCGACCTCAAACTAATGGAGCCGTAGAAGCTGCAAACAAGACAGTCGTCCCCATCCTTGAGAAGATGGTCATCACTTATCGTGATTGGAGCGAAATGCTTTCATTTGCTTTGTGGGCCTACATAACATCGATCTATACTACTATAGGGGCAACACCATTCTCCCTTGTGTATGGAACCGAGTCTGTCCTACCAGTTGAGGTTGAAGTACCCTCACTCCGAATCCTTATGGAATCAGGCTTACCTGAAGCAAAGAGAGAGAGAGATCCCGCTTCTAACAATTGAACTTATTGGACGAGAAGAGACTCCTAGCCTTGTGTCACATTCAAGTTTACCAGGGGCGAATCACACGCGCTTACAATAAAAGTGTCCGTGGTCGAGATCTAAAGGTAGGAGACACTGTACTAAAGAAGATCTTCCCATCCCTCTATGCCAATCCGAGAGGAAAGTTCAAACCAAACTGGGAAGGACCTTACATCGTTCGAGGGGTGCTACCGAGATACGCCATCTGCCTCGCCACCATGGACGAAGATCATCTTCCTTAGTCCAGCAACGCTGGATACGTCCGACGGTTCTACTAGTAGTCTATCGCGATAAGGTAAGTATTGGTGAAACAGATACGTGATTGCTTAAGGACCACCCAAAAGAGGCCATCATTCTAATCATAATAGCCAAAAAGCATCCCTAAAATTGATGATATCCTTTGCTACCCTATTTTGAGCCTGGGCCTTTCTTTCAATAACCCCCTTCCTCAAAAAAATGTGTCTATATATATAAAAAAAGGGAAGTAAAGTTACTATCAAAATAAAAAAAAATCAAAAAAGCAAAATCTTAAAAAGAGATTGCCTGAAATGGAGCAAAAAGAACAAAAAAAATATAGAAGAATCACGGGGCATGTACAGTAAAAACCCCCAAGGAAGAAAGTTTTTTAAGAAAACTGAAGTTGTATTAAGGAAACCCTTTTAAGCTTAGCATACCTTCAAATCCTAACCAAAACCATGGCCAAGCTACACCTTGAAGAAAGCCCTCTTTTAGGTTTACAAGCAGTCATAATATCTGTTAAGTCAACACAAGCCGAGTTGTGAGACGACACCAGATCCCCATCTAGCCGACTATGATGGAATCGACATCTATGTCGTGGAGGTTGAAAAGAAATGAGAAAAAAGAATAATAAAAAAAGAAACAAGAAAATAAAAATACAAGCTCAAAGGAAAATTGATGTGGTGAAAACCCGAAAGGGCGCTACGGGTAAAAACAACGAGTTTGTGCGGACCAGGTGAAAACCCGAAAGGGCGCTTGGGGTAAGAGAGCTATACCCATGGACATGGTGAAAACCCGAAAGGGCACTACGGGTAAAAAAGGAGATAAATAAAAAAGAAGAAAAAAAAGAAAAGAAAGGTTTGCATTGATTGAGAAGATTGATGCTTGAGGAGCCCTCTTGGTTACTCTCTTTGATACCCTTTTTTCAGTTGGGCCGCTCATGTTAGTTCAAGACGGGTCCCGACCTGAATTGTCGTTGTGAAATTTCTTTGTCAAACGTATGACTCAAGGTAAGAGAAAGGTTTGACTCAATCCAAAGGTTTTAACGTTTCGGCCTTCGTAAAATCTGGAAACTCACTCAGGTTCGACTGCATAAAAGAGTTCGACTATGCTCAAAATTGGACCCGTGACTTCACCTCACTGATAAGGCATCATAAATAAAAAAAGAAGAAGAAAAGCGAAAAAAAGATAACAAAAAAATCAAGATAAATCCAAATACAAAAAAATGTATGTATATATTTATGCTCTTTCTTATGTACATAGTTACAACATCTTACTTCCATCTCGAAAACAAAACAAAAAGAATAAAAAAGTCTATGTAGATATATATAATAAACCTTCCTTCTTTTACAAAATGCACCGCTTACACCACATCCTAAAAAATAATCGGTGTAATGACTAGCTTTCTATCCTTCCCTATTTACGAATAGCCAAAAAAAAAAAAAAAAATATAAAGAAAATATGTACTCCAACAAATGTGTGTATCTGTAAAGGGGTTTCTTATGCCCCTTTTTCTATGTATATGATCTGTGCAAAAAGTTATGTGTGTAGGAAGGAATCAGCGGCCTAGCTCGCACTTCAAGGCACTAATCTCAGTATGAAAATCATCTTCTCGGACATTCCGCTCGGTCAACCAACGACCAGGCAAGCTCCTATACCTCTTCTGAGAGGTATCAACGGCTCTAAGGGCTACACTCAAGGATCCTTTTAGACAAAGAACCTCGCTCTCTGCTATCTCTGCACTAACATTTTCCAGCGCTAAAAGCTCGTGCAGGACCCTCTTCTCATCCACTAACAACTCAATGCGTGCTCGGAGTACTGTCTCTTTCTTTGGTCAGAGGCCTCTAGTGTCAATACTCTCCACTGAATCTAAACAATCAGCAACAGGCTACTCAGTCAACAGCCAAGCCTCATACTCGGGAGAAGACTGAACCCCAATCTCCCTGCTTCATATCGCACATCAGCATCTACTGACGTGTCTCCCAAAGAGCAGTGATACGATCTATGTCCCCAGAGGACCCTCTAGAAAAGATCAAGTCACACAGAGGGGGTTTTGCCTCGCAAGGCACCTGCTGAGTGCAGCAGAACTGACGCAACACCCGAAATGGGAAGTAGAAGTTACTGCTGGCCAACCCTAGAAGGGTGATGTCCTCATGTTTCTCTGGAACGAATCATAGGGAAGGTCCGCTCTAGCCAAGGAAGTCTCCATGTAAGATCCACGCCAATCAGCTAAAGCTTAAATTCTGACAAATCTCTCGAGGGAATCATGTGGCACCTGCCCAAAAAGCATCAGACCACCTCTCCTCGAGCAAGATAAAAGCGGGGCACTGGTCGGAAAATGGCAAGATGCTCTCCCAGCCAAACCTGAAGCAAATGTGCGCAACCCCCTAGATTCCTGGTCTTCTCGAGAGAAAATGCATCAAGGCACCGAAAAAGTTCGGCGAGCACCAAATGCATCATAGATCGGCTCGCCTCCAACTCGGTCAAAATATCACAAATTGTTAAGGAGAAGCTCTCTCCCCCAGTAAAGAAAAGGATTTCTGAGATAAGGCCAAGAGAGAATGCTCTCACGGTGAAGATATTCCGAGTCGGCAACTTTCGGAGACTTTCGTCACCAAAAAGTTCTTTCAGAAATTTCATCGAACACCTAGTGGGCCCCTTAATGAGACTTTTCTCATACTCATTTTTCTTCAAACCCAGGGTAAGGAGAATGGTTCTGCCATAGCCCAGCTTCGGTACAATTCTGGCAAGGCCCCTGTGAAGCCTCAAACCAGACAAGTTGGACAATTCCTCAAGGGTAAGAGTCATATCCCAATTCCCAAATCGGGACACATAGCCATTCGGATTCCAAAAGGATGTGGCGGCATGAAGAAGGTACCACCGTGGGGGAACCTCAAGAAAGGAGGGAAGGAGATATAGCCCAGGGCACTCCAAGTTGGCGAGCTCACTCTCATTAAAGCTCCCAACCCAACTTGTTAGAAATTTGGGTACCATGCCCAAAGAGATGGGTAAATTGGTCCAGGGCCCTCCATGTAAGGGAGGGTTGGAAAGAGGGTCCATAAACATACAAGGATCTTTGAAGAATATAAAATTTGATGTATGTTGATAGACCCGCCCCTAGGAAAATGAGAACAAAAAATTAAAAAAATTTGCGCTAGTGCATTTGTCCCAGATTTTTGCCTGGCACAACTATTAGTTGTGCCAATACATCTGCCTCATATTTTGGGCCTGGCACAACTAATAGTTGCGCCAGTAAAAAACACTCCCCTAGGCCATTTTTCTGAGCATTTTGAGGATGTTTGTGGACCTCTGCTGGCCCCCTTAGACCACCGACCTGATTTACCTATTTTATGAAAACAATTGCACCCAAGAATCAAAGGGGCATCTAACATTAACATTGGTTTGACCCTTGTGCAGGAGGAGCCCGCACCAAGGCATGCGACATCAAGGGCCGCTTTTATGAGCGATCATCAAAGATCTTCTTGCGAGCAATCGAATATATGCAAGAAAGAGATAACATTGCAACCAAAGAAAAGCACTGGACATGTCCAAACATAAAATCATCCAACCAATGCCACGAATATCTCTTACAAAGCTTTATAAAAATCCCAAGTAAAAGTTGTCTCAAAAAGTACTAAAATGACTTAATTGTTCAAATGCAGAAACTAAGGCCTATTCCCTGTCAATGCCCTTTTATTTCTTTCGACGATGAGAGGAGCCCTGGTAAGTCCGCATATCCCCCACCTAGGACCAGGCCTGAGAATTCCTGCTAAGCAAAGATCACTACTCCTTAGCACACGCACGCTGCAAGTCATGGCCAAAATCAGAGATCAGTGCCAATTAGGGGGCAACAAAAAATAATAAATAAATGGTGGAACCCACAGGAAAAGCAGAGTAGCAGAATACTCACTGCCTCCACATCTCGAAGCTCCGCAATGTTACGATGGTACGCCGCATATTCCATAGCTGAATCAAAGTCCTACATTCAGAGGGGTACAATGTTAGCTATCAGGGCGAGCATAAAGCATGTGCAAAAGGAGGCTGAAATAAGAAAGGGATAAGTCGTCAGAGGGCCTACCCCTGGGATCACTTCAGGAGGTGGGGCATGGGTTGCTTCCATGGAGATATGCGCCTGCCTATCCACGTCGACACACAAGTCTGAGAGAAAGCCGTCATCAAGGTGTTGGAAGGTCCCATAGACAACAGTCGGATCACCCCCCAAAGTACCAGCTTGAGAAATACCTGACGGACCCACGTCGGAAGAACCCTCTCCCGGTGAACCAGCACCAGAGGGGTCCTCACCTGAAGGACTCGTCTCGGAGGAACCAGTGGTGCCCGCAGCTGCCCCACCTTCATTATCTGAACCATCCCCTTGAGCGAACTGCGAACAAGACAAAAATCTACTCAAAAAGGACAAAGGCCAAATTAAAAAAAAAGGAGACTAATCTAAAAAAGGAAAGGAGAATTACCTGCCCGAGCGGGCCGCCAAATGCAAGAAAATTAGCGCTAGGGACAAAGCACGACAAGATGAACCGATACGGCAGGCACTCGTACCAGATGTGGAAATCTACGAGTATGAGCAGGGCATTAATGGGAAGTCCGTTATTAATGAAGGTTGTTGTGAGCTCCTCAATGCTACTCGCAAGACCCATGACATCGGCAGGAGGATCCATGGGTATGGTGTGGTAACCCTGATACTGATGCACCACTCGCTCCCTTAAATAGTAAACCCTCACCCACGCCCCGTAAAAGAAAACAATGCGACAGTTGTTGAGAAGGTGCGATGGACCTACGGTGGCCTGGTCTCAGAAAGCAAAAGTGAGGTACAGATCATAGCAGATCTGTCTAAGTCAAGAGATAACCAATCAATCAGACAAGCAGCATAGTAAATTAGAGAGAATCTCTGAGCTAAAGTAAACAAACTTGAAAAGGGCTTTACCTGCTCAGGGACCATTAGGTCAAGTTGGGACCTCAAGCCCATCTCCAGATGTTTCAAGCCTACATCATGGCGCCAAGCATGGTTCCAGTTGCTAAGAAGAGGATAGGTGAATGCATCCGAGTAGAGGAGCGAGTGCCCAGGATGAAAGTGCTGATACCCCCATACCTAGAAAAAATAGTGCGTAAGAGAACAAGTCAGTAACATACCAAGACCATCCAAGTAGAACTGATAAAAGAAAAGGTCGGGGATTACCTCTAGGGCCGCCCAAAAGTCAACAACGGATTTAGCTTCCCCAATGGTGGCCTAGGCTACGCTATACATCAACCAGGCATATTTGGCCCCGCCCCAGTCATACCTATGGACATCGCCCCAGTTGTCCACGACGCTCAGCAACGCTAGGCTGACTCGGCCACTGCTCGCATTGGTAAAAAGGGTCTTACCCAACAGAAGCAGGAGAGTGATGCAAGCCAAGATGATTGCCTGCTAGGGCGTAATGTAAAGCACCCTATCAGGCTGCCCCAGATCCACCAACTCATCGGCCGTGTAGAGTGCGGTTAGCCAGGTCATCTTGACCTCGATACCATGTATATGCCCATGAGGGGGGTACGCCCCTGTCATCCGGATAATGTCCTCCTTGCACGGCACTGCGAGACCAGCTATCGGTATGACCCCCACTCGAATACCAGTAATCATGGCCCAATCAACGGGCTTCAAGGCCATCTCAGCGTACGGCATATGGAAGGTCATCATCTCGGGATGGAACCGCTCGATCAATGCCTTCAGATACGCAGCATCATCCCTCATAGCAGGGCAGGATAAAAACTCCCCAAAGCCTACCTGCGCTAACAAGAATTTCATCACAGGGGGGGACATAGAGGTAGAAATCATGAAAATCTAGCCATCCCCCATGAAATACAATAGAGGGAAGGTCCTACATCCAAAGAATAGCGCATTAGGTTGTGGAAACAAAGCAAAGCCGCACAAAAGAAAGAAATTGAACCTGTCGCTTACCCTGCCTGCTATACAAAAAGTAGAAAGGTGGATATACTGTTGGTGTAGGAGACCAACTCAGCCAGCCTCTCCCTGCATTTCAAGCCAAGAGCCCGCTTTCCGCTCTACCCAAAGGAACTGCTCCCCTCATGGACCATATACTACCTCAGGCCTCTCCTCCTGGCCCCCCTCGGGAACCTGTTCATCATCACCCGACATTTTGGAGCAACAAAAAGCAATCACATCAGAGCAGATCAATGATAAAGAACCATGATATACTATGCTACAAAGGAAGGTAAGTATACTCATCCTTTTACTTATTTTTAAAAATAAGAGATACACATGCACAGAAAAAAGATCCCTTTAGATTGAAAATGCAAAAAAAAGTCTTTTCTTCAAAAAAAGAAAAATAATAAATAAAATTTCCCCTTCCTATTTTTGAAAATAAAGCAAGTTAGAATCAAATAAAATCGTTCCTTTATGTTTCTAAAATAAAGTAAAAAGTCCTTCTCTTATATATAGAAAAACAAACAAAATCATCATTCCTTTATGTTTAGAAAAACAAAAGAAAAAAAAAACAAAATCATCATCATCATGTTTCTAAAATCAAAACCCAAAAAAAATCTCTCTTTTTCTTATGTTAAAAAATCATTTATTTATATTCCTAAAAACGAAAAACAAACCAAAAAAAAAAAGAGAAGAGCTCTTCTTTTACAAAAACAACAAAAAACCAACAAAAAAAAAACTTAGTCTATGTCCATAAAACCTTAAAAAATTCCTTTATTTCATAATGAAAAAAAAGAGAAGAAAGAAATCCCTTTACTATATTTGCAAAAACAAAAAAAAGAGAGAGAAAACAAAAACCAAAAGCCAAACGTCATCTACCATTTCCCTTAATTAATCTTCAAAACTAGAAATAAAAAAAAATACAAAAATAAAACCACTTCCACATGCACAAATAAAAACAACAAAAAAATATATATAAACTGTATTAAACAATAAAATGGGGCATCATTCACCATCCACACATCATCAATAAACATACATACCATGAAAACAAACCATTACTCATCAAAGAATGCAAGATCATGATCCTATTTGCAAGAAAAAAACAAGAAAAATCAAGGAAAATGAGTTTCAAATGGTTACCTTGAGAAGAAAATGGGGTCTTTGATCTAGCGCAGGCCGGCGATCGATCGGCAGAAGCAATCAACGGCAATGAGGCACGTGTAGAGGTAATGTATAAGGAAGTCATTTTCGGTTTTAAGGAGAAAGGAGGAGAAAAATTTTGAAAAAAAATGCCCTACAGCCCGAACTCGGGCTGTTTAAATCGCTCCCCAGCCAAGCTTGCCGCAACTAATAGTTGCGCCAGGCAATTTTGGAGCACCTTTTGGCTTGGCACAACTATTAGTTGCGCTAAGCAAGTTTTGGCCTTCTATTGGCCTGGCACAACTAATAGTTGCGCCAGCCATTAATAGGTTGGGTCTTGGGCCCGGTACGGACTACATGCATGGTCCGAGATCCCCCCTTCTCGTTTGCTTACTACTCCTGTCAGATACACGTGCTCCCAAGTGGTGTGTCGATCCTCATTCGACCAATTCGGGAATCCGTGCTAAGAATAAAGTGGATCGAGGGCAATAGGCATCCCGATCCTACATAGAAAAAGATAAAAAGTCTAAAAAATGATTAAAGAAAAAAAAGAAAAAAAAAAAAATCCCCACAGAAAAGCCAAAAAGATAACTTGCATAAAATGTTAGAAAAATTCATATAAAATGATAACTTTGAAAAACCAAAAAATTCACATAAAATGATAACTTTGAAAAACTAAAAAAATTTACATAAAATGATAACTTTGAAAAACCAAAAAATTCTCATAAAATGATAACTTTGAAAAACCAAAAAATTCGCATAAAATGATGACTTTGAAAAACCAAAAAATTCACATAAAATGATATCTTTGAAAAACCAAAAAATTCACATAAAACGATAACTTTGAAAAATTAAAAAATTCACATAAAATGATAACTTTGAAAAACTAAAAAAATCCATAAAATAATAACCTTAAAGATTCGCACTCTGAAAAAAAAATCGTCACAAAAATAAAAACACATAACCTGTTTGTGTCCCCCTACAGAGGCAAGCACATGCATAATGTGGAGTGTCAATGCTTTATCAGCAATGCAGCCGTGCCATATTAAAATCCTAAGTCTAAGGTACACCTTGGATTCTGGATCCTACTTCAAGGTAGGAGCAACGATGTCAGTCTCAATCAAACAGTCAATGTTTCGTTCGAGTCGACTCCACTCCTAAATCTTTGCGATGAGTGCTCTGTTTTGGATTCATATGAACTTAAGTATCTTAAGCTTCAGATTCTCCATTGGAAAAGGTCAATCGTTGGTTAAGACCAACCTGTTGAGAATGAGATTATGTATCAATCAAACTATGTGCAACCATGCATCTAGAAGGGTTCATTTCCCCTTTATTTTCTACAGGCTTAAAACCTGTATGGGCAGCGGTATCCCTGTAAAGTGTACACTATGCTTCTGAGTATCCGTATGATGGTCGCTTGTTCCTGTAAATTATACCCAAGCAAGTTCGAGTTAGGGCTTCCATCGCCTTTTATTGTTGCTTGTCACCCCTGATGAGGGCATGGTTATACATAGTTAAATGATGTTTATGATCATTGTTGGCAGAGACCAGGATTGGATGTCCCTTTTGGAAGACACCCAATATTTGGTTGGATCTGTTCAAGGTAGTTGAAGCTGGATGCTCTAGGTCATGTTGATCCGGGGCATACTTTTAAAAATGGCACGTCCTCCCGAAAAGTGTTGTGACATCTATTCACTTCGCTCAGGCAGTCATGCTAAATAAACTTCGGGATTGATGGGTTCACCCAAAGACCTTGAACCCTGCTTTCAGTAGGGGCACTCGTAAACAGTCAGATGGGGCAATCAAATGCATCATAGAATTAAATGCAAACTATGGAGCCTTGCGTAGTTTCATTTAGCGCCTATCTTTAAGTGTGGGTCAATCACCCCCCTTACTTACGAAGCTGTTGTATTCAGAATGAATCTTAAACATAAAATTCCTTCAATCATCTCGAGAAGCGAATGTTTAGCCTGGCATACAGGGCTTTCATGACTCGTTCCACCTCTGTTATGCCGAATAATGTCGTTAAGTGCTTGGGGGTCGATTACCTTCAGAAATGAATGTTTAGCCTGGCATTCAGGGCTTTTGTTTCCTCACCATGTGACATATTTGATGTTTGAAATTCATTCTGAATGTAGTGGACCCGTCAGTAATGCCTTGGGCTTCTTCGAATGTTTCTTTTCTTTGGCATTCGATCATCAGTGATCAGATATAAAAGAGGGGCACCTGTAAACACCCAAATTTGGCCCAAGGCCCGATCGAGCTTCATTTCAAGATAGGCGTGCCTCTGAGCTTTTTGATGACATGTATGGTACCCTTAGATACCTTTTCAAACCTTTAAGAACCTTCTCGAACCCTTAGAATCGATTTCAAACCTAAACCTAGCCTCCGCAAGCCACAGATGAAGAGGGGTGCACCAGGAATAGGTACAACATTCTACTATGATCAAATCTTATATCATTGAAAAGTAAAAGTCATCAGCTTTCCAAAAAGCCAAGAATCACCCCAATCAGAGTTGTACGTCGGAAGATATGGCGGTCCGAACCCGGAGGGCAAAAAAGTAATCTCAATTGGCCCCCTAGGGATTTGGCTCAACTAATAGTTGCGCTAGGCCATTTCTCCCCAGAAATGGCTTGGCACAACTAATAATTGTGCCAGTTATATTTAAGTCTGGCGCAATTATTAGTTGCACCAAACCACTTTCCTCAGATTTAAGCCTGGCACAACCAATAGTTGCGCCAACATTGAGGTGGGCCCCACCTCTGGAAGCCAACTTCCAGACTACTGTGCTACACTATTTCACTATACATATGCCTGGCGTAACTAATAGTTGTGCCAGGCTTATGAACAGTGCCCTCTAGTTTTGCCTCGAATTTTATGTCTGGGGTTTGACTTGTTCACCACCTGGGTCTTTGGGGTGTGTTTTGATAGTTCTGTTGCACCCCTTTGCACCCTATTTGCAATCCCTTAAGTGACTTAAGGCCCCACTCTATCATCCCCCATTAGAACCACATTCACACCTTTCCAAGCTCTTAAAATCCTAGGAAACCTTAGATGTGAAATTACCTAATTGCTAAACCCAATTAGCATCTAAGTAGCCTCCTAATCCATCCATTTCCTATAAATAGAGCCTCCCTCCCCTTGGATTAAAGGTTGAGAATTTTGACCTAAGAGAGAAAGAGCTTAAAGTGAGAAGATCTTTCTCCCTTTGGTGCACCATTGCTCATACAAATTGCAGAATTACATAACCCCCTTTGAGTGATATTTTCTACCTTATATCTCTATGTTTAGGTGTATGCTACTCATTTACCTTCCCTCTCTATCCCTTAGCTAGCAAGCCTTAGAGCTTAGAACTCCTATTTCCACCATACAAGCCTTCAAAAGCTCATCAAAGCAAGCTAACGCAAGGCTCTCCTACGATGATACAAGGGCTCGAGGGCTCTGGCTCTCTCCTTTCATATCTTATCTCTTCCTTAGCTTTCCCAATCCTCCCATTTGTGCCGTTACACCGCCGAATTTCCGATAGGAACAGAGGGGCACAAATAGGATTCAAGGCCCATTTAGGCAAGAGGAAGCCATTTTCTTTTCTTTTACTTTATTTTTTTTTTTAGCCATTAGTAGAGACCACGTTAAGTGGGTTGATCGGGTGCCTAAAACCTTCCCGATCGATAACCGAAGCCCCTCCCCAAGAGACTTTGGTGTGGATCGGATTCAGTGTCATATTTTTAGCACTTCAGTGCTCCTAAAAATGAACTAGGTTTCCCAGGACACCAAAAGCTCCGGGTGGCGACTCTATGTTTTTGCTAGCGAGCGGATCACAGTGACGGGATCGTCATAAATCCCACGGTTGCACAACCTTTTCAGCCTTAATTTCTAATTTTCTTTAAAATACACCTAAGTACTTGTACCTGAACCTATGGACCTGATTTAAACCTACCGTCACTCTAAGAATGCAGAAGATAAAGGAGAAGGAGCTGAAGATGAACAAGATAGGGTCAACATTGGGTGAATGGAGAAGAGATACCTAAAGCTTAGCAGTGTAGCAGCTGAGGAAAGAGGAGGCGAGTCAAAAAAAAAGAAACAAAAAGAAAAAGAAAAATAAGAAGAAAAATGCATCTAAAAGAAAGAAAAATAATAATGAAAAGGAATAAGAGAGGAGTCAAGAGGAAAAGTTCATTGAAAAAATAAAAAACAAGAGGAGAAGCTGGCCACTTCAAGTCTGAAGAATTTGAAAGAAAATGAAAGGTGCTGAACTAAAGAAGGTGAAGTCATGAATCACCTCCTTCATCTATTGATTTCTCAATTTTGAATCCCTTTTCAACCTTTCATTCTTTATAACCTATCCCATAAGCCACATTACAACCCAGTCAAAAGACCCTGTGATCCAAAGTTGACTGAGCTGTCATGCAGAGACAAAGAGTTGTCCAATCTATAGTAAGGATTAGCCAATGATGCCAAAACTTAAGTGCTTTGCTTATGCTCATGCATGTAGATCCATTTGTGGCCTGTAACTACTCTTTAGCTTGAGAGAAAATGAAAACCCTCAAAGTTCCTTGTGAGAGTCTGCCCTGGTGGGCATTGAGTCTGATGTTGAATGTATTGGCCAAGGCCTATAACCTAATTTTTGAATCAATGATGAGCTCAGTACTGACCTACATGTGATGTTTTTCCTTGTTGTGAGCTAATTGGAAATGATGTGCATCTATGTAAAAGTTGTGGTGATTAAATGTCTGTGCATATCATATATTCAAATTCCTCATATTTTTGTTGAATCAAAGGTGAACTGATGCTCTATTTCTTGACAACTAACTTGATAATTTTGCACTTTTTTTAACTGTTTTATTGAAAAGTTTGTGGGTATCTTCACTGAAAACCCTCAGGAGACTTCACTCCTCCACTACGGATCACCTAGGGGTTTAAAAGGGTTGATGCATAAGCTAAATGCATCTGTGTTTTCTACAAAACTGGCATTTAAATTCTTAGAGTAGTTGTTTTAATTTTTCCTTTGCTCAGGGACTAGAAAAGATTAGGTTTGAGGGTATGTTATTCACTGAAAAGTACCACTTTTTACCTCTTAACCTAGCCTTTGATGGACCTTGAAGCTCACTAATAATCATTTGTTAAGTGTGTTTTGTAGTTAGTAATAAACTGTGATGCTAAATACAATATCCATACTTATTGGTCCAAAGAAGAGAAAGAAAATATGCAAAGATGACAGCTGAGCCAAAGCCTAATGGAACACCCTGGAGACTCGTTTGCTGGTCATCATTGACCAAAAGTTTGGAAGATGAAAGAAGTTAGCTGAGAATGGAGGAAGCTGCAACAGCAGCAAGTACAATGCATAAAAGGATCAAAAGACTCATCTCGCAGAGTTGACGAGCTCCCTCGCGGAGCTAAGGATGAAGTGGAAGCTGCCCTTGTGCAGATAGGACGCGCAGTCAAGAGGAGAGTAGTAAAGAAATCATGAAGATCTCGCATCTTAAAACTCTCAGAATTTATGCTTGCGAAGCTCTCGTGGAGATCGAGCCTTAAAGCAGTCGCGCACAGAACATAGAAAATCCATATGCATAAAGAACAATTTGTCACCTCACGCAGTTCTCGCGAAGCCCTGGAAGAGAGAGGCACCTACAATTTTCATCGCGCAGCTCTTGACCACTCTGAAGCCTAACTAGTTACTACACGAGTGCAGGAGCCAACCTGCGCGAGTATCCTATGAGAGAGAACTTCTGAAGCTCTACTATGCGAGAAATCCAAGCATTCCAAATCACCTCCGCGATAGCATTGCAACGCAAAGCAGCTACACAATCAATTGAGAATCTATCGCGCGAGTGAACAATCCTCCTAAGCCAAATACTCCTTCATGAAGGCTCTACCACTGCGTGAGTGAATTAATGCAGATGTCAACCCTGCAAAGCTCGGGCTCTCAACTTCTTAGTTTTCACTCAAGGACCTTTTAGGAATTTCTTAAGATTAGGGCACACTTCTCGAGGCATGGATTTCGAGGTGCATATCTCAAGGCATTCAAGGGTTATAACAGTGCCATGTCTATTGGAAAAATTAGGGTTAATCTCTTTTAAGCCAAGGCCTTATGGACAAAGTATATAAGTTGTACTTAGAGTTTAGTATTATCATCTTTCCTTCATCCTCTGTCAGCTGAGAGCTCCAGCAGGCTAGGGTTAGGGTTTGATTATCTCTTTTTCTTATTTTTCTTCTCTCTTAGCCCAGCATTGGCTGGCTAATCCTTTTGTAAGCAGCTAGGTTTAGTTTTATTTTAGTTTTGTAATAGGCTTTGTATACATTGGGATCTTTTGGATAAGCAGTTGTGTACAGGCTGCAGCTTTGAGACAGTTCATTATAAGTTTTTCTTTTATCAATGGATTGTTGTTTTAATGACTAATTAAATATATAGATCTTATGGTTTCCTTAGATGTCTATAGGATCCATGTTTTTGAGACTAGCCCATTCAATTTCTAATAGATCTATTATTTACCATCTGATTTCCCTTAGTTTAATAGAGCCATGGATAGCAAGCCGGATCTGTAGCCAGATCTGGACAGCTCGTAGCCTTAGGACTCCATGGTGGAAGTAGTAGTTTACATGTTCTTTCTCAGATCTCTATGGTATGGATAGACCTATCGAATACCCTGTGACCATTTGAGTGGACAGAGTATAACCCTAAGGTGGTGTCCAGCCACATGTCTGAGAAGGATTCTTCTCCTCTGCACATGAGCTTCTAGAGCCTTGTGAGGAGATTTATACAGGAACTGGCTCTCCTCTGTTTTACTTGAATGATATCAAATGTTAGATTTGATTTCTCTGTAATAATTATAGCTTAAGACTGAGTCTTTACAGGCCTTTTGTAGTAATGACCAACTAAATCTAAATCCTTATTCAACCTGTTGTTGGTCCTTTGTGTGGGCACACTGAGCCGTTGGCCTTGGCAAAACACATAAGATTTATGGGTTGGAATACCTATGGATGTCAGCCCAATCTGTGCACAGATTTGGGGAGCTTGTAGCACTGGCATTACATAGTGTCTGTAATAATATTCATGGCCTGATCTGGTTAATTAGATTGAGAAATGATCAGTCCACTCCTTTGGATTCGGTTAGCATTTTTGGTTTAATCAATGGGATTTGACAGACTCTATCAGACACTCTGTGACCATTTGAGTGGACAGAGTATAGCCCTAAGAGCACCCCAAATGACATGAGTTAAATTGGATTCTTCTACCTTGTTGAGTTTATTTGATAGCATATCAGCAAGGACCACTGCAGAGATAGTCTAAATCTGAGTTACATTACTTCATTAACTTTAGCTTAACCTACTTACTTCCCATCATTTTTATATTTTATTTTGGCACACACCATCACTATCTTCTTCTTAACCCTTTCTTTTGGATAGGGCTGCACTTTATTTCTCTTTTGTTAGGATTAATTTAGTGTAGTCGTGACACCCAACTCCCTCTCTTTAGGATTGCCAGATCTGTAGCTAGATCTGGAGGCCTACTATTATAGCCCATTTTGGGTTCTAGATCAATTTCTTGGTGGGACAAACTCTTACTTATCAAAACTTGCTACAATAGCCCTGGATCTTGTAGGCTTAGGATGTTTTAGGATTACTGTTTTCACCACATCACTTTTATCCTCTGTTTTACTTTGATTTTAATTTTCTTCCAACACCACATAATAAATCAACACATCCTTTGACAGACTCGAATAGACAACAACAACTACACCCTTGCCTTTCTTTTTTATTTGCAGAGGTCCTTTAAGAATTTAACATAAGCAGGGACATGTTTTATAACATCAAGCAAGGGCAAATTGATCTTGACCTGCTTGAAGGTCTCCATCATTTCCTCCATCTGAACATTACATTATCAAATGGAGATGGGCCAGCAGGTGCATGAGGAAATGGCAGCTGTGGGACTGCTGGTGTCACAGCTGCATGCCTAACCACATCATGGTCAAATTTTTATTTTTATTTTTTTTCTTCATTTATTGTTTGCTGTTGGGGCTCAACATCAGCCCCTTTATTTTTCCCTTGCTGATCCACAATGGGGGATGACTTCTTTAGTTCTTCTACACTCACATTTCTTTTATTTTCACTCTCTATGACTTCCTGAGCTGCTTTGCCCACTAAATTATTAACCACTCTGCCACTTCTTAAGGTAGTGATTGCATTAGCCTCCTCATGGGAAGAGGATGCTTCTCCAATCATGTACTACCCTTTAGGGTTGGCCAAAGGTTGACTAGACAGTTTACCCTCCTCTCTCCTATTCAAAGCATTACAGATTTGATCCAGCTGGTCCTCTATTTTTTTAATGCTTTGCCCATGAGAGTTCACAGTTGAGACAAAACTTCCTAAACTTTGCATTGATGCTAGCATCTACTCTTTAAAGGAAGAGGATCTAGGCTGCTGTGGGGGTAAGACTAATTGATTGGGCTGTTGGGCAGGCAACTAAAAATTATTTCTTGGTGGATAACCTTGATTAAACTGGTGCTAAGGTCTGTTTGGAGCTGCCAACTGCTGCTGCAGGGGCTGAGGGTATGTATCTTGTCTCCACCTCAAATTTGGGTGGTTTCTCCATGTGTACCTAAGAGGTTGCTGCCCATATGCTTCGGCAACATTGGCATGCTCCATAACTAAACCAGAAAATTGGTTGGCTGATGGACAATCTTGAAGTGAATGTGTGAGAGATTGGCATATCAGACATGCGTCTTCCACTTGTGCAGCCATTTTAGGCTGTATCACATTCATTAATTTGTCAAATTTTAAACTCAGATTATCCACCTTTCTTTCCAATTCACTTTGAACCTTAACCTCATACATTTCACCTCTATGGGTGGACTCTTTCACCAATTTAACTAGGGTCTAACTATCATTGCAAGATAGTGACTCCTGCTGCATGGAATTTTCCCCTATGATGTCAAAAAACTCCCAAGCCTCATCAGCTGTTTTGTAGAGGTAACTACCACCACATGAGTCATCCACCATATCCCTACTCTTGGGATTAATTCTTTTGTAAAAGACTTACACAAGTTGCCACTGTGGAATTTAGTGGTGGGGACATTGTTTTAACAGTTCTTGAAATCTCTCCCATATCTCATAAAATTTTTCAGTTGAGGGCTGAGTGAATGACAATATGTTTGTCCTCATCTGGTTGGTTTTATTCATGGGAAAGAATTTAGACAGAAATTGGCTTTAGAGGTCACTCCATGTCTGAAAGCTATTGGCTGGGAGCTTAGAGAGCCAGGTGTTGGATTAGTCCTTTAGGGAAAAAGGAAAAAGCCTCAGTTTAGTGGCTTCAGGTCTCAGGCCAGTAAAATTGAATGTGGTGCAAAGTGCTAAAAATTGGTCAATGTTCTTGTAAAGATCTTCCTTACTGAGCCCATGAAAAGATGGCAGCATGTTAATGGTGGAGGACTTGATTTCATAATTTCCCTCAACTGAAGGGAATTGTATGCAAAAGGGAGATGTGTAATCCCTAGGTGCATTGTATTCCTTCATAGTTCTTTGCCTCTCAGCCATGACAGCTGGCTCAGTTTCAACAGTAGGGGCTGGTGTATTATTTATTAGTCTAAGGACCCTTTTAACCTCGGGGTTTAGAGGTTCCAACTTAGGGTTTAAGGACCTTCTACCAAGGATACACACACAGAATCATCAGGTAAAGAAGATGCTCACAGCACATAAAAAGTTTGCAAACAAAAATCACAACTAAACAGCTATACAACTAAACTATTCACCGGGAATTCAATAGAAATTGACTAAGTTTTAGGGTAAAAGAAGTGCAAACAGAGCTAGCTAAACTCCAGCTACAACTCTAGCTTTTCCCTGTTGCTGTTGTCCAAGCCTACAAAAATTCCCACAAAAATCAGTAGTACTTTTTATTCTATACAAGGCACATCTACAAAGAATTTTCTATCCTAAATTATATTATAACTCAGGTCTACTAAAAAGATCAATATTCCCGACAATGGTGCAAAAAAGTTGTTCGTTATAATTCGGATTGTTGTCTTGTTATTAGTGAGAAAATAGCAGAAGAAATATAAATCAAAAAGGAAAGAATAAAAATTGGTTAAAGTAGCAAATCTGAAACACACTCAGCCTACAAGATACAGGGCTATTGTAGCAAGTTTTAAGTAAGTAAGAGTTTGTCTCACAGAGAAATTGATCTAGAACTCAAAATGGGCGATAATAGTAGGCCTCTAGATCTGGCTACAGATCTGATAATCCTAGAGGAAGGGAGTTAGGTGTCACAACTATACTAAATTAATAGTAAAAGAAGAGAAATAAAGGGATATAAAGAAGGTGGTGATGGTGTGTGAAAAAATAAAGATAAAATTGATGGGAAGTAGGCAATTAAGCTAAAGTTAATTCAGTTATGTAACTCAGATTTAGGGTTGTCTCTGCAGTAAATCCCTCAGATGGCTACAAGTACATCTGCAAGGAAGAAGTATCCAACTCAACCCTTATGGTTTGACCTGATCTCTTAAGGCTATAACCTGTCCACATATTGGTCACAGACTATCCAATAGAGAATTATATGGACTAAATCAGAAAACCAATCTTATCTAATGGAGTAGACTGATCTTAAGGCTATAACCTGTCCACTTAAGTGGTCATAGACTATCTAATAGATGTCCTCCACCTAATGGCTCAAATTAGAACATGAAAACCATTGCAGACACCATGTATGTCAGGCTACAAGCTCAGGCATCCATGGGAGCAAATAGTTCTTAAAAAACTAGTGAAGACCATAGTTGTTCAAGGGCTATTTGGAAACTTAAATGCAACTGGTCATTGCTTCAAAGGACCTGCAATGACCTACCTCACAAGTCTGCAATCACTACAGAGAAATCAAATCTAATATTTGATATTGTTCAAGTAAAATAGAGGGGAGCCTATTCCTGCAACAACCTCTCACAAGGCTACAAGCTCAAGCGCAGGGGAGAAGAATCCTTCTAAGATATGTGGCTTGGAATCACCCTAGGGCTATGGTCTTTCCACTTAAATGGTCATAGGCTATTCACAGAGGTTATCCATACCACATAGGTCTAAGAAGGAAGATGTAAATTCCTACTGCCACCATGGTCCCAGGCCTGTAAGCTTAAGCTTCCATGGGCCTTTCAATTCAGCTCAAATCCTAAATGCATGCTTAGCCGGAAAAAAACTATGGGCAAATAGAAAGATAACAAATTGAATGAACCATTAAAGTACAAATTTCATTGCTCAACAAAATACTTATAATGAGATTTCTCAAGGCAGCAGCCTTGTGCACAATAGCTCTTCACAAAAATTCCAAAGGTTACAAGACCCATTATAAAACTAATTAAAACTAGACCTAATTGCTTACAAAGGATATAACCAAGAAGTGTTGGGCTAAGAGAGAAGAAAAATGGGAAAAAGAGGTGATCAAACCCTAACCCTAGTCTGCTCGAGCTCCAAGTTGACAGATGTTGAAGGAGGGATGATAAAATTCTAAGTTACATTGACAGCTTAAATACTCAGTCCTAATGCCTTAGCCAACATAAGATTAATCCTAAATTTTAAGGGTAGATGTGGCATTGTTACAACCCTTGAATGCCTAGGGATGTGTGCTTCAAGATTCGGGCCTCAAGATGTGTGCACTAGACTTGGGGAAATCCCCAAAATGTCCCTAGGTAGCAACTAAGAAGTGGAGAGCCCGAGCTTCGCGGGCTTAGCCTTGGTGCATTAATCCATTCACATGGTTAGCAGAGTGCTTGCGAGGTAGCATTTGGCTTAGGAAGCTTCTTGCTCTCGTGGAAGACTTTAGCTTGTCGCACAGTTGATTTGGCCTGAAATGCACTCGTGAGGATGAATTTTCTTTGATATGTCTTGCTCACGCAGTATGCCTTTGAAAGGTCGCATAGCTGCTCCGGCATTTAATGCATTCGTGAGGATGGATTTACAATCTGCCTGGCTCGTGCAGTGGAGCTTCAGGTATCTTCTATCGCGAGGTTGTCATGTGGAAGATCTTCTCTCTCACTCGGTTTCTTGTTGAAGGATTAACAAAGCTCGCTCGATAAAGGGTAGAGCTATTAAATGCGTGAGAACTGTGCCAGGGCATTTCTGGAGCTCCCTCTCCTCTTGAACCACTCGAGGACTTTGCAAATTTTTATTATTCTATATGTAGATTGGCTTCGTGAGATAGTGCGTGCGGCTGACATGAAACTTGTTCCTCACGATTGCTTCGCGAGCTGGATTTCTTTTGAAGACTTAGTGTGTGAGAGCTTCACGAGGTTGTTGAGTGTTGAAAGTTGATCAATCGCGCGACTACTACGCGAAGCAATTCTCTGAAGTCCATTCCTCCACTGAGCATGCAAGTTCTTCCCAAGTTCACTTATGCTACATGTAACAGTTGTGCGAGATGGCTTTGCTACAGCTTTAAACTGTGTGAGGTAGCATTTCTACTATGCGAGATTGCATCTCTTATGCTTCTCTGCTATGCAGCAGCTGCTTTTGCAGTCCTCTTCACTCACATCCAGATTTCTCACAATTGCTAGACTTCTTGGGTCGACTTTGACATGCAAACTAGTCACCGTGGTGTTTACCACCATGGTATTCCATCAGTCTTTGGCTCAGCTATCATCTTTTGCTTGGATTTTCTCTCTTCTTGGCTCCAAAGGCATGGACTTAGTGTTAAGCTGTAGAAGTTCTTACTAACTATAAAACAAGCTAAACAATAGTTATTAGTCAGCTTCAAGGTCTAGCAAAGGCTAGGTTAAGAGATGAAAAGTCATACTTTTCAGTGAATAACAAGGCGCCCGTGGCTACATGAAATTGGGGCAGTTCCCTCCACCTTACATCAACAGCTTAAATTCATCTTCGAAGAGAAAGTTGTTACCATCAAAGATGAAGGACGAGAGGAAAGAGAGAAGATGGCCCACAACATCAAAAATCTCAAGGTGCTAGATGTACCCCATACAACTGAAGACACCGATCTCCATAGCTTCCAGTATGATGTGTCAACATTGGTGCTAGAACCTATCAGAGAGGTCACCAAAAAATCAGAGGTGGAATGACTGCAGCAATGGCCATGCTCCAAAATTGGGGCTATTAGAAAGGAAAAGTTTTGGGTCCCCGTTTGCAAGGCAGGAGAGACCCGGTCAAAGTGATAGGTGACCAACATCTTAGTTTCGGCATAGGTTACAGGCCCATCGAAGAAGAAGTCCGAGAAGCTAAGGAAAAGGCCCGAATCATTGCTATAATAAAAGCCAAGGGAATAAGCTTAGAGGACGAACCCCATCCTAGGCCTCACATCCGGAATACCTTCGTAAGTTTGGGGATTCTAAAGATTTATCAGAGTGGGGCAAGAGAGCTAACCCAATACATGCTGACAGCTCCTATTCACCCAACCAATCCCTAAATCATCCCCCCCAACATGAAAATAGACCTAGCCTCCTTGTCCCTTTTTGAGGTGGAGTTTTCAATACCTATACAATCCCCCCTATGGTAAACAACCACAAAACCATGTTGGCATTTGAGGACAAGGTCCCGGACGAGCCCAGGATCCATATGATGGAGGCTGACTCCTAAGAGTCGTATCAATCAGCCTCCTCCAACCGAGCAAGTAAAAGGGTAGCACCCTAAGTAAGGAATTGGGCGTCTGTGCCCCTAACTTTGGAAGCTTCAAGTGGCCTGAAATTCGGCACTCACTTCTTAAAAGAAATAACCTGTAAAAAGTGGAATGAGCTTTTGGCAAGCAATACCATGTGCATATAGGGACCCGCCATGCTAAGGGCCCATTTACGAAGAAAAAGAAAAAAGTAAAAGAATAAAAGAAATATCAAATAATCCAAAAAAATTGTCTTTCAAAATTCTCAACAAAATCAAAGAAAAAGGTACCTTTATAGAAAAGCTCATCCCACGTGAAATCGACCCCTTTCCTATAGAAATACAAGATGAGGTAGAAGTCATGAGTCTAGATGAGGAAATCCCTTCTGAGGAGCTTCCCAATGAGCTACTTGAACGGTATGCCAATTTTGATCATGGCCCTACCCCAATCGTTGAAGAAACCGAGGACGTCAATCTGGGGACCGAGGAGATTCCTAGAATCACTAAGATCGAAACATTACTGTCTCCTAAATAATGAAAAAGCATGATTGATTTCCTTCGATTATACCAAGACATCTTCCCATGGTCATATGAGGATATGCCTGGTTTGGACACCGATTTGGTCAAGCATGAGTTGTCGCTATATCCAGATATTAAGCCAGTCAAGTAGAAGTTGAGACTCCTCAAGCCAGAATGGAGACTGAAAATGAAGGACGAAGTCATCAAATAGTACGACACAGGGTTTCTCATAGTCTCCAAGTACCCTCAATGGTTAGCCAACAATCATCTCGGTACTGAAGAAAGATAGAAAGGTTCACATATGCATTGACTTCAGAAATCTGAATAAGGCGAGGCCAAAGGATGACTTCCCATTGCCACACATCGACATCTTGGTCGATAACACTTCTCGGCATGGGATGTTGTCATTCATGGATGGATTTTGCGGATACAATCAGATCATGATGGCAGAGGCAGATCACGGGAAGACGATTTTCATTACTCTATGGGGAACTTTTTGTTATCGAGTCATGCCATTCGGGTTGAAGAATGCTAGGGCGACTTTCCAAAGAGAAGGATCGCACATGCTTACAATAAGCGTATTCGCACCCAAGATTTAAAAATGGGTCACACAGTACTCAAGAAAGTCTTCCTGTCTCTCCACACTGATCAGAGAGGGAAATTCAAGAATAACTGGGAAGGACCATTTGTCATCTGAGAGGTACTCCCAGGGTACTTGCTCCGCCTCGCCACAATGGATGAAGATCATTTTCCTGACCCAATCAACACTAGTTACGACCAACGATTCTACTCCTAGTCTTAGCGGCAAGGCAAGTATTGATAATACAGATATGTGACTATTTAAGGGCCCCATATAAGAGGCCATCATTCCAAAGCCAAGTAGCCAAAAAGTATCCTTGAACACTTATACCCTTTGCTACCCCATCTTGAGCCAATGGCCTTTTCTTTCATTACCCCCACCCCAGGAAAACAGAGTGTATATACCAACAAAAAAAAGAGGAGAAAAAGAGTTATCAACAAAATCCAAAAAAAAATTAGAAAAGCAAAATCCCAAAAGGAGGATGCCTAAAAAAAGCAAAAAGAAAAAAAAAAATAGAAAAGAAAAAGTGGGGCATGTACAATCAAAATTCCCTAACGAAAAAGTGTATTACGGCAACTGTAACCCTATCGATGAAATCTTCTTAACCTAAGAATACCTTCAAAATTCCTAACCTATCCCATGGCTAAGCTACATCCCGAGAAAAGCCCTCTTTAAGCTCTACGAGCAGTCACAGTATCCATTGAGTCAGTGTGAGCCAAGCTGTGAGACGATAAAAGAAATCCATCCAACTCGCTATGACGGAGTAAACGTCCATGTCGCGGCCTTTGAGAAAATTAAGAAGAAAAGAAAAGGAAAACATACAAGCTCAAAATAAAAAGGACATGATGAAAACCCGAAAGGGTGCTATGGGTAAAAATAGTGAGCTTGTATAGACCAGGTGAAAACTTGAAAAGGTGCCTGGTGTAAAAATGCATACCCACGGACGTAGTGGAAACTCGAAAGGGTGCTACTGGTAAAAAAGAGGGTAACAATGGACACGGTAAAAAAACCCATCTTGGGCGCTGTGAGTAAAAATGTTGTAAAAGAGAAGAAAAGAAGAAAGTCATTCGATTAATCCCTTGGTTACAATTTCGAGCCATCTGATCCTCAATTGGGTTGCTCATATTAGCTCAAATCAGGTCTTGATCAGGTGTATCTTTAGATTACACCGTCAAACGTATGACCCGAGGTAAGGATAAAGGGTTAATTAGATTTGAAGGGATAGATGTTCCGACCATGGTAAAAATTCCAAACCTCATCCCCATGAACGGGTTTGACTATATTCAAAATGGGACCTATCACTTCACCTTTTCGTTAAGGCATCAAACAAAAAAGATGAAAAATAAAAGAACAAAAAAAAAATATATATAAATATATATACATATTTTTACTCCCTTTTATGTCCATGTACATATTCACCACATTGTACTTCCATCTCAAAATGAAGAAAAAGAACAAAAAAAATCAAAAAACATAAATCCAAAATATATACATCTTGAAAGAAATAAATAAGTATAGGTAAAAAGTTTGCTTATCCTTCTTTTATTTAGGATGCATATTTGTTACTTATATAAATAAAAAAGGGACTGACGTTTTCTTGAGAAAGGTGCAGGAACACTCAATCAGCCCAAAGCCTCGAGGCGGGTAACCTCTTGACAATGGGTAGAGCAGAGGAGGCATCTCACCACTTATGTCGGTCTATTCAGAAAAGAAAAAAATGGAAAAACAATCATTTGAAAAAGAAAAAAAAGGAGAAATTTGTGTTTTCATGCACTTTTTCTATGCACATGCGTGTTTCAATGCGGCAAAATGTCAATATTTTATAGGCAACGCAGCTATGCTAAATTAATGTCCTAAGTCTAAGGTTCACCTTGGATCTTTGGATCCTATTTTAAAGTAGGACCAACGGTGTCAATCCCAATCAAATGATCAATTTTTCAATTGGGTTGACTCCACTTCTAAATTTTTACGTTGAGCACTCCGTTTTTGGATTCATGTGAACTTAAGTGTCAAAAATTAAATTATTAATCGAGCGACTATGTTCGAATATGCATTCCGAAGGGCTCATTATAAGGTGAAGGCTTAAAACCTATATTTGTACGGTATCCCTATAAAGTGTACACCATGCGTCTAGGTATCCATTGGATGGTCATTTGTTCCCATAAATATTACTTGAATGGGTTCTAGGTCAGGACTTCCATTCACCTTTGTTTTTATTTGTCCCTGCCGTATGCATGTTTTTGCATAATTGTTCATTTGTGAGATCATCGTTGATGGAGACCAAAATAAAGTGCCTCCTTCAGTAGGCACCCAATTTTACTCAGGTCTATTTAGTATCATCTTGATCCAAGGCACATTTAAAAAAAAAAAAAAGGGCACACACTCCCAAAAAGTGTTGCAACATCAATATTCGCTCTACTCGGGTAGTTATGCTAAATTAACCTCGAGATTGATGGGTTTGCCTAAAAATCTTGCCCTACCTCGCATAGGGCACCCGTGACCAATCAAATAGGGCAAACAATGCCTTGTAAGGTTGGGCACAAACTACAGATCTTCACGTCTTTGCTTTGCGCTAATCTTTGAGTATGGGTCGATCACCCTCTCGCTTACGGGGATGTTTTATTTAGAATGAAACTTGAACATCGAATATCATCAATCATTTCATCATCTTGGTTATGCCTAGTAATGCCATTAATGCTTGGATACCAATAGTTTTGAGGAACAAATGCTTTCCCAATGATATGGGCTTCCGCAACTCTCCATTTCGAGTGACGGACGTTTTCCCAATGTGATGGGCTTACGTTACTCTCCATGTTTCTTTTCATTTTGATATTTGAAGTTCATTTTAAATATAGTAGATCCATTAGCATACCTTGGCCATCTTCAGATGTCTCTTTCTTTGGCATAATACTATCGTTACTGATCAGATACCAAAGAGGCACATCTATAGACACCCAAATTTGACCCAAGGCCCGATCAACACATACTTCGAGAAGGGCGCACCATCAAGCTTTCAAAAGCATTTCTCAAACCCTTAACAATCATCCCACAATATTTAGAACCCCTCCCAAACCCTTAGAAATCAACCGTAACCTTTCCAAACCCATTAGAACCCTTTCTCGGACTAGTTTCGAACCTCCTGAGCAGTGGTCAAAGAGAGGAGTGTCAAAATTTATGCAAACCTCTTCAAGAGCTTACTCATATACCATTGGAAAAAGGAGTTTCACAGCTTTCCAACAAGTCAAGAATCACCTCAATCAAAGTTATATATCAAAAGTTATGCCGATTTGAAAATCGGGCAGTTTTGCAGGATCTTGCCTAGCGTGGATAATATACACGCTAAGCCTTTTTTTGGCTAAACGTGTATAAATATACAAGCTAGACCAATTTTGGCCTATTTTTGCCTAGCATGTATAATACATACACTAGGCAAAAGGTAGTCTTCTTCCCCCTGAACAGAGCCTCTCGATGGGCTCTGAACTTCTCGAGGAACTGTAGACATGCTTAGCATGTGTAATACACACGCTAGGTTTAGCTACAGTAATCCTGGGTTTTGGCCTAAAATTCACTTTTAGGGTTTGACTTTCTCACCATCCCAATGTTTAGAGTGGGTTTCATTAGGACTATTGCACCCCCATGAACCCTATTTGCAACCCTCTAGCCTTTTGAAACCCCACCCTATCATCTACCACCTCATTCACACCTTTCCCTAACCTTGAAAAACCCAAAAACCATAGATTAGGACTACCTAATTGCTATTCTCATTAGCATTTAAGTACCCCCCCTAACCTACCCTTTCTCTATAAATAGAGAGCCACCCCTTTTGTTTAGGGGTTGAAAATTTTCCAAAGAGAAAAATATCTCCTCCATTGCCTCCACTAAACCCTCAAAATTCCAGAATTGAGTTTTGCCCTTTGGACATCATTTTCCACCATCAACCTTTGAGATCTAGCTAGAACAAGCCCCTACCTTTCTTCCCTTACCTCTTACTTACCAAGCCTTAGAGATTCAATCCCATTCCTACACCCGTTTGCATTCGAAAGCTCACCGAAGACGCTCTCGCGCAAAGATCCACATCGGTACTACAAGGGCCCGAGAGCTTCGGCTCTCCCCTCTATTCCTCTGCCTTCTTTGCTTTTCCTCTATCCTAGAATTGAGTTGTTACGCTGCCTAAATTTTGGCAAGCGGGAAGCGCTCAATAGGATCAATGTGCCTTCGGGCAAGGGAAAGTGCCGCTTATTTTGTTTCTCTTTTTATATACATATAATTATATATATATATATATATATATTATAAATCAGCCACACATAGATCCGGCCATAGTAGAGACCACTTATGAGAGGGTTGATCGAGTGCCTAACACCTTCCCGATCAATAACCGAAGCCCCTACCCAAGAGCATTTAGTGCAGACCAGAATTAGAGTCATATTTTTGCACTTCGGTGCTTTTAATATTGATTTAGGTTTCTCAGGACACCAAAAGCTCTGGATGGCGACTCTATATTTTTCATAAGAGTGCATCGTCATGACGGGTTTGATAAAAATCTACGGTTGCACAGCCGTATACTGGGTTACTATGGTAGTTCCACAATGGAGGCTCATCACCATTAGTGAAGTTTATACTTCGTATTCCCCCCATCTCAGGTCTCTGATGGATGCTCCTGCACTCTCGGGTAATTCTTGGTAGTACAGTGGGTGTAGGAAGGAAGTAGAGCGGAAAAGAAAACTATGTACATATAAAGAAAACTGAACTAAACAAGGGCTACTTTTGTGATAAGATGTCCCATCTTGATCGCTAGTCTGTTGGTACATGCTTTTTCTGGGTCCCTCTTGGACCCCGGAAAGAGTGGTCCAATTCGGTCTTTAAGAATTCAGGCAGAAGGCAATAGAATAGTAGAATGGGAAATATTAAATGCAAAAAATAAAAGGTAATTCTAAGGTTAAAATACATGGTTCATTACGATCGCCAACTGCATATATTTATCGATGCTGCAACACGTCACTCATCACGCCTTTCAGGGTGTGGGTTCAACTTCTTTACTGAATTGTCGGCCGGCCAACGTTAGTAGCACTGTGTCACCTACGAGTTTAGTTTATATAGTTTTCCTATTTTTACTCTAAGTCTAATTGCTTCAGTTTTCAAAGTCCTATGGGGAATCTAATTAAACTAATATCCTAATTATACTAAAAGTTTAATTAATCTCAATAGGCTAACCCTATTAGGAGTTTGACTAACTTAAGTATCCTGATCTTATTAGAAGTCCAATTGTTAACAGTCTCCTAATTCTACTAGGAATCTAAATAATCTAAATATCCTAATTATATTAAAAGTCTAATTACCTTAAGTGTCCTAATTCTATTAGAAGATTAATTATTTTAAATATCCTATTTCTACTAGAAATCTAATCATTTAAAGTATCCTACTCTTACTAGAAATCTAATTATTTTAAGTATCCTACTTCTACTAGAAGTCTGATTATTTTAAGTATCCTACTTCTACTAGAAGTCTGACAATCAGGGGGGGTTTAGCCCTCTATGCTAAGGAGGATCAGCCTTGTTCCCGAGTACCCTCCGTAAGCTCCCTTGGGCAAATCAGTTGGCTAAGGGTGGTTTTAAAAGTAATATTGATTGAAAAATTGGTTTGGAATTGAAAAGTTAATATTTTGAAGATTGAAATTAAGGGATTTTGAAGATTAAGATTAGGACTAAAAAATTATGAACTAGAAAAGATTAAGAACTAGAATTTGAAAATAAAAGGTAGGATCTAGAGTAATTAAGAACTAAGAACCGGTTCTAGAGATTACTGACTAGAACTAGAATTCAGAGAGTAAAATTAAGAACTGGTTCTAGGAATTAAGACCTAGAACCAAAGATAAAGAAAACTAAGAAATTGAATTTGAAAATTTAGAGTTGAAATCGAAAGTTCAAGAACTAGAAAAAAAAATAGAATTAGAAACTAGAATTTAGAACTAGAACTAAAAACTAGAATCAAAATTTAAGAACTAAGAACTGGTTCTAGAAGCTAAGAACCAGAAATTAAGAACTAGAATTAAGAACTAAAATCAAAACCTATGATCTAAGATTAGAAATTAAGGACTAAAAAAAGCTAGAACTTAAGAACTAGAACCTAAAACTAGAAAGGAAATTAAGAACTAGAACTAAGAAGTTACCTGAGGCTAAGCACCAAAGAGAGAATCTCGAGATCCCTAAGCTCAGAGGAGAGGAACTTGGAAACTCGATTGCTGGATGTGTGATGTGTGTGGTAGGGGGATTATTTATAGATATTCGTGTAATTGCGTGCCCTGATGGAGGTGTGCAATTAGCCGGTCAAATCTAATTATGCGCCTTGTCTAGTGTGATGAATTGGATTATGCACCCTATCCCGAGCGCTTAATCACTCGGAGTTGGTGACTGACTCAGTGAGTGACCGGCTGACTGGCTTAGCCGGGTGTCCGAGTTCTAATCTAATTATAACTAATTGCACGCCCTATACAGTGCGCACAATCAATTGCACATTCTAATTTCGATGCACAATCAAGTCTTAAGGCGGCCTCTAGAAGGTTAAGGACCGGTCCACGTTGGACCAATTGTGCACCAGTGATTGGGTGTGTAATTGAATTGTGCGTGCAATTATAGGGCGCGCAATCCACTCCTAAGATAACCGATAGGAAGGGTAGGCCTGGTCCAAGTGGGACCAATTGTGTGCCAACTATGAGGCGTACAATCCAATTGTTCACGTTGGATAGGATGCGCAATTCGGGACCCTTCCCAAGTTGAGTTGGGTCCGAAGCATAAGGTATTGTTTCAACCTGTGCTTTGACTATATTCTATTATTTCAATATATAGTCCCTATATTAGGGTTATGGGGTCTGAGCCACAGAGCTATTATTTCAACCTGTGTTTAGCCATATACTATTGTTTCAATATATGGTCCCCGTATTAGGGTTTTAAGGCTTTCAGACAAGGTGAGTCATTTCTGAAAGTCAGGGGCAAGGTCAAAGGTCGACCGAACAGGTATGTATACTCCGAGAGGGAAAAATTGGGGTGTCTATAGTACCCTCTGGTGACATAACGTCCTAAGGAGGATCCACCAGCATGGCAAAGTAATCCCGGTACTGATGCATTACCCTCTCCCCTAAATAGTAAGCTCGAACCTAAGAACTGTAGAAGAATACAACGCGACGATCGACAAACAGTCATGACTGGCCAACAGCGGCGTGGTCCCAGAAGGGGGAGCCGACATAAGGTTCAAATACAATCTGCCCAAGAAAGGAGAATCCCATTAGTCTAACAATATAATCAGAACTAAAATTTAACCAACAAAGGGAGGGGGTGTCAAACCTGCTCCAAAATCATCAAGTCAAACTAGGACCTCAGACCTAGTTCCAAATTCTTCATCCCCAGGTCCTAGCGACGGTCCTTATGCCAATAACTCATAAGGGAGTACGTCTACTCATCAGAGAAGAGGAGGGTGCGGCCCGGTTGGAAGTGCAGATACCCTAAAACTTGAAAAGATGGACAAATAAGAAAATATGTCCAAAACAAAAACTAAAGGAGCTAGAAATGATGAACCAAGAGGGATGAAAGATCCAAACCAATGGGTTACCTCAATCACGGGCCAAAAGCCAAGGACAGAAACAACCTCCCCAACTAAGGCTCTAGCCAAGCTATCAATCAGCACCACATACCCAGCACTACCCCATCAAAATGGTGCACATTCTCCCAGTTCTCCATCAGGCTGAGAAGGGATGGCACAACATGACCACCAATGGTAATGGCAAGGATCTTCTTGTCCAAAATAAAAAGAAGCACGGTACGAGAAAGCATCAAGACACGCTCGGGCTCGATGACGACATCCATATCGGGTTGGTCCAGATCAACCAACTCATCCGCCTCAAATAGATCTGCCAACCAAGACAACTTGACCTCGGAGGCGGTCATATGGTTGTAGGGGGGTAGTTGCCGCCATTCAATCGGATAACCTCCGCATGATCATGAATGCGAGGATAGATCACTGGCACCCCTCCTATCATAATCCCCGTGATCATGGACCAATCAACAAGGGTTTTTGTCGTCTCGGCTACAGACATGTGCAAGGTCATCGTCCTTGGACGAAACCTCCTCACCAAGGCCTTCACATAGGCCAAGTTACCCCTCATAGCAGGGCAATATAAGAAGTTCCCAAAGCCGGCCTAAGCTAGAAGGAACCTCACGACATGAGGGAGATGGGTGTAAAAGCGCTGGGGGTCGAACCAACCTCCACGGAACATGATCTGAGGCAAGGCTGCATTAAAAGAATGGGAAATGTCTGATCCTAAAACAAAGAAGGACGAGCAAAGGGAAGCAACCAAGGAATACATTTTTTTTACCTAGCTAGCGATCCTAAAGTTGGAAATGTGGGTGTACTGCTGATAGAGCAACCCACTACGGGCCACCTCGCCCTGCATCTCATACCAACAACCCTGATAAGAATGATTGAAGGCATAAATTTGAGATTTTAAGATCATTATTGCTGGTTTATAATAAGCTCACTTTGTAATGACTTCATACCTTTGTGGATATACGTTATGGCTAACGATGGTATTTATTATGGTATGCTTGCGGTGATGGTAATTTAAATTGTGGAGGATGTCTCACATTTAAACTAGTAGTTAAGATTATTCCTAATTGATGGTTATCGAAATTTCCAATTTCACGGGAGAGTATTTTCAGCTTTGTGGATGCGTTTTATCATGGGTTACGTGTTGGTGTCAAATTTCATTATGGTAATGACTAGTTAGGCCATAAGAAATTTTATTAATTGATATATTCAACTTTTCCCGTATTATAGTTAGATTTTATTCTAATGGATATAACATTAATGGAGTGAGTCAACTTTTCTCTAACCGATTGTGTAAGATTTTTAAGTGGGTGACTGTGCTAGATAAGTATTATCTGAGATCTGGAGGTGTCTATTCAAAAAATTTCAGCATGGTTATCGACGTGATTCAATCATTAAGGGATAATTTGATGATCTGCTGGGTTAGTAGTAAGTTGGAAAATGCTTGCCAGTTAGAGGGTCCTACTTATGATTTCGGTTTCTGGATTGATGGTTGTAATCTCAAGGTCAATATCTCTTTCTTTATGGATATATTCTTGCCAACTCTTTATAAAGATACTTTCTTAAGTGGTGGAAGTGAGGCTTTGTAATTACCTGTGCATGAGTTAACTGATCTATCACTCTGACTCTTGAGTGAGCACCGATCCGGTTAGTCCGAGATGGACATCCTTAGTGTAATGCTCAGCATATAGGTTTTTTACCAGTGTGTGGTCGATCGTTAGACAATGTGTTGTAGCAAATCTCCATTCAACTCTATGGCTTTAATTGGGTGTAATTCCAATTCGTCGCAATGTATGTAATTCCAATTCGTTGCAGGATTCGCTATATGTGATTTGAGTTTAACAAATGATTACTATATTGACTGCCCAAGTGTCACGTCGCTCACTTTCGAGGGAAAAAATTCCCTACAGAGGGGTAGTGGAGAACCTTTTTCTCTTTTACGTAGATTTTGAAGGGTGGATTGTTGGTGTGAACACATGTGGATATGCTAATTTTGGGGTAAGCTGATTTGACTATGACAGTGATTGTGTGATTGTGTCAAGTAACCTGGGTCGATGTGTGGACTACGAGAAGGATAAGTGCGTGTGAATTGAGGTTTTGTAATTGCGAATATTTTTATACATTATTGATAATTGAGTTGTTACTCAGATTACCTTCCGTGAATTTTTTAGGACAGCAAGTCTTTTAGGTGGGGAGATTGTGATGACCTGGTCAAGAGGACGTTCAATCTTGGTGAGGATACCTAGATGGGTGGCGCTGAGAAATAGTCGTGGACCTTGGATTGGATTGATTTCGAGGTAATTGAAGAAAACCGAAGTGAATATTATTTGTTGTGATTTATATGTGTATTCATGTGGGAATTAGCGACTTACGCGGATGTGATGGGTAAGGCGTTGGCTGCAGAGAAAACCATAGTGTATACCTTATTGGGTGTGTTTAATCTCATAACATGTTAATACGGTGTTTTAGATGTATGATCAATGCTATTTGCTCATCTGTTGATATATGTATGTGGGGATCTTTATTGCAATTAATGGTACATGTTGGAAATTAATGGTTGGATGATTTTCTTTTCCTTTATGGCGATGGTTAAATTTCAATTATGATCCATATGGTTAGTTATGGGTTGACAATTTCATGGATAGTATATGTTGTAGTTGATATTGTAGCAATATAGTTTAACAAATGAGTACCTTATTGGATAATTGGTGGTACGTCGATCTAGTGATATATGGTTTTTCATGGAGGAAGATGGATAGTTTGGTTGAGAAAAAAAAAATTTCAGTCTTTCGTTGTGAACTCAATGTGGATAGTTAATTAAATGATTATAAGAAATTTATTTCTTCATTCAGGGTGCATGCGTCATTTCATCATTATGGTTAAGTTCTTGTCAATCGGAATCGTTGTTAGTGCATTAGCGTTCGAAAGTGTGGTCGTCAATTTTCGAGGACAAAAATTCCTATGGAGGGAAGAATGTAACAACCCCGAATTTATTTTGTGTATAAATTGATTCATATATGGACGTGAGTGTTCAACTTGATGTGCATGGTAAGACCTAGTTACTTACAGCAATTTTCGAGGACGAAAATTTTATAAGGTGAGAAGAATATAATATCTAAAAATTTTGACTTTAAAGAGTGTACCTCGAGATGCGTGCCTGACTTTGAATAGTGTATCTCAGGATGAATGCCCACCTGGTCACTTCTGCGATCAAGTGAAAGTCAACTTGATGACTTAGGTTAGATTAGGTTTGAGGTGAAAGTGCACGTGTGTGTGTGGTGTTAGATCTATTGATAAGATCATATACACTTGTTGTTGGTGTATGTGTTTTACACCAAATAAGTGATTGGGTTAAATATGTTAAAAGCTAAGAGAACTTATTTCTCTTTGATTTTGGTTGGTGGTTAGAAATTTAAGAAGAAAGAGAGAAAGAGGTTAGAGAGAAAGAAGAAATGCTTGGGAGTAAATGCAAAAGATTTGTGCATGGGATTGTGGATTGAAGACCGTACATGAGTTTTAAATTCCGACGGAATCGCACGTGGGATCTCGTGGAGTTGAGGTTAGGAACCCTAACCCTTGATCCAAGCCATTGAATCAATCATGAGATGGATTTGAGGTAAGGCTTTATTACATTGCGATGTGTATGATGTGTGAGCTTTGATTTAGTGAATAAATGATGAGTTAAATAAATGGAGAGAGGAAAATTAAAGAGAAAAGAAAGCTTGATGAACAGCCTGAAGAGGGCTGGTTTTCTATCAAAATCGATTTAAAATCTGATTAATCAATTTTTGACAGAAAGCAAATCTGTGAACTGCAAAACGAAACCGATTAATCGAATTAAATTTTGATTAATCAATTTTTGGTTTTGATTAATCGATTAATCGACTGGGTACTCCCAGTGGGTGGAAAGTGTGGAGGTTGGAAAAAACTGATAAATCATTTTGGGATCAATTAATCAATTTTAAAATTTTGATTAATCGATATTAGGATCGATTAATCGATTTTGATTGTGCTTGCCGATACTACTTCGGTATTTTAGCCATAACATTTTACTCCGAACTCTGATTGATGCATTTCTCACAGAATTCGAAAGAGGACAACGAACTCTACAACTTTTGTGATTTAACCATTTCATGAATCCAAAGATTTAAAGGTCAAAATTTAGGAGAAAAGTTGCATCAAACTCTATATTGGCATGAACTTGCCCATTTCTGCCTCATTTTTGAGAAACACTTAAATAAGTCTAGGTTTTTAGTGAGTAGAGTTAATCTTTGATGCATCATGGTGTGTTTGTGATGTAGATTGAGGGTGGGGAAGCCATCGATAAGGACTGTAGTGTCGCTTTGAACGGCTCCGTGCGTGAGGTAAGAAAAATTCTAAACATGTACTCTTGATTACAATAGCATGTGTGTAGTGATATGTGTGTGTAAAATCAAATGTGTTATGATACGAGTTTTCCAAATTGAGTTTAAGCATGTGAATTTAAGGTGTGTGTGTGTGTACACTAAGTAAGAAATCAGTAATCATATGAGTATGTGGCATCCCAGGGATGTATATGTGATATGAGCATCTAGGTGATGCATATGAGTATGTGACATCCCAGGGATGTATAGTCAATGTGAACATCTAGGTGTGGTGAAACCATGTGAATGAGAATTGAACAAACTTTGAACATTATATTTAACATAATTACATGGTGAAGAACTATATGTATTTTGTACAATTGATTTGAGGTTTGTAGAATATCCCACCGACATGGCGGTATACCCGTGACTAACTCAGGAGAATATCTGTGACCGGTACGACGGCCAATCCATACAAACATGTAATAAAATTACCAAGAGGGTAATGGGTATGCCAAGTCACCTCGGTGAATGGGACTTGAGATTGTATTTAGTTGAAACAAAATTCAATTGAACGACGATAGAGGGTATTTCATCTGGGCTCAATGCTATATTGCTCGGCGATTATTTAAGTTATTTGATTTAAGTTTGTGACACAAGTCTTCTGTGATATAAGAACAAGTTAAGTAAAAGATAAGATATGTAGTGTGAAGAGATAAGATGTAATATGTACATTTAGTTCATGCTTTTGGTAATTTAAATATTTTTAAACTGTTTTCAGCTTATGAGATTATGCTTCGCTTATGTCATGAAATATGTGTGAGTAAGATAGCTTTACATGTTTAGTTATTTTCCTATTGAGCAAGGATGTAGCTCATACCTCGACTATATGTCACAGGTACAGGTGTAGATCGGGATCCGGCTGCGGAAAAAGGCTTGGGATCTCCCGTTTGGAGAATTTTACCTTAGGTGAAATTTGGACATAGGTATGTTTTGGGTTTGTATAATGAATGTTTTGAGGTCTTTTAGATTATGGACTTGGTATGTTTGGGAATTTATTATTGTATTAAGATTTATTCTGTATGTATGTTTTTGAAGCCACTGTTTAGGTGACGGTTGGCCATCACTGGTGGTTTTCTTGGGGGCCCATTTTATATAGAAGAACCTTTATTATTACTATATTTTACCTTGACTCTACCTTTGTTGGCATACCAAGTAAATTCTGTATTCGGATCGTGATATGTGCAACCTGATGGTCCAGTTCTTCCTAAGTTTATGATGTAAGGAAGAAAAGAAAAAAAATATCGCACAACTTTGTGGAATCGGGGAAAATCGGGCTGTCACAGAATCTATCCATATATAAAACATAGTCCAACAGTCTAAAATCACCGATCATGGCTGCCCATCACCTAAACTGTGGTGTACAAGAAGAGAAAATATAACTCTAATGTCTACAAATCTCTATAATTATATCAAAATTGGAGGTCAACATAGAAGCTTTTGAGTAGGATTCAACGAATTCTCTAGGTCCCGCTCACAGCTTGTACCAGTGACATATAGTTGAGTGATGAGCTAACAGTCTAAGCTCAATAAAGAAAATCAATACCAACTTATATCTTTTCAGACAAAAACACAAAGTCCATTGATTAAAATTCAATGGCGCAATTTAAATTCAAAGGCATTTTCTGTTCGTTACAAAAACAAATTTCAAAACATTGTCCTGTTCAAAACCTAGATTCATAAAATCTAAACTTCAAAATATCAAAGTCGTAAGCGGAATTCTCAGTTTCTATTTCACTCGTGCCGTGTTCTTTCCCTTCCGAGTTCATATTCACATTTCAATATCCACGTTTCATTTTCATATCCGAGTACTTGCGCATAATTCACGCTCAGTATCCATATATTCCATTTAATCTTATCATTTAGGAATTTTGTCATTCGTTTTGAGTTACATATACAATCTAACCTTGTCAATTTAGTATGCAGTATATAGTGTTCAATATGTAGTACATGATGCACGGTTTAACCGCCAAGGAGGTCTAGTATGCAGTGCAGTGTGTGGTTTAACCCACCATACTGGTCAAGTATGCAGTGTGTACGGTTTAACCCGCCGTACCGGTCCAGTATGCAATATGCTCAATGTATGCAGTATGCTCAGTAAATGTTGTGCGTACGACTGATTTGTCATACCGGTCTACTATTCAGATGATTCATGTTTCAGTTCAGATTCACATACTTATTCACGGTTTGAAATTTGGTTCACATTCAAAGTTCATGGTTTCATATTAAAATTTCAGATTCAGAGTTAACTTTCCGAATTTGGATACACTTGGATTTCAAGTTCAAATTCAGATTTTTTACCTCAATCTTCAAGTTCAAATATCATGTTCCGATTCAGATTCATAGGCAGATGCAGATTTAAAATCGTGTTTCATATACGGAGTTCAATCAAGACTAAAAATCATATGGTAATCTGAAAAGAAGAAGGTTCGGAGTTCAATTCATTCAAACACAAATCAAAGGTTTCAAGCATTTCAAAGCTATCAAATGTTCAAGTATAAACCATAATCATGTCCATGAATCAACATCAAGACAAACTTGTGTGTTAAATTTCCCTACCTTAAACTCAAGGTCATGCGAAACAGAAGCATGGAGAAGGTCATATTAATGGTCTCCAACCCTCAAGCTACTTCACAACATACGATAACATGATAAGGATTTATCCTAAATGCTACTAGCTTCGACGTAGAAAAGTTTTTTCTCAACACTGAGGTGGAAATGGGCAAATTCATGTTAACCCTAAACATGACCAAATTTCTCATCCAAATTTTACCTTGAAAACTTTGGATTCAAGAATTTGTTAATTCCACCAAGTCATAGGGCTCGTTGTCTTCTTTCCAATGCTTCAAGAATTACCTAATTTCGAGGTCAGAGCAAGAAGTTACGGTGAAAATAGTGGACTCGGTTCAAACAGAAAACCAACTCGAGCGGGATTCAGGCACGCTCGTCGGGGTTCATCGACAACCACAAACCTAGCTTGAGAGGGTTTTTCCTGAGCCAAAATATGCCTAATTTCTTGCTCGAGCGGGAGGCATCAGGTGGGACCCAGCTTGAACAGGATTCAAGGCCACTCGAGGAGGATTCTCATAATTCCAAAATTTTAGGATTTGAGTCTTCTTTCCCGACTTCAACAAAACCACTACCCAAGCACTTTAATCAAAACTAAAACACTCATACATGACTAATCCACGAATTTACCTTCTAAATTTATGCACACAAGATTTACGATGATCGGATCGACAAAAATCGGCGCCTAACTCGTTGTCCGTTGCATGCCTCAATTTCCTTCCAAACCCTTACATGAAATCCAACGCACAACACTAATAAAAATCTAATCTCACAATTCATCCTAGAATCCACGCATGCACACGGTGGTTTTGGAAGATTACCTTCTAAAATCACGCATGTGCAGATTTCGATGGCTGAAAAAGAAGGAATCGGCACCGAACTTGCCGCTCATCTGATGCTTTGATTTTCTTTGATCATCTTGTCATTGCAAATCGGATTTCTTGCGGAGGATGGACTAAGAATCTTCTTGGATCATGCATGAGGGGTTTGCAATGATCGGGATCTTGAAGGAATTTAGTGCAAAGCCTCATATCCGTCTGATGACTCATTCTTCGATCGCAACGGTGCCGCAATGGTCAGAGTAGTAGAGATCTTCTCAACGAAAAAGAAGTTCGGAAGGATGCAACGGTCGAAATCAAAAGAAATTGACAAAGGAGGTGGAAACCTCTCTTTCGGTTCTCTTGTTCCTCTTCAGTGATACCCACACATGGTTTATGCGTGACAATGGGCTTTATACAAGTGTTGGTATGGGGGTAGCCTCCGTGTGGAGCTGGCACACCAAAATTAGGTGTGCAGGCACTAATCCAAGGGTCAAAAGAGAGTCTAAACTTCCATTCAACACCACTTGACCCTATTGTCATGGGTTTTGCCAGTGTATGTTGTTCTTATTGTGTGGTGAGAACAAATAAAAAATAAAAAATAAAATAAACTAAAAGATGGAAACAATACAACTGAAGAAATCCTAAGCCTCCAAGATGCAAGGCTATTGTAGTAAGTTTTGATAAGTAAGAGTTTGTCCCACAGAGAAATTGATCTAGAACCTAAAATGGGCTATAATAGTATACCTTCAGATCTGACTACAGATCTAACAATCCTAAAGAAAGGGAGTTGGGTGTCACGTCTACACTAAATTACCTACTGAAAAAAACAAAAAGAAATATAGTGCAGTCCTATCATAAGAAAGGGTTATAAAGAAGGGGGTGATATTGTGTTAAAATAAAGGCAAAAGGGTGAGAAGTAAGCAGTTTAGGTTAAGGGTTCATTCAGTTATGTAACTCAGATTTAGGGCTCTCTCGGCAGCAAATCCTTGCTGAAGTGCTATCAATAACCTCAGCAAGGTATAAGCATCCAAGTTAACCCATGCCATTTGGGGTGCTCTTAAGGCTATAGTCTGTCCACTCAAATTGACACAGTCTATCCAATAGAGTCTGTCAATTCTCATTGATCAAGCCAGAAAAGCTAACCTAATCCAAAGGAGTAAGCTGATCAACCCTTATCCAATGATTCAAATCAGGCCATGAATACCATTGCAGACACTATGTCTGCCAGTGCTCCGAGCTCCCCAGATCTGCAGACAGACTTGGCTTACATTCATAGGGGTAGTAAACCTAGGAAGATCAGATGGCAATCAAGAGATCTAAAGGTTAAGTGAATGGGCAATTTCCAAATACACAAATCCAATCGAGAATCTAATGGAACCAAAATATCTATAGATTTAATTAGACTTTAAATCAGCACTTTATTACTTAAAAATAGCTAGCAATCAAATGTTCTCCCAGCAGCAATCACTATAGAGAAGCCAGATCTAATATCTGATGGCGGTAAAATGAAATAGAGGGCAGCCTGTTCCTGCACAATCTCTCACTAGGCTACAAGCCCAAGTGCAGAGAAAAGGATCCATCTCAGTTATGTGACCAAAATTTGTGCTAGGGCTATAGTCTATCCACTCTAATGGTCACAGGCTATCCACAGAGGCTCCCTTACCCACAAATGCTGAGATAGAACATGAAAACTGTTGTCTGCCACCAAAGTCCCCAGGCTACAAAAGCTCAAGCTTCCATGGGCCTTTCAAAAAGCTCAAATCCTAAATATATGCTATAGCCTGAGCAGAACTGTGGACAAATAGGAAAATAACAGATTGAGTAAGCATTCAAACATAAATTCCATTGATCTGATGTTACTAATAATGAAATCTCTCAAGGTAGCAACCTTGTGCACAACAGCTCAACACCAAATCCCAATGTTTAAGTGACCTATTATAAAACTTAAATAAAACTACACCTAGATGCTTACCAAAGATTTAGCCAGCAACTGCTGATCTAAGAGAGAAGAAAAAAATGGAAAAAGAGGTGATCAAACCCTAACCCTAACCCTAGCTTGCTTGGGCTCTCAGTTGACAGAGGTTGAAGGAGAAAGTGAATGATGATTTCTATGTTACAAGCGCAACATATTTACTTAGTCCCAATGTTGTCGATGAGAGAAGAGTAAACCCTAATTTTTCCAAGTAGATGTGGCACTATTGCAGCCCTTGGATGTATTAGGATGCGGGCATCAGAATCTGTGCCTCAGGGTGTGTGCCCTAGACCTGGGGAAATCCCCAAAAGGTCCTTGAGTTAAGGTTGGGAAGTGGAGAGCCCAAGCGTTGCAAGGTTGGCTTCTGCATCTCACTTCTGCCGTACAGCTACAGAGTGTTTGCAGGGTAGAGTTTGGCATGAAATATTGCTATCTCGCGCAGTAGAGGTTTGGGCCATCGCGTAGCTACTTCAGCTTTGAATGCACTCATGTAGAAGGACTTTCAGTATATAGCTTGCTCGCACAGAAGAGCTTCAGAAACTCCGTTTGTGAGGTACTCGCATAGATGTTTCTGCATCTCGCTTGGTTCAAAGTTGAGCTTCTAAGCGTGCGAGAGCTACGCGAGAGAACTTCTTGACATCTCTCTCTTCTCGAGCCACGAGAGATCTATGTGAGGTCTTTGTTGTTGTTCATGCCAATAGGATTCGTGAGGTAGTGCGCGTGGCTACAGTAAGGCTTGATCCTCACGAGAACTTCACGAGCTGTATTTTTAAAAGGCTTAGTGCGTGAGAGCTCCGTGAGTTTCTTAACTTGATGATTTCCATGGAAGTGCGCGACTGCTACGCGAGAGCTACTTTACGATAACCTCTACATTGAGTTGTGCAACTTCTTCAAGAGCTCTATTATGTTGCATGTCTTAGCTGCACGAGGGAGTTCTGCCAGTGACTTTTAATAGCGCGAGGTTGCACCTCAGTTGTGCAAGATAGGTCATCGGCTCCTCTGCTGCTATGCACATGCTTCTGTTGCAGCATCCTCCACTCTCACCTAAACTTCTTTCATCTGCTGAACTTCCTTGGTCCATTTTGACATGCCAAATAGTCACCATGGTGTGTACCACCATGGTGTTCCATCACTTTCTGGTTCAGCTGTCATCTTTTGCTTGCATTCTCTCTCTTCTTGGCACCAAAAGCATAGATTCTGTGTTAAGCTGCATAATTTTTTCCTAACTATAAAACAAGCTAAAAAGGAGTTATTAGTCAGCTTCAAGGTCCAGTAAAGGCTAGGTTAAGAGGTAAAAAGTTGTACTTTTTATTAATTAACACACCCCCAAACCTAATCTTTGCTAGTCCCTGAGGAAAGTAAAATTTAAACAGCTACTCTAAGAATGTAAATGCCACTTTTTCAGGGAGCATGGATGCATTTAGCTTATGCATCAAGCCTTTTAAATCCCTAGGTGATCCCTAGTGGAGGAGTGAAGTCTCCTGAGAGTTTTCAGTGAAGGTACCCACAAACTTCTCAATGAAATAGTTAACAAAAGTACAAACAGTGGCTAATTAGTTTGAAATAAATACAGTTCACTTCACCCTTCCTCTATCAAAGTTAGAGGAGTTATAAAGTGTTATTTGCAAACAATTTAACACCTCAGTCATGCATGCATGCTCATTACATCCAAGTAGCTGACATCAAGAAGAACAATATGTGTAAAACAGTACTAATCTTACCAGTACATCAAAAGTTTAGGTTCAAACAATGCTCCATTTATTTCAATCTTAGACCCAATGCTTACCAGGATTGTCTCTCATAACTGAATTTAAGTGTATCATTTCACACAAGCTCAAGAGCAGTTACATACCCCAAATGGGTTTGCATGTATGAGCATAGGCAGATCTTCTAATTACTGATATCATAAAGTACTTCTCACCATAGATTAGGCACTCCTTCATCTTCACATGACAATTCATTTGACTTTGGATCAACAAGGGCTTTTCATGGGTTGTATTATGGCTTATTGGGGAGGGTTGTAAAGAATAAAAAAAGGGGATAAAAAGGGATTCAAAATTGAGAAATCATCATAGATAGGAGATGGTTCATGACTTCACCTTCTTCATTTTAGCACAACTTCATCTCCTTTTTGAAATATCAGTGCTAAAGTGGCCAACTTCTTCTCTTCTTCTCAACATTTCCAATGAAGTTCTTTTTTGACTTCTCATTCTTCTCTTTTTTTTTTTTTTTTTTTTATTCATATATATTTTCTTTTAATGATGGTTGCCATACATCTACAACTGCTACACTATTATTTACAGATCTCTACCTCTTTTCTTCTTCTTTCACCAAATGTTAAACTTTGCTCACTTATCTTCAACATCCTCTCCTTTACCTTCTAAATTCTCAGAGTGAGGGTAGGGCTAAATCAAGTTAAGAGATTCAGGTTCAAGTACTTTGGTGTTTGATGAAGAAAAATGGGGCTTTAAGGCTCAAAAAGTATATGCACAAGGGTAGTTTCACAGGTTTGATCTTTTAGGCTCAAACTGTCCAAATGAAGGCCTTGATCCTTTTCTTAGTGTCATGATTACTATCAAATAGTTTCAACTTGGGGTGTCTACCTTTTAGTGAAAAGGGCTTGACTCAGTCAGTCCTTAGAACAGAAAAAAAAAATAAAATAATTGCCATAAACACTCCTAAAAGAAAATTTTTATAGGCTTAAAGCTCACTGGGTATGTCTTCAATTGCACTCAAAGGGGTATGCTTTCACCTTTTTCTCTCTTTACTGGTTCACTAACTACTGCTTATAAAAATTTTCCTGATGTTCACCTCATAGAAGTATTGATTTTCAAATGACTTTAGTATTAAGAAAGTCTGCACAGTATAAATTTCCTCACTTTCAACACTGCTTAGGTGAAGTTGATTCTATCTATTCCTGACTTTGTTAAAACTATTGTACTTAGGTTAACTAGATCATTAGCAATCCTTGCCACACCTCCAAACCTATGGGGAGCAGTGTCCTCACTGATTCAAAGATAAGAGGGCATGTGCAGCAAGGAACAAAGACACATAGACAAAATTAACACTAAAACAAACAACTAAAATAAAATGTGCAAGGGAAGATGCTGTACAAAAAATAAATCCTAGCTAAGTACATGTGCAAAACTAATTATCTGAATCGTCTGCTACAACAGGTCGATCTTGAATTCCTTTGCCCTTTGCTTGCTTCAAAGCAGCATCAGACTGTGACCTTCTGGAAGTAGTGCTTTTTGGCTTGGAGGTGCCTTTCTTTTTGGGAGTGGGCTTTGGTTTTGAGGTAGGTTCCTGGATTTTGATTCCAAGCCTGACTTGGCGAGGCTCCTTGGGTGGAGGGGTTGTTTCCTGGTGAGGTACATCAAGGTTTAATTGTTTGGAAATAGCCTTAGCTCACTTCCGGTCACTACGTTCAGTTAGGTTCTTCTACCGTGCAACAATAGTCACTCCATAGTCATAGGCCTTGTCCTCTGCTACTCACAGGCCTGCCTGTAATTTCTTTATTATATCCTCCATCCCCTCAGCCCTAGTCTTTTCTTCATCATATTGTATCATTATTTCTTGCCAACCATGTTTGATTTTCTTTTTCTCCAACTTGTCGAATAGCAACACTACTCTAATTTGTTAAGAAGGGGCTGTCTCACTAATGCTCGGAGGTCAGTCACTCCTTTTACAACATCTCTCTTGATGTAAGTATTTTTTTTTATAGCTCGAAGGAGTGTTTAGTATGGAGGTCGTAGGTGGAAAGAGGCTGGTACTATGGGCTAGGTATCACTGAAGGAAGGGTCAACCAGCAATGGTGAAGGGATGGGTGGTGGCATGGCTGGGGTGGGTGTAGAGGGTAGTGTGAGTTCTATCACCTCAGAGTCAGTTTGGGTGGAGTCATTTTTAAGGGTAATGGGGGGGGGGGTAGATTGGGGTGGGTTAGGCAAATGGGAAGGTTGGGTTAAAAGTGATAGTGTGGATTGAATGGCTTGTAAGCTAGTTTGAATTGAGGCTTGGTTTTGGAGGGTGGAGTTCATGGAGTGCAGATTGGCCGTAATTGATGATTTGGGTTTGGGTATCGACCGATATTTGGGCTTGGATGAAAAGTAGTAGGCTAAAGATATGAGGTAGGAAATCAGGTGTGGGGGATGGAATTGGTTGAAAAGGGGAAGTGGGTGCATGAGTGAAAGTGGTAGCCTGTGGGCACTGTGGAGGAGGGATAAAATGTGGAGGGGGTGGTGAGTTTGTAGAGGTATAAACTCATAGTTGATGTCCTCTATGATGGAGGACATCATGGCTAAGTATCCCTCATCTGAAAGAGGGATTTGATCATGGGTAGGTGGATTTGGAAATGAATGGTCTAATGGTTGAAGGAATTCAGGTGGAATAGGTGTGGAGGTTTCAATGGTGGGGTGTAGTGGGGAGCTATGTGGGATTTCAAGGGTGGGAGGCTCAGGTTCAATGGCTTGGGTTGGAGAGGGTGGTGGTAGGTCAATGGTTGGGTCTGGGCTAGTGGAGGTTTCTGGAATTGGGATGGTTTGGGGGATATAGGGAGGTTGGGGTTGCTTTTGTGCCTTGTTTGATCTTCTTTTCTTTTTATAGGTTGCCAACACAGGTAAGGATGGTTGAGGGATTGGTATGGTTTCTTCAGATGTGGAATGGATGGGTGAGCTTGGTGTGGCTGATGTGATGGGTGATGGTATGGTTAAGGAAGCAGCAGGTATGGAGGCTGTGGGGAAATATAAAGTGAGCTGGGCTGAGGGTAATGGGACTATGGAAGGTTGTGAGGCTTGGGCTGGTGAGGGTGGTGGTAGGTCAATGGTTGGGTCTGGGCTAGTGGAGGTTTCTGGAATTGGGATGGTTTGGGGGATATAGGGAGGTTGGGGTTGCTTTTGTGCCTTGTTTGATCTTCTTTTCTTTTTATAGGTTACCAACACAGTAAGGATGGTTGAGGATTGGTATGGTTTCTTCAGATGTGGAATGGATGGGTGAGCTTGGTGTGGCTGATGTGGTGGGTGATGGTATGGTTAAGGAAGCAGCAGGTATGGAGGCTGTGGGGAAAGATAAAGTGAGTCAAGGGACTATGGAAGGTTGTGAGGCTTGGGTGGTGAGGGGGTTGGTAGGTCAATGGTTGGGTCTGGGCTAGTGGAGGTTTCTGGAATTGGGATGGTTTGGGGGATATAGGGAGGTTGGGGTTGCTTTTGTGCCTTGTTTGATCTTCTTTTCTTTTTATAGGTTGCCAACACAGGTAAGGATGGTTGAGGGATTGGTATGGTTTCTTCAGATGTGGAATGGATGGGTGAGCTTGGTGTGGCTGATGTGATGGGTGATGGTATGGTTAAGGAAGCAGCAGGTAAGGAGGTTGTGGGGAAAGATAAAGTGAGCTGGGCTGAGGGTAATGGGACTATGGAAGGTTGTGAGGCTTGGGCTGGTGAGGGTGGTGGTAGGTCAATGGTTGGGTCTAGGCTAGTGGAGGTTTCTGAAATTGGGATTGTTTGGGGGATATAGGGAGGTTGGGGTTGCTTTTGTGCCTTGTTTGATCTTCTTTTCTTTTTATAGGTTGCCAACACAGGTAAGGATGGTTGAGGGATTGGTATGGTTTCTTCAGATGTGGAATGGATGGGTGAGCTTGGTGTGGCTGATGTGATGGGTGATGGTATGGTTAAGGAAGCAGCAGGTATGGAGGCTGTGGGGAAAGATAAAGTGAGCTAGGCTAAGGGTAATGGGACTATGGAAGGTTGTGAGGCTTGGGTTTAGGGAGTAGTGACTGGCATGGAGGGTGAAGGGGTGGCTGGTAAGGTAATGGCTGTAGATATGGGTGTGGTGCTAACTGGCACTGCTGAATGGGCTGCTTGAGAGAGGGCAGCAGAGGGTGGAGCCATAGATGCAGCAACAACAGCAACCTCAGAGGTTGCTGGTACATCAACCTTCTTCCTGTTCTCCATGAGAGTGCCACCGATCCTCCACTGCTTCTTTCCATAATTTTTGGGGTTCAGGGCAATTGTTTCTTCATTCATTTGAAATTAATATCCTCCAAGCTTCAGTGAGGTTGTAATAAGCCTACAGTAGGGAAGGGAATGGGGTTTCTTCTTAGTTTTTACCTTCTCCACAATGTAAGTCATCCCTTCAAAAATTAACTTGGCAGCATCCAACTAATGGCCCTTGTGGAAGGAGAATAGTGCATCAGTAATAGGGAATCTCCTCTCCTGCTAATCTCTAGAGCAATAGACATTTTTCCTCAACACCCCTTCCATAAATTTAAGGTGGGGGTAAAGATTTCTCTTTCTTATTGAAACTCCTGATGCAGTGATTCCTCCAGTTAGGTCCTTGGCTATCTCTGGGATGGTGGCTATCAAAGGAGGACCCAAGCCACATTCAGGGCTATACCTGGCTGGTATCCCAAGTATTCTAGCAATTGCTACCTGATTGAATAGCATCTCAAATTTGTCTATCAATACCAGCAGCACTAGGTTCCCATCATCCCCAGTTTTGACTCTAATATTCTGATAAAACAATTGCACTAGTCTAGGGAAGACTAGTTGCATTGGGGGTCTCAGTAGGGGCAGCAATGAGGATTTGTTAAGGTACTCCATGGAGGCAGCTGTTTCAGATAGCTCCTCAAAGAAAGCCTTATCAAATTTTCTCTCTGATTATAGCTTAATTGCTACAACAAAATCAGATGGGACCCTGAAGTATTCATTATCTTCTTCCTCTTCATCCTTGGGGATCTCAGTGGCTACTTCCTTGCCCATTTTCTGCTTCTTTGATTTCTCAGGGCTCTTAGATGGAAGGTGCTCTCTGGCCCTCTTCTTTGGGGCAGACTTCTTTTTGGCACCCTGGGCAACAGAGGTCACACCTTTGCCTTTCTTCCTAATTTTCTCAACTTGGGGCTCCTCAAAGGGTGTAGTTACCATAAGGGTCTCCACATTGGGGGCCTCTGCAATCCTTGCAGATTTTCGAGTAGGCACAGGGCTCCCAGCAGGTGGCGGGGTTACCAAAGCAGACAAGGTGTCTGAGAATTTTGAACTTGTGGCCATAACTATCAAATTTCTCTAAATTAAGGTTTCAAAATCCTAGCAAATGTAATGCACTCTTTCACAATAAACCAAAACCCAAATTGCTCTCTTCTTACTCTAGATTAATTCCAATTAAATCAACAGAGATAGAGTGAGAAATCTTACCAAATGACAGCTAGGGTTGCACTTCACATGTTGCACTGATGTCTAAATCCCCCCAAACCTAGCTCAAAGTGACCAGGAGGTGATGGGGAGCAAAAATGTATGAGGAAACTAACTGGGGTTCAGTGGAAAGGGTAGTATAGAAGAAAGGAGAAAAGGGGAAGCTCGAAAGTGCGTAGGGGAAGTTAGGGAAAAAAGATAGAATGAAGAAAATGGAGGGATTCACAGGGTTTATAGGGCTAAACTCGTGCTTCGTGCAGCTATCGCTAAGTTCTCACGGAATACATTCCTTGCACAGTACACAACCAATCTCGCAAGAGGTTTAGTAGCGAAGAAAAGCAGAGCCTCGCGAGATCAAATTTAAAAGCTTCAAGTGCCTCGCGAGGCTCTTCGCAGAGTTAAATTCAGGCTCAAGCGCGTGAAGCAGTTGCTCAGATCTCGCGCAGCTTGAGTAGCGCAGCCTCGCGAGCATTAAAATGTAAGTCTCAAGCATCTCGTGAGGCTCACCATTAGGCTATGGCAGATATCCTCTTTCCCGTGAAGCTCTAGCGCGGTACAAAATATTCATCAAAACTCCGTGAGAAAGCTTCAGGTGGCTCACGATCTTAAAATTTTTGCCATTTAGCCTCGCTAGAGGACAACACTTGAGCTTTTCTCTGAGCTGGTGCCCTGGCCTGTGCATGTACAATATCATGCACCGATTCAGTGTGCATCAGCTCCACTCCATGACACGTTCTCCATTTCATCATGGCAGTTAAGTTACCCTTTTTCAACATTGCACATCACACATTCAAAATTCTAAAGATAATCATTCAGATCAAATTCATGAAATTTATTATGAGAGTATCTTAACAATCATCAACAAACATAAGCATCAAACTTTAGATGACAAATATGCACTTGCACTGAAAACAACAAACAAGCAAAACGCAATCAAACAAATAAGCAAAGCATCAATCTAAAGCAGTAAAAACTTCTAAGCGATTGCAAAACAACACACAGTCAATACATATGGTACAAATATTCTTTTTGGTTCTTCACCACTCACCTTCTTTCCTTATTACTCCAGTGACCTCAGTTGCCTTGGCTTGCTAAACCATTATCCACATGGGAAGAGGATGCATCTCCAATCATGTATTGTCCCTTTGGATTGGCCAAGGGCTGACTGGGCAGTCTACCCTCCTCTCTTTTGTTCAAAGCATTGCAAATTTGACCAAGCTAGTCTTTAATTTTCTTAATGCTTTGCCCATGAGAGTTCACAATCTGGACTAGGCTCCCCAAATTCTGCATGGATGCCATCATTTGCTCTTCAAAATAAGAAGATCTGGGTTGTTGTGCAAGCAAGGACAACTGGTTGGGCTGTGGAGCAGGCAACTGAAAGTTTTGCCAAGGTGGATATCCCTAGTTAAATTGGTGTTGAGGTCTGTATGGAGCTACCAACTGCTGTTGTTGGGGTTGAGGGTAATTATCTTGTCTCCACCTCAAATTTGGGTGGTTCCTCCATGAGCACCCTAGCAGGTTGCTACCCAAATGCTTGGGCAGCATTGGCTTGCTCCATAATAAAATCAGGGAATTGGTTGGCTGATGGACAATCATGTAGTGAATGTGTGAGAGATTGGCATATCAGACATGCCTCCTCCACTTGTGCAACCAATCTAGGTTACATCGCATTCATCAAATTTTCAAACTTCAAGCTCAAATTGTCCACCTTCTTCTCCAACTCACTCTGCACCTTCACTTCATATATTCCGCCTCTAGGAGTGGACTCTTTAACCAACCTAGCAGGGTTCTGGCTGTCATTACGAGACAGTGACTCCTACTACATGGAATTTTCCTCTATAATGTCAAACAGCTCCCAAGCCTCATCAGCTCTCTTGTGGAGGTAGCTACCACCACATGAGGCATCCACCATATCCCTGCTCTTGGGATTAATTCTTTGGTAAAATACTTACACTAATTGCCACATTGGAATTTGATGGGGGGGGCATTGTTTTAACATCTCCTGGAATCTCTCCCATGATTCATAAAAATCCTTAGTTGAGGACTGAGTAAATGACAAAATACTTGTCCTCATCTGGCTGGTCTTGTTCATGGGAAAGAATTTAGCCAGGAATTGGCTTTGGAGGTCACTCCATATCTGTATGTTGTTGGCTGGGAGCTTAGAGAGCCATGTGTTGGCTTTGTCCTTTAAGGAAAAAGGAAAAAGCCTCAGTTTGGTGGCTTCAGGTCCCAAGCCAGCAATATTGAAGGTGGTGCAAAGTGCCAAAAAGTAGTCAATGTGCTTGTAAGGATCTTCCTTACTAAGCCCATGGAAGGATGGAAACATATTGATGGTGGAGGACTTGATTTCATAGTTTCCTGCAACTGAAGGGAATTGTATGCAGAAGGGAGAGGTGTACTCTCTTGGTGCATTATATTCCTTCAAAGTTCTTTGCCTCTCAGCCATGTTAGCCTGCTCAGTTTCAATAGTAGGGCCTTGTGTGGTGTTTCTTGGTCTGAGGGTCCTTTCAACCTCAGGATTTGGAGGTTCCAACTCAGGGTTTAGGGACCTTCTTCCAAGCATACAACCACAAACTCAACAAGTAAGGAAAATGCTTATAGCACTAAAAGAATTTCTAAACTAAAATAACAACTAACAAATTTACACTAAATTAATTATAGCGAATTCATCATTAAAGGACTAGGTTTCAGGGTAAAAGAAGTGCAAACAGAGCTAGCTAGACTCCAGCTACAGCTCTGGCTATTCCCTTCTACTGTTGTCCAATTCTGCAAAATTCCAAAAAGAATTAGTAGTACTTTTATTTTACTATGGCACAACTATAAAAAATTTTCTAAAATACAACATAATACAACTTAGGTCTACTAAAAAGATCAATATCCTCGACAGCGGTGCCAAAAACTTATTGTCATGGATTTTACTAGTGTATGCTGTTCTTATTGTGTGGTGAGAAAAAATTACAAATAAAAAATAAAGTAAAATAAAAGATGGAAACAGCACAACTGAAGTAATCCTAAGCCTGCAAGATACAGGGCTATTGTAGCAAGTTTTGATAAGTAAGAGTTTGTCCCACAGAGAAATTGATCTAAAACCCAAAATGCGCTATAATAGTAGGCCTCCAGATCTGACTACAGATCTGGCAATCCTAAAGAAAGGGAGTTGGGTGTCATGTCTACCCTAAATTACCTACTAAAAAAAATAGAAATAAATAAAGTGCAGTCCTATCCTAAGAAAGGGGTGATAGTGTGTTAAAATAAAGGCAGCAGGGTGAGAACTAAGCTGTTTACGTTAAGGGTTCATTCAGTTATGTAACTCAGATTTAGGTGTCTCTCTGCAGCAAATCTTTGCTGAAGTGCTATCAATAACCTCAGCAAGGTATAAGCATCCAACTCAACCCATGCCATTTGGGGTGCTCTTAAGGCTATAGTTTGTCCACTCAAATGGTCACAGTCTATCCAATAGAGTCTGTCAAATCCCATTGATCAAGCCAGAAAAGCTAACCTAATCCAAAGGAGTAAGCAAATCAACCCTCATCCAATGAATCAAATCAGGCCATGAATACCACTGCAGATATTATGTCTGCCGGTGCTCTGAGCTCCCTAGATCTGTGCACAGACCTGGCTGACATTCATAGGGGCATTAAACCTAGGAAGATCAAATGGCAATCAAGAGATCTAAAGGTTAAGCGAATGGGCAATTCCCAAATACACAAATCTGATCGAGAATCTAATGGAACCAAAAGATCTATAGATTTAATTAGACTTTAAATCAATAATTTATTACTTAAAAACAGCTAGAAATCAAATGTCCTCCCAACTGCAATCACTATATAGAAGCCAGATCTAACATCTGATGGCTGTTAAATGAACTAGAGGGGAGCCTATTCCTGCACAATCTCTCACTAGGCTACAAGCCCAAGTGCAGAGAAAAAGGATCCATCTCAGATCTGTGACCAAGTTTGCCCTAGGGCTATAGCCTGTCCACTCTAATGGTCATAGGCTATCCACAAAGGCTCCCTTAACCACAAATGCTAAGATAGAACATGAAAACTATTGTCTGCCACCATGGTACGCAGGCTACAAAAGCTCAAGCTTCGTTGGGCCTTTCAATGAGCTCAAATTCTAAATGTATGCTATAGCCTAAACAGAACTATGGACAAATAGGAAAATAACAGATTGAGTAAGCATTCAAACATAAATTCCATTGATCTGATGTTACTAACAATGAAATCTCTCAAGGCAGCAGCCTTAGGCACAGTAGCTCAACACCAAATACCAATGTTTAAGTGACCTATTACAAAACTTAAATAAAACTATACCTAGATGCTTACCAAAGATTTAGCCAGCAAGTGCTGAGCTAAGAGACAAGAAAAAAATGGAAGAAGAGGTGATCAAACCCTAACCCTAACCCTAGCCTGCTTGAGCTCTCAGCCGACAGAGGTTGAAGGACAAAGTGAATGATGATTTCTAATTTACAAGTGCAACTTATATACTTAGTCCCAATGTTGTGGCTGAGAGAAGAGTAAACCGTAATTTTTTCAAGCAGATGTGGCATTGTTATAACCCTTGGATTTCTTGAGATGCATGTATCAGAATTTATGCCTCGGGGTGTGTGCCTTAGACCTGAGGAAATCCCCAAAAGGTCCTTGAGTTAAGGTTGAGAAGTGGAAATCCCGAGCGTCGCGAGGTTGGCATCTACATCTCATTTCTATTCGCACAGCTACAGAGTGTTCGTGGGGTAGAGTTTGGCATGGAATATTACTGTCTTATGCTGTAGAGCTTTGGGCGATCGTGCAACTGCTTCAGATTTAAATGCACTTGCACAGAAGATCTTCAGAAACTCCATTCACGAGGTACTCAGTCAAATGCTTATGCATCTCACTTGGTTCAAAGTTGAGCTTCTAGGTGCGTGAGAGCTACATGAGAGAACTTCTAGGCGTCTCTCTCTTCCAAAGCCATGCGAGATCTACGCGAGGTTTTTACTGTTGTTCGTGCCAATAGGATTCGCAAGGCAGTGCGCGCAGCTGTAGTAAAGCTTGATCCTCGCGAACTATATTTCTGAAGGCTTAGTGCACGACAACTCCTTGAGTTTCTTCACTTGATGATTTTCGCTGAAGTGTGTGACTGCTGCGCAAGAGCTATTTTGTGATAACCTCTTCATTGAGCTGCATGACTTCTTTGCGAGCTCTATTATGTTGCATATCTTAGCTGTGTGAGGGAGCTCTGCTAGTGACTTTCTACAGCGTGAGGCTACACCTTAGTTGTCTGAGATAGGTCCTTGGCTCCTCTGCTGCTATGCACATGCTTCTGTTGCAACTTCCTCCACTCTCACCTAAACTTTTTTCATCTGTTGGACTTCCTTGGTCCATTATAACATGCCAAATAGTCACCATGGTGTGTACCACCATGGTACTCCATCACTTTCTGGTTCAACTGTCATCTTTTGCTTGCATTCTCTCTTCTTACCACCAAAAGCACAAACTTTGTGTTCAGCTGCACAATTTATTCCTAACTATAAAATAAGCTAAAAAAGAGTTATTGTCAGCTTCAAGGTCCAACAAAGGCTAGTTTAAGAGGTGAAAAGTGGTACTTTTCAGTGCTTAACAGACCCCTAGACCTCATACTTATAACCCAAGTCCTTAACCAATGGTGATCTCAAGGCGCCTACATATATATTTACACCATTAAATATAAGAAATCTTAACACTAAGGCATTTATTCTTCAAAATAAAATGTTCCGGACCTACAATGTGTAGCATGTACCTTGCCAAGCACGCACACTCAATTGGGTGTATCAGTGTTTAGAAATCAGGGGTGTATATCTGTATACATATGAACCTATATTCGTTTGGGCTATGGGGCTTAGCTTAGGGACGTGCCTGATCGCACTGGGTCATGTGTACACCACTCTTGTTGTTTAAATTATTTATTAATCATGACTAAATAAACCCATGTGTTTTAATCCTAGTGTTTTGACAAGATGGGCTCGAGCTCAATCTGCTCTCGGGTTTGAGCCTTGTGCGACATACACACTTCACATACGAATTTGAGTTCCAAGTTAGTGCTCGAACCAGGACTTAGTTTCTAATTTGGTTATTGGGTGCATTTACCTGACAAGGATAGGTGGGTAAGAGAATGTGTTTCAGACATCAAAAGTTTAACCAAGGTCAAAGTGGTCAAAGCAATCACAGGCTCATCCAGGGTCAACGAGGAACGGTAGAAAAATCAGGGTTGTTACATCCTTCCCCCCTTAAAGAGTTTAATCCTCTAAAATTTTTGGGCGGGATAGCTGCTTGGTAGTTTTGACCAACGTTAGCCGCATTCTCCTCCAGTGTCCGTGATTTAACATCCCCAAATATCAGGGTCATTACATTCTCCCCACCTTAAAGGAATTTTCATCCTAAAAAATTCAGCATCGGACTTACGAGGGGTCTAATGCAGGAGATGTTCGACATCAAGGTCAATATGTCAAACGGATAGGGAAGGTCAGATTGGTGCATCTTGCCATTTGATAAGTGTTCGATAAAACATGTCTATGCTCACCAATCTCTGAAGGTTGGCATCGTGGGTTGTCACTACCCTGCTCTAGGTGTAGGGTCACTAGGTTTATATGCTGACGAGTTAATGGGGAGTGTACACAACTCATGAAGTGCCAAATAGAAATGAATTTCACATATGATCATCAATTGGAGGTTGTGAAATTAGGCAAAGCAAAGAGGAAAATTACCTTGAACTACGCTACGAAAGTGCGGAGATGGAAAAAGACGCCTCTACCTTGCAGGTCCAGAGGGCCCCTTTGTATTGGCCACAGTTGGCATCCCCTCCCTAGGTTCAGGGCAATCTCTCATGCGATACCCTTGTGTGCCACATCTAAGACATGCACCCTGTATCATCGACTCACCTCCGTCTTAGGGTGTTTCCCACATCTTGAGCATAGTTCATTCGGTGTGAATGAAGAGGTGTGAGCAGTTTGTCGAACCCTTGCTGCTCCGATAGAAGCAAAACATGAAAGGCGAAAAGGTCTAAGAGGTGCAACTGAAGGTGGCTGCGAATATGTTGTCTAAGCCAGCTAACTAGGTGCTTGCTTTAAAAACCCCAGTCTCTAGCTCATAGGCTCATGGACATATGGCTGCACTTGACTTGTCCTATTCTGACTTTGTTCTTGACTTCTCCTGTTCATATTTTAGATCCCCTTCGGTGATGAGTGCCAATCTCATGACTTGCGCATAAGTTGTCGCCTTAAATAGTGAAATCCGTTCCTTGATCATTGGCGTTAGTCAATACTAAAAATTTTGGGCTTTCATAAGTTCAGTGGCCACAAGCAATGGTGCAAATAGGGAGAGTCTATTGGGCCTTGCGCTGATGTCATGAACTGGATCTCCATTTGACATCGCTCTGGAGCAGGAAAGTACTTCTCATTGAAGACTTCAGTAAACTCAGCCCATGTCCATGGTGTCCTTGGCGCTCGAGTTCTCTCGACGGACCTCCACCATGGATCTGCCTCTCCCTCAAGTTGGAAAGTGGCCCAACTCACTTCCTCTTCTTCGGTGCATGGGATTCTCTGAAGAACCTTTTCTATCTTGTTTATCCATCACTCTGCGTCCATCGGATCAGTTTGACTAGAGAAGCTAGGACGTCGCATCTGTCCAAACTCTTGGAATCCTGAGGGTTGGCATCTCTCTGCTAGCAATGTAGCTTGTTGGTTGACCATAGTCTCTATCAATTGCTCGAGACGACGGTTATTGCTTTCTTCTCCCAAAGGAATGTCGTTGGCACAGTCAGCTTGTGGTCGACCTCGGGCAGGCATACTGATCTGTCATGATAAATAAAGATTTCAATGCGAAGTTCTCATGAAGATCAAAAGCATGACCAATTCCAGTTCCTATGTCTGGACCACATACTCCTAAATAGAGACATGACCCGGAATCCCTATAAGTCCTAGTGAATAGGGATTATGGATCCCTCCTACTTTCGGAATGAAGGTACTACCATCGCGTTTAAGTCCCAAAGAAGACCTAACGCCTAGGCTTTGATACCACCTGTGACAGCCCAAATTTTTCCATCACAAAAACCCATGTCATCAGTTCGTAGATCACGCTCCATTACAGAAATGGCATACAACAAGAGCAGAAATAAACATGCAGTTATTACAAAAATAATACAAAAAGTAATATACATGACCGAAATAGATAATCGATCCATATACAAAACATAGTCCAACAATCTAAAACCACCGGTGATGGCTGACCATCACCTAACCAGTGGTGTACAAGAAGAGAAAATACAACTCTAATGTCTACAAAGCTCCATAATTATATCAAAACTAGAGGTCAACACGGAAGCTTCTGAGTAGGATTCAACGTATTCTCTAGGTCCCGCTCATAGCTTGTACCTGTGATATATAGTCGAGGGATGATGTAATGACCCTAATTTCGAAGATGCTGAATCACGAACTCTTGAAGTGAACGTCGCTGATTTGGTTCAAAACTTCCTAGCACCCGTACTCACGTAAATTTTTGAGGACGAAAATTCTTTAAGGGGGGAAGGATGTAACACCCTGAATTTTTGCTAGCGTCGAATAGTTGGCTTTTGACGATGATGCAAATTGCTTTGATCTGTTTAACCTTAGTCAGGCTTTTCATGTCTGTGATGTGGCCTTTGATCCGCTTATCTCAATCAGTGAGTACACCCACGTGCAAGCCTAGGACCAATCCTTGACTTGAACACTGAATTGAAACTCGGAACCTTGTGAGAAGTGTGTGTTGCACACAAACTCGAATCCTGAAATCAGACCAGGTCCATGCCCATCCCCACAAATATTTAATTAATTATCTTTAAGATAATTAGGAATTTGAGTACGAGATGGACTACATGTGCGTGGTCCAGTGTGATCACATGCACCTTACGCACAAGCCCAGCCCGAGTCCAATAATCCAAATTTACTTATACGGTGTATGAAAAAGGTCACAACTTAAAGCTTAAGCCATTAGATATAGCCCATAAACCGAGTTCGGTATACCAACCCCACACCAAATCACCTCCACTTAGTATAAAAGCAAGGGCCTTTAGACTTGCCTCATTTGCAAATTCAATTGAAGAGAGGAGTGAGGAACCGAGCCCCATCTCCTTCCCAGCTTCCCCTTTTGATGAGATTCCACCCAAAGCTCGTGCTAGAATGACTGATTTGGTTCTTCAATGCATGAGCATCACATCATCGATACCGTCATGACTGTAGCGAGAGATCGAATTATCGAGCGATCAAGCGTGGAGCTACGTACCAATCTCTGCCGCAATCGATCTCGAACATTACGAACCCCGCATGTGCAATTCACAAAGGTAAATATCCAATTTACTGTATGTGAGCATTAATTTCTTAGAACTAGGGTTCATTTCATACATTCTGTGCTTCATTCAATGAAAATTTTGAAAGATCAGATGCATAGAGGCTTTGGAGATACTTTGCTCTGATCTCGATGTTTTGGATGTCGCATGTGCAACCAAATTGGAGATATAGGTTTGAAATTATTTTATAAATATGAATCTAGGTTAGATCTAAGGTGTAGGATGGCAAATCAATAAGAAAATTAAGATTTCGAATCCAGAAGAGAAGAAGAGAAACCATAGAGGACAGACCCGATGATGTCCGCTCGAGAATGATTTAGAGCCGCTCGAGCGGGAATTCATCTGGAGCCTACACTCGAGCGGGAATTCATCTGGAACCTACGCTCAAGCGGATTTTGTAGGCTTAATTAGCTCAATTCAAAACCGCTCGAGTGGGATGTGTGTGTTGTGCTGAGAAAGTCGCTCAAGTGTAAATTGAGGTGCTCGAGTAGGAATCCACTTGAAGCCCTACGCTCGAGTGGGAATTACAAGCTTAATTTGACCGGGTCAGAACTGCTCAAGCGTGTTTTGTAGGTGCCATTGGGATATGCTCGAGCGGGAATAAATCACGCTCGAGTAGGAGACTCTTTTTTGGCCTGACTCATTTGTGTGCTTGTGAGCCATGTATATTTAAGCGTGCTAATGGCTGATGACTAAGACGTGTATTTGGGCCTTATGTTTTAGGAGAAAAGCATAGGGAAACATTTTTATTTGAGCCTAATTGAATCAACACAATTGCATGACACGATTTGAGGTAGGGAAACTCAACAGACAAGTTCGTCTGGATGCTGATTCATGGACTTGATTTTGTTTTATACTGGAACATCGATAGCTTTGAAATGCCCAAAATATCGATTTGTGTTGGAATGAAGTGAACTTCGAATTTGGTTTTGTTTCATGTTAGCATATGATTTTCATGTCTTGACTAAATTCTGTATATGAAATGCGATTTTGATCTAAAACTAGAAGTAAATCTCATCTTGAAATTGATTTCCAATAAGAATCTGATAGCGTAAGTCTGTATAAGAATTTGAAATGGAATGTGGTATGTGAACTCGAAGATCTAAATAAGACTCCAAAATTGAACTTGAAATCCGAAGCATGTTTTGTGTATATGAAACCTCGAGCCTTGAGCGTAAATATAAATTCGAACTGTGAATAAGTACGTGAATCTGGACTGAAATATGAATCATATGAACACTAGATACTAAATACTGGAGGCTGAGCATACTGCATATACTGAGCATACTTGTCACGACCCAGAATCCTTACCCGATCTCGAGGGCCTAGAATTCCGTATTATGACACTGCACGCTGGTTAAGGCGATAACCGGACATACACATAATCTATAAATTGACTTAGCATATGGATTGAGGCATTTAAGATGGCATTAAAAGATAAATGACTCATAACTTAACAGCGAAAAACGTAGACAACATTTATTAAGTACTTAATCCTAATCATGCATCTAGGATATAAAATCAAACCAGTTTTACGTAGGGTAAAATGATCCCAAACGTAAACTCACAAAAAAATTTATAAAGGCTAAAATATGTTCCTCAAGAAAAAAAGGAAAAACTAGAGTAAAAGGCTCTCAATGTTAGTAAAAGTCTGCCGGGTCTACATTCTCATCTAAGTGGTATCCGACGTCCTCGTTTATGTGAGCCGTCTCCGGATCAGCAGCTTTCGTATTACCAAGGACGGGATAAGTAGAATCGTCACCTGAAACTATTAGATTTTGGGAGTAGGGTGAGTTTACTCAGTCGCGTAAACTCAGTGGGTTGCACAATCGATCCACCATAACTTACCGAGGTGATCGTGTGTGCAATCGCTTGAGTTGCAGTGTATTTTGAACATAAAATCCTCATTTAAATAAAATGACCAAATTATCCATAACTCATAACATATCATAATCCAACTGAAAAACATATTATAAAATGAAGGGTACACGATGCTTCTAATTTTCGTATCTCTTTTCCTATTTATCTCATCAACTTAGCATATGAGACATATCGTAAGTCTTATTAATTACTCCATACGCTTACAAAACGTACTTCGTATCTTATCTTATTTAAACGATCTGTGCTAGGATCGCTGTTCGATCCTATCACGCGAGGTCCACGTGTAGATAACCACCTAACCTCCATGTAATAACATAAATCACCATCCAACTAGATGAGGTTGCCAGTAAAGTAACCACAATGTCCCCTTAGTTCGAGACAAAGCTATAATGTCCTTAAGACCCGTCTCGGCTACAGATATTAGACCCTTACGGTGGCTCGTAAGGTATGGCACGTGTAGGACTTAATTCATGTTTAGCTGGCCGTCACAACGTATCTTAACAATATCATATCATTGTTCAGTTCTGGGCTTAGGTCCCCTCCTTGATTTCATATTTGCGTGGGCTTAAGTCCCCACTTTCTTAACCTATATTTATCTTAACATATTTACTTCTCATTTTTACTTAAAACTTAGTTATAATGGGCCACAATGCGATAGGCTTCACTAAATCATGTTTTCCAAGGGAAGGGTTCTGTAGTAACCTGGATGTACTTTGTGTGGTATCCCATACTACCATAGAGGGGTTGCATCCGTACATGGATGCCTACTTTCCAAGTTCCATATGACCGCGAAAAAAATCTCACCATGACGAAGGCCTATATCATATGTCATATCTTATTCTTAACTTATATGCATATGCCTTATCGTGATTTTCTATATGATGAATGTCATATGATGATGGTGAATATATATAGAAAGGAAACAATCAAGTACCCAAAACATTGCTTATTCATAAAGAACATTGACATGGTGTATATATTATAAAGCATTGAGCAAACAATAAGTAAGAGATGTTTAACCATGTAATTATTCAAAGTTTTAAATACAGAGTTAAAAGGGGGACAACTCGAAATTTGACTATGGTAGGAGATAATAATATTTTATATATTATAACCAGATGAAATAATAAAAGCTAAGTGTTTTCCCTTCATCTGTTATATTTTACTACGAGAAACGTGTAGAATCGGTTCATGGGTTCATCACTATCATGACTCAAATGGCCAATGGGGTATCCGTTACCATTGGCATTAAGATAATTTTATAGGTGACTATGTGCACAATGCGGCAACGGGTAAGCTCGGCTAACTAGTTACTAATTGGGTTGGGTTAGATTCGAATCGAGAGCCCAAGATCCAAACAGGTCCTGTTTATTAAATGGGGTGTGATTCCCGACCCAATATGACGGGTCTTATTTTGGACCGAACATATATCGTGGTGGGTCCGATTCTAAAATTTTAATCAGTTGGATTGAAAGTTTGGACAATTTTAAGGGGTTCCATCGCTAAAACTTTTTCCAATTTGGGCCCATAAGGTTTCGTATATTAATATTTTAATTTCTCTTGAATCAAAGGCTATACGGGATTTGTGCCAAACCATTGGTGCGACATGCATCCATTATAATATCATATGTCAGAAACTCATTAGCACGATTGGCACCTGAAATATTTGGTCGAAACGGTCGCCGAGTGATTTCATCCGACGAAAACAAGTTGTCAGAGAACTCGCCTATATATATGTATTAAACCAATAGAGGAGGAAGCTCTTGAGAGTTTCTCTCTCTAAAACTCTCCCTTCTACTCTTTCTCTCTTTAAATTTAGGTGCTAGAGATTGGGTCTTCACTTTCTCTCTCTAAATTTTGGTGTCAGAGTTTGGGTCTTCACTCTCTATCTCTAAATATAGATGTTAGAGGGTGGTTTTTCACTCTCTCTCTAAATTTAGGTGCTAGTTGTTGGGTCTTCACTTTCTCTCTCTAAAATTAGGTTGGGTCCTCTCTCTCTCTCTACAATTCAGAGGTGTCAGGAAAGAAGACGATTAAGAGATTGGCTCAGGTGTAACCCAGACCTATAATTTATGTCTTAAAGAAATTATGCCTTTTTATAAAAACAACATAATGTATAAGCACTTAACCAGCATGCAGTCACCAACTCAAAAGCAAAAAAAATAAAATAACGTTAATCGGTCTCTCAACTACATCAAACTTCATGGGTACCAAACAATGGATGATAGATAATAGAAGGTTAATAGTGTGGCACAACATTAAAGATTACGATGAAGAGGCCACAATATGGACTCAAATATCCCAATGGAAAGGGGGCTCGTTAAGTAAACACAAACTTCCCATCACCACCATCCACTTTCTTAACATCCAGACCTACACCAATCTCCACCCGAAGCCTAGCATTCAATGATTGATTAAGATGCAAAGGCAATGTTGTAGAAGGAACCCCACGCCTCATGCCCTCCATCACTGAACTCCATCCACAGTGACTCACAAACCCACCAATGCTACTATGCCATAGTATTTTCCATTGTGGGGCCCACCCCTCTACTACCGTCCCCATTAAAAGTGAGATATAATCAATATACGTCAATTCGATCTCTCTAAACGTTTCAATGGCGATGAACTTCGTAGATTGTTTGATGCATTGAGTTACCCATTCATTGTCTGTAACATTGCTGGATTTCCTTTTAAGCATCACGATAGCCTTTCGGGCTTCATCTTCTTGAGGTTGAATAGATGGAAAAAGGGAATTGTTTGCACGGATTTTTACTAAGATTAACAAGTTGGGACGCTAATAGGCATTTCATAAATAAATTAAACTTCATGGATGGATAATAGAATAATAATATTATGACATGAGGTTAAAGGTTATGATGAAGAAATTTCAATACAGATTCAACATCCCTGCAACTATAAGCATGAATGGTGATAGTGTAGATTCATGAGAGTTGAACAAGGTATCCTAGTGAGTCCGTAAACATCACTACATATTGGTTTGGAGACAAAAGAAAAGCCAGAGATAGATCAAGGCAAGAAGTAGCTACCATTTAAATATCATTATTATTATTATTATCATTTTTATATTTATTTAGATATATATTTATATATACATGAAATCGTCTTCTTCATCTTCATGGCTAGGTAGCAATTAATGGGGCTCAAAAAAAAAGATTTCTTTAAAAAATAATTGAATACCCTATGATAACCTCTCGATAGGATGTTTTCAGCCTATTTTCACTTCCTTCGCCTTGCTCTGCTGTTGCCACACGCCCCAAGGGCCCAATGGTGTGCAGCCCTCTGGTGTGCTATTGCTAGGTCTGTACTGTACTGAGAGATAAACATCCTTGTATGGCATTCTTAAGTGGTTTTCTGCATTTTTCTTATCTTTTATTGTTATCTACAAAACAGACTCAACAGAGGTTTATTAATGTGCTCACAGGCCTTGCAAAGGTCAGGTTAAGGGGTGAAAACTGGCATTTTTCACTACTTAACACACCCCCAAACCTAAGCTTTGCTAGTCCCTGAGCAAAGGAGAAAGAAAGAAAATTAAAAATGCCACTTTTGTAGGGATGACGAATGCATTTAGCATATGCATCAAGCCTTTTAAACCCCTGGGTGATCCCTAGTGGAGGAGTGAAATCTCCTCAGGGTTTTCAGTGGAAGTACCCACAAACTTCTCAAATAAAGTTAGTTAATAGTAGTGCATCTTGCTAAAACAGAGTTTAAGTAAATCAAATAAATACACACCATGTCCACTCAATTCATTAGAGGAATTTCAACACAAAAAGCATCAATTCAAAACTTGAAAGTCTATTGTAATCCTTCACCATCACTCAGCTCATGTCAAGGCATTTCTGCGAAAAATTAGTGCATGGCTCACCTTTCACTTGAGAATTTTGTTTTGAGACTACCCCCATCAAATTGGATTTCAGACCAAAGTCTCACCAGGGTTGTTCACTCACAACAAAAAATGAAGGGTGTAGAATTTCTCACAGTTCAAGAGTAGTTATAGCCCTCAAATAGGACTGCAAGCATGATCATAGGCATTGCTCTAATTCCTAAAATTTTCTAACTCCTTCACCATAGATTGAACAAATCCTTATCTCCACATGATAGCTCAATTCATTTTAGATCAGTAAGATCTTTTTATTAGGTTATAATGTGGCTTAGAGATGAGGTTTGTAAAAGAATGAAAGGGTAAAAGGGGTTCAAATTGAGAAATCAGTAAAGGTAAGGAGGTGGTCTGTAGCTCAACCTTCTTCATTTCAGCACTTCTTCACTTTCTTTTTGGAATTTCAGACTTGAAGTGATCAGTTTCATCAACTTCTTATCTTCTTGTAGATTTTCAAATGAAGTGACTTCTCTTTCTCATCCTTTTGCTCTGTTTTTTTTTTTTTTTTTTGTATTGGAATGCCACAACACCACCAAATGAGTTTTCCTCTTTCTGAACCAAAAATCACACCAGCTCTACCTTCTGAAATCTCAGAGTGAGAGAAAGGCTATATCAGGTCACTGAGGTTATGGGTTCAAATTTTCTGATTTTTTTATCAAAGGAAACTGGGACTTTTAAGGCTCAAGTGGTGTATATCAAGGGCAGTTCAAAGGTAGGACATTTTAGGCTCAAACTATCCAAGGGATGGCCTTACTTCATGTCCTTCATGTCATGAGTGCTGTCAAGCTGTTTTGACTTGGATTTGCCTAACTTCTAGTGAGCATAATTGAGTCCAATCAGTCCTTAGAGCAAAAGAATTTACCAAGACACTCTTCAAAGAAAAAAATTCTCAGGCCCAAATCTCACTGGATATGGCCTTCCATCAAATTTTCAGGGGTGTATCTTCACAATCTTCTCTCATTTCAGGTTTACTACACATCAAGATTTTTTTTCAAAAATTGTTGACATTTGCTTCATGAAAAATGTTGAACTATAGCTTATTTCAGTTTCAAACAATTTTTTAATTTCCTCTAATTCCAAACACTCCTTTTTAGCCTAGCTGCACTATTATTAACTCATTTCATTGGCATACCTGTCATACCCCCAAACCTAAACTAAACAGTGTCCTCACTGTTGGGAGCATGGAAGTAAGGAAATAGGTAAGACATAATATTAGAAAAGAAAGAGAAATAGAAATGGAGAGTATACAAGCACAGATAACGTACAAAGATATTTTATTGAAAATAACACACTACAAATATGTTGTTACTGAAAATTCGTCGTCCCCCTGGTGCCGGGATATCCTCATCCTGCTTACAGTGGAAGAGGAACTACAAGGCAGGATGGGAGGAAGAAAAGGATAAAGAAAAACAACAATTATGGATCAGGGGGCAGGGGGTGGGGTAGTGGGGGAGGATGGAGGTGGGGATGTCGGAGGCTTGGTCTTCTGTCTCTTCTTCTCCCTCTTGTTCTTTTTCCTTTCCTCCTTGGCCAGGATTCTCTGTACCTCTTCATATTCATCCCAGAGAAATTGGAGGGGATCAAGCTCGACCGGTGGTGGCGGTGGTGGTGATGGCCAGACTAGGTAGAACTTGATCGGTAAGTCTTAAGGTTTATCGTCGGCCATGAGTATGGGATGGAAGGATTGCACAAGTCGAGGGGAAATGGATGTGGAAGGGCTAGACGAGGCTGGTATTTAAAAAGCATGGGCGTTGGAATATGAATCGGTACAATAAATTTTTGCACTCTTCTAGGTTGAAAGTGAAAGTTGGAATAAATGGAGCGGTGGTTGCTGTGTGGGAAATAGAGCGCGGACTGCATGATGTGCCATTTTTAGGAGTGGTAGTTAAGTCAAGGAAGTATGCATAATGAATGTTGACACACCAATTTGTGGATAAGGATGAACACGTGCTCTGATAATAAGAATGGCAAATGAGGAAAAGGGAGCTAAGGTTTTCAATAGGTGTCGAATGGAAGAGACTGTCCTAACGAAAGGTTATAGAGAATGAAAGACGATTTCGATAGGATGAGATGAATGATTCCGATAGGTCAAAGCATCCTGTTGAAATCATAGAGAATAAAACTTTCAAATGGAATGATTCGATAGGATTCCGATAGGTGGAATCATCCTTTCGATAGGTATATGGTGGGTGATCCATCATTTCGGTAGGTTCCAAATAGGTATCCAAAACCTATCGAAACCTTCTTTCTGTCTCTCTTGATCCTATCGAAGAGTTGATTTTAGCTATTAACCAATTTCAGTGCCTATCAAAAACCTCAAATATCCTATCGAAATTATCGACTGACCTCACGAAAGGTGCAAGTAACCTATCAAAAGGTCCCAAAAGCCTAATAACTTTGCATTTCAGTGTAGTGCTCAGTCTCAGCACCCAGCGAACTCCTACTGTTATGCTATAATTCTTTGCATTTCAGTGTAGTGCTATAATTTACTCCCATGATCCCTAAACTGCAAGCACTATCAAGATGACAACCTACCCCTAGCATGGCAATTTGATTGTACATGAACAAACTATCAAGCCAAAAAGAAATATGATACATATAGTACACAATGAAATCAGGTATTAAACTGGAGGGCCCTAAAGAACAATGGTCTCCTCATGCTCAAGAATGTTTTCAACACAAATTTTTAGCCTTTGACTATTGACTTTCATGGTTCTACCATCTCCAGGGTCCATGATTTCTACGGCCCCAAATGGAGAAACATGTACAACTATGAAAGGCCCCTCCCATCTAGATTGCAACTTTTCTGGAAAGAATTTCAATCTAGAGTTGAACATCCATACCTTGTCATTCGTCTTAAATTATTTTCGTAGCAAGTGTCTGTCATCAAAGGCTTTGGTCTTCTCCTTGTAAATCCGGGCATTTGCATAAGCTTCTAATCGCAGCTCATCTAGATTAGATAATTGGAGTTTCCTGTGTATCCCAACAGAGTTTAAATCAAAATTTATTGCTCTGATAGCCCAGCATGCTTTGTGTTCCAACTCAACAAGCAAGTGACATGCCTTGCCATAAACTAGTCTGAATGGGAACATACCTATGGGGGTTTTATAGGTAGTCCTATAAGCCCATAAGGGATTTATCAATTTTATGGACTAGTCCTTCCTGTCAGTTCTCACAGTCTTCTCTAGAATGTGTTTGATTTCCCTGTTGGAAATCTCTACTTGCCCACTGGTTTGTGGGTGGTAGGGAGTGGCTACTCTGTGAGTCACAGAGTATATTTCCATCAGTATATCAAAAGGTTTATGATAAAAGTGGCTTCCCCCATCACTAATAATAGCTTTGGGGATGCAAAACCTTGAGAAGATGTTGTCTTTTAAAAATTTAATGACAACCTTATGGTCATTTGTTCTTGTAGCTATGGCCTCTACCCATTTGGAGACGTAGTCCACAACTACAAGGATGAAATTATATTCATAGGAGGGTGAGAAAGGTCCCATAAAATCGATTCCCCAAATGTCAAACAATTCGACAACAAGTATAGGTTGCAAAGGCATCGAGTTTCTCTTTGTAATGCCTCCCATTTGCTGGCATCGAGGACAAGCTTTATAATGCTGCTGGGCATCTTTGAACAAAGTAGGCTAATAGAAATCACTTTGAAGCACCTTCGCCGCAGTCTTGTTACCACTGAAGAGGCCCCCACAAGCCTGTTCATGGCACATGGTTAGAATGTTTTTGAACTCGGTCTCAGGTACACACCGTCTTATCACCTAATCTGCGCAATGCTTAAAGAGGTAAGGATCCTCCCACATGTAATATCAAATCTGTGAGAAGAATAGACTTCTATCATCCTTATTCCAATGTGGAGGGATCCTTCCCACAGCAAGGTAGTTTACTATATTGGCAAATCAGGGCATACTTATCTGTACAGTTAAAAGCTGCTCATCTCGGAAAGAATCATTGATGGGCAAGCTCTCTGTTCCAGCCTCTAGGATCCTTGGCAGATGGTCAGCAACCATATTCTCAACTCCCTTCTTGTCTTTAATCTCCAAGTTGAATTCCTGCAAATGAAGAATCCATCTGATTAGTCTTGCTTTTGCTAGCTTCTTGGACAAGAGGTACTTCAAGGCTGCGTGGTCAGTAAACACAGTGATTTTTTATCCCAGCACATAAGACCTGAATTTTTCCAAAGTAAATACAATGGCTAATAGCTCCTTCTCAGTCGTGGTGTAATTCAATTGAGCATCAACCATTGATTTACTAGCATATGCTACCACACATGGTGCCTTGTCTCTTCTTTAGCCCAAAACTGCACCAACGGCGAATTCTGATGCATCACACATCAACTCAAATGGCAGAGAAAAATCAAGAGCTTGCAAGATAGGAGCTGTAGTCAAACAAATCTTTAACAGTTCAAAAGCAGCAAGGAATTCATCATTGAACTCAAAGGGAACCTCTTGGCACAACAGGTGGCAAAGAGGATTGGAAATTTTGCTGAAGTCCTTGATGAACCTCTTATAGAACCCAGCATGGCCCTAGAATGACCTGACTTGTTTGATAGTTTTTGGAGGGGGCAAATGTGCAATTAAGTCAATCATAGCCTGATCAACCTCTATTCTTTTATGGGAGACAACATGTCCTAGGACAGTGCCTTCAGTCACCATGAAGTGACTCTTTTCCCAACTCAGAACTAGGTTGGTCTCCTCACACCTTTGCATCACAGAGCTGAGATGGTGTAGGCATTGGCTAAAATCATCTCCATAAATGGAAAAATCGTCCATGAAGATCTCCAAAAACTTATCAATCATGTTAGAGAAGATGGCATACATACATCTTTGGAAAGTGGCAGGTGCATTACACAACCCAAATGTCATCTTTTTGTATGCAAAGGTTCCAAATGGGCACATGAATGTAGTTTTTTCTTGGTCTTGGGGGTAGACAGGGATCTGATTATACCCTGAATATCCATCAAAAAAATAGTAATAGGCCTTGCCTGCCAACTTGTCCAAAATCTGATCTATGAAGGGCAATGGGAAGTGATCCTTGCTGGTTTTCTCATTGAGCTTTTGATAATCTATGCATACCCTCCTCCAACCAGTGGTCCGTCTGGTTGGAATCAACTCACCTGAGTCTACTTCCATTACTGTGATCCCGAATTTCTTGGGTACTACCTGGGTAGGTGCCACCCATTGAGAATCCGAGATAGGATAAATTATCCCAGCATAGAGGAGTTTGACTACCTCCTTCATCACCACTTCCTCCATGTGTGGGTTGAGTTTCCTTTACATCTCTCTAGAAGGTTTAGAGCCTCTCTCAAGATGGATTTTATGCATGCACGCAGCAGGATTGATCCCCCTTAAGTCTGCAATGGTCCATCCTATTACCCTCTTATGCCTTTTTAGCACGCAAAGTAGTTCTTTTTCCTGCTCGAGGGTGAGGGAAGAAGAAATTATCACCGGCAATTTGTTATTGTCTCCTAAAAAGGAATATTTCAAAGATTTTGGGAGCTGTTTTAACTCCACATCTGGGGGAGTGATGAGGGAAGGCAATAGGGGTGTCTTAGAGGGTGGTGGAAGAGGTAACAAAGCAGGCCTCCATGGGTGATGTTGTGTTGGCTTTGCTTCAGAGGATACAATTTTCACATGTTCAATCTCAGAGGTGAAGGCCTTCTCTTCCTCTGTTTCCTTCCATACTTTGTTAAAAACATTAGACCACTCATTACCATGCAGCAGCATATCCAAATTTTCTTGCACAACCTCATCTATCACATCTATGGAAAAATAGTCCTCTTCGAGATGGGGTTGATTAGCTGAGTGTACACATTCAATTTAACCTTCATGTTCTTAAAGGATACTTCCATGACTCATGACCTGCATTATATACAAGCATTGGCTGTGGCAAAAAAGGGCCTTCCTAATATTGCAGGTATGGAAGTAACACACTTGCATGGTTCCATGTCCAACACTAGAAAATCAGTAGGGTAAAAGAATTTGTCAATCCCAACCAAAACATCTTCAATGATCCCCACAAGCTTCCTTTCAGATCTATCAGCTAGTTGTAAGACCACATGTGTGGGCTTCAACTCTCCTAATCCCAGCTTCTCATATACTGAATATGGAAGCAAGTTCACACTAGCTCCCAGATCTAACAAAGCCTTTTCAATGGTATGATCCCCAATGATGCAGGGGATAGTGGGGACTCCAGGGTCTTAGAGTTTGGTTGGGGTGGCTATAGTCAATATCTGCTTCACCTTTTCTGCCGAAAAGACCTTCTTAGATAAATGTATCCTAGACTGTCTTTTATGGGTGCACAAGTCTTTCAAGAACTTGGCATAGGCTGGAATTTGCTTGATTGCATCAAGTAAAGGTAAGTTGATCTTCACTTGCTTAAAAGTTTCCATCATTTCCTCTATTTTACCTTGCCCTTTGTCGAAAGGGGAAGGTGCTTGCAATGCCTTGGAAAATGGCCAATGTGAGACTACTCCCTCATTTGCAGCCTTAGCCAACTGGTCATCTGTCTTTTTAACTATTTTATTTTCTTGAGAACCAACATTCTCTTTCTTATTTAAACCAGGTTGTTCCTAGTTGTCCACAATTGGTGGCTCTTGTTGTGTCCTTTTGAAATCCACTTCTTTTTCTTTTCCCAAATCTCTTACAGGCTCATAGCCCACTTGATTATCTACCAGCCGTCCACTCCTCAATGTAGAAATAGATTTAGCTTCCTCCTGGGTGGAGGAAACGTCACCTACTATAAACTGTCTCCTTGGGTTATCCAGTGGTTGGCTAGGTAGCCTCCCTTCCTCTCTCTTAGTCAAAGCATTAGATAGTTGACCAAGATGGTCTTCTATCTTTTTAATGCTTTGGCTGTGAGAGTGCACAGTTTGAGTTAAGGGACCCAAATTCTACAGTGAGGCTAGAACTTGTTCCTCGAAAGAAGGTGATCTCACAGCTGGAGGAGGTGCAGGTTGCTGCACAGGCTGGCCCATAGGCTGGGTCATGGGCTGCTGGTAATGAGGCTTGGGAACATAACTTTGGTGATAGGGTTAAGCATTTTTGTAGGGCATGGGCTGCTGTTGCTGCTGCTGCTGGTTTGGGTATGCCTCTTATCTCCACCCTAAGTTGGGGTGGTTCCTCTATTGGTACCCAGCAACAGGCTGTTGCCCATAGGACTGAGTGGCAACCACATGCTTCGTAACAAAATCTGGAAACTGGACAGCTGATGGGCTTTCTTCAAGGGAGTGAGCAGGGAACTAGCATATAGCACATGCCTCCTCCACTCTAGCAGCCATGGGTGACTGCATTGCTCCCATGAGCTTATCAAATTTCAGTGTCAGGCTCTCCACTTTCCTCTCCAAATCACTTTGCACATTTACCTCAAACATCTTTCCTCTGGTGGTATTCTCTTTCACCAATCTAGGAGGATCTAAGTCCCTAGACAAGGTCTCCCTCTGCATGGAGTTCTCACTAATGATATCAAATAACTCCCAGGCCTCCTCAGAAGTTTTATGGAGGTAGGTGCCACCACAAGAAGCATCTACCATGTCTCTGCTTTTCGAATCAATCCCTTGATAAAAACTTTAAACCAATTGCCATTTAGGGATTTGATGGTGGGGGCATTTCTTTAGGAGTTCCTTTAATCTCTCCCAAGCTTGGTGAAAATCCTCAGTTGGATCTTGGGCAAATGAGGTGATGCCCTTCCTCAACTGGCTTGTTTTGGACATAGGGAAGAATTTGGCCAAAAATTGACATTGAAGGTCACTCCAGGACTGAATGCTATTGGGTGGAAGCATTGACAACCAGGTCCTGGCTCTATCCTTCAATGAAAAAGGAAAGAGTCTCATCCTGGTTGCCTCCTCCCCCAAACCTGTGATGTTAAAAGTGGTGCAGAGTCCTAAGAATTCATCAATGTGCTTATAAGGATCCTCTTTTGTCAGGCCATGAAATGAGGGTAGCATCTGGATTATGGAAGACTTTATTTCATAATTTCCTTGAGCAACTAGGAACTGAATGCAGAAGGGAGAATTGTAAACCCCTGGTGCATTAAATTCCTTAAGAGTTCTAGGCTGATGTTGCTCACCCATTTCAGGAAATTCAGTTATAACAGATGTGAGTGGAGTTTGTCTAGATCTTAGAAGCCTTTCAACCTCTAGATTTAATGGGACAATCTGGGGTTAGAGAGTTCTTCTCCCAAACATACACCACTCAAGATCTAATGTAGAGAAAATCTTCAAACACAACAAGCAAGAACAAAAACAAATGACTACTGAATCTGAAAATTAACAGATCTGAGAAATAAAGGGGAGTAGAGGGATGCAAACTCAAGAGCAGCCTCCAGCACAATGCTCCTCTTTCGCAGCAGCTTCAGATATGATGAAATACAAAGAGAATACTAGAAAACAACAAAACTTACAAACAGAGTTAGTGAAAAATCAAACAAACTACTGCAGATCTATGGTCTAAAATAAATCAAACTTAGATCTACCAATTTCAAAAACACCTCCCCGACAACGGCGACAAAAACTTGTTGGGTGATTTTAGTGTGCTGATTTATTGTGTAATGATGAAGACAAAATAGAATCAGAGTAAAATAGGGGATGGATTCAGCATAACAAAAATATCCTAGACCTGTAAGATACAGGGTCCTTTTGTAGCAAGTTTTAAAAGAAAAGTAAGTAAGGGAATGCCCACAGATAGATGAGCTCAAAATATGGTAAATCTCCATATCTATAAGAAATCTGGCACCCTAACTAATGCTAAGTCAGCTAAAAGACAGGGGAGAGGTTAAGAAGGGTTGTCACTTAAGCTAGACTACACAAGAAATGCTAATTAACTAAGATCGAGTCCATATATCTAGATCTTGCAAATGGAAGGGTTTAAAAATAGAAAATGGAGAAGAGCAGCTAGGAGATTGGTCTCACTTTGTCGAGTTGAGTGATCATGTTCTGAAGGTTTAAACACACAAATCCGCTTTGGCTACAAGCACAGCTGTAGGGTAGAAGGCTCCACTCTTCACCAAAGGGTTTAACTTATCTTAAGGCTATGGTCTGTCTACTTTAATGGTCATAAACCATCCTATAGGTTTCATCTGATTCAAAGGATTATGGTAGAAGAATCCAATTGAAACCAAAGATTAGACTGTTCTTAAGGCTATGATCTTCCACTTTAATGGTCACAGATCATCCTAAGGAATTCCTCCAAACCAAAGGTTTCAACTAGAGTATTAAAACCACTACAGATGCTGCAATTTCTAGGTCACAGACACAAGAAATTGCAGGGATATTAGATCTAGGGAGATCAGATGGTATTAAGAGGTCTACCAGTTAAGTGGGTGAGCTGATCAACAGACTCCTCTACACAAATCCGATCGAGCACCAAATGAAACCAAAGGAACTATAGATACAATTAAAACAATATAAACAACATTTACATTGCAATAAAACTCGCTCTACAATGAAATGCTCTCAGATCTATAGTCTGTGCAGTAATTATCTCACAACAACACTTTCAACCTTACCCAATTACAGATCTAACCTCTCCCCTCGCTGCTCCTAGGGAATTAGCCAACCATAGTTGAGCTAAAAGAGGAAAAATGAAATTTCACTGCCAGCCCTGATTTCTAGAATTTGATATAAATCTCGATCCCCCCTTTAATTGCAATTGGGGATCTCAATATATAACTTTCTTTCTTATTTTTCCCACCAATCTTTCCTTCTAGAAGGTCCTCAGAGTTTGTTAGAGTTCTGTTAGAGCACGTGGGTTGGTTACGATTTCCTAGGGCATCTTTTAGATCGTCGTGTCGGTCACCAATATGCCTCGATTTGCATGCAACAGGTTACCAAGTTGCAGCGTGTGCATAGCTGATTTTTTGAGAAGTTCTTCACATAATTTTGATAGGTTAAGGAAGCTTACAACAGGTTCAAATGGAACTTTGTGGCCCCTTTCGATAGGTTCTCAAGTCTCTTCGATAGGTTTTGATAGGATGATTTTTCTCCTAAGGCTTCAGCATTCTCAGCCCTTTGTCTGGAGCATTCGACAGGTTGGAGAAGCTTTTCGACAAGTTGGAGGACCATTTCGATAGGTTCAACTCTACATGCCATCATTCTGATAGGATTGCTCTCACTCCTATCGAAGGGCTTAAGCACCCTTCGGTAGGTTAGGAAACCATTTGATAGGTTCCCCATATACCTCAGGCCGACTTTCGATAGGATGGTTTCTTCCTTTCTTTCAACTGCTCGATAGGTTCTTGGATCCTATCGAACTCCTCAATCCACATGAATCCATCCTTTCTCTGCCTTCAAATCCTATAGAAACTTTTCCAACTGCATGAATTCCTCTATTTTTGGCTCTCAGCTCCTATCGAAGTCTTCAGATAACCTCTCGATAGGATGTTTTTAGCCTATTTTCACTTCCTTCGCCTTGTCCTACTATTACCACACGCCCCAAGGGACCAATGGTGTGCAGCCCTCTTGTGTGCTATTGTTGGGTCTGTACTGTACTGAGAGATAAACATCCTTGTGTGGCATTCTTAAGTGGTTTTCTGCAATTTTCTTATCTTTTATTGCTATTTACAAAACAGACTCAACAGAGGTTTATTAATGTGGTCACAGGTCCTGCAAAGGTCAGGTTAAGGGGTGAAAACTGGCATTTTTCACTACTTAATTGGGGCACCCACCTGTTGAAGCGTGAATTAAATTTCGTGGGAATTTGGGTTGATGGTGATTTGATTTGAGCGACTATTCGCCCGATTTAAGTCACGGGAATCCTTTTCTAGGGATCAGACCTTCATAGCAGTGAAGGTTCTTGATGGGTAAGATTAGGCTTCGAAAAATAAGCCTCAGTCATAGATTTGCTTAAGGAGAAGAGGTGGTGCACGTCAGATTGTTTGGATTGGTGCTTAATATTGTGTGGAGGTAAAAGATGGCGGTTATGCTAAAGGAAGAAGAAGTGACAAAGAGAGAGATGGCTGTGAGAATGAATTAGAGATTTTAGATTTCTCTAGGTTCTCTATTTAAAAAGAAAAAAATGGAATTAGGGAAGGAGTCCCAAAAGGCATGTTGACCTTGCTAAAAGAGCAAGAGTCCCTAATTGCTAGCCAATTCAAATCCAAAGGATATTGGGATTGAATTTTGCCTTAGTTGTTTAAGGTAACACAACTCTTAGAAATTTGGTTACTATTTTGTGTAGCCGACCATAAATAGAATTTTCTAATTTTAAAATAAGTGGGCCATGATAAGGTGTGTGCTCAAACACCAAACTTGGTGCTTCTCACATCTAATACTGTTAGACAGGGTCAAAAGAGACCCAGGTCATAACATTCTCCCCCCCTAAAAAAAAATTTCGTCCCCGAAAGTTACGTACCAGTTACTCGAAAAGCTCAAGATGTGTTATTTTGATGTTGTCTTCATTTTTCCAGGTTGCTTCCTTTAGCGTGAGGTGTTGCCATTGGACCAACACCAAGGTCATCATTTTGTTCTTGATGATTGGAACTTTTCAGTCGAGAATCCTGATCGACCCTGCTATGGTGGTGAGATCCTCCTTTATATAGACGGGTTCTATCTCCACTATGTGTGAAGGGTCATAGATATATCTCCTCAGCATTGATACGTGGAAAATGTCATGGATTCCAGTGTATTGTGGCGGTAGAGTGACTTTATACGCAACCTCGCCTACACGTTTGGTGACTTTGAAAGGCCCTATGTATCTGAGGCTCATCTTCCCACGCTTTCCAAAGTGCATGACTCCCTTGGTCGGAGAGACACGAATGAATACTCGTTCGCCAACCTGTTAGAACAGATTTTAGTGTTCAATCAAGAACACAATTGAAATGAAATTAAAGCTCAAAATTTTAAAATAAGTTACCTCAAACTCTAAATTACGACGGTGAGGGTCGGCATACTTTCTCTGATGATCTTTGGCTATCTTAATTCATTCGCGTATCAATTTGACTTTGTTAGTGTTAGTTTGTACTAGTTTGGATCCAAGCATCTTCCTAACTCCAACCTCGTCCCAACACAACGATGCTCTACAACTTCTGCCTTATAAAGCTTCAAAAGGGGGCATTCCAATACTTGCTTGGTAGCTATTATTGTAAGAGAACTCGATCAGCAGGAGGTGATCATCCCAGTTCCCTATAAAGTCGAGCATACACGCTCGTAACATATCTTCAACTACTTCATTCACTCTTTTAGTCTGGTCGTCCGACTGGGGGTGGAAGGCAGTACTAAAATCTAATCGAGTGCTCAGTGCTTCTTAGAAGGATCTCCAGTATTTAGAAGTAAATTTTGAGTCTCGGTTGAAGACAATACTGACTGAGACCCCATATAGTTTGACAATTTCTTTCAGATATGTTTCGGCAAGCTTATTCCCATATGTGGTAGTCTTGAATGGTAAGAAATGAGCTAACTTAGACAATCTATTAACTATCACCCAAATGGCATCGTTCTTTTTCATCATCTTTGGTAGACCTACGATGAAGTCCATAGAGATGTTTTCTCACTTCCATTCTAGGATGGATACGGGTTGTATAAATCCGCCAAATTTCTGATGTTCTGCCTTGACTTGTTGGCACACTAAGCACTTCGAAACATGTTCAGCTATTTCCCACTTCATATTCGGCCACCAATACCAATTTCTCAGGTTCCGATACATCTTAGTGTTGCTTGGATGTACTGAGTATCCTGATTTGTGACCTTCATCTAGTATCTCCTTCGTCACTTAGGGGTCATTGGGTACGCGCAGTCTTTGCCAGAAGAGTAGCGTCCCATCAGTCCTCAAGCTAAAATCGGGTTTCGATCCTATGTTTTCCATAATCTTCAGGATCTCTGGGTCCGTAGACTATATTTCCCTAATTTTGTCCAAAATGAACAGACTCACAATTCATGCCAAATATACACCATCTTCGATTTCTTGAAGGTAAATGTCTTCGTTGGCAAGTTCAACAAAGGGCTTCCAAGTTTTTAATCTGGCTAACAGTACCGAAGTTTTCCTACTAAGTGCATCAGCAATGACATTTGCTTTCCCAGGATGGTAATTTATGGAGCAATTGTAATCTTTCATGTATTCCATCCATCTTCGTTGCCTCAAATTTAGGTCATTTTATGAGAAAAGGTACTTGAGACTTTTGTGATTCGTATATATCTTGAACGTCTTGTCGTAGAGATAATGTCACCACAGTTTGAGGGGGAAGATAACTGCAGCCAATTCCAAGTCATGAACTAGATAGTTCTTTTCGTGAGGATTGAGCTGTCTTGACCCATAAGCAACAACTTTCTTACTTTGTTCAAGCACACAACTAAGTCCCTGACGAGATGCATTCGTGAATATTTCAAATTCACTAGTGCCTGAAGTAGAAGGTAGGGTGAGGATTGGTGCAGTAGTAAGCATCTTCTTCAATTCTAGAAAACTCGCTTCACATTCATCCGGCCACACAATTTTGACATTCTTCCATGTGAGGCAGGTGAGCGGTAGAGCAATGCGTGAAAATCCTTCAACAAAGCGATGGTAGTAGCCCACCAATCCGAGGAAACTCCTAACTTTGGTAACATTCGTCGGTGCTTTTCATTCTGTAACTGTTTTGATCTTAGAAGGATCGACGGTTACTCCTTCTGTTGATACCACCTGTCCAAGGAAGGTCACTTGTTTAAGCCAAAACTCACAGTTACTGAGTTTAGTATATAACTGGTGATCTCGAAGTGTCAGAAGTGCTAGACGCAAGTGTTCCTCATGCTCTCCCTCTGATCGTGAGTAGATGAGGATATCATCTATGAATACGATGATAAATTCATCAAGATACTGCCTAAACACCTGATTCATTAGGTCCATGAATACAGTTGGGGAATTTGTTAGTCCGAATGGCATGACTAAGAATTCATACAACCCATTCTTGCAAGTGAAAGTCTTTTTTGGAATATCTTCTTCTCACACTTTCAGCTGGTGATAACCCGATCTAAGATCAATCTTAGAAAAACACTTGGCACCTTGGAGATGATCGAACAAATCATCGATACATGGGAGAGGGTATCAATTTTTGATAGTTACACTATTCAACTGACAATAATCGATGCATAGCCTCATCGAACCATCTTTCTTCTTTACGAAGAGCACAGGGGCTCTCCATGATGATTGACTTCGTCTGATGAATTTCTTTTCTGACAGTTCCTTGAGTTGTATTTCCAATTCCTTTAATTCTGCAGGGGCAATCCGGTATGCTGCCTTGGCAATTGGTGTAGTCCCTGCGATCAAATCAATTTTGAACTCGATTTCTCGATCGGGTGGTACACCTGGTAAGTCTTTAGGAAATACATTGACAAAATCTCTGACGATTAGAATTTTTGTAGGATCGACTGTCTTGTCTTGCTCTTCGTCCAATGCTGCCAATAAAAGTGCTCCCTTCCTTTTAATTCCCTGAAATCTAAATGGAAGTTCTTTGAGTGGTTGAAAGGAGACCACTTTAAAGAAGTAGTCAACCATGGCATGATATGTGGCTAGTCAGTCCATACCTAAAATGATGTCAAAATCATGAGATTCCAACACGATGAGATCTACTGGAAGATCATGGCCTTTAATATTGATTATCATGTTTCGACAAATTAAGGTAGCCATCATGGTGTTCCTAGACTCTGTTGAGATAGTCAATCTCCCTTCTAAGGGTACGAGTTTGGCTTGAATTTTTGACATAAATCCTAGACTGATGAATGAATGTGTAGACCCTGAGTCTAGAGGAATGAGAGCTAAGTGTTTAATGCCGCATTTATGCTGATAAATGGAGAGGTTACCTGTTAGCATAAGGCGTGTTAAAATATTTTCGAGTGCAACAATTTCGTTTACAGTTTTATCAAATTCATACAAGGGATTTTACAAAACGAAAGTTTATGGAAATAATCACTTGAAATATATAAAGAAAAGTAACTGAATTTGGAGTACTAAAGGTACCTTGAATAACTTCGTCATTAGCCATAGTGTCCTACTGCGACATTGTAAATATGCGGCCTTGCCTTCTAGGCTTCGCTTGAGTACTGTATTGAGAGCCTGACACTGGAGCTCTCTCGGGGCAGTCCTTAACCATGTGTCCCTCTTTTCCACACCAAAAACATTTATCGGTACCTTGCATGCACATTCTAGGCCCGTGGAATGGCAAAAGAGCTCTAGTTGTGGCCGACAAGGTTCGTAGGGTGTGAACTCTCGTGGTGGCTGACGTGGCCTTGGAACGACATTTCTTCCTAGGAAATTGGAACCCATTTGTGTCTTTGGTGTGAGATGTGGAATTTTATTTCTGTACTGAGCCTGATGAAATGGTGTTCTCTGGGCGAAAGTTAGGATTGATCTCTGTGGGACAAAAGAGCTCATTTGAATAGATTTGCCCTTTTGAACTTCCAATTAGGTATTCCTTCAGTTAAGCATTTCACCTGATTCTCTTTCATAGATTTGAGCACGATCCACAAGTTCTCCATAGGATTCTATCTTCATCGCGGCCAATTTCTCGAGGAAGAATGGTCGCAAGACGTTTTGAAATGCGAAGATTTTATTGCCTTCATCTGCGATCAGATTCCCAATAAATCTAGACAGCTGGTCAAACTTGGCCTCGTACTTAGCTACAGCCATGTTCCCTTACCGTAGGACCATGAATTCCTTCTTTTTCTGAGCCTTGGTGGCCGCTGAGAAATACATTTTGAAGTAGACTTCTCTGAACTGCTGCCAAGTCCACTCTTCTTCGTTATTTCGATTTGTAGCTCTCTTGCCTGCTTTCCACCAGTTCTCTGCTTCCTGGTCCAGATAGGACGCTACCAACTTCACTTTTTCGTGTTCTGCAGGTGAAGAGATCCTGAAGAATTTCTTGATTGTACTTATCTAATCTTCAGTAGCGATTGGGTCAAGCTAACAATAGAAATAGGGAGGTCAAGCTTTGTTGAATACCTAAAATCCGACCGAGATGTATGGTGGGTTCTTGTGTTGAGGTGTAGGCTGGTGTTGATTAACCAACTCTTGGACCGCTTCCCTTTGTTGTTCTCTATGCACCTCCATTTCATACAGTATCTGAGTCCTTTCTTGTTGGTGCAACTGCGTCAGTTGAGTCATTTGCTGACTGAATGTGGTTGCCATCTCACGTAATAGGTGCATCACTTCAGATTCTTGAGAACCTTTAGGTGATGATGCCACATTCACCAGAGAGGTTACCTGCATTGCAGAACCATCAATTCTTGATGTCAAACAATGTTGTGTGTTAGTGCTATCGTATGACTTAGTCCCTAAAGGAAGTAAAGCCTAGGCTATGATACCATTTCTGTCACGACCCAGAATCCTTACTCGATCTCGAGGGCCTAGAATTTCAGGTTATGACACCGCACCACACACTGGTTAAGACGATAAGCGAACATACACATAATCTATAAATTGACTTAGCATATGGATTAAGGCATTTAAGATAGCATTAAAAGATAAATGACTCATAACTTAACAGCGAAAAACGTAGACAATATTAATGAAGTACTTAATCCTAACCATGGATCTAGGATATAAAATCAAACCAGTTTCACATAGGGTAAAATGGTCCTAAACATAAACTCACAGAGAAATGCATCAAGGTTAAACTATGCCCCTCAAGAAATAAAGGAAAAACTTGAGTAAAAGACTCTCAATGTTGGTAAAAGTCTGTCGGGTCTACATTCTTATCTAGGCCGTAGCTGACGTCCTCATTTATGTGAATCATCTTCGAATCAGTAGCTTTTGTATCATCAAGGACGGGATAAGCAGAATCTTCACCTGAAACTGTTAGATTTTGGGAGTGGGGTGAGTTTACTCAGTCACGTAAACTCAGTGGGTTACATAATCGATCCACCATAACTTACCCAGGTGATTGTGTGTGCAATCACTTGAGTTGCAGTGTATTTTGAACATAAAATCTATATTTAAATAAAATGACCAAATTATCCATAACTCATAACATATCATAATCCAACTGAAAAGCATATTATAAAATGAAGGGTACATGATACTTCTAATTTTCTTATCTCTTTTCCTATTTGTCTCATCAACTTAGCATACGTTACATTTCGTAAGTCTTATTAATTACTCCATACGCTTATACAACGTACTTCGTATCTTATCTTATTTAAGTGATCTGTGCCAGAATTGCTGCTCGAGCCTATTACGCGAGGTCCACGTATAGATAACGACCTAACCTCCATATCATAACATAAACCACCATCTAGCCAGATGAGGTTTCGTATATTAATATTTTAATTTCTCTTGAATCAAAGGCTATAGGGGGTTTGCGCCGAACCATTGGTGAGACATGCATCTATTATAATATCATGTACCAAAAACTCATTAGCACAGTCGGCACCTAAAATATTTTGTCGGGATGGTCACCGGTTGATTTCATCCGACAGTAACAAGTCGTCAGAGAACTCACCTATATATATATATATATATATTAAACCAATAGAGGGGGAAGCTCTTTTGAGTTTCTCTCTCTAAAACTCTCCGTTCTACTCTTTCTCTCTCTACATTTGGTGCTAGAGGTTGGATCTTCATTTTCTCTCTCTAAATTTAGGTGTTAGCAATTGGGTCTTCACTCTCTCTCTAAATTCAGGTGTTCGAGGTTGGGACTTCACTCTCTCTCTAAATTTAGGAGCTAGGGGTTGGGTCTTCACTTTCTCTCTCTAAAATTAGGTTGGGTCCTCTCTCTCTCTACATTTCAATGGTGTCTAGGAAAGAAGACGATTAAGAGATTGGCTCAGGTGTAACCCACACCTATAATTTATGTATTAAGGAAATTATGCCTTTTTATAAAAACAACATAATTTATAAGAACTTAACTAGCAAGCAGTCACCAACTCAAAGGCAAAAAGAAAAAAAAAATGTGAATCTCTCTACTGCATCAAACTTCATGGGTACCAAATGATGGATGATAGATAATAGAAGGTTAATAGTGTGGCACAACATTAAATATTATGATGAAGAGGTCACAATATGGACTCAAATATCCTGATGAAAAAGGGGCTCGTTAAGTAAACACAAACTTCCCTTCACCACCATCTACTTTCTTAACATCTAGACCTACACCAATCTCCACCCGAAGCCTAGCATTCAATGATTGATCAAGATGCAAAGGCAATGCTGTAGAAGGAACCCCACGTCTGATGCCTTCCATCATTGAACTCCATCTACAGTGGCTTACAAACCTTCCAATGCTACTATGCCATAGTATTTTCCCTTGTGGGGCCCACCCCTCTACTACCATCCCCATTAAAAGTGAGACGTAATCGATATACTTCGATTCGATCTCTCTAAACGTTTCAATGGCGATGAATTTCGTAGATTGTTTGATGCATTGAGTTACTCGTTCATTGTCTATAGCATTGCCGGATTTCCTTTTAAGCATCGCGATAGCCTTTCAGGCTTCATCTTCTCGAAGTTCAATAGAAGGAAAAAGGGGATTGTTTCCATGGATTTTTACTAAGATTAACAAGTTGGGACGCTAACAGGCATTTCATAAATAAAATAAACTTCATGGATGGATAATAGAATAATAATATTATGACATGAGGTTAAAGGTTATAATGAAGAAATTTCAATACAGATTCAACATCCCTGCAACTATAAGCATGAATGGTGATAGTGTAGATTCATGAGAGCTGAACAAGGTATCCTAGTGAGTCCATAAACATCGCTACATATTGGTTTGGAGATAAAAGAAAAGCCAGAGATAGATCAAGGCAAGAAGTAGCTACTATTTAAATATCATTATTATTATTATCATTTTTATATTTATTTAGATATATATTTATATATACATGAAATTGTCTTCTTCTTCTTCATGGCTAAGCAGCCATTAATGGGGCTCAAAAAATAAGATTTTTAAAATAAAAAAATTGAATACCCTATGATAGATTGAGGGGCACCCACTTGTTGAAGCGTGAATTAAATTCCCCGGCTATTCGCCTGATTTAAGCCACAAGAATCCTTTTCTAAGGATCAGACCTTCACAACAGTGAAGGTTCTTGACGGGGAAGATTAGGCTTTGAAAAATAAGCCTCGGTTGTAGATTTGCTTAAGGAGAAGAGGTGGTGCACGTTGGATTGTTTGGATTGGTGCTTAATATTGTGTGGAGGTAAAAGATGGCGGATATGCTAAAGGGAGAAGAAGATACAAAGAGAGAGATGGCTGTGAGAATGAATTAGAGATTTTAGATTTCTCTAGGTTCTCTATTTAAAAAGAAAAAAATGGAATTAGGGAAGGAGTCCCAAAAGGCATGTTGACCTTGCTAAAAGAGCAAGAGTCCCTAATTGCTAGCCAATTCAAATCCAAAGGATATTGGGATTGAATGTTGCCTTATTTGTTTAAGGTAACACAACTCTTAGAAATTTGGTTACTATTTTTTGTAGCCGAACATAAATAGAATTTTCTAATTTTAAAATAAGTTGGCCATGATAAGGTGTGTGCTCAAACACCAAACTTAGTGCTTCTCACATCTAATACCGTTAGATAGGGTCAAAAGAGGCTCGGGTCATAACAATACTGCCTTACTGGATCGGCAAGATGGGTTAAACCGTATAGACAACACTTCATACTGGACACTGCTTACTGCATTACTAGACCGGTACGACGGGTTAAACCGTTCACATTGTACTACATACTGGACACTGCATACTGCATTACTGGACGTGTATGGCGGGTTAAACCATACACACCACACTACATACTGCAATGGTGGACCGGTATGGAGGGTTAAACCGTACATCATGTGCTGCATACTATACTGACTGACATTGCATTTGACAGTGGAAATTGATATTGGACCAACATATCGAGTTACATTGTATACAAAATATACTGATTGAAATGGAAATAGAAAGAACACTGACCGAATCTGTGCCCAAGTGAACTAGAATTTCAAAATTCCCCTCGTATACTTTGATTTTGAAATACATGATAATGTTTTGCTCGAACTTTGAATTAAAAGTACATGATAATATTTTGCTCAAATTGGATTTGTAAGTACATGATGATGTGTTTCTTGAATTTGAAATTTTTTTTATCTGAAAAATAATCAAACTGAAGTTTGATTTCACCAATTGGATTTTAAATAAATCAACTCTGTGTTTTTGTCTAGAAAGATATATATTGGTATTGTTTTTCTCTACTGAGCTTGGATGAAGGTCATCCCTCGACTATATGTCCTAGGTACAAGCTTTGAATGGAACTTGGAATTTTAGCTGATCCTTCTGTGCCGTAGACCTTCCGTCCGAGAAGTTTTTTTTTAACCGGTGGCCTGAGTATTATTTTGGGTGTTGTTAAACTTTAGAACCTTTACATGTAATAAGTTTTGCAAATCAGATTTTTGATACGTTTTATGTTCACCACTATTTAGGTGGCAGTCGGCTGTCACCAGTGGTTCTTTTTTTTGTTACATGTATAAGCTTGAAACTCTTATTTTGCCATTTCCACTGCTTGAAAAATTTTAGTTAGTATGCTCGTTTGAGGGGCCATATCTGTATGAAACGTGATCTACGATCCAACGGTCCGGGTTTTCGTGTTGGATAAACTCTGGGTTGTCATAGATGAGCTAACAGTCTAAGCTTAGTAGAGAAAATCAATACCAATTTACATCTTTTCAAATAAAAACGCAGAGTCGATTAAGTAAAATTCAACGACGCAATTTAAATTCAAAGGAATTTTCTATTCGTTTCAAAATCAAATTTCAAAACATTGTCATGTTTGAAACCTGGATTCATAAAATCTTAACATCAAAATGTAGAAGTCGTAAGCGGAATTCTCAGTTTCTATTTCACTCGTGCCGTGTTCTAGTCCTTCCGGGTTCAAATTCACATTTCAATATTCACGTTTTGATTTCATATTCGAGTTCTTGTGCAAAATTCATGCTCAGTATTCATATATTCCATTTAATCTTATCATTCAAGAATTTTCTGATTCGTTTCGAGTAACATATACAGTCTAACCTTACTTGTTGATTTAGTACGTAATATACAGTGTTCAGTATCTAGTACATAATGCACGATTTAATTCGATGTATGTTATGGCACGTATCGGTTAACCATCGTCTTGGTCCAAGATGTAGGTGCAATTTATTTAACCCGCCGTACCGATTCAGTATGCAATATGCTAAGTGTATGCAGTATGCTCAATACATGCAGTGCAAACGACTGATTTGTCATACCGGTCTATTATTCAGATGATCCATGTTTTAGTTTAGATTCACATACTTATTCACGGTTCAAAGTTTGAGGATTCATAATAAAATTTCAGATTTAGAGTTAACTTTTCGATTTCGGATACACTTTAGATTTCAAGTTCAAATTCGAAGTTTTTAGCTCAATCATCAGTTTCAAATATCATGTTCTGATTCAGATTCATAGGCACATGTAGATTTAAAATCGCGTTTCATATGCGGAGTTCAATGAAGACTTAAAATCATTTCATAACCTGAAAAGAAAAATGCTCGGAGTTCAATTCATTCAAATGTAAATCAAAGATTTCAGGCATTTCAAAGCTATCAAATGTTTAGGTATAAAGCATAATCAAGTTCATGAATTAGCATCAAGATGAACTTGTGTGTTGAATTTCCCTACCTTAAACTCGAGGTCGTGTGAAACGGAAGCAAGGAGATGGTCTTATTAATGGTCACCGACCCTCAATCTACATTACATCATACGATAACATGATAAGGATTTATTCTAAATGCTACTGGCTTCAACGTACAAATGTGTTTTCTCAACACTGATGTGGAAATGGGAAAATTCATTTTAACCCTGTAGGTTACCCAACTTCCCATACAAATTTTACCTTTAAAACTTTTGATTTATGAATTTGTTAATTCATCAAAATCATAGGGCTCGTTGTCCTCTTTCCAATGCCTAAAGAATCACATAATTCTGAGGTCGGAGCAAGAAGTTACAGCCAAAATAGTGGACCCGATTCAAACAGGAAAACCTGCTCGAGCGGGATTCAGACACAATCGAGCGAGAAGCTTTAGGTGAGACCATGCTTGAGCAGGATTCATCGGCAAGCACAAACCCAGCTCGAGCAGGATTTTCCAGAGCCAAAATATGCCTAATTTCCCGCTCGAGCAGGAAGCTTCAGGTGGGACCTAGTTCGAGAGGGATTCTCATCGTTCCAAAATTTTGGGATTTGAGTCTTCTTCCCCGACTTCAAAAAACCCACTACCCAAACACTTTAATCAAAACTAAAACACTCATACATGACTAATCCACGAAATTTACCTTCTAAATTTATGCATGCAAGATTTACGATGATCGGATCGATGAAAATCGACGCCTAACTCGCCTTTCGTTGCATGCCTTGATATCCCTTGGATGAAATCCAATGCACAACACTAATAAAAATATAAGCTGATAATTCCTTCTAAAATCGACGCATGCACATGGTGGTTTTCGAAGTTTACCTTATAAAATCGTGCATGCTGAGATTCCGTTGGCTAAAATCGAAGGAATCGACGCCGAACTTGCCGCTCATCCGATGCTTTTATTTTCTTTGATCATCACGTTGTCGTAAATTGGAGTTCTTGCGGAGGATGGACAAAGAATCTTCTTGGATCATACATGAGGGGTTTGCAATGATCGGGATCTTGAAGGAATTTAGCGCATAGCCTCGTATCCGTTTGATGACTTGCTCTCTGATTGCAATGGTGCTGCAATGGTCGGAATAGTAAAGATCTTCTCGACGAAAAAGAAGTTCAGAAGGATGCAACAGTCGAAATTAAAACAAATTGACGAAGGAGGTGGAAACCTCCCTTTCGATTCTTTCGTTCCTCTTCAATGAAACCCCACATATTGTTTATGCGTGAGAATGAGTTTTATACAAGCAGGGGTATGGGGGTAGCCTCGGTGTGGAGCTGGCACACTGAAAATAGGTGTGCAGGCACTGATCCAAGGGTCAAAAGAGAGTCTAAACTTCCACCCAACACAACTTGACCCCTAGACCTCATACTTATAGCCCAAGCCCTTAACCAATGGTGCTCTCAAGGCACCTGCATATCTATTTACACCATTAAATATAAGAACTCTTAACACTAAGGCATTTATTCTTCAAAATAAAATGTTTCGGACCTACGGCGTGTAGCGTGTACCTTGCCAAGCACACACACTCAATCAGACGTATCAATGTTTGGAAATATAGGATGTATATCTATATACGTATGAACCTATATTCGTTTGGGCTATGGGGCTCGGCCTAGGGTCACGCTTGATCACACTGGGTCACACGTACACAAATCTTCTTGTTTAAATAATTTATTAATCATGACCCATGTGTTTTAATCCTAGGGTTTTGACGAGATGGGCTCGAACTCAGTCCGATCCTGGGTTTGAGCCGTGTGCGACATACACACTTCACATACAGGTTCGAGTTTCAAGTTAGTGATCGAACTAGGACTTGGTTTATAATTCGATTATTGGGTATATTTACCAGACAAGGATAGGTGGTTCGAGACCGCGTTTCAGGCATCAAAAGATTGACCAAGGTTAAACCGATCAGAGTAATCACGTGCTCAACTAGGGTCAACAAGTCAACGGTAGAAAAATCAGGGCTGTTACATCCTTCCCCCCTTAAAGATTTTTCATCCTCGCAATTTATTGGGAGGGATAGATGCTTGGTAGTTCCGACCAATGTTAGTCGCATTCTCCTCCAGAGTCTGTGATTCAACATCCCCGAAAATTAGGGTCATTACAGTAAGCTCCCTTGGGCAAATCGGGTGGCTAAGGCTAGAAAACTGGAAAAGGTTAGGGACCTAATTGGCTCTAAGCTAGGGATTTTGGGAGGGGTTTCCAAAACATCTCAGGCTAAGGCCTCCCCTCCTATACTCCTTCGAGAGTCAGGGCAAGCTAGTTGTTAGTCACTGATTTATACCATTTTATACACCTCTAAACCTGACTTTTGTAAGACCTTGAGCGGCTTAATAACTGTTTTAAATACTATTTTGCAGCAAGTAATAATATGCAGCCATCAATGTAAAAAGGTGCCAAGAAGATGATTAAATGCTAAGATAGCTGCTGTGGTTGGAGTAAACAGCAACATGCAGTCATGTGGTTCAAACATCTTCAACTTTGTGCACACACATTAGCTGCATAGTAGAGTAGCCATATGGAACATCTTCAAGCTGCACACATAAAAGAATAAAGCAGCCGCATGCATTTAAGTCCAAAATGAAATGGCTGTTGCACCAACCAGCCATACACTAGAGCACCTGCAAATCACACAAGCCAACAAGCCATAATAATGAAGAGTCACTCTACTAAGCTGCTGCTGCTGTAACCATTAAACCCCACAAGCTGCACTTTGATGCACTTGAAGCTGTTGCAATGTTGGACGACCGGCTGGAATGAAACTCAAATAGTATAGAGGCTTAAAGCTGAAATTGTCGAGAGGTTAATGTTGTTGAAAGTGAACCATTCGAGTGATACTGAAGCCTATGTACCAACCTATTGAGTGCCAGATGCTGAAGAGCAACCTCACGAGATGTTCAATGTATGTTGAAGTGAACCTCTTGAGTAGATCCATCCAGCCATCAAACCTCTCAAAAGCTGCCTTGCTGTTCAAACCTCACGAGCTTGTAAATAAGTTGGAATTCAACCTTTCGAAATGGTCAGCTTCAGTTGTGCACTTTACAACCTATTGAATAGATCAGCTCCCAAGCCATCCTCTCGAGTGGATCACAACAGTCTTCAGCAAACCTATCTTGTAGTTCAGCAGGGTTGCCTATTCAACCTCTCGAATTAAATTCCGCAACCTTCAGAACCTGTTGAGTTCATCAAGCATCCCCTCGAATGGATGCTGAAGCTGATGATAAACCTATCGAATAGTTGCTGAAGCCCTCCAAGCTTCAGCTATGCATCTTCAATTTGCACCCTGTCCTTTCTAGTTTCAGCTGCAACACATTAACTTTCAACTTGTTGAGATCATAGCCCATTTATTGAACTTATCAAGTTGTGGCTGCACTTCAATCTAAACCTCTCGAGATCCCTTAAGCCACAACCCTCCAAAGATGCTTGAGAAAATCAATCCAATCTGCAGTAGCTCGGGCTCCATCAAGTCAGAATTGTTTATTATGGGAGGGTTATTTTGGTAAAAATAGTAGCTACAACTATCTAGGCTTCCATCAGCAATTACCAATGGACGGCAGGGGTATTTTTTGGGAACTCCAAAGCACAAGAGACATATGCCCATGTGCAAACTATTCTATAACTAAATGAGAACATTCTTTTGGTGGGAATCCAACTATTTCAATTGGGCATAGCAGAACTGACTTTTCTTTGATTGGTTAGAATGCAAATCACTGGGATCATCACAAATGGAATTTATTCCTTCTCTCTGATTGGCTGCAAACCAAGGCACATGGATCAATACATATGTATAAATACCAATCTATTTTCTTTAATTCTTCAGCAAGGAATTATCAAGGAATAGCTTTAGTTTTCCTTAGCTCAATTTAGGTCTAGTTTTAGTTTTTATTTTCCCTTTTCTCTTCCCCCTTCTCTCCCAAATCCAGCCTGTTGGATTAGATCTAGGTAGTAGCTCAGATCTTATTTGTAATTGTAAACATGGTATGAAGATGGGTGGATTGATGCAAAGACTGCAGATCTGAGAATAATCTATTATAAGTTGTTTGAATCAATAAATTGTTGGTTTTAAAGTTTAATTAAATCTATAGATCTTTTGGTTCCATTAGATTCTTAAAAGGATTTATGTATTTGAGAATAGCTCATTCATTTAACCTTTAGATCTCTTGATTGCCAACTGATTTCCCTAGGTTTAATATTCATGTGGTTGCTTGAGCTTGTAGCCTTGCATCCACAACATCTGTAGTCATTTTATTGTTCTAATTGAAGCCTTTGGATTGAAGGAAATCCTTAGGATGATTTGTGACCATTAAAGTGGACAGATCATAGCTTAAGATCAATTCAAACCTTTGGTCAAAATTGGATTCTTCTCACTTGCACTTGTGACAAGTGAAGGGCAGCTGCATATCCCCAAATCTTGATATGTTTTGCAATAAGAGCCAGTCCACTGCTATCTATTTCTCCCCATTATATATTTTATTTTACCATTCATCTCCCTCATCTTGTAGATCTAATTTTGTATTTTTATTTTGTAAATTAGATCTAGTGACACCCGAAAAACTCTCTTGCTTTCCCTGTTTTCTTAGACTAGATTAGAATTGCCAGATCTATAGCAGATCTGGAGGTCTACTATAAAACCTAATAGGTTTTTGATCACTACTCCCTGTGGGAGAAACTCCTACTTTTAAAACTTGCTACAAAAGGACCCTGTATCTTGCAGGTCCGAATATGTTAGAGTTACTGTTTTTCATCTCTTTCATCTTCTGTTTTATTTTGATTTTATTTTTTCTTAATCAGCACCCTAAAATATCACAACAAGTTTTTGGCACTGCTGCCAGGGAGTTATGATCTAAATATAGTAATCTGAGTTTAGTTTTTAATTCTTTGTAGATATAGTGTTTGAATAAACGCCAGCTGTAGTTTTGTGATTTTTGCATTTTTATCTTCTTTTTTTGATTTTGTGTCTTTATAGTGTTTGATAAAATCACAGCTGTGACTTCTAAAAATAAAAAAAAATAAAATAAAAATTCAAATTTTTTTTTTTTAATACGTCAGCAAATGAGGACCAACAGTCCCTCATTTGCCATTTCCTTATGCATTTCAAGAGCATTCTCCTGCTTCAAGGGGAAAGCTAAATGGAGGAAATGTGTCTTATTTGTCAATGCTAGATGGTGGAATACCTTGTCCACACTGTTGGTTTGGAGTAAAGCATATGCTGAAATTATTGAAATATGGACTGAGGAGGCCCCCACCTATGTACTGAAAAAGGACTCATTTTGGGCTTCTAAGTGGGGTTAGTGCATCAGCTCATTTGCACACTTGCCTTGCTTTCCCCCTTCCCTCAGCCATATAAGGCACCTTTGCTGCCTGTTTATTGACCATCCACCAGCTATGGAGCTAGAGTTGTTGCTCATATCTCCTAAGCAACTGTAATTTCTGAGCTGGAGAACTAAGGTTTGATGCCTATGCATCTACAAAGGTATCATTTTTAACTTCTGCATTTAAAGTACTTTTCAGTTCAGCTGAGATCTAGATGGGATGTATTTTTATATGTCATTTATGAACCCCCATCTAGGATTGCTGAGATCATGGATTGAACTTTTTGGGGAGAATCGTGACGGTTAATGAGCAGAGACTCATATTTTGTTTTGACTATTGTATGGGGCCTTTGAATTCATTCACTTTCAAGACCTTCCACTGCTAATTGATCTCAGCAGTGTACCATATGTATCATAATAGTTTTTAGTATTTCTAGCCTTTTGCATTTTTTTCAGAACTGGAGCAGTAGCCCGAGTTTTTCTTTTTGTTTTGTTTTTGATTTGTTTATTGCATTCAATATGCTTGAATAAAGTACTGCTGTAGTGCTTAGACTTTTATAGATCTGGAGTAGTAGCCAAGTGAGGAACTAACAGCTTGCAGCTGGAGCAAATTCACCTGAGTTTGCATTTCCTTAACCTTTGATTACAGCTTAATTTCTTTGCTTTTTAAAGTCAGCAGTAGTGGTTGTTTTTTTAGCAGTAGTGTTAAATAAGGGCTGTTGTTGAGCCCCGATTGATAAATATATATATATATATATATATAAATAATATAAAAACATAAAAAAAATAAAATTCAGATCCAGATGGGCTGTTTTCTTTTGCTGTCATTCATATACCCCCATCTGGAACTGCTGAGATCATGGTTCTTAAATTTTGGAAGAATCATGAAAGTTAATGAGCAGAGGATAATATTATGTTTTGAAAATTCAATGGAGCCTTTGAATCCATTCACTTTCAAGATCTTTCACTATTAATGGGTCTCAGCTGTGTATGAATCCTGCTTTTAAAAGTGTGCATTCATGCTGACATTACTTTGAAATTCCTATTGATTCATACATATCAACAACACAGAACTCACCTCAGCTATTTCATACTCAGCTCAGCACAATTGAGGAAGTCTTAGGATTTTTTCTGTTTTAGGAGTTTTGCTGTTTTTAGTATACCTACTGTTTTTAGTTTATATGTTGCTGTTTTTCTTTCTTAGGATAATGTGTGCCCTATTTTTTTTTACTATTTTTCTTCATTTTTATATGTTTATATTCAGTTTTTAACTTTGTGTTACTGATTTTGTATCTGAATTTCTATTTTTACAGGAATTTTCTTCCATTTGTATAGCATTCTTTCTATTTTTCTGTCAATATATTCAGTTTTATGCATTTATTTTTTCTTCTTTTCTGAATATAGTTCATTCTTTATTGATTGCAAACTCTGATGCCCCTAGTTACTCATTGTGTAAACATTGAGGACAATGTTCATCTTAGGTTTGGGGGTATGGCAGGGTGTGCCAATGGAATAGTTAATGCTAGTGCAGCAGTGTTGGATAAATTTTTTGAAAATAAAGTGAATTTCCACCTGATTTTTGAAAAAATAGGAAATTAAAAAACTTTTTAAAACTAAAATTTGTTGTAGCTCTAACACTTTCATGAAGTAAATGTCAAGAATTTTTCACAATTGGTGCTTAGTGAACCTTAAAAGAGAGAAAATTGTTAGGATATACCCACGGAAGATGAAAGACCATACCCAGTGAGATTTGGGCCTGTAAAAAATTTTCTTTGAAGAGTGTTTTGCCAATTTTTCTGCTCTAAGGAATGATTGAATCTATTCTTTTTCACTAGATGTTATGCAACTCCAAGTTGAAACAAATTGACAGAACTCATGAAGTTAAAGACATGATATAAGGCCATCCTTTGGATAGTTTGAGCTTAAAAATTTTCACCTTTGAACTGCCCTTGATACATATCAGTTGTGCCTTTAAAAATCCAAGCTTTCTTTGATAAAAACCAAAGAAATTGAACCCAAAACCTTAGTGACCTGATGCAACCTGACCCTCATCCTGAGATTTCAGAAGGTAAAAGTGAAGGAGTTGAAGAAGGTAGAACTGGTTTGACATTTGGTGGAAGAAAAAGAAAGAACATTTGATGGTAGCTGTGTATCAGTTGTGAAGCTGTGGCATTCTAGCCCATATAAAAAAAATTTGAGAAAAATGCAAAAGAAAAGAATACAAAAAGGAAAAAAAAATAGAAAAACTAAATAAAAGAGAGAAAAAGAGAAAAAGAAGTCACTTCATTGAAAAATTGAAAAGAAGATTAGAAACTGATCACTTCAAATATGAAATATATCAAAGAAGATGGAGTTATGCTGAAATGAAGGTGTGTATACTACCTCCTTACATTACTAATTTCTCAAATTTGAATCCTTCTTTACCCTTTTATTCTTTATAAACCTCACCCAAAAGCCACATTTCAACCCAATAAAAAGACCTTACTGATCGAAAGTTGATTGAGCTATCATGTGGAGATGAGGAGCTGTGTAATCTATGGTGAAAAGAGTTAGAAGATTTCTGGAATTAGTAGCACTGCCTATGCTCATGCTTGTAGTCCTATTTGAGGGTTATAACTGCTCTTGAGCTGTGTGAAATGATACACCTTCTATTTTTATTTCTGAGTGATAGACTTGATGAGACTTGGGTCTGAAATTAAGTTTATTGGGGGCATTATCAAAATAGAATTCTCAAATTAATGGTGAGCTTTGCATTAATTTTCACACACAACACCCTTGACATGAGCTGATTGGTTGTGAAGGATAGTAGAATTTCAGTATTAAACTGATATGTTACTGTTAAGAATCTTCTAAAAAATTGAATGAGTAAGGTGTGGAATGAATTTTATTTGTGTGAACTCTGTTTTGACATGTTGCACTGATATTAATTGTTTTATTGGAGAAGTTTGTGGGTACTTCACTGAAAACACTCAGGAGACTTAACTCCACCACAAGGGATCACCTAGGGGTTTTGAAGGCTTGGTGCATATGCTAAATGCATCTGTGCTCCCTACGAAAGTGGCATTTAAATTTTGTAGGTCACTTGTTTAATTTTCACTTTGCTCGAGGACTAGCAAAGATTAGGTTTGGGGGTGTGTTAGTCACTGATTTATACCATTTTATACACCTTTAAACCTGACTTTTCTAAAACCTTGAGCTGTTTAATAAATGTTTTAAATACTATTTTGCAGCTAGCAATAATATGAAGACATCCATGTAAAAAGGTGCCAAGAGGAGGATTTAAAAGCTAACGTAGCTGTTATGGTTGGAGTAAACAGCAACATGCAGTCATGTGGTTCAAACATCTTCAGCTTTGTGCACACACATCAGTTGCACAGTAGAGCAGCCATATGTAACATCTTCAAGCTGCACACATAAAAGAATAAAGCAGCTGCATGCATTTAAGTCCAAACTGAAATGGCTGTTGCACCAACCAGCCATACAGTAGAGCACCTTCAAATCACAGAAGCCATAATAATGAAGAGTCACTCTACTGAGCTGCTACTGCTGTAACCATTAAATTTCACAAGCTACACTTTGATGCACTTGAAGCTGTTGCAAAGCTGGAGGAACTGCTGGAATGAAACTCAAATAGTTTAGAGGCTTAAAGCTGAAATTGTCAAGAGGTTAATGTTGTTGAAAGTGAACCATTCGAGTGTTATTGAGGCCTATGTGCCAACCTATCGAGTGCTAGATACTGAAGAGCAACCTCACGAGATGTTCAATGTATGCTGAAGTGAACCTCTTGAGTAGATCCATCCAGCCATCAAACCTCTCGTAAGCTGCCTTGCATTTCAACCTCACAAGCTTATGAATAAGCTAGAATTCAACCTCTAGAAATGGTCAGCTTCAGTTGTGCACTTTACAACCTATCGAATAGATTAGCCCCCAAGCCATCCTCTTGAGTGGATCACAACAGTCTTCAGCAAACCTATCGAGTAGTTCAGCAGCGTTGCCTATTCAACCTCTCGAATTCAATTTAGCAACCTTCAGAACCTGTCGAGTTCTTCAAGCATCCCCTCGAATGGTTGCTGAAGTTGATGATAAACCTCCCGAATAGTTGCTGAAGCCCTCCAAGATTCAGCTATGCATCTTCAATCTGCACCCTATCCTTTCGAGTTTCAGCTGCAACACTTTAACTCTCAACCTGTTGGGATCATAACCCTTTTATTGAACTTATGAAGTTGTGGCTGCACTTCAATCTAAACCTCTCGAGATACTTTAAGCCACTGCCCTCCAAAGATGCTTGCAAAAATCAATCCAATCTACAGCAGCTCGGGCTCCATCAAGTCTGAATAGTTTATTAGGTGAGGGCTGTTTTGGTAAAAATAGCAGCTAGAGCTATCTTTGGTTCCATCAGTAATTACCAATGAACGGCAGGGGTATTTTTGGGAACTCCAAGGCACAAGGGACATCTGCTCATGTGCAAATTGTTCTATAACTAAATGAGAACATTCTTTTGGTGGGAATCCAACTATTTCAGTTGGGCATAACAGAACTGAGTTCTCTTTTCTCTGATTGCTCAGAATGCAAATCACTGGGATCCGCACAAACTGAATTTATTCCTTCTCTCTGATTGGCTACAAACAAAGGCATATGGATCAATGCATATGTATAAATACCCATCCATTTTTTATTATTTTTTAGTAAGGAATGGCTTTAGTTTTCCTTAGCTCAATTTAGGTCTAGTTTTAGTTTTTATTTTTCCTTTTCTCTTCCCCCTTCTCTCCCTAATCCAGCCTGTTGGATTAGATCTGTGTAGTAGCCAAAGGCTGATTTGAATTGTAAATAGATCTGTAAATTCTTTGTGAAGAGCTCTAAATTCATGGACAGACTGTAGGCTTGAGGCAGATCATTGTAAGTTTTGTTTAATCAATGAAATGTTGTTTTTAAAGATTCATCTAATCGATAGGTCTTTTGGTTCCATTATATTCTCCATCGAATTTATGTATTTGGGAATGCCCATTCATTTAACCTTTAGATCTCTTGATTTCCATCAGACTTTCCTAGATCTGATGCACCTATGGTTGCCTGAGCTTGTAGCCTTGCAACCATAGTGCCTATAGTAATTTTCATGCTCTAATCTTTATCCTCACTGCTGGAGTAAATATCTAGGATTATCTGTGACCATTCAAGCGGATAGATCATACCCTTAGGACTAATCCAAAAGCGAAGGTAAGATTGGATTCTTCCTCTTTACATATGAGCTTGTAGCCAAGTAGAAGATTGTAGCAGATCCGAATCTTACTCTGATTTCCAGTTCTATTTTCATTGAAGAGATTTGGAATTATATAGAGATTACAACCTTGTGAGCTCGGTCATTGCAGCTGTTTGAAGCAATGACCAGCTGAGTTTAGATCCCCAAATAATCTATAATTTCTAGTGGTTCTCACAAGATCTACATGGATTGTTTGATCCTAAGGTTGTAAGTGCTTATAGCCTTACAAGCTTAGTGGCTGCAATGGTTTTATTATTTCAATTTCAACCTTGGGATTAGATGAAGTCTATAGGATGATCTTTGACCATTCAAGAGTATAGATCATACCCTTAAGATATGTTCAAGCCTTTAGTTTAGTTTGAATTCTTCTACCTTGCACTTGTGCTTGTAGCCAAGTGAAGGACAGCTGCAAGTCCACAGTCTTAATCTGTTTGCAATGAAAACCAATCCCTAGCTGTCTACTTCTCACCATTTTATATTTTATTTCACCACATCATCATCATCATCTATTTTCATCCCCATTCTTTAGTTGTAGTTTTATTTCTGTTTTTAGTGTAGTTTAGTTTATGACACCTAAACACCCTTTCTTTACCTTGCTTTCTAGCTTAGGTTTAGAATAGCCAGATCTGTAGCTAGATCTGGAGATAACTATACGCCTTTAGGTTTTTAGATCATCACTCCCTGTGGGACAAACTCTTACTTTTAAAACTTGCTACAAAAGGACCTTGTATCTTGCAGGTCTGTATATTTTAGAGTTGTTGTTTTCATTTCTTTCATCTCATCTTTTATCTGAAAATAATTTGTTTTCATCACCAATAATAATCAGCACCTGAAATAAACTTGTTGTTATATTTCAGGGTGCCGATTATTAAGGAAAACAAAAATAAAAATAAAATAGAAGATGAAAGAGATGAAAAATAGCAACTCTAAAATATTCAGACTTGCAAGATACAGGGTCCTTTTGTAGCAAGTTTTAAAAGTAAAAGTTTGTCCCATAGGGAGTAGTGATCTAAAACCTAGTAGGTTGTATAGTAGATCTCCAGATCTACTACAGATCTAGCAATTCTAACCTAGTCTAAGAAAATAGGGAAAGGAAGAGAGTTTTTCGGGTTTCACTAGATCTAATCTACAAAACAGAAATACAAAACTAGATCTACAAGATGAGGGAGATGAATGATAAAATAAAATATAAAATGGGGGGTTCTCATTGCAATATAGATAAAGATTTTGGGATATGCAGTTGTCCTTCACTTATCACCGGTGCAAGGTAGAAGAATCCAATTTAGACAAGAGGTTTGAATTGATCTTAAGGCTATGATCTGTCCACTTTAATGGTCACATATCATCCTATGGATTTCTTTCAATCCAAAGGCTTCAATTAGAATAATACAGTCACTATAGATGCTGTGGATGCAAGGCTACAAGCTTTGGCATCCACAAGAATATTAAACCTAGGGAACTCAGTTGGCAATCAAGAGATCTAAAGGTTAAATGAATGAGCTGTTACCAAATACATAAATCTGATTGAGAATGTAATTGAACCAAAAGATCTATAGATTTAATTGAACTTTAAAACCAATAATTTATTGATTCAAACAACTTACAATAGATTGGTCTCAGATTTGTAGTCCGTGCATCAATCCACCGATCTTCACATCGAATTTACAATTACAAATCAGATATGGCCTACTACCTAGATCTAATCCAATAGGCTGGATTAGGGAGAGCAGGGGGAAGAGAAAAGGGAAAATAAAAACTAAAGCTAGACCTAAATTGAGCTAAGGGAAATTAAAGCTATTCCTCGGTAATTCATTCTGAAGAATTACAGAAAACAAATGGGTATTTATACATATGCATTGATCCATGTACCTTGGTTTGCAGCCAATCAAAGAGAAGGAATAAATTCAGTTTATGCTGATCCCAGTGATTTGCATTCAAACCAATCAGAGAAGAGAGAACTCAGTTCTATTATGCCCAACTGAAATAGTTGAATTCCTGCCAAAAGGGTGTTCTCATTTAGTTATAGAACAATTTACACATGGGCAGATGTCTCTTATGCTTTGGAGTTCCCAAAAATACCCTTGTCGTCCATTGGAAATTGCTGATGGAATCCAAGATAGCTCTAGTTTCTATTTTTACCAAAACAGCCCTCACATAATTAACAATTTAGACTTGATGGAACCCGAGCTGCTATAGATTGGATTGATTTCTCGAACATCTTGAAGGGCTGTAGCTTAAAGGATCTCAAGAGGTTTATATTGAAGTGCAGCCATAACTTGATAAGTTCAATAAATGGGTTATGATCTCAACAGGTTGAAAGTTAAAGTGCTGCAGCTGAAACTTGAAAGGATAGGGTGCAGATTGAAGATGCATAGATCAAACATGGAGGGCTTCAGCAACTATTCGAGAGGTTTATCATCAGCTTCAGTAACCATTCGAGGAGATGCTTGAAGAACTCGACAAGTTCTGAAGGTTGCGGAATTGAATTCGAGAGGATGAATCGGCAACCCTGCTGAACTGCTCAATAGGTTTGCTGAAGACTGCTATGATCCACTCGAGAGGATGGCTTGGGAGCTGATCTATTTGACAGGTTGTAATGTGCACAACTGAAGCTGACCATTTTGAGAGGTTGAATTCCATCTTATTTACAAGCTCGTGAGGTTGAACTGCAAGGTAGCTGTATGGGTCTACTCAAGAGGTTCACTTCAGCATACATTGAACATCTCGTGAGGTTGCTCTTCAACATCTAGCACTCGATAGGTTGGTACATAGACTTCAGTACCACTCGAATGGTTCACTTTCTACAACATTAACCTCTCAACAGTTTCAACTTTAAGCCTCTAAACTATTTGAGTTTCATTCCAGCTGGTCCTCCAGCATTGCAACAGCTTCAAGTGCATCAAAGTGCAGCTTGTGGGGTTTAATGGTTAAACCAGCAGCAGCTCAGTAGATTGACTCTTCATTATTATGGCTTGTGTGATTTGCAGGTGCTCTAGTGTATGGCTGGTTAGTGCAATAGCCATTCCAAATTGGACTTAAATGCATGCAACTGCTTTATTCTTTTATGTGTGTAGCTTGAAGATGTTCAATATGGTTGTACTGTGCAACTGATGTGTTTGCACAAAGCTGAAGATGTTTGAACCACATGACTTCATGTTGCTGTTTACTCCAACCACATAAGCTATCTTAGCATTAAATCCTTTTCTTGGCACCTATTTACATTAATGGCTGCATATTATTGCTTACTGCAAAATAGTATTTAGAACAGTTATTAAACAGCTCAAGGTCTTACAAAAGTCAGGTTTAAAGGTGTATAAAATGGTATAAATCAGTGACTAACACCAGTCATTACCGCTAGATTGACTACCAGGGCTCCTAGAGAAGAGTCTGCAGTTCTAGAAGCCTAGAAAAGCAGCTCAACATCTTTCTTTGAGAGCCCCAGAGAGAATCTCGAAATTTCTAAGAAGAGCTAAGCTTAAGAGAGGAGAGATTGCTATGAAAATTGTTATTTTTTGGGTGTTGAAGTTGGTATTTTTTAAAGGTAACGGGTTAATTACACGCCTGGGGGCAAGTGCGCAATTGGTGAATTGCATGCAGTCACCAGGGCGCTTAATTGAATTACGTGTAGGCTCTCGGGCTCTTAATCCAATTTTGAGTCGGACATCGACTCGAGAATGTCCGGTTGACTTGCTCAGTCGGTGTCCTAATTCTAATATGCCATGGGACTAATTGCGCACCCTGTGGGGAGTGCATAATTCAATTTTGTGCATGGATCAATAAGTATAATTGAGGAGTTAGGGTGGTTTGGGGTTTCAGAGGTTTGGTTTAACTGGGGACGAATTGCGTGCCACTGAGGTTGTGCACAATAGATTGCGCACCCTGTTATAGGCGCATAATTGGGTCTTAGGGCAGTCCACAAGAAGTAGAGACCTAGTCTAAATCTGGCCAATTATGCGCTTTGTGAGGAAGCATGCAATCGAATTGCGCGCCCTAGACCAAGCGCATAATCGGGTCTTAAGGCGACCCTCGAAAAGGAGAAACCTAGTCCAAGTTGGACCAATTGTGCGCAGGTATCCATGCATGAAATCAAATGGCACGCCTATGTGTGGGCGTGTAATTTAAGATCTTCCTAGTTTGGGTCGGGTCCGAGCCTGTGAGCTGAGGTTTCAGTCTAGGTCTTAACCATAGACTATTATATCAGTATATAGTCCCCGTGTTTAGGGTTTCAGGGCTTCCGGAGAGGGTTGGTCCCTTTCCAAGAGTCATGGGCAAGGTCTAAGGTTGACCGTAACTGTTCGTATACTCCTAGAGGAAAAAAATTGGGTGTCTACAGATGCCCCTCTTCGGTGCGTTCTTGTGGAACAAGAATACGTCGAAGAAGTAGACACCCCCCTTTCAGGGTTCCTTCTAGTTTCTTCGAGAGATCACAAGTGTGAGCCGTAGAGCATACATGAAGCGCTTGGCTTTCTTATCTATCAGCATAAGCTAAAGGGATCATTCTCGGGCCAGATTGTAGCTGTCGAGAGATGTATCCTCAACCATGGGTGCATATCGCATCTCGTCGGGTATCCCGACCTGCTGCATATCACGATCAAACAAAGGGAAATTGATGCAATCGAGGTACGGGTGGCATCATACGAATCTGTAGAGACGAGGTCAAGTGACCAAATAGTATGATGTAATATGATGGCGAAGGCTTTCGCAAGTCATGTCAGGCCGGATGCGTCATTGCTCACACCAACGATGTATCAGGAGTCTCTTTCTTGTGGACATTTGTGATTTCTCAAAATTGAGTATACTTGGTGTTCGGTTTCACAAAGTAAAGAACTGATTCGGATGGTGAGAAGTAAAAGTTTAATAGATAAAGGTTTTTGAAAGTTTGAGATTTAACTTAAGATAAATTCGGTAAAAAGGGCAAAAAATGTGACTTCCGAGACTTTGCTAAGCAAGTCCATCGATACAGGATTTGTGGACCAACCTTTGTTTGGTTGTCAAGACGACGTTTGGTATGCCAGATACTCCATCTAACCTTCGCATGAATACTGATGATTGTCTCTTATGGGTGGACCACCGTGATTTGCAAATTGAGAGAGATGGGTTTTGAAAATGTTTGACTAAATATTAGCTAACTATATTTTTTTTATAATAATATCGAGTGAGGAGAGAGTGATACTTACCTAGTTTGTTACATGTGTTTCGAGCGAAGTCGTCACGAGATGGGACATTGGAGTGTTGTTGGTGCGATGGGACGCTCGGGAGGTCCCAGCATGTTGCCTGCTTCTTCACGATGGGACATCGGTGGGCTTTTCTTCTGGTCGCATGCTACTATAGGTTGTGATGGGACTGGGTGGTTATGTGATCGGATGGTTGGTTTGCTTCTTCTTTGGTAGATCTTGGGTTATGTGATGGGATAAGTTGTGTGATTACGTCGTGACGGGAGTGTGTTAGGCTGGTTTGATCATGGTGGGTTAATTTCGTTGTGTGATCTATTACTTCGGATGTTGTTGTGATTTTTGGGCCTTCATCGTGATGGGACATTCCGTTTTTATTATTTTTATCTTATTTTATTATTGATTCTCGGGGATCTAGTGGGCTGATTTTCATCGTAATTATTCATTTGATTCCTGGAAATTGTGACAAGGTATCGAGAGATGCCCTGAATTTTTTTGTTGTGTTATCGCAATGGGACTATGGGTTTGATTGATTTGGGTTCAAGAGTCAGAGTGTGTGCTTGTTTGTGACAGGGCATGTTGTTGTGAAAGTGTGCAATGTGACGTTGGCAGTCCTCTTTCTGGATGGGACAATGGGGAAATAGTTCATTTTCTTATCGCAATGGGATGGCATGTATGACTTGTCCTTATTATCCATCTTTATCGCGATGAGACTTTTGTCATTTTAGTCTGTTACCCATTTTCTTTTTTTCTTGTTTAGTTTTATTTCTAGGGCTTTGATGGAGTCATTTTGTTATTTTATTTGTTAGTTTATTTGTTAGAATGGTGCGAGTGGTGGGTATTTGTGGGCGGACATCATGGAGTGTTTCAAAATTTTGAGTCGCGATGGGAGTGTGGGAGATGTCTTTCCTTTGTATACTTTTAATTGTTTATTTGGGTTTATTTTATTTTATATTTATATTTATTTTATTTTGTTTTGTTTCACGATGAATGCCCTGGTTGGTTGTGATTATTGTCTGGGGTTCTATTTGATTATTCATTATAATCAGTTTTGCGAATAATTGCATTAATGGATAGTAGAAAGGGGAATTCTATGTGTTTGTTCTGTTTAAGGTATGGGCTTGTTGTTTTGGTGTTTTGTTTTGTTGAGATGACACTTGTTGGGTAGATGTGGGTGTGGATTAAAGCTTGGGGGGGTGTTAGATATATTAATGTTATTTGTTTATCCATTTTGTCATGGATTGTGCTTCATAGTGGGGTAAGTGTTTCCTCATTATTGGTTTATCTCCCCTTTTTATGGATTGTGCTTTTTAGGGGGGTAAGTGTTTCCTCATTATTGGTTTCTCTCCCCATGTTATGGATTGTGGTTTTTAGGGGGCTAGGTGTCTTGTTTTAATTAAAATGGATGAAGGGGGTTTGTCTGCTTGACACTTGTAACAATTTGGCTTAGGGGCCATTTGTCTATAAATAGGTGTTTAGGGGCTTGGGTTTTATTTTGAATTTTATTTAGTTTAATTTTTGGTGAACTTGTATTAAATTCTAACATTTATAAATTTGGTGTATTTTATTTTCTTAATGTCCTTTCTACCATTTTATTTTGTATCCCAGATATTATACCCTAAAACGGTTTGTAATGGAAAGTTACTTTTAGGCATGGGAGGTGTTGGCAAAGAAGAGTAGCACTGGGGTCGATGCAATTGATCCATCCCGATGTGCAACTATATTAGAAGAAGAGATGGAAGAGCAAAAGCTGGTGGGAAGAAATCTAAAGAAAATAGATGGATCATTTTTCCCGACCCCTTTCCCAGCTGGTCTTTGATAGGCCTTGTCGATTGATCTTTTGTGAACCCTCCTTTGGGGGCTTTCTAGATTGTCCTTCCATAGGTGTATGCCTCAGCTTTAGTTGCCTTTTTGTATGGATCCTTAAAGTTTAAATACGAGGTGTCGGCAGACCACCTAGTTCATCACTTCTCTTGTGCATCATCATTCGAGCATGCATTGCCTGAATGCGCTGATTATAAGTTTCTTGTTTTAGTTGTATATTCAGGGGGTATGCCCTCAGTGCAATTTTTAATAATTTTCTTATATTTATGAAAGTAAGTCTTTCCATCATTATTTTTGTGGACTTTGATTTAGAAAATCGGGTTTGGTTTGGCTTGATTTAGTCTAGTTATTTTGGTTTAGTTTGACTTATCCTTCTTTTGGTTTGATTTGGTTTAATTTCGAGTGGGTTTTAGTTCTAATTCGTTTATGTTCGTTTGGTCAGTGGTTTAGTTTGGAACGCGCATATAGGTAAGGGTTTTTTTTCTAGTTTTTCGAGCGCGTACATTTAAGTTCGAAGTGCGTCTAGAATGGTGTAAGCATTTTTGTGAATTCTAAGTTGTAGGTACTATTTTGTGTGTCCATATAGGTCTATAGTTTCGTCTCTGGCAGCTGTTGTTTGTATATATATTTTTTGTTATGGCTGAGGAATTGTGTGCGTCGTTCGGGGCATGTAATTCAATTATGCACTGGTGCAAGAGTGCGTGACTGAAGGGTCAGTGGATTGATTACGCGTGGTTAGTAGGGCGTATAAACCAATTACGCACTATGTTCAGAGCGCACAATCGAAAGGTTAGTAGGTCACTTGGCACTGGCCGTGCTAGTGTCATTTTGAATTATGCGTGGAGTCGTGGTCGCGCGATTCTAATTGCGTGCTGTTGCATGGGGACGTTTTTGGTTCGTCGTGTCTTTTTGACTAATGGAGCTCGATTGCGCACTCGACAGATTGCACATATTTCAGAATACACACCCATGTCTCTGCGCATTATTTGATTGCGCGCTCTTGTGTGTGCGCGCAATGGACCATGGTTTATATAAGCCAAAAATTCTCCTCATTTCCTTTGTGCGTTTTGACTTTCCCTTGCTTTCTTGCTTCCTTGCTTTCCTGGTGCCTTAATTTCTGTGTTTTTGCGATATCTCGTGATTCACCCGTCCGTTTCAACCACCTTTACTTGCGCTTTTCTAAATTTTTCGAGATCTTTCTTCTGAGATGGCTTTCGAGGGTAGTGACTGACTTCACCTGACTGCTTCAGACTTGGAGTTTAGGGATACCTTGGAGGATCAGATGCTTGAGGTTTTGGAGCGTGGAGGGAGAGGAGACTCCCGTGGTCATCAGAGAGAGTGCCCCCGAGGTAGTTGTCTGGGTCGAGGTTCCTACCAGTGCTGACATCAGTGTTGAGAGTGCTGCTGCTAATGAGGGTGTTGGGGAACAGAGGGTGCTGAGGGTGATGGAGCTCCATCTCGGGTTTCGCATCCAATTCGCATTCAGCTAGAGGATTTCCTTACGAGGGACCAGGTAGGTGCCCGAGAACAAGAGTTCCTTTTTATTTCCTAGGCATTTAGGTTATAACATAGATTCCTAGGATATGGAAACCCATTTATTTTATGCAAAACCTACACTTGATTCTAATGTGTGTGCATTCATACATAATACTTGTATATAGTTTTAGGTCACGTTTACTTTGTCGCTCTGCATTATTTTTCTCATGCTTTACATGCTTATCATAGACTTCTGTCGTGATTGTCGTTGTATCTTTATAATTATCATACATTATTTCTTTTAGTGTCGTCACATAGTTTTAAGCAATGCATCGTTTGTCATTATCCATCATTTTTATTCTTTTGGTGTTTGCTGTTATCAGGCTATCATCATTGTTATTGTTATCGTTGTTTATTTTTATGTTTATTATTATTTATTATCGGTTCGTTTGATGCCATTGCCATGGTCAGTTACTATTATTAGTAGTTATTAGTCACTGGTTGTTATTTATCAATTATTATTACTACTATTGTTATTATTACCATTGTTATTGTTGTCACTATCTTAGTATTATTATTATTGCTTTATGTTTTATCTTTTTTATTATCATTATCATTATTATTATTATTAGTAGTAGTATCTGTCATTATCAGAAATATTATTATTCGTTATTATCACAATTATCACTATTATTTATCAATAGCTAGTATTATTATTATCTATCTTGAATACTAGCTTTATCCCCGTGTATTTTCCATAGTTATAGGTTCCACCTCAGGCTTCCTTCTTTTGTTTCATTGCTCCCCAGGAGCCTCCCTTGCTGGCTATCAGCACGGCATGGGCGGAGTCTAACGCGTGGTACCATGCTCTACCTGAGTTTCAGCAGGCAAGGTTGGTAACTTTCGGCTTTGGGCCGATCTTAGAGCTCGAGCCCTTCCCGGTCAATCGAGTTTTGATCAGGACTATACTAGAGAGGTGGAGGGAGGAGCAGTAGGCACTGCTCTTAGTAGGGATGTTGTTACCAACCCCGGAGGACTGGGTCCGCATTACTGGGATTAGGTTTGAGGAGGAGCTTGTGACTGGGAAGATGTAGGCGGACTATCTGGCGGTATGTGAGGAGGTGCTCGGACTCGAGTATCAGTCCAGTGGATTTGGTCTAAGGGTGATTCGTGTCACCTAATTTTTTTTTTATACTTTTCCTAGCGGGTTTGTTCCACCAAGTTGCCATTCCGAGAGGAGGATGGCGTATCGGGCAGGTTGCGATGAGGCTTCGCGAGTTTGTGACGAAGCCGGGGGTGGCAGTAGACTGAGTCCTCAGGGCATTTTGGATGCACTTTTTTGGTGTGATGGTATTTTAATCCTCGACCCAGAGATGCATCACGAGGTTGTTTTTTACTCTTGTCAAGGACCTCGATCGGGTTCCCTCATATGCTTGGGGAGTGGCGGCGTTAGCACATTTGTATGAGCAGTTGTACCGCCGAGGGAGAGGTGTTGCCACTAGCAGAGGTTTCCTCCCCTTCCTTCAGGTGAGTATTTTTTTAACTATTAGCTTTATAATACATTAGCCATTTTATCTTTCTTTTAGTGATTGTTTTCGGTGTCTATGTTTTTCTTAGTTTTAGGCGTATGATCACTTCACCTTTTTACACCCACAGGTCCCGGCGGAGATTGATTATACTTTCCCATGTATGCATGTGTGGCGGAGGGTGATGGGGAACCTCCACCAATTTTCAGATCTCCAGATCGCGCGAGGTCTCTTTAAGGATATGCAAGCGGGGCAGGTATGTGTCCTTTATATTGTTAGTGCATTTTGGTTTATGTTTGAGGTTTTTACTGATTATAGGTCATCTGGAGGCCTTATGTAGCCGGGGAGGATGCTGACCAGGCCTTCATATAGTCTAGTCAAGCATTTTTTGGAGTGGACATATGGCTCCACTATTTTGAGAAGGTGGAGCAGATCCACCTCTCTCAGATGGCACGGCAGCTAGGGCTCCCTCGGGGAGTCCCTTTGGAGATTTGCCTGCGAGTGGTGAAGAGGATTGCTGGTCCCTCTGGCAGGGACTTTGAGTTGAAGATGAAGAATCAGGTTGATGGCTATCGGGCTGGGGGGATCAGAGTGATAGAGCCGTGCGATGAGGCGGGCACCCGAGAGTTTTCTAGATGGTTTCAAGAGCTTGCGGGGGCCAACTCTTTACATGTCCTTTTCATGGGAGTGGCTCCTTCGGTGTCAGCAGACCTAATTCTGCCTCGACATTAAGGGAGAGATTAGCCTCTCTAGAGCAGGGCCATCTCTGTCTTGTAGTTCGCAGAGCGATGGATGTCCTTCACAGGGTGATGGAGTGGATGGGGAGTGCTCCTCATCTAGACAAGGAGATGTTGAGGTCTTTGACGGCCTCTATCTTCGAGGCTAAGGCTGCCGAGGATCGGGCGGTGACCTAGCTAGCAGAGACTAGATGTTCTCTGGTGAGTTGTGAGTGTATTTTATTTATTAGTTTTTAGTTCTATCGGTTTGAATTTAGTTAGATTGACGTGTTTGTTTTATTGTCTGATTGTTTAGAGTGCGACGGAGGCGGAGGTAGGCTCTCAAGGGCAGTACATTGAGCTCCTTCAAGGTTAGCAGCTGGTTATGCAATCAGAGATCGTTCGCTTTGTATGTATTTATTTTTTATCTGATTGTTAATTAATAGTTAGCATTTTATTTCCCGGATATGTTACTTGTTATGTTGGGCAGCGATCGGAGCTTGATGCCGCTAGGGTGTCAGCTCCGGCTTATGATCTGACGTCAATCGCGTCCTCCAGTTGTGAGGACTCGAAGATGAGTCATCTTCGAGGTGAATTACCTCATTGGGTGAGTGTTTGGTTTGAGGTTTTTCCATTTTATTTTTTTTATTTCATTTGATGTTATTTTTCTAATATCGCGTTGAAATGTATTCAGCGCAAGATGGGTGAGGACCTTCAGGCAAGGGAGGTCGCGTCTACTTCATAGTGCCCAGAGAGTCAGGTATGATGTGTATTAGTGTGTTAATTGTTTGTTTGTTGAATCTAATGTGTTTATATTTTTTATTTATTTTGGTTTTCGTGCAGGTTGTCCTTGACCCTGCTTCTGAGGCTTGCCCTTAGGACACTACTACTAATGTATGTTGAGTTAGCATAGTTTTCAGTTTTAGTATTACGTGCGCCATATCATCTGATAGTTCTTTGTTCCTTCTTGTGGTAGCATATGACAGTACCTCCTCCTTAGCTTGTACCTGCCAAGGATCCAATGAATTTTGCGATAGTGGAGTGCCTTCTACAACAGCAAGCCGATCTGGTACGTCGTTGTCCCTTTTCTTGCATTTCCTTCATTTTCTGTATGTGTTAGTTCTGAGTGATGTGTTCTTATGCAAGCTCGTCAGCTCGAGGAGTCCCATTGGGACGTTGAGTGTGCACGCGTCATCCCAGAGGCAAGGCGACAAGCTCTTATGTGTGATCCAAAGTAGGTCAATGCGGGGGCACTTATTGAAATGATAGTTCGCCAGGCAGCTCATACGACCGACACAGACTGCTCAGTAGGGACGATGCGGCACATGGGATGTAGGTGGCGATAGGCCGATTCTTGATGTATCGACAACCGTCCACTCCAATGTTGTCATCTATTCTTGGATTCTTTCGAGCTAGACCTGTAGCAGTTGAAGGTTACTTATGTGTTCTCATGAAGACAAAGTCATTAGTAATTTTATTTCCCCCCTTGCTAATTATCAAGGGGGGAGGTCTCTCAAACCGGAGTTTGGTAATAGAAGAAGTATCATTGAATATATATTTTTTTGGTCTACTACTTTTCATTACAAGTAAATATAATGCAATACGAAAAGCAAAATACTAAAAACAAAAAAAAAATACCCTAGTGTAGGATCGTGATAGGATAGGCAATGTGGTATCTTTAGCAGTCTTGCTCGAGTGATGATCTTCTTATTCAGCATCCAATCTTGGGCATGTTGGGGCCTCAATGTGATTTCCTTTTTCAAAAAGAAAATACCATAGCATCGAGTTGCAATGGAGCTTTCCTGGGTTTTATGAGACTTGGGGTCTACGTAGAGCCATGTGTGTGTTTGGCAAGTTAATTTTGAAGAAAACTCTCTGATGGCACCTTGCCGCCCTAGAAGAGGACGTTTGGTTACATCAGTTGCGTACCGGCTTTGATAGTGACCATCAGATCCTGTAGTGTCTGTAGGAGTGAGGTGAGAGGTAGGTAGCAGGCGATTGCATCAGTTGCCATTCATGGGTTTTCAATTTTATTCCTGAGGATATCCTTGGAAAGGTTCTGACTCATCGTCCAAAAGTAAAAAGAAGGGGTAAGGCTCAATGAGATAGGGACAATTTCTTCTTAACAACTTTAAAAGGGATAGGCAACAATCTTTTTATCGAGTAGTATGTAGTGCCATAGTTAAGCTCTCCGTCATGGTTCGGTACCATCGAAGACTCACATTATATGGTTAGCAGAAGTTTTTCCTCCTCCCACCACCTTATGATGATATCTAATAGTGTAAAGACACTAGGGATGCCCTGACAATTTGTTTATACTTTCCTAATAAGATTAGCAGGAATGTCCTAACAATTTCCTTATTCTCCCCGGGCTCGTTGACTTGTTCACTCATCATATTACTGTCACTCAGTTATGCTTCTTTTCTGGTCGTTTCATTTCTCTCTCTTAAAGCTTGGATATTTTTTTGAAACTGCCTGCTAACACGAGAATAGCGAGTTTTGATTGAGCGTAACATCTTCATTTTTTGTGCTCTAACGTCAACTCCAATGGCGAGGAAAAGGATGGGAATCAGGTGTTGCCTATGCATTGAAAAGAAGTTGGATATTCCACTAATCCTTTCCATCAAATTGCCCGAATAAAGAAGTGGGAGATGAGTTAGTGGACTTCAAAAGATATTCTAAAAAATAATGATGTATGACTAGCGAATGACTTGATATGACTATGGGGGTGGTAAATATAAATATCTACGTCTAACTACATGATATGACAGTCACGGTGCTTAGGGTAGTATTTTCTCAAGTACATGGCATTCAACGGGTTAGGAAGTTCCTCCCCATTTTGGTTCGCCAGTTTGTATGCATTTCTGGGGTAAGTGGCTACTATAACATACGATCCTTCCTAGTTCAGCTTCAATTTTCCTTTTGGGTGAGCGTGCTTAGAGATCATGATTTTCTTCAAGACCAACTATCCAATTTTGAATGTTCGCTCGAGGACTTTCTTATCGTAGGCCTAGCCACTCTCCTTTGGTATACGTGCGCATGGTCGGCTGCCCTTAGACGCGTTTCATCGAGTTGTTCTAGATGGGTGAGTAGAGCAATTCTCCTTTCATCTATGGATAGCTGATCATCAAGCTGAACCCACAGAGATCACACTTGTATTTCATAAGGTAAAACTGCTTCCATCCTGTATGTTTGGAGATAAGGAGTTTGGCCAGTGGCCGTGCGAATAGAAGTCCTATAGACCCAAAGTGCTTCGGGTAATCAATCGAGCCAGTCAGCTCCATTGCTCGTCTCTACTAATTATTTCAAAATTTGGATCAGTGTTTTGTTCATGGCCTCTGCTTGCCCATTCCCTTGAGAATAGAAAGGTGACGAGTGCTGCAGGTTGATGTCGTATCTCTTGTAAAGTCTCTTCATCTTCTTGGCGATGAATTATGGTATATTGTTGGTGACGACCATTTTGGGAACTCCGAACCTTGTGTTGATGTTTTGAATAATAAAATTTACTAGCGTTGAAGCAGTGATTTTGACGTATGACTCGGCTTTTGCCCATTTTGTGTAGTACTCGATTGCACTAAGAATAAAAGCATGCTTATGCATGCTTTCGACTTTGTCTATGAAGGGTCCGATTATATCGAAGGCCCACATCAAGAATGGCCATGGTTAGACCATGGGGTTTAGTGCAACTGATGGGGCTTGGATGAGTATGGCATGCTCTTGACATTATTTGCAAATGTAGACGTGACAATCGCTTGTCATTGTTGGCCAATAGTAGCCTTGTCGTATAATCTTTGAGAGAGTCTTTGGCTTCCAGCATGAACGCCGCAGGCACTGGCGTGAGCTTCTTGGATGATGTATTGTCCTTCGGCCTCTGTGACTTATGGTAGTAAGACTCCTTTAGTGAAGGCTTCCTTGTACAATACCTCTCCTAAGATGCAGTACTTGGCACATTGGTTTCTTGTAGTCTTCAACTCAATCCTTGTAGCTTAAGGAGTGATGTGTCAATATTTTAAAAAGTTCCATATATCGTAATACCATGGTTGTGCATCATCAGTTGGTGATTTCTGAAATCTGAAGGTTGCGACGGTAGCTTCTTTCTTTGGGAGACTTTCTATGATAGATGCTACTTCTTGCTTCATGGTCCTTGGGAGGACTGGCAATTCTGGTTTAACCTTCCATGCCACCTCATGTGCAAGCATGGTCAGCTTCTCGATGATGAATGAATTAGCACTTTATCTGATTGGTATATGTATGACTGAGGCTAGCGTTGCGAGAGAGTTTGCTAACTCATTCTCTAATCTTGGGATGTGCGTGAAGGAAATCCTCTCGAACATCCTTATTAGGTACTGAGCAGTCTCTAAGTATGACATCAACTTTCTTTCTTTCATGTTCCATTCTTTGATCACTTAATCACAAGCTTGGAGTCGCCAATGGTCTTCTGCTGTTTGACTCCTAATTCTAGCATCACACGTAATCCGACGATGAAAGCTTCATACTCGACAACATTATTAGTAATCGGGAAGTCAAGTTGAAAGGCCTTAGTTATAACAACCCCTTTTAGGCTTAGTAAGACTATCCCGATGCCCTTTCTTTTCTAATTAAGAGCCCCATCGAAGTATAGAGTCCATGAAGTTTTATCAGGCTCTTTCTCTTGTACAGATAGCAGGTCTTCATTGGGGAAGTCAGTGCATGCTGGCTCGTTGCCCTGGGATTGGAAGATTTGTGAGGTAGTCGACAATCGCCTGTCTATTGATCGACTTTTGTGTGACGTAGGTGATGTCAAATTCTTATAGTAGCATATACCGTTGAACGATTTTTTCAAATGTAGCTGGCTTTTCGAATATGTATTTCAAGGGGTCCATTCGTACTAGTACCATTATCTTGTGAGCCCAGAAGTAGTGTCGTAGTTTTGTCGAAGCCCATACTAGCATTAGGCAAGTCTTCTTGATTGCGGTATATTTTTGCTCATAATCGACCATCGTCCTGCTAAGGTAGTAGATGGCTTTCTCCTTCTTCCCATCTTCATCGTGCTGCCCCAAGATTACCCCCATTGCTTTATCATTGGCTAAAATGTAGGGGATCAAGAGTCTTCCAGGAATTGGTGGTGATAGTATCATAGGATTAAGGAGGTACTTCTTGATGTTGTTGAAGGCTTGCTGACACTGGTCATCCCATATATACTCGGCTCCTCCTTTGAGTAGTTTGTAGAAAGGGTCGCATCTATCTAAGTACAAGGAGATGAATCTCCTGATGAATTGCAATCTTCCTATCAGGCCTCATAGTTCTTTGTTGTTGCTGGGAGGTGGCATTTCGAGAATAACTTTGACTTTCATCAGATTGACTTCGATTCCTTGCTTGCTGACTATGAATCCTAATAACTTTTTGGAGGTTACCCCAAACACATATTTCTTCAAATTCATCTTTAGTTAGTACTTCTCAGACCATTCTAACACCAGTTGGAGGGCTTCTGCATGTCCTGCCCGTGTTTGAGACTTCACCAGTATTTGAGGCAGAAGGGCATGATGACGTAATAGTAAGTTCCCCATGACATAGTGAACAAAGTCTTCTTTTAGTCGGATTCAACTAGTTTGATCTGGTTATATTTGGAGAAGCAATCCATGAAGGATAACATCTCATGTCCAACAGTGTTGTCGACCAGAGTGTCAATATTTGGGAGCGGGAAGTCATCTTTTGGGTATGCCTGGTTGAGATTTTGGAAGTCTATCCATACCCGTACTCTACCATCCTTCTTGGTGACAGGTACTATATTCGTAACCCACTTAGGGTAAAGGACGATACAGATGAATTTAGCCTTGTGTAACTTATCGACTTTCTCTTTGACTTGTAATGCTATTTGTGGGTGTATTCTTCTCACTTTAAGCTTGATAGGTTTTGCATTGGGTTCCAGGACTAGACGATGTTTTACTAGACTTAGGTCCAAACTTGGCATGTCTTCGTAGGACCATGCGAAGTAGTTGTGGTGATGTTTAAGGACTTGGATAATCTGTTGTCGTTCCTTGGCGCTAAGCGTTGTACTAATTAGTAGCTTCTGAGGCTTCTCCTCAGTGACAAAGTTGATTTCTTCTGTGGGTTCCATGACAGTTTGAGTTTGCTCTTCGAAGCATTTAAGGACCTGTTGGAAGTCCTATGTTTCCTCAGTATTTGGTCCTTCTTCTTCACCATTAGTAAGTTCATAGACTGTAAAATTACTACACTGAGGGCTTAGTTTTGTGATGGGTAACCCTTCATTAGTGCAATTGATGACTATAATGTCTTTGGTGATGTGCAAATCAAGGCTATTCATTCTCCTTTCGAAGTCGTAGAGTATCTCGTCAGGTATGATAACTGGTTTGTTGTTTTGTCGAGATGTTTTGCGCTTTTGCGAGGGTGCAATAGGAAGGTCGTGTTAAGCAGGATCAAGGTGCGACTTTGCGGTATAGGAAGTAGTGGTATGACTTTACGCGGGTATATTGGTTATTACTTCCTTAAGTTGATCGGCGTAACCATCATTCATAGCCTTAAGAGAAATGTCTCTTTGTTGGTCGCTAAATGGGTTTGGGATGAAGGGTTCCCTCTCTTTTTCGAAATTTTCTAATTTTTTTAGGTTTTCTAGTTTTAGATTTGTGGGGTTGGGGTTTTCTATTTTTTTATTTTTAATAATAGATAGGATACAGGTTTGATTTCCTGAAGAGGAATCGGCAGGGGGGCTTCTCTTAGTAGAGGAAGCGTGATGGTTTTTGGAGCCATTCGTGCGAGCCTTCAGATGACATGGATCCATTTTGGTTTTGGCATTTTTTTTGTGGTTCTCGTCAATTGGGATTCTCTTGATAAGTAATGAAGGCGGCGGTCAGGTTGATGATTCGACTTCTTCTAGGACCAGGATCGCTTGGTCTTCAAAGAGGGCGTGGAGATCCTCTAACTCTTCTTCTTCGAGCGAGCCTAAATGATCTCCCTCTATTCTTGTAGGCTCTGCTCCTTGGATTTCGTGGTATGTCAGGATAAAGGTGCATACTCGGCAGCGAGGCTGATATGGTTGAGAGATGCAAGGATACTTCCACAAGCATTCCCATCCTTCAGGATCAAGGCCAGAGTCACTGTCACTGAAGTTGAGACTCATCATCTTCACTGGATGGCCTTTGGAGGCCCTGGTCTAGTTGCTCTACTAACTCAAGGGCTGGGAAATTTATCCAGTAGTCTTCATCATCACATGGAGGCGATTGCCATTCTTCTTCTAATGATCTCTAAAATATTTGAAGTTGGGGTGATTCTAGAGATTGGGGAGTGTCTAGCACCATTTCTTCTTCGACCTTTATAGCGACAATATGGAAGTCTTCTTCGTCAATTGATTCCCAATCTTCCATGAGTGTTTAAGGCTTTTGAGACTCTTTCTTATTAGTGATAGGAGGTTCTTCAGTTCCGAATAATGGTCCCACTCCTTTGAGTGGTCTAACTATATCGTCATTCTTGCTTAAATGTATCAAATAGATGAATGCTTCAGCCATTTGCTTGATTTCTATTTTCTGTGGCCTGGTGAGGGGCTCTTCTTTCTTTGGCATGATGACTTTCTCAGTGGTTCTGTAGGCAAAATGATCATAGAGTGACCATTTGGGTGAAGTTGCGGGGGAGTCAGCTTTCTTCCCGTCTGGCCGGTAGCCTACACCAGTGAGCTTGTGAATTTTCTTGGGGACCATGGGGCCTATTCACCCTAGGTTATTTTTGCCAAGCCCTGTGTGCAGGACCTATCCTAGTTGCTACATGAGATCCCATCCCTTCCTTGCGGTTGAGTTTATGTCATATAGCCAAGTGAGGTTAGGACCAATCGCTCTCTTCGTTAGTCTTTGTTGGCGTGTTGGAGGAGACCACAGATGGTTGACTTCTGCTATCAATGTGTCATTAGGAATCTTTGTCTTCCTTATGTGGCGAGTGGATAGCACCAAATTGTGAGCTATCACAATGCTCACCGCATAATCAGTATCCATGTTTTCAAAAGGAACATCGACATATACCCTAATGATAGCATCCTCATGGGGGAATTCGACACATTGGTGGTAGCTTGATGCCACTGCTTTCATGGACTCCAACCATTTTCTCCCTAACATCAAGTTGTAAGTATTGGAGGAATCTGAAACATGGAATGCGACCTCTTTGGCTATCGGCCCGAGACGGCCTTGTGGCTTGATAGTTCCTTTGGTGAAGCACCGTGAGCCACCATATGCGATGAGGGACAATGATGAAGGTCTTATGTCCTGCTCTATATACTCAAGGGTCTTGAGTGTCGTCATTGGATCGATGTTCAATCCAGCTCTTGTGTCGACCAAGGTTTGGGGGACTGAGAATCCACTGGTGATGACTACTAAGTATATGGGGGTTGAACTTCCCCGTAGTGATTCCTTCTGCATGTTAGCATCCGTATAGGTCAACACTGGAGGTTACACCATGATTGGAGTGATTTTGTGCAACTCGTCCAATGTAGTGTCTTCGTATACACGCATCTCGGCTAGCACCTTCATTAACAAATGGTGATGGTCGAGCAACTTCTTGATGATTTCGAGTATTAAAATTTGGGCAGGAACTTTCTCAAGGTAGCTCAAGAGATGGTACTCTTGGCCAGACTCTTGTGTCGGCTCTTTACGAGGTCCGTGCACCTTATTTCCAGCTGATTTAGGTGGGTGAGGTACGGGTACCCGGGGTGGAAGAACTACATGAGGCGGGGGTGGTAGGTTTGCTTCTTTATCCTTGGTTATCCTCTCTGATGTCTTAGTGATCGCATTCTATTTCTTCTGGGGGAACGACGGTGGCGGATAGTTTGTCCCTAACATAAAGAATGGGTAGGCTGTTGATCCTTAGGCCATGCCACAACTTGTGTTGGCGAGCTTCCTGAATTGTTTGTCATGAACAGGGCAAAGTTTGAGGAAGGGATACATACCGAGGCGATGCCATGTCACGGAGGGAGGTATTTCTTTTTGTCTTCCTCTTCTAGAATGGTAGAGATCAGTGCCTCCTCCCTGCTTGGTTCTTCATCTTGTTGACCTGCTTTTGTGCTGGACTCGCCTCTAGTTATTACGTCAGATCCTTGATCTAGCTTGTTGTAAACCTATGGTAAGTCTTGAGAGGCGATTCCACTATCTTCTAGTTTAGAGTCAGAGAGGGACATCATCGATGGAGCTGGTTTCGAGTTTGGGGGAGTCAAGAGTTTTGGTGGTGGCTTCTGACGATCTAGCATCAAAGCCCTAAATGATTTGACTCACATCCGGGTGAAGTTCTGATATGGTGGGAGGTTTGGTCGTTCGATTCGAGTTATGAAGGTTGATGGATGAGGATGAATGATTGCGAATCTCTGGGGTTCAACTTTGTTAGCTGGGGCATTTGGGGGATTGATGAGGGTAATCAAGGTCGAAAGATGTACAGGGAGCCATCTTGGGAGGTCCACTTTGGTGATGTGAGAGACCAACCCTTCGTTATGGTTGGGCATGGGGTTATTGATGATCCCTAAGTTTTGTGGGGGTTGGTTGTTATTCGGATTGGAATTTCTAAGGGCATCCCAATCAATGTGATTCCGGTCATTCATATTGTAAATCACATCCTAGAAAACTCAACAGTCTTCTCAGTTATGTCTTGTGGATTGATGGAAGGCACAGAACATGCTATAGTCTAGGTGTGCTGGCGAGGGGTGTGGTCGCTCTGGTGGGAATCTGATTAGGTTTTGATTGCTAAGGAGGCAGAAGATATTAGGGATGGTGTCAGGAAATGGAGGGTAGTGTACGCGCTACGGCTGATAAGGGGGGCCTAGCTTGTTGATCAAAGTTTTGTGGTGAGGGTACATTATTATAATTTGGAGGGTTGGTCATTCGGTTATGGGCTGCGTTTTTGGTTCTGATTCGGGTAGGTGTTCTGGTTTGGGTATTGGTTACGGTTCAGGTATTAATTCTAGACCTGGTTGGGGTATCATTGTCGACTTTGGTTATGATATTAGTTTTGACTGGGATTCCTTGGCTGGAAGTTCCTGTCTTCAGAGTTCTGTCCTTGGTTAGCAACCGTGCTGACTTCCTCGAATCTTGAGGTCTTCTTGTTCTTCATCTTTAATTCGTGATGCACTCTTTATGTTGTTCTAATTAAGCCTTACCCTATTGCAAGCGCACAATCGAAATTATAATGCTAGTATACGATCGTTCCCACGAGGAAGTGATTTATCTTTGTATTTCTATTTTCTGAAAACTTATATTTATCTTTAAGGTCCTAAACTATTTGAGAAATATGAATGAAAGAATGGTTTCTTAAACTAAAGTGAAAGAAAATAAATGCTAATCTTCAAACTTTTGGATCCTGGTCGTCAATTAGTCTCCTTCTGTTCTCAAATATTTATGAAATTAAAAGTACCATTACACCATATATCAAATCTCTTAACATTGGTCGTCAATTAAAACTAGAATCCTATCAATACAGATTTAATCTAATCAACAATCTCCTAAAACTTGGGCGTCAATCAAATTTGAGAAAATTGAAGATGGAAAAGTAAAACCGTTACACTAATCTGCAAATCTCAACCTGAGTCGTCAATTCAAATCAAAACTTGGAGATGTTTATAAAGCAGTAAATTACAATAAAAATAAATCTAAACTAGAAAGTAAAGTAAAAATATATCTTTCACCCCTCAATGCAGTCATCAATTGCTTCTGAGAAACTACGAATATCTACACTAATCTTCTAGTTGTCACTCGTAGTCGTCAATTGTGCAAGAAACCTTGGATCTCTAAACTATTTTTTTGATCGAAAGAAAACCTAACCTTAGTTGTCAATTGATTTTGAGAATTCCTTTCATGAAATTATTCATATGCAGAGCTCTCTTATTTATAGATCATAAGGAGTCATTTATAGTGTTCTAATTCTAGTAAAAGAAACTACTAAAACCAAAAGATTGCTAATGTAACTCTATTTCCTAAATTTATCTTCCTTGCTTTCAGTGGTTGATGCGGTTCTGGACTTTATCCTTAATTTCAGTAACCAAGTTCTTTAGGAGTCTTTCTTCATCAATCTTCTCAGATCCGTGATTTACGAAACTTCTAATTCTCTTTATTTTGGTGCATGGCAGTGTAGATCTTCACATGATCAACAACAATGAGAGGCTTCTTTTTGTAAAATTGTAAATCACGATTTCTCTCTTCTTGTTTCAACTTTCTCTCTGGACGATTCTAGATTGCGATTGATCACTTTCTTTTATATCACCTTTTGCTTTGAACGCCTTCTGAAGAATCGTAAATTACGATTTCTTATTTCTTTGGCTTCGTTCAATCATAAGGTACAATTTCTTAGCTTTCAGCCCCGTCGAATCGTCTTTTACGCTCAATCATTTTTCTTATTGCTTTATGAGTTCATTTTGACAAAGTTTTACACTTGTGTTCTCTTTTATTGAATTTCCTTAATATTTGTACATCATTAGCTTGTTAGTAGCAAAATTGGGTTTAGCAATATTAAATTAAGGGTGATAAAATGGTATATTCTATGATTTATCACACCCCCTAACTTATATTTTGCTAGTCCCTAACAAACAAGGAAAGGAATACTAATCACGATTGCATTTAGCAGATGCAACATGCCTTTAAACCCTTAGGTGATCCCTAGTGGAGGAGTTGTAGTCTCTTGAAGGTTTTTAGTGAATTTACCTACAAACATTAAAATATTTTTGGGTTTTTCAGTTTTTGAAAAGAAAAATTAATAATCTGCACTAATTTTTTACATTAGTTAAGTTAACCATCATATGGTTATTATGATTTTCAAAAATTACAAATATTATATATCCTTACTTTCCTTCATAGCAGTTATCCTTGATCAGAACTTAGCAATTTCAACTGTGTAGAGCGTGGAGTGTGTGCGTATCAGTGAGCAATTTATTCATCATAAATTTTTCTAAACTACAAATTTAGAAAATATTTTCATCCAAATTCTCACTATTGGCATACTCTAAAAAAGATATCAAAATTTTTGGTTCTCTCAATATGATATATCTAATAAATTTAAAGGACAATTGACTAATAAATAAATCTCATGGAATGGATCATCAATTATGTTCTTATGATTTATTGTTTATTCATAGTATCTATTGCATATATCTCTACTAGACTCATACTTTTGCAAATTATAAATAAGAAAGGTCTTTCCTTTGACTTATAATGGGACTTTAGATTTAAAAGTTTTCAAAGAAAGATAGATAGGATTCAAAGGTTTCTGAGAATTTACTTCTTCCTTCTCTATCTTCTTCTCTTCTTTTCTTTTCCACTTCAGTAAGTATCTAAAAAGTTGGATAACTTCTTCCCATTTTCTTTATTTATATAAATCTCATTTCTTCTTTTGATTACTTTCTTCAGCTATCCTTTTGATTTTTAGTTTTGGAAGCTCTTTACTTCTCTTATCTTTTATCAGAATCGTAAGTACGATTTTTTCTATTTTCCGTATTTTTTTTTATTTCTTCTCAGTCATATCCTTTTTTGGCATATCCCTTATCTATTTTCTTATACTCCTTTCACTCCCTCTTCTTCCCTTCTTTTACATTCTAAACTCACAGAAATTGTAAGGGTTAAAGGTTGAAAGTTTTGAGCAGTACATATGGTCATGGGATTATAAAATCTTGGTAGAAGAAAATTCGATTTAAACTTCTAATATGGGTTCAAAGGATAAATACTTTATGAGATTTTAGCTTTTTGGCTCTGTTTTAAATAAAAGATGGCCTTTGGTCATCTTTATGATTTACTAGCATGGATGTCATATTGTTTTCATACATTCAATAGACTGTTCTAAAAAAACAAATCATCATATTCACAAAATATTTTATTCAAAGTCAGCAATATGAGATTTCGTATAATGCAGTCAAAAAGTTCAAGGAAAAATTTAACATGAATAGGTAACAGTCGCTCTCGGAATAGAAAAGGAATTATTAGTCTCTAAAGCCCACTAATTATATAATTTTGAAACTATAATCTAAATATTGCAGTTCTGATCAATTATATAGTTTCAAACATTCAATTGATACAGTGCTCAAAAGAAGCTAGACATGAATTGTAGCTACTCAATTGCTTTATTGTTGAACTTCTGCTACAATAGATCGTAAGTTTTATGGATTCATAATTTTTTTCTTTCATAATTCACATATAATGGTTAACTGATCCTAATATTTACCAAACTAATCTAAACAAAGAACTACTAAAAACTGAAACAGAAAGAAAATTTTCTTCTGCAAAAATGCTAAAAGTAATGCAAAAATAAAGTGTTATTTACAAAATTAAACTAATATATACACAAGTTGTATATTTCCCCCCAAACTTAAACTGGACAATGCCCTCATTAGGACACAAACAGGGGATACTGTTAGAATTTTATCGTAAATTACTTAAAATTGCTGATATTGCACCGGGTGGAAAAATCTTTTCATAAGAATGTCTCCCAACCTTGAGGAAAAGCACGTCCAACTTAATCTCAGATCATAAGTAATAAAAATGGGGAAGAAAAATTAGAAATAGTAACTACATTAGAAAGTTAGTCAATGGAAAATTTCATATATTCATGGAATATTTATAATGATATGGAAAGAAAACTATAAATAGAAAGTACTGAAAAATTAAAAACTAATTATTTGAATGGTATAAACATAGGAAAAATCTAGACATACACTATCTACGACACTAGTAGCAACATTCGAGGGGAAATATTTTTCGATAAAGATCGGTCCTTGACTTCTAACCACCTTCAATTAGAGTTTCTCATCCTCCCCTCTTCATTAGAGAGGGCATTCATGCCTTAGCAGGGTCACTCCTCCAAGAGTTGTCGTAACACTCCTCACTGGCCTTCAAAATATCTCCCAAACAGAGCACATCACAGATCTTCCTTAGAAGAAATGTAATGCCACTGTGAAAGTGCATTGAAGAGTGGGGAAGTGAACACATCTCCAGATCACCCTTCACCTATACTACTCCCCTGCAAAGATTCTACAAAGACATTATAACGCAAGCAGGGGGATAAGAAAAGCAATGGAGAGGATTGGCGAGGAGCGGCTCAACCCACCATCATCATAAAGGAACTCGCATTCGGGGTGGGCTGTAATGGCATAAAGGTTAGGAAGTGGGGGGAAATGGGTTCTTGGAAGATGGTTTCAGATTTGGGTTAGGTTTAGGGTAAAGGGTAGTTTCGATGGATGATTCAGCATCCGGGACGGGTCGCTGGCACTTCAACTTTTCTAGTCTTTTTACAGCAACTAGGAGCTCGACCATGTGTATCTCAATGATTCTATCAAGTCATTTGCTGAAATTGCTTGGGTTATTCTCTTTCATCATAAGGGCTAGAGTTTTGAAGAAGGAAGACGAAAGAGATACATTTTTAGAAAGGAAAGGTCTGATTTTATAGGGAAGGGAAAGGTTATGAATCGTCACTTCGAGTTTAAATGTCTAGCTACATGTTCTTAGGCTTGGGTAGTTGGCAAGTGGCAAAATTGAATGCGATGTATGTCTGCTTCCTCTAAAATTTAAATGGGTCAAAATTCTAACGTAACCAATAAGACCGATCACTGGAATCGCATGTTCCCTAAAATTATTATTTAAAATTCTGGAGAACAAAATTAAGACTCTGTGGCACTTCGAATCATAATTTCTATGATTCGAGCCTTTTAATCACGAGAAATCTTAAATTCATAAGCTCAAAAGTGATTATGATATGATAGAAAAAGTCTTTACGATTGAATGCACTTTTGCATACTGTAGATTGTAGAGTACTCTATAATATTATATTATGTATATATGTTACAAGTATTTGCTACGGGTGAGTCAGTAGTTCGACTGGTTCTAGAGGGGCTCAGTTTAAATCAGAGGAAGTTGATGTGCCTCCCATAAAGATACGTCCTCTAGACGCTCCAACTACATGTGCAGGAGGTAAATTATCTTTCTCTCAAAAAGGGTTAGTTGCTTGATTTGAGTTTCTAACTTTATGATAGACCGCCGAAAGGAGTGGAGTGACTGTGTCTGGATACGTCCATGCACCAACCAGCTTTCTGCTATTTGCAAAAAGGCTTCCTCTGCAGTAGTGTGGTTTTAGGCTTCTATGGGGTAAGTGGTATTCTCTTTATATGTGTCTAATTAAGTCTTAACCTATTACACGCGCACAATGGAAATTATAATACTAGCATAGGATCATTCCCACGAGGATATGTTTTATATTGTGTATATATATATATATTAATTTTCTGCAAACTTATATTTATCTTTTAAGATCCTAAATTACTTGAGAAATGTGAATAAAGAAGGATTTCTTAAATTAAATTACAGAAAATAAACCCTAAATCCTCCTTCAGATTGTGGTTGTCAATCACAATCTTCAGTTTTCAGATGCTTACAAATTTAAAATACCGTTACACTATATCTTAGACTTCTAGATTTTGGGCGTCAATCAAAATTAGCATTTTTCAATATAGATTTATACTAATCTTTAATCTACTAGAAATTTGGGTGTCAATAAAACATTAGAAAATCAAAGATGGAAAATAAAAACTATTACACTAATCTGCAAACCTTAACCTGAGTTGTCAATTCAAATTAAAATTTGAAGATGTTTACAAAGCAGGAAATTGCAATAAAATAAATCTAAACTAGAAAGCACTTAAAATTATATCTTTCACCCCTCAGTCGCAGTCGTCAATTGCTTCTGAGAAACTATAGATATCTACTCTAATCTTCCAGCTCTAAATCCCAGTCGTCAATTGTTATCAAGGAACCTTCGATATCTAAACTAAACTATTCTAATGACCAGAAGAAAACACAACCTTAGTTATCAGTTGATGCTGGAAATTTCTTCAATGGCTAATTCCTATACCAGACCCTCTTATTTATAGATCATAGGTCGGCTTATAAAACTCTTATTCCTAATAAAAGAAATTACTAAAATAAAAGTATCCTATTATAATTCTAATTCTAATTTTATCTTTTCTTGCTTCGGATAGTTGATGTACTTCTAGATTGTTTCCTTTATTTCTGTAGTAGAGTCCTTTAAAAGTCCTCTTCGTCAATCTTCTCAAATCTGTGCTTGGCCAGACTTATAAGTCAAGAATTCTTCTAATTTGGTGCATGACGGTGTAAGTTCTCATGTGATAAACAACAACAATAGGCTTTCATTCTGTAAAATCGTAAATCATGATTTTCTATTCTTCATAGCTTCCCATAGAATGATTCTTTATTTACTTTATAATCAATCGCTTTTTGTTATACTTCACTTTAGCTTTGAATGACTTTCTTCTAAAGAATCATAAATTACGATTTTCTACTTCTTTGCATTGTTTCGCAAAATCGTAAAGTATGATTTTTTATCTTTTAGTAGGCAATGATTCGTCTTTTTCATTCAATCATCTTTTTATTGCTTTATGAGTTTATTTTGAGGAATATTAACATTTTGGGTTCTCTTTTACTGTTTTCCTTAATATCTGCATATTAGTAACTTATTAATAACAAACTAAGTCCTAGTATTACTAAGTTAAAGGTGATAAAATGGTATATTATTTGACTATCACACCCCCAAACTAAAAATTTAAATGTCACTTTCGTAGAGAGCACGATTGCATTTAGCAGACGCAATAAGCCTTTAAAACCCTTAGGTGATCCCTAGTGGAGGAGTTATAGTCTCCTGAAGGTTTTTAGTGAAGTTACCTATAAACTTCAAATATTTAGATTTTTCAAAATTTATTAGAAAACTAAAGGTTAAAAATCTAAACTAATTTAACTAAGTTAATCATCACATGGTTGTTATGATTTTTTAAAATTATCAATCTTTTATCCTTGCTTTCCACTATAACAATTATCCTTGATTAGAACTCCAACAATTTCAATTCATAATAAGCAGGGAGTGTATGCATCAATGAATAGTTTATTCTTCATAGGTTTTTCTAAACTGCAGATTTAGAAAATATTTTCATTCAAAAACTCACTATTGACATACTCTCAAAAAAATATCAAAATTATGGGTTCTCATAGTAACATTTTAGAAGAATTCAGTCAAAGGATAATTGCAAAAATATTCTAATCTCATAGAAAAGATAATCCATTCTATTCATATGATTCCCTATGTAATCCATAGTATTTATTATTTATATCTCTACTAGGCTTATGCTTTTGTAACTCGTAAATAAAAAAGGTCTTTCCTTTGGCTTGTATTGGGGCTTTGGGTTTCAAAAGGTGTCAAAGAAAGGTAGAAAAAGATTCAAAAATTTTTCGAGAATTTAGTTCTTTCTCCCATCTTTTTCTTTTTTTTTCAGTAAGTATCCACTAATTTGGATGCTTCTTCCCATTTTTCTTTTTTTATTTTTTTTATTTTGTAAATCGCATTTCTTCAATTGATTTGTAGAATCGTGTTTCACGGTTTTTCTTTCTTTCCTTTCTAAATCGTCTTTTACGATTTTTCATATCTTCTCCCATATTCTTCAAGATGATTTTTTCAGTTGTACCCTTGTTCGACATTCCCCTTTTCTATTTTTTCTTTTACTCCTTTCACTCTCTCTTCTTCCCCTCTTTTGTATTCTAAACTTTCAGAAAATGTAAGGGTTTAAGGTTGAAAGCTTTGGGTAGTGCATATGGTTAAGGGCTTTCAAGATTTTTTGGTGCGAAGAAATTCAATTTAGGCTTCTAATATGGGTTCAAAGGATAAGTTATTTTATGGGATTTTGACTTTTTAGCTCTGATTTACTAGCATAGATGCCTTACTATTTTGATATTTCTAATAGATAGTTCTAGACAAAAAAATAGGTTATCATTGTCATAGAATATTTTGATTCTAAATTCAGCAATATGAAATTTATCCGAAAAATCAAAAGAGAAATTCAAAGAAATTTTTAACTTGGATAGAAGCAGTCTCTCTCTCTCAAGGAAAGGAAAAATTAGTCTCTAATGCTCACTGGTTTATAATTTTAAAAGTATAGTCTAAATATTACAGTTCAGATTAATCTATTATTTCAAACATTCAATCTAATACAGTGTTCATCGATCTAAAACATAAATTGTAACTGTTCCATATTTTTTATTATTGAACTTCCACTATGATGGATCGCAAGTTTTCAAGATTCATAATTTTTTCTATCATAATTCACATATAATGATTAACTATAAAACTTTGTTAAAAATAAAGAAAAGAAAAAAAAATATGCAAAAACAAAATAAAACTAACAAATTAATTACTAATTAACTACTATTGTACACTAAATCAAAAAAAAAAAACTACTATTGTACACAAGAAGTTATGTATCCTCCCAAACTTAATCTGGACAATGCCCTCATTGGCACAAAAATTGGGAAGATTCAAAATTTATTTACCTGAATTACTGATATTCCCCATTGTATACCGAATGTCAAAAAAATCTTTAAAGAATGTCCCCCGAACTGGAGGAAAACTCATCCGTTTTATTCTCAAAGATATCAATAACAAAAATTGAAAAGGAAAAATTAGGAAGAATTACACAGTTTGAAAGTTAGTTAAAAGAAAATGTCATATATAACCTGAATATTTATAATGATCATGAAAATGAATATAAAGTAGTAAAAAATAAAAACAGATTACATAAAAGTATAAACCTACGAAAAATTTAGACACACACTATCTACGATACTGGCATCAACGTCTGAGAGAAAATGTCTTCGATAAAGATCGGTCCTCAGCTTCTAATCAAAATGTTACTACTCCTAAAAGATGATTAATCTCTTCCTAAATGGGTGTGCCCAATAGAAGAGGAAAAAGAAAAGAAAAGACTCATGAAGATGGAGGGGGTGATGATGGGGAAATTTTTTGACGTTTGAGGGATGGGGGTGGTGTTTCGCCAGTGGTTCCTGGTTTGGGGAGAAGGGTTATCTATTCATCTATCAGCCATCTCCTCTCCTCCAGTAGTGCAGAGATGGCTTCAGCCTTCTGCTGGAGAAGCCTCTCGAATGCCTCAGATACCTCTGACCAACTCGGTGGTTTAGCCATGGCAAGAGTGTTGGAGATTGAATGCAAAGGAATGTTTATTTATAGCCAAGGGATACGAATAGTCACCATGCATCTGTATTATGGCTGGCATTGAAGAATGTGAATTGGTTTGTGGTGTTATTAACTCCTTGATTAGTCATGGCTGTGCAACAAAAATCGTGGCGATGCTTTGGTTATCGGTGATTGCTTCCTGTCAATAACGAAATACGTAGGCTAGGACAACCTATTCTCTCATCAATCATAATCACTATGATTTTTAATGGGAGAACTTATTTGTACAAGACATCGTACCTAGTAATATACTTATTTAATATCCTAATAACATATTTTACTATGACATTTACTATGATTACACCTAATTAGTATACACAATACTGCTACGGATGAGTCGGTGCTCGACAATGCCCGGGGATATATTAGACATATTTCGAGTCTTTTAATGACAATGTGGTTACTGTCCCTTTTTCTTTTAATGATACTATCAGTTTGAGTCTTTGCCCATTAACCTTTAACGTACGGTTATCCTTGGGATCTTGGATGGTCATAGCCCCATGGGAGAATGCTTCGACAACATTATAAGGTCCGTCCCAACAATTCCGCAATTTTCCTAGGAATAATTTTAACCTTGAATTATATAGCCAAATTTGTTGGCCCGACTCAAAACTCTTTCTCAAAATGTGCTAATCGTGAAATGCTTTGGTTTTGACCTTATAAATTCGAGCATTTTGATAGGCATCATTGCAAATTTCCTCTAGCTCATTGAGTTTAAGTTTTCATTGTTCCCCAGATTCATCCAGCTCGAAATTCAATACTTTGATAGAACTCTATGTTCTAATTTCACAGGTAAACGACAAGCTCTCCCGTACACCAGTCGGAAAGGAGACATGCTAATAGGTGTTTTATAGGTCATTCTGTATGCCCACAGGGCATCATCTAATTTCAGGGACCAGTCTATCCTATCGGGCCATACAGTTCTTTCCAAAATCTTCTTTATTTCTCGGTTTGAAACCTCAACTTGCCCACTTGTTTGCGGGTGATAGGGGGTTGCGATTTTATGAGTAACATTGTATTTCTTGAGCAAGTTCTCAAAATACCAGTTGCAAAAATGGCTTCCTCCATCACTTATAATAGCTCGTGGGGTTCCAAATCATACAAATATATTTTCCCTGATGAAAGAGACTATCATTTTATGATCATTCGTTTTCGTGGACGTCGCTTCCTCCCATTTTGATACATAGTCAATGGCTATAAGTATATACGTGAATCCGAATGAATGTGGAAAAAGAACCATGGAATCTATGCCCCATACATCAAAAGGTTCTGTCACCAAAATCGGTTGAAGGGGCATCATGTTCCTTCAAGACATGGCTCCTGACTTTTGGCACCACTCGCAAGCCTGACAAAAATTCTGGGCATCCTTAAATAGCAATGGATAATAAAATTCAGATTGCAGTACCTTGGCAGCCATTTTCCTTCCACCGAAGTGGCCCTCACAAACATATATGTGAAAAAATTATAAAATATTATGGGTGTCACTATCGAGCACACATTTTCTAATTGTGCAACCATGGGATTCGTGACGATCCCGTCGGGGCGATGCGCTCGCTTGCAAAAAATATAGAGTCGCCACCCGGAGGTTTTGGTGTCTCGGGATACCTATATATTTTTATGAGCACCGAAGTGCTTAAAATATAACTCTGAATCTGGTCCACACCAAAGGCTCTTGGGTAGAGGCTTCGGTTATCGATCGGAAAGGTGTTAGGCACCGGATCAACCAGCTTAATGTGGTCTCTACTAATAGCCAAAATAAAAATAAAATAAAATAAAAGAAAATAGCATCCTCTTTCCCAAATGGGCCTTAAATCCTATTTGTGCCCCTCCATTCCTATCGAAAATTCGACGGCGTAACGGCACAAATGGGAGGACGGGAGGAGCCAAAGAAGAGATAGGAGAAGAAAGGGGAGAGCCGGAGCCCTCGGGCCCTTGTAGCACCGTAGAGGAGCCTTGTTTAGCTTGCTTTGATGAACTTTTGAAGGCTTGTATGGTATGGAATGGGGTTCTAACTCCTAAGGCTTGAAGCTAAGAGGTAGAGAAGGAAGGCTAGGGGATCACACACACCTAACCTAGAGGCTTTTCATAAAAGGCAAGGGTGGGGAAGAGGTTTTTGAATTCTGGTTTTTGTATGGGAAGTGTGTACCAAAGGGAAAAAGATCTTCTCACTTTAAGCTCTTTCTCTCCTAGGTAAAAATTCTCAACCCCTAAACCAAGGGGTGGGGGCCTCTATTTATAGGAAATTGGGTCCATGACATTCTCATGAACTTCTAAGGCTCTGTGGATTCTTTGATTGGCTGGCCTTTGGGCTATTTGAGCATATGTTGAGCAGCAGATTGCTTCTTTTGCCATTTTAGGTGGATGTCAGCACGAAGACTGTAATTTATTTCTTATCTATAAAATACACTCAAAGCACATTATTAGTCAACTCAAAGTTTCATCCAAAGTCAGGTTAGGAGGTGAAAAATGGTATTTTTCACTGCTTAACAATGTGTCAAGACAGGCATCATCAAAGTGAAAAGGTACATCAATTACTAATAGATGGCATAGTGGTCTCGAGATTTTGGAAAAATCTTTGATAAAATTGCGATAGAGGCCGACATGGTCCAGGAAAGATCGAATCTGCCATACCGAAGTTGGTGGCGATAGATGTGCTATTACATCGATTTTAGCCCTGTCAACTTTTATTCCTCTTTTAGAGACAATATGCCCTAGGACTATGCCTTCTTGAACCATAAAATGGCTCTTCTCCCAACTTAGCACTAAATTATTGTCTGCGCATCTTTCTAAGGTGAGGGCAAGATGATCAAGACAAGAATCGAAAGTTCGGCTAAATACCGAAAATTTATCCATGAATACTTCAAGAAACTTGTCTATCATATTAGAAAAGATTACCATCATGCATCTTTGGAATGTTGTAAGGGCATTGCATAACCCAAGGGCATACGATGAAAAGCGAACATTCCAAAAGGACACGTGAAGATAGTCTTCTCTTGGTCGTCCTGGTAAACCAGAACGTGATTATACCCAAAATATCTGTCTGGACAGCAAAAATAATCTTGGCCCGCAAGTTTTTCCAAAATTTGGTCGATGAAGGGTAACGGAAAATGATCTGTGTGAGTCATTGAGTTGAGCTTCTGCTAGTCAAGGCATACACACAACACTGTAGTTTTGCGTAATGGTACCAATTCCCCGGCTGCATTTTCTTTCACAGTAATCCTAGATTTCTTTGCGACTACCTAGACGGGACTCACCCACTCACTGTCGGAAATTGGGTAGATAATACCTACATCTAATAGTTTCACAATTTCCTTTTGAACAACTTCCCTCATATTTTGACTTAACCTCCGTTGGCTTTCTCATGAAGTTTTAGCATTGTCCTCCAAATGAATATGATGCATACATACCAAGCCCTTTATTCTCAGTGACAGTCCATCCTATTGCATGCTTATACTTTACAAGTGTGGCCAATAATCTACTCTCTTATTCCTTGTTAAGAGCAGATGAAATAATTTTCGGGAGTGTTTCGTTAGGTCCAAGAAAAGCGTATTTTAGGGTATGAGGAAGTAGTTTCAAATCTAAGGATGGTGATTTTTGGATAGATGGTAGTAATGGTTCATTGGAAATAATGGGTAGAGGTTCTATCCCTGGTTTCCAAGTCTTGGATTGGAGTTCACATATAGAAGTGTCCATCAGATGAATCACTTCCTTCAGTTGGTGGTCTGGTTCTTCCATGTTCGTATACCATAATGCAGTCTGAAGCGCATCCTTTGATAAGACTAGAGGTAATGCTTCCTCTACTAATTCTTCAATTTCATCTATGCTGAAGCATTCTTTGTCGTCTATTGAAGCCATCTGGTTGGCTGCGGTGAAGATATTTAATAAAATTCACATATCTCTAAAAGAAACTTCCATTACCCTAGTTTTACAGTTTATACAGGCATTGGTCGTGGCCAAGAATGGTCTACCGAGTATAGCAGGAATTTGCATTGGAGATTTTGAATACGGTTCCATGTCCAACACCAGGAAGTCAACAGGAAAAACAAATTTGTCAACCCCAACCATTACATCTTCAATAATTCCTACAGGCCTTGTTTCTTATCTATCGACTAACTGAAGAGTTACTGACGTCGGCCTCATATCTCCTAGTCCCAATTTTGTGTAGATAGAGTATGGCAGTAGATTCACGTTGGATCTAAATCTAGAAGTTCTTTATTTATTGATTGATTGCCTATGATACATGTTATTGTAGGCACCCCAGGATCCTTAAGCTTAGGCAGAGTTCTAGCTAGCAAGACTGATCTTACTTACTCTGTCAAGAAAACTTTTTGCGAGACATTGTTTCTTCGTTCCCGTTTTTGCATACACATCTCTTTTAGGAATCGTGCGTAGGCTGGGGCCTGTTTTATTGCCTCCAAGAGGGGCAAATTGATCTTTATCTCTTTTAAGATCTCAATAATTTCTTCTAATTTTTTTGGATTTTTATCAAAAGGGGATGGTCAACCAAAAACATTTAGAAATGGTAACTTTGGCACATAGAGTACTTCGGTTAGAGGTTTAGGTGTGTCGTCTTCTTTATTTTCTATTTTTTTGTGTTTCTCATTTTATATTTTTTTTAGTTTTTCTTGTGGGAGAGTCTCTTCTTTGACTTCATTCCCTTTTCCTCTGGTCGTAAGGACAACTACTGGGGTAGGCATCTCTACTCTATTGTTGACAGCCTGACTACTCCTTAAAGTCTGAACAACTTGGACTATGGGAATTAGTTTCTGCGAGCTTGCTTGGTTACTCTCTCTTTCCTCCGACTGCGAGGCTACTTGCCCGATTTGAGTTTTTAGATTTGTAATGGACTAAGTGCAAGAGTGCAAGTTTTGAGAGATCTGAGACAACTGAGCTAATTCCCTATCGCGGTGGTGTGCATGTTGTTGGAAGTCCTGGAGGATTTTGCTTATAGTAGCACCATCGTTCCCATTCTGAGGAGATGGTTGTTGTGCAAAAGATTAGTATGGGCTATATGACTATTGGGGATTCAGGGAATGTTGTGGGTATGTATAAGATAATTCTTGTTAGGTTACCCTTGGGAAGCCATAAGGATTGTCCCACTGAAAATTATAAGAATTCTCAACACTACCCCACTCAGAGGCAATGGCCTGCTCTGTTTCCAACATAGCTGGATACGAAGGAGTAGTTGGGAATTCCATTGGGGGATGAGTCATAATAAGATTCGGCCAAGATGTTTCATCACGACCTTGCATCTTAAATAAAATATTATAATAATTTTTTTTTTTAAAGGCAGGAGAGACAAATCCGAGTCTCTAGTTTTTGTGGCTCGCAAAAGTGTTGAACCTTTGATTTGCTGCTCCAAAAAAACCTGGAAAAGCTTAAGAAGTGATCAAAGAAAATTAAAAGTATAAAGAAATATAAAAAGAGAGATAAATACTTGTTTTCTTAAACTAATATAAAATAAAATATAAAATCGGCTACCCCCGGCAGCGGAACCAAAAACTTGGTATTCTCTTTATATGTGTCTAATTAAGTATTAACCTATTGCAAGGGCACAATGAAAATTATAATACTAGCATAGGATCGTTCCCATGAGGATATATTTTATATTGTATATATATATATATATATTAATTTTCTAAAAACTTATATTTATGTTTTAAGATCCTAAATTACTTGAGAAATATAAATAAAGAATGATTTCATAAACTAAATTATAGAAAATAAATCCTAAATCCTCCTTCAGATTGTGGTCGTCAATCACAATCTTCAGCTATTGGATGTTTATAAATTTAAAATACCGTTACACTATATCTCAGTCTTCTAGATTTTGGGTGTCAATCAAAACTAGCATCATTCAATATAGATTTATACTAATCGTTAATCTACAAGAAATTTGGGTGTCAATCAAACTCTAGAAAATCAAAAATGAAAAATAAAAACCATTCACTAATCTGCAAACCTTAACCTGAGTCGTCAATTCAAATTCAAATCTGAAGATGTTTACAAAGCAGGAAATTGCAATAAAATAAACCTAAACTAGAAAACAATTAAAATTATATCTTTCACCCCTCAGCCATAGTCATCAATTGCTTCTGAGAAACTACAGATATCTACTCAAATCTACCAGCTCTCAATCCCAGTCGTCAATTGTAATCGAGGAACCTTGGATATCTAAACAAAACTACACTAATGATCGGAAGGAAACACAACTTCAGCTGTCAATTGATGCTAGGAATTTCTTCGATGGCTAATTCCAGTACCAGGCCCTCTTATTTATAGATTATAAGGGGTACAAAACTCCTAATTCTAATAAAAGAAACTACTAAAATAAAAGTTTCCTATTATAATTCTAATTCAAATTTTATCTTTCCTTGCTTTGGATAGTTAATGTACTTCTATATTATTTCCTTTATTTCAGCAGCAGAGTCATTTAAAAGTCTTCTTCGTCAATCTTCTTAGATCCGTGCTTGGCCAGACTTCTAAGTAAAGAATTCTTCTAATTTGGTGCATGGCGATGTAAGTTCTCACGTGATCAACAATAGTAATAGGCTCTCACTCTGTATAATCATAAATCACGATTTTCTATTCTTCATAGCTTCCTATAGAACGATTCTTTATTTTCTTTATGAGCAATCACTTTCTGTTATACTTCACTTTAACTTTGAACGAATTTCTTCTGAAGAATCGTAAATTATGATTTTCTACTTCTTCCTTTGCATTGTTTCACAAAATCGTAAAGTATAATTTTTCATCTTTTAGTAGGCGATGATTCGTCTTTTTTGTTCAATCATCTTTTTATTACTTTATGAGTTCATTTTTATGAATATTAATATTTTGGTTTCTCTTTTGTTGTTTTCCTTAATATCTGCACATCAGTAACTTATTAGTAACAAACTAAGTCCTAGCATTACTAACTTAAGGTTGATAAAATGGTATAATATGTGACTGATCGGTAAGGAGAAACAGTTAGAGGTTAGAGAACTACCTGAGTTGGGCTATGGTTAGGACCACAAGCTTCTCCTTTTTGAGATATTGGGTATGATTTTATACCCACCTGAGATTGAACTTTCACTTTCCAAAGCTTCAGCCTCGGAATACATTTCATCATTAACTTTAATTTATATAATCCTCTTAGCCTAGGAGGTGTATTCCGTAAAGTCATCAGAATCAACCTCACCCGGTGCGTGGTGTTGCACCGGTTCCTATTTAAGGGTCTCAAAGAGTTCCCAAGCATCCTCTGCAGTCAATATACAAAACATTCCACTACAGGCCACATCAATCATATATCGGGTTGCATCATTAAGGTCTTCAAAGAAAGTGAGCACAATTTTTCGGCGCATGACCCCGTGGTGAGAGCACTTGTGCAAAAGATCCTTAAGACGGTTCCAACATTCCTAAAGAGATTCTTCCATAAATTGATGAAATGTTATAATAAGATGTCAAATTCTATTCGTTTTGCAGATTGGAAAGAATTTCATATGAAACATGCGTTCCAATCCTTCCCAATTAGCAATTGAATTACTAGGCAAAGAGTTTATCCACTGCGTTCCCTCATCTCTAAGGAAATATGAAAACAACCTCAAACAAGTGGATGCTTCTGACAAGTTCTTGATTTGAACGATGGTGCATACTTCTAGAAACTCTTTTAGATGCAAATGGGGATCATCATCCATTAGCCCATGAAAACTAGGAAGTATTTAAAGCACATTGGCTATAATTTCAAAATTCCCATTACTGGCTACAGGGGGTACTTGAATACATGAGAGAGGGGAAAGAGGTGTCAGTGTGTAATACTCACCCAATGCTTTTGCCAAAAATTGGTCTTTTCCAGTTATAATGAATGGAGTTATAATAGAGTAGTGTGGATAAAAGAATTATTGTAAATGTCTTTTTTGTTTTTAGTTTTATCTTATTTTTATTTTAGAAAGTAGGGAGAGAAACAAATCTGGGCCTATAGCTTCTCTGATCAAGGGAAGTTGAAGCCCTGATTCGCTGACTCTGAATAAACCTACAAAAGCTTAAGAAGTGATCAAGAAAATAAAAATATAAAGAAAAAATAAAAAGTGTGATAAATATTTATTTTCTAAAAAGAAAAATATAGAATAAAATCCGCTTCCCCAGTAGTGGCACCAAATACTTGATGTGCTCTTTATGTTGTTCTAATTAAGTCTTAACCTATTACAAGCACACAATGGAAATTGAAATGCTAGTATAGGATTGTTCTCACGAGAAAGTGATTTATCTTTGTATTTCTATATTTTGAAAACTTATATTTATCTTTAACGTCCTAAACTATTGGAGAAATACAAATGAAAGAATGGTTTCTTGAACTAAAGTGGAAGAAAATAAATCCTAATCTTCAAACTTCTGGATCATGGTCATCAACCAGTCTCCTTCTGTTCTCAGATATTTATGAAATTAAAAGTACTGTTATACCATATATTAAGTCTCCTAGCATTGGTCGTCAATCAAAACTAGAATCCTATCAATACAGATTTAATTTAACCAACAACCTCCTAAAACTTTGGCATCAATCAAATTCGAGAAAATTGAAGATGAAAAAGTAAAAAGATTACACTAATCTGCAAATCTCAACCCGAGTCGTCAAATCAAATCGAAACTTGGAGATGTTTATAAAGCAGTAAATTACAATAAAAATAAATCTAAACTAAAAAGTAAAGTAAAAAATATATCTTTCACCCCTCAGCTACAGGCGTCAATTGCTTCTGAGAAACTACTGATATCTACACTAATATTCTAGCTCCCAACCCCAGTCGTCAATTATGATCGAGGAACCTTGGATATCTAAACTACTCTAAACTATTTTTTTGATCGAAAGAAAACCCAACCTTAGTTGTCAATTGATTTTGAGAATTCTTTTGATGAAATTATTCCTATGCCGAGCTCTTTTATTAATAGATCATAAGGAGTCAGTTTACAGTGTTCTAATCCTAATAAAAGAAACTACTAAAACATAAAAGATTCCTAAAATAACTCTACTTCCTAAATTTTTCTTCCTTCCTTTCAGTGATTGACGCGCTTCTGGACATTCTCCTTAACTTCAGTAACCAAGATCTTTAGGAGTCTTTCTTCATCAATCTTCTCAGATCCGTGATTTGTTAAACTTCTAATTCAAGAGTTCTTCTATTTTGGTGCATGACCGTGTAGATCTTCACATGATCAGCAACAATGAGAAGCTTCTATTTGTGAAATCGTAAAGCACGATTTCTCTCTTCCTGTTATAGCTTTCTCTCTGGACGATTCTATATTACGATTGATTCCCTTCTTTTGTATTGCCTTTTTCTTTGAACGTCTTTTGAAGAATCGTAAATTATGATTTCTTATTTCTTTGGCTTCGTTCAATCGTAAAGTACAATTTCTTAGCTTTCAGCAGCGTCGAATCGTCTTTTACCTTCCATAATTTTTCTTATTGCTTTATGAGTTCATTTCGACAAAGTTTAACACTTTGGTTCTTTTTTACTAATTTTTCTTAATATATGCACATCATTAGCTTGCTAGTAGCAAACTGGGGTTTAGTAGCATTAAGTTAGGGTGATAAAATGGTATATTCAGTGACTGATCAATTAGCCAAAAGAAGCACCTCTTCCTACAATTATAGGTAAGGAATGATCCCCGCCCTTGATGTGTCATAGCAGGTGGGAAGCTCGGAGAAGGAAGGCAGTCACTTATAATAAGAGTGCTCCTGAAGGGCTCTTTGACATAATTGATAATAATATTGATGGCATCTTTTTCTTTCATTGGGGTCCAGTTCGGGCTGCGAGTCTCCTCCAATGCCCTATGAAGTCTGTCAATTCTTCCTTGGGTTCTTCCTTCGTAGCTATCAAGTTACTGAGGTTGACTACTTCCTAGATTAGATGCTTGTACTAGTCAAGGAATTCACTAGCTAGGTCATCGAACATGAACACCCTATAATTTTTTCCCGAATTCGAGTACACTTGATTTCTACGTGCATTTTAGGTTCAACTGATTTACACCTGATAAAAAGGATTTAGCATTTCCTTTATATGAATTGGGTCTCTTTGGATCAGGACCCCAAAATAATCGGACTCCTTGTGTGAGATCCAGTAGGTAAGTCCAAGATCCTAGGCCCATTAGTTAACTGCCCCACTGATGTGACCCAATAGTGATAGGCTTTAAATAAGACCCGTTGTCAACACTCGAGAGACAGGACCCCATGAATCAGATCTGGTCCATGGGTTGCACCCATTAGAAACCTGGCCCATGACTTAAAGCCCCAAATCTGTGGCCTTTGGTCAAACTCATACACCAAACTGGGTGTATATGTACCACACCAAAACACCCCCTAGCCTTATAAGCTAGCATGCATGCGTAAGGCGTGCATGAGGGTTGATTGACAAGCACGAAAGAGGAGAGCTCCTCTCCTTTCATCTCCACCTTGAAGAAGCCTCCAAATCGACTGATATCTTCACCCTCGTCGATGAGATATCATGATTGCACAGAGAGATCATTCAACTCATTCTTGAACCGCAAGCTCATTCAAGCAAAGACCAAGATGATTCTAATGGGAGAGATTTTACGCGGAAAGTCAGAGGCCTTGCATGAGAGGAATTTGTTATGGTAAACCCTTATCCTTTGCTCCGTAAATCTATTTTCTAGGATTAGAATCAGTTGACATAAGGGTTAGAAGTTCATGCGACAAATTTAAGGAATCAGACATACGAGAGGCTTCAAAGCCAAGTGCTCATGGTCTGATGCTTCAAAATGCGTGCATGCATGAGCACACGAGTGTTTGGAGACTATATTTTCATAAATTAGACCTGATTGAGTCATGTTCTAGGATTTCATGCTTCGAAACCTCGTGAATCAGACCCACATGGAGTCTAGGGTGAAATTATGTCAATTTTCGAAGTCTCGGATCATGCCTTGTGTAATCGTAATAGGATAGGAGTCAATGTATAGCACGATTGTATCGTGTATGCCTTCGTTTCGCCTTTGAAAGGAGGACTTTACACATGAAGATCGAGTTTCAGAACCATGAGGTAAAATAGAGAACTAGCAGGTTGTTAAGGCTCACTGTGGCGAGTGCTACCTTGAAAACAACGCTTATTGTGGCTTTGGAAAATTTTGCTGCAACGAGATGGCTTGAAGGGTGTGGCACCGGAATGGCTTGTCGCGGTGACATGCAAGCTTTCCACGGCGAGGTATACTCTATTGTGGACCTTGGGGTTTTGGGTTTCTATGCCTCGAGAGGGCTTCGTTCGGCAATGTATGTTTCATTAATCATTAGGTTATATGCTATGCATGATTTAGGGTGTATGCAAGGACCCATTTGCCAAAGGATTGACCTTGATTTGTGCGCTTGACTTTTAAGAATTCGACATTAAGGTAGGGAGATCTCATTGAAAAGGTATTTGTTTTGACCACATTTTTACTTATGTTTCAGCCATCTTTTTAATGATTGAAATCTCTGCATATGATTTCTGATTTGTTTCTTTACATGAACATGCACTTTGACATCTTGCTTGCATATGACCATCAAGTCCGTTCGATAATTTCCATTCCCATTTCATGTGTATGTTCTTGCTCATTGTAAATATGTTATGCCTTGTGATTGTGTGCAATTGAGGAGTGAAGCCTCCATGAGAGGGGTGGAGTCCCCGGGGTTTTAACCTTGTGTCTGCTATGGATTGCTCAATTCCTGCTACTAGATGCTTTGACACAATACTCAACTCATGCTTGTGGTTAGATGTGAGTGGAGTGGAACCTCCAAGCGAGGGGTGGAGTCTCCGGGACTACGACCCTGTGTCTGCAACGGATTGCTCTATTCCCGCTACGGGATACTCACACTAATAATACGTAATTTGTATGTAATATGATGTAGCTATGTGTTCGCCTTGTACAACCTCGTTCCCTTGACATGATAAGCAAATCAGTCCGGTTTTCTTAATACGAAATTGTGTATAATCTTGCACGTCACTTGCATTCATGATACAATATGTCTTAAGATCATATTTTGAAGCATGTGTTTTAGGTCAGTATGTTTTCAACACCATAATATTCACATCATTTACTTCACTATGCATCTATGCCTTAAATTAGAATGATAAAGTATTATTTTTCACTGTTTATATCGCTACTGAGCTTGGACTATAGCTCATTCCCGACTATATGTCACAGCTGCGGAGCTGACCCCGTGAAAGATTCAGAACAAGAAGAAGATCCGGATTATACGCCTAGGGATGAGGAGAAGCTGCCCGAGGAGTACCATCGGTAGCCGAGCTGTGTTGAGAGCTTGAGGGCTCGAATATTTTTTGGAAACTTTGTCCTACGGAACCATAATTTGGGATTTTGTAAATGAAGATAATTATTTTTTCTCTCCATTGTTTAGGTGAAGGACAACCTTCATCGGTGGATATTTTGGTATAGATTTGATGGATGTGAATAGTTAGTTTTAAGAATTTATGTGCTATTTAGTTTGTTTGCTTTCGCTCTGCTACTTCTGTTGTGTGCTTTGTTTCAGCACGCATGCTTGCTTACCAAACTATTAAATGGCTCGGTCCTTCCAATCATTTAATTTGGGAGGATTGAGCTTTTTAAAATGAAGTAAATACTTTGATACCATGTTACACTATGCCTGAGATCCTGCGCTAGATTTGATGGCTCGGGTTTTGGGGTAAGGAAATCAGGGTTGTCACAGGTGGTATCAAAGCATAAGTACTAGATTCAATGTACTATGGTAGAGTGGATCCATTGTGCCACCGTGTGTCATTAGGAATACCAGAGACTTGGTCTGAATACCTGTAAGACTAAGGTTCGATATACAGAGCTAGGACTTAAGTAGAAGTAATGGTATTAGTATTAGAATTGAGACCTTAATCTTAGAGTCGATCTAACTTAGAATTGGTTGACCGTGACAAGTCAATATGCTGCCTCGACGGGGAAGATCTAGAGCTGTCAATATAGGAGACACCACAAACGGAGAAGGTGTTGTTTCGGGAGTAAATGCAATCCCTATAAACAACAACCTCAACAATGCATCTGGAGCAAATGAAATCCCCATAAACAACAACAATGCAACAAGAACAGGGTAATGCTCCAAGAAACGATAACAACTAACAACTATTAGAAATTGTCGTAAATGTTGTGGCATTGCTTTTGGAGAGGCGTCACCCATTGGGATTTCAGGAGTTCAGGAGGATGAGGCCTCCTAGCTTTTATGGACAGATTGATGGAAGCAGAATAGTGGTTGAATCAGATTGAAAATCTTACTGAGGATCAGGTGCACAGAAGAAGAGAAGGTCATTTGGGCCTCATTCCAACTCGAGGGTTAAATAGACCCTTGGTGGAAATCAGTTGAGAGAACCCGACTGTTACGGATGCCTTGGACGTGGGCAGAATTTATTAACACATTCTACGAGAAGTATTTCCCGGCACTAGAGAAACTTCAATTAGAGATATAGTTTGTGAATTTAGTGCAAGGATCCATGACCGTGAGAGATTGCAAGACAGAGTTCACTCGCTTGTCCCATTTCGCAGCCGCATTAGTGGCCGATGAGTTGATGAAAACTCAAAAATTTGAGTATGGTTTGAAACCAATTATTACAAACCAATTATTAGAGGAAGGATAGCCTTGTTTGATCCAATGACATATGAACGAGTAGTGAGATTGGCCCTTATAGGTTAAAGAGACGTTGAAGATACTTATAGAAGGAGGGATGAGCAAGTGAAGAATAGGAAAACTCAATCCTCAACATTTGTGTCAGAGCAGGCTAGCAAGAAGCCTAGATATTTGATGTCGCCACCATCACAGCCTATTACTACGACAGCATCAAGGTCATTCGATCCTACAGCTCTACCACCTTGACCTCTGAGACCTATTAGTGCATCGAGTCCGAAGATTATGAGTCCACCAAGAGCACAACCAGCTGCAACCAACCACCCTACTTCTCATATGGCTTCCTCCACACCAAAGGAATCGTGGATAAAGTGTGGGAAACCTCACAAAACTGAGGAATGTTGGAAGGCAAAGGGAGCATGCTTTAAATGCGAAAAAATAGGGCATAAAACTAAAGAATGCCCAAAGATGAAGGGATAAGCAACCGTGAGGACAACTACTCAGAGATCTTTAAGGCTTACAATGCAAGGCCGGGAATATGCGGTGACAACTCAAGACCCACAAGCTAACAATGATATCATTCAAGGTATAAAAATTCCTTATTATTATTTAGTTCAAACTCTTCACGTTTTAGATGAAGAAGGTGCTTTAGATAAACTTGTCATTACTACTTCACTACTTGTAATACTAGGACAATTGCATATGTACTTACCACTCAATTACTCACACTCATACATGGAAAATCAAGTATTATACCGATGTATTTCAAGAGTGATAACGCGATGGATATCTGCTCTCACAAGGCTTGAGTGTTGATTGACTCGAGTTCTACCCACTCTTTTGTAACCCCTTAGTTTTCGGTGGAATTGTGCATTGAGCCAAAACTTTTGGAATTCGTGCTGACAATTGTAGTCCCAACCGGGAAGTCTATGAGGACAGATCACGTATGTCGGTCCGTGGTCGCCCTAATTGATGGTCATGAGACCAAGGTAGAACTGATTCTACTGGACATGCAAGGATTTGATGTCATCCTTGGCACGGATTGGTTGTCTGAGCACCACACCGTTGTCGATTGTCTGCAGAAAATCCTCACCTTCAGACCAAGGAAGGGAAAATCCTTCAAGTTTTACGGTACCCAATTGAACATCGCACCCTTGTTATCAGCCATTAGAGCTGAAAGATTACTGAACAAGGGCTGTCAAGGTTATCTGGCATTCTTATAAGACCAAAGAGAAGGAGAAATAAAAATTATAGATATGCCTATCATCTATGATTTCCCTGACACGTTCCCTGAGGAACTCCCTAGTCTACCACCTGATAGAAAGGTGGAATTTGTAGTAGACTCAGCTCCCGACACTGAACCAGTATCGAAGGTGCCATACCGTATGGCACCTGCTGAACTACACGAGATGAAAGAGCAGTTGTATGAACTTCTTGACAAGGGATTCATTCTCCCGAGTGTATCTCCATGAGGAGCGCCTGTGCTATTTGTCAAAAATAATTATGGTTCATGCGTCTATGAATCGATTATAGACAGCTGAAAAAATTGATGATAAAGAGTCGGTACCCGCTTCCTAAAATCGACGATCTATTTAACAAATAACAAGGAGCGAAGTTCTTCTCTAAAATCGATTTGAGGTCAGGTTATCACCAAATGAAAGTGAAAGCTGAGGACATTCCGAAAATAGCTTTTTGAACCTAATACGACCATTATGAGTTTATCATCATGCCATTCGGGCTAGCCAATGTGCTCACATATTTCATGGACCTCATGAACTGAGTGTTTAAGCCTTATTTGGATAAGAGGGCAGTGGTATTTATCAACGTTATTCTCATTTATTCAAGGTCGAGAGAAGAACATGAACATCATCTACGGTTAACACTCCAAACTGTGTGAGAATTCAATTTGTATGCAAAGCTCAATAAATGTGAGTTCTGGCTAGAGCAAGTGAGTTTCCTTGGTCATGTTATCTCAGAGGCTGGTATAGCAGTAGACCCGGCTAAGATAGAAGTGGTAGTGAAATGGGAGCAGTCCAGATCGGTCACCGAAGTTGTAGTTTTTTAGTGTTTGCCAGATATTACAGAAGATTTGTTGAAGGATTTGGGAAGTTGGTTGAACCACTCACATGTCGCACCCGCAAAACTTTGAAATTTAAGTGGACTAAATTATGCGAGCAGAGCTTTCAAGAGTTGAAAAGGAGATTGACCTCTACACCCGTACTCACCCTACCATCAGGCATTGGGTGATTCACTATGTTCAGCGACGCGTCCCATAATGGTTTAGGCTATGTATTGAATCAACACGATAAAGTTGTGGCATATGGATCAAGGCAGCTGAACGACCACTAAAAGAACTACCCCACGCATGACCTGAAGCTAGCAGCGGTCATCTTTGCTTTAAAAATCTTGAGACATTATCTTTATGCTGAAACCTTTGAGATTTTCACCGACCACAAGAGCCTCAAATACCTATTTACACAGAAAGACTTGAATCTGAGGCATAGGAGATGGATGGAGTTCCTGATAGACTACGACTGCACCATCCAGTACCATCCAGGGAAGGCAAACATGGTAGCTTATGAACTTAGCCAAAAATCTTCTTCTCAGCTATCACACCTTATGACAAGGATCCACAGATGGCATCTACTTGAGGAGATTGTCTCATGTGGCACTACATTCGAAGTGAAAACTTTGGGAGCTCTGATAGCTAACATAAATGTATGATCCACACTCCTCGATAGGATTAGAGAACTCCAGTTGACTGATATGGAACTCATGGCTATTAGACAAGAAGTAATCGGTGGAAAATAGCCAGAGTTTTATATTAGGGACGACGGTTCCTTGCTATTCAAAGATAGACTATGCGTTCCGGTTGATGTTGATCTAAGAAAGGAAATTCTAGAGGAAGCACACAAGTCCATGTACGCTATTCATCCAGGCAGCACTAAGATGTATAATGACCTCAAGAACAATTTCTGGTGGAAAGGACTGAAAAGAGATATCGCAGAATTTGTAGTAAGATGTTTGGTTTGCCAACAAGTTAAGGTCGACCATAGACGTCCTACTGGTTTATTACAGCCACTACCAATTCCCGAGTGGAAATGGGAAAATATTTCTATGGACTTCATACTTGGGTTGCCGGGAACTCAGAAGGGATATAATGAAATTTAGGTAGTTGTCGACTGATTAACCAAGTCAGCACACTTTCTCCTTTATTGTACACGCTACACAGCCCATAAGCTAGCTGAATTATATTTGAAGGAGAAAGTGAGGTTGCATGGCGTACCATCAAGCATTGTATCGGATCAAGACCCCGTTTACACATCGTAGTTTTGGCAGTGATTTCAACAAGGGATGGGTTCCAGATTGGAGTTTAGCTCGGCTTTTCATCCTCAAACTGACTAGTAAACGAAAAGGGTAAATCAAGTCATTGAGGATATGTTGCGGGCCTGTATGCTAAACTTCCAAGGATCATGGGAGAAACACTTGCCCCTGGTCGAATTTGTGTACAATAATAGTTACCAATCGAGCATCGGGATGGCTCCTTTTGAAGCACTATATGGCCGACGATGTAAATCTCCACTCAACTAGGAGGAGGTTGGAGAACGCGCACTATTAAGCTCAAAACTCAATGAGAGCACCAACAAAACCGTTTGATTCATACGTGAATGACTAAAGGTAGCTCAAAGCTGACTTAAGAGTTATGTTGATCTTAAGAGATTAACAGTTTAGTTTCAGGTAACCTATTTGCACAATGTTATCTTACATTCAAGTTAAATTTGTATAGTGCTAACGAGCTTGTTCTCGTCAGGTTGGAGATCATGTATTCATGAAGATCTCACCGACCAAAGGCATAATGCAATTTGGCTGGCGAGGGAAGCTTAGCCCTTGATATATTGGCCCTTTTGAAATATTGGGTCATGTCGGCGAAGTAGCCCATCGCGTTGCCTTGCCGCCGTAGTTGTCTAGCATCCACAACAGCTTCCACATGTCGATGTTGCGAAAGTATGTGATAGATGTGTCACATATATTGGACTACCAGCCAATCGAAGTCCAAGAAGACCTGGCATTGGTTGAAGAACTGGTGAAGATTTTAGACCGAAAGGAACATACCTTGAGAATTAAACGAATTCCTTTGATCTTAGTCCAATGGCACAATTACTCCACTACCGATGTGACGTGGGAATGTGAAGACGAAATACGTGATAAGTACCCACAATTGTTCAATTGAGCAAGCCCTGACGGTGATTTGGTGTTAATGATCAAACGTGTCTCATGTGTGTACAATTGTAATCAAGCGTTAAAATGTAATCGGAAAATTTTCTTTATGATGTAAAAATAGGGATGTAATGGCATATACCATTTTAGAGATACTGTACCATAGTATACAAAGTAGAAAATTTTGGTTTATATCATAAACAAACCCTCGCACAGCCATTAACCGATGCTAGCTAGCCTATGCACCTTGCCGCAATGTGATCACTGCTCGCCGTGACGTGAGCTTCAACTCATAGCCCACCGCGGTGAGAACTTAAAGTCACTGCAACGATTGTTAAATATTAAAAGGGGCCTGAGAAACCTCATTTCATCATTTTGGGAATTTCTAGAACCTGGGCCCCTCTCTCGTCACCTCTCCCACATGAACTAATGCCTTTTGCATTCAAATGGCCCATTTTCTCGTGTCAAAACCCTCCAAACTTGAGGATCGACGTGCCCAAGCTTCACCGAATCTAAATTCCTTCGATTCAACCCATTTCATGAGGTAAAACCCTAAAGCCTCCCCATTTCAATTTCCATTTAGTTTTCTTTTTCATATTTATGGCCCCAAAGAAACTGGCCGCGTGTAAGCCTCCCCCGGTCTGATCTAAACCTTCGAAACAAGCCAAGGGCAAGGCCTCGGCTAGTTCAGAACCTCCACCGACTCGAGAACAACCCAACTCGCGATGGGATGCCAAGATGTTTGGGGTAGAATGGTTTTTTAACCCACTGTACTTCAAAGATGAGGAAACATCATTTATGTCAATTAATTACTTTAGGAGGGCAAACTTGGAAACGTTATTCCAACCATTCCATGCACACTACTATCCACAGATTGTCAAACTCTTCTTCCATAACCTGGATGTTGATCGAGATGGAAGACTTTATACGACTATAGAAAACCGAGTGTTTAAGTTTTATCAAGATTGCATAGCCACAGCCATGGGTGTCCCGTTAATGTATCTAGAAAATTTGGGATTAGTGCCACCAAACCTTGACAAAGTGCCCTTTTACCAAATAATCACGAAAATGACACACGTACAACACGGGCTCGGTTAATCCGTAAGGAGATCAACGTTTCCATCTATGATGTGGTGGATCAACATCATCTTCCGATGTAACCTCTACCCTCTGAGAAAATAAGAAGAGAGAGTAGGAATATTACTGCAAGCCCTATTCGCAATTTATGAGGACAAATGGTTTGATGCGACTGATGTAGTCATCGAGGGGCTAATTCACGCCCACAACCAAATGTTAGAAACAAGGAAGAAACCATCGGATACTATGCCATATGCACACCTCATATCATGACTCGTCGAGGATTACCAGGATGAGGTGGCTAGCTATGACCTATCGAAGGATGAAGTGCACCGATTCGACAACATCAAACATTTTGGGATCGAAGAATCGATAGGGAATCAGAAAAAGATGAATAGGAGGATACGGGACCTACAATGTGACAGCCCGAATTTTGGCACCCCGAAACCCGTGCCATCAGCACGATCATCTTGACCGTGCCCTTTAACTAAGCACGGAACACTGGTATATCAAGCATAGAAAAGTATAATAAACGAGTTTGCAGAATTTAAATCTATATTAATTAACTTCCCAAAAGACAGTTCTACCCTCATGCCTCTGCATGAATGGAGAACCGATCCGAACCATCGATGATAGAAATCATCACGGATGGTTCGTCCCAAAAGAGAAATCCCAACTCCTTATATACATGATTTTAAACAGAATCAAGGCTTGACATACCAAGCCGTACAAAACCTCTCCAAAAATCCCTCAAAGTGGCACAACGGAGTCCTCTAGAAGAAGTCCTCTGGAGGTGGCTCCAACTGCCACCGGCCGCAGCAGGTCCCGACTCCACGGATCAGCCTCTCAAGCCTCTAGGGTGAGCTACATCCTAGCTCAATAGGGAACGAACACAGTTGAACATATAAATTATGACTCACATATATTCCATGATATGCTATGCATGATGTGTCTATGCACGATTGTTAATGAAAGCAGTTAAAAGCATTTCGTTTCTTGTTGATTACTTATATTTTCATTTACTCATGAATGATGCTGAAAAGGCCTAAAGCAAAACTTAAACTTTCAACTTAAGTAATCCCCGAGCAATATAGCATCGAGCCCCAATGAGATACCCATCATCGTCATCTATATAGACAATTTTAACCGTATTCCCTGGGAATACAAATAGTACCCAAGCCACTTTCCCCTAGGGATTGGTGGCGGGGTTTCACTTGTCTCAATCAACACCCCTGGGGTGTGCTTACTATGTACGGATAAGCCTCCGACCGGTTTGGCCTACAGATATTGCATTACGGATATCCCGCCGTCGTCGTGGATATCCCGCCACTCAAATAACAAAAATATCGGTGCCTTACATATAGTTATTTACCGTGTAATTGTGCTATCTTATATCAGTTAGGCCCTATCAAACATGATTCAATCCTTGGATACCTCCCTGGGATGTATCCACTTACTTGCATCACACCTGATGCTCTTATCTCTTTACTTCTTCATCCCCTGGGGATGGCTCATTATGATTACTCTTATGGGTGTCACACACACACACTTTTCACAAATTCTTAAGAAATAAACATTTGAATTGAGTTCTATTTCACTACATACATGCTCTTGTAAAATAAAGTACATGTTCAAGGTGTTCCCTACCTCAAGTCTTCATTTGATCAATGCATCAAGGTCCCACGTGGCTCCTTGTGCACAAGTCCACACGTACCACCTATGGTACCACATAACAGGTGAAACACATCACAAGGGATGCAATAAAGAAGGTATAAGATCCTCCAAGAATCTTAAAGTCAAACCCAAAAGTCAACATAATTTATGTCAGTCGATTAATCGAACTTCAAAATCGATTAATCGAATCTGATTCGATTAATCGATTTCCAAAATCGATTAATCGAAGGTCAATATCGATTAATCGAAGCAATTTCGATTAATCGAAATTCTCCTTTTCGCAAAGTCCATTCTCAGTTCGAACAGTCGAGTTTTCATTCGATTAATCGAATCCAATTTCGATTAATCGAAATTCTTCTTTTCGCAAAGTAATTTCGCATTGACGATTGAAGTTTTCATTCGATTAATCGAATCCAATTTCGATTAATCGAAATTCTTCTTTTCGCAAGGTAGACTCTCAGTTCGAACAGTCGAGTTTCACAAGTTGATTAATCGATTCCAAATCGATTAATCGAAAACTAAAATCGATTAATCGAAATCCCATTTCGATTAGTCGATTTTCCTTAAGTCATTTCCTCCAACCCCTGGGGTCCACTAGAGGTTCTCAGTCGATTAATCGATCCCCAAATCGATTAATCGAAATCCAAAGTCGATTAATCGAAATTAAGTTCGATTAATCGAAATCGGGGTCCTCTGACTTTTCAACTTCCTGGCCAATTTCGATTAATCGAAACCTAATTTCGATTAATCGAAATTGTCAGATTCAGCCCCTTTTCGAGCTGTTCTTCCTAATCTTCTTCCACACTTTTTCTTCTATTTTTCTAAGCCATTATCCTAAGATTTAAACTATTTTCAACTACCATTTAGCCTCTATAATCTATGCATTTGATTTACAAAATTTTACCTTGAATCAATCTCAAATTGATTTCAAATCTAGGGTTGGAAGGCTAGGGTTCCAGCTTTAGCTTTTCAGCGGATCCCTTGCGTTGAATCGGCCTCTTTAATACTTGAATCCTTCCTTCCTCAACTAGCCTTTACTCCTTGCATTAATCACTCTTTTTACTCTCTCTCTCTCTTCTTTACTCTCCTTCAACAACCCAAAATACCCATCTAGGGTTATTAAACCCTTTTATCCCTCTCTTAGTTTGTGTGTTGAGCACATGCACCTCAATAGGTATATGCGACTTCATATTTACAACACACACCACGCAGTCACTCAAGCTATCACATCTCGTCCGTTCATCACATCCTATGCTAACTCTTGATCTCCTGATTGGTCAAACTTGTGACCAATCGGGCATGGATCCCGAGGTCATAGTTTTGCGTGATTTTTCGGGCTATTACATCCTCCCCACCTTGGGAATTTTCGTCCTCGAAAATAACCCAAGGCATGGCTGTCTGGGTCTCTTTCTCTATTTCCCCCCCCCCCTTCTCACACTCCAGGTGAGGTGGTCGAGGAGACCCAGAGGCATTTAAGCATTCACACATTCACACAGACAAGTATGGAAGTAAAATATAACAAAAATGCTTAATGTCACAAAAATTGGATTTGTATTAAAGATTGAAAAATTTTACAATGCCAACAAGTGGCGTACAACAAAATACATAGGTATACAGTCAAAATGCAAAATACATATAAACTCAAACAGTCCCCTCGCCAGGCTGATCGGGTGCTACAGTGGCTGGTGGGTCTGCTGGAGCTGGCTCTGGCTGCGGTGGTGGCGATGGTGCTGGCTGCGTCTCAGTCGGCGGTGCAGACGTGGATGTAGAAGGAGCCGCGTCTGTGGTGGGATGGAAGACGGGTCCTCTATGGAAGGCGGTGCGTCCAGCCGTCCACTCCTCCTCCTGGGCGAGGTAGCGGCGGTAGTCGGTCGGGTAGATGTGGCGGAGTGTGTGGAACATCAAAAAGTCCATCCGTCGGTTCATCCGGTCGTTGTTGGCCTCCATACGAGCCAACACGTCCTCGATGGTAGGACCGGATGGGGCGGCGCGCCGGCGGTAGGATGAGGTGGGTGTCGCGGGCGCGGAGTGTGCAGGTGGTGTCGGTGAGGCTGTGGTGTGGGAGGGAACCCTCTCCACGGATGGCTCTGCTGCGGCAGGGTGTGCCCCACCCACGGGTGGGTCCTGCTGAGGTGGTGGGGGTGGTGGCGGTGCTACTGCTGCTGCTACTGCTGCGGCTGCTGCTGCTGGGGCGGGAGCGGGACCCGGAGCTGGTAGGGTCCGCTTTAGAAGGTTGTAGCTACGGGTCCATGAAGACTTTGTAAATGTCTTCACGCGATCCGTAGCCCTCACCTCGTGAGGTGAGATGGTGTAGGATGGCTCGTTGGAGTAACACTCCAACATGCTCGAAATGAGCCTAGCATACGGCATCTTCTCCTTGGGCCGCATGTTGCCCTTCATCAACTTTCCTTTGATGTACTTCATCCCTTCTAGGATGACTAAAGTAGCATCAAACCATCGGCCACAGAAGGCCGCATAAAGTGCATGTTGCACTTTGTCCACGCGCTCAGTGTCGTGGCGCATCGGGTAAAGGTTGCACTTGATTATGGAATCAAGCATCCACATGTATGGTGGGAGGTCAACCCTCTTAACGGAGGAGCCCGACCCCTTTTTCCCGTTGGTCATACGGGTCATGACTTCCTCAAAACGGGGTTCCTCCTCAAAAGGTGGGAAAAGAGTGGTCTCCGGGGTGAACTCGAGGTAACACTCGAGTACCTCGTGGATGTGGTGGCGGGTGATCGTATAGAGACGACCCTCAATCTTGGTGATTATGCAATCATCTGTAGGGCCGTCTACGAGCCCTTGGTAAAAGAGTCTAACCAATCTAGGGTAGTAAGAACCCCGGATTGGTTTTAGAAGGTTGCCGAGTCTGGCATTATTTAGGTAGTTTCGAGCCCATTGGGTCTCGCCCGGCACATCGGGATTTGTGAAAAGGGTAGGGTCGATTATGTATTCAACCTCAAAGGTCTTTGCCGCCCACCATTCATTTGGTTGCTCGACATTGGTGGGTGGCGGTGGCATGGGGGTGGATTCGCGGGAAGACTCGTGCATGGATGCGCTCGTCGAACCGGTGGTGGTCTCCGATTCCGATGGTGATGGAGTCCTCACCGGCGATGGGGTAGGTGGTGGTGGTGCGGCGTTCTTACGCCTAACCGGTAGCTTGGAGGTTGCCTTCTTCGAAGACAATCGGGTTTTAGGCGGCATGGTTTGTGAAATACAAAAAAATCTAAGGTTTCCTTAATTCAAATTGAAAAGACAACACAAATTTAGGGTTTACCGTGGAGTTTCGATCTAAAATTGGCGGTCTTGGTTCGGAATCGACGAAAGAAACCCCAAAAACCCTAGCTGTCTTGACCGGTTGGAGAAGAGGAAGGAGAAAGAGGAATGGCGCCCGAGTTTAAGAATTTCGAATGGGTACCAAAACCCTAACTCCAATATATATAGCCCGCGGCTCGATTAATCGAAATCCAGAATCGATTAATCGAGATTCAAAATTAGGTTAAGCCGCGTAAAATCGATTAATCGATTTCCCAAATCGATTAATCGAAAGTCAAATTCGATTAATCGAAACCATTTCGATTAATCGAAATCGTGTCTGTTTAAAATTTTAAAATTTTGAGCTCACTGGCGCGAGCCAGTCGATTAATCGAAATCCATTTCGATTAATCGAAATTCCAAAATCGATTAATCGAGTTTCACTTCGATTAATCGAAATCGTGTAGTAACTTCTCAATTTCCAGAATTCTTTAAATAATCGATTAATCGAAATTCATTTCGATTAATCGAAACTTCAAAATCGATTAATCGAAACTATCTTCGATTAATCGAATTGTCTGTGTATTCAATTTTCTTCCAATCTCTTAAGTAAATCGATTAATCGAAAATCTAATTCGATTAGTCGAATTTTCCAAAATCGATTAATCGATCCTAATTCGATTAATCGAGATCATAATTCGATCAATCGAAATTGCATTCTATGTGTATTCTAATTCTAATTTTCATTTCCAGTCACTGGCACATGCCAGTCGACTAATCGAACAAAATCGATTAATCGAAATTCCAGATCGATTAATCGATTTGAAATTCGATTAATCGATTTTGCCCAATTTCTTCAGAATTTCAATTTCTTTATTCCTTTTACTATTTTTGACAATTTATGACAGATTGGATCAAAATTTCTATTGAATTACAAGCATAGTGGAGATTTCACAAACATGTTTGTGATTTTCATTAAATTCTCACGTCGTTGGAAACAAGGCTGGATATTGTTCTCTCACATCGGCCTCTCGTTCCCCAGTAGCCTCTTCTTTAGGATGGTTGTTCCACCGAACAAGCACTAAGGGAATCACTTTAGTGCGCAGTACTTGTTCTTTTCGATCCAAGATTTCCACTGGTTCCTCTATCATGCTCATGTCCTCACACATCTCTATAGGTTGCTTTCCTAACACATGAGACGTATCATTCACGTACTTCCTGAGCATCGATATGTGGAAAACATTATGTACTCGATCAAATAGCGGTGGTAAACCAATGCGATATGCAACTTCACCTACTCATCCCAAAATTTCGAACGGTCCAACATAACGTGGACTTAACTTCCCTCTCTTGCCAAATCTCATTACACCTTTCATAGGTGACACTTTCACAAACACATGCTCGCCCACTTTATAGTCAACACTAGTCCTCTTCATATCGGCGTAACTTTTCTGTCTACTCTGTGCTGTCTTCAACCCTTCTCTGATAATTCGGACAACAGTGGCGTTGTCTTCAAGCAGTTTCGGTCCTAATACAAATTTCTCACCTGTTTCCTCCCAATTGAGAGGTGACTTGCATCGTCGTCCATACAGAGCTTCATACGGTGCCATGCCAATGCTCGTTTAAAAACTGTTATTATATGCGAACTCGAGCATCGGTAGATACTCATCCCAGTATCCTTGCATATCAAGCATGCACGCCCTGAGCATGTCTTCTATCACTTGATTTACTCGCTCTGTCTGCCCATAAGTTTGAGGATGGAAAGCTGAACTAAAGTCTAGCCGTGTTCCCATTCCTTCTTGAAATTTCTTCCAAAACTTGGACGTATATAGCGGATCACGATCTGAAACTATGCTGCTTGGAATACCATGTAATCTTACAATCTCCTTCATGTATAAGTCCGGTCTTCTGCGTATATGTAGTATTGTACGGTGAAAAGTGCGCTGATTTGGTCAATCGGCCTACGACGACCCAAATGGCATTGTGTCTCTTGGCAGTACGGGGTAATCCAACAATGAAATCCATCGAGATCGATTCCCACTTCCACTCTGGTATTGGTAACGGTTGCAATAGTCCAGCAGGATGTCTATGATCAACCTTCACCTGCTGACAAGTCAAACACCGTGACACGTACTCGGCCACGTCTTGCTTCAGTCCTCTCCACCAGTAGTTCTTTTTCAAATCTTGGTACATTTTGGTGCTACCAGGGTGGATAGCATAATTTGACTTATGGGCCTCATTAAGAATCGTTCGTCTTAGATCGACATTGTCCGGAATGCATAGACGGCCCTTAAACAATAAAGAACCATCTTCTTTTAATGAGAAGTCCGACCTGATGCCTTCACTCACGTCTTGATGAATCTTTGTTAATGTCGGATCTTTCATCTGTAGATCGTGGATATGCTCAAATATCAGCTTCTTGATATGTTAGCCAAAAAGGATCCAGTGTCCTTTGACTCAATGTTCGCATCATAGATTGCCAGGTCTTCCAATAATTTCCATCGGTGCATACCCAAAATCAAAGAAGCTAACTGAGCTGAACCCTTTCGACTCAATGCATCGGCTACTACATTCGCCATGCCTGGATGGTATTGTATGGAGCAATCATAATCCTTGAGGAATTCCATCCACCTGCGCTGTCTCATGTTGAGCTCTTTCTGTGTAAACAAGTATCGGAGGCTCTTATGATCGGTGAAAATTTCAAATGTCTCACCATACAAGTAATGTCTCCAAATCTTCAGCGCAAAAATGACTGCTGCTAGTTCTAAGTCATGAGTCGGGTAATTTTTCTCGTGTTCTTTCAGCTGTCTTGATCCGTAAGCTATCACCTTCTTGTGTTGGTTGAGCACACAACCTAGGCCATTGTATGACGCGTCGCTGTACACGGCGTATCCTCCACTGCCTGAAGGAATCGCTAATACTGGAGCTGAAGTGAGTCTCGTTTTGAGTTCTTGAAAACTCTTCTCGCATGCCTCACTCCACTCAAACCTTGAATCTTTTCGTGTCAGCTTTGTGAGAGGTCCCGATATCTTTGAAAACCCCTCAACGAAACGTCGATAATAGCCTGCTAAGCCCAGAAAACTTCGGACATCGGTCACTGTCTTTGGCTGCTCCCATTTAACTACTGCTTCTATCTTAGCTGGATCTACCGTGACACCGTGCTTTGAGACGACATGTCCCAAAAAGCTAACTTCTTCCAACCAAAACTCACACTTGCTGAGTTTGGCGTACAATTGGTGTTCACGTAGCGTCTGTAGAGCAATCCTCAAATGTTCTTCGTGTTCCGTCTTGGATTTGGAGTATATCAGTATATCATCAACAAATACTACGACGCAGGAGTCCAAGTGTGGTTTAAACACTCGGTTCATCAGATCCATAAACGACGCCGGAGCATTCGTCAATCCAAACGGCATCACAAGAAATTCATAGTGTCCATACCGCGTCCGGAAAGCTGTCTTCTGAATGTCTTCGGCTTTGACTCGCAACTGATGATACCCAGATCTCAGGTCGATCTTGGAAAAATACCTTGCTCCTTGCAGTTGGTCGAATAGATCGTCTATTCTAGGCAAAGGGTAGCGGTTCTTCACAGTGAGTTTGTTCAATTGTCGATAGTCAATGCATAACCGCATTGACCCATCCTTCTTCTTGACAAACAAGACCGGTGCTCCCCATGGAGATACACTTGGTCTAACAAACCCCTTGTCCATAAGCTCTTGTAGTTGTTCCTTTAATTCCTTTAACTCAGCGGGAGCCATTCTGTAAGGTGCTTTCGAAATAGGCTCCGTTCCTGGTGCTAAGTCAATGGCGAATTCTACTTCTCTTTCTGGAGGTAATCCAGGCAATTCTTCCGAAACACGCAACGAATTCTCGCACAACTGCTATCTCAGAAATGACGTTCTTTTCTTCCTTGTCCTCCTTTAAGAAAGCTAAGTATCCACTGCATCCCTTTCTGATCATTTTCTCGGCCCTTACTGCTGAGATCAGTGGCACAGATGACGACCTCACTCCTTGAAACCGAAATGATCTTCTTGTGTTGGGTCTGAAAATAACTACCTTGTTCTTGCAATCAACGGTCGCACAATGCTGCGCCAACCAGTCCATGCCAAGGATCACATCAAACCCTTGCATGTCTAACAGTATCAACTTTGCTTCTAGTTCATGCACCTCTAAGTCTCGAACTTCTACAATGATGGATTTGCAAGCTAACTCCGTGTCTACTAACTCTCCAGTCAGAATAGACACAGATAGGACGAAATCCAACGTCTCTGGAACAATCTTCATCTTCTTAGCGAAACGTGGAGTGACGAATGAGTGGGTAGACCCGGGGTCTATCAACACTCGAGCGTCATATCCACCGAAGCATCCTTTTTCATATATATTTAGAGTACCTATAGTATACATGCATACATACAATAATTTACACATCAATATACACTCTTAATTTACATACAGCTTTTTGTATTGAGAAAAGAATCTATAAAATTTCTAATTCATGCTCCTTCTCTATCTAAGATCTTAATGAAATGAAAATTTTCTTTAATTTTAAAAAGGGTCTCACCTTGGATGACGTCATGCACGTTCCCTGCTTCCTGAGCAGTGACTGCATAGGCTCTCCCCTGGACGATCGGTTTCCTTGCTTGAATTGGTCGTGGTGCTGCAACTGAAACCGTCTTTCTCTTATCAGCCTCGGGGCAATCCTTGATCAAGTGGCCCACCTTGCCACATCGGAAACAACCCCTAGTTCCCGATCTACAGTCCACCGTCCTATGAGGCTTGCCACACTTTGCGCAAGTCTCCCGAGGTGCGGAAGAAACAGTACGAGAACCCTGTGTGATAGTGGCGCCAGTAGACATGGCAGGGCTCTCATAGCGAATAGGTCTCCCCGACGCAAGTAATGGAAACCTCTGTTGGTGTTGTTGTTGTTGCTGTTGCGCCGGTCTTCCGAAACCTCCTTGAAACTGTGGTCTCTGATTCTGGCCCATGAACCTCGGCTTTTTGTCCACCGGTTCATAGTGCCCCGACCTTCCTTGTTCAATTCCTCCTCTCTGTTGCTCCCTCTGTCTATATCTGTTATTGTTCTCCTCCTCTACAACCAACGCCTTGCTCATGACCTCTTCATAGGTCCTCAGTTGAAATGGGGCTACGCCTCCCCTAACCTCAGGCTTCAAACCTTGCTGAAACCTCTTGGACTTCATCACCTCAGTAGCGACGTAGTCCGGAGCAAAACGGGCAAGTCGTAGAAACTCTACCCCATATTCTCTCACTGTCATTCTCCCTTGTACTAACTGCAAAAATTGTATCTCAAGCTGGTTCCTCACCACTTCCGGAAAATATTGTTTGTTGAACTCCTCAACAAACTCCTCCCAAGTCCAAGGCAACTCTGGGGTCTCCTGAGCCCGAGTTCGTATCACAGACTTCCACCAAGGCCCAGCCTCCCCATCCAACATATAAGCTGCCCATCTTACACTCTCATCTTCCGTGCAAGTTAGCACGCTAAAGACTTTCTCCATCTCTATCAACCAGTTCTCAGCGGCCATTGTATGAGGTCTCATCCTCCTAAACTCTGTAAAAGATGAGGGCACAGGCAACGCAGGTCCTACAGGTGGTGTAGGTGGCTGCTGTTCTCTTGATGCATGAGCTGCAAAGGATGCGGCTTGTTGTGCCATGGCAGCTGCCATAGTCTCCATAGTGTGCATCATCCTTTGTCGCTCCTCCCTATCTTCTTGTCTTTCTCTCAATCTTTCTTGCTCTCTTAGATCTTGATCCTGTTGATCTCGATCTTCTTCATCCCGGTGTCTACTACTCGCCTCAGGGCCTCGGTACCTCTAAAGGTACTCTATTGGTAGGAGAGATGTAACCATCTCCACTCGTGAGACTTCTTTGTTGGCCTCCCTTGGTGGCCTCTTCCTCTAGATGACATTTTGTGCATTTGAAACTAAAGTTTCGTTAGCAGAAGCCCCTATGTTCTGACGAAAGAACCCTTGTCAGAATTCCTAAAAGAAAATAGCTTTGATACCAACTGTGACAGCCCGAATTTCGGCACCCCGAAACCCGTGCCATCAGCACGATCATCTTGACCGTGCCCTTTAGCTAAGCACGGAACACTGGTATATCAAGCATAGAAAAGTATAATAAACGAGTTTGCAGAATTTAAATCTATATTAATTAACTTTCCAAAAGACAGTTCTACCCTCATGCCTCTGCATGAATGGAGAACCGATCCGAACCATCGATGATAGAAATCATCACAGATGGTTCGTCCCAAAAGAGAAATCCCAACTCCTTATATACATGATTTTAAACAGAATCAAGGCTTGACATACCAAGCCGTACAAAACCTCTCCAAAAATCCCTCAAAGTGGCACAACGGAGTCCTCTAGAAGAAGTCCTCTGGAGGTGGCTCCAACTCGTCACCGGTCAAGAAGGTCCACTCGCCATTGCTAATAGTGGACCTGCGACGTATAGTCTATAGGGTGAGCTACATCCTAGCTCAATAGGGAACGAACACAGTTGAACATATAAATTATGACTCACATATATTCCATGATATGCTATGCATGATGTGTCTATGCAGTTGTTAATGAAACAGTTAAAAAGCATTTCGTTTTACTGTTGATTACTTATATTTTCATTTACTCATGAATGATGCTGAAAAGGCCTAAAGCAAAACTTAAACTTTCAACTTAAGTAATCCCCGAGCAATATAGCATCGAGCCCCAATGAGATACCCATCATCGTCATCTATATAGACAGTTTTAACCGTATTCCCTGGGAATACAAATAGTACCCAAGCCCCTTTCCCCTGGGGATTGGTGGCGGGGTTTCACTTGTCTCAATCAACACCCCTGGGGTGTGCTTACTATGTACGGATAAGCCTCCGCGCCCTCACGGTTTACGCGCCGTATCGGTCACGGATATCCTGCCGTGTCAGTCGTGGATATCCCGCCACGTCGGTGGGGTACCCTATCAAACCTCAAATAACAAAAATATCGGTGCCTTACATATAGTTATTCACCGTGTAATTGTGCTATCTTATATCAGTTAGGCCCTATCAAACATGATTCAATCCTTGGATACCTCCCTGGGATGTATCCACTTACTTGCATCACACCTGATGCTCTTATCTCTTTACTTCTTCATCCCCTGGGGATGGCTCATTATGATTACTCTTATGGGTGTCACACACACACACTTTTCACAAATTCTTAAGAAATAAACATTTGAATTGAGTTCTATTTCACTACATACATGCTCTTGTAAAATAAAGTACATGTTCAAGGTGTTCCCTACCTCAAGTCTTCATTTGATCAATGCATCAAGGTCCCACGTGGCTCCTTGTGCACAAGTCCACACGTACCACCTATGGTACCACATAACAGGTGAAACACATCACAAGGGATGCAATAAAGAAGGTATAAGATCCTCCAAGAATCTTAAAGTCAAACCCAAAAGTCAACATAATTTATGTCAGTCGATTAATCAAACTTCAAAATCGATTAATCGAATCTGATTCGATTAATCGATTTCCAAAATCGATTAATCGAAGGTCAATATCGATTAATCGAAGCAATTTCGATTAATCGAAATTCTCCTTTTCGGAAAGTCCATTCTCGTCGAGCGATTGAGTTTTCATTCGATTAATCGAATCCAATTTCGATTAATCGAAATTCTTCTTTTCGCAAAGTAATTTCACTGTTCGAACAGTCGAGTTTTCATTCGATTAATCGAATCCAATTTCGATTAATCGAAATTCTTCTTTTCGCAAGGTAGACTCTCAGTTCGAACAGTCGAGTTTCACAAGTTGATTAATCGATTCCAAATCGATTAATCGAAAACTAAAATCGATTAATCGAAATCCCATTTCGATTAGTCGATTTTTCCTTAAGTCATTTCCTCCAACCCCTGGGGTCCACTGGAGGTTCTCAGTCGATTAATCGATCCCCAAATCAATTAATCGAAATCCAAAGTCGATTAATCAAAATTAAGTTTGATTAATCGAAATCGGGGTCCTCTGACTTTTCAACTTCCTGGCCAATTTCGATTAATCGAAACCTAATTTCGATTAATCGAAATTGTATCGATTCAAACCCTTTCAGTTCTTCCTAATCTTCTTCCACACTTTTTCTTCTATTTTTCTAAGCCATTATCCTAAGATTTAAACTATTTTCAACTACCATTTAGCCTCTATAATCTATGCATTAGATTTACAAAATTTTACCTTGAATCAATCTCAAATTGATTTCAAATCTAGGGTTGGAAGGCTAGGGTTCCAGCTTTAGCTTTTCAGCGGATCCCTTGCGTTGAATCGGCCTCTTTAATACTTGAATCCTTCCTTCCTCAACTAGCCTTTACTCCTTGCATTAATCACTCTTTTTACTCTCTCTCTCTCTCTTCTTTACTCTCCTTCAACAACCCAAAATACCCATCTAGGGTTATTAAACCCTTTTATCCCTCTCTTAGTTTGTGTGTTGAGCGCATGCACCTCAATAGGTATATGCGACTTCATATTTACAACACACACCACGCAGTCACTCAAGCTATCACATCTCATCCGTTCATCACATCCTATGCTAACTCTTGATCTCCTGATTGGTCAAACTTGTGACCAATCGGGCACGGATCTCGAGGTCATAGTTTTGCATGATTTTTTGGGCTATTACATACAACAACCCCCAACCACCTCCTCCTACAACCTCGGCACTCGAGCGGACATTATTAGGCAGACGGATTTCCAGGAAGCAACACTACTATTTCCTAGACGATTCCGCTCAACGAATCGCAAGAGCTCAAGGATATACCTCGGATTTTACCGGGAACACTTCTCGTTCTAGTGTTGGTTCCTATAGGGAGAAACTAGCTGAACAATCTATGGAGCCTTCTGGTGAGCTCTTTAAATCTTGTCATGTTACTTGCCTTTAGTGTAAATATTGTGCATAACCCAAATGCCTATTTTCTATGCTACTCGTTTCTTACCAATATACCTTGTTGCATAATTGTCACACTTTCGATGTAAATTCTATTCTGCATGTTAGATATAGATAGAATTGATGAATCACAATAGCTTTATTACTTGTTAGAATTAAGAAATATTCAAATTCCTGACATAAGTGAAATCACTGTTCGAATAAGTCCAAATTTGTCTAGCGTAGCTGAAAAATTATTGGTAATTAGTTTGAAACCTACTATAACAACACACCAATCTCTATTTCTTGTCGACACCTTCTAACAAAACCACGAACGTCTGGATTACTCACACAGTCCCGATGCATCTTCCAAATCCCCACTTCAGTTGTCAATTTTTGTGAACGAAAATTCTTTTAAGGGGGGAGGATGTAACACCCTGTAAATTTTTTCCGAATTCGAGTACACCTGATTTCAACGTGCATTTTAGGTCCGACTGATATACGCTTGATAAACAAGATTTAGCAATTCATTTATTTAGATCAGGACCCCATAAATAACCAAACTCCTTGTGTGAGATCCAGTAGGTAAGGCAAAGACCGTAGGCCCATTAGTTAACGGCCCAACATAAGTGACCTAATAGTGATAGGCCTTAAATCAGACCGGTTGTCAACACTCTAGTATCAGGACCCATGAATCCGATATGGCCCATGGGTTGCACCCAGTAGAAACCTGACCCATGACTTAAAGCCCCAAACCTATGGCCTTTAGTCAAACTCATACACCAAACTGGGTGTATAGGTACCACACCAAAACACCCCCTAGCCTTATAAGCTAGCATGAATGCATAAGGCATGCATGAAGGTTGATTGACAAGAACAAAAGAGGAGAGTTCCTCTCCTGCCATCTCCACATTGAAGAAGCCTCCAAATCAGCCGATATCTTCATTCTCGCCAACGAGAAACCACGATTGCGATGGAGAGATTGTTCAACTCATTCTTGAACCGCAGGCTCATTCGAGCAAAGATCGAGATGCTTCGAACATGAGAGATTTTACACGGAAGCCTCGCATGCGAGGAATTCGTTATGGTAAACCCTCAACCTTTGCTTCGTATATCTATTTTATAGGATTAGAATCGGCTCACGCAAGGGTTAGAAGTTCATGCGGCAAATTTAAGGAATCAGACATACGAGAGGCTTCGAAGCCAAATCCTTGAGGTTTGATGCCTTGAAATGCATGCAAGCATGAGCACACGAGTGTTTGGAGACTCAAATTTCATAAATCAGATCCGATTGAGTCGTGTTCTAGGATTTAATGCTTCGAAACCTCGTGAATCAGACCCACATGGAGTCTAGGACGAAATTATGCTAATTTCTGAAGTCTCGAATCATGCCTTGTGCAATCGTAATATGATAGGAGTCTATGTATGGCACGATCGTATAGTGTACGCCTCCGTTTCACCTTCGAAAGGAGGACATTATACATTAAGATTGTGTTTCAAAACCTGTTGAGAACTGGAAAATACCATTTTTCACCCCTTAATCTGGGCCTTGATAGACCCTTGAGAAAACTAAATAAGTATTTTAAGTGCCTATGTTGCAGCTAACAATAAAGACACGCTTAACCATAAAAGCAGCTCAAAAGTGCCAAAAAGATGGCAATCCATGTCAGTCCAAAGGAAGGAAGTAAAGAAACAACCTCATCAGCTGTGGAAAGGTTTAAATAGAAGAGGCAAAGACCTGTAAGAGAAGCAGGGAACATTTCAAACAGAGAAATGTACTACAGAGTTCTTTTCGCAAAGAACTTGCACTTTTCGTAAAGAACCTTGAACTTTGCGAAAAGAAGAAAACACTCCTCGAAAAGAAGATTGAACTTTGCGAACAGAGCTTCAGAAGTCATTGAACTTTGCGAAAAGGCCCCTAAACTCTGCGAAAAGGACTAAAACTCAGTGTAGCTTTGAAGAGCATCTAAACTCCTCGAAAGAAGATTGAACTTTTGCGAGCGAGCTTGAAGTCATTGAACTTTGCGAAAAGGCCCCTGAACTTCTGCGAAAAGGTATTCGGAGATTCGAGCTTTAACAAGGGCAATTCGATGTCTACGCCCCAATGCATTGAAAAGCCCGGAGACATTCGAAGATTACGAGCACGAACCAAAGGCATATTCCACCCCATGTGAACACCCAAAGATGAAATTACTTGGCGGGAACTTAGAAACTCTAACAAACTTTCAAAATGCATAACAAAATTGATGCCTCTGTTTCGATTGGTGAACGGATCAAGCGATTCGATTGGCGAGCAGATCGGATCACGGTGCTCGACTCCTATTGGTTGGTTGATAGATCTATCCAATTCGATTGGTTGATACATTTGAGTGGCTTAGGGAAAATTATAAATAGATGAACTATTTGCCCAATTTGGGTATCCAGTTTTAGAGTTTTCATCTCTGTTCCTCATTCGGTCAGATAGCTTATCCGAACCCCTGTAATCCTTCTTGTAGTTTACCTTTGAGAGCCATTGTGAGTGATTTGTACTTCCAAGTTCGGATTCAAGGCATGTAAGTCGAGGGCTCTCTAAGAAGCCGTGCTCTGTAATTGTAATTTTGGATTTTAAAAGGTTCTTTGTAATTTGTGTCTTCTCCATTGGAGTCATGTCGAGGGTTCGAATGTTCACCTTAGTGCATTAGACTTCTTTAGATTCACTCATCCGCATGCAACTTCCCTTAATTCATCACGCGAATTAGCGTAACCTAATTCTAGCAAAGATTTACGATGTTCATGCGAACTAAAGAATAGGCCACAACTATTGGATGATCTGTGACCATTTAAGTGGATGATCATAGCCATAAGTCCAAACCTATTCCTTAATTCGATTTATTTCTCTTACATCTGTCTTGGTAGCCGGATGAAGATTGAATCTGCTTTCCGTTGAACTGATTCTCCATTAAAATTCAGAGGCTAAAGTACATGAAGCTATTATTTCTGCATTTGTCTTATTTTAAACATCTCCCCAACTCGGATCTGGATCATGTAGTTAGTTCTTTTCTTTATTTGCTTATAGTTAAATGTGACACAATCCAACACTCTCTTTTATCTATTCTTTTTTTTAGATAATTATAGAGCCAGATCTGGTAGCACAGATCTGGAGGTTTATCTCTCAGTTTAGACAAAATTCTCTGTGGACGATCTTGAAATACTTACTTTTAAAACTTGCTACAATTGGCCCTGATCTTGCAGGCCAGTGTTAGCCCCAATGTGCTGATATCCCTTTCATAAGTTAACATCCATATAACCTAGCATTCTTTAATTCTTTAATTTTTGATTCATAATGCACACAATTATGGCACACTTGGAGCGACATCAAGTTTTTGGCGCCGTTGCCGGGGAATAGATTTTAAAATTGGTAGACCTAAGTTTTTCTATTTTGTAGATTTGATTTTTATTTTAATTTTTGCTTTAAACCTGCACTTTGCATTCCAAGTGCTTGATTAAATGTCTCTGTTGATTTTGTATAGAAAACTTTGTTTCTTAGAATTTTTATTTTTTTATTTTTACGAGTTTTTATTCTTTGCCTTCTAGTTATTTGAATAAATCTTCTTGCCACTCTTTTGTCTTTTGTCAAATTTGGGCGTGCTTTGAGTTTTTCTTTTATTTTTGTCAATACTTGAATAAGGTCTTTCATGAGTTTTGGATGTTTGCGGATCTGAGCAGCCATCCAACAAGGAGCATCTGGACCAAAGGCGGAGCAGATCTCGCTTGAGTTTGCATCCTTCTCCTTTGTATTCATTTTCTATTTTAAATTCTTGAGAACCAACAATTCTGTGTATAATGTTTGTTTTGATTATAATTTCTTGTCTTTTAGGCATCGATTTTTATTTTTTACAAAACCAAATACAAAATAAAAGAAGTCGAAAACACAAATAGAAAATCTACGAGTTGTTTCTCATTATTTTCACTAGTAAATAAGGGCTCTTGTTGAGCGGATCAAAACAAGTAAAAAAAATAATAATAATAAAAAATAGAAAATTATAAAAACAATATAGATATCTTAGGATGGGCTGTTTTTCCATTTGCATCCACTTTTCCCATCTGGACTCGAGATCATTTTTTTTTAGGAATCATGTAGGATAATGAGTAGTGAATCATACTTTTGAATATTCAATGGACCCACTAATTTTATTTTCCTTGATTTCTTCATCATAAAGGGTCTCATGTGTGTGAACCCTGCTTTTAATATGTGCTCCCATGCTTCATTATTTTTTTTTCATACACATCATCAACAAAGGGTCAATCTTATGAATCTTGCTTTTCACCGTATTCTCCTAATCATTTTATAATCACTTAGATTCATAAGTATCTCGGGCTTTTGGGTTTGTTTCTTTGGGCTTAGGATACATCATTTGGCATTAGATTTTCTGTTTTAGGAATTTTAGTTTCAAATTACATTTTTAGATCACGATTTTTTTCTTTCTTAGGTTAATGTGTCCTCGTTTTTGATTTTCGTCATTTTTACGTGAGTATAGTTAGTTTATAACTTTGTTTTCCTATTTTGCATTCACAAATTCAGTTTTGTATCAACACTTTTCTTTTCTTTTTAACTTTGTATTCATCCCTTACCTTGCTTTTACTATTTCTCTTATTAGCATTAGTTTCCTTTCATTTGCATAGTAATCCTTCTATTTGTTAGATTTTATTTAGCGTTCTAGCATTGTTTTGTTGATTTTCTTGCATTTGTATATCCTGCTTTCCATTTCCTTGCTCATATCTTGAGTTTTACATTTTTATTTTCTGCATATAGTTTAGATTTTTTCTTCTTAGTTTTTCTTTCTTCTTTTACCCTCACGCCTAGTCTCTCATTGTCTAGAACATTGAGGACAATGTTCATCTTAGGTTTGGGGGTATGGCGGTATGCCAATGAAATAAGTTAATGCTTGATGCGACTTATGACCCAAATTTTGAAAATGAAGTAATTTCACACTGTTGTTTTGAAAAATGAGGAAGTTAAAACTTTTAAAATTAATTTCTAGTGTAATTCTAATACTTTCATGAAGTAAAGGTCAGAAAATTTCTAAAAAATAAAAAAATAAAAAAATTGATGTTTTAGTAAACCTAAAATGTGAGAAAACAGTGATGATATACCTCAGAAATCTGATAGAAAACCACACCCAGTGTGATTTGGACTGAAATGTATTCTTTGGAGGTATAAATTGGCGCTTTTTTCTCTAGGACTGTTTGAACCTGCTTGTTTTCACTAGAAGTTACACATATCCAAGTTAAAATATCTTGACAGCAATCATGATATTAAAGACATGATGTAAGGCCTCCTTTTGGACAGTTTGAACTTCAAAAAAACCCAACCTTTTGAAATTGCCCTTGATACACACCAATTGAGCTTTATAAATCCAAGATTTCTTTGAAACCTCATTTAGCCTAACCCTCACTCTGAGAATTCAGAAGGTAAAGGAAAGAAAGCTGAAGAAAGGTGAGTTGGGTAACAGTTTGGTAAAAGAAAAGAAAAATAATTGAAGGCAATGATGTATCGTGAGAAGAAATGTGGCATTCCAGGCAATGTTCATTAGAAAAAAAAAAAAAAAAAAGAAAAGGAGAAGGCATGTCATTGGAAGTTTGAAAAAGAAAGAGAAAAAGATGGCCACTTTGGCTCTGAAAATTCAAAGAAGAAGATGAAATTGTGCTGAATTGAAGAAGGTGTGTCTATCACCTCCTTACCTTGACTGACTTCTCAATTTTGAACTCCATTCCACCCCTTTATTCTTGGTAAATTTCACCCATAAGCCACATTACAACCCAAGTTAAAGTCCTTACTGATCAATGTTGGATTAAGTTGTCACATGGAGATAAGGTTTGTGTAATCTATGGTGAAAAAGTAGTAAATTCAGGCGAAAAGCAATGCCTATGCTCTGCCACAATCCTATTTGAGGACCTGTAATTGCTCTTGAGTTGTGTGAAATAGTGCAACCCTCATATTTACATGGTGAGTGAAAACCCGTGAGAGTTGAGTTTGAAATCAAATTATTTGGGGTAACATCAAACTGAATTCTCAAATAGAAGGCAAGATTTTCATTAATTTTTCTTGTAAAAACTTTTTGACACCAATCGAGTGAATGGTAAAGGAATTACTGAGAATTTTAGTTTTGAATCTGATGTTTTCTTAAAATCTTCTTACAACTGGTGATGGATGTGAATAATCGATTGGATAAAAGTTTGCTTTATGAATCGCATTGATCTTAAGCGATTTATTGGAGAAGTTTGTGGGTACCTTCTTGAAAACCCTCGGAGACTTCACTCCTCCACTAGGGATCACCTAGGGGTTTAAAAGGCTTGTTGCATATGCTAAATGCAACTGTGCTCCCTAAAAATGGCTTTTCATTCTATTTTTAAATTTTGTCTTTGCTCGGGGACTAGCAAAGCTTAGGTTTGGGGTGTTGAGAACTAAAAAATACCATCTTTCACCCCTTAATCTGGGCCTTGATAGACCCTTGACAGAACTAAATAAGTATTTTAAGTGCCTATGTTGCCCCTAACAATAAAGACACGCTTAACCATAAAAGCCTCAAAAGTGCCAAAAGATGGCAATCCATGTCACCAAAGGAAGGAAGTAAAGAAACAACCTCATCGTGGAAAGGTCTAAATAGAAGAGGCAAAGACCGTAAGAGAAGCAGGAACATTTCAAACAGAGAGAAATGTACTCTGAGTTCTTTCAAGAAGAACTTGCACTTTCAGAAGAACCTTGAACTTTGCGAAAAGAAGAAAACACTCCTAAAAGAAGATTGAACTTTACAGAGCTTGTAAGTCATTGAACTTTGCGAAAAGGCCCCTAAACTCTGCGAAAAGGACTAAAACTCGGTGTAGCAAGAGCATCCGAACTCCTCGAAAAGAAGATTGAACTTTGCGACGAGCTTGAAGTCATTGAACTTTGCGAAAAGGCCTGAACTCTGCGAAAAGGTATTACGGAGATTCGCCTTTAACAAGGGCAATTCAAAGAATCACGACGCGCCCCAATGCATTGAAAAGCCAGAGACATTCCGAAGATTACGAGCACGAACCAAAGGCATATTCCACCCCATGTGAACACCCAAAGATGAAATTACTTGGGAACTTCTAGAAACTCTAACAAACTTTCAAAATGCATAACGAATTGATGCCTCTGTTTCTGATTGGTGAACCGGATCAAGCGATTACGATTGGCGAACAAATCTGGATCACGGTGCTCGACTCCTATTGGTTGATACAGATCTATCCAATTCGATTGGTTGATACACATTTGAGTGGCTTAGGGAAAATTATAAATAGATGAACTATTTGCCCAATTTGGGTATCCAGATTTTAGAGTTTTCATCTCTGTTTCTCATTCGGTCGGATAGCTTATCCGAACCCCTGTAATCCCTTCTTGTAGTTTACCTTTGAGAGCCATTGTGAGTGATTTGTACTTCCAAGTTCGGATTCAAGGCGTAAGTCCGAGGGCTCTCTAAGAAGCCGTGCTCGTAATTGTAATTTTGGATTTTAAAAGGTTCTTGTAATTTGTGTCTTCTCCATTGGAGTCATGTCGAGGGTTCGAATGTTCACCTTAGTGCATTAGACTTCTTTAGATTCACTCATCCGCATGCAACTTCCTTAATTCATCACCCACATGCGAATTAGCGTTGGTAACCTAATTCTAGCAGCATTTACAGTGATGTTCATGTTCTGAACTAAAGAATAGGCCACAACTATTGGATGATCTGTGACCATTTAAGTGGACAGATCATAGCCATAAGTCCAAACCTATTCCTTAATTCGGATTTATTTCTCTTACATCTGTGCTGGTAGCCAGATGAAGATTGAATCTGCTCTGTTGAACTACAGATTCTCCATTAAAATTCAGAGGCTAAAGTACATGAAGCTATTATTTCTGCATTTGTCTTATTTTAAACATCTCCCCAACTCGGATCTGGATCATGTAGTTAGTTCTTTTCTTTATTTGCTTATAGTTAAATGTGACACAATCCAACACTCTCTTTTATCTATTCTTTTTTTTAGATAATTATAGAGCCAGATCTGGTAGCACAGATCTGGAGGTTTATCTCTCAGTTTAGACAAAATTCTCTGTGGACGATCTTGAAATACTTACTTTTAAAACTTGCTACAATTGGCCCTGATCTTGCAGGCCAGTGTTAGCCCCAATGTACTGATATCCCTTTCATAAGTTAACATCCATATAACCTAGCATTCTTTAATTCTTTAATTTTTGATTCATAATGCACACAATTATGGCACACTTGGAGCGACATCAGAACCATGAGGTAAAACAAAGAACTGGCAAGCTGTTAAGGCTCGCGGCAGCGACTTGAAGGCTCGTCGCAGCAAATGCTACCTTGAAAACCATGCTTATTATGGCTCTGGAAAATCTCACTACGGCGAGATGGCTTGAAGCCCGTGGCACTTGAAGGTCTCACCACAGTGACATGTAAGCTTGCCGCGGTGACGTATTCTTTGTTGTGTACCTTGGAGTTTTTGGTTTCTAGGCCTGGAGATGGCTTCGTTCAGCCCCATATCTTTTGTTAATCATTAGGTTATATGCTATGCATGATTTAGGGTGGATGTGAGGAAGCATTTGCCAAAGGATTGACCTCAATTCATGCACTTGACTTGCAAGAATTCGACATTAAGGTAGGGAGATCTCGTTGCAAAGTTATATGTTTGACTTGATCATGGGATAATATATTTGTTTTGACCACATTTTTACTTATGTTTCAGCAATGTGTTTAATGATTGAAATCTTTGCATATGATTTGTGATTCATTTCCGTACATGAACATGCACTTTGACATCTTGCTTGCATATGACCGTCAAGTCCGTTCGATAATTTTAGTTCCCATTTCATGTTATGAATTGTGTATGTTCTTGCTCATTGTAAATATGTTATGCCTTGTGATTGTGTGTAATTAAGGAGTGGAGCCTCTACGAGAGGGATGGAGTCCCCGGGGTTTTAACCTTGTGTCCACTACGGACTGCTCAGTTCCCGCTATGGGATGCTTTGCCACAATACTCGTCTCATGCTTGTGATTAAATGTGAGTGGAGTGAAACCTCCAAGGGAGGGGTGGAGTCCTCAGGGCTATGACCCTGTGTCCGCTACGAACTGCTCTATTCCCACTATGGAATACTCACACTAATATTATATAATTCGTATGTAATATGATGTAGCTATGTGTTTGCCTTGTACAAGCTTGTTCCCTTGATATGATAAGCAAATCAATCCAGTTTTCTTGATCCGAAATTGTGTATAGTCTTGCACATCACTTGCATTCATGATACGATATGTCTTAAGATCATATTTTGAAGCATGTGTTTTGGCTGGTATGTTTTCGACACCATAATACTCGCTTGATTTACTTCACTATGCATCTATGCCATGAATTAGAATGATAAAGTATTATTTTGCACTGTTTATATTCCTACTGAGCTTGGACTGTAGCTCATTCTCGACTATACATCACAACTGTGGGAGCTGACCCCGTGAGAGATCCGGAATAAGAGGAAGATTCGGATTATACGCTTGGGGATGAGGAGGAGCTATCCGAGGAGTACTATCAATAGCTGAGTTGTGTTGAGAGCTTGGGGGCCCGGATAATTATATTTTGGGATTTTGTTAATGAAGATAATTATATTTTGTCTCCACTGTTTAGGTGAAGGACGCCCTTCACCGGTGGATGTTTCGGTATAGATTTGATGGATGTGAATAGTTAGTTTTAAGGGTATGTGCTATTTAGTCTGATTACTTTCGCTCTAATATTTTCACTGTGTACTTTATTTCAGCACGCACACTTACTTACCAAACTATTTGATGGCTCGGTCCTTCCAATAGTTTAATTTGGGAAGATCGAGTTGTTTGAAACGAAGTAAATACTTCGATACCATGTTACATTGTCTTTCAGATCCCGCACTCGATCTGACGGCTCGGGTTTTGGGGTAAGGAAATTCGGGTTGTCAAAGAACATGTCAGTCTTATTGATGTACTTTTTATGTTGTTCTAATTAAGTCTTAACCTATTGCAAGCACACAATGGAAATTGTAATGCTAGTATAGGATCGTTTCAATGAGGAAGTAATTTATTTCATATTTCGCTTTTCTAAAAACTTATATTTATCTTTAATGTTTTAAGTACTTGAGAAATAGGAATAAAAGAATGGTTTCTTAAACTAATTGCAGAAAATAAATCTAAATCCTCCTCTTTCCTGACTATGGTGGTCAATCACAATCCTTCAAGTCTAAGATATTTATAAAATTAAAATACCGTTACACCGTATTGCAGTCTTCTAGAATTTGGGTGCCAATCCAAAACTAAAATCCTTCAACACAGATTCAATCTAATCATCAATCTCCTAGAATCTGGGCATCAATTAAATTCGACAAAATTGAAGATGGGAAAGTAAGACCATTACACTAATCTGCAAATCTCAACTTCAGTCGTCAAGTCAAATCAAAACTTGGAGATATTTACAAAGCAGTAAATTGCAATAAAAATAAATCTAAACTAGAAAGCAAAGTAAAAATATATCTTTCACCCCTCAGTTGCAAGCATCAATTACTTCTGAGAAACTACGGATATATACACTAATCTTCCAACTCTCAATCGTAGTCGTCAATTGTGATCAAGGAACCTTGGATATCTAAACTACACTAAACTATTTTTTATCAGAAGAAAACCCAACCTCAGTTGTCAATTGATTCTGAGAATTTCTTCGATGAAATTATTCCTATGCCAAGCCCTCTTATTTATAGATCATAAGGGGTCGGTTTGCAGTGATCTAATTCTAATAAAAAAAAGTTACAAAAGATTCCTAATATAGCTCTAATTCCTAATTTTATCTTCCTTGCTTTCAGTGGTTCATGTGCCTCTGGACTTTCTCCTTAATTTCAGCAACCAAGATCTTTAAGAGTCTTTCTTCATCAATCTTCTCAGATTCATAATTTTTCAAACTTCTAATTCAAGAGTTCTTCTAAATTGGTGCATGGCGGTGTAAGTCTTCACGTGTTTAGCAAAAATGAGAAGCTTCTATTTGTGAAATCGTCAATCACGATGTCTCTCTTCTTCAGCTTTGTCTCTGGATGATTCTATATCACGATCGAGTGCTTTATTTTGTATCGCCTTTTATTTTGAACATATTCGGAAGAATAGTAAATTATGAATTCTTATATCTTTGGATTCGTTCAATCGTAAAGCACGAAATCTTAACATTTAGCAGCATTGAATCGTCTTTTATGTTAAATCATTTTTCTTATTGCCTTTTGAGTTTATTTCGATGAAGATTAACACTTTGGTTCTCTTTTACTATTTTTCCTTAATATCTGGGCATCATTAGCTTGTTAGTAGCAAACTGGGGTCTAGTAGCATTAAGTTAAGGGTGATAAAATAGTATATTCTATGATTGATCACACCCCCCAATTTACGTTTTGCTAGTCCCTTGCAAACAAGGAAAAAAATACTAATCTAATATTTAAATGCCACTTTCTTAGGGAGCACGATTGCATTTAGCAGATGCAACTAGCCTTTAAACCCCTAGGTGATCCCTTGTGGAGGAGTTGTAGTCTCCTGAAGGTTCTGAGTGAAGTTACCTACAACCTTCAAATCTTTTTGGATATTTTCAATTTATTTTTCAAAAACAAAACTAATCAACAGTAAAAGAAATCTAAACTAATTTTATACACTAATTATCTAATCATCACATGGTTGTAATATTTTTCCAAAGATAGGATTCCATTAACCACCACTTGTAGACACTCTAATTTTACCCTCTCGGAGTATACAAACCTGTTCGATCAACCTTTAACCTTGCCCATGACTTTCGGAAAGGGGCTCACCCTTTTCGAAGGCTTTAAAACCCTAAACAAGGGACCACATGCTGAAACAATAGTATGTGGTCGAAGCCCAGGTTGGAACAATATCTCTATGGTTTGAACTCGACTTAACCCAGGAAGGTCTCGAGTTACGAGCCCTATCCAGCGCTCACAATGCAATTGCACGCTCCGTAGCTGGCTCGCAATTGGTCCCCTTTGGATTAGATCTACCTTCCCGCAGACTGCCTTAAGAGACGATTAAGCACCCTAGACAGAGTGTTCAATCAGATTGCATGCCATACAACTGACGTGCAATTAGGCCATACAGGTCCAAGCTCCTTCATCTTGTAGACCGACATAAGACCTGATTACGCACTCTGACCAGTGCGCGTAATCGATTGCGCGCCACACCACCAGTGCACAATTAGTTCCAATTAGGCTGAACTAGGATATCCGACTGAGTTAGTCAGTCGCATACTCATTGAGTCAGTCACCGACTCAGAGTGATTAAGCACCCGAGATAGGGCGCGTAATACAATTAAACACACTGACAAGGCGCGTAATTAGATTTGATCAGATAATTACACACCTCCCATAGGGCGCATAATTACCCAAATACCTATAAATAGACCCCCCTACTCCACACCAAAAACACATCCAGCAATCAAATTTTTGAGTTCCTCTCTTCCGAGTTTAGGGATTTCGAGATTCTCTCTCCGGCGCTTACCTTAAGGTAATCTCTTTTAGTTTTTAATTTCTAGTTTTTAGTTTTAGTTCCAGTTCTTAGTTCTTTGTTCTAGTTTCTAATTGTTAGTTTCTAGCTTTAGACCTTAGGTTTTAATTTCTAAATCTAGTTTTTAATTTCCAATTTCCAATTATTTGTTTCTGGTTCTAGTTCTCAATCACTAGAGCCAGTTCTTAGCCTTTACTCACTAATTTCTAGATTCTAATATTAAATTCTAAATCTCAATTATTGTTTTAATTTTTAATTCATAATTTCTGGTTCTAAATCATAGGTTCTAATTTCTAATCTTAATTCCTAGTTTTTTGTTCTAGTTCTTAGTCTCTAGAACCAACTCTTAATTGTTTTAGATCGTAGTCTTTATTTTCAAATTCTAGTTCTTAAATTTCTTCTAGTTCATAATTTTCAGTTCTAATCCTAATCTTCAAAATCCATTTGATCTTCAAAACCTAAACTTTCCAACTCAAATTCAATTTTCAATCAATAATATTTTAAAACAATCCTTAGCCACCTGATTGCCCAAAGGGAGCTTATGGAGGGTACCCGAGAATAGGGCCGATCCTCCTTAGCATAACATGCCAAAACTCTTTTTTCTTTATTAATTAGATTTCTAGTAGAAGTAGGATACTTAAATTAACTAGACTTTTAATAGAATTAGGATATTTGAAATTATTAGATACCTAATAGAATTAGGAGACTGATACCAATTGGACTTCCAATAAGATTAGGATACGTAAGTCAATCAAACTCCTAATAGAAATTGCATATTTAGATTAATTAAACTTCTAGTATAATTAGAAGATCAAATTAATTAGACTCCCAGTAGGACTAAGAAAACTAAATCAATTACACTTAGAGTAGGAATAGGAAAACTATATAGACTAAACTCCCAGGTGACCCAAAGCTGCTGACGTTGGCCGGCCGATGATCCACTAAAGAGAACAACCCATATCTTCACCTGCGTGATCAATGACATGATGCAGCGTCGATAAACATCTGCAGCTGGCGATCACATCAATCCAGATATTTTCTTCCTAGAATTTACCTCTTTATTTTCTGCACTTTATATTTCTTAGTTCATCATTTTCTCGCCTTTGCCAGAGTCCACTTGGACCGAATTGGGCCACTTACTCCGGGGACTGAAAGGAACCCAGAAAAAAGCACGCACCAACACCACTTTCCATCCTAATAGTTATCCTTGATCAGAACTCAACAATTTCGATTCTGTAAAGCATAGAGTGGGTAATGATTCCCATAATTTGTACCCTACGCAGTATACATAAGAGTCCGGTCGGGTCAAACATGACGTCAGATTGATATATATAGATATATCTATATCTATAGAATATATATATATATACCTAGCTGACTATATGACTCTTAAGCTAGCCCAACCAAGTCACTTGAAGTGTAAACTGTTCGAGACTCGCTACCCCAGCCGACTATAAAATATAGCCAATCCATGTCTATGCTAGTACACTTGGGATATATGGGCATCTACTGGTAAAAGCCGTATAGGCTGTGTATGCAATATTAGCCTAAAAGGCCTAAATGGTTTATACACTAAATAAGTGATTTACATTCAAATAAGTCTTTGCTTGTCTTTTATGACTATACAATTACAAGGTGAATGCTGGCTTAATACAATAACATAGTCTGCATATGCTTATAAGCTACTTGGATCGTAGTTGGACTACACGACTTCATGAATCATCCAACACTGCCATGCACGCAAGATAGCTATGAGTCAGTATAAATCCCTTAGAACCGGCATCTTCTTGCTTCTAGCCTAGAAGATAATCCAAGCAACCTAATTTTCAAAACAAAAATAGTAGAAGAAATCTGTGTATGAGTTCCATCATAGCCAAAACTTGTATATTGTCCTAAGATCCTCATAGTAGCGATCTGTGTATGAGTTCAAATTTCAACTTACTTTTGATTCATCTCTTGTAAACATTAGAGTCATAGCTCATACGGTGACCAGTGAGTTAGTCGAAATGATGTCGAGGAGACTACTTGGTGGTGAAGTTAGTCCGGTGAATGTAACTCACACGATCTTGACACCAAAAGATACGCTGAATATAACTTGCTTATAGATACTTTATACTTGCTTTATGATGTTGATTTCGTTAATAAGAATCAACAGCACACAAAAGTACACTGACAAGGTAAGGTATTAAAGAAGTATATGGGGTGTATCATGCTAGAATTATCATGCACTCCGAATCATGCATCATAAATTGAATATATATATAGCCATACATATATCAAGTACATGACCAACATAGTATACAACTAGAAGGAAACAACATAGCTTGAAGAAGAAGAAGAACGTCAAGAAGTAACCACGGCAAGCCAAACTGCTCAGCCTTGCAGCGACAACCTTATAAGGTTGCCGTGGCAACATGCTCAGCTGATGAGCTTGCCGCGGCAACGTTATAAGGTTGCCACGGCAAGGTGCTTGCCGTGGCAACCCTAGAAGCTTGCCGTGGCAACCTCTTTCAACTAAGGTTTTGGACTGTACTTTGTGCATATCGAGCCATTTGATCCATTAGGGGTCTAGATGGTTATATATTTGGGTCTTAGGCACACCATGATCCATCTGTTGAATGTTGGCTTTTAATATAAATCTATTCTATTTATCAAAGATTGGTGCAACATGGTGCATATAGCCAGCTTGCACACGTAAGAAGAATGATCTTTGATGCATGAGCTCACTGTGAATCGGATACACCGAAGTGTATGTGATCAGGTAGGGAATATATGTTGTTATTATATTTGTGTAGAATGTCACTTAATTTTCATAGAGGATTTGATAAATATTTATATATGTAATGAGAAGCATGCTTGGAGTAAACTAGTGTTGACTTACACTGATAAATTGAATAAGATAAGCAATATATAGACTTGAGTAGCTAGTAATTTGATAAGGAACCTATGTTATCAATGACACATGGTAGCCTTGACCACATAGTTGGCAAAATTTGATCAATGCTGTAAAATAAATGTCATTTTATAAATGTAACAGTGGTTACTTTTATATCAGTATTATCAATAATTTAGTAAAAGGTATTTGGAAAACATACATGGAAATGCATATGCTACATTGTTCAGTATTTAGATCCTGTCGTTTGCAATATTCCTTATACGTTGTTACTCCATCTTGGTTCAAGTGATCCCGCTAACTCGAGAGCTTGAGTTTCTCGGTTTAAGTGATCCTGCTAACTCGAGATCTTGACAAGTGATCCCACTACCTCAGGAGCTTGAATTATCCTGGTCCAAGTGATCTCGCTAACTCGGGAGCTTGGCAAATGATCCTGCTAACGCAGGAGCTTGACTTTGCTATGATGTCCTGGATGTGTATCTTGTTTCAGCTTGGTTTTCATATCTATGCATCATGATTTTATTAGCTTGTCAACATATAATGTTAGTGATATAAGACTAAAAACATGTTCTGGATATTATTCTATGAGAATGTGATACATCGATAAGATATGCTAACAAGGTAATATTCTCTACTGAGCTTTAATGATTGCTCATTCCACGACTTAAATGTCTTAGCTGCAGAGCCTGATCCGGAGCATGCTGCAGATCCTACATACGTGCCTGACGAGGAAGAGGGAGAAGATGACGGCGACGAAGACGAGGAAGTCGATTTCCCATAAGAGTTCTTCCCAAAGTAGGTTTGTGGCTTGTGGTGTTAGAGGAGACTTGAGAGAGGAAAGGAGAGATAGATAAAGTAAAAGACATATATAAATGATATATGGTAGTTTATGATATTTTGTGTTTTTGGATGTATAGGTTTTCTTTCCACTATTTAGGTGACGGGTGGCAGTCATCGGTGGAAAGCTATACATCAGATAGTTTGATCTTATATATAGTGTTTTTAGTTCCTGCGTAGATAAGTGAAACACATCAGTTATTTTGCCATATTATCAACTGCCAGAATTACTACATTACTTTCGCATTTGCAAAACTTTGTACAAGAAATGACCCCTTAGATGAAAGGATCATGTTAGGTGATCCAATGACGCAATGTTTCCAATAGTGAAAGAAGGGAAACTGTGGGTTGTCACAGGTGGTATCAGAGCTCAGGCATTAAGTCATTTGGAGACTTACTTCTGGCATAAATATACAGCAAATGTCTGATAGTTGGTTAGAAGTAGAAATTAGATTTAGTTCTGTTGCCTGATTAAGTGTTATCTGATCGAAATAGGTTGAGATGCCTCCGCGTCGTGGAAGAGGTAGGGGTAGACCACCGTTGCCCCATCGCACTGGGCCGAATGCGATTCCAGTCGCAAGTTATGAGCATGATACTGCTTCAGGAAGTGGTGAGAATGTACACATAGCTGAAAGTCGAAGGATGATGGAGAATGTTACAGAGCATACTCCGCCAGCGCAAACTCCGCCAGTTGTAAATACTCCTCCAATGGGCAGTACTCCTGAAGTTGAGCAAAATGTGAGACAGAATCCGCAGTTGATAGAAACTATGGTCAACACTATGGCCATGCTTGCTGTTCGACGTATCGAGGGTTTTACAGAATTTGTTCGCCTCCAACCACCAAGTTTCCATGGTCAGCATGATCCCATGGAGGCTGAAAAGTGGTTAACGCAGATTGAGAAAGTATTGCAAAGTGTCACATGCACTGAGGAGGAAAAAGTAAGCTAGGCGGCGTATAAATTGGAAAGTGAGGCAGAACCATGGTGGTAGTCTGTCGAAAGAACAAGAATGCCAGGTGTACCATGGACATGGGCAGAGTTCACTGAGGCATTCAATGAAAAATATTTTCCAATACCTGAGAGATATAAGCTTGAGGTATAGTTTGCAACCTTAGTTCAAGGCCAGATGACTGTACGAGAATACGGTCAAATCAGTAAGCGACCGCAATTCCAAGGACAAGCAGCATTTCAACCAGCTGCAGGAGCTTATGCACAACCATATGGTTCATCGACGTTTCCATTACCACTACAGATTCCACGTGTTCAAAATCAATCTTTTTCACCAGCAGCCAAAAGTACATCAGGATTTTCACAAGCACGACCGACAGGTTCTCGCACGGGATCTTACACGACTTCATCAGTAGCTTCAAAAGAAATTTATGGGAGATGTGGAAAGGCACACAAAATAGATGAGTGTCGTAAAGCTTCTGGTGCATGTTTTCGATGTGGCAAGATGGGACACTGGATTAAAGAATGCTCGGAAATAGTCAAACTAGAAACAAAGGCGGGACCAGTGTTACGATTGGCACGGCCTACGGTACAAGGCCGAGCTTATGCTGTCACTGCAAAGGATGCACACACTAGTAATGACATCATTCAAGGTATGTTGGTCCATTAAATATCTACGTTAATATTTGCAAAATAATATCTGTTTAGATAGAGGAAGTGCATAACATACTACATTATTAATTGTTAGATTTACATATTGTTATTTTTGAATAAGTAAAAGTAACCCAGCTAACACTAGATAATATGCTTTAGGTATCCTGCAATTATATCCAAATGATGCTTATTTGTGTTATGACACACGAGTCTTGATAGATCCCGGATCTACGCACTCATTTGTTACACCCCAGTTTGTTGAAAAATTGAAGAAGTTGGGAGGTATCCCAGAACCTCTTGACTTTATTCTCGATGTAACACTTCCGACTGGACAGTTTCTCACAACTGATATGGTATATCGATCGCTTATCATTTGGATCAAGGACTACTGGGGATATGAAGCAGTAGCCGACTTGATCTTACTATCCATGCAAGTATATGACGTTATCCTTGGCATGGATTGGTTGTTCAATCACCATGCTAATGTTGACTGTCGACGAAAGATTGTCTCTTTTCGGCTACAAAAGAAGAAATCAGCTAAATTCTATGGGGTACCGTCAACTAATCTTTCTCTGATATCCACAATTTGAGCATGGCGATTACTTGATGATGGTGCTCAGGGGTATATTGCTTTTGCGTAATGTAAAGATCGAGAAGTGAAGACACTTTCACTTGCAGATGTACCAATTGTCTGTGAATTCCCTGATGTGTTCCCTGATGAGATGTCAGGCTTACCTCCTGACAGGGAAGTGGAGTTCACCATTGAGTTAGCTCTGGGTACCGATCCAGTATCGAAAGCACTGTATAAAATGACATCGGCAGAGTTGAAAGAACTCAAGGAGCAATTGCAAGAGCTTCTTGATAAAGGCTTTATTAGACCGAGTGTGCCTCCGTGGGGTGCACCGGTGTTCGTAAAAAAGAAAGATGGTTTGATGCGCCTTTGCATTAATTATCGTCAACTCAATAAACTAACGATCAAGAATAGATATTCGCTCCCCTGAATCGACAATCTCTTTGATCAATTACAAGGAGTAACTTTCTTTTCAAAAGTCGATCTATGATCAGGATATCACCAGATGAAGGTGAAAGTTGAAGATATTTTGAAGACAGCTTTCCGAACATGCTATGGTCACTATGAGTTTCTAGTCATGCCCTTCGGGTTGACCAACGCACCTGTTGCATTTATGGAGTTGATGAATCGAGTCTTTAAACCTTATCTTGATCAGTGTATCATGGTATTCATTGACGATATACTTATTTAGTCAAAAACAAAGACAGAGCATGAAGATCATCTACGTCAGGCATTGCAAACATTGAGAGATTCGTAGTTGTATGCGAAATTCAGTAAATGCGACTTCTGGTTGAATCAAGTTAGTTTTTTGAGCCATATTTTCTCAGAAGCGGGTATTACTGTTAATCCTACAAAGATCGAGGCTATAGTACAGTGGAAGCACCCACAGATAGTAATCGAGATCCGAAGTTTTCTAGGTCTTGCAGGTTATTACCGACGTATTGTAGCAGGATTTTCATGACTTGCTGGACCACTCACGCAGCTCACTCGAAAGAATGTTAAATTCGAGTGGATTGAGGCATGCGAACAAGGTTTCCAAGAATTGAAAAGGAGACTCACTTCAGCACCTATTTTAGCATTACCATCAGGTAGTGGTGGTTTTGTCGTCTTCAGTGATGCGTAATACAGTGGGTTAGGTTGCATTTGGAATCAATGGGAACGTGTAATTGCCTATGGTTCCCGTTAGTTGAAAAACCACGAGAAGAACTATCCCACTCACAACCTGGAATTAGCAGCGATTATTTTTGCATTAAAAATTTAGAGACACTATCTGTATGGTGAAACATTCAAAATTTTCACCGATTACAAGAGTCTTAAATATCTCTTTACCCAGAAAGAGTTGAATTTGAGGCAGAGAAGGTGGATGGAATTCTTGAAAGACTACGACTGTTCTATTCAGTACCATCCCGGCAAAGCCAATGTTGTAGCTATGCGCTGAGTCGCAAATCATCTGCTTAGTTATCTCATCTTGTGACCCGGTTACAAAGATGGAAACTACTCAATGACATTGTATCATCGAGTGCCACTCTGCGAGCAACGTTAACTGGAGGTTTATTTGCTACAGTATTGATCCGGGCTCCACTTTTCGATAGGATCAGAGAGCTCCAGATGCAAGATGCAGAGTTTATTTCCATCCAACATGGAGTACAAAGTGGGCTACAACCAGAATTCTCGATTAAGGACGATAAGTCCTTATTGTTTCGAGGATGAGTATGCGTACCTGATGATCATGCCTTACGTCAAGAAATTCTCGAAGAAGCGCATAAATCAGCCTATGTTATCCATCCTGGCGGCACAAAGACGTACCAGGATCTAAAGAAGACGTTCTTGTGGAACAGTTTAAAACACGACGTAGCGGAATATGTTGCAAAGTATTTAACCTGTCAGCAAGTAAAGGTTGAGCACAAACATCCTGCTGGTCTGTTGCAGCCACTGCCCATTCCAGAGTGGAAATGGAAAAATATTTCCATGGATTTTATTCTCGATTTGCCCCGTACTTAGAAGGGTTACAATGCGATTTGGGTGATTGTTGATCGTCTCACCAAATTGGCGCATTTCTTACCCTATAGTATGCGATATATAGCGTCGAAATTGGCTGAAATATATCTACGAGAGATTGTACGATTACATGGGATACCTGTCAGCATTGTGTCAGATCGCGACCCTTTATATACTTTGCGATTTTGGTAGAGTCTCCAAGAAGGTATGGGTTCCAATTTTGACTTCAGCACTGCATTTCATCCTCAGACCGACGGGCAGACAAAGAGGGTAAATCAGGTGATAGAAGATATGTTAAGGGCCTGTATGCTAGATTTTCAAGGATCGTGAGATAAGCACTTACCCCTAATCGAATTTGCATATAATAACAGTTTCCAATCAAGTATCAGTATGGCACCATTCGAGGAACTATATGGACGCCGATGTAAATCTCTGATTAACTAGGAAGAAGCTGGAGAGCGTTTGACTTTAGGCCCTGATTTGATTGAAAGCACAAATGCAGTTGTTCATGTTATACGGGAACGATTGAAGAGTGCTCAAAGTCGACAAAAGAGTTACGCCGATCTCAAAAGAACAAGTGTGGATTTTCAGGTAATACCCAACACTGATAAGTCTTTTATGACTTTACTAAACTATATTATCATTCTGATAAATGGTATACAGATTGGCGAGCATGTCTTTATCAAAATCTCTCCGACAAAAGGCATGATGCGGTTTGGAAAACGAGGCAAGTTGAGTCCTCGTTATGTTTGACCATTCCCCGTTTTAGGCAGAGTAGGGGAGGTCACGTATCGACTCGCTTTACCTCCGCATCTATCTGGCATTCATGACGTATTCCACGTGTCTATGCTGAGGAAATACATTAGCAATCCAACACATGTGTTGGATTATCAACCGTTAGATATTCAGGAAGATTTAACGGTGACCGAAGAACCAGGTCAGATTTTGGACCACCGAGATCAAATTTTGCGAACAAAAAGAATCCCACTCGTCTTGATCCAATGGAAGAATCATGGATCACATGAGGCTACCTGGGAGCGTGAAGCTGATATTCATGCTCAATATCCTCATTTATTTACATAAGGTACGCACTTAAAGTATGCCAATAATATGCTTGGTTCTTGGTTCTAAGACTCAATCTTCATTGTAAATTATATTATATTTTTTTTTGTTTTTCATATATGCTGTTTAAAGCACCCGCACCTATATATAAGGAACTACTTCAAATATAGGACACCAATTATGTATAAAATTAAATAAAATAATATCATTTTCTCATTAAACCTATTAATTGTAGAAACAACATAAAATTATGTTTTAAAAATTGTTTAAACTAATAATTTGGAGAAACAATATAGTTTCAATTTATTGAGGGTGCCACCCAAGCAAAGTGATCCATCCCAGAACACTTCCTCAGGTCCCAGTTAAATTTACGAAGTCCAATTATTGACTGACGCAGTACTTTCCCATGTAAAGTAATACGATACGAATTGAAATTTCATCAAAATAAAATAATTTAATATAGCAACACACGTCAAAAAGGTTGACACATATTTTTCGACAGACCTTATATCTGGTAGGAACACCCAAGTACCAAAACCATTTGCACCAAAGACAATAGGCCTCGAAATCTGGGCCAGCAAAAATGAGACCTCCTTATCGTGGCAAGGAACAGTGCTGGCCGCGACAAGCTACTTGCCGCGGCAAGCCTATATAGTTGCCATGGCAACCCTGTGAGGATTATGTGGGTCCGAAACCCATTTCAAGTTAGTTTTCTGTTGTTTCTGCTAAGTGGGTTCTTGTTCTTTTATCTTCCAAGACATTGTACCTGCATGCACTCCACAAAGCAAGCCAAAACCAGTTGCATGTTACTGATTTCTTCCTGACAGCTCTCCATTTCCTGCTATTTTACTAATTCCAGCATATTTTGGTGTCTTGTGAGGTAAAAATCAGAATCCTAGCTCAAATTTTTATTTTTTTTTGTCTTTGAAATTCCTTAGGATGCCTCCTAGGAAAACCGAGGTATCAAAACCTCCAAAGGCCTTAGCTGAAGCAAAGGGCAAGGCCCTTGCTCCTTCCCATGATCCAATCGATCCACCCGTTGAGCAAGAACAGCCCGTCCCATGGTGGGCTGCGAAGGCTATGGAACCCGAATGGATCATCGACGATCAACTATTGACGCCGAACAACTAGACTGCATGGTCCATTAGGTATATAGAACAGGCGCGGTTAGACACCTTATATCAACCCTTCCATACCCAGTTTTATCCGCGTCTCGTCCGTTTGTTTTACCAAAATCTAAAAGTATCACCAACAGTTGGCCAATTTGAGACTGAAATCGATAATCGGAAATTTTATTTTAATTTACAAAACATAGCACAAGCTATGGACTGTAGTCCAAATTTCGATGTCAGTCTCGGACTGCAAATGCCTCGACAAAGGGATGTGAAATTTCATCACATCACTACAAAGATGACTGATGGGCAGACCACTTCTGCTCACGACCTTGCAGTTTGTCGCAGCCAATTATCACAAAAAATGTGGTTTCTTGACTATGTATTTCGTTGTAATTTATACCCCATGCAACATGAGAGAGAACGCCGAGATGTTCTCTTACAATCTCTATTCACTGTGCATGAAAACTGATGGTTAAATGCCCCTAGGGTGGTATGGGAAGGCATTAAATACACCAACATCCATTTGCAAAGCAATGTTGCTAATCCCATGACATCATGCCCCTATCCTCATTTAATTTCCCGTCTTTTAGAAAGAAATTCGGATAGTGTGAATCAAGTTCCCAATCAGATTCCCCTGGGTGAAGAAGTCTGCATGGATAACATGTGGGTCTTTAGCCCAACTATCTGGCAAAATGTATGTCAAAGGTCATCCCAAGCGGTTAGAAACCACCAAGCTTGCCAGATCCGTTCTCCTCCACCACCTCCACAAGCACCACCCTCAATACCAACCCAAGTTATCCCCATTCTCCCTCAATCTCACACACAAGCACAAACCGAATTGGTTCCCTTGGCACCTGAGTCATACACCAATGCTTCTTTGGCACATCTCATGTGTGAAAATTATGAGCAGACCCTTCTCCAATTTGATAATTTATATCAAAATCATTATATGCTCCATCAACGCATTGATTATATTGAAGAAGCAACCAACATCATGATGGAGCATATATTCCAAACCGTTGCAAACTCTTAAATTGGGCGGGCCCGCAATTTCGTCTCCCAATACACCCACAATGCAGCATTACTGGTGCCAGAATTCCAGCAAGATTTTTAGCAACAAGATGCGGGTCCTTCCTCTGCTGGTCAACAACAACTGAGTCCCCAGACTAGTAAATTATAACCTCACAAGCTCGTAGTTTATATATAATATTTTAATTTTCCATCAAATTCATTTGAGTTCATCTACCACAAAATGGTAAACTTGTGTTTCCTTGTGTAATACGTATATCACTCATGTCTCGAATTGATAATTGATGAGTGTTGTTATTACTGTAATTACGGTTATATCTATTTTATCTAGCTTTTAATTTCGGTTCTATCTGTTTTATGCCAAATTTGTTTTGTTTAATTGCGGACTCCTATATCTTACATTCCTGTATATATTCCTTGTTGTCATATACATGCTGTATGAGCATTGCGACATTGACCGGCTAACCATCACCATCTTGATTTACTTTCGAGGACAAAAATTCCTTAAATACGGAAGAATGTAATGATTCCCATAATTTGTACCCTACGCAGTATAGATAAGAGTCCGGTCGGGTCAAACATGACGTCAGATTGATATATATATATAGATATATCTATATCTATAGAATATATATATATACCTAGCTGACTATATGACTCCTAAGCTAGCCCAACCAAGTCACTTGAAGTGTAAAACATTCGAGACTCGCTACCCCAACCGGATATAAAATATAGCTAATCCATGTCTATGCTAGTACACTTGGGATATATGGGCATCTACCGGTAAAAATCGTATAGGCTGTGTATGCAATATTAGACTAAAAGGCCTAAAAGGTTTATACACTAAGTATAAGCGATTTACATTCAAATAAGTCTTTGCTTGTCTTTTATGACTATACAATTACAAGGCGAATGCTAGCTTAATACAATAGAACAACCTGCATATGCTTATAAGCTGCTTGGATTGTAGTTGGACTACACGACTTCATGAATCATCGAACACTGCCATGCACGCAAGATAGCTATGAGTCAGTATAAATCCCTTAGAACTGGCATCTTCCTGCTTCTAGCCTAGAAGATAATCCTAGAAAACTAATTTTCAAAACAAAAACAGTAGAAGAAATCTGTATATGAGTTCCATCATTGCCAAAAATTGTATTCTGTCATAAGATCCTCATAGTAGCGATCTGTGTATGAGTTCAAATTTCAACTTACTTTTGAGTCATCTCTTGCAAACATTGGAGTCATAGCTCATACGGTGACCGGTGAGTTAGTCGAAATGATGTTGAGGAAGATTACTTGGTGGTGGAGAAGTTAGTTCGGTGAATGTAACTCACACGATCTTGACACCAAAATGTACACTGAATATAACTTGCTTATAGGTACTTAATACTTGCTTTATGATGCTGATTTCGTTAACAAGAATCAACAGCACACAATAGTACACTGACAAGGTAAGGTATTAAAGAAGTATATGGGGTGTATCATGCAAGAATCATTGTGCACTCCGAATCGTGCATCATAAATTGAATATATATATATAGCCATACATATATCAAATACATGACCAACATAGTATACAACCAGAAGGAAACAACGCAGCTTGAAGAAGAAGAAGAACATTAAGAAGTAACCATGGCAAGCCAAACTGCTCAGGCTTGTCGCGCCAACCTTATAAGGTTTTCGCGGCAAGATGCTCAGCTGATGAGCTTGCCGCGGCAACCCTGGAAGCTAAGGTTTTGGGCTGTACTTTGTGCATATCAGACCATTGGATCCATTAGGGGTTTAGACGGTTATATATTTAGGTCTTAGGTACACCATGAGCCATCTGTGGAATGCTAGGTTTTAATATAAATCTATTCTATTTATCATAGATTGGTGCAACATGGTGCATATAGCTAGCTTACACACGTAAGAAGAATGATCTTTGACACATGAGCTCACTATGAATCGGATACACCGAAGTGTATGTGATCAGGTAGGGAATATATGTTGTTATTATATTTGTGTAGAATGTCACTTAATTTTCATAGAGGATTTGATAAATATTTATATATGTAATGAGAAGCATGCTTGGAGTAAATTAGTGTTGACTTACACTGATAAATTGGATCAGATAAGCAATAGATAGACTTGAGTAGCCAGTAATTTGATAAGGAACCTATTTTATCAATGACACATGGTAGCCTTGACTACATAGTTGGCAAAATTTGATCGGTGCTATAAAATAAATGTGATTTTATAATTATAGCAGTGGTTAGTTTTATATCAGTATTATCAATAATTTAGTAAAAGGTATTTGGAAAACATACATGGAAATGCATATGCTACATTGTTCAGTATTCAGATCCTGTCATTTGCAATATTCCTTATACGTTGTTACTCCATCTTGGTTCAAGTGATCCCGCTAACTCGAGAGCTTGAATTTCTCAGTTTAAGTGATCCTGCTAACTCGAGAGCTTGACAAGTGATCTCGCTACGTCAGGAGCTTGAATTATCTTGGTCCAAGTGATCCCGCTAACTCGGGAGCTTGACATGTTATCCTGCTAACTCAGGAGCTAGACTTTGCTATGATGTCCTGCATGTGTATCTTGTTTCAGCTTGGTTTTCATATCTATGCATCATGATTTCATTAGCTTGTCAGCATATAATGTTAGTGATATAAGACTAAAAATATGTTCTAGATATTATTCTATGAGAATGTGATACATCAATAAGATATGCTAACAACGTAATATTCTCTACTGAGCTTTGATGATAGCTCATTCCATGACTTAAATGTCTTAGCTGCAGAGCCTGATTCAGAGCATGCTGTAGATCCTACTTACGTGCCTGTCGAGGAACAGGGAGAAGACTACGACAACAAAGACGAAAAAGACGATTTCCCAGAAGAGTTCTTCCCAAAGTAGGTTTGTGGCTTGTGGAGTTAGAGGAGACCTGAGAGAGGAAAGGAGAGATAGATAAAGTAAAAGACATGTATAAATGATATATGGTAGTTTATGTTATTTTGTGTTTTTGGATGTATAGGTTTTCTTTGTACTATTTAGGTGACGGGTGGCTGTCATCGGTGGAAAGCTATACATCAGATCGTTGATCTTATATATAGTGTTTCTAGTTCCTGCGTAGATAAGTGAAATACATCAGTTATTTTGCCATATTATCAACTGCCAGAATTACTACATTGCTTCCGCATTTGCAAAACTTTGTATAAGAAATGACCCCTTAGATGAAAGGATCATGTTAAGTGATCCGATGACGCGACGTTTCCAATAGTGAAAGAAGGGAAATGACGGGTTATCATAGAGTGTGTGTGTACCAGTGAAACGTTTATTCATCATAAATTTTCCTAAATAGCAAATTTAGAAAACATTTTCAATCAAACTCTCACTATTGGCATACTCTCAAAAAGAAATCGAAATCTTTGGTTCTCACAGTATGATATATCTTGAAGAATTATTCAACGGATTATTAAACAGAAACATGAAGCTCATGGAAATGATAATCAATTTTACTCATATGATTCCCTTTGCAATCCATAATATCTATTATTCACATCTCAATTAGGCTTATGCTTTTATAAATCATAAATCAAAAAGGTCTTTCCTTCGGCTTGCAATGGGGCTTTCGGTTTAAGAGGTTCCAAAGAAAGGTAGATAAGATCCAAAGTTTTCTGTTAATTCAACTCTTCTTTTTCCTATTCTTCTTCTTTCTGTATTTATTTCAGTAAGTATCAAGAAGGTTGGATAACTTCTTCCCATTTACTAATTCTATTTTCTTGTGTAAATTCCATTTCTTCAATCGATTTTCTTCAAATATCTTTTTGATTTTCAGTTTGAAAGCTTCTTGCTTCCCTTTTTTGTAGAATCGTGTTTTACGATTTTTGACTCTTTTCCTATATTTCTCTATTTTATTTCCTTTCAGTTGTACCCTTCTGTTGGCATGTCCCTTATCTATTGACTTTTACTCCTTTCACTCCCTCTTCTTCCCTTCTTTTGGATTCTAAACTCACAAGAATTGTAAGGGTTAAAGGTTGAGAGTTTTGGGTAGCACATATGGTTAAGGGTTTATAAAATCTAGGTACAAAGAAATTCAATTAAAAGCTTCTAATATGAGTTCAAAGGATAAATTCTTTTTGGGATTTTGGGTTTTTGGCTTTGACTAAACAAAAGATGGCCTTTGATCATTTTCAGGATTAGTTAGCATAAATGTCTTATTATTTTAATATTTCTAACAGATAGTTCTAGACAAGAAATAGGCTATCATAATCATAGAATATTTTTATTCTAATTTCAACAATATGAGATTTTTCATAAAAACAGTAAAGACGCTCAAATAAATTGAAGTGAATAGATAATAGTCTCTCTCTCCAAAGAAAGGAAAAATCAGTCTCTAAAGCTCACGAGTTATATAATTTTGAAACTATAGTCTAAATATTATAGTTCAGTTCAACCTATTGTTTCAATCATTCATTCTGATACAGTGTTCTTGAAGAGCTAAAACATGAATTGTAATTGTTCCATTGTCTGATTGTTAAACTTCTACTACGATGGATCGTAAGGTTTTTGGAATCATATTTTTGTCTATCATACTCAAATGTGATGCTTAAATAGCAAAAATTCTAAACTAAGAACTACTAAAATTGAAATAGAAAAAACAAATTATGCAAAAATGATAAAAGTAATGTAAAAAATAAAGTGTTATTTACAAAATTAAACTAATATATACACATGTTGTATATCTCCCTCAAACTTAAACTGGACAATGTCCTCATTGGCACAAAAAAATAGGAGATACAAAAAATTCATACCTGTGGGCTTCAGAATGTAGTAAATCACTGCGATCACTCAAGAACATAATATTATACAGCATGAAGTATCTTACGATCGATCGTGTTTTACCACGATTTGAATCATAACATACTTGCTGAGAAAATTTTTCTAGCTAAAGTAAAATAAAAGAGCTAGTTTACATATTTTACAAGATTTTACTACGAATGAGTCGGTAGCTCGACGATGCCCATGAGTATATTAGACATACTCATGGTGTTCCAGTAATATAATGATCACTGGCCTTTCTTTGTCTGGAAAGAAAAATTCAAGGGTTCCATATCCTCGTTTGAGAATTAAGTGAGAGAATATGAACAAAATATGTGCTCTCCTCTAACTTTTTTTAGTTTTGTAAAAAATTGACGGTGCGCCGCAAGTATTAGGAAAAGGTAACCTTGGTATATATGATACTTCAGTCAAAATATTAGGCACACTGTCTTTATTATTATTTCGATTTTCAATTTTATGTTTTTCTCGTCTAGAAACTTCCTTATTTCTCTTAGGCTCATCCTCTCCTTCCTCTGGGACATCCACAGTTGTAGGCATCTCAACTTTATTATCCATAGCTCTTCCACTTCATAAAAATTAAACAGTTTGGACATGTTATGCATAAATCAATGTTTCTCCGACAAAAACTTATCCTCCTGAGTTATTCACATGTCGTGACTGTAACTGGTTGCTCTCTCGTTCTACTAATTGTGTAGGTTGCTACTCAACTTGGGCTTCCAGCTTCGTAATGGATTGTGTGTGTGAATGTAAAATATGTGAGAATTAAGCAAGCTAGGATAAATCCTTGAAACGTTGATGCCACTGTTGCGTAAACCCATAAGGATTTGAACAACTGTGTCATCAAATCCGCTGCACAGAGGACTAAACTGCTATTGCTCATATGATTGATATGGTCTCATGGATGGCAGGTAGGTCTATTGAAAATTCTGTGCAGGAGGATAGCTTGGCTCAACAACAGATGGTCCTTGTTATTGGCCACTTGTGGAGCAATAATTAAAATAAGGATGGTTACTCTGCTACAAGTTATAGGTGTTACCGTATTCACTCTGACGGAATGCATACACCCATTCCCAGTCTATCATCTTCGGATGTAATGGTGCAATAGGGCATTTAGACACTGAAGAAGATTTAAATTTTGAGATCGAGTGTGATGCATACATCAGAAAAATATATTTTTATATTTCTAATTTTATTTGATTTTTATTTTAGAAAACAGGGAGAGAAGAAAAATCTAATCCGCATGCTTCTCTGATCAGGGGAAGTGTGGAAACTTGTGATTTGTTACTTTAAGTAAAACTAACAAAAGCTTAAGAAGTAATGAAGAAAATAAAAATATAAAGAAAAATAAAAAGAGATAGATAAATATATATTTTCAAAATAAAAATGTAAAATAAAATCGGCTTCCCTGGCAACAGCACCAAAAACTTGATGTGCTCTTCATGTTGTTCTAATTAAGTCTGAACCTATTGCAAGTGGGCAATGAAAATTGTAATGCTAGTATAGGATTGTTCCCATGAGGAAGTGATTTATTTCATATTTCACTTTTCTGAAAACTTATATTTGTCTTTAAGGTTCTAAACTACTTGAGAAATATGAATAAAAGAATGGTTTTTTAAACTAATTGCAAAAGATAAATATAAATCCTCCTCTTTCCAGACTATGGTCGCCAATCACAATCCTTCAAGTCTCGGATATTCATAAAATTACAATATTGTTACACCGTATTGCAGTCTTCTAAAATTTGGGTATCAATCAAAAACTAAAATCCTTCAACACAGATTTAATCTAATCATCAATCTCCTAGAATCTGGGCTTCAATCAAATCCGAAAAAATTGAAGATGGAAATGTAAAATCGTTACACTAATTTTCAAATCTCAACCTGAGTCGTCAGTTTAAATCCAAACTTTGAGATGTTTACAAAGCATTTAATTGTAATAAAAATAAATCTAAACTAGAAAGTAAAGTAAAAATATATCTTTCACCCCTCAGCCACAGACGTCAATTGCTTCTAAGAAACTATGAATACCTACACTAATCTTCCAAGTATCAATCTTAATCGATTGTGATCGAGGAACATTGGATATTTAAACTACTCTCAACAATTTTTGATCGGAAGAAAACCCAACCACAGTTGTCAATTGATTCTGAGAATTTCTTCGATAAACTTATTCCTATCCCGAGCCCTGTTATTTATATATCATAAGGGGTCGGTTTATAGTAATCTAATTCTAATAAAAGAAACTACAAAAGATTCCTAATATAACCTTAATTCCTAATTTATCTTCCTTACTTTGAGTGGTTGATGCGCCTCTAAACTTTTTTCTTAATTTTTGTAACCGAAATCTTTAGGAGTCTTTCTTCATCAATCATCTCACATTCGTGATTTGCCAAACTTATAATTCAAAAGTTTTTCTAAATTGGTGCATGGCGGTGTAGGTCTTCACGTGATCAGCAACAATGGAAAGTTTCTATTTGTGACATCGTAAATCACGATTTCTCTCTTCTTCAGCTTTCTCTCTAGATGATTCTATATTATGACCGATTGCTTTCTTTCTGTATCACCTTTTTCTTTGAACGTCTATTGAAGAATCATAAATTATGATTTCTTATTGCTTTGGCTTCGTTCAATCGTAAAGCATGAATTCTTAGCTTTCAGTAGCGTCGAATTGTCTTTTACGTTCAATCATTTTTCTTATTACTTTTTGAGTTCATTTCAATGAAGATTAATACTTTGGTTCCCTTTTACTATTTTTCCTTAATATTTTCACATCATTAGCTTGTTAGTTGCAAACTGGGGTCTAGCAGCATTAAATTAAGGGTGATGAAATGATATATTCTGTGACCGATAACTTATGCAGTGGTAATCCAGCGAACCAATCGAGAGCCTCTCCTTCTAGTGACCTCTGGAAGTAGTGGATGAGAAGAACTTGATTGTCGCGTATAGGTCGACAGTCGTTACAGAACAATGCTAGGTGGTGATTTAGATTCCCCGTGCTATTATACTTGCTGAACTTAGGAGGCTTAAATCCTACAGGTATGTTAAATTCGAGGTCCTGGTAGAACTTGACCAATCCGAATGAGGATCTGGGACACTCTCTCTTAGCCATATATTCCTCTAGAACCCGAGTAAGGTCCTCCATTTTTATAGTGGCGTCCTTTTTATGGTGTGGGGGTGGGCCCTATATTGATGATTATTACAGAAGAGGGTACGAACGGTATGCCTTGGTGGCGATAGGTAGGGAAATGTAGTGCTTGGGGTAGGCGGCGACCTTTCGTCCCTTCTTCGCTCTCTTTCCTCTTCCTCCCGTTGTTCCTTAACAGTCTCGTATGTGGCAGCCATGCCTCGAAGTATCTTCGGCTTCCTGCCCTCCTCTTTGTAATGCTTGGACGCTGAGTTCCACTAGTTGGCAGGTCGTGAATTTTTGTCCAGTATTGCTCTCTCTCCTACCATCATTGTTACTGGTGCTTGGGGGAGAGAAGGGTCTTTCTTCACTGTCAGCCATGTAAATTTTTGAGTGATGTTGGGTACAGTCGTAGGATGACTCAACGTCATTGATGAGATTGTCGAGGTACCCCCATAATGGTGGGCCACCACTACCAATAAGGTCTATCCTACATATCCTGACATCTCTAGTCTTTGAAAGATGTTCATGCACTCTCAAAGAGCTCTCGAGATTGTGAGTGCATGTGGGAGTGACAGAAGATAAAACAAAAAAGATTGATATCTAAAGAAAACCAAACTAACTATACCAAGGTGATCTTAGCAAAAGGAAGTCCCATCGCGATCGCCACTCTGTTGGTACGAGCTTTTTCTAGGAACCTTTCAATCCTCGGAAGAAGTGGTCCAATTTGGTCAACGTGGACTATTGGTTAAATTGGTTGTGCTGTGATTTCTATTAAAAAGTGATGGTAATGTGATAAAAATATAGCAACAAAATAAATAAAAAAAAGGGGTGTAAAATGGAATGAAACAGCACCAAAATATCAATCTGAACACATAGTCTTGCAAGATCCAGGGTTGTTGTAGCAAGTTTTGATAAGTAAGAGTTTATCCCACAGGGAAATTTGATCTAAAAATACAAGGCTGAACAGTAGACCTCTAGATATGACTACAGAGTTGGCAGCACTAACCTATACTAGAAAGCAAAGGTAAAGAAAGGGAGTTTTGGGGTGTCACAAAACTAAAATAAAACCTAAAAAAAATTTACAGATCTATACTACAAGAAAGGGGTTTAGAAAAGGATGGAAAGGGATTTGAATGATTGAATGGAAAATGGGTGAGAAGTAATAAAATAGGGATTGATCTTTTTACTGAAAAAGGGCTGGTCAAGCAAGGAAAGGATTAGATCCACATCAGTCCTTCATTTGGCTATAAGCTCAAATGCAAGGAAGAAGAATCCAATCCAACCCTGAGATATGAACTAGTCCTAGGGTTATAATTTGTCCACTTGAGTGGTCACAGATCATCCTAGAGATATACTGTAACCATGGGGTTAAAATCAAAGTATAAAAATTACTACAGCTTCTATGCTGGCAAGGCTACAAGCTCATGCATCCATAGGTGTAGAAAACATATACACTATATGCAAGGATAAGAGAATATAGATTGAATGTGGCAGGAAATACAACTTTCATTGCATTCAAAAATACTAACAATGTTTAGCCCTCAAAGTTGTAGTCAATGCAGAACTCCAGACCCTTTACATGCTTACACATCGTCCTTTTTATAGCAGAAAATCAGTCCTAACTATTACAAAAGGACTTAGCTAGCAAATGTTGAGCTAAGGAAGGAAGAAAAAGGACAAAGATGACCTAACCCTAGAAATGATCTAAGCACAAACTATCCTCCTAGCTCAGAGCAAATTAGGTTATGTTAGATGCCCATATTTGGTTATTTTTACAGTTTATATACAATTCACAAAATATCTTTGTGCCTTGGCCAATTAGAAAGAAGAGGAATCAAGTTAGTTAGGATCCTACTGATATGGTCCAATTACAGCCAAGTGTTGTCTTGGTTAGTGGGTAACAGCTCAAGACATTGGATGTGTGCCCTAGATGTTGTGGAATCCCAAAAGTACCCTTGAAGGTTGAATGAGAATGCTGGAACCCGAGCCTCGATTGGTTGGGGCCTCAAATTATGGATCACGAGAGGTTCTTGAATGGCTGGATTAGCTCTTGATGCTTGCTCGACAAGCTGGAGTGGTTCAGAATATGCAACTCGATAGGATGTTTCAGAAGCTCCTCGAGAGGTTGACGATAGGCTGAATTGCTTGAAACTGCAGCTCGACAGGCTAAATTTTCTCAGGCTTTAGCTGCTCGACAGGATAAATTACACCCGCTGTCAACTACTCGAGATCTGCTCAAGATGGATTTTTGAAGGTGCATCTGCTCGAGAACCACTCAAACAGATGTTATATGAAAGAATTAATCCTCTCGAGAATTGCTTGAGATGATTTTCGAAAGCTCAAAACCTCTCCAGATGTGCTTGAGGTTGGAAACCTGATGCTTTCTTTTCTTTAGCTGCTCGAGTTGCTAGTCTGCTGCAGGCCTAAAGTTCTCGAGATCTATTCGAACTTACTTTGCTAAAGATTTAACTGCTCGAGCTTGCATTTCTGAGTATTTGCTGTTGTGCACAGCCTACTGCAGCACTCCTCACTGCCTGGGTCCACCTTTCTTTTCTCTGTTGTACATCTAGGACCCTTAGGCATGATAAATGGCCCTATGGTGTCATCCACCATGGTGCACACTTTGTTCTTCCCTCAGCTTTAAGACTTGACTCCAAAATGCTCTCTTCTTAGCATCCATTAAGTGGACTATTTCACTAAGCTGTGATTTATTTCTAACTATAAAAACATACTCAAATGAAAATTATTAGATGGCTTAAAGGTATAGTAAAGGCTAGGTTAGGAGGTGAAAAGTGGCATTTTTCAATGATTAGCATGAACTTTGGGTGATGCGATCGCTAGGTACAGATATTTATCGATGCTGCAACAAGCCACTCATCACGTGCGGAGATGCGGGTTGAGTCCTTTACTGAGCATCAGTCGGTTGACTTCAGCAGCTTTGGTTTTCCTATGGTCTATCTAGTTTTGTTTTCCTAATCTATCTAAAAGGGGGGTTATGGCCTTCAATGCTAAGGGGGATTGGCCCCGTTCCCGGGTACCCTCCGTAAGCTCCCTGGGGCAAATCGGGTGGCTAAGGCTAAAAAACTAGAAAATGTTAGAGACCTAATTGGCTCTAGGCTAGGGATTTGAGCAAGGGTTTCCTTAAGATGTAAGGTTAAGTGTAATGACCTCGAATTTTCAACCCAAAGCACATGGAAATTTTGGATCGCTTGATCATAGTTCATAATCAAATTACAAAAATTCTTTGGTATTTGACTAGAGAGCAAGTCATTTAACTAAATCAATTGCATAAAAGTCCATAATGAAACTTATAAAGTCCAAATGTAAAACCCCAAGTGACGGCCATTCGTCACCAAATAGTGGTGCACAATATCTTCAAAAATAACCAATGTCTTCTTCTTCCGATACTAAGTCGGAATCTTTTTCAAAACTAGATTGAGGACTACTTCTGTACCTATGACACGTAGTGTCGGTGTGAGCTAATAGTCTATGCTCACTAGGGTGATGCATTACACAATTATATTTCACATGATCAAAGCATAGTTTCAATGATATATTCGAAAGCATTCTTATAACAACAAAACAAAATTTCTCAAGTACAAACAATGAAAACATATATTTATAATTAATTTCATATGATGTTCAATGGTGATATCTCTTATAGTTCACTTGAGTATTCTTTTATTCTTAGCGAAATCTAAATGCCAAAATCTTATTCAATGTGAGTCGTAAATCCATAACTTAAGTACTCTCTAGATCACAAATATAGCGCTAGAGCCGAAGTAAATACCGATGGGAATCCTAACTATCATCGTTCTAAGAACTATGTTCCAAAGTTCTCAAGGCCCTGCGTTGTGGGCGATACTTGAACCGTCCAAAGGTGTCGAAGCACAGGATTCGTTCTACATAAATCTCTATAAATCACATGCCAAATCTTACACATAATTTAATGTTCGTATATAAGGTCCAAGGAGTCAAAAGGTTCAAAGTGTCAATAGTCCAAAGGTATAAAAGTTTGAAATGGATAATTGCTTTAAATAGTTCAAAGTTAGATCTAATTCCCTATTAGAAATCCAATGCGAAAAAAAATATCAAAATTCAGATGCAATAAGTTCTATAATTCAAAGTAGGTTCTAATATTCAATATTCAAGGTGATTCTAAGTTTTGATGCAATAAAGTTCAGTGATATCAATGCTATCATTTCACAGATTTATCTCGAGAGTATCACTAAAACCATGATTCAAAATTAAAAGATTATGATTATGCCTTGAATTTCCCCTACCTCACATCCGAAGGTCGTAAGGTAGAAATTGTGATACTCTGCAATATCATCGGGTTTCTCTTTTATGGTCCATGCATAATTAGAACATACAAGGAGCAAATCGTCAAAGGTCCAAAATTGGTTGACTGAATCGTATGGAAAAATATTCTATTTTCTTTATTCACAACTCACTCCTATCATATGACACCGAGCTATGGTCTTATGCACAACGAGCTGTGGTCTGTTCACAATGAGCTGTGGTTGCACAAATATCAGAACCTATATTCTATTTTAATATTCATAGCTCGCGGCTATGCTATGACAATGAGCTTTGGCAATGTTCACAGCGAGCTGTGGGTTGTTCACAGTGGCCTGTGAATTTTCCCAAGGTGCCTTCTGTTTCTGTATCCACAACGAGATATCACATATATAATAGTGAGTTGTGGTTATTTTGAAGCCCATTGGATATTTCATCTGGAGCTACCCCGATATGATATAGTATAATGATCAATCAGACTTTTCGATCAAAGGTTATTTCAGAAGATGCTTTCTTTTAGTGACAGTGAGCTGCAAGTGTCTCCATAGCGAGCTATCATACATATCACAACGGGCTGTGGTATTGCTCACAGCAAGCTGCGGTACTTGACAGTATGTTGTGACTTAATGACAATGCACTATGGTTTCTATCACAGCGAGTTGTCATTGCTGGTTTCAGCGTTCCGATCACTGCATGTTCTATGTTCGAAAATCAAAGTCCGAACATGAATCATTGGTTCCAACTTTGAGATCTTAGGTCCGTAATTTCTAAAAAATAACATTGATACTAAGGAATCATAGATCCGATGATAAGAGACAATGGATTACCTCTCGAAGTGTGAAACTATAAATCAATCAGCAATACCTTGATGTTTCACGTGTTCCCTCACATCCCTTCCTCCTCTTACTTGTTGATGATCACGATGTCTTGTGGAAGAACACCTTAACAATCTTATGGACATTGAAGAATGAGAAGAAGAATGGTGGCTAGGGTTTTCTTAAGGAGAAACTAAGAAGAATAAAAAGAGAAGAGGCTAGGTTCTTATTTAAAGAGAAAACCAAGTTTTCAAGTACGGTTCCTTCTAATTAGAGATTTAGAGGGTTTAGGAAATTATAATCCTCGAGTACCCATAACTTTTGAAATTCTATGTAAGTTGACTTTTCTAACTTCTTAGGTAACATTCCAGTGTTAGGCTGGCACACCTAGCTTAAGTGTATAGGTTGTTGCCACAAGGTCCAAAATAGCGCTTTTCGAAGTCTCTAGCAATGTTTGATCCCTAGACCTCTTGCTTAGAATTCAAGTCTCTTACCACTGGTGCTCCCACGGAGATTGTGTAACTATTTACACAATTATATCTAAGAGTCCTTTTTAGGCTAAGGTGCATGTTAAGTTTTAAAATATTCCAGAAATTAATGGTTAGTGGTGTACGTCTTATTAAGAATATACATCTATTGTGTGTATTAGTGGTTTTGAAAAATTAGGGTGTTACATCCTCCCCCCCTTAAAAGAATTTTCGTCTTAAAAAAATATCATACCTTATTTGAAGAGATGCGGGTATTGATTGCAAATCTCTGATTCTCGTTCCCAATTGGCTTTAGCGGATGAGTGATTTCACTACTTAAGAAGCACGAGTGGGATGCACTTGGTACGTAATATTTTCTCCTTATTGTCTAATATTTGAACTAGACTGTCATATCCTCCATAAGCTCAATGGGTTGGTAGTCCAAGATGTGAATCTGGTCTTTGATGTATTTCCTCAGCATGGGTATATGGAATACATTGTGCGTACTCGACAGCTGAGGTGGTAGTCCAAGACGATATGCGACTTCTTCAACTTGTCCCAGTATCTCAAAAGGTCCGACATAGCGTGGACTCAGTTTTCCATGACTTTCAAATCACATCACGCCCTTGGTAGGTGAGATTTTGACAAATACGAATGCGAGATACCCATGACATCCATTATTCATCAACCGTTTAGCTCGTATGGTGGATATAAAAGGTGCAATCATCGACTTAGTGCCATAGAATCTGAATGGTTTACCCTTCTTAGGGAGAAATGTGACTATCTTTTTAAGCTAATCAACATTTGCATGATGGGTAGATAGCCAGTCCATGCTAAGGATTATGTCGAATCCTTGCATATCCAAGATAATCAGATCGGCTGAAGGCTCGTGGTCTTTAATTGAAATGATTACCAATCGACAGATCGTATCTTTGACTATTGAGTATCCTGTAGGGACTGATACTGATAAAATGAAGTCCAAGGGCTCAGGAGTGATACTCAATTCAACTGCAAATTGAGGACTCACGAAGGGGTGCATAGATCCTGGTTCTATAATTACGTGTGACTTGTGTTGATAGATTTCACAATTCAGGTACATGTGTAAGGTACCTAAGTTTCATCTAGGTAATTTAGTTGTGTGTATAAAAGTGTTGTGGTGTTCATGCACCACATATTGAAAAATAATAATTTCCAAGGAACTCATTAATTGAAAATAAGGTAATAATTGAACAATTAATGATGCAATTATACCTTGGATAACGTCGTTTGTTGTCTGGACATCATGTGCAGAGACGGCATATGCACGTCCTTGAACTGTAGGTCGGGTAGGTTTCTTACTAAATATCACTTACATCTTCTCTTTCTTTGGTTGAGGGCAGTCCTTTATTAAGTGTCCTTGTTGGTCATAGTTGAAACATGTGCCTGACATCCATCGACACTCGTCTATTATGTAAAGGTTTCCACATCATGGACATCTCTCAATCGGTACTGAGGTGGCAGGATACGGTGCCCTTTTTGCTATCGATGGGTCAGAGGTAGCCAGTCGCAATGGATAGAAAGACTATGTAGGTCCAGACAAAACTGGTTTTGGATAAGCAGTCTCAACAAGTTGGGAAACTATGGACGTCGAGAACTTTTTTTCTTGTTTGCCTGATCATCGGTGTATGATTGCGTTTGGCTCGGTCTGTTCTTATTTTGCTCTTGCCTTCTAATGCGGCTATAATTGTACTAAGCCTTAACCTATTGCAAGCGCACAATGGAAATTGTAGTACTAGTATAGGATCGTTCCCACGAGGAAGGTCAAAATTTCATTCGTTTTGAAAACTTTTTGGTCGTCTTTTACGAATGTAATCTACTAGAGAAATAAGAATAAAAGACTAGTTATTTAAACTAATTGCAAGGAAAGTAATTCTAAATCCTCCTCCTTCCAGATTATGGTCATCAATGTTCTAGGATGTTTACAAAGTAAAAGACTGTTACACCATTTTCAATCCTTTAGAATTCGAGCATCAATCAAAAACTAGAATTCCTCAACACAGATTTATACTAATCAACAATCTTCCCAAAATTTGGGCATCAATCAAACTAAAAAAAAATGAAGATGGAAAATTAAAACCATTACACTAATCTGTAAACTCAAGACTTTAGATGTCAATTAAGATCAAGAATTCATAGATGTTTATAATGCAGTAAAAAGTGCACGAAAAAAGATTTAAACTAGAAAGAAAAAGTAGAACCATCCAAAGGGTTGATCTTTCAGATTCTTTGGTCTTGGTTGTCAGGTAAGACTTTCAGAGAATTGTGGACGATTTTACTTGATAAAAACTACTCCACGTTGATCTTCCAGAATTCCAACCATAGTTGTTAATTGATGCTGAAAATTCCTTTGATAACTTTCTCCTATGCCGAGCCCTCTTATTTATAGATCATAATGAGTCGATTTACAATATTTGAATTTTAATTAAATAAAACTACTAAAATAAAAAATTCCTAATATAACTCTAACTTCTAATCCTAGTTCTTCCTCACTTGGATTAGTGGATGCGCATGACTTTTCTCCGTGTTCTTAGTAGTAGAGATCTTTTGGATTCTCCTCGTATATCTTTGCCAATATTCTCGGATCCGTGGGTTGCCAAACGTCTAATTCAAGTGATCTTTTAATTTTGGGTATGGCAATGTATGTCTCACGTGATCAGCAGTAGTGGAATCTTTTATTTTTGATCAATCATAATTTAGGATTGTTCTCTTTTTTAGTACGATTTCCTCCCTTTCGATCAATCGTATTCTCACTTTGTTTGTCTCTCAGTCTTCAGCATCTTTTTGAATCAATCATAGATTACGATAGGTCTCTTTTCCTCTTCTTTCATTCTATCGAGGTTGCGATTGGTCATACGATTGGATCGTACCTCTTCTTTCTCTCAACTTTCAGACTGGATCTCAATACGAATAGATAGTATCTGTGTACTGTTCTTGACTTACCTTGTGCTTCAAAAAGGAGTTAAAAATCAGAAAATTAAGAGTCTATGGACTGCACACCAAGGTAAGCATACACAAAGCATGCACGTAATCAAGGCTATTGTAGCAATTTTTAAAGAGTGAGTAGGGGTATGTCCACAGGGAAATGTGTGCTTAAAATTCAGCAAATCCCCAGATCTAAGATAGATCTTGCACCCTACCTTATACTACTCTAAACAAAAGTAGCAAAAGGAAAAGGAGAGGTTTTAGGGGGTTGCCACTTTAAGCTAAACTACAGAAACAAAATAGAATTAATTGCAGAAATAAATTAGGATTAACCAAAGAGTTCAGATCTTGCAAATGAGGGGAAATTTGGTGAAAGTAAAATAGAAAAATGAGGAAGAGCAGCTCGGGATTTGGTCTCACTACTACTTGGGTGATTTGACAGCATTATAGGGGCTCAATGTGCAGCAATCCCTCATTTGGTCTGCAGGGTAGAAGGATCTAATCTAAGCTAGAGAATTGGAGTGATCTTAAGGCTATGATCTGTCCACTTCAATGGTCACAGATCATCCAATAGAGTCCTTCCATTCTAAGACCTTCATCAGAATATGATAATCACTATAAATGTTGCTGATGTTAGGCCACAGGCATAAGTAGCCACAGGTCTATCAGATCTAGGAAGATCAAATGGTATTCAAGAGATCTACCTGTTAAGTGGGTGGGCTGGTCCCATCTACACAAATCTGATCGAGAACCAAGTGAAACTAGATGATCTATAGATCTAATTAAGCAATAGAATCAACAATTCATTGAATTAAACATAATGTACAATTAAATTCTCTCAGATTTGTAGTCTATGCAACATTTGACCCACAATAATGCTCTCAACTTCCCCAAATTACCGGTCAACCTTACCCTCACTGCTCAAAGGAAGTTAGCCAACCATAGTTGGGCCAAAGCGAGAATTGGGACGAAGAGAGAGGGAGTTTTTTGGAGGGAAAATAGATCTCGAACTGAGCTCCGGTTCTATCAAATTCTTGATCGATCTTCTGTAAAACTTCTCTTCTATTTATACCTTCTTCCTCTGACTCAGATCCGTTTCAGCCAATCAGAGTGCAAGAGAATAATTCTGTTATTTTGGGCTCTGCTGATGTGGCTGATTTCTCTTCTAGAAGCTCTTCTCCCATTGGTCCACAGCCGATAAATACACGTGAGGCAGTTAGGGTTTCCAATTGTGCACAGTTGAGTACCAAAAATACCCCTAGGGTCGCTGACGTGCTTTGGGATGTGTGCACAAACTTCTAAAATTGGCAGTTGTTAAAGAAACATGCTGAGAAGTTCATAATACAAGTGTCGAGAGGTTCAGGGAACCTGAACCTCTCGACAAGTTTTGAGCATGCTTGTTCTTCATTTTGACAGGTTCTCTGTGGCTTTCGACAGGATTGAATAACTCTCGATAGGATCGGGAGGCTTCTCGACAGGATTGGAAACATCTCGAGATGTTTATTTTCACTCGTCGATAGGATTGGAGTTCAATTCAACCTTCTGTCCAATTCTTCATCTATCCTCTCGACAAGTTATAAAATCTACCATTGAGTTCTCGATAGGTTGTCTTGGACTGCTCGACAGGTTTTGCTGAACCTCTCGAGATGTACTTGAAACCTCTTGATATCTTCTGCACCTCCAAGTATCCTCTCAATAGGATCCCCAATTCCATCTCCAACCTCTTGATAGGTACTGGGAGCCTCTCGATCTCTTTACAGTTTCCCCTCAGAACCTCTCGATAGGCTATAATTAACCTTCAGAACTTCTTAGTAGGTACTGGGGAGCTCTCGACAGCTTCATGGAACCTCTCGACAACTTAACTTTAGTGCTTCCACAGCTAGCACACCACTTAAGTGCGTTATTCTTCAGTTGTTTAACATCCAACAACCTCTTGGTGAATTTAATCTTCATTCCTTCCAAATGCACTTGGCCTTAAGCATTCCCAATTGGACTAAAGACAATCCCATGAACTTCTAAGGCTCTTGTGGACTGCTTCATTGGCTGGCCTTTAGGCTGTGACATCACATGTTGAGCAGCAAATTGCCTCTTTAGCTATTTTAAGTAGATATCTGCACTAAGCTTGCAATTTATTGCTTATCTATAAAATACACATAAAACATATTATTAGTCAGCTCAAAGGTCCACCAAAGGTCAGGTTAGGAGGTGAAAAATGGTATTTTTTACTGCTTAACACACCCCCAAACCTAATCTTTTCTAGTCCCTGAGCAAAGGAGAAAGTAAAAACAATTATTAAAAATAAAAAGGGCCACTTTTGCTGGGAATACAGATGCATTTAGCTTATGCATCAAACCTTTTAAACTCCTAGGTGATCCCTAGTGGAGGAGTGAAGTCTCCTGAGGGTTTACAGTGAAGTTACCCACAAACTTCTCCAATAAAATATGTTAATATCAGTGCAGCATGTTAAAACAATATTCAAGCAATATAAAAGTCATTCCACACCTTGTCCATTCAGTTTTAGAGGATTCTTAGCAAAACTATGATAGTTTAAAACTAAAATACTACTGTAATTCCTGCACAATCAATCAGCTCATGTCAAGGTAGTTTGTATGAAAATTAATACAAAGCTTACCATCAAATTGAGAATCATGTTTTGATAATGCCCCCATCAATCCTACTTTCAGACCCAAAGCTCACCAGGGCTATCACTCTCAACAAAAATAGAATGGTGTATCAATTCACACAGCTTAAGAGCAGTTACAGCCCTCAAATAGGACTGTAGGCATGAGCATAGGCATTGCTCCAATTTCCGAAATTTTCTAACTCTTTCGTCATAGATTAAACAGATCCTCATCTCCACATGACAACTCAATCAATTTTAGATCAGTATGGACTTTTTATTGGGTTGTAATGTGGCTTATGGTTGAAATTTACAAAGACTAAAAGGGTGGAATAGGATTCAAATTTGAGAAATTAATAAGGCAAGGAGGTGATTTGCAACTCAATCTTCTTCATTTCAGTACATCTTCATTTTCTTTTTGAATTTTTAGACTTGAAGTGATCAGCTTCATCAGCTTCTTATCTTCTTATAAATTTCCAAATGAAGTGACTTCTCTTTTCTTTTATTTTATTTTTCTATTTTGCTATTTTTTTTTTCTTTTTGTATGCTTTTCTTCGTCTTTTTCTCTTTTTTTTTTTTGTTTTGTTTATTTATATTTTTTTTTAATGGGCTGGAATGCCACAGCTCCACATTGATACACAGCTGCCATCAATTGTGTTTTCTTCTCCTTCTACCAAATGCTAAACAAGCTCAATCTTCGTCAGCTCCTTCTCCTTTACCTTCGGAGATCTTAGAATAAGGGTCAAGCTGCATCAGGCCACTGAGTTTTGGGTTTAAATTTTCTAGTTTTTTATCAAAGAAAACTTGGATTTGTAAAGCTCAAAGGGTGTGTATCAAGGGCAGTTCAAAGGTGGGAAATTTTAAGCTCAAACTGTCCAAGGGATGGCCTTACTTCATGTCCTTCATGTCATGAGTACTATCAAGCTGTTTCAACTTGGATTTGCCTAACTTCTAATGAGCAAAGGTAGATTCAATCAGTCCTTAGAGTAGAAGAAATTGCTAAACACTCTTCAAAGAAAAAATTTCAAGCCCAAATCTCACTGGGTATGGTCTTTCATCAAATTTCTAGGGTATATCCTAAAAATTTTCTCTTTTCAAGTTCACTATGCACTAATTTTTGAAAAGCCCCTGACATTTGCTTCATGAAAATGTTATAACTATAGCATGTTTCAGTTTTTAAAATGTTTTTAAATTTTCTCTTTAAAAAAAAAATATATATATATCAGGTGAGAAATTATTTTATTTTCTCAATTTCTGTTAAAACCTTGTTGCACTACCATTAACTATCCATTGGCAAACCTTGCTACGCCCCCAAGCCTATGAGGAGCAGTGTCCTCACTGATTTAAAGATGAAGAGATGTGCAGTAGGAGAAAAACATATAGAGATAAGCAAAGAACGAAAAATAAGCAATTAGACACTTACATAAATAAAGAACACCAATATACAAACAAAAAAAGAACAAGTATTAATCATAACACACAAAGAAGGAAAAGAAAGCACAAAATAAAATAGAAAGAAAGCAAGAAAATCATAGTAAATAGACTAAAGAGAATGTCCATTAATAACACAAAAAGAAGGACAAAAATATAAAAGCATCCTAACTGACTGTAGCAAGATCCTAAAAACAAGCTAAAGCTACTCAGAGTCAAAGGTGAAGATGTCATCAGGGTCGAATCCTTGTTGAGCAAGATAGACTTTCAACACAGGTTTTCTCTTAGCCATGATATGCACTTTGTTGGGAGCTACCTCCTGAGATTGGGTAGCTGTCTCCTTCCCTTTTTCGGCTTGCTGAGAGGGTGAACTTGCAAGAGGGGCAGGGGCTTGTGTAGGTGTTGTGCTGGTTAGTTCAGCCAATCTTCTTTCGAGGATTTCTGCTTTTGTTTCAGCATAAAGAATTCTACTTTCATAGAGGTCCCTTATAGCCTTTGTGGTCTCTTTGGAGGCAGCTAGCCATTTCTCAAGTCCATCTGCTCTCAGTTTCTCTGTTGCGGCCTCTAACATCTGAGCTTCAAATTGTAGTAAAATTTGTTGCCAGCCCTTGGATATCCTCATCATCTCATAGTTGTAATCCACAGTCATTTGATTGAGCTTTGCTTCATAAGGCACCTCAATTGATCTGCGGAGGGCAGCCATGCCTCGCACAACATCCCTTTTGAGGTAGGGGTTCTATTTCATGAAATGGAGGAGGGTAGAGTAAGGAGGAGGATGGGGAATGGATGAGGCAGGGAGTATGGGCTGAGGCGATTCAAGTTCAGGAAATGGGTCTGGTTGGGGTGGGGTTGAGGAGGTTGGGATTAGGTCCTCCACATCTATGGCAACATCAGAGGTAGCTACAACAGGTGGGAGGTTAGGTTGGGATTGTGTGAGGATGGTTGGCAAAGGTAGGAGAATAATGGGAGGTTGGATAGGGTCAGGCTAGGGTTTTGGTTTAGGTTCAGTGTTAGTTTGAGTGCAGGCATTGGTATAGGTAGGAGGAAATTCTGGGATGGGTATAATAGGAGAAAGGGGTAGGGAAGGTACATGGGTGGGCATAGGAATAGCTGGTTGTTGGGAAGGTTGGGTTAACTGTGTCAAGGTGGAGTGGATGGCTTGTAGGCTAGTTGGAAGGGAGGATTGGATTTGGAGTGTGGAGTTCATGTCTTTGAGTGTGGCCTCAATTGATGATTGGGTTTAGTAGTTGGCCATCACCTGGGATTGAAGGGAAAGTAAGAGGTTGTGGATATGGGGTAAAGGATCAGGTGTGATAGGGGCTGTGGGTTGGATTGGTGGAATTAGTTGGAAAGGGGGAGTGTGGGTATGGTCAAAAGCTAGGATGAGTGAGGTCTGTAAATGGGTTGTGGAGAGTCAGGTAGGGGGGTATATTCATGCCCAATATCATCCACAATGGAGCCAATTAGGGATGAATATCCCTCAGTGGTTATTTGTTCCTGGGTGTGTGGAAGAGATGTGGAGAAGGTAGGGTCAATGTCAAAGGACATGGATCGTGGAGAAATGATGGTTGGTTCAGCTGAAGGGGAAATGTGGGGGCTTGAGGGTTCAACAGCTGAGATGGATGGGCTGGCTTGGGGGGTAGGCTTGGATTTTTCTTTGGTAGGTTGAGGTGATGGGTAAGGAAGGTAAGGTAGGGATTGGGTTTATGGTAAGAGGAGTAGATAAAGGTGTGGATGTGGTGATGGTGGAAAGGGACAATGAAGTGCTGGAAGGTAGGGAAACTATAATGGAGGGCAAAGGAAATTAGATGGATGGTAGAGAGGATACTGGGATGGAAAAGCTAGGGTTACCAAGAAAAGGCACAAACATCGAAGGAATGGAGGGGATGACCGCAATTGATGAGGGAATCAAAGGAGAGACTGCAAAGCTGACCACTTGAGGTGCCTCCCTTTCAGGACTCTCAACAGATTTACTCTTACTTTTTCCAATCAAGGTCCCACTGACAGACCAAGCCCTCTTTCCAAACACTTTAGGCTTCACAATCTCCACTTCCTCATCCCCATGAAAAACAAATTGACCTCTCTTAAGCAAGGCAGTGATGAGCCTGCTTTAGGGGAGCCCTGGTAGGGCTTAGGTCTTCCTACATTTGTCATGCACATCCACCATTGCTTCAAACACCAGCCAAGCTACATTTACAAACTGGCCCTAAGAGAAAAAGTATAGGGCATCCACTATTGGTGTTCTCCTCTCTTGTTGATGTCCACTGACATATATGTTCTTTCTCAAGATGGAATCAAAGAATAGCATGTTGGAATGGAGATCTCTCCTCATTAATGATTCCCCAGAGCCCACAATGCCTTGAGTGAGGTGCCTTGTCATTGCATTGAAATACATACTTTCAGGTGCCCCTAACCCATAAATTGTATCAAAAACTGAGGGGACCCCCAATGTCAATCCAATGTCATTGTAATCCACCACAATTTCCACATTATCAATCAAAGTCACAAGGCAAGGCTCAGATGAACCTGGCTTAGTACCCTTCCTTAGGTTATGATACCATAACTTGACCAGCCTAGGATATGATTTTTCTTACAATGGGGTCAGTAATGGGGTCAGGCCTGCCTTCACCATGTAATCCAAGGTATCTTTGCACTCCTCTTCCTTGGAAAAATAGGGGAGGTCAAAAAAAATTTCTGGGATTAAGTCTAGAGCATCCACAAATTCATTAGGAGTGGTCAGGTGCACAAGGACTTCAGGCTCACCCTCAGGCTTAGGCTCAGGCAAAATGGTAGGCTCAGGCACAGGCATTTCTACCTCAGGGGCTTCCTCAACAAATTGTTCACTGGTTTGGGCCCTCATTGATTTCTTGGCTTTCTCGGACTTCACAGTTTTCTCAGCTTGGTCCATGATCAACTTTCTTTTTGCAAGTGGGGATTTTGTGGGTTGTGTGATGAGCCTACTAGACTTCCTAGTGGCTTTGGTGGCGGACTTGGAAGAGACTTTGAAAAGATTAGCCAAGGTATCCTCTTGACTAGCCATTACTTCATCAACACAAATTCAATATCAATCACCACACAGACTCTTGTTATCAATCAAATTAACCACACCAATTTGCAAATGAAATGCCAAAATTATAAAGTTGAGCAGAACAGAGGCTTACCAATAGAAACCTAGGGATTCTCAGATCACGCTGTGCACGTCACCAAATCAACTCAGATTAGGTACAAAATGTAGCCTTGGACAAATTAAAGCAATGGGAGTTGTGGCAAGGTGTTTGGAGGAACAACCAGTGACGTAGAGAGAGAAAAAGGGAAAATGGAAAATCGGCAAAGAAGATTTAAAGCTTAGAGAGAAGCTGTCAAATGGCAAAAATGGAGTTGTCGCTAGGTTTAAATTAATGGGAAATGGGCTTCGACAGGATTAGGGCAAGGTGTCGACAAGTTGATACAACCTGTCGAAGAGTAAAAAGTAATTGATCCTCACGAGAGGCTCAATCCATCCTGTCGTTAGGTCCAAGGATACAGAAGAATTCATTTCAAGAGGTTTATAGAACCTCTCGACAGGTACATTAAGCTCAACAGATAATCCTCTTGACAGGTTCTAGGCTCCAGAAAAATCATTTCGAGAGGTTAAAAAAAAACCTCTCGATAGATTCCTTGAACCTGTCGAGAATTCAACTAAAGCCATCAGAACTTGTCGAAACTTTCACAGATCCTATCGACAACCAACTTTACACCTTCAGAACCTGTCGAGAATTAATTCACACCTCTCGATAGCTTCTAGATCTTGTCGAAATGCAAATTGGGAACTTTTAGAACCTATCGAGATGTTCATAGAACCCATCGACAGGTTGTATTTCAGTTTAAAAAGGCTTGTAATCAGTTCCCAATTCATTCCCCAACAGATTTGACACTCCAACTCTGTCCACTTTATAAATTTGACTAAATGACCCAGCATGGGTCCTTCCTGTGTTCCCATTCAATATTTCCCAATTATTTTAACACTCCAAAGTCCCTAAACTACAAGCATAAGAGGAATGATGTCCTAATCCCATCACAACAGTTTTATTATCATCAAACAAAACTTAAAAGCAAACAGTAATCAACTTGAAAAGATACATATGGCGCATATGATATAACTCTAGAAATCAAGTACATGTTGGAGTGTCCTGAAGGTCAATGGTCTCCTCAGGCTCACTGATTTTGTCAACACAAATTTTCAACCTTTGCCCATTGACTTTTATGGCCCTACCATCTTTAGAGTCCATGATTTCCATAGCCCCGGATGAGGAGACATGCAAAACTGTATAAGGCCCATCCCATCTGGACTAAAATTTTTCTGGAAAGAATTTCAATCTAGAGTTGAACAGCCATACCTTGTCACCATTTGTGAACTCTTTCCTCAGCAAGTGGCTATCATGAAAGGCTTTTGTTTTCTCCTTGTAAATCTGGTCATTTGAGTATGCTTCAAGCCTCAACTCATCAAGCTTAGATAACTGCAGCTTCCTGTGCAAACCAGCAGAGGTTAGGTCATAATTTAATGCTTTAATAGCCCAATAAGCTCTATTCTCTAACTCTACAGGTAGGTGGCATGCCTTGCCATATACTAGCCTGAATGGAGACATCCCTATTGGGGTCTTATAGGCAGTCCTATCAGCCCACAAGGCATCCAACAGTTTTATGGACCAATCTTTCCTATCAGCACACATAGTCTTCTCTAAAATGTGTTTTATTTCCTTGTTGGAAATCTCCACCTGCCCACTATTTTGTGATGGTATGGAGTTGTAACTCTGTGGGTCATAGAATACATTTCCAACAGTTTGTCAAAATATTTGTTGCAAAAGTGCCTTCCTCCATCACTAATAATAGCTTTCGCGGTGCCAAACCTAGAGAAGATGTTGTCTTTTAAGAAGTTAAGGATAACTCTGTGATCATTTGTTCTTGTAGCTATGGCTTCAACCCATTTGGACACATAGTCCACAACTATAAGGATGTAATTGTTCCCATAGGAAGAAGGAAAAGGTCTCATAAAATCTATTCCCCATATGTCAAATAATTCAACAACTAGCACAGGTTACAAGGGCATGGAATTTCTTTTAGAAATACTTCCCATCTGCTGACATCTAGAATAGGCTTTGCAATGTTGCACAGTGTTGGAGTGTTTGCCCTCCCTTTAAAGAGGGTCTAAAATCACTGATAAAATTAGGCAGAACATACTCACACAGACCTGCAAGTAATCAGGGTCCGCTGTAGCAAGTTTTGAAAAGATTGTGAGTAAGGGAATGTCCACAGGGAGGTTGGTTTAAAAATGTGATAAATCTCCAGATCTGTATGAGATCTGGCACCTTAACTAATGGTAAGTTACCTAAAAGACAAGGGAGAGGTTTAAAATGGATTATCACTTAAGCTAGGCTAAAATTAAACACAGACTAAGTTGGATCGAGTTTGGGAACTTAGATCTTGCAGGGGAAAAGAGCGAAAAGTTGAAAAATGGAGAAGAGTAGCTTGGAGATTAGTCTCACTGAAATCAAGTTTGATTAATCATGCCACAGAGGTTCAGGGCACACAATTCCCTCAACTGGCTATAAGCACAGCTGTAGGGTAGAAGGCTCCACTCCAAATCACAGGATCCACCTGGTCTTAAGGCTATGATCTGTCCACTTTAATGGATACAGACCATCCTAAAGACTTGATCTGATCCATGGATTTGCAGCAGACGAATCCAATTAGTGCCTGAGCTTGGACTAATCTTAAGGTTATGATCTGTCCACTTTAATGGTCACAGACCATCCTAGGGATATCCTCCAAATGTAAAGCATCAATTAGAACAATTAAAACCACTACAGATGCTACAATTTCAAGGTCACAGACTCAGGGAATTACAGGAGTATCAGATCCAGGGAGATCGGATGGTATCCAAGAGGTCTACTAGTTAAGTGGGTGAGCTGATCTATAGACTCCTCTACACAAATCCGATCGATCACCAAATGAAACCAAAGGAACTTTAGATCTAATTAAAGCATTAAAAACAAAATTTATATTGCAATCAAAATTACTCTACAATGGAAATGCTCTCAGATCTGTAGTCTGTGCAGCAGGGAACCTTCAATGGCACTTTCAACCTTACCTATTTACAGATCTAACCTCTCTCCTCGCTACTCCAAGGGAATTAGCCAACCATTGTTGGGCTAAAAGAGGGAAAATAGAATTTCTCTACAAGCTCCAATCTCCAGAATTTGGCTCAGATCTCGATCCCCCCCCCCCAATTGCATTTGGGGGTCTCTATATATAGCTTTTTCCTCTATTTTTTCCACCAAAAATCTCTTCTAGAAGGTCCTCAGAGTTTGTTAGGGTTCTGTTGGAGCACGTGGGTCGGTTAGGGCATCTTCTAGAACCATCGTGCTGGTCACCAAGTGCCACAAGTTGCGTGCAGCAAGCCACCAAGTCACAGCGTGTACATAGCTGAATTTCTGAGAAGCTTTATACGCGATTTCGATAGGTTAAGGAAGCTTTCGACAGGTTCAAATGGAGCTTTTTGGTCCTTTCGCTAGGTTCTCAGGTCTCTTCGATAGGTTCCATTAGGATGAGCCTTCTCTTAGAGTTTCAGCATTCTTAGCCCTTGGCCTGAAGCATTCAACAGGTTGAGGAAGCTTTTCGACAGGTTGGAAAACCATTTCAATAGGTTCTGTTATGCATGCCATCATTTCGATAGGGTTGCTCTCACTCCTATTGAAAGGTTCAAGCACCCTTCAATAGGTTCTGTTCCAGAGTCTCCATCTCAATGGGTTCTGGAAACCATTCGATAGGTTCCTTTTACACCTCAGGCAGACTTTCGATAGGATGGTTTCTTCCTTTCTTTCAGCTGCTCGATAGGTTCTTGGATCTTATCGAACTCCTCAATTCATACGAATCCATCCTTCTTCTGCCTTCAGATCCTATCAAAACCTTTTCAACTGCATGAATTCCTCCTTTCTTTGCTTTCAGCTCCTATCGAAGTCTTCAGGTGACCTCTCGATAGGACATTTTCAGCCTATTTTTACTTCCTTTACCTTGCCCTACCGTAGCCACGCGCTCCAAGGGTCCAGTGATGTGCTACCCTCTAGTGTGTTGTTGTTGGGTTTGTCCGGTGCTGAGAGATGGCCCCTTTTTGGGCATTCTTGAGTGCTTTTCTGCAGTAGTGTCATCTTTTATTGCTGTCTACAAAATGCACTCGACAGAGGCTTATTAGTGTGCTCACAGGTCTATCATTTATTAGGTTAAAGGGTGAAAAGTGACATTTTTCACCACTTAACACACAACATCCTTGAAGAGAGTGGGCTAGTAGAAGCCACTTTGTAGCACCTTTCCAATAGTTGTGTTTCCATTGAAATGGCCCCCGCAAGCTTGTTCATGACACATAGTTAGAATATTTTCAAATTCAGTTTTAGGTACGCATCTTCTTATCACGTGGTCTGCACAAGTTTTAAAAAGGTAAGGATCCTCCCACATGTAATGTTTAATTTATGAGAAAAATAGATTCCTATCATCCTTATTCCAATGTGGGGGTATCTTTCTCACAACTAGGTAGTTTACTATGTTGGCAAACCAAGGTACACTCATCTCCATAGCAAAAAGCTGTTCATATGGAAAGGAATCATTAATAGGCAAGCTCTCTATATCAGCAGCTGGGATCCTTGATAGGTGGTCTACAACCACATTTTCAACCTCCTTCTTGTCTTTGATTTCCAAGTTGAATTCCTGTAAAAGAAGAGTCCATCTAATTAGTCTAGCTTTAACTTCCTTCTTAGACAAGAGATACTTCAAGGCTGAATGGTCAGTAAACACAGTGATTTTGGATCCCAATACATATGACCAAAATTTCTCCAAGGCAAACACAATGGCCAACAACTCCTTTTCATTTGTAGTGTAATTTAGTTGAGCATCAACATTGATTTACTTGCATATGTCACAACACATGGTGCCTTATCTTTCCTTTATCCTAATACTGCACCAATAGCAAAGTCTGATGCTTCACACATCAGCTCGAATGGCATGTAGAAATCAGGAGTTCAAAAGCAGCTAGGCATTCGGGCTTGGAGAGTTTGCTAAAGTCTTTGATGAACCTCCTATAGAAACCAGCATGTCCCAAGAATGATCTGACTTGTTTGACAATTTTGGGTGGTGGCAGATGTGCTATTAAATCAATCTTAGCCTGATCAACCTCTATCCCTCTTTGAGAAACAACATGTCCTAGGACAATGCCTTGAGTCACCATAAAATGACTCTTTTTCTAGCTCAAGACAAGGTTGGTCTCCTCTCACCTTTGCAGCACAAGGCTGAGATGGTGCAGGCATTGGCTAAAATAGAGAAATCATCCATAAAAATCTCTAGAAACAGATCAATCATGTCAGAAAAAATTACATACATACATCTTTGAAAGGTGGCAGTTGCATTACATAAACCAAATGACATCCTTCTATATGTAAAGGTTCCAAATGGGCATGTAAATATGGTTTTTTCTTGATCTTGTGGGTATATAGGGATCTAATTGTATCCTAAATAACCATCAAGGAAACAATAAAAAGCCTTACCTGCCAGCTTATCTAAGATCTGATCTATGAAGGGCAATGGGAAGTGATCCATACTGCTTTTCTCATTGAGCTTTCGATAATCAATACACACCCTCAAAATAGTGGTCTACTTGGTTGGAATAAGCTCACCTGAGTCTGCTTGAACTAGTGTGATCCTCGATTTCTTGGGCACCACCTGGGTAGGTGCCACCCATTAAGAATCCGAGATAGGGTAAATGACCCCAGCATCAAGAAGTTTGACTACTTCCTTCATGACCACTTCCTGCATGTGTGGGTTAAGTTTCCTTTGCATCTCTCTAGAGGGTTTAGAGCCCTCTTTAAGATGAATTTTGTGCATGCACACAACAGGATTTATCCCCCCAAATCAGTAATAGTCGACCCTATTACTCTTTTATGCCTTCTCAATACACAAAGCAGCTTTTCTTCCTGCTCAAGAGTGAGGGAAGAAGAGATTATAACTGGCAATTTTTCATTAGCTCCTAAGAAGGCATACTTTAAAGAATTTGGGAGCTGTTTCAACTCCACATCTAGAGAACTGATGAGTGACGACAATAGAGGTGCCTTAGAGGGTGGTGGAAGAGATAGCAAAGTTGGTTTCCATGGGTGTTGCTTTGCTGGCCCTACTTCTAAATTTAAAGTTTTCACTTGCTCAAGCCCAGGTGTAGGGGCTTTCTCTTCCTCTCCTACATTCCACACTTCTTCAAAAACATCAAACAAATCGTCACCATAAAGCAGCTAGGGAAGAGTTTCTTCCACAAACTCATCCAGCACATCAATGGAAAAACAATCCTCAATATCCAAATGAGGTTGATGGGCTGCATCATACACATTCAACTTGACTTTCATATTGCCAAAAGTTAACTCTATTACCCCTGATCTACATTGTATATATGCATTTGCAGTGGCAAAAAATGGCCTGCCCAAGATCACGGGGATGGAGGTAGCACACTTGCTTGGTTCCATATCCAACACCAGAAAATTAGCTAGGTAAAAGAATTTATCAACTCCAACTAACACATCCTCTATGATCCCCATTGGTTTCCTCTCAGATCTGTCAGCTAGTTGCAAGACCACATGTGTGGGCATCAACTCCCCTAGGCCCTGCTTCTCATAAACTTAGTATGCAAGCAAATTCACACTAGCTCCCAGGTCTAGTAAAGCTTTTTTAATGGTGTGATCCTCGATGATGCAGGGGATTGTGGGGACTCTAGGGTCTTGCAACTTAGTTAGGGTTGCAATGGTCAACACTTAGTTCACCTTTTCAGCTTAAAAGACCTTCTTGGATAAATGTATCCTTGACTGCCTTTTATGGGTGCAAAGATCCTTCAAAATTTTGGCATAAGCTAGCACTTACTTTATTGTATCAAGTAAAGGCAAGTTGATCTTTACTTGTTTAAAAGTCTCCATTATTTCCTCCACTTTAGCATTCCCCTTATCAAAAGGAGAAGGTGCTTGAAGTGCCCTTGGAAATGGCAAGTGAGGGACTACTCCTTCATTTGCTGCCTTAGCCAATTCATCACTTTTCTTTTTATTTTTATTTTTTTGATGGGGAGCGTCAACATCCCCCTTATTCAGGCTATGCTGCTCCTGCTGGATATCCTTTTGGGTTGTCTTTTTCTTTTTCTGCATTTCTCACAGGCTCAATACCAACTTGATTGTCAATCATCCTCCCACTTCTCAAGGTAGTGACAGCTTTGGCTTCTTCATGTGAAGAAGAAACTTCACCCACCACATAATTCCTCTTTGGATTATCCAAGGGCTGACTAGGAAGCCTCCCCTCTTCTCTCTTTGTTAAGGCATTAGATAGCTGACCAAGGTGGTCTTCTATCTTTTTAATGCTTTGGGTGTGAGAGTGGAGTGTTTGGGACAAAGAGCCTAATTTTTGCAATGAGGCTAGAACTTGCTCTTCGAAAGAGAGCGATCTAGAAGCTGGAGCTTGTGCAGCTTGTTGCACAGGCTGAGCCACAGGCTAATAGTATTGGGGCCTTGGGGTAAAATTCTGCTGATAAGTCTGGGAAGCAGGTTTATAAGGCATTTGCTGTTGTGGATAGAACTGTTGCTAGAACTGCTGCTGCTGGTTTTGATTTTGAACATTATCTTGCCTCCACCTCAGATTAGGGTGGTTTCCCCAAGAGTAACCAACATTTGGCAGCTGGCCAAAGGTCTGAGCAGCCTACACATGTTCCATCACTAGTTCTGGAATTTGGGCAGCAGAGGGACAATTCGGAATGGGATGAGTGGGAGATTGGCAGATGAGGCATGCCTCTTCCACATTAGCAGCCATTGGAGACTGCATTGCTCCCATCATTTTCTCCAACTTTTGGGTCAAGCTGGCTATCTTTCTTTCCAGTCATTATACCTACAAATCTCATATATTTTACCTCTTCTTGTGTTGTCCTTCACCACTCCTACTGGAGTCTCAATGTCCCTAGTGAGAGACTCCTGCTGTAAGGAGTTCTCACCAATGACATCAAGCAATTCCCAAGCTTCCTCAACTATTTTATGAAGGTATGTGCCTCCACAAGAAGCATCCACCATATTTCTACTTTTAGAGTCAATTCAATGATAAAAACTTTGTACAAGTTGCCATTCAGGAATTTGATGGTGGGGGCATTGCCTTAACAGCTCCTTGAATCTCTCCCATGCTTCATGGAACCCTTCAGTAGGGAGTTGAGAAAATGAGATGATACTTTTCCTCAACTGACTTGTTCTATACATGAGGAAGAATTTTGCTAGGAATTGGCATTGCAGGTCACTCCAAGAGTTGATACTATTAGGGGGAAGCAAAGGAAAACTAGGCCATGGCTTTGTCCTTTAATGAAAAAGGAAATAGCCTAAGCTTGGTGGCTTCTGGCCCCAGTCCTGTAATGTTGAAGGTAGTACACAGGGCAAGGAATTCATCAACATGCTTGTATGGGTGCTCTTTACTCAAACCATGGAAGGAAGGTAACATCTAGATGGTTGAAGATTTAATTTCATAATTTCCCTCAACAACAGAGAATTGTATGCAAAAGGGAGAGTTATATGCACCAGGAGCATAGTAATCTCTCAACAGCCTTGGTTGCTCACCCATTTCAACAGATTCGGGTGCAACAGATGTAGGTGGGGTTGGTTTAGGCCTAAGAATCCTATCAACCTCTGGATTTAATGACACAAGCTGGAGGTTGAGGGTACTTCTTCCAAACATACACCACTCATAATCCCAATGCACAATTACACAAAGTACAACTCAAATATAACACAAACAGTAAGAAATTTCAGCACAAGTATAAACAACTATTAGATATAAAAATTCACAGATCTAGAAAAAAAATAAAGGAGTAAAGGGATGCAAACTTTAGCAAGCCTTTTTGCACAATACTCCTCTTCAAGTGCAGCTTCCAATCTGCAGTAATTTAAAACTACTCTCAAGAAAACCAAACATCAAAAGCAGTTAGTTAACTTTAACACAATCTATTGCAAATCTAAAATCTACAGTAAGAAATACTTAGATCTACCATTTTTAGGCACACAGATCCCCGACAACGATGCCAAACACTTGTTGTTGCCTTACCTTGTGATTCAAAAAGGGGTTAAAAATAAGAAAATTATGAGTCTACGAACTGCACACCAAGGTAAGCATACACAAAGCCTACAAGTAATCAGGGTTGTTGTAGCAAGTTTTAAAGAGTGAGTAGGGGTATGTCCACATGGAAATGTGTGCTTAAAATTCAGCAAATCTCTAGATCTAAGACAGATCTGGCACCCTACCTTATACTACTCTAAACAAAAATAGCAAAAGGAAAAGGAGAGGTTTTAGGGGGTTATCACTTTAAGCTAAACTATAGAAACAAAATAGAATTAATTACCAAAATAAATTGGGACTAACCAAAGATATCATATCTTACAAATGAGGGGAAATTTGGTGAAAGTAAAATAGAAAAGTGAGGAAGAGCAGCTCAGGATTTGGTCTCACTGCTACTTGGGTGGTTTCACAGCATTATAGGAGGTCAATGTGTAGCAATCCCTCATCTGGTCACAAACACAACTGTAGGGTAGAAGGATCTGATCTAAGCCAGAAAATTGGAGTAATCTTAAGGCTATGATCTGTCCACTTCAATGGTCACAGATCATCCAACAGAGTCACTCTATTCTAAGGCCTTCATCAGAACATGATAATCATTACAAATGTTGTGGATGCTAGGCCACAAGCACAAGCAGCCACAGGTCTATTAGATCTAGGAAGATCAAATGATATTCAAGAGATCTACTAGTTAAGTGGGTGGGCTGGTCCCATCTACAAAAATTTGATCGAGAACCAGGTGAAACTAGATGATCCATAGATCTAATTAAGCAATAGAATCAACAATTCATTGAATTAAACACAATGAATGTACAATGAAATGCTCTCAAATTTGTAGTTTGTACAACATTCGACCCACAATAATGCTCTCAACTTCCCCAAATTATAGATCAACCTTACCCTTACTGCTCAAAGGAAGTTAGCCAACCATAGTTGAGCTAAAGCAAGAATTGGGAAGAAGGAAGAGAGAGGGAGTTTTTTCGAGGGAAAATGGATCTCGAACTAAGCTCTGGTTCTCTCAAATTCTTGATCGATCTTCTATAAAACTTCTCTTCTATTTATACCTTCTTCCTCTGTCTGAGATCCGTTTTAGCCAATCAGAGCCCAAGAGAATAATTTTATTATTTTGGGCTACTGATGTGGCTGATTTCTCTTCTAGAAGCTCTTTTCCCATTGGTCCACAGCCAGTAAATACATGTGAGGCATTTAGGGTTTCTAATCATACATAGTTGACTACTAAAAATACCCCCTGGGTTTGCTGATATGCCTTGGGATGTGTGCACAGACTTCTGAAATTGGCAGTTGCTGAAGAAACATGCTGAGAAGTTCTTAATACGAGTGTCAAGAGGTTCAGGGAACCTCTCGACAGGTTTTCAGTATGCTTGTTCTTCATTTCAGTAGGTTCTTTATGGCTTTCAACAAGATTGGGTAGCTCTCGATAGGATTGGGAGGATTCTCGACAGGATTGGAAACATCTCGAGATGTTGATTTGCACTCGTCGATAGGATTGGAATTCAATTCAACCTTCTATCCAATTCTTCATCCATCCTCTCGACAGGTTATAATCATCCTATCGACTTGTTATAGAATCTACCATTGAGTTCTCGATATGTTGTCTTGGACTGCTTGACAGGTTCTGCTGGACCTCTTGAGATGTACTTGAAACCTCTCGATATCTTCTGCACCGCCAAGTATCCTCTCGATAGGATCCCTAATTGCATCCACAACCTCTTGATAGGTACTGGATTCCTCTCGATCTCTTTACAGTTTCCCCTCAGAACTTCTTGACAGGTTATAATTAACCTTTAAAACTTCTTAACAGGTACTGGGGAGCTCTCAAAAGCTTCATGGAACCTCTCGATAGCTTAACTTTAGTGCTTCCACAACTGGCACACCTCTCAAGTGTGATGTTCTTTATTTGTTCAACATCCAACAACCTCTTGGTGGATTCAATCTTCATTCCTTGGAACTGCAGTCAGCCTCAAGCCTTCCCAGTTGGGCTAAAGACAATCTCATGAACTTTTAAGGCTCTTATGGACTGCTTGATTGGCTGGCCTTTGGGCTGTAAGGTCACATGTTGAGCAGCAAATTACTTCTTGGGCTATTTTAAGTGGATATTTGCACTAAGCTTGCAATTTGTTGCTTATCTACAAAATATACTTAAAAAACATTATTAGTCAGCTCAAAGGTCCAGCAAAGGTCAGGTTAGAAGGTGAAAAATGGTATTTTTCACTGCTTAACACGTACGATCATCCTTCTTACTCCTTTTTAGTTCACTTTGACGAAGATTATCACTTTGATTCTGTTCTGTTGTCTGTTCTGAATATCTGCGCATCGACATCTCATCAGTAGTAAACTGGGATCTAGCATCACAAAGTTAAGGGTGATAAAATGGTAAATTATGTGATTGATTACAGCCCCAAACTCGAGCTTTGCTAGTCCCTAAGAAACAAGGAAAAATAAACTATCCTAAAACTATAAATTTAAATGCCACTTTTGTATGGAGCACATTGCATTTAGCAGATGCAACAAGCCTTTAAACCCCTAGGTGATCCCTAGTGGAGGAGTTATACTCTCCTGAAGGTTTTCAGTGAAGTTACCTACAAACTTCAAATATTTTTGGGTTTTTCAAAAAAATTTCTAAGATAAAGAAAAAAAGTTTAAAAATTCTAAACTAATTTTGTGCACTAACTCATTAATCATCACATGGTTGTTGTGATTTTCAAATATATGACTTCATCAACCCTTGCTTTCCATCCTAGCAGTTATCCTTGATCAGAACTCAATAATTTCAATTCATATTATGTAACGCCCTATAAATTCCTGAACCCGAATATGTCTGGTATGTGTTTGTGCTTGAGACCGATAACAATTTGTGCCATGTGTTAAACGAAGTCATGTCACTAATTCAAAATAGTTACCTTTATAATAAAGGTTAAATATTTAATTGGGTGATTACTACACAAGTTCCTTCAGAGTACCCCACTGGAAAAGAGCTTGGGTCGTAACTAAGAGGTCATAGTATTAAGACCTTTGAGGAGTTGTAGGCTTTCTAATTTTTGTTCTATTTTGGACACATACACAGTGTTGGGTGTACAGGCTGCACACTAGAACACTGCCCTCATTTTTAATAAATGTTCTAAAGACTAGTACACCGTGTTCTGTGTGGTGGAAGTACACCTAATCATAACCCTATACACTTAAGTTTCTCCCAGGCATAAACCATTCATGCATTTGAGAAAATCTCCTTCCCAAGTGAAGAACCAAAAGGAAACCTCTCTTTTCTTCAATCCTTCCAGAGCCGATCACCGGATTTCTACTCCGACCAGTCACATTTCAAGAGGAACCCCACTATTTCTGACCATTGAAACACTATTTTTGATCTTTGAATCTCTATGATTGGGCAATCAAATGGTAGAACGCATCAATGTCGATAAATTCTGACTCCAAATACTGGAGACTTTGCATGCGAAGAATCTATGAAGGTATAGGTCTTAACTCGATTCTGTAAATCTCCATTTCATAAGTTTAAGAGTCAAATTATTCGGTTCTAAACTTCATGCGAGGAGAACTCTGAAGATCGGACGCATGAGAGCCATAGTTGTCGATTTTCCCCAATTCCAATGTTTTCAGATGTTGCATGCGCATGAAATTAAGCTAGAAAGTGGTGATATAACTTGATCACATGAAGACTAGGTTAGATTAAATGTTTAAGATGACAAATTATTAAGAAATTAGGAATTTTGAATGTAGCGGATGGAGCCAAAGGGCTTCGGATTCTATCAAGCTCGCTGTAATGAGATTTTAAGCTCGTTGTGGTGATTTAGAACCCCTCACTACAAATTACAGGCCAAATCGGGTCTGTGGAAACTCGTTGTAGCGAGATAAAGGGGGCCACATAAGCTCGCTGTGGCGACCTGGAGAGTTCGCTGTAGTGGGCTAGTTTCTGAAGGGCTAGCGGTAGCGACCCTATAAGCTCACTATAGCGAGGTCCCTTGCTCTTGAATGGGTAAACATTGGATTCGTTCAAGCTAAGAAGACCTTGTTTCATGCAATGTTTTGGCACTGACATACAGGATATGGACATCTTGATCTAGGAGGAATGCGGGAGACCACAAATTAGACCTCCGCTTTTATTTATGCTATTATCTCTGCACGACTCCGATATTTAGGCAGGGAAAATCTAGAGGTTCGATTATACGCTTTCTCGAATCATGGCTAATGATGTGATTATCAAATGCACTTATGTTTTTAGTAACATGATATATATGTATATTAAAACTCAGTAAATGATTTTGATTTGACTTTTGCACATGATCGTAGCATTAGAACCTTGGCATATTAATGCATATCAGTCATTCAATCCAAATTCTCGATATTCAATCTGCGGTATGTGTATATGATTCTAAAATCATGTGGAAAGAGCTGTGGAGTCTTCGTGAGAGGGGTGGAGTCCCCAAGGTTTATGAACCTGCTCCCGCAATGGGATGCTCAGTTCCCGCTATGGCATGCTTTGTGATGAGACCTGTACTTGATATTCTGAGTTCACATTAGTAGTAAGGGGAGTGGAGTCTCCAGAGATGGGTGGAGTCCCCGAGGTTTATGAACTTGTTCCCGCTATGGGGTGCTCTGTTCCCAGTACGGGATACTTGCACTAATGTTTTGAATTTTGAAGATAGGATATAATCTGATATGTTTCTGATTCTCTGACATATGTACTCCTGTTTCTCATACACTTGTTCTCATGGAGACATGTTATTCTACCGTGGACCTTGCGGGTCCGTCACGATGATGCACACCCTCTAAAAAATTATGGAGTCGCCACTCAGAGCTTTTGGTAACCCAAGATACCTCAAAATTATTTTACAAGCATTGAAGTGCAAAAATATGACTTCGATTTATCGGTCTTTGCTAAAGCCTCTTGGGTAGGGGTTTTGGTTATCGATCGGGAAGGTGTTAGGCATCTGATCAGCCCCCCCGTAAGCGGTCTTTACTTATGGCCAAATGATAGAAAAGAAACCAAATGAACGAAACTCCTACTTGCCTGAAGGGACTACGATCCTATTTGAGCCCCCCGCAATCACCAGAATTTCGGTGGCGTAACGGCTCAAATTCTATGATGGAAGGAAAGCCAAAGAAAGTAGAGGAATAAAGGGGAGAGCCGAAGCTCTTGGGACCTTGTAGCACAGCTATGGACCTTCGCGTGGTGTGTAAATCAGAATAAAGGGAAATGGAAGTCCCGACCTAGAACCCGTCTGAGTACTATTTGCGGGAACAAACAAACATCCAATAGATACCTAGATGCATGGCATACACTTTCCAGGGATACCGAACAAAATGCTGGTTTCAAGGCCTGCACCCTAGGATGAGTCCTTCCGAATGCATATTTGACAGTCGTTCAATAGATAATTTCCTTTTTGATAGGTTGGTCTTAACTAACAATTGACCTTTTTGCTGAGGAATTTGAAGTTTAAGATACTTAAGTTCACATGAATCAATATACGGAGCGCTCAATGCAAAGGTTTAGTAGTGGAGCCAACCCGATTGAAACATTGATCGCTTGATCGAGATTGACACCGTTGCTCCTACTTTAAAGTAGGAGCCAAAGATCTAAGGCAAACATTAGATTTAGGACATTAATTTAGCATAATTTGTTGCCAGTAAAATATTGACATTTTACCGCATGGAAGCACGCATGTTCTTAGCTACATGTCAAAAAGTTCAATGAAAACACATATTTCTTTTTTGCTTTTCTAATGATTGCTTTTTCCATTATTTTCTTGAAAAGACCGACGTGAGTTATGAGATGCTTCCCCTGCTCTGCCCATTACCGAGAGGTTGCCTGCCTCGAGGCTTTTGGCCATTTGATGTTCCTGGACATTCTCAAGAAAACATCAGTGCCTTTTTTGTTTATATAGATAAGGAATATGCATCTTAATTAATAGAAGAAGCAAACTTTTACCTTCACATTTTTTGATTTATTTTCTTCTAGACTTATATGTTTGGATTATTTTTTTTTTGGATTTTCTTTTTCTCTCTCTTGTTTGAGACGAAAGTACGAGGCAACAACTATGTACATGAATGGGGTATATATTTTTTGGATTTTTCAGTTTTCTAATTTCTATTAGTTTTTCTTTCTTTTCTTCTCTTTTTTTTGTTTGATGCCTTAACAATGAGGTGAGGTAACAGGTCCCATTTTGAGCATAGCCAAACCCGTTCATGCGGTCGGACTTGAGTGAGGTTTAGTATTTTTACCAAGGTCGAAATGTCCATCCCTTAGGATTGAATTAACCTTTTCTCATTACCTTGGGTCATAGGTTTGACTACACAGTCTAAAGATACAGCTGATCAGGACCTAATTTTAGCTAACATGAGTAGCCCGATTGGCGACTAGGTAATATGTATGTGACCAAAGGAGTAACTGATGATTCCCTTTTCCTTTTCTTTTAAAATATTTTTTCTCACATCACCTAAGATGGGTCTTCGCCATACCCGTTGTTGCCCTCTTTTTTACCTGTAGCGCCCTTTCGAGTTTTTCCTATGTCCATAGTTTTTGGCATTTTTACCCTAGGCACCTTTTAAAGTTTTCACCTGGTCCGCATAAGGTCGCTCTTTTTACCAGTAGCGCCCTTTCGGGTTTTCACCATGTCTATTTTTCTTTGAGCTTGTATATTTTCTTTTTCTTTTTCTTTTTCAAATTCAAAGACCACGACATGGACGTCGCTTCCATCGTAGCCGGCTGGATGGAGCAGTTTTGTTAAGCAGCTCGGCTCGTGTTGACTCAAAGGATACCATGACTGCTTGTACTCCTTAATGAGGGCTTTCTCTTGGGATGAATTGTGGCCACAGGTTGAAAGGGGTGGGTTAGGAATTTTGAAGGTATACTTGTTAGGGTTCTAGTTGCTGTAATACACTTCTTCTTTGGGGAATTTTTACTGTATACACCCCATGATTTTTCTATCCCTTTTCTTTTATAGTCTTTTTGGTTCTTTTTACTTTTTTAAGACATCTTTTTTTTAGGATTTTGCTTTTCTAATTTTTTTTCGATTTTGATGGTAACTCTTTTTCTATTTTTTTTTTGTTTAGTATATACACTTTTTCTAATAAGGTTAATGAAGGAGAACCCATTGGGTCTAATGGGGTAGCAAAGGGTATGAGCATTCATGGACGCTTTTTGGCTACATGGCTTTGAACTGATGGCCTCTTTTATGGGATCCTTAAGCAATCACGTATCCATCTTATCATTACTTACCTTGCTGCGAGAGAGTAGGAGTAGAATTGTCGCATGTATCCAGCGTTGATGGGCTCGAGAAAATGATCCCTGTTCATGGTGGCGAGGCGGAGTGCGTATCTAGGCATCACTTCACTGATGACATAAGACCCTTCCCAGTTGAGCTTGAATTTCCTTCTCCGATTGACGTGGAGAGAAAAGTAGATTTTCTTGAGTACCGTGTCGCCCACTTTAAAATCTCAAACACGAACAGGCTTATTGTAACCACGTGCGATCCTTCCTTGGTAGACTTGGGTGTGACACAAGGCTAGGAGTCTTTTCTCATTGAGGAGGTTCAACTATTCAAAATGGGATCTCCCTCACTCGACTTCTAGTAGATTAGATTCAAAGAGGATGCAGAGTGAAGGCACTTCAACTTTAACTGGGAGCATGACTTCAGTTCCATACATAGGGAAAAATGGTGTTGCCCCTATAGCGATACGGATCGACGTTCGATAGGCCTATAGTGTGAAAGGTAACTGTTCACTCCAATCTTGATAAGTGACGACCATCTTTTCAAGGATACGGATAACTATTTTGTTAGTTGCTTCGATGGCTCCATTATTTTGCAGTGGATATGGTGACGAGCGGTGATGTTTGATCTTGTACTGCTCGCATAAGGCTCGAATGCGCTTGTTCGCAAAGTTAGTGCCATTATCTATGATAATGTCTATAGGCATGTCAAATCGACAAATGATATTGTTCTTGATAAACTTCTCGACATGACAGGCCATAATGTTCGGGTATGGTGCTGCCTCTACCCATTTGGTGAAGTATTCAATGGTGACGAGGATGAACTAATGTCCGTTAGAAGCCTTCGAAGTGAATTTTTCGACGACGTCGTGGCCTCATGTGGAAATGGCAATGGAGTGGTCATGTTATGGAGATCTATGGCTGGAGCATGTATCAGACTAGAGTGTTCTTGGCATTTGTAGCACTTTTGAATGTGCTTGCAATAGTCAGTTTCCATGGTAGTCCATAAATACCCTTGCTGTAGGATCTTTTTGGCGAGCATGTGCCCATTGACTTGAGCCCCGCATACTCCCTCACAGATCTCTTTCATGATGCTTGCTGCCTCGCTTTCAGTTAGGCATTTAAGTAGGATGTTATTATATGACCGCTTGTAGAGGCACTCACCGCAGATGACATAGTTTGCCGCTAAACATTGGATAGTCCACCTATCGGTCTTTGATATGCCCTCAGGAATTGCCCGAGTTTTGAGAAAATTCTTAATATCTGAGAACCATGGAGGCTCATCATCAAAATTTGTTGATTCCTCGATCCGGAGACAAAAGGCGGCTCATTCCTTTTTTCGATCATGGTAGGCTTCATTTTGATGCCATAGGGAATTTCGACCATTGATGCCAACGTAGCCAACGCATCGGCAAATTGATTTCATACTCATGGTACAAAGGAGAACGTAACATCATTGAATCGTGCTATTAGATCCTCGAGAAGTTCATGGTATTGGATCAACTTTTCATCTTTTGTCCTCCAGTCTCCATTTGTCTGGCATATGATCAGAGAGCTGTGAGTCGTCAAACACCTTGAGGTGAGTTACGTTCAGGTCGAGAGCTGCTTGTAGGCCAGCTGCACAAGCTTCGTACTTGGCCATATTGTTAGTGCAGGGGAAATTGAGTTTGATGGAGACTGGTATGGTAGACCCTTTTGGCTAAATTAGAATGGTGCCGACTCATTGACCTTCGACATTTAATGCCCCTTCAAAGTGCATTACCCAGGACTCCTCTGTCTCTTCTGTGTCATCCTCTGCCAGGAAAAAGATGTTCTCATCAGGGAATTCAGTTCTCAGAGGCTCGTAGTCAGGTAAGGAATTCTCGGAAAGATGATCAGTGAGTGCTTGCTCCTTGATTGACTGCTTTGTGACATACATGATGTCAAATTTAGATAGAAGTAGTTGCCAACTGTTGGAGGATTTTAGGTGCTGATTATTATGAAGTAAAAGAAAGAAAATAAAATCAAAGTAAAATGGAGGATGGATTCAGCACATCTAAAATATCCTAGACCTGCAAGATACAGGGTCCTTTGTAGCAAGTTTTAATAAGTAAGAGTTTATCTCACAGGGAGTAGTTATCTAAACCTAGAAGGTGTATAGCAGACCTCTAGATCTGGCTATAGATCTGGCAATTCAAAGAAGAAAGAGAGCTTTTCGGGTGTCACTAGATCTAATTTATAAAATTAAAATATAAAACTAAATCTAAAAGATTGAGGAAGATGGATGGTAAAATAAAATATAAAATGAGGAGAAATAGACAGCTAGGGCCTGGTTTTTATTGCAAAACATATCAAGAGCTGGAGATTTCTGGCAATCCTTCATTTGGCTACAAGCACAAATGCAAGGTATAAGAATCTGATTTAGACCTGTGGTTTGGATTGATCTTAAGGCTATGATCTGTCCACTTCAATGGTCACAGATCATCCAATAGATTTTCTCCGTCCCGATGGCTTCGATCAGAACAAGATAATCACTACAGATGCTGTGGATGCAAGGCCACAACCACAGGCACCCACAGGCATATTAAACCCAGGGAAATTCGATGGTCATCAAGAGATCTACCGGAGATGTGGCAGTCTTGGCCCATCTACACAAGAGCCGATCGAGAATCTAATGGGACCACAAGATCTATATATTTAATTAAGCTCTAAAACCAACAATTTATTGCTTTTAAACAAAACAACTTACAATAAACTTGTTCCCAGATCTGTAGTTTGTGCATCGATCCACATTTCTTCATATCAAACTAGATCTTCATATCAAAATTACAATTACAAACTAGATCTGAGCTGCTACCTAGATCTAATCCAATAGGCTGGATTTGAGAGAGAAGGGGGAAGAGAGGAGGGGAAAATAAAACCTATAACTAAACCTAAATGAGATAAGGAGAACTCAGGCTATTCCTTTGTTTCTACTTTTCTTGCCGAGAAATTACAGTAGAATAGATAGGTATTTATACATATGCATCGATCCATGTGCCTTGAGTTGCAGCCAACCAGAGAGCAGAGGACTTAGTTCTGTTATGCACAGCTGAGGTGCCTTCATTTCGGCCAAAGAAAATTGCATGTGGACTGTTGTCCCATGTGCAGAGTTTTGTACCCAGCTGATGTGTTCTTGCAGCTCCCAAAAATGCCCATGTCGGTCACTGATATTTGCTAATGGAACCCGAGATAAATCCCTGAGATGTGTGGGACATTGGGATGTGTGCTCTAGAAGCATTGGAATCCCCAAAATATCCCTAAACTGTGAAATAGCTGGCTAGAACCCGTGCCTCGATAGGTTGGAGCTTTAGAACTTCAAACTCCAGAGGTTCAGGCAACTGTTTGACATGCTGAATGGGCTTCAGGTATGCATTCGACAGGTTCTCGATAGGTTCTAACAGGAGCTCGATAGGTTCATTCAACCATTTGACAGGATGCTCGACAGGTTCATACAGCCATTCGATAGGTTGCGATGGGTTGCGACAGGTTCAATTTTAACACATAGCAGCTCGTGGAGTTCAAAACAACCCCTCGTGGAGTCTATTTTCAGCACATAACAGATCTATATTTCACTCGTGGGGTTGCTTTCAGCTACATAACGACTTGAGTGCTTTAGTTCCAACAAAGAACAAATTGTGTAGTTCATTTTAAGTTGCATTTAAACACCTTGAGTGGCTGCTCCAGCCTACCACACTGCTCGACTGCTGGTTCCTCTTCATTTTAAACCCACCCGAGTGCTTCATTTTCCACACACTTCAGCACTATACTCCACATTCCAGCTTTGTCATCTTCTCCAGTTCTTCAAATACAGCAGTTATGCTACTAATGTGGCTCATTTTCCAGCAATAAAACTACTTGAGGTCATGTTTTGCAGCACTAAAACTGCTGAGTGCAGTAGTGACACTTCAGCTAACTATTCGAGTTCTTCAAGGCACCTATGCATGTTGGGTTTGTAGTTTTATGGCTTGGTGCATCAGCACTAAAGTACTCACATCTTTAATGGCATCAGCTGCTCATATGCTTCAAAGATTGCTTAAACCAAAGTTGCACAAGTGCCACTTGAATTACTGCACTGCTGAATATACAAATTACTGAATTTCTAGTTTGCTCAATGTATAATTCATTGCAGCAACAGCCCATAAAACTTGGGCTTCACCACTCTCTCTCTCAACAGGACTTCAAAGAACCAAAGCATGCTAAATGCAGTCCCAATGGTGTACACCACCATAGTCCTTTCTCAATAAATCCATCAGCTCCAAAAATTAGCATAAAATTCTTTTTTCTTGGCACAAAAAAAGGATGGATTGCTGCACTAAGCTTTTATTTCCTGCTATCTATAAAACACACTTAAAACAAATTATTAATCAGCTCAAGGGTCTATCAAAGCTCATGTTAAGGGGTGAAAAGTGGTACTTTTCAGAGATTAACAAACCTCAAAACCTAATCTTTGCTATTCCTCGAGCAAAGTAAAATTTAAAACAACTAACCTATGAAATAAAATGCCACTTTCGTAGGGAACACGAGTGCATTTGGCGCATGCACCAAGCCTTTTAAACTCCTCGGTGATCCCTAGTGGAGGAGTGGAGTCTCCTGAGGGTTTTCAGTGAAGGTACCCCAAAACTTCTCCAATAAAATTAGTTAATACTCATGCAACATGCTAAAACTGAGTTTAAGTGAAATAAAATAAATTTCACACCATGTGCATTCAATTCTAGAGGATTTTCAGCAGAAAAATCATCAGTTTAAAACCTGATGTTCTGCTGTAATTCCTTCATCATCAATCAGTTCATGTCAAGGCATTGTACCTGAAAAAAATGCAGAGCTCACCTTCAATTTAAAAATTCTGTTTTGATAATGCACCAACCAAATTTGATTTTAGATCCAAGTCTTACTAGGGCTGTTCACTCTCAATAAAAATAGAAGGGTGAATCATTCCACACAGCTCAAGAGCATTTACAGCCCTCAAATAAGACTGCAAGCATGAGCATAGGCATTGCTCTAGTTTCCGAAATTTTCTAACTCTTTTCACCATAGATCAAACAAATCCTCATCTCCTCATGAAAGCTCAATCAAATTTTAGATCAGTAAGGACTTTTTATTGGGTTGTAATGTGGCTTATGGGTGAAGTTTTATGAAGAATAAAAGGGTGTAATAGGATTCAAAATTGAGACATCAGTAAAGTAAGGAGGTGATCCATGACTTCACCTCCTTCATTTCAGCACATCTTCATTTTCTTTTTGAATTTGCAGACTTGAAGTGATCAGCTTCATCAGCTTCTTATCTTCTTGTAGAGTTTCAAATGAAGTGACTTCTCTTTTCTTTTGTTTTATTTTTCTATTTTTTCTTTTCATTTTGTATGCTTTTTTTTATACTCTTTCTCCATTTTTTTTTTTTTTTTTTTTTTTTTTTTTTATGGGTTGGAATGCCACCACTATACATCACACTTACCTTCAAATGTATTTTCTTCTTCTTTCACCACATTGTCAAACCTTGCTCGTTTAACCTCACTTCTCCTTCTATTTCCTGATTTCTCTAATTAAGGGTGAACTGAAACAGGTCAAAAGGTTTTGGGTTCAAATTTTCTGGTTTTCATCAAAGATAACTGAGATTTGTAAGGCTCAAAAGGTGTGTATCAAGGGCTGTCACAACCCAAATTTTTCACTGATTTGTGCACGGCACGCATACACACATAGGTATATGTGTTTCACAAGGAGACTAAAACGACCCAAATACTTTAAGTGTGTACGTGGGAAACACACTAGTATATCCCAAAAATTTTAGATATAAAAGTGAAGAAGAGAGAGAGGAGCCCTTACGTAAATCTATTCTAACCTAAATAGAGAGAAGGAGAATATAGAGAGAAAGAAGAAAAGAGCCTGGTAGAGAACTAGGGTTCGTTGAGACTTAGGTCGGCAAAGGAGATCAGAGGAAACGACGGGAGGACGAACCAGGGAGGCCGGATAACCGAGTAGATATTCAAATCATAAATCAGACCGGTGCGGTTTCATCGTCAGAGGTACGTTAAGGACATGATAGATGCCTAGGAATGTTTTAAATAGTAGGAAAGAGGTTGGCTAAATGTTTCCTTGTATAAGATAAAGGGTAAATGATGAGTGGAAGCATATTCTCGATCTTGATCGAGGGACAAATCGTTGTTCCTCGCTCGAGCGAGGATGAACAGATATAAGCATGACTCTGGGCTCGCTCGAGCGGTCCCTGAAACTAAAGGGAAGCTCGCTCGAGCGAGGGTCCATGGTCATATTTCGAAAGCTCGATTTAACCGCTCGAGTGACCTCGATTTAACCGCTCGAGCGAGGTCAAGAGACCGCTCGAGCGAAGTCAAGTGACCGCTCGAGCGAGGATAATTGATCGCGCGAGCGAGGTCTGGTGACCACTCAGATCTTGGTTTTTGTCGAATATGAGAACTTGGGGGTCATACACCCCAATGACTTTAGATTATTCTAAAACTATTTTTAAAAAAAATGTAGGTTGATGCGTTATAACCCTCTACGAGCAGGCATGCCTTGAGATTCGTCGAGGTAGGGAATATTCTCGAAACATGTGCATTATTCTGTGAACTCATATGTGTAGTATAGTCTATTTAAATAGTGTATTCCATAAACCCTCATGATAAGGGCGTGTGTGTGTGTTCCAATGCGGAAAATCCTGAGGTCCCCAGGGGACGAAAGATAATGTGGTTCAATCAAAGAAAGGTGAAATAGAAGCATGGGGCATCCCAGGGATGCGTAAGAAAACAAACAGAGAAACAAAAATAACGTGATAAGGCCTAATGTGATATATTTAGCACAATCACGGTGAATAACTATATGTAAAGCACATTGATATTCTTATTATTTAAGGTTGATTAGAATACCCCACCGACGTGGCGGGATAACCACGAATCGACTCGGGCAGATATCCGTGATCTACGGCCAATCCAGACATTTATAACACATCCTGTGGATGTAGATTGAGAATAGACCCCGCCTATGAGAAATGGGCAAGGCGGTATTCTGTGGAATACACATAACAACTGTCTAGTTAGACGACGATGGTGGGTATTCCATCGGGGCTCGATGCTATATTGCTCGAGGATTACTTAAGTTAAGATTTAAGTGATTAGGCCAAGTTCACAACCAAACTCATAAAGAGATGAAACAAAACTATGCTAAGTAGTGGTCGGAACCATTGGGTTACCCCTGTTACTCAAATTGTTGTACATAAGTGTTTTCTTGAGAATTTTATGTTGTTAAGTTACTGACATATGTGTGAAGGATGATCTATATGTTCTTTTATTTTCCCTACGGAGCTAGGATGTAGATCACCCCTTAGACTATACGTCGCAGGTCCAGGACTAGCGGCAGCAAGGACTTCGGGTGAAGTTAATCCAAGGGCACCGGTGTCCGTGCCCACAGAAGAGTCAGAACCTCCTCCTGAGGAATTCTTCTAGGAAACCCGCTGCATACTCAGAGAGTGAGTTGAGAGAATACTATGTATGGCTGGTATATCGAGCATCTTTATTTAGAGTGTTTTAAATTTCTGCCTCTTGATAAGACGTCTAGGATGAATAATTTCAATTAAACATTTGGGTAAGTTCTTATGTCCATGAATTGGCATGGGACAAGGACAGCCTTGCGAGATCAACTATATTGTCTTTTATTTCGATTTAGAGTAGTCGCATGTGCTTAAATTACAGTTTGGCTGTATATATCGACGAGTTATGATATGAATTTAAGGCACAGCCTTGGAGGTCGTGCAAATGGCACGGATTTCGGGATGCCGAAATTCGGGCTGTCACAAGGGCAGTTCAAAGGTGGGAAACTTTCAGCTCAAACTGTCCAAGGGATGGCCTTACTTCATGTCTTCAATGTCTTGAATGCTGTCAAGCTATTTTAATTTGGATTTGCCTAACTTCTAGTGATCAAAACTAGATCCCATCAGTCCTCAGAGCAGAAAAATTGTCAAGACACTCTTCAAAGAAAATTTTTCCAGGCCCAAATCTCACTGTGTATGGCCTTCCATCAAATTTTCTGGGGGTGTATCCTTACAGTTTCTCTCTCATTTCAGGTTCACTAAACATCAATGTTTGAAAATTCTTGACATTTGCTTCATGAAAATTATTAAAACTACATCTCATTTCAATTTCAAAAAGTTTTTAATTTCCTCTTTTTCTAAAAATCAGGTGGGAAATCACTTTATTTTCAAAAACTTTTTCAACATAGCTGTACTAGCATTAACTCGTTTCATTGGCGCACCTGCCATACCTCCAAACCTAAGATGAACATTGTCCTCAATGTTCTACACAATGAGAAACTAGGGGTAACAAGGCAAAAGAAGAAAGAAAAACTAAGCAAAAAAATTACAGCTATGTGCAGCAGAAAAAAAAAAAAAAAAATTGAATATATGAGCAGGAAAATGGAAAAAAAATGCTATATAAATGCAGGAAATTACTGCTAAAACTGCTATGCAAATGAAAGGGAATTAATGCTAATAAAAAACAATAAAAACAAAGTAAGGAACTGAATATGAAGCTACAAAAATAAAAAAATATTGATACAAAAACAGAGTTGTAGATGAAAAATAGGAAAACAAAGTTAGAAACTAACTATAATCACAGAAAAATGCAAAAAATCAGTAAAACTAGGACACAGTAACCTAAGAAAGAAAAATCAGCGATCTAAAAAGAGAATTTTAAACTAAAATTCCTAAAACAAAAAATTCTAATACCAAATCATAAATCCCCTAAGCCTAAAGAAAACCCTAAGAGCCTGAGCCAATTAGATACTTATGAATCTAAGTGATTATAAAAATGATCAGCAGGAATAACATACAGTGAAAAGCAAGATTCATAAGACTGACCCCTATGTTGATGATGTGTATGAATAAAAAAGAATTTCTAAATAATGAAGCATGGGAGCACACATTAAAAACAGGATTCATATAGCTGAGATCCATTTAATGGTGAAGAAATCTCGAAGGAAAATAAAATCAGTGGCTCCATTGAATATTTAAAACAGCATGTGATCCACTGCTCATTATCCTATATGATTCCTTAAAATAAAAAACCATGATCGCAGCAAGTCCAGATGGGAAAAATGAATAAAAATAAAGAAAAATAGCCCATCTGAAGATATTTTTATGTTTTTTATAATTTTCTATATTTTTATTTCTTTTGGATCAGCCCGGACACAACAAGAGCCCTTATTTACTATTGCTGAAAAATAATAAGAAATTGGAATTTGTATTTTCATTTTCTTCGATTTTTTATTTGGTTTTGTTGAGTTATACAAAAATTAGAATGACAGCAAACACAACAAAACTGCTGGTCAAAAGAATTTAAAAATAGAAAATGAATGCGAAGGAGAAGGGGATGCAAACTCAAGCAGATCTACTGCCACTGCAATCCATTTGCTCCTCGTTTGGCAGCTACTCCATATTTGCAAAAATTTAACAACTGTAGCGGTACCTTATTCAAGCATATAGATAAAAAATACAAAGAAAAACTCAAACTACAGCCTCATTAATGCAAAAATCCAAAAGGCTACAGCAGCATTTATTCAAATAGCTAGAAGGCAAAGAACAAAAACTCAGAAAATTTAGAATTTCTGCTGTTTAAAATTTGTTTTCTGTACAAAAACTGCAGCAATCCTTAAATCAAACAGGTAGAGTGCACTCTAAAATTTTAAAAACTAATCAGCAATAAAAACTAAAAAAAAATTAGATCTATAAAATAAAAACTCAGATCTACAAAATAAAAATCAGATTTACAAAAATTAAAAACTCAAATCTACTATCCAGATCAAAACTCCCCTGCAATGGCGCCAAAAACTTGTTGGAGGATTTCAGGTGCTGATTATTATGAAGTAAAAGAAAGAAAATAAAATCAAAATAAAACAGAGGATGGATTCAGCACATCTAAAATATCCTAGACCTGCAAGATACAGGGTCCTTAGTAGCAAGTTTTAGTAAGTAAGAGTTTGTCCCATAGGGAGTAGTGATCTACACCTAGAAGGTGTATAGTAGACCTCTAGATTTGGCTACAAATCTGGAAATTCTAAGAAGAAAGAGAGCTTTTCGGGTGTCACTAAATCTAATTTATAAAATTAAAATATAAAACTAAATCTAAAAGATTTAGGAAGATGGATGGTAAAATAAAATATAAAATGGGGAGAAATAGATAGCTAGGGCCTGGTTTTTATTGTAAAACGGATCAAGAGCTGGGGATTTGCAGTAATCCTTCATTTGGCCACAAGCACAAATGCAAGGTATAAGAATCTGATTTAGACCAGTAGTTTGGATTGATCTTAAGGCTATGATCTGTCCACTTCAATGGTCACTGATCATCCAATAGATTTCCTCCATCCCGATGGCTTCGATCAGAATAAGATAATCACTACAGATGTTGTGGATGTAAGGCCACAAGCACAGGCACCCACAAGCATATCAAACCCAGAGAAATCAGATTGTCATCAAGAGATCTACCGGAGATGTGACAGGCTTGGCCCATCTACACAAGAGTCGATCGAGAATCTAATGGGACCACAAGATCTAGAGATTTAATTAAGCTCTAAAACCAACAATTTATTGTTTTTAAATTAAACAACTTACAATGACCTTGTTCCCAGATCTGTAGTCTGTGCATCGATCCACATTTCTTCATGCCGAAATCACAATTATAAACTAGATCTGAGCTGCTACCTAGATCTAATCCAACAGACAGGATTAGAGAGAGAAGGGGGAAGAGAAAAGGGGAAAATAAAACCTAAAACTAAACCTAAAAGCTAAGGAGAACTCAAGCTATTCCTTTGTTCCTACTTTCCTTGCTGAAGAAAAATAGCAAAATAGATGGGTATTTATAGGTATGCAGTGATCCATGTGCTTTGAGTTGCAACCAATAAGAAGAGAGTAGGTTGATCCAAGTGAACTACATTTCAGCCAACTAGAGAGCAGCAATTTAATTTTGTTATGCATAGCTGAGGTGTCTTCATTTTGGCCAAGGAAAATCACATGTGGGCTACTGTCCCGTATGCAGAAATTTGTGCCCAGCTGATGTATTTTTGTAGCTCTCAAAAATGCCCCTATTGGCCATTGATATTTGCTGATGGAACTCGAGATAAATCCCTAAGATGTGTGGGACATTGGGATGTATGCCCTAGAAGCATTGGAATCCCCAAAACGTCCATAAAGTGTGAAATAGATGGCTAGAACCCGTGCCTCGATAAGTTGGAGCTTCAGAACTTCAATCTCGACAGGTTCAAGCAACTGTTCGGTAGGTTCTTTCAACCATTCGACAAGATGCTCAAAAAGTTCAAACAACCATTCGATAGGTTGCGACCGGTTGCGATAGATTCAATTTTAACACATAGCAGCTTGTGGAGTTCAAAACAATCCCTCGTGGAGTCTATTTTCAGCACATAACAACTCTACATTTCACATTCTAGCTTTGACATCTTCTCTAGTCCTTCAAATACAGTAGTTGTGCTACTAATGTGGCTCATTTTCCAGTAATAAAACTGCTTGAAGGTCTTGATTTGCAGCACTAAAACTGCTGAGTGCAGCAGTGACACTTCAGCCAACTGTTCGATTTCTTCATGGAAGCTATGCATGCTGGCTTTGCAGTTTTATGGCTTGGTGCATCAGCACTAAAGTGCTCACATCTTTAATGGTATCAGCCGCTCTTATGCTTCCTCGTCACTAGACCCTGACCCCTCTTGTCTCAACTCTCAACTCTAATGGATGGCTCCAAGTCCTCTTTTTGACATTTTTACATAGGAAAATTGTATTATTCTATATTTCATCCCTAACTGCAAAAGAAACTTAAAAATTGTTATTAACCACTCTAGGTACTAGCAAAAGCCAGGTTTAAAGGTGTAGAAAATGGAATATTTTACTAATTAACACCAACGTGCAGTTCGACCAGTGAGATCCGGCTTGGCTCATTTGTGGCCAAGTAGTACCTTGAGAAGTGTGGGATAGCTCAGCTCCTTGGGATTTATGCCCTAGCTACTTTGGAATACCAAAAATGCCCCAGAATATGAGGACAACTACTGAAACCCGTGCCTCGAGTAGATGGGCTTCAGATTTTCACTTCTCGAGTAGTTCTCGAGCAGTTCTCAAGAGGATGAATGCTTCAGACAGCCTTTAGAATTTTGTCCTCGACAGGATCTCGTGAGGATCTTGACAGGATGAAATAGCCTATTGAAGTTGCTCGACAAGCTTGGAACTGCTCTACAGGTGTATAAATGACAACACTTTAAAGTGCTCGACAGGTTCAAATCAGCAGGGAACTACTCGAGTGGATAAAGTGAACTGCTCAAGGCTTCAGATTCTCCACATTTCCAGCTTGAGAGGATGGTTGAACTGCTCGAGCTTGTATAAAATGGAATAGTAAACTACTCGACAAGTTCAAGTTGGTCTGCTTGAGTGCTTTAAATACTTGAGAGTGGTCTACTCAGGCTAGATTTCTGAAGCTACAATGCAGCTGCTCGACATGTATGCTTCAGATCTTCATGTGCCCAGCTCGACAGGTTCAAGGCAACTGCCCGAGATGGGTTAATTTATAGTACTGAACTGCTCGAGTGCTTCACTTGGGCTGCTACACAGCTGCTTGACTGTTTGGTGCTTAAGCCATGATCTGCTCGAGTGCTTGAAGCTGCAACATTGTGTACCCAACAGTAGCTAGACAAAATTATTCTTGAAAGCACAGAGCTGCTCGAGTGTGCATAATGCAACATTGATGTACTTGAGTTTATGCTTGAAGGTACAATAACAGGTTGCAGTGATGCTGCTGTCTTGCTTGAATGGTTATTTGTTGTAGCTGCCCTTCATTAACTCAGAGCTCCATCTCTCTCTATCAGCAGGACTTCAAAGGCCCTGAGGCATGCAAAACAGCTCTAATGGTGCGAACCACCATAGTGCAGTAACTCATCAGCTTTACAACCTAGCTCAAAATTCCTTCTTGTTGGCTTGAAAATGATGGATTACAACATTAAGCTATATTTTCCTATTATCTACATAACCGCACTTAAAAGTCATTATTAACTAGCTCAAAGTTCTATCAAAGGCCAGGTTAATGGGTGAAAAGTTGCACTTTTTAGAGATTAACAAACCCCCAAACCTAATCTTTGCTAGTCCTCGAGCAAAGGAAAAATTATTCAAAACAATTATTCAAAATAGTAAATGTCACTTTCATAGGGAGCACGGATGCATTTAGCTTATGCATCAAGCCTTTTCAACCCCTAGGTGATCCCTAGTGGAGGAGTGAAATCTCCTAAGGTTTCAGTGAAGATACCCACAAACTTCACCATTAAAATAGTTAAGTATAGTGCAACCAATGATAAAACATATTTTAATAAATAAAGCATCATTCCACGCTTATTCTTAAAAAATCAGAGGAAATTACAATAATAATGCAAACAATTTAAACTCAAAATCAACATGTGTTTGCATGACCACCAATCAGTTTACATCAGGAATTCAATGTGCAAAAATCAGTACCAAGCTTGCCTTAAATTCAAAAATCAGGTATAAATACTACCCCAATGAAATTAAAATTTAGACCCAATCCTCACCAGTGCTTTATCTCATAATAAAAATCCATGGTGTTCATATTCTCATAAGCTCAAGATTAGTCACAGACCTCAAATAGGCCTGTAAGCATGGGCATAGGCATTGCATCTAAGTTCTGACATCCTCATGTACTTTCACCATAGATTAGACATCTCCTCATCTCTACAAGACAACTCATTTTACTTTGGATCAACGAGGACTTTTCAATGGCTTGTAATGTGGCTTATGGGTGAGGTTTACAAAGAATAAAAGGGGTAGAATGGATTCAAAGTTAAGAAATCAGTAAGGTGAGGAGGTGATTGATGACTTCACAACCTTCATTTCAGCACTGCTTCATCTTCCTTAATATTTTTTAGATCCGAAGTGGCCGACTTCTTTTTTTCCTTTCAATTTTTAGATGAAGTACTTCACTTGACTTCTCTTTCTTTTTCTCTCTTTTTTTTTTTATATTTGTATGATGAATTGCCACACATATACCACTGATACACTGCTTTTTTATAGCTTCTTTTTTTCTTGTCCTTCCACCGAATGTTGAACTCTTCTCAACTATCTTTAACATCTCCTTTAACTTCTAAATTCTCAGAGTGAGGGTCAGGTTGAATCAGGTCATGAGGTTAAGGTACAAGTACTTTGGTGTTTGTTGAAGAAAAATTGGATTTTTAAGGCTCAAAGAGTGAATGTACAAGGCAGTTGAATGGGTAGGTCTTTTAAGCTCAAACTGTTCAACTGAAGGTCTTAGATCATCTTCTTAGTGTCATGAGTGTTGCCAATCAGTTTCAAGTTGGGGTGCTGTTAGTCACTGAAAAGTATCATTTTTCACCTCTTAACCTAGCCTTTGTTGAACCTTTAAATTGACTAATAACACTTGTTTAACTTATTTTATAGATTAGGAATAACTTGTGCAGCTTAACACAAAGTCCATGCCTTTGGTGCCAAGAAGAGAGAGAATTAAAGCCAAGGATGACAGCTGAGCCAAAGATTGATGGAACACTATGGTGGTACACACCATGGTGACTATTTTGCATGTCATGATGGACCAAGGAAGTCTAACAGATGAAAGAAGTATAGATGAGAGTGGAGGAAGGTACAACAGAAGCATATGCATAGCAGCAGAGGAACAAATGACTTATTTCACACAGTTGAGGTGCTGCCTCGCGCTGTTCAAATTCACTAGCAAAGTTTTCTCGTGCGGATGTTACATGCAACACACTAGAGCTCATGGAGATGTCGTGTAGCTCAGTGAAGGGATTATCACAAAGCAGTCTCTTGCACAGCAGTCGCGTATTTCAGCTGCAATCAACACTTAAAGAACTCATAGAGTTCTCGCGCATTAAGCCTTCAGAAATACAGCTCACAAAACTCTCGTGGGGATCAAGCTTTAAAGCATCTATGTGTACTACCTTGCAAGATTAATTTGTTCAAACAGCAACAACAACCTCGCAAAGTTCTCGCGTGCTCTGGAGGAGAGAGACGCCCAAAAACTATCTGGCGCAGCTCTCGTGCACCTAAAAGTTTAACCCTGTACCGAGTGAGATGTGCTATCAACTTGACGAGAAATTAAGTGAGATGTAAATGCATCTACATTAGTATCTCGTGACAGGAAGCACTACAAACTCTTCTGTGCAAGTGCATTTAAAGCTAGAGCAGCTATGAGATAATGTGAAGTCCACCTACGTGAGTGAACAAACCTTCCAAGCTAATGAATACCTCGTAAGGACTCTGCTAGCTGCGGAAGGAACTAAAGAGAAAAAAAGCAACCGTACGAATGAATTAATATGTAGAAGGCAACTGCGTGAAGCTCGCCTCCCCCCACTTCCCAGTCTTAACTCTAGGGACCTTTTAGGGAATTCTCTAGGTCTAGAGCACGCATCTCAAGGCCCTGATCTCGAGGCACACATCCCAAGGCATCCAAGGGTTGTAATAATGCCATAGTGCCCCATTTGCTAGAAAAAATTAGTGTTTACTCTTCTCTGAGCTAAGGCATTAGGGACTGAGTATATAAGCTGTACTTGTAACTTAGAATTTTGATCCCTCATTAAACATCTGTCTGTGGTGAGCTCGAGCAGGCTAGGATTAGGGTCTGATCTTTTCTTTTTCCCATTTTTCTTCTCTCTTAGCCCAATACTTGCTGGCTAAATCCTCTGTAAGCAACTAGGTGTAGTTTCATTTTATTTTGTAATGGGTCTTGTAATCTTTGGGATTTTGTGAAGAGTTGTTGTGCACAAGGCTACATCCTTGAGAAATTGCATTATAGGTAATTTTGATCAATGGAATTTATACTTTAAATGTTTATTCAATCTATTATTTTCTTATTTTCCCGTAGTTTTGTTCAGGTTATAACATGCATTTAGAATTTGAGTTGATTGAAAGGCCCATAAAAGCTTGAGCTTGTAGCCCTGGGACCATGGTGGCAGCAACAGTTTATATATTCTATCTCATCATCTGTGCGTGAGGCAGCCTCTGTGGATTGCCTATGACCATTTGAGTGGACAAACTATATAGCTCTAGGGCAGGTCTTGGTCACAGATCTAAGAAGGAATCTTCTCCTCTGCACTTGAGCTTGTAGCTTAGTGAGAGGTTGTTGCAGGAACAAGCTCCCCTCTATTTTACTTGACCAATATCAGATGGTAGATCTGACTTCTCTGTAGTGATTGCAGACTTGTGAGTTGAGTCATTACAGGCCTGTTGTAGCAATCACCAGCTGAATCTAAATCCTTATTCAGCATGAGAAACCTTATGGTTTCCACTTGGTTTTCAAAGTCTGTTTGCTCCTATGAATGCCTACCAGATCTGTAACAGATCTAGGGAGCTTGTAGCCTACAAACATAGTGTTTGCAATGGTATTCAGAGCCTGATTTAATTCATTGGTTGGAGAAAATCTATTAGATAGTCTGTGACCATTTAAGTGGACAGATTAGTCTTAAGATCAGTCCACTCCTTTGGATTAGGTTAGTTTTCTGATTTAATCAATGAGATTTGACAAACTCTATTAGATAGTCTGTGACAATTTAGGTGGACAGAGTAAAGCTTTAAGAGCACTCTAAATGGCATGGGTTAAGTTGGATTTTTTTTCCTTGTTGAGGTTTTTGATAGCACATCAGTAAGGATTTGCTATAGAGACATCCCTAAATCTGAGTTACATAACTGAATTAAATTTAGCTTAAACTGCTTACTTCCCATCCTTTTAGCTTTATTTTAATACACACCATCACCACCTTCTTCATAACCATTTCTTTAGGATAGGACTGTACTTTATTTCTCTTCTTTTAGTATTAATTTAGTGTAGTTGTGACACCCAACTCCCTTTCTTTAGGATTGTCAGATCTGTAGCCAGATCTGGAGGCCTACTATTATAGCCCATTTTGGGTTCTAGATTATTATCTCTATGGGACAAACTCTTACTTACATAAAACTTGCTACAATAGCCCTGTATCTTGCAGGTCTGTGATTTGGTTTTGTGCTGTATTCATTCCCCATTTTGTTTTATTTTGTCTTACTTCATTTATTTTATCTTTATCATTTTTATAATAAAAGAGAAGTCGCAAAAACTATCTAACAACTTTTTGGCGCCGCTGCTAGGGATATTGATCTTTTTAGTAGACCTGAGTTGTATTATATTTTAGTTTAGAAATTTTTTCTAGCTGTGCCTTAAATAGAATAAAAAGTACTACTGATTTTTATGAAATTTTTACAGACTTGGACAGCAGCAGCAGGGAAAAGCTAGAGCTGCAGCTAGAGTTTAGCTAGCTCTGTTTGCACTGCTTTTACCCTAAAACTTAGTTCATTTTGGGTTCAAGATCTTTATCTCTGTGGGACAAACTCTTACTTACTTAAAACTTGCTACAATAGCCTTGTATCTTATAGGTTTGTGATTTGGTTTTGTGCTGTATTCATTCCCCATTTTGTTTTATTTTCTTTCACTTCCTTTATTTTATCTTTATCATTTTTCTAATAAAATAGAAGCAGCAAAAACTATCCAACAAGTTTTTGGCGTCGCTGCCCGAGATATTGATCTTTTTAGTAGACCTTAGTTGTATTATATTTTAGTTTAGAAATTTCTTTATAGCTATGCCTTAAATAGAATTAAAAGTACTACTGATTTTTATGTAATTTTTGCAGACTTGGACAATAGTAGTAGGAAAAATCTAGAGCTGCAGCTAGAGTTTAGCTATCTATGTTTGCACTTCTTTTACCCTAAAACTTAGTCCATTGGTGTTGAATTCCCTGTTAATAGTTTAGTTGTATATCTGTTAGTTGTAATTTTTTGTTTATAAATTTTTTGTGTGTTGTGAGCATTTTCTTTACCTGCTGACTTTGTGCGTGTATGCTTGGTAGAAGGTCCCTTAACCCTGATTTAGAACCTCCAAACCCTGAGGTTAAAAGGGTCCTTAGACTAAGAATACCACAGAAGGCCCTACTGTTGAAACTAAGCTAGCTGTTATGGCTGAGAGGCAAAGAACCTTGAAGGAATACAATGCACCTGGGGATTACACATCTCCCTTTTGCATACAATTCCCTTCAGTTGAGGGAAACTATGAAATCAAGTCCTCCACCATTAACATGCTGCCGTCTTTCTATGGGCTCAATAAGGAAGATCCTTACAAGCACATTGTTTAATTTTTGGCACTTTGCACCACTTTCAATATTGCTGGCTTGGGACCTAAAGCCACGAAACTGAGGCTTTTCCCTTTTTCCCTAAAGGACAAAGCTAACACCTGGCTCTCTAAGCTCCCTGCCAATAACATTCAGACATTGAGTGACCTCCAAAGTCAATTTTTGGCTAAATTCTTTCCCATGAATAAAACTAGCCAGATGAGGATAAACATTTTGTCGTTTACTCGATCATCAACTGAAGATTTTTATAAGGCATGGGAAAGATTTCAAGTGATGTTAAAACAATACCCCCACCATCAAATTCCACAATGGCAACTGGTGGAAGTCATTTACCAAGGAATTAATTTAAAGAGTAGGGATATGGTGGATGCCTCATGTGATGGCATTTACCTCCACACGACAACTGATGAGGCTTCGGAGTTGTTTGACATCACTGTCTTGCAATGACAGCCAGACCCCTGCTAAATTGGTTAAAGAGTCTACCCATAGAGGTGGAATGTATGAAGTTAAGATACAAAGTGATTTGGAAAGGAAGGTGGACAATCTGAGTTTAAAGTTTGATAAATTGATGACTGTTATGCAGCCTCAGATGGTTGCACAAGTGGAAGAGGCATGTTTGATATGCCAATCTCTCACACATTCACTTCAAGATTATCCATCAGCCAATCAATTCCCTGATTTAGTTATGGAGCATGCCAATGCTATCCAAGCATATGGGCAGCAACTTGCTAGGTACACATAGAGAAACCACCCAAATTTGAGGTGAAGACAAGATACGTACCCTCAGCCCCAGCAGCAGTTGGCAGCTCCATACAGACCTCAACACTAGTTTAAACAAGGATACCCACCAAGACAAAAATATTAGTTGCCTACCCCACAACCCAATAGGTTTGTCTTGCCCCCACAACAACCCAGATCCTCTTTCTTTAAAGAGAAAATGCAGGCATCAATGCAGAATTTGGGGAACTTGGTCCAAATTGTGAAATCTCATGGGCAAAGCATTAAAAAAATAGAGGACTAGCAGGATCAAATTTGTAATGCTTTGAATAGGAGACAGGAGGGAAAATTTCCTAGTCAACCCTTGGCCAATCCAAAAGGGCAATTGATGATTGGAGAAGCATCCTCTACCCATGAGGAGGCAAATGCAATCACTACCCTGAGGAGTGGTAGGGTGGTTGATAATTTAGCGGGCAAGGCAACTGTGGAGGTCATGGAGAGTGAAAATGAAAGAAATGTGAGTGGTGAAGAACTAAAGAAGTCATCCCCTGCTGTGGATCAGCAAAGGAAAAATAAAGGGGCTGATGTTGATCCCCAACAATAAACAATAAATAAAGAAAAAAGAAAAGAAATAAAAATGTCACCATGATATTGTTAGGCATGTAGCTGTGGCAGCTGCAGTCCCACAGCTGTCATTTCCTCATACACTTGCTGGCCCATCTCTTGTTGATAAGGGGAATGCTCAGCTAGAGGAAATGATGGAGACCTTCAAGTAGGTCAAGATCAATTTGTCCTTGCTTGATGCTGTAAAATAGGTCTCTGCCTATGCTAAATTCTTGATGGACCTTTGCACACAGAAAATAAAAGCAAGGGTGCAATTGTCCAAAAAGGTTTTTGCTATTCAGCATATTGAGTCAGTTCTGTCTATCGCCACACCTGAGAAATTACAGGACCCAGGGGTACCTACTATCCCCTGCATAATTGGAAACCATATCATTGGTAAAGCCCTCTTAGACTTAGGGGCTAGTGTGAACCTGCTCCCATATTTTGTGTATGAGGAGCTAGGTTTCGGAGAGCTAAAATCCACATCAGTTGTGCTCCAACTGGCTAATAGGTCTGAGAGGGGACCTCTGGGTGTGGTGGAGGATGTTTTGGTGGGGGTGGACAAGTTTTAATAACCTGTTGATTTCCTTGTTTTGGACATGGACCTTTGCAAAAGTACAACCGCAATTCCTGTCATCCTTGGCAGACCATTCTTAGCCATTGTAAATGCTCGCATAGAATGTAGGTCAAGGGTGATGGAGGTGACCTTTGGGAACATGAAGGCCCAATTAAATGTGTACAATGCTGCTAGGCAATCTCAGATGGTCATTGAGGACTGTTGTGCAATTGATGTACTAGATGGCCTTGTAAAACAAGAATTATCCAATCTGTTGGATTGGGATAATGTTGCTGATGACCTGGAAAAAATTTGGAGTATGGTTGAGAAGGAGGCCTAAGTTCTCATGACAGAAGACAACACAAAAATAGAGTCTTCAGTGGGCCTAGCGCAACATTCCAACTGGAAACCTACATTGTTGCCCCTACCTCAAACCATTAAGGCACTTTTGTTGCCTTCCATTGAAAGTCCCCCTTAGCTGGAGCTGAAACAGCTCCCAGACACACTAAGATATGCCTTCTTGGGGTAAAACAACAAGCTTTTAGTGATTATCTCCTCCTTTCTCACCAGTGAGCAGGAGGAGAAATTATTAAGTGTTCTTAAGAAGCATAAGAAAGCAATGGGGTGGACAATAGCTGATCTTAGAGACATTGATGCCTCAGTTTGCATGCACAAAATTCACTTAGATGAGAGTGCAAAACCCTCAAGGGAGATGCCGAGGAAACTTAATCCTCACATGCAAGAAGTGGTCTTCAAGGAGATAGTAAAACTGTTGGATGCAGGGGTGATTTACCCCATTTCTGATTCAGAGTGGGTGTCTCCCATCTAGGTGGTACCTAGAAAGTCAAGCATAACAGTTGTTACTTCGTATTCTGGAGAGTTGATGCCATCAGAGAGACCACTGGCTGGAGAGTTTGAATTGAATACAGAAAACTGAACTCCAAGACTAGAAAAGACCACTTCCCTCTTCCCTTCATAGACAAAATTCTAGATAAGCTGACTGGGAAGGTATTTTACTACTCTCTTGATGGATACTAAGGGTATAACCAAATCCCTGTATATCCTCAAGATCAAGAGAAAACAACTTTCACATGTCCCTTTGGCACCTTTCCTTACAGGAGGATGCCTTTTGGACTTTGCAATGCCCCAACCACATTTCAGAGGTGCATGTATACAATTTTTCTGATATGATTGACAAGTTCCTGGAAATCTTCATAGATGATTTCTCAGTTTATGGGGATAGCTTTAGCCAATGCCTTAGTCACCTTGATCTGGTTGTACAAAGATGTGAAGAGACCAATTTGGTGATGAGCTAGGAAAAGAGTCACTTTATGGTGACACAAGAAATTGTATTAGGCCATGTGGTGTCTCACAAAGGAATAGAGGTTGACAAGGCTAAAGTGGACCTGATTTCACATATGCCCCCACCCAGGACTGTCAAACAAATCAGATCATTTTTGTGACATGCTGGATTTTACAGGAGGGTTATTAGGATTTCAACAAAATTTTCAAGCCATTGTGCCACCAGCTGTGTCAGGATGTGTCATTTAACTTCTCTGTTGAGTGCCTTGAGGACTTTGAGGTCTTAAAAAAGTACCTTACCACTGCTCCTGTAATCCAAGTTCCAGATTACTCACTCTCCTTTGAGCTGATGCGTGATGCATCATACTTAGCCATAGATGCTGTCTTAGGATAGAGGAAAGATAAGTTGTCTACAGTGATCTATTATGCTAGCAAAACACTAGCTGAAGCTTGCCTCAACTACACCACTACTGAGAAGGAGCTGCTAGCTACTATGTTAACTGTGGACATGTTTAGACCCTACTTACTTGGGTCTAAAATTATTGTTTTCACTGATTACTCAGCCCTTAAATACCTATTGGATAAGAAGGATGCCAAACCAAGGTTGAATAGATGGATCCTCCTATTACAGGAGTTTGATCTTGAGATCAAAGATAAAAAGGGAGTTGAGAATGTAGTGGCTGACCACCTCTAGAATTATGTTGGAAGAATGTGCAACAACACCTATCAATGAGTTGTTCCTTGATGAGTAGTTATTTGCTATGCAGTCTAGTGTGCCTTGATTTGTAAACATTATCAATTTTCTTGATGTTGATAGGATTTCCTCTCAGTGGTCCAGGATGGAGAAAGACCTATTTTTTTTTTTAGGTTAAACATTTTCTGTTGGAGGATCTGTACCTTTACAAGAACTATGAAGACCAAGTTGTTAGGAGATGTGCGCCTAAAAGTGAGTTCCACAACATTCTGTTAGTATGTCATGAGCCAGCCTGTGGAGGTCACTTTAGTGCAAAAAAGACTATAGTAAAAGTGTTGTAATGTGGCTTTTATTGGCCTTCTTTGTTCAGAGATGCAAACATACATTGTAAGGCCTATGAGAGATGTTAAAGGTTGAGAGGTATTTCTAAAAAAGATTCAATGCCATTGCAGTCCATCCTTGTGGTAGAACTTTTTGACATCTGAGGGATTGATTTTTATGGGCCCCTTTCCTCCATCTATGGGTTCCAATTTCATACTTGTGCTAGTGACCTATGTGTCCAAATGGGTGGAAGCCATTACCACAAGGACCAATGATCACACAGTTGTCCTTAAATTTTTGAAGGACAATATTTTCTCAAGATTTGACACCCCCAGGGCTATTATTAGTGATGGGGGAGCCATTTCTGTAACAGGCCTTTTCAGAACCTGCTTAAAATTTCTAATAGGGAGATTAAGCATATCTTGGAGAAGACTGTGAGGACAGATAGAAAGGATTGGGCACAAAAGCTGACTGATGCTTTGTGGGCTTATAAGACAGCCTATAAGACCCCTATTGGCATGTCCCCCTTTAGGCTAGTTTATGGCAAGGCCTGCCACCTACTAGCAGAGTTAGAGCACAAAGCCTATTGGGCTATCAAAACACTAAATTTTGATCTAACAACTGCTAGTTGTCACAGGAAATTACAAATATCAGAGTTGGATGAGCTGAGGCTAGAAGCTTATTTAAATGCCATAATATATAAGGAAAAATCAAAGGCATTCTTGGACAAGAAGCTAATGAGAAAGGACTTTAATGTTGATATTAAGGTTTGGCTTTTCAACTCCGAACTAAATTTTTTTCCAAAGAAGTTAAAATCCAGATGGGATGGACCTTATACTGTCATTCATGCCTCCCCATCTGGTGCTGTGGAGATCTTGGATCCGATGTCTGAGAAGATCATGAAAGTCAATGGTCAAAGGCTAAAAATTTGTGTAGAACATTTAGTGGACCTCCTCAGACCATTCACCTACATGAACCTCCAATTGGTCAGTGATCCACAACTTAGTAAAATGTGTACCATAGGTGTTGAATATTTTATCTTGTTTTGTGTTGCTTAGAAATCTATCAATTACTGCTTTTAGTGTGATGTTAATTTGCCTATTTTGTTTTATTCTGTCTTAAGCATATGTGCATATTGCTCATCTGAATCTAGGGGGCATGAACTTGATGCTGATGTGCATGTCTGTTGCTGCTATGGTTGAGATGCTCTCATCATAAATGTCATGAATTTGATCTGAAAGACTATCTTTAGAATTTTTCATTTTTTAATATACAGATATTGATAATGGGCATACAATTATAATGATGAAATGGGGTACATGTGAAGGGGTTGGTGTTGATGCATAATGGATACGTGCATAACAGTATGGATGCACTGGCTAATGTGCAGCACTAAGAAAAGGGCTAAAATTATGCTTTCTCGTGAGACTTTGTGGCCTAAAATTTTAAACTCGCGAGCCACCGAAAGCTTTCTCACAGAGTTCTGAGGGCAGTTTTGTACCGCGTGAGAGCTTCTTGAGTAAAAGGCACCTGCTAAAGCCTGATAGTGAGCCTCGTGAGGCTCTAACTTGGCAATAATATGGAACTACACGAAGAACAGAATTCACAAATTTTAAGCCTCACGAGGCCTTGCTACTCTAGCTATGCAAGGGATGTAAAACTGCCTCGTGCGCTAAGGCCCAAATTCAGCTCCGCAAATAATCATGCGAGGCAACTTTCTTCTTCGTGACAACACTTCTTGTGAGACATAATTTTTAATGCCTGAGAAATGTACCCCGCAAGTACCTAATGACAGCCTCGCGAGGCACGGGATCAGCCATATTAACCCTGTAATTTCTTCCATTTTCTCCATTCTATCTCTTTGCCCTAGCCTTCACTGAGGACTTTCGAGCTCCCTCTTTTCTTCTTTCTTCTATACAACCTACCCCACTCCACTCCAGATAGTTTCCTCCTGCCATTTTACTCCCCATCACCTCGTGTTCACTTTGAACTCAATTTGGGGATATTTGAACCTTTGTGCAACATGTGAGGTGGAACCCTAGCTTTAATTTGGTAAGATTTCTCACTCTCTCTCTCTGTTGGGTTGATTAGATAATAATTTGGTGTTAAGTAGAGAGGAATTTAGGTGCTTTTACATTTGTGAAGAGTGTATTACACACGCAGAAAATTTAAAGCCCAAAATTTGAAGGATTGAGTAGCCATGGCCAAAAGTTCAAAGTTCCCAGACACATTGGCTATCATGGTAAACCCTCCACACACTTGCAGCCCCGGGGCGACTCATAAATCAGTGAGGATTACAGAGGCCTCCAATGTGGAAACCTTTGAGGTACCTACACCCACTGTTGAGCCCCAAGTGGAGCAAACAACTGAGAAGAGGGCAGCCCCAGTGAAGAAGGGCAAGGCTATGGCCTCTGAAGCCCAAGCAAAAAAGAAATATGCTCCTATGAAGAGAGCCAGAGAGCACCCACCTGCCTTCGAGCACACCCACCTGCCAAAGGCAGGTGGGTGCTCTCTGGCCAAAGAGGTCCAAAGAGAAACAAAAAAAGGGCAAGGAAGTGGTCCAAGAGGTCCCTGAGGTTGCAACTGAAGAGGAGGATACTGAATACCTTAGAACACCCTTCGAATGGGTGACTGTCATTAAGCTGAAGGCAGAAACAATTTTTGATAAAGCTTTCTTTGAGGAGGTACCAGAGACATTTGCCTCCATGGAGTACCTAACCAAGGCAAATGGAGTAGCTACATTTCCAAGAGGGAAGTTATGCAGTTGCTAGTCTTTCCTAAAGATTGCCTCCATGGAGTACCTGCCCAGAAGATTTCTTTCCTAGACTAGTGCAGTTGCTCTATCAAAATATCAGAGTAAAGATTGGGGATGACAGGAACCCAGCATTGCTGGTGTTAATAGACAAGTTTGAGATGTTGTTTAATTAGGCAGCCATAGCTAAAGTACTACGGATACCAGCAAAGTATAGCCAAGAGTGTGGCTTGGACCCTTCTTTGACAGCCACAATCGAAGAAATTGCTAAAGAGTTGACTGGGGGGATGACAGCCTTTGGGCTGTCTAGTAGGAAGAGAGATCTTTCCCTAAACATGAGGTTTATGGATGGGGTACTTAGGAAGAATGTCTATTACTCTGGATATGAGTAGGAGAGGAGGTCTCCCATTGCCAATGCACTCTACTAATTTCATATGAACCACTACTTCGATCCTGCCAAGTTAGTTTTTGAGGGGATGAAAGATACTCATGAAAAGGTGAAGACAAAGAAAAAACCTCACTCACTCCCTTACTGCAGGCTTATTATAGCCTTGTTGAAGCTTGGAGGATATTGATTTCAAATGGATGAGGTGACTAGTGCCCTGGCCCCAGAAAATATAGAAAGAAATAATGGGGGATCAGTGGTACTTTGATTGAGAAGAAGAGGATGAAGAAGGCAGATCTGCTAGCTCCAATAGCCCGCACTATTCAAGAAATAGTTGCTATTACTGTTGCTGCTCTCTCAGCAGCCGCCACCTCTGCAGGCACTACTTCAATTTTTGCTATGCCAGCCAACCCTTCCATCCATATCCCCATCCCTGAGGCAGCCAGCTCCAGTGTGCCAGCCATAGCCACCTTAATCCCATTACCACACACCATACCTATCGAGACCTTACCCATACCTGTACCCTTACCTACTTACCCAGCTCACCCTAGGCCACCTATGAAGACCACCTATAAAAAGAAAAGAAAATAACCAAAGCCCACACAAAGCCCCAACCCACCTGTATATCTCAAACGATCCCAATTCCTGACACCACAGCCATACCAAGACTCAACCATTGGCTTACCACCACCCTCAACAGCCCAAGCCTTTGAATCTGAGCCTCACATCCTTGAAATCCCACATAGCTCCCCACTACACCCCCCTCAGCCCATTGAAACCTCCACACCTTTTCCACCCGAGTTCCTTGAACCCTTATGCCAATCCATTCCTTTCTCACCTACCCATGACCAAGACCCCTTTACAGGAGAGGGATACTCAGCTATGATGTCCTCTATCATAGAGGATATCAACAATCAGTTCACCCCTCTCCCAGACTCATCTCACCCTCCCCATTTCATCCCTCCTCATGCTTCACCACAGCTCCATCAATTTGGCCCTATCCACACCACCTCCTTTGGCCTGTCTTCCTGGGACGCATGCTGACTGAATCAAAATACAAGGAATTAAAACAGAGCTAAGGGTGTGGTTTTACCTCATCAGAACCCCAAAAATGTTGATGAAATGCTGAAATAGAAGAGAATGGAGGCTGCTAAGGTGGAATCTGTCATATGCAATAGCTGTGGGGCTCGATTTCTTGGCGTGGTTATGCTTGCATGGAAGGAGGATGGCTCGAAAGCTAGAAGAACTAAGGAAAATAACAAAAAATAGACTAAAGTGGTGTTTCAGACCCACTTAGGCTCCACAGGGTTGCTGCGGCAACCAACTATACTTGTTGTGGCCAGCTTATTTCCTTGCCGCACAAGGGGGTCAAATGTATTCTGGCCCAAATTTTGAGGCCGGGCAGGCTTGGGTTACATGAGATTGATATCTGGGTGTAGCTAATAGATAAGGGGTCTATATAAAAATATTGATGAAGGTTTTTGAGGTGTCTACATATGTTAAAATATTTTATTTCGATGAAAATGATACACATCCTATATAAAATATGTATGCTTATGTAAAATATGTATGTAAAATATTTTCTTAGTTACTATGTAAACCCCTGTGTCTGTGTATCCTATGCATTGATGCAACCCCTGTATAGGTGGGCAATGTATACTATACATTGATGCAAGTTAGCTAGAGGAGAGATATACACATAAAATATGTATGTTTAGTTTTATACCCATAAGACAAATAAATTTCTATGTGTTTAGTACTACCTACTTTGCATGAAATGATAGGTTCAGTGCATTCATGATTGTCAAACTAACTACTTACGTTCTCGTTAGGAGATTTACATAAAATGATACTGAGAGAGTGTTCTTCTCCTATAGATTGAATTAACTAATTGCAATAAATGACTTACCTTAAGGAAAGATATGAGGGTATTGCGCATGAATATCAGATTTGCGTTCCCAGGTAGCCTCATGCGATCCATGATTCTTCCATTGGATCAAGATGAGTGGAATTCTTTTCGTTCTTAAGATTTGATCTCTATGGTCCAATATCTGACCTGGTTCCTCGGTCACCGTTAAATCTTCTTGAATATCTAACGGTTGATAATCCAACACATGTGTTGGATCACTGACGTACTTCCTCAGCATAGATACGTGAAATACGTCATGAATGTCAGATAAATGTGGAGGTAATGCAAGTCGATATGCGACCTACCCTACTTTGCCCAATACTGGGAATGGTCCAACATAATGAGGACTCAACTTGCCTAATTTTCCAAATCGCATCATGCCTTTTGTCGAAGATATTTTGTTAAAATGTGCTCGCCAATCTGTATACCATTCATCAGAATGGTAATATTGGTCAGTGAATTCACAAAGGATGTATCAGTGTATTACCTAAAAATCCACACTTGTTCTTTTGAGATATGCATAACTTTTCTGTCGACTCTAAGCACTCTTCAATCGTTCTCAAATAACATGAACCACTGCATTGGTGCTTTTGATCAGATCAGGGCCTAAAATCAAATGCTCTCCAGCTTCTTCCTAATTAATCGAAGATTTACATCGGCGTCCATACAATGCCTCGAATGGTGCCATGCCGATGCTTGATTGGAAACTGTTATTGTATGCAAATTTGATCCGAGGTAAGTGCTTATCCCATGATCCTTGAAAATCTAGCATGCATGCCCTTAACATATCTTCAATCACCTGATTCACCCTTTCCGTCTGCCCATCGATCAAAGGATGAAACGCAGTGCTGAAGTCTAACTTGGAACCCATACCTTCTTGAAAACTCTGCCAAAATTGCTGAAATTTATCTGAGAGAGATTGTATGATTACATGGGATACCCGTAAGTACGTGACATTGTATATCACGTACAATAGGGTAAGAAATGCGCCGATTTGGTGAGGCGATTAATAATCACCCAAATTGCATTGTAACCCTTCTGCTACGTCATGTTTTAGGCCATTCCACCAAAACATCTTCTTTAGATCATAGTACATGTTAATCTCCAAAAAGTACCACTTTTCACCCCTTAACATGTATTTTGATAGACCTATGAGTGGACTAATAAATGCTTGTAGAGTATGACTTGTAGATAACAGTAAAAGGCAGTCATAGTGCAAAAATCCATCTCTCAATGCAGTTCAGACCCAACAATGGCCCGCTTAGGGCATGCAGCAACAGCAAAGCAACTTTGAAGGAGTGAAAATAGGCTGAAAACAACCTGTCGAGAGGTTACTCGAACCTATCGATAGGATCTGAAGGCTGAAAAAAGTTAGAAGTTGTGAGGATGGGAGAATTCGATAGGATCGAGAACCTATCACACAGTCAGAAACAGAAAGGGAGCATCCTATCGAATGGTTGCCTGAGCTTGAACAAAACCTATCGAAAAGTATGAAAACCTGTCGATAGGAGCCAGTAGAGAACCTATCAAAACTTATTACGCAGAAATCAACCTATTAAAAGGATCCCCCAACCTATCGAACACACCAGATGAAGGCTGTGGATGCTGGAGCTTTATTTTTAACACCAACCTATCCGAAATTATTGAAAGGATCCTGAATCCTAGCGAAAGGAACAGAAGGCCTGTTTAGAACCTCTCGAAAGCCTAAAAAACCTATCAAAATCGACAGAAAGACTACTCAGAAAAGCTGCTATGCACATGCTGCAATTTGGTGACTTCTTACACACAATCTGAGGAACTCTGATGACTGGTATGAAGTTTCTAGAAGTGCCCTGGGAAACCCTAATCGACCCACGTGCTCTCCCCCAACTCTAACAAACTGAGAGAGCCTTCTAGAAGGGGAATAACATAATTATTCCAGCTGAGCTATGATTGGCGAGAAAAATAGATCTGAGGCTGAAGGGGAGAGCTATATAAGGAGGGAAGCTGCCAAAAAAAGGGGGATCAATTCTCGAGATCAAAGCTTACATCAAAATTCTCTATTCTTCCTTTTTTCCCAACTATGGTTGGCTAATCTCTTTGGAGCAATAAGGAGTGAGGGTGGATTTGTAATTGGGGAGAGTTGAGAGTATTATTGAGGGTCAGATAATGCACAGACTACAAATCTGAGAGCATTTCATTATATAGCGAGTTTATTTTAATGTAATATTGGTTTTATTATTTTAATTAGATCCATAGTTCATCTGGTTTCATTTGGTGCTCGATCAGATTTGTCTAGATGGGATTCAGCTCACCCACTTAACTGGTAGACCTCTTGGATACCATTTGATCTCTCGAGGTCTGATATTCCTGCAATTTCCTGTGTCTGTGGTCTGGTAGTTGTAGCATTTGTAGTGATTATAATGTTCTGTTGGAAACCTGAGAATGGGGTGAATCTATTGGATGATCTGTGACCATTGAAGTGGACAGATCACAGCCTTAAGATCAATCCAAATCTCTGGATTAGATCAGATCCTTTGACCCTGCAGTTGTACTTATAGCCAGATGAGGGATTGATGCACTCTGAATTCTTTGTGACACTATCAGCTCAATCCAATTGCAGCAAGACCAAACTCCAAACTGTTTCTCTCCATTTTCTGTTTCCAATTTCACCAAATATTCCCCTCACTTGCAAGATTTGAACTCTGGATTTAATCTCAATTCATTTATGCATTTAATTATGTTTCTGTAGTTTAGTTTAAAGTGACAAACCCCTTAAAACCTCTCCTCTCTCTTTTGCTATTTTAGTATTAGGTAGGGTGCCAGATCTGCCTTGGATCTGGAGATTTACTTAATTTTCACCTCACACTTTTCGGTGGACATACCCTTACATACCCTTTAAAACTTGCTACAGCAACAGAATACTTACAATGCATTTTACAGTGTGTGCCAATAGATCCTTTAATTGTGTGATTTTAAACCTCTTTTTGAACACAAGGTAAGAAGCCAACAAGTTTTTGGCGCCGCTGTCGAGGATCTATGTGCTTAAAATTGGTAGATCTAAGTTTGTTTTAGTATAGATTTTAGATCTGTAATAGACTGCTTAGTTTTTCACTAACTGCTTTTAAAAGTTTTTACTGTTTTGGAATAGTTTTTATTGTTTTTAACAGATTGGAAGCTGTGTCTAAGCAGGAGCATTGTACTAGAGGTTGTGCTAAAGTTTGCATCCCTCTACTCCTTTTATTTTTTTGATCTATGGATTTATAGATTTATTAGTTAATTGTGCTTGTTCCTAATTGTTGTGTTAAATTTGCTCTGCATCTTGTGTGCAATAAGATTGTGAGTGGTGTATATTTGGAAGGAGAACTCTCATTCCTCAGATTGTTCCATTAAATCCAGAGATTGAAAGAATTCTTAGGTCTAAAGAAATCTCACCCACATCTGTTGCATCTAAATCTGCTGAAATGGGTGAGCAACCTAGAACCTTGAAGGAATTTAATGCACCACGGGTTTACAATTCCCCCTTCTGCATTCAATTCCCTGTTGTTCAAGGGAACTATGAGATCAAGTCTTCCATAATCCAAATGTTGCCGTCAATCCATGGCCTGACCAAAGAAGACCCATATAAATATATTGATGAATTTCTAGGACTGTGCACTATATTCAATATTACAGGTTTGGGGAAGGAAGCAACCATGATGAGACTCTTTCCTTTTTCATTAAAGGATAGAGCCGGGAATTGGTTGTCAATGCTCCCACTCAACAGTATTTAGTCTTGGAGTGATCTTCAATGTTAGTTTTTGGCCAAATTTTTCCCCATGTCCAAGACATGCCAGTTGAGGAAGGGAATTATCTCATTTGCTCAAGACCCAAATGAGGACTTTCACCAAGCATGGGAGAGATTCAAAGAAATCTTGAAGAAATGTCCCCATCATCAAATCCCTGAATGATAGCTTATTCAAAGTTTATATCAGGGAATTTATTCTAAAAGCAGAGATATGGTAGATGCCTCTTGTGGTGGTACTTAACTCCATAAACTGCTGAAGAGGCTTGGGAGTTGTTCGACATCATCAGTGAGAACTCCATGCAGAGAGAGAGATTGTCCAGGGGCTTGGACATCCCTAGAATGGTGAAAGAAAATACCATAAGAGGAAAGATGTATGAGGTGAGTGGGCACAATTATTTGGAAAGGAAAGTGGATAGTTTGACCTAGAAGTTTGATAAGCTCATGGGAGCAATGCAGTCACCTATGGCTGCTAAAGTGGAGGAGGCATGTGTTATAAGCCAGACCCCCACTCACTCCCTTGAGGAATGCCCCTCACCTGTTCAATTTCCAGACTTTGTGATGGAGCATGTGGTTGCCACTCAGTCTTTTGGACAATAGCCTACTGCTGATTATCAATGGAGAAACCACTCCAACTTGAGGTGGAGACAAGATACTTTTCCAACCTAGTAGCAGCCACAACAGCCCATGCCTTACAAAATGCTCAGCCCTATTACCAGAATTACTTTTCAAGGCCCCACTATCAACAACCCATGACTCAGCCTATGGCTCAGCCTGTGTAGCAAACTACACCCCCTCCAGCTGCTAGAACACTTTCTTTTGAGGAACAAGTTCTGGCCTCATTGCAAAACTTAGAATCCTTGTCTCAAATAGTACACTCTCATAGCAAAAGCATTAAAAAGATAAAAGAGCATCTTGGTCAGCTATCTAATGCTTTGACCAAGAGAGAGGAAGGGAGGCTGCCCAGCCAACCCATGAATAACCCAAAGAGACAATATGTGGTAGTTGAGGTTTCTTCTTCCCATGAGGAAGCCAAATATGTTGCCACATTAAAAAGTGGAAGGTTGGTGGACAATCAAGTAGGTTGTGGGCCTTTGAAAAATTTAGGAAAAGAAAAAGAGAAGGTACAACAAGAGCAACCCATATTGAATAAGAAGGATAATGATGGTCCTTAAGAAAAAATTAAAATAAAAAAAAGAGATGATGAGTTGGCTAAGGCTGCAAATTGGTGAACAATCCCACATTTGTCATTTCCTAAGACAACGGAAGCACCTTTCCCTTTTGATAAAGGACATGCCAAAATAGAGGAAATGATGGAAAATTTTAAGCAACTGAAGATCAACCTACCTCTACTTCATGCAATCAAGCAGATTCTAGCCTATGCCAAATTTTTAAAAGACCTTTGCACCCATAAAAGACAATCAAGGATATATCTGTTTAAGAATGTCTTTTCAACAGAAAAAGTGAAACAAATACTAACTATTGCAACTCCAATAAAACTCCAAGACCCTGGAGTCTCCACTATCCCCTGCATCATTGGGGATCATACCATTGAAAAAGCCTTGTTAGATCTGGGAGCTAGTGCGAATTTGCTTCCATATTCAGTATATGAGAAGCTGGGCTTAGGAGAGTTGAAGCCCACACATGTGGTATTACAACTAGCTGACAAATTTGAAAGGAAGCCTGTGGGGATCATTGAAGATGTCTTGGCTGGGATTGACAAATTTTTTATCCTGCTGATTTCCTGGTGCTGGATATGGAGTCGAGCAAGTGTGGTACTTCTATCCCTGTGATCTTAGGCAGACCCTTTTTGGCCACTGCAAATGCTTGTATATAATGTAGATCAGGGGTCATGGAAGTATCTTTTGGTAATATGAAAGTCAGGCTGAACGTGTACAATGCAGCCCATCAACCCCACTTAGAGAATGATGATTGTTTTTCTATTGATGTACTGGATGAGTTTGTGCAAGAAAATCTGCCTCAACTACTGCATGATAATTATTTGTTTAATATTTTTGAAGAAGTATGGAATGAAACAGTGGAAGAGAAAGCCTCCATATCTGAGCTTGAGCAAGTGAAAAGGGTAAATTCTGAAACAGGGCCAGCAAAACATCACCCATGGACTCCTACTTTATTACCTCTTCCACCACCTTCTAAGGCACCCCTACTACCTTCACTCATCAGTCCCCCAGATGTGGAGTTAAAGCAACTCCTAAAATCTTTAAAATAAATCTTTTTAGGAGCCAATCACAAACAGCCAGTGAGAATCTCTTCCTCCCTCACTCTTGAGCAGGAAGAAAAATTACTATGTGCTAAAAAGGCATAAGAGAGTAATAGGATGAACTATTACAGATTTGGGGGGATAAATCCAGCTGTGTGCATGCACAAAATTCATCTTGGAGAGGGCTCTAAATCTTCTAGAGAGATGCAAAGGAAGCTCAACCCGCACATGCAAGAAGTCGTAATGAAGGAAGCAGTCAAACTTCTTGATGCTGGGGTCATTTACCCTATCTGAAATTCTCAATGCGTGGCCCCTACCCTGGTGTTGCCTAAGAAATCTGGGATCACAGTAGTTGAAGCAGACTCAGGTGACCTAATTCCATCCAGACAAACCACTGGTTGGAGGGTATGCATAGACTATCACAAGCTCAATGAGAAAACTAGCAAAGATCACTTCCCATTGTCTTTTATAGATCAGATCTTAGATATGTTGACATGTAAGGCTTTTTACTATTTTCTTGATGGTTATTCAGGATACAACCAGATTCCTGTTTACCCTTAAGATCAAGAAAAAACCACATTCACTTGTCCATTTGGATCCTTTGCATACAGAAGGATGCCATTTGGGCTATGTAATGCACCTGTCACTTTTCAAAGATGCATGTATGCTATCATTTCTAACACGATTGACAAGTTTCTAAAGACTTTTATGGATGATTTCTCTATTTATGAGGATGATTTTAGCCAATGGCTGCACCATCTCAGCCATGTGTTGCAAAGGTGGGAAGAGACCAACCTAGTGTTGTGTTGGAAAAATGTCATTTCATGGTGACTCAAGGTATTGTCCTAGGACATGTTGTTTCCCAAAGAGGAATAGAGGTTGATCAGGCTAAAATTGATTTAATAGTACATTTGCACCCTCTCAAAACTGTCAAAGAAGTCAGGTCATTCTTGGGCCATGCTGGTTTCTACAGGAGGTTCATCAAAGACTTTAGCAAAATTTTCATGCCTCTTTGCCACTTGTTGTGCCAAGAGGTTCCATTTGTGTTCAATGATGAATGCCTGCTTTTGAACTTCTGAAGACCTGTTTGACTACTGCTACTATATTGTAAGCTCCTGATTTTTCTCTACCATTTGAGCTGATGTGTGATGCATCAGACTTTACCATTGGTGCAGTGCTGGGACAAAGGAAAGACAAAGCACCATGTGCGGTGGCATATGCTAGTAAATCAATGGTTGATGCTCAATTAAATTAGACTACAACTGAAAAGGAGCTGCTAGCCGTTGTATTTGCTTTGAAAAAGTTTAGATCATATGTGTTGGGATCCAAGATCATTGTGTTTACTGACCATTCAGCCCTGAAATACCTCTTGTCTAAGAAGGAGGCTAAAGCTAGACTAATTAGATGGATTCTTCTTCTGCATGAATTCAACTTGGAAATCAAAGACAAGAAGGGGGTTGAAAATGTGGTTACAGACCACTTATCAAGGATTTCAGATGCTAAAATAGAGAGCTTGCCCATCAATGATTCCTTCCCAGATGAGCAGCTTTTTGCTGTGGAGATAAGTATGCCCTGGTTTGCCAACATAGTAAACTATCTTGTTGTGGGAAGGGTACCCCGACTTGGAGTAAGGATGATAGGAATCTATTCTTCTCACACATTCGATATTACATGTGGGAGGATCCTTACCTTTTTATGTATTGTGCAGACCAGGTGATAAGAAGATGTGTACCTGAAACTGAGTTTGAAAACATTCTAACCATGTGTCATGAACAAGCTTGTGGGGGCCATCTCAGTGGCAACAAGACTGCTGCAAAGGTGCTTCAAAGTGGTTTCTATTGGCCCACTCTGTTCAAGGATACCATACAGCATTGCAAAGCTTGTTCTAAATGCCAGCAAATGGGAAGTATTATAAGAAGAAACTTCATGCCCTTGCAGCCTATGCTTGTTGTTGAATTGTTTGATATATGGGGAATTGATTTTATGGGACCTTTTGTTGAGAACTGGAAAATACCATTTTCCACCCCTTAATCGGGGCCTTGATAGACCCTTGAGAGAACTAAATAAGTGTTTTAGGTGTTTGTTTTATAGGTAACAACAAAGGCAAGCATAACTTTGAAAGCAGCTTAAAAGTACCAAAAAGATGAGGACCCATCTTGATCTGGAGGAAGAAGGAGAAGGGACAACCTCACTGGCCATTCAGAAAGAAAAATGCACTATCGAATGCTATTCGAAAGGATTCCTGATCTATTCGAAAAGTACCTGAACACTGCGAAAAGAACTAAAGCTCCAAGCTTGGTTTTCGAAGAGCACCTGATCTATTCGAAAGGAACCAAATTTGCTGATGATCCTTTCAAAAAGAAGAAAACTCCTTGCGAACAGCACCAGATCTGTGCAAATAGAGCTCTAGAAGTCATATTTCCTTTTGGAAAGGTCCCCAATCTGTGCCAATAGAGCTCCAGAAGTTACAGTACCTTTCGAAAAGGTCCCCAAACTGTGTGAAATCATATTCTGAAGATTCCCAGCATCTATAAGGGAATTTCAGTAATCTCTGCATGTGCCCCAATTCATTTAAAAACCTAGGGGCATTCTGGAAGATTCTGAGCACGAACTAGAGGCATATTCCACTCCATGTGAACACCCAAAGATGAAATTACTTGGCGGGAACTTCTAGAAGCTCAAACAGATTTTTGAATTACATAACAGAATTGATGCCTCTGTCTCCTGATTGGCTGAACCAGATCAAGCAGTTCTGATTGGTCAGAACAGATCTGGATCCTTATGCTCGACTCCTCTTAGTTGATATAGATCTAACCAATTCTAATTGGTTGATGCACATCTGAGCTGGACTTGGGAAAAACTATAAATAGACGAACTATTTGCCCAATTTTGGCATTCAGAATTTGACTTTCATTTCTGCTGCCCCATTTTCCATTTCAGATCAAGATAGCTTGTCTGAAACCTCTGTAATAGCCTAGCTTTTGTCTGTAATTGAGAATTGTGAGATACTTGTGTAATTCAAGTGAGAATTGTATTCAAGACTACAAATCCGAGAGCTGTTTTAAGATATGTTCTGTAATTGTAATGGTGGATTTGAAAAGGTTGATTTCATCAGTACGTTCTCAATCGGATTCATGTTGAGGGTTCATTGTGATCTCCTCACTCATTAGATTTCTTTAGATTTGCTGTTTTTAAGCAATTTCCCTTAATTCACTATCCCTGTGAGAATCTGTGTTTGTAACCTGGTTCTTATAGCATTTGTAGTGGTGCTTATGTTCTGAATCAAGACTTTGGATTGAAGAAGAAAACTATTAGATGATCTGTGTCCATCATAGTTGACAGATCATAGCCATAAGTTCAACTCAATTCTAATCCTTGAATTGAATTATTTTCTCTTACATCTGAGCTGGTAGCCAGATGAAGATTTGATACTTTCTCAACTGTGCAACACTATTTCTCATTCTGCAATCAACTATTAAGCTTAAGTTAGCTGTTATTTCCCCCAACTCGGATCTGGATCACTTAGTTTAAATTCTACTTGTAGATAATTTAGTTAATGTGACAAATTCAATCTCTCATCTTACTTGCTTTGTAGATAGGATTAGAGGCTAGATCTAGTAGCTTAGATCTGGGGGTTTACCATACATTTTAAATCAATTCTCTGTGGACGATCTTTTACTCATTTACATTTAAAACTTGCTACAATTGGCCCTGATCTTGCAAGCTAATTGATTTCTCTCTGTGCTGATATTTCTTTATTCTTTTTAGTTTTCCAATTTCAGTATAATCCATACTTTGAAATATCTATTTTCAAAATACAAATAAATCATGCACACTTACGAAGACAACACCTTTTCCCCCCTCCTATGGATATAATTTCTTCCTTGTAGCTGTGGACTATGTGTCCAAATGGGTAGAGGCCATAGCTACAAGAAAAAATAATCATAAGGTTGTCATTAAGTTCTTAAAGGACAACATCTTCTCTAGGTTTGGCACCCCCAAAGCTATTATTAGTGATGGAGGAAGCCACTTTTGCAACAAAACTTTTGAAATATTGTTGGAAAAATACTCTATGACCCACAGAGTTGCTACTCCCTACCACCCACAAACCAGTGGGCAAGTAGAGATTTCCAACAGGGAAATCAAATACATCCTAGAGAAGACTATGCAAGCTGATAGGAGAGATTGGTCCATAAAATTGCCAGATGCCTTGTGGGCTTATAGGACTACCTATAAGACCCCCATAGGGATGTCCCCATTCAGGCTAGTATATGGCAAGGGATGTCACTTACCTATTGAGTTAGAACATAGAGCATATTGGACCATTAAAGCATTAAATTCTGACTTAACTTCTGCTAGTGTGAATAGAAAACTGTAATTATCTGAGCTTGATGAGTTAAGGATGGAAGCATATTCAAATGCCCAAATCTACAAGGAGAAAACCAAAGCCTTTCATGACAGGCATTTGCCATGGAAAGAATTCAAAATAGGTGACAAGGTATGGTTGTTCAATTCAAGATTAAAATTCTTTCCAGGAAAATTGCAGTCCAGATGGGATGGGCCTTACACAGTTTTACATGTTTCCCCATCCGGGGCTATAGAAATCATGGACCCCAAAGATGGTAGAGTCATGAAAGTCAATGGGCAGAGGCGAAAGATTTGTGTTGAAAAAATTTGTGAGCCTGAGGAGACCATTGATTTTCAGGACCCTCTAATTTATAAATGATTTCAGTGTGTATCATATGTACTATTTTGTTTTAAGTGATTACTTTCTATTTTGATGTTTTATTCATTTTCAATAAATTTGCTATGATGGCATTAGGTCATCATATCAATCTTGCCAAGCAGTCCAGGGACCATGGGAGTATGTCAATAATGAAAACAACAGAAATGGAAGCACAACAAAGGAGCTTGCTGGGTGTTGAGGCTGAACACAACCCAAAAATGCAGTTTCTATGACCATATGGGACCTTCCGATAGGTCATTTGAGGATTTCGATAGGCACTGAGATTTTTCGATAGGTGAAAACAACTCTATGATGGCTTCAAAAGGTCAGAAAGAAGTTTTCGATAGGTTCTGGATACCTATCAGGAACCTATCGAGAGAATGAATCATGTACTACATGAACCTATCGATAGGAAGGATTGAACCTATCGAAGCATCTCATCTGCACGATGTTTTCTTTCTAGTGTTCGATAGGATGCCTTGACCTATCGAAATCACTCAGCTCATCCTATTGAAATCGATTTTCACTCTTTATACACCTGTCGTTAGGTCATTTTTGCTCATTCAACACCTCCTGCGAAACCCGCTCTCTCTTCCTCATTGGTTGCTACTCTTATTTTCTTCCAAATACACTAAGGACCTTTCGCTACTCATTTTGCCACTCCTCAAGTTCATTCAGCCCGCACAAAGGAGCATTTTGCACCTAATTTTTGGGAAATTAGAGTTATACATCACGTTTTCTGCAAAACCCTAGGAGTTTTGGGTAAGTTGTCACTCTGCTTCACTCTGTTGTATTCCTAGTTGTTTACTTCAGAATTTTAATTCAAATTGGTGAGTGAGCTTTAAGAGATCAATTTCTGAAAGCATAATCGTCACTGACCTATTCCGGCAACCAGCTTCTTCCACCCCAAAGTCATCAAAAAAATCAAAGCCTACCACCCACCCACCTACCCAGAGGAAGATTCCTGAGGGGAAGCCCAAGAAGGCTCCTAAAGCAAAAAAGGACAAATCTGTCGCAATTCAAGAGCCTGATGCAGAAATACCTATGGAGAGATCTGCTACAACTGGGGAAACACCTTTGTCCAACCCTGACATATTACCTGCAGTGGAGCTTCCTACTACATTAACCACCCCTAATGAGTTTGTGAATGGGTTGAGCCTTATCCCTGAGACAAATTTTGATCTTGCATACTTTATTGAGATAGAGGAGTGCCAAGGGACACTAATGCATTTAAAGGAAGGATTGTTACCCCTACTTACACCCTTGAAGGAGACTGTGTACCCCAGGCTAGTTAAATTATGGTACCAAAATTTGACAAAGAAGGTGGTGCCTGAGAATGAGGCTGTGCTGGAAATTATGATTGATGATTGGCAAATCACTATGGATTGCAAGGAAATTAGGATGGCTTTGGGAGTTCCACATAAATTTGACTCCACTAGATCTAAGGGAGCACCCAAATGGGTTACATTCAAAGAAATGGCTAAACAGCTCACCAATGGAATTATGGGATCTGGTGAATTTTTGATGAGAAGAGACCTCCAACCTAACCTCAGACTCATCGACACTATTCTGAGAAATAATGTGTATGTCACTGGGCACCTGCAGGAGAGAAGGCCCCCAGTTGTAGATGCTTTGTACTATTGTTCAAAAGGGCAATTTTTGAGTGAACCACAACTGATTTTTGAGACAATGGTAGACATTAATGATAAGGTGCTTAAAAGACAGGCATTTGCTAAAGGTGCTGGGTTGTCTTTCAGCAGGCTCATTACATGTTTGTTCAAGGCTAGGAAATATGTGGTTAAGAGGAATGAGCTAATTGAGAAGTTGACTCCAAAAAATTATGGAAAAAGGGCATGGTCCACTAGCCTAACCCTGATTAAGAAGAGTAAGCCAGTTGTGTTGGAGGAGGTTGAGGAGGTGCCCACTACCACTGCAGCAGATCTTACTGCTGCGATACCCTCATCCATCCTTTCACCTACCTTACCTACAACATCACCAACACCTCCACCCACTTTGCTTTTCCCCTTTGTATCAGTCCCTCTTCCAACAGACCCCCCTCCTCCTACCTCTGAGCCAGTTTTACCTCCACCCACCACTCAAATTTTCGAACCTGAAGTCCTTGAACCTTCAACACTACTAGAGCCTATCCCAACCCTTTCTTCTCCACCCTTTGACTAACCCATTTCTGACTTTCCCCCTCATCAACCCCTCCTTCATACCCAGGGCTTAGACCAGTTTACCATTGCTGGGTTAACTACCATCATGACATCCATTATGGAAGATGTTGGGCATGAATACACCCCACTCCCTGACTCCCCACACCCCAACCCCCCTAATTTCAACCATGCACCCTCCTCCCCTTTCAACCCTATTTAAACACTTGTCCCCTCTAATCCCACCATTCCTGATACTTTCACTCAAATTCTCTCTCTATTACTGTCCATTCAAACTCAATTGACCACCAACACCAACAACCAAGCCCTCATGAGCTCCTGCCTACAATCCATTCAGTCCACCCTTACCCCATCCTCTTCAACTCCCCAACCCCTTAACACCTCCACTCTTTCCCCTGTCCAATCATGTCACGACCCGAAATTCTACCCCATCTCAAGGGCCTAGAATTCTAAGTTATGACTCGCACATATCCCGGATATGCTAAGCGGACATACACCTAATCAGAGTTCTCGCGCACATCTAGTTCCACGAAATTCGTGAAAGCCAACATACCATGGTGGAATATAAAGCAATTATAAATACCGAATAAATCTGGTAAAATGCAATAGAATACTATAAATCCACAACTAACAGGTAAGTCAAATCGGAGATAAATCCGATAAAAATGAAAGCATAGAGTCAATGATAATAATATCAAGCAAAATCCAATACCGAGTCTACTAAATCAATATCCAGCGCTCAAATTAAAATCAACACTGTAGTCCTCCTGATAACCGGCAACGTCACCTTCCAAAGGCTCTTGATAATCGACACCCACTGGGTCGACGTTCTCAGCACCAATCAGATCAGAGATACCCACGCCCACACCGTCGGTATAGTCACCTGCAGCTGTTAGATTATTGTGGGATGAGTTTACTCAGTCACGTAAGCTCAGTGGATACACCACCAATCCACCCCATACTACTCAAGTGCATTGTGGGTGCATCAAGTGAGTGATAAACATAATATCTGAAAGAAATCAGAACAGAATAACAAGATCGAGTGCATATCATAAGCTCATATCCTAATTATTGATCCAAGACCATGATCTAGACATTCATATCCTAACGTACCTTACCATATCTCATATCATATCATATCTCATATCATACTGTATTTTATTATTCTCGCATATACGTATGTACATCGCATGAGCGTAACTAACATACTCATAAAATCCTAAACGACCTGTGTCAGAGTCGCTGCTCGAGCTACCATGTGAGGGGTCACCATAGTATCATACCACCATATCATAACGCCCTCCATATTATATCATATCATACACCCCATTCAGTCACAGGGGTGGCCGGTGACTCATAACTCATAATGTCTCCTAGAGACATCCGTCTTGACTAAAAGACGTTGTTGCTCTTACGGTGGCTATGCAAGGAACGACACGTACAGAGACTTAAGTTGTTAACCTTTTGCTGGCCTATACAGCGGTGTCTTGCTATCGTACTCGTATCATAACTTATCTTATCTCATACTCATATCTTATCATACTCTTATACTTAATCCTAGGACAAACTATAGTGAGACAACTTTCCTAGTTCACGCTTCCCAAGAAAAGGTTCTGTAGTAACCTGGATGTACTTCGTGTGATAGTCTATACTACCATAGAGGTGTTACATTCGTACATGGATTCCAATATTCTGAGTTTCACGTGACCATAGAAGAAACCTCACCACAGTTAATGCCTATGGTCGAACCTCATAACTTAACTATAATTTATACTATCATATATGAAATCGGGGTGATCGGGTCGCCATATATGCCACCGTATACGAGGTTACACTGAATTCCCACTCACCCGACTCGTCATGGGTCCCATTCCACCATGAGTTGTAAGGCATGTGAATACAGTGTATTTCTTGATTCGACACCATCTCAATGAATCACCACGCCCAAGCATAGGCATGATCTCATACACTCTCGTACTCATGATCTAACATATCCTTAACTCGTATAAATTGATTAAGTTGTAAATACAAAAGTATCACACATACAGAATGGTTTACACTTAGAGTTTGATTATGTTTATATTTATATTTATTTACATACCACACCAATATAATTATAGAATAGGGTTATAAGTGTGATTTTGATAATCGTAAAGGTCAGAGTTCGATTTCATAAAGGCATCGAGGTTCTAACACTTTGTGTTATCAAAGCGGTCGCGTTGAAGCGATAAAATGATACATATATAGTATACTATAATTAAATGCTCAAATAAAAAGGGGCAGTCCAATTTAAAGTGGAGTGCATCACGACCATCGATCGAAACTCAATAACTTAGAGTGCATTAAGTTTTGGTCGAGCAAGTAGAGTTATAGGAGAAAACAATATTGATAATATTATTTGATGTCTGTTCGGGCATAGATCAATCGGTTGAAAAGTGTAACCCAATCGATTGAATTTAAATAGGTGCACACAATTAGTTCGTTTCAAGATCAATCGATTGAAAAGTGTAACTCAATCGATTAAATTTAAATAGGTATACATAGTCGGTTCAATTCAATATCAATCGATTGAATAATGTAACTCAATCGATCGAATTTGGGTAAGTGTACACAGTCGGTTCAATTCAAAGTCAATCGATTGAGAAGTGGAGCTCAATCGATTGAAGAATAAATAAGTGTACATAGTCGGTTCAATTCAGAGTCAATCGATTGAGAAGTGGAGCTCAATCGATTGAGGAATAATTTAAAATGAGGCTTTGAGTTCTTAGCAAATAAACGAAGTAATAATATAATAATCCATTCACTATTCCAATTACCTATTCACTACCCACAACCTCAATCAATTGAAATATCACAACATTCGAATAAAATAAAAGGGCAGTGACTGTTAGGAGTATTATAATAATCTATTACATGAAACTATTTATTACCAAATCAACCTCAATCGATTGAATATATAAAATCAATCGATTGAGACATCCTTTAATTAAAGTTGTAAGAAGCAATTAAAGTACCTTTGCTTATTAAAAACAAATTGCTCAAATCAATCGATTGAATCGTTTGAATCAATCGATTGAATTAAACAAACATTCTCTGCTCGATTTTGAAGTCGATCGATTGAAAAGTGTGTTTCAATCGATTGACTGTCGCAGATTCGAAACAAAATAGGGTTCCGAAATAAAACCCAAAATACATTCGAAAAATTCATAAAAATAATATAAAATCAGGATTAATTATTATTTTAATCCTAAAGCAATTTTTTAATAAAACAAATCTAGATTCATTTTAAATAGCCCATCGATACGTGATCGAACGTATGCTACGCGATGGGATCTGAGAAGAACGAGATGGATGGATGGGTACCCACTTCTTGAAGCGTGATCGGCGGATCGACGGCAGTTAGGGCGATAGACATCGGCGTCCACACGATGGTCCGTCTACAATTACTCCGCCTTCTTCCACCATGATTTGACTGTAGAAAAACACCACTGTATTCTTGGTGGAAGAACACACAAGAGATTTAAAAGAGATTTGGGTGTTTTTAGAAAAGGGTGGCTATAGAAGAAGATGGAGGGACGGCTAGAGTTTTAAAGAAGAATTCTTATAATAATGATTTAGGGTTCTCCGTAACTTTCTTATTTATAATATATGGGCATTAATTCGGTGTTAAGCGATCGCACCAAATAAGGGTGTATAGGCTTTTACTTCAAAGTTTAAAATAGAGGTTTAAAACTCACATAGCAAGGTTTGATCCTTAGACCTCTTGTCTATAACTAAAGCCTTTCAACCACTAGGCCACCACACAACTTGTGTCAAATAAAGGCAATTTTAAATATAAAACCTTTTGAAAAACTAAAATATGTATTTTCTCAACTAGGGTAGGTTCCAGCGTAGAGCACTAACACCATGCTTGGTGTAAAACAAATCTAACACCACAAATTCAATTTAAAAATTTTAGGGTCGTTACAAATCACCTCTCCATTTATCTCCTCCATCTTCACCCATAGCTCCACCTCCCACAGCTGCTACTCAATCTGAGGAGGCAACTACTCCAATTTTACCCATACCTATCTCATCCCCATCTTTTACCCCTCCATCAGCTCCAATAGTAGCCACTGAAGTTGTTGTGTCACCTACCACCCAACCACCCACTCTCACTCCACCTGTCTTCATAGATGCCTCAACCCAAACTGATCCACTTGAGGAACTAGTTTTCTCCACCCCCTCCTCATCTTCCACTCTACCCCTTTCCTTGCCCATTATACTTAGATCCCCCATCTACATTCCCCCTTACCTCATTCTGTTGTATGCAATGAGGGACAACCCCTACATCCATCGAGATGTCTTGAGTGGTATGGCTGCCCTTCGAGCTTCCCTGGAAGTCTCCTATGAGGAGAGGATAGCTCTCATGAAATTTGAGCAAAGAATCTAGATCCGGGATATCTCTCAGGGGTCGAAGGAAATCCTAACTCGTTATGAGTCCACCAAACTACTTGCTGATGCTCAGACTCGCATTGTCGAGTTTGAGAAGAAGAATGCTGAGCTTCTCCAAAACAAATTAGCCAATGCTCAGGAGATACTTAAGGCCACCAAGGAACTCTCTCAGTCCAGCCTGCTTTATGCAGCGAAGGAAATCAATATTTTGGAGAGAAAAGTTGCTTCATTGACTTCTCAACCGTTTCAACCAACCCCTCTTGCTACAGCTCCTCCTTCCAACCCTCCTGCCACTCAACCTACTCCTACCCCATCTGTAGATGTTCCCCCTCCTCCAGCCCAAGATCTTCCTTCCATTCAACCTACCCCCCCAAAACCTAAGACGACTTATACTAAGAGAAAAGTTACTGTAAAGAGATCTGTTTCCTCTGCTTCTGCTCACAGTAAAGGGAAGGAACCTGCTACCTAGTCTGAAGAGGTAGCCCCCACCAAGCCCCCACCCCCACATGACACCTCCTCCACTCTACTCTCCAAGGAGGAAAGAAGGTAAGCTATTGCTGCCCTTGGCCTCGATCCTACTGTCTTTTTCCCTTCTGATTCTGATTCTGACACTGCTGCTGCTTCTACCAAGAAAACCAATAAATCTGTTGCCTAGTCTGAGGAGGCCCCCAAGCAGTCCACCCAAAAGTCCCAACCTAAAGGAAAAGCTCCTTTATCCAAGGAGGATTTGAAAATTTTGGCAGACTTGTATGGTTGGCCTGATGATGCTTGTAAATAAATATAGACTATTTTTGTTTATTTTCCCTTAATGATTTAGACCTTGTACATATGTTAACTGTTCATCATAGTTTCTTTTCTGTACTCTGATTTTCTTTGTGCTGCATCTACTTCTTCATCTACCCTTTTCATGGTTATCATGCTCTCTAAACAGTGAGGACACTGCTTAATTTAGGTTTGGGGGTATGGTAGGTGTGCCAATGAAATGAGTTAATGCTAGTGCAGCAACGTTGAAAAAAGTTTTTGAAAATAAAGTGATTTCCCACCAGATTTTACAAAAAAAAGGAAATTAAAAACTTTTTAAATTTTAAATGAACTGTAGTTTTAGCGTTTTTCATGAAGCAAATGTCAAGAATTTTCCAAAAGTGATGTTTAGTGAACCTGAAAGGAGAGAAAACTGTGAGGATACACCCCAGAAATTTGATGGAAGGCCATACCCAGTGAGATTTGGGCCTGAAATTTTTTTTTCTTTGAAGAGTGTCTTAGCAATTTTTCTGCTCTAAGGACTGATTGGATCTAGTTTCGAATACTAGAAGTTAGGTAAATCCAAATTAAAATAGCTTGACATCATTCATGACATTGAAGACATGATGTAAGGCCATCCCTTGGACAGTTTGAGCTTAAAATGTCCCACCATTGATTTGTCCTTGATACACACCATTTCAGCCTTAAAATTCTCAATTGTCTTTGATAAAAACCAAAAAATTTGAACCCAAAATCTCAGTGACCTGATACAGCCTAACCCTCACTCTGAGATTTCAGAAGGTAGAGCTGGTTTGATGGTTGGTTAAGAAAGAAGAAAGCACATTTGGTGGTGTTGTGGCATTCCAACCCACAAAAAGAAAATTGAAGAAAAATACAAAACGAAAAACATACAAAAAGAAAAGGAAAAATAGAAAATCAAAGAAAAGGAATGAGAAAGAGAAGTCATTTCATTGAAAGACTGAAAAGAGGATTAGAAACTGGCCACTTCAAATCTTAAAATTCAAGAAGTAGATGGAATTGTGCTTAAATGAAGAAGGTGTTGTCTAGACCACCTCCTTACTGTTACTGATTTCCCAATTTGAATCCTTTTTACCCCATTATTCTTTTACATATTTCACCCATAAGCCACATTACAACCCAATAAAAAAAGACCCTACTGATCTAAAATGGATTGAGCTGTCATGTGGAGATGAGGATTTGTTTAACCTATGGTGAAAAGAGTTCAAAAATTTTAGAAGTTAGAGCAATGCCTATGCTCATGCTTGTAGTCCTATTTGAGGGCTGTAACTGTTCGTGAGCTGTGTGAGAAATGATGCACCCTTTTATTTTTGTTATGAGTGAATAGCCCCAGTAAGATTTGGGTCTGAAATCAAAATTGATTGGGGCATTATCAAAACAGAATTCTTAAATTAAAGGTGAACTCTGCATTAATTTTCAGGCACAATGCCTTGACATGAACTGATTGATGATGAAGGAATTACAGCAGAATTTCAGGTTTGAAACTGATGATTTTTCTGCTGAAAATCCTCTAAAACTTAAGGGACATGGTGTGGAATTTATTTTATTTTACTTGAACTCTATTTTACTATGTTGCATGAGTATTAACTAATTTTATTGGAGAAGTTTGGGGGTGCCTTCACTAAAAACCCTCAGGAGACTCCACTCCTCCACTAGGGATCACCTAGGGGTTCAAAAGGCTTGATGCATATGCTAAATGCATCTGTGCTCCCTACAAAAGTGACATTTTTGTTTTCTTTATTCTTCCTTTACTCAAGGACTAGCAAAGCTTAGGTTTAGGGGTTGTTAATCTCTGAAAAGTACCACTTTTAACCCCTTAACATGAGCTTTGATAGACCTATGAGTGGACTAATAAATGCTTGTTGAGTATGTCCTGTAGATAGCAGTAAAAGGCAGTCATAGTGTAGAAATCCATCTCTTAGTGCAGTTCAAACCCAACAATGGCCCACTTAGGGCATGCAACAACAATAAAGCAGCTTTGAAGGAGTGAAAATAGGCTGACAATAACCTATCGAGAGGTTACTGGAACCTATCGATAGGATCTGAAGGCTGAAAAAAGGAAGACGTCGTGAGGATGTGAGAATTCGATAGGATTCAGAACAAATCACGCAGTCGGAAACAAAAAGGGACCATCCCATCGAATGGTTGCCTGAGCTTGAACAGAACCTATCAAAAAGTCTAAAAACCTGTCAATAAGAGCCAGAAGAGAACCTATCGAAACTTATTACACAAAAATCAACTTACTGAAAGGATCCCCCAATCTATCGGACACACCAAATGAAGGCTGTGGATGCTAGAGCTTTATTTTTAACACCAACCTATCGAAACCTATCAAAAGGATCCTGAATCCAAGCGAAAGGAACAGAAGGCCTATTTGGAACTTGTCGAAAGCCTAAAAAACCTATCGATATTGACTGAAGGACTTCTCAGAAAAGCTGTTGTGCACACACTATAAGTTGGTGACCTGTTGCACGCAATTCGAGGCACTTTAGTGACAGGCACAAAGTTTTTAGAAGTTCCTTGGAAAACCCTAACCGACCCACATGCTCTCCCCCAACTCTAACTAACTGAGAGAGCCTTCTAGAAGGGGAATAAAAGAAGGAGTAACAGAATTATTCCAGCTGAGCTGTGATCGGTGGGAAAAATAGATCTGAGGCTGAAGGGGAGAGCTATATAAGGAGGGAGGCTTCCAGAAAAAGAGGGATCAATTCTCACGATCAGACCTTGCATCAAAATTCTCTATTCTTCCTTTTTGCCCAACTATGGTTGGCTAATTTCTTTAGAGCAGCAAGGAGTGAGGTTGGATCTATAATTGGGGAGAGTTGGGAGTGTTATTGAGGGTTAGATAATGCACAGACTACAAATCTGAGAGTATTTCATTATATAGTGAGTTTATTTCAATGTAATGCTGGTTTTATTGTTTTAATTAGATCCATAGTTCATATGGTTTCATTTGGTGCTTGATCGGACTTCTGTAGATGGGATTTAGCTCACTCACTTACTTGGTAGACCTCTTAGACACCATTTGATCTCCCTAGGTCTGATATTCCTGCAATTGCATGTGTCTGTGGCCTAACAGTTGCAACATTTGTAGTGATTATAATGTTCTGATGGAAACCTAAGAATGGGGTGAATCTATTAGATGATCTGTGACCATTGAAGTTGACAAATCATAGCCTTAAGATCAATCCAAATCTCTGGCTTAGATCAGATCCTTTTACCCTGCAGTTGTGCTTATAGTCAGATGAGGGATTGATGCACTCTGAATTCTTTATGAAACTGTCAGCTCAATCCAATTCCCGCAAGACCAAACTCCAAGTTGTTTCTCTTTATTTTCTATTTTCAATTTCACCAAATATTCCCCTCACTTGCAAGATCTGAACTCTGGATTTAATCTTAATTCATTTCTTCATTTAATTGTGTTTCGATAGTTTAGTTTAAAGTGAAAAACCCCTTAAACCTCTCCTCTCTCTTTTGTTATTTTAGTATTAGGTAGGGTGCCAGATCTGCCTTAGATATGGAGATTTACTTAATTTTTAGCTCACATTTCCCTGTGGACATACCCTTACTTACCCTTTAAAACTTGCTACAACAGGCCCTGAATACTAGCAGGTCTGTTTGTCTGCTTGACTTAGTGTGTGCAACCAATAGATCATTTAATTGTGTGATTTTAAACCACTTTTTGAACACAAGGTAAGAACCCAACAATACATTTTCATACTGCCAAGATGAATAACATAAGCTGATTTGTGAGCTTCTTCGAGAATTTCCTGATGCAAGGCACTTTCATCAGGTACGCATATTTGACCTCGAAACAATAAGGACCCATCGTCCATGATCGAGGTTAGCCATTAGTAGGCAATACCATGTGTATATAGAGACCCGCTTTGCCAAGGGCCCAATTCTGAACAAACAAAAAAATCTAAAAAAATAAAAGAAATACAAAATAACTAAAAAAAATTGTCTTTTAAAATTTTTGATAAAATCAAGAAAAAAGATACCTTAATTGAAAAACCCCTCCCACATGAAATCGACCCCTTTCCTATAGAAATACAAGAAGAGGTAGGAGTCACGAGTCTGGATGAGGAAATTCCTGCTGAGGAGCTTCCAATTGATTTCCTTACACGCTACACCGATTTTAAGCATTGCCCTACCCCGATCGTTGAAGAAACAGAGGATGTCAACTTGGGTACAAAGGAGGTTCCTAGACTCACCAAGATCAGAATGTCGCTATCTCCTAAGGAAAGAAAAAGCATGATTGATTTCCTTCAGTCATACCAAGATGATTTCGCATGGTCATATAAGGGCATGCTTGGTTTGAATACTGATTTGGTCGAGCATGAGCTGCCACTATATCCAGATGTTAAGCCAGTCAAGCAGAAGTTAAGACGCCTTAGGCCAAAATGGATGCTGAAAGTGAAGGATGAGATCATCAAGCAGTACGATGTAGGATTTCTCATGGTCTTTAAGTACCGAAAGTGGCTAGCCAATATCGTCCCTGTACCGAAGAAGGATGGAAAGGTTCGCATGTGCATTGATTTCAGAAATATCAACAAGGCGAGCCCAAAGGATGACTTCTCGTTGCCACACATCGACATCTTGATCGATAACACTGCTAGGCATGGGATGCTCTCAATCATGGATGGATTCTTCGGATATAATTAGATCAAGATGGTAGAAGCAGATCGTGAGAAAACAACATTCATCACTCCATGGAGAACTTTCTGCTATCGAGTCTGTAGACAGCCAAATTTAGACCAAGGCCTGATCGAGACATACTTTGAGAGAGGCGCACCTCCGAGCTTTCGATAGCATTATCTAAACCCTTAGGAATCACCTCGAATCCTTTAAAACCCTCCCCAAACCTTTAGGAACTAATCCCAACCTTTAAAATCTGAATTCATAGTTAACCCTTTCGGGCAATGGTTAGAGAGAGTAGTACTAGGGATGGTGGGACCTCTACTAAGATTAAATCATATACCATTGAAAAGTGGAGGTTTCCAGCTTTCCAACAAGCTAAGAATCACCTTGATCCAAGTTACGCATCAATAGTTAAGTCGATCTGAAGATTGGGCACAAAGGTGGGCAACTTGGGAACCTCGCAAGGCCTGCATTGAACCACACTAGAGCTTTGCGAGAGGATGTGCACTTGGTGCAAGTAATACTTGCACCAAGCCATTTCTCCCTAGTAATGGCCTGGTGCAACTATTAGTTGCGCCAAGCACAAGTAGGTCCCCCCGCGGGCTTTGAACTTCCAACACTGTAGTTTTGCCTAACGCATCTAATACATGCGCCAGGCTTACCTACATTAACTGTAGGTTTTTTGTTCGAATTCACTTTTGGGGTTTTGACTTGTTGACCATCTCAAAGTGTGTGATGGGCTTTATTGTTGCACCCATGCTTACCCTATTTGCAATCCTTTAGTCATTTGAAACATCAAACTATCATCTAAAATTGATGACCTTTGCCTACTTTTCTAAACCTTTGAAACCCTAGGAAACCATAGATGCTAGGATTACCTAATTGCTAAACCTAATTAGCCTCTAAACACCCCCCCTAACCCTCTCTTTTCCTATAAATAGAGAGGCACCCCTCCCTTTACAAAGGCTTGAAAAATTCCTAAGAGAGAAAAGATAAGAAAGAGAGCTTTCCTCCCCTTTGGTGCACCTTTTCTTCACACAAATTCTAGAATTGTAAAACTTCATTTGAGCCTTATATTCCACCATAGGATTCTTAGTTTAGGTGAGAGCTACCGCCTAGCCCTCCTCTCCTATCCCTTAGCTAGCAAGCTTTAGAGGTTAGAATCCCCCTATTCCATCATCCAAGCTATCAGAAGCTCACCATGTGCACCTAGGCGAAGGTCCACATGCGTGCTATAAGGGCCCGAGAGCTCCAGCTCTCCCCTCAATTCCTTTACCTTCTTAGCTTTAGCTCTGTCCTTGAATTTGTGTCATTACGCGGTCGAAATCTCAATAGGAACGGAAGGGCACAATTAGGATCATAATGACTTCGGGCAAGAGGAAGTGCTCGTTTATTTCCATTTCTATTTTATCTTTGGCCAAAGTAGAAACCACTTTAGAGCAGGTTGATTGGGTGCCAAACACCTTCCCGATCGATATCCGAAGCCCCTACCCAAAAGCCTTTGGCATAGACCGGTGAATTAGAGTCACATTTTTGGCACTTCGGTGCTTATAAAATTGATTAAGGTTTCTCGGGACACCAAAAGCTCTGGGTGGGGACTCTATGTCATTAAGAGGGTGCGCATCGTAGCGACGGGATCGTAAAAAAATCCCACAGTTGCACAGATGGTGACTCTGTTGGGGAGTAGCTAGTAGAGCTTCCTGTTGAAATTTGGCTTTATTTTTTATTTTTACTAACGTTTAACAATTTTTCTGTCATTTCACTCACCCCTACAATTTTGTCAAATTTTTTTTTCTCACCCCTACTTTCCCATCATTTACGTGCCTTAGCCAGTTGGCGGGCCTACTTGCGTATTGTCTTTATGATTCATTTGCTTTCCCGTCATTTAGGTGCCTTAGCTAATTGGCTGGCCAACTTACGCATTGTTTTTACATTTCCTTACTTTTTCGTCATTTACACGCCTTATCCGTTTGGCAGAGATACATGAGCATTTAATTTATTGCACTCATATACCAACAGTGGACGCCGGCCCATAGAGACGACACGGGACCATCACCGCCCATTTTTGGACTTTAAAGAAAACTCCCTAAAAAAATATATGAAATTAAAATTGAACCAAGAAGGGGACTTAACTGAATTTTTACAAGGGTTGATTTTCAAAGGGTTAGGATTTTTAGGCAAAGATACAAACACCCGATTTCGAGTATGGTGACAGCCCCTAGTGGTGATGATCCTGAAAAGTACCACCCCATCTAGTATCTGAGAAGGCACTTGCGTTGGAGGTATATCGGTAGGGGAACCTATCCTATTACAAAGCTTAAAACCCTCGGGGAGAGCGCTAGTAGTCCCGAAATCGACCTTGTATCCCTAGGATTCGGTAAGGAGAGACCAGTTGCAATTAAGAGATCAGTCCCCGGAAGCATTGCTGACTCGTCTGTTATTGTGCCTTATAATTATATTAAATTCAAGTCTTAACCTATTGGAAGCGTACAATGGAAATTATAGCATAGCATAGGATCATTCCAACCACGAAGTTCATTATCTTATTGATTCCTAATTCTATCTTCTATCTAAATTCTTATCTTAAAAACTTCTATTTATCTTTAAGGTTTCCTAATCTAATGGAGAAATATGAATAAAAGAATAGTTTTCTAAACTAAAGTGCATAAAAAATAAATCCTAATCCTCCATCTTCAAATTAAGGTCGTCAATCTCAATCTTCATCTTTCGGATATTTATGAAAATAAATAGTACCGTTACACCATATTTCTAGTCTCCTATCATTGGTCGTCAATCAAATCTAAGATCCTATCAACACAGATTTAATCTAATCAACAATTAATCAAAAATTTGGGCATCAATCAAACTCTAGAAAACTGAAGATGGAAAAGTAAAAACCGTTACACTAATCTTCAAATTCTAATCTAAGTCGTCAATTCAAATTAAAACTTGGAGATGTTTACAAAGCAAAGAAAATCTAACCTAGAAAGCAAAGTAAAATATATCCTTCACCCCTCAGCCGCAGTCGTCAATTACTCCTGAGAAATTATAAATATCTATACTAATCTTTAGCACTCAATTGTAGTCATCAATTGATCTTGAGAAACCTCTGATATCTAATCTACTCTAACTAGTATACACTACTGATCGAAAGAAAATCCAATCTTAGGCGTCAATTGATGTTAAAATTTTTCAATGCTAATTACTATGCCAAGCCCTCTTCTTTATAGATCATAAGGGGTCGGTTTACAGAGATCTAGTTCTAATAAAAGAAACTACTAAAAACAAAAGTAACCAAATATAACTCTAATTACTAATTTCATCTTTCCTTGCTTCCTTTAGTTGATGCGCTTCTAGAGTGTTCTTTATCAAGCAATAGCAGAGTCCTTCAGATTAGATTTTTATTAATCTTCTCAGAATAGTGGTTCATCAGACTTCTAATTATAGGAGTCTTCTAATTCTGGATATGGCGGTAATAGTTCTCACGTGATCCAACAACAACAATAGTAGGAAAGTTTCTATTCTTAGGAAATCATTAATAGTGATTCCTTCTTTCATAGCTTCTTTTTTGGAAAATCGTTAATCACGACTTTCTATTTTCAGTAAGCTTCCTCATAGTTGAAAATTCTCTAGATTACGCATTTTTGCTTCTCTTTTTTGTCTCTTTTGAAGAATCGTAAATTACGATTTTATGACTTTCAGTAGCGGCAAATCGTCTTTTTCGCTCAATCATTTTTCTTACTGCTTTTTTAGTTCATTTTGACAAAGATTAACATTTAGGCTCTGATTTATTACTTATCTTTAATATCTGAACATTAGTATCCCGTTAGTAGTAATCTATGTTCTAGCACCACTAAGTTAAGGGTGATAAAATGGTATATTATGTGACTGATCAATTGCTTCCAGAAAACTAAAAAAAACAGACTGAGTTCGAGTTTGCTGTTCTATTGTCAAGAAAATTGACCCCACTATATATACCTAGCACAACTAATACACATGCCAAGCATTTCTTTTCCAAATTAGCTTTAGCGCAACTAATACATGCGCCAAGTAAAAATGCGACCAAAGTTTGTATGGCGCATGTAATAATCATGCCAAGAATTGGTTGTCCCCACTGAGGAGAGCATCCTGAAATCTGAGGCCTTTTTCACATCCCCTAATTCTCTACTTAGCAGTTTAGCACCTCCGATTAGGTCCCGCACTATCCAACACCTAATACGCCCCTTAAGGTCAAAAGAGGGTAACTTCTTCTTGACTCGCTCCGGGGGATTGGGTTGTTTGCATTGATTCATGTGCTTTCAATAGATCAAAGGGTTCCACTTTGATTCTTCTGAAGCACATCGAGATCTCGCCGCGAGATTTATTTAGGGTGCAAATACCGCCCGAAATGGGAGTTCAAAGGCCCCGAAATCCTTTATCATAAAATCCACTCACAAAAATTCTTTCAAAAAAATATATAGACTAAAAAACTAAAAAATTGTGGTGCCGACACAACGACATCGCCTTATCTCCCATCGCCTCGTAGGGGAGGAAGGAGGAAACTTTACGGGCCCCATCCAAGGCACCCGTACCCCACCCGCCATCAAGCCATGTCATGGGAAATGGATCCGGCATACGCCGATCCCGATTCATCCCCGCCGCATTCCCCAACACATTCCCATTTGGAAGAGATCTACACATCCATCCCCCTCACCCATTCCCCATTTACGTTCACCGGTCCATTCACCCTCATTTTCTCAAAGCATGCCCATTCCCCCTTCCATGGCCATGCCAAACCCATCCCATCTGCCATCCACATCCGTCTAAAATCCAACCTGATTCCCTACCTTTATTGCCATGCGCCATTTTTCATTCTCCCAACATATACCTGATCCACACGCATTTAGCCATGCCACACCCAGTTTCCCCCATTTACCCAGGTCATGCCCAATTTTACCAGGGGCATGCCCAATTTTTCCCACACGTCCACATCATCCACACCCCAAACACCCTCAAATGAACCACCTCCATCTGATCCCTCTCCAATGGCCATGATGGATGAAATCGTCCAGTATTACACTAGTTGGAAGGCCTCCCAAAACACCCCCCCTCATTCTCACCACACATCTTCCAACCCATCATTCACATTCCCAAGCCTCCATGCTTCATTACCTCAAATCCACCAAGGCCTAATGGCCCAAACCCCAATCATCCACACCCACCAAGGCCCAATGGCCCAAACCCCCATCACCCAGACCCATCAAGGCCCAATGGTCCAGACCCATCAAGGCCCAATAGGTTAGACCATAAAGGCCTAATGGGCCAGACCTACCACGACCCAATAGCCCAAATCCAACAAAGCCCAATGGGACAAACTTCCTAAGGCCTTATAGCCCAAACCCCTCTAAATCCCCCATTCAATACCCAAGCCCAACAAGGCCCAATCCTTGGCTCCACATACCCATACCCTCCACAATTCCCTCAATACCTCCATCACACACAAGCCTCACACCTAGCCTAGGGCGAAAACCTGGCACCTAGTTGTAGACATCCCCATTTTGCCTTCTCGAAATATACTTTTTGTTCGATCAACCTTTGACCTTATAACCCTGATATGGGAACCATGCACTGAAGCAATGGCACATGGCTGAACACAGGCTAAAATAATAGCTCTGTGGCTCAAATCCTGATGTGGGGAGACTATATACTGAAATAATAGTATATAGTCAAAATGCGAACTGAAATAATAATCTTGCATTTCAGTCTATAGACTAGACCCAGACAACCCCAAATTAAGTGCCTGAAAACCCGCATGTAATTCGATTACACACTATACCACAAACGCACAATCAGTCCCCTTTCAGACCAAACTTCTTTTCCCAGACCTATTCTAGACTCGATCACACGCCTGAAACCAGACGCGTGATCGGATTGAGTGCCACACAACCAGCATGCAATTAGCCTACACCCGGCCTAGCCTCACCGTCCTTGCCCCCTAAGTTTCCTTGATTGAGCGCTTCTGAAGAATCTCTTAATCAGATTGTGCACATCCTACCAAGCGCGCAATTAGTCCTAATGCTATTAGGACTAGGAAACTTGCTGAGCAAGTCAGCCAGTCGCTCAGTGAGTTGGTGACCGACTCAAAGCGATTAAGCACCAGTAAACTAGCGTGTAATTCAGTTAAACGCCTGAAAAATGGCACGTAATTGAAGAAAAACCTATAAATAAATTTAATCCTAATTCGCCCAAGAGGCTGGTAATTTTTTGAGAGAGAACGGATTTTTTTGGGATTCTGAAACCAGAGAACTTCGAGGCCAAACCCATAGAGCACCCTAATCATGGTTTTGAGAGTCAAGAGTCTAATCTTCGAGATTTCTCTCTGTAGCCCTGATCCTTAGGTAACGATTTAATTTTTAGTTCCGACCATAGTTTCTAGCCTATAGATTTAGGATTTCTATTAGTTTTAATCATAGATTTTTATCTTCAGTCTTAGATCGTAGCACCCTTTTCGGACCGTAATTCTCTACATCTGATTCTAGTTCTCTATTTCTAGAACCAGTCCTTAATTTGACGGTCTGATACACCGACCCGAGGCTTTAATTCTGTTCCAAAATCTTGATTTACAGTCCTATCATTAATTTCTGGTTCTAATCCTTTGATTCAAAACAGTCCTAAATCATACGGCCTGAATTTCTGATTTCGGACCCGAATTCAGTCCTAAAAATATAGTTTTTAATTTTAAGTCTTTAGTTTAATAACTCCAAAAATCCTAAATATTAATTCTACTTTTTATAATCCTAGTTAACAATTTAATTCATAATTATTATTTCGAAATCAACTCTGAAAAGCCTAAAAATATTATTTCATGGTCTAAAATCCAATTTACCTTTAATTTTAGCCACCCGATTTGCCCAAGGGAGCTTACGGAGGGTGCTTAGGAACGAGGCCAATCCTCCTTAGCATAACAGGCCCAAACCCCCTTTTTTTAGGAATTTTAGAATTAATTAATTGCTTTAGTTTTATCCTCTCAGAATAATTGATTAGTAGGTTTATTTTATTTCAACATGTTTAATTAGTTAAGTGCCTTAAATCTTAGTATGACTGATTAATCTCTTTAAATATGAATTTAATTGATAAATTTCTTGCTTTAACTAGAATTTAATATGATTAATTTCATTATGTTAATTAGACTTTTAGCATAGCTAATTCATTGCTTTAATTAGAATTTTCATAAAATTAGTTTATCTATTTTAATTAAATTTTGATGAAGATCAGTTTATTCATTTTTAATTAGATTTCAGTCACATTAATTCCTTTGCTTAAATTAGAGTTTCAGTAAAATTAGTTTTCTCCATTAATCAGAATTCTAACAGGACTGTTATAATTGCTTTAATTAGAATTTTGATAGAATTGTTATACCTGATTTAATTAGAATCCTAATACAATTGGTATGCCCGAACTAATTAGAATTTCACAAGAACTATTACATGTGCACTCCTAGTACAATTAGGAAGCTAAATTAATTAAACTCCTGATGGAAATAGGAGAACAAAATTGATTGGACTCTTAGTAGCAGTAGAACACTAAATAAATTAGAATTCTAATAAGACTAGGAAGTTAAATTAATCAGACTCCTGATAGAATTATAGTATTAGAATAGATCTACTCACTCTAACAAATTCATAAATAAACTTACCATGGAACCAGGGAAGTCTAAACTGACCAGAATTATAACTATAAAGGGAAATAAAAGGAAATTAAACTATATAAATTAAGGAAAAGACTGCTGCTGACGTTCGCAGGTGGACGATTTAGTGTAAAAGTAATCCATACCCGCTCTTAAGCATGATCATTGGCGTGTTGCAACGTCGATAAATATCTGCAGCTAGCGATTGCAACAAACTAGGAACCTTCCTAGAAACCCCTTTGTTTTTAACATTCCAAACGCCGCATCGCTAGAGTCCACCAGGACAAATTTGCAAGCCACTGATTCAACGGGAATTGAGAGGAACCTAGAAACAGCGTGTACCAACAGACTGGCGATTGCGATGGGATGCTTTTGCAAACTTTTTTTCTAGATAGTTAGTTTCCATCCTATCTCCCTATTTCCTTCTTCCCATCGTGTTGTTTAGATTCTCTTTTATATATATATGAGTCTTTGTCAAAGATTTGAGATGCCTGGTATACAGAGAGTGAGTTTAGGAGACCCACCATTGTGGGAATATCATGACTACCCCAAGTATGGAGAAGAACCACTTCACAATTCCAGCCCATGACAACCTGAGATTAAAATGGCTGGTGAGCAAGAGAATCCCTTCTCTACCCCACACACCAGGAAAAATCATAATGGGAGAGATGGTGGCATCGGACAAAACCTTACTGCCCAACAAATCGTAGAACTCAGTATTGAAAGGATACAGAGAGGAGACAACAACTCCAAAGAATTGTTTCGAGGGTTGGCCGTCGCATACGAAACCATTAGGTCACGACAATTTTAAAAAGAACAAGAGCGACAAGAGAGGTGACCTCCCACCCCGAGCACGGTGTCGGCCCGTGCCACCTCATTGAGACAACCTACCCACACATTCTTCAATGATGACCCTCTGGACAAGGTTTTTTCACGAGTCATTCCAAATGATAGCACCGTTAAAATCGAAGATCTCCCTAAAATGCTCGATGAGTACATGGCCAAGAGAGCGTAGCGATCATTCATTCGGATTTGACAAATTTTGCCGAGACGTCGAGTTTAATTTACCAATAGGATTTAGGCCACCAAAGTTTACCAAATATAATGGCATCAAAAATCTGAATCATCACTTGGCTCTCTTCTGTAATGATTGCCGACCCATACGTGATAATCAAGGACTTCTCATTCACTATTTCTAATGCTCATTAAAAAGAGAAGCTTTAGATTGGTTTGCGAGACTCCTGCTTTATAAGATCGAAACCTTCAATGAATTAGTCGATCAATTCCTAGACCAGTACAAACACTTGATCCAAAAGATAGTTAGTCTCAGCGATCTAATAGCAGCCAAGCAAGGACCTGATGAAGAATTTATCGACTTCGTCGCTAGATGGAGAAAACTCGCTGCTAGGACTGACACTTTAATGAAAGAGAAGGATTCGATAGACATTATCATCGATAACACTAGGGAACCATTAAAGAGTGCACTCGTCATAAGTGATTGCCCTGACTTCACTGCACTCCACTCTCGAGCATCCCGACTAGCGCGACACATTAAAGGCAGGGATCTTGCGTTATCCATAGTCATGTCAAAAATAGACTCTTCCAGCGAATCAAAATTGAAAAATAATAAGAAAGCCTCAGGAACTAAGCAAGTTAACGCTGTTGTCAACCAAGGACAAAACCCTAGTAGCGGAAACTTCCAACCACGAAATTTTGGACATAGTCAAAACCAATAATGGTATACCAACCAAAATCAAGGTTCTAGTCAGCAGAGATATGCGAACCAAAACCAAGGCCATAATCAAAATCAAGGCCCATACCAGAATAGGAACCAGTACCCTAATACCTATCAGAATTAGAACACGACACGGAGTCAACTGGCCCATGTGCCGAATTATAACTACGTACCCCCATCGTAGAACTTCAACCCCGCCAGAGGCCCTTACCAAGCAAGGCAGGAACACTATCCCCCTTTACCAGATATGATTCCTAATATTTTCCATCTTCTTAATACTCAGAATCTCCTTTGATTCCCACAGGAAAAACCACACCCATGGCCTGCAAATCTAGACTATAGTAAATACTGTGCCTTCCATCGATATGTGGGGCAGGACTTTGAAGACTGTTGGGTCCTTAAGGACGTGATCTATGATATGAACGACCGAAATCTAATTGATTAGGAAGTACTTAGAAATCCCAACCCTAATAATAACCAACTCCAACAAAATTTAGGGATCATAAACAACCCCATGCCCAATCACAACCAAGGGACGCTGGCCCAGGTCACTACCGTAGATCTCCCCAGTCAACCTTCCTTCTAGCCCTCTACTTTGATCACTTGCATCCAACCCTCTGCCGCTTCCGCCATGCCAGTAAGAACATCCTCACCCCTACATCCCTCAACCCTGATCACTCACATCGCCCCGCCAAGCCCGCCTCCATATCCAAAGTTCACTCAGATATGAGTCCATTCCTTGAGGGCCAGGAGACCATTCCTCCATCGTCACCCACCGAAATCTTCAACCCCTCCAAATCCTAAACCAACACCCTTCCCATTCCCTTCGTCTGATTCTCAACCCGAGTATGGAGAGCATGTTCTCCAGACTATGGCACAAATTACTGCATGCATAGAAAGTGTCACCCGTAAGACTCCAAGCCAAGATGACGAAACAACCACCGAGCATTCACTGAATCTAAAAGAAAGCGAGCCAGAAAAACATCCCGACCCATGCAAGACACTAGTCTCTGCTTTCATAAAAGAGGAGGATTACACAGAGTATCTCCCACCTTGGAACAGTGTCGTGCAAGTACATGCTCCAACCTCAAATTCCACTCGCTTCATAAACACATCAACGTCGAGTCATCACGGGTTTGGTCAACAACCGATTTGCCCTATTCTCAAATTAGGAACCAATTATCCACCTCCTCCCTTCTCTCGGAGTAAGGATTTCATGAGTGCACAACCACCAGAAGGATATGTGAGAGAAAGAGAAGTTAACTTGCCGCCCCTGCCTCATATCATCCCTCCACCAATCCCTGCACCTCAACCACTCCAACCACCTGCACCCAAGGCTCACCAGCTAGGCAAAGAAGTGACACTCGAGCCAGGACAGGAATATGACCTTCTGCGACACCTCTAAAAGATCCTGGCCCAGATATCCATGCTAGAACTCATTAAGAAATCGCCTGATCATCACCGATCGTTGACAAGGACACTCGAAGACACGACAGTGGATGAGGACACGACCCTAGATGAGCTTCATCAAATTACTTCAGTCATTGCACAACCTCCGGCGCTCACTTTTACAGATGCAGACATGCCTAAAGAGTCACTCCGCGGAAGTGCGGCCCCCATATATCTCACGGTCATAATCAGAGGATTCTCTATACCCCATACATTAGTTGATATGAGAGCAGGACTCAATATTTGCCCTCTCACAATGTTAAAGACTCTCGAATACACAGAGCAAGACGTCAGGCCCTCCACACTGTCACTCATAGCCTACGATGGCTCTCATTATTTCATGAAAGGAACTATTAAACTCCTGGTTTGCCTTGGTCCTATGAAGAAAGATGTTACTTTCCATATTTCCGATTCCGCTAATATGTACAATCTTTTCTTAGGAAGGAAATAGCTAGAGTCGATGAAGGCTATCGCATCCACATATTATCAATGCTTCAAATTCCCATATGAGGACTCTATCGTCCATATATATGCCGATGCACCACTTCAAGATATGGATACTGATTACGTGGCGAGCATACCAACCGCTCACGATTCTGTGTTAAACACAGGTCACATTCAAAAGACCCAAATCCCTAACGAGACAATCATTTCAAAAATCTATCCCCCTGACTGTCCTAGTTCTCCCCCAACGCGCTTAGTGAGGAGGGAGGTGGGTCCAGACCTCCCCAAACTTTATGGCATTTACCCCACCATGATGAAAGGGTGGGATCTTATGTACCAACTTGGATGCGTCCCCCACACCGGACTCGATAAGAATATGCAAGGTCACGTAGGACCTGTCGTCCCAATGAAAATATGCAAACCCATAGGGTTAGGTTATCAATCAAATGACCCACAAGCCGATTTATGCCCTACCTCACTAAAATGGTTTCTATATGACCACTTCGTCTATGGGACCACTAAGAAAGTGAATGTACCGAGGCAGAAGGAAGTGTCCTTTGCCAAATACTAAGAAATAGAGATTGAACGAATGGCTAAAGCATTCAACAATTTGGCAAGTCTCAATGACGATATTGATGAATAGCTTGAAGGAGTCAAGCCCATGTTTGACACCAAGGAGTTTGCAGAAGAGAGGAGAGAAGAACCTCCAGAAACTGAGCCACAATTAGAAGATTAGGAATCCACTGACAATGAAGATTTTCACATAGCAGCCTTGCAAGATGACGAAGAGCACTTGCGCTCAACATGGGAAGAGGATGACACCCTGTAAGAGAATCTTAACCCATATAGCATCCACCTCGGCCTTGGCCTTGGAGGGTGGGAATGTCCGTGGAATTCCCCTTGTATCGTTCACCCTTACCAGCCCTGCTGTAGGGCATGTACTAGTATTTTAGAATGTTTCACCAATTGGACCCGACATTCTATGATGGAGGAATCAAACCACTCCGACCCTGCGATGACAAAGATCTGCAATGACATACCAGCTCAGCTACCGACACAAGAAGTGAAAAAACCCGATAGTCATTTGGTTTACTCAGGGGGAAACACTCGCACTGCCCTCATAGAGTTTGAAGAGGAACTCGAACTAGACAATTCTACATCTCCTGATTTGCTGTAACTCCAAATATTTTGGAAGTCACTCGAAGAAGAATGGCAACCTCCCCCGAGTGATGATGACGACTACTGGATCGATCTCCCTACGCTCGAGTTAGCGGAGCGAGGCAATTTGGGACTTCAAGCATTATCAGATCAAGAAAGTGAGTTCGATACCATCTTTGACTCTAACATAGAAGGATGGGAATGCCCTTGGGAATCTCCCTGCATTCTTCACCATTATCAACCTCGCTGTCAAGCATGCGTCCTTGTCCTAACATATCATGAAGATCAAGGGAAAGAACTTGCTACCCCTGAGGATCCTTTGGGAGATCCCCCTCAATGGGAAGAACAACCATATTATGACTCGTAAGTGGATAGTTCGATCGACTATGATCTGTAGAGTTTTTTTAATGAAGAGGCCATTAACGTAATAGAGGAATTCCGAACATCGATGCCACTATAGCCTGCATCACTCATTAAAAAGGTCTCATTAGCTGAGGGCACTAAAAAAAATGACAAATTCACAAGTCTGTGTTGCCCAAAGAATCACCCGAATGGCTCCAGTAGCCGTCTCGCTCCCTCAAATAGAGGAAGCAATTCTCCCGGTGCCCCTTAAGGCGACCGACCCTGTACCATATTTATTATCAAAAATAAAAAAGTAGAAAAAATAGAAAGCCCTAAAAATTTGGAAATAAAAAATCCAAAAAAATAAAAAAAACCTATAAAAGAAAGGGAACTCTTTTCCATAACCAAATTTGTGTCTGACAAGGAGACTTTTCTCCTGAGGTTTCTATCCCATTCCCCGCACAAGGACGTATAGCGTCCCGGCTAAACCACAAGCCAGCAATTATACCAGACGAGATACTTCGTGACTTTGAGAGAAGAATCAACATTCTTAACCTTTACGTTACCAAAGATCTCTCAGTCATAGATTGTGTCGTTGAAGGGTTACCTTTCACAAATTCAAATCCCCAGTGTAGTAATTTTGCAATATACAAAGTTACCGAAGATGAAGAAAGAGCACCAGTTCCCAAGGAGGCATTGAACTTCCAACGAGCTATCAAGCGTTTCGATGAGCAAACCTAAGCTACCGCAGAACCCACAGAAGAACTTAACTTTAACACTGAAGAGAAACCCAAGAAGCTACTGATTAGCGCAATGCTTAACTCTAAGGAATGCATACAAATTACACAAGTCTTGCAAGAACACCTCGATTCCTTCGGATGGTCCTATGAGGGCATGCCCGGTTTAGACCCAAGTTTACTAGAACATCGCCTTCTCTTAGAACCTGATGCAAAGCTTGTTAAGCAGAAACTCCGTAGGATGCACCCACAAACTACCCTTCAAGTTAAAGAGGAAGTTGACAAGTTACACAAAGCCAAATTTATCTGAGTCGTTCTTTACCCTAAGTGGGTCGCCAACATAGTACCTGTTGCCAAGAAAGACGGTAGAGTATGGGTTTGCATCGACTTTCGAAACCTCAACCTGGCATGCCTAAAAGATGACTTCCCACTCTCACACATTGACACTCTAGTTGACAATACCACTGGACATGAGATGCTATCCTTTATGGATGGTTTCTTTGGATATAATCAGATCAAATTAGTGGAGTCTGACCAAGAGAAGACTTCCTTCACCACACCATGGGGGATCTACTATTACTTCGTCATGCCTTTCGGGCTCAAGAATGCAAGAGCCACGTATCAACGCGCCATGATGGCTATCTTTCATGACATAATGTATAAGTGTGTAGAAGTCTACGTCGATGATATATTAGTGAAGTCCCAAACGCGAGTAGGACATGTTGAAGCGCTCTGACTAGTTTTACAAAGAGCTAAGAAATACCAGCTGAAAATGAACCCAAAGAAATGCGTCTTTGGGGTCACTTCTGAAAAAGTACTTTGTTTTATAGTTAGCAAGCGAGGGATCGAAGTTGACCATGCAAAAGTCAGAGCCATCCTCGAGATGCCACCTCCCAGTAATATCAAGGAATTATGAGGCCTGATAGGAAGATTGCTATTCATCAAAAGATTTATCTCTCAGCATTCGGACAGATGTGATCCT